>CM070019.1:32339921-33817421 GCA_036247105.1 Cirrhinus mrigala | reverse complement strand
TGAACTGTGTGATATAAACTCAGAATTCCAAAAAAGTCTAAACTGTGACATTACGCAAATACCTTGTTTATTTTTTTGTTCCATTTTATCCCAAAATTCCGTTTTATTCCAAAGTTGCAAGATGTAAACTAAGAATTTCTAGAAAAAAAAGTCACAATTAGCATTTTTATTTTTTATCCCATAGGAGAAACAGGCTTCCACACTACTGTATTACGAATTCCCATACCAGCTAGTTATAAAGTATAAGCCTTGTATGGGTTTGTCAAACAACACTTAAATATGTTCCAAAACACGAGTGTGTTTGTTCAGTCGGCAAGTTCAAAGCAGCCCAAATCCCCGTCATCAAGCGTGATTTGGCTGCAATCCCGAGGGCCGGTCTGCACGGCTATTCTCTCATTTATCCGGGTGTTAGCGTCTCCCCGCATGAAGCCAGGACCCCCACTCACTAGCTAAGGTATGCTAATGGAAAGCAGCTGGCTCTCCGGAGGGAACCTTCACTAGCACTGTAGTAACGTCACAGCGGTCCGGGAGCTGCTGTTGTGTCAACTGGAGCTCTTTCTCTGGCCCCCCGGTGACATTGAGCTGAACACGTTCAGACTCTCTATAGTTCACTATATTTAGTCACGCAGACATTGCAGGAGAACGTTTGCGTGGACCTTCATCTTGATTTAAGACAGCTTTGCATGCACTGTTTTATTTTGTTAACCTTAGTTTCTGAGTAAAGTAAATACCTGCTGATTTAGGGCTAGTTTAGGCCAACGAATGTGATATTTCTATTGGCGAATCTCACTTTGTTTTTTTGTTCTCGGAAATTTCATGAAATAGACCTTGAAATGGGATTTGGCATTTGATTGACTTTAAAATGATTATTGAAGTCCTATTTGTCACCACATGACCGGGCCATTTGGATTAGTTTGCATGATTATTTCTGGCAGAGATATAAATTGTCGAACCACAGTTTTATTTTTTTTATGTGTTGATTGGGGACGAATATCTGGAATATTTAAGTATTCCCTTTGAATATTATTTGAATAGTTTCTTATTTAACTGCAATACTTTGAACATTAATATTTGCAGTCAAACAAAGTCTGTTAAGAGAGTAAAATAGTTTTTAAATGGTTTATTAATATTTTTGTATACGTAGATTAAAATTATACACATATATATATATATATATATATATATATATATATAAATTATGCATAATATAATAAAATATATTATTAAACTATCTATTTTAAATATTAATGTTTGCAATAGAACAATGTCTATTGAGTATATAAAGGTAGCTTTTCAATGTTTTTTCTTTGCAATAATATTCAAAAAAGAGAAATATTCACATATTTTAGATGAGCTCACCCCTAAACAGCACATGAATAATCTAATAGTTAATATTTATATTAATTGTTATATATATATATATATATATATATATATATATATATATATATATATATATATATATATATATATATATATATAAAACAAAAATTGGAGTATATATATATATATATATATATATATATAAAATTGTATATTATATTATATTATATTATATTATATTATATTATATTATATGAATTATGTGAGTATTTTCTTTGAATATTATTTAAATATTTATTTATTTATAACTACTATGTTGTGAATATCAATGTTTGTAGTACCATAATATCTATTAAGAGTCTATACTACGTCTGCAATTTTTGTTATATTTTTTTATATTATAATTAATTTGAATATTACATTTTTTGTGCTTTTTAGGGGTGAGTTCATCTAAAATATTTGAAAATTACGGGTACATAATATAACATAAAAAATAACATAAAAAAATATAAAAAAATATATAATAGAAAACTGTGTTTGTAAATTGTAATAAAATTTACTATAAACTAAATAAAATTCACAATATTACTGTTATAGTTTAAACAATCTCAATTATATTATATTATTTTCTTATGATATTTGTAATGTAACAAATTATTAATAAATACACAAAAGCAAAATATAATATAATATATCTAAATATAAGTATATATATATTTGATACAACAGTAGACTTAAAGAAATGTGATGCATTATGCAGTCCATAGATCGTCTAAGACTAAAACTAGCGTTAAAGTGGCCAAGTTGAACTGTATAATAGAGTTGTGTGTTATCTTTATTCTGTTATATCTCCAAACAGACAGAGTGAGTGAGACGGCCTGCAGCACTTCCTGTTCAGGGAGGTTCATTGCAGCACAATCCAGAATTAGATGTGATTTAATGAGCTGATAGTATGTATATTTATTTGAACAGATTCAGCTTTTCCAAAGCTTGCTGTGGTTGGTTTGACACAACCTTTCCTGTGCACACTGAGGTTAGAAAACTTTGTAAAACCCCTGCATCTAGCCAAAAGAAACAAGCATCTACAAGGACTTCTCGAAATCTAGTAAATAGCCGAGTTATAATTTCCCCCCACTGGAATAGGAGGCATTACGTAACGGATTCATGTTGATCATTTTAAACATGTTTCTATTGGCACGGGTTGTGGAATATCATACCAGACTGCCAGATGTTCTTTCTTTGGTTATTTTTAGCTAGATATACTGCATATGTGGTGCACCAGCACCTGAAAGCAAGCAAGCAGACGTTTTTTTTTTTTTTTTTTCCTCAACGTTTTCTGATCATGATGGATATCGGAGTTTGTGGGTGATGTTGTTGGGGAAAAACTTTTAGAGTTGCGTAGAAGATTCGGCCTGATTCTTGGCTTTGCCACCCTCATGCTAAACCATTCACTTCATCATCTCATTGCATTTTCACAATCCATGATTTATGTTTTTTGTGTTTTCTTTTTGGCGCTCTATGCATGAGGGGTCGAAAACCGCTTGGGTGGATTTTCCGTATTGCATGTACAGGGATGAGTGTTGAAGCGAGGTTTAAATGTCCATGCTGAAGGATGAGGCATTAGAGGCTTCAACACTTCAATGAGCAGAACCAGATGCAAGGGACAATTCTATTTCCTGTGTTATTGTGACGGCCACACACACTGTTTTCCCTAGTCGAAAGGAAATGGCAGAGCGTTTTCTGGACAGATCGAGTGTATGTGGGTCACCCTGAATCCCAGAGCAATAAATTGGCCTGAATGCCTACACAGAAATCATTGTAAAATTGTAAATCATCTCTATTATATTAGATTAGATTAGATTATATATGTAATGTAAAACAAAAAATACAAAAATGCAAGTATTTATTATAAATGAATACATTTTATAATGCAGTATTAATTATACAAACACAAAAAACAAAATAAAAATGTTAACTATTTTTAATATCAGTTATAGTATATATAATATACATCATATAAAATAAAAATACAAAAATGCAAGTATATAAAAATGATAAATAAAAGCACAAAAGCAAAATAAAAATGTAACCATTTTTTATTATATGTAATATAATATACATAGTATAAAGTAAAAAAAATACAATGTATGAATAGAATAGAATAGAAAACTATAATTTTAAATTGTAATAACATTTTGCAATATTACTGTCATAGTTTAAACAATATCTATTATATTATATTATATTATATTATATTATATTATATTATAATGATATTTGTAATGTAAAAAAATTATAAAATAGTATTATAAAAATATTATATTTTATTGTATATGTAATGTAAAATAAAAATATTAAAATGCAAGTATTTATTATGAATAAAAAATGTAATTATATAAAATTATAAATAAAAGCAAAAACAATATGAGATGTAAACAATTTTTAATATCAGTTATATTATATTTAATATAATATACATAATATAAAATAAAAATACAAAAGTGCAAGTATATAAAAATAATAAATGAAAAAAACTAAACTAAATAAAAATGTAAACTATTCTTAATCAGAAAAACAAACCTCTATAATAGAAATATATATAGGAAAACCATGACTGTAAATTATAATAAAATTTCTAAATAATCTAAAATAATCTCTATTATATTATATTATATTATATTATATTATATTATATTATATTATAAGCCATATTATATTATAAGACATATTATATTATGCCAAATATTTAGCATTTTTTTATCAAATAAATACAGTATTGAGCATAAGGGAATATATATGAAATTTTGGATATTAAATCTGATTATGATGTCATGTTATTTGATATACATGTTGATTGTCAGATAGTTGTCAACCTCATATTGCATTTACGCATTATGCATTTACATTCCAACATCTTGTGTGCTAATCAGAGGTTAGTTCATGCATACTCTGCATGTGTCACAGATATCACTCGTTTAGCGATACCGAACCCATTAGTCACGGTCCCTCATGAGATAGGACTGGGATTTGTAGTAGTGGAGAAACTAAAGACTGTCAGATTCCTATAGCTGTCCTCTATTTGTTGATGGTTGTGGTCCACTTCTACAGTCAGCAATGTAATGTGTGTGCTGAAGGAGTAAGTAAGGATTGAAATTAATAGCATATCAAGCGCAGCCCATCTGAAAGTGTTCCTCTCCTTTTCAGTATACAACTCTGACACAGTTAAGCTCTCAACACTCAGGAGTTTAGTCTGTTCTTGCATGCTGAGTTACATTAACTGGCTGCAAAGTTGTGGCCTGGACCAAACTGTCTAGCTGTCTGCTGTCTTCATAGGCAGCTGTCTTCTAAGACAACATCCTGAGTGACATTTTAGGAGCTCTTTACACAAAGCGACTGGTTGAGTCAATAAAGTCTGATAATAGCATGTTGCTTTGTTGATGTGACATTTTACGCATTAAATATACATAACAGACACACATATTTTAATTAAAATGTCCCATTTTATCAGTATTTTTCAGTGTTGAATAATATGCACTACCATTTAGAAGTCTGGGATAAGTAATATTTCTTAAAAAAAAAAAAGTCTCTTCTGCTCACCAAGGCTGCATTAATTTGATTTAAAAAAAAAAATAAAAAAAAATACAGGAAAAACAGTAGAAATTTGAAATATTATTACAATTTAAAATAACCATTTTCCATTTGAATATATTTTAAAATGTAATTTATTTCACTGATACAAAGCTGAATTTTCAGCACCATCACTCCAGTCATCAGTGTCCCATGATCTTTCAGAAATCATGTAATATGCTGATTTGATTTACATTTATGATTATCACCAATGATTAAAACAGCTGTGCTGCTTCATGTTATACTTTTACATGATTTTTGATGAATAGCAGCATAATACCATTATTTAGCTTAGTTTTGATCAGTTTAATGCATCTTTGCTTAATAAAAGTGTTAAAAACCTATGGCTGGTAGTGTAAGTAGTCTAATCTTAATTTATTCAGTTTTTATAACATTTCTCTAGTCTCTTTCAGTCATTTTGGATGATTTTTTCCAATCTAATTGTCTTATTTGTCTAGGATACATGTGATGCTGCTTTAATTTGGCCTAAATTAGGCAGTAAGAAGGCAGTAAATTTAGATCCGTGTTCTAACATCTGTAATGCCTTAAAATGCTGTCCAGGTAGGCTGCTTACTACGTTTTAGAAGAGTTAAGTGTCACACAACCCTGATACTATTTGTCGTACACACACATACTGTGTCAGATCCCGCAGTGCTGATTTGATGGTATTCATAGCTCTGACCTAGTGAGAGGAGAGGACTAGGCCATTTGCCACACTACCGGCTTTGTGTTGCCACATATAACATAACGCCGTAATTCCTCCAATGCCATTCCATGGGCTTCATTTACACTCGGCCAAGAAAGCTGATACAATGAATCTGCACGGCAGGAAGGTAATCATATCCAGCTGTCTCCCATTAAACACGCTCACGACTCCAGCACCTATTTATAAAACGCAGTGACGGAAAAATATTAAAATGCTAGAAACCCACAGTTCCGACAATAAATGTCATGGAAAGAGCTCGGAAACAGTCAAAATGGCAGAAAACTTAATGTGAAGTAGCCAAGGGTCTGTTTAGTTGCTTGCTGAATGCAGGGAAAGTAGATGGCATGGAATCCAGAGAAATTAGACAGCATTTTATGCAAGTATTACAGTAATACTTACAAATAACCCCAGCTTTTTAAGCATAACATTATATTTGGGGATGTAAATGCATGTGATAAATGATGTTAAGCTATTGCTTGTTATGGAAAAAAACAATGTGTCAATATGAGGTACCCCTGACAATCATATATATATAAAATAATATGACATCATAATCAGATCTAATATACAAAATATTAACATAATGTAATATCTAATATTTATTTATATTATATTTGTGTGTCTAAAATAGTTTTTAAATGGTATGATATCAATATCTTGTTATATAATAAAATTATATATTTGATTTTATTATATTTTTATATATTAATATAATAATCAGATCTAATTTACAGAATGTTATATTAATATAATGTAATATTTAATATTTATTTTATTACATTTGAGTGTCTAAAATGGTTTAATATCAATATTTTAATATACTGTAATATTTATTATTTATTATATTTGAGTATACTAATAAAAAATTATATATTTGATATATGTTATATTTATATTTGTATATATTTGTATAGAAAATGTTATCTTAATATAATATAATATTTAATAGTTATTTTATTATATTTGAGAGTCTAAAATAATTTTTATGAATAATTTTTCATCAAAAATCCTGTAAAATAATTATAATTGAAAGTCTTAAAATATTTTTAAAATGGTACAACGCAAGTACATTTTATATATAAAAAGGCCCACAGAGGAAAGGTTGTATGTTTTACATACTTGCATTGGTTGTACAGCGTGTGCACCATTGTTTTTGTGAGAAATGCCTCATATACATGTGCATTTCGTCAAGCACACATTGTACTGTTAGTTTTGATTTTCCAATCCCTAAAGCATGATTTTGGAGGGTCTTATTTGTATGTTCTGATGACATGCTGTTATGTGTCTGGTGTTTAACACCTGACTTCTCTCCAATGAATGTCAAACTACGGTCACACCACTCGACTCACTAGACCTCATCCACACCCAGGTTGTTGTTGGAATTGTATGTGTTTTCCTATTGAAGCGCAGTGGTGGACTACCTTCGGTGCAGAGGCTCATTCATATACACGTATAACAGTTTATTTTACGTCTCTCAGCCCACGCGTAGTAGATACAGAGATTGTATTCAGGCTGCAGCGATCAGAACAATAGACCCAGAATAACTACACTGTAAAGGTAGAACAGTTTTATGAGGTCTGATCTCATCAGACGCAGGAAGCATCTGTCGCTGTTGTCCTGAGCTCTCAGGATGAGCTGACGTTCACAAAGCTGCTTCAGCAGGATCACACAGTGAGATAAAGATAACAGAGTCTCTGGTGGTGAACAGCAAACATGCAGTTTAATTTGTGAACATTCATTACACAGCTAAATTTACGCATTGATATTTTAAAACATATTACGAGGCTCAACAATAAGGGTTTGCTAAAAATGTATTATTCATTGATTTTTTTCCATTGATTTTTTTCTCTATTCCAAATTTAAACGTTTGGTCTTCTGTAATGTCTCGCAATAAATATACACTGCTGTTGAAAAGTTTGGGATTAGTAAGATTTTTAATGTTTTTTAAAGAAGTCTTTTATACTCATCAAAGTTTCATTTATTTGAAAAAATACAGAAAAACCCCCCGGAATATTATGAAATATTATTGCAGTGTAAAATAACAGTTTTCTATTTGAATATACTTTAAAAAATAATTTATTTCTGTGATGCAAAGCTGAATTTTCAGCATCATTACTGCAGTCTTCAGTGTCACACGATGCTGATTTATTTAACAGTTGTGCTGCCGTTTTATTTTTATTTTTATTTTTTGGAAGCTGTGATACTTTTTTCAGGATTCTTTTCTTGTCTAACAATTTAAGTCTTTGCTATTACTTTTTGTTTTCCGAAGAAAGAAAGATTAAGAACATTTACTGACCTCAAATTTTGAACAGTAGTGTATATTGTTCCAAAAGATTTCTATTTTAAATAAACGCTGTTCTTTTTAACATTTTACTCATCAAAGAATTCTGAAAAAAAGTATCAAAGGTCCCACAAAATATTAGGCAGCATAACTGTTTCCAACATTGATAATAAATCAGTATATTAGAATGATTTCTTAAGGATCATGTGACACTAAAGACTGGAGTAATGATGCGGAAAATTCAGCTTTTCATCACAGGAATAAATTCTATTTTAAAGTATATTAAAATGGAAAATCACTATTTTAAATTACAAAAATATTTCACAATATTACTGTTTTTTCTATATTTTTTAATCAAATAAACGCAGCCTTGATGAGCCGAAAAGACTTCTTTAAAAATCTTACTGATCTTGAACTTTTGAACAGCACTATCTATTAAATAGAATATTAAATAGATATAGATATAGGTAAATAGAATATAATAGATACTGAAAAATGTATTCATGAATATATATATAATATATACGCCTAATATATATATATATATATATAAAATATATATATTTTTCTCTACAAATATATACATACACTACCATTCCGAAGTTTGCAATCAGTAAGACTTGTAATGTTTTTTAAAGAAGTCTCTTATGCTCACCAAAGCTGCATTTATTTGATCAAAAATACAGAAAAAAACCCCAGTAATATTGCAAAATGTTATTACAATGTAAAATAATGTTTTTTATTTTAGATACTTTAAAATATAATTTATTCCTGTGATGCAAAGCTTCATTTTCATTAGCTGTTACTCCAGTCTTAAGTGTCACATGATCCTTCAGACATTTTATTATTATTAGAATTATCAATGTTGGAAACAGTTGTACTGCTAAATATTTTTTTTGGAACCTGTGGTTCTTTTTTTCAGAATTCTTTGATGAATAACAATTTAAAAAGAACAGCATTTATTCAACATATAAATCTTTTCTAACAATGTAAATCTACGCTATCACTTTTTATTAATTTAACACATCCACATAAAAGTATTAATTTCTTTCAAAAAAGAAAGAATAAAAATTTACTGACCCCCAACTTTTGAACAGTAGTGTATATTTTTAGTAAACCTTACTATTTTAAATAAATACTGTTCTTTTTAACCCTTTATTTATTATAGAATCCTGAAAAAAAGTATCATAGGTTCCAAAAAAATATTAAGCAGGACAACACTGATAATAAATAATATTAGAATGATTTCTGAAATATCATGTGACACTGGTGAAAATTCAACTTTAATTACAGATATAAATTAAATATTAATGTATATTAAAATGTTTTATTAAATATGTTTTACATCGTAATAATATTTCACAATATGAATTTTTTTCTGTACTTTTAATCAAATGAACACAGCCTTGATGAGCATAAGAAACCTCTTTAAAAACCATTAAAAGTTTTACTGATCCCAAAATTTTGAACAGCAGAGCGACACCCACATACATTTTTAAAAATAATTATTTTAAGAAATATTTTATGTGTAAATACCGTATCCCACGATGCAGTACGCTCAACTTGACCTTTCTTGTCTGTGACTTTTATCTCCTTTTTTATGTGTGATTCTTTACTTATTATTCATCAGAGAACCATGGGTTTATTTTCCTAACAATATTAATTCATTTCTGTTGTTTTTAATGTTTTTTAGCTGCATAACCTATGTGATTTTGCATGTTATTTTTTTTATGATCCATATCTGAATGGAATACAATAATTAGATACATTATTCAACATATATGACAGCTGGAAGTCCATCCCTTAGCGTTAGGAAACTCCTCTAACCTCTTTTGTTGTGTTCGTTCCTGTATTTTTCTTAGTAGAACTAAAAACAAACATCTAATATCTTGCAACAGCGGAAGCTGAAATTATTTTAGACTCCTGTCAGCTTTGACAAATGCATTGTAGATAGCCATAGCTGTACGGATATGATCTGACACCTTTCAAAATGACTGAACGTTGTAAAAACAGAAGGTCAACTTCTTAAAATACTCGATCTTTACGCTTGGCCTCACTTTGTGTAAGATCTTATACTGTTCTTGAACTGGTTTCGAGGTGATGGAAGACATATTCCCTCCAGCATCCATAACTCGCATTACAACTCCATAAAAGGAACTAATCCCAATCCTCCAGCGCTTCCCGGGTGCGTAGTGCTTTCGGGACCTTGACAGGAGCGCCCCGTTTTCAGCCTGATAAGGTGACGGCTTGGAACGGCTTGGAATTCTGGGAATGAGTAGCAGGAGTAAAGGATTTTCTTGGCTCTCCCTACACTTAGCCTTGACATGACCCACCTGCTCACTTAGTGAGTAAAACCTAAGAGCATATCAGTTATTCCCGGCATTTATGTCGACAGATAGCAGCAGAGAGGACGTATAAAGCTATGGAAATATTACTGTACATGTCAAGGCCAAAGGGATTGGGTTCTGTTGCTCTTCCAAATGAAATGGATGTCCTGTTAAATACCCAGTGTATTTTTGCACAGTGGAAAGATTTCCAGGCAGTTTAATTTTTGGTGAAGTGTTAGGAGAGTGTGTGTGTCTTGGCCTGATTTCTACATAAGCATTTGATGAATGCTTTGTTCTTGCTCTAATAACAAGTCTTTTTTTTTTCTTCACACAAAACCTGTCAAGAGCATGTGCAGGTCACATTTCACCCAAATTCAAGAGAAAAAAACAGAAATGTTATATTTTGCATAATAGAAGCATTTTTTTTTACTAATAATTAAGCACATTTTCAAACATTTTCACATTTTTATAGACTGCAGTGCTTCCCAATGTTTATTTTTTAATTTTTCTTTTGGAATTCGTATTGTATTTAAATTGGTGTAAAAAAAAAAGTAGCCAGTACAATATATATTTATTTCATTTTTTATAATATAATTTTAATTATAAGTTTGAGTTTGCCTTATGTGTGTACTGTGTGTAATTATTATTTATATACAAATACAAACACATTCATGTATATATTTAAGAAATATTTACAAGTATATGTATTTATTATAATTTTTATATAATTTATATTATATATAAAATAAAATATTTTGTACATAAATAACATATTTCTCTTAAATATACATAATAATAACACGCTATACACACACATATATTAGGCAAACTCAAACATTTATTTTGTATGCGATAATCATTTGACAGCCCTAGTTTAAACAAATATATAATAATACATAATATATATAAACATCAAAACAAATAATATATGTTTAGAATGATGTTAATGTTTAGAAAATGTATTTAATTTAATTTATTTAGTTTAATATTTAATTTAATTTTATTAATTAATATTAAAAATAATACAACGAGTTAAAATAATTGTTTTATATATAATGTTTTTAAAACAAACAAATATATAATAATACTATATTTGCTTTGTTTTAATAATATACGTTATTTGTTATTTATTGTTTTATTTGTTGGTGAATGTGAATGCAAAAAAAAAAAAAAAAGCACAGACTGTTTGTCATTCCACTAATAGTTTTAGTCAAATAAATAACATTAACTGCAATTGATTAATTAATTGTGATATAATCACATGTTTGTCAGTCTACTGAGAGTCGAAGGGGAAGGTTAAATGCTATTTTTAGCATGTTACTTATTATTTATTTATTTTTTTAATTATTAATCATGCTAAATTAAGTTCACATCCCTAAAAATCAGGTCTAAAAACAGGCGATTTTTGTGCAAAATGTAAATAATTTTTTCCCCTTGTTTTTCACTTTGAGGTCAAATGTTCATGACATGTTTCGTGAGATTCACCCCTTAATTTGTTGTTCTGTAGTGCTGGATGAACAATGATTTTTTTTTTCTCCCTTTTGCGAGTATGCAGAGAAAATGTTTTCCATGTGCCCATTTACGCCACAGGAGCATGGCACCTCCATTCCAGCTTTATAAATCCCAGCTGTGTTTTCAACTGAGGGTCACATGCCGAATGCCTTTTACATTATGTACATGAGCCCATAAAGGCAGATTTTTACAAGGCCATTGTTCCAGTATTTCATCCATGTATGTGTCATAGCATATTAGTATTATTTCATTTGTACTGTACACATGCATAACCTGCATATCTATTTTTTTCTGTATGCATTATGCAATGGTCAAGGTCATGTGATGTAACCAGTGTGTTATCAATAAGCTAGAAGTGCATTGTGGGAGTTGTGTGTGCTGTACAGTAAGGGAAAATCAGTTCATGTGGAGGGGATCTGCATACTGACCACACATGGAATAAGTTTCCAGCCAGCTGAAGTGATGGGCGTCCCATATGCTCTCACTCCAGTGTGTGTTAACCATCATCATTCTCATGGGAAAATTTCAGCAGTCCTCTGGGGGGTTTAATGGAGAGGCTCGGAAACTATGTGTCCCTCTGATAACGCCTGCAGTTTGGGCAAACAAGCCTAAATTATATCTGCCTTAGCGTCACTACAGTGCAAGAGAAAATCTCTAAGCCTAACTAGACAGCATTTGAAGCCATTAGAGGCGCACTTCCAACGCACAGTCTGTTCCTAAAGGTATAGGGTCAGAGGTCAAGGCTCTGTGTGGGCTACTCAAGTTCTTACACTCCAAACTCTTTATAGACCTGGCTTTGTGCACTGAGGCACAGTCATGCTGGAATAGAAAAGGGTCTTCCCCAAACTGTTCCCACAAAGTTGGACCAAACACTGTCCATAATGTGTTGGTATGCTGAAGCAATAAGATTTCCCTTCACTGGAAGTAAGACGCCTAGGCAACCCATGAAAAACAGCCCCATAGCACTATCCCTCTTCCAGCAAACGTTACATTTGCACAATGCAGTCAGGCAGGTTACTAGGGGTGGAACGGTTCAACTTACTCATGGTTCGGTTTGTATTACAGTTTTAGAGTCACGATTTCGGTACGGTTTGGTATGTGCTATGTTTAGGGAAAAACTGTAATGTCAAATAAAAATAAAGAAAATAAGAATAATCTGTCTAACTACAAGCAAGCTTCAGGGTTTTTTTTTTAGGTAGGTCTAGTTTTAGGTACAGAAATTGAATAAAGTAATCAAATGTAAAATAGCATTGCAAATTTTACTGTATAAATGAAAGATTAATCTTTATTAATGTTACAAAAGCTATTCAGTCAAGAGCAGTGAGTGATTTCCTTGTTGCTATATGATTAATATCAAGAAAGTGCTGTCACTTTAAGAGAATGCACTGACCCAGTGCACTGATACTGTACATTGAGCTGGCTATGTCCGCTATAAGATACTTACCAAGACGCCAGGGCACTTCCATGGGGGGGTGCATTTAAATTTCTAGGGGGTGCACAGATCACGTTTTGAGTGGGAAGCGTGCAATCTGTGAGCATGCAGCTGCTGATGGTTGCAAAAGCGTGCAATCGCTTTCTTATGCATGCTGTTTTATCGGTTTCACTTTCGCTTTCGAAATCGATCACATTCAGCAAGGAGAGGAGAGGATGGAAGAGGATGGATCATTGCTCGAGCTTGCATCCTCTGGCTTTTAAATGTTTAAACTGGCAAGGCTTAAATGAGTTTAGTTTAATCACAGATATCAGCGTGTGCTGTTCAGGTCTCACCTGTGCACGCGCGCTATCAGCACGTTGAGGAATAAATGACTGCTCATATTCCAGGATACGGCACTCGCATTTAACAAGAGTGAATGGTTTGTTCACGTTTTTTTTTTTCATTGCTGTTATTGTAATGTACTGGGAAGCCAGAATGCGCACCCATCAGCAGAAACATACATTAGGCGAACTCTGTTTTTTTACATGTTGTTATTTATAACAAACCATTTTACAGATGCGTTGTCAGATTTAAATTGAACCGCGGTCCTAGTGCATGCCAAACCGTGTGTGGAGAACAGTGTGGTTAGATTTTTTTACCGAGAACCGTTCCACCCCTACAGATTATGTTCTCAAACCTAGGCTGCCAAAGAGAAGCATGATTCGTCCACAGAACAGGTTTCCACTGCTCCAGAGTCCAGTGGCATGTTTTACACCTCTACACCCACTGCTTGGCATTGTACTTGGTGATGTACTGGAAGGCTTGCATCCAGCTTCTCAACCATGGAAACGTATTTCATAAAGCTGCTGCCGCAATGTTTTGTGCTGATATTAATAACAGTGGAAGTTTGGAACTCTCAGGCAGAATCAGGAGAGAATTGGCGAGTTTTACGCAGCGTGGTCTTCCGCTTTGTGGTTCTGTTGCCGCTGTTCCTAAATGCTTCCAGTTTCCAATAATAGCACTTACAGTTGACCATGGAATATCTAGCATGGGTGACATTTTGCAAACTGACATTATTGCAAATAAGGGGAAGGGGGCAGTCGTGGCCTAATGGTTAGAGAGTTGAATATGTAACCCAGAGGTCATGGGTTTGAGTCTCTGGTCCAGCAGGGATTGTCGGTACCACGACTGAGATGAAACCCTTAAGCAAGGTACCGAACCCTCAACTGCATTGGTTGCCCACTGCTCCAGGTGTGTGTTCACGGTGTGTTTGTGTGTACTTGGATGGGTGAAATCCAGAGCACAAATTCCGAGGATAGAACACCATACTTGGTCACACGTCACGTCTTTTTCTTTCCTAAATTTGGCATCCTAAAGTATCACAGTACCACATTTCAATCCACTGAGCTCTTCAGAGCAATCCATTTTTTCACAAAAGTTTGTAAAAGCAGATTTTATGTGGCAGTGGGTGCGATTGAAATGCCTGAAATGTATAATTAAGAGGTGTGTCCCAATACTTAAACTTGAGGTTAAAAGTTTACATACACCTTGCAGAATCTGCAAAATGTTAATTATTTTACCAAAATAAGAGGGATCATATAAAATGCATGTTATTTTTTATTTAATACTGACCTGAATAAGATATTTCACATAAAACATGTTTACATATAGTCCACAAAATGACCTTGTTCAAAAGTTTACACACTCTTGATTCTTAATACTGTGTTGTTGCAGCTGTTTTTTTTTTTTTTGTTTGTTTGTTTTTTGTTTTTTTTGTTGAGTGATAGTTGTTCATGAGTTCCTTGTTTGTCCTGAACAGTTAAAGGGCTGCTCCACCCCAAAATGAAAATTTTGTCATTAATCACTTACCCCCATGCTGTTCCAAACCCATAAAAGCTTTGTTCATCTTCGGAACACAATTGAGATATTTTGGATATTTTATACATTCTTTATGCTTTGATTTGAAGGAAAACAGCGTATCTGTGTGGTGGGGCTGACACAGAACAGGATATTCTCCAAAATGGCGTTGCGGTGACGTGGATGAGACAATTGTTGAATAAAGTCATTATTTTTATTTTCTTTGCGTACAAAAAGTATTCTCGTCGCTTCATAAAATTCAGATTGAACCACTGATGGCAGATGAACTATTTTGCCGATGACTTTCATACTTTTCTGGGTCTTTACAGTGTTATGTACTTGGCAGTCAATGGGACAGTCACAAGCCTCCTGGTTTTTATCCAAAATATTTTAAATTGTGTTCTGAAGAATAAAGCTTTTACAGGTTTGGAAAGGCATGGGGTGGCAAAATTTTCATTTTGGGGTGGAGTAACCCTTTAAACTGCCCGCTGTTCTTTAAAAAATCCTTCAGATCCCACAAATTCTTTGGTTTTTCAGCATTTTTGCGTATTTGAACCGTCTCCAACAATGACTGTATGATTCTGAGATCCATCTTTTCATGCTGAAGACAACTGAGGGACTCATATGCAACTGTTACAGAAGGTTTAAACGCTCACTGATGCTCCAGAAGGAAAAACGAACAGAATTAAGATGTGTACATTTTTCTTACTTTGCCTAAAGATCATATTTTATTATTCATTTAGTACTGCCCTTCAAAAGCTACAGAAGATACTTACATGTTTCCCAGAAGACAAAAGAAGTTAAATTTACCCTGATCTTCAAATTCAAAAGTTTTCACCCCTGGATCTTGCATCGTTTTCTCCTTCTGAAGCGTCAGTGAGTGTTTGAACCTTCTGTAATAGTTGCATATGAGTCCCTCAGTTGTCCTCAGTGTGAAAAGATGGATCTCAAAATCATAGTCATTGCTGGAAAGGGCTCAAATACACAAAAATGCTGAAAAACCAAAGAATTTCTGGGAGCTAAAGGATTTTTCTGAAGAACAGCAGGCAGTTTAACTGTTTAGGACAAACAAGAGACTCATGAACAACTATCACTAAACAAAAACAAAACAAAATAAAACAAAACAAAAAAACCAGCTGTGTATCATTCAGGTAACCACACAGTATTAAGAATCAAGTCAATATAAACTTTTGAACAGGGTTATTTTAATAAATTAAACTATTATTTTATCCTGTGGACTATATGTAAATGACTTTAATGTGAAATATCTTATTTAGGTCAGTACTAAACAAAAAACAAGAATTTGTATGATCCCTTACTTTGGTAAAATAATTAACATTTTGCAGATGCCAGCTGTAAGGTGTATGTAAACGTTTGACCTTAAGTGTATATAGTTAGATTATTATTATTTTCATTTAGCATTGTTTTTCACTTCTGCCTGTAACTATAACAACAGACCTGTGAACCATTTATGTGTCGTGACACTGCAGTTGAGAACCCCTGAACTAAACCACATCATGTCTCTCTGCACACAGCACGATTATATTCTGTTTGACATCATCTGACGTTCTTTTCTTTGGCCCGTTTTGAAGCTGTTTGAGAGCCGCTAGTTTGATTTGTTTATGAAATAAGGCATTTCTGTACATGGACTAACACTTCAGGAATGAGTGTCTGCGATTTATCATCAGTTTCAGATGAGCTCGTGGATTTTGGAGGGAGATCTGAGAAAATTTTTTCACGCTCAGGCTTGCACGGTTCATGTCCGGTTCATTCCAGCTTTTGATGCGGGAATCAAATGCAGCTTCACCTGTTTGGGTCCAGGGAACTGGTTCTGGCGATATTAATGAATCTTTCATGCTAATTTGTAGTGATTTATCTCAAGGTGGAACTGGATTGGTGTGTCGTAAACATCTAAACCTGTTTGTTCTGATGCTCGAATAAGTTAATCGCATTTGCAAACACATGCAGCACATAAACAAGGTTATTTCGGGCAGCATTTTGTCACAGTTATTAATTTTAATGCTTTGAATATTGTTCCCCTTTCTCTGTGTCTTGTAATTGGTTCCATGTGGGATGTTGTTGACTTGAACAATGTCTGTCAAGGATGATATTACTAATGGAGTTGACGTCGTTGTACTATATTTTAACTTTGCTGGGTTGTCCAGTGGGGGGATCGGGTTCAGATGGGTCCTGTGAGTATGAATGAAATATATGAGGGATTTTATACAGGAAAAACGTCAGGTTTCACTCATTCATCACTTACATGAAATAAAATGGCTATTGAAAATCAGGTTAAATGATAGCAGCTTTCATAAGTAACAATAATGGTATTTTCAGAGACTGTTAATCATTATCATGATACTAGGCTTGTTTGGCTGGTTGCCAAAGAGTTGTTAAAAGAACAGCTCACCCAAAAATGAAAATTTGCTGGAAATGTATTCGCCCTCAGACCATCCACGATATAAATGAGTTTGTTTCTTCATGGAAACTGATTTGGAGAAATTTAGCATTACATCACTTACTCATCCATGGATCCATTGCAGTGAATGGGTGCCATCAGAATGAGAGTCCAAACAGCTGTTAATTCCACACCACTCCACATCAAGTTAACATCTTGTGAGGTGAAAAGCTGTATTTTTGCATGTTTGAAACAAATCCATTTATGTTTTAACTTTAAATCATCACTTCTGACCAAACAAAATGAGTTATATATATATATATATATATATATATATATATATATATATATTTAATTCTTATGTTATTAAAATGAAATCTTCAGAAATATTTTTAAGGTTTTCAACCTTCACCTGTTTATTTTATTTACAGTGTGGGGTAGGCATTTATTTTGTAATCACGTTTTATTGTTAATTAAAACTAAACATTAGTTTTCTACAATAGAAATACAGCATGAATAAAATCAATATAAATATTAGATGGAAAGTATATATAAAAATTTTATAAAAAATAAAAATTATAAAAATAAAGCCTAAAAAAAACTAAGTAAAAAAAAAAAAAAAGATAATATAATAATATCATGATACTAGGCTTGTTTGCCTGGTTTCCAGGAAGTTCTTAAAGTAATAGTTCACCCAAAAATGAAAATTTTAAAATGTATTCACCCTCAGATCACCCAAAATGTAGGTGAATCTCTTCATGGGAACAGATTTTAAAATTTAGCATTCCATCATTTGCTCCATTGCAGTGAATGGGTGCCGTCAGAATGAGATTCCAAACAGCTGATAAAAACATCACAATAATCCACAAGTAATCCACACGAATCTTTAGTCCATCAATTAACATCTTGTCAGGGGAAAGCTGTGTGTTTGTAAGAAACAAATCCATTATTAAGATATTTTAACTTTAAACCATCACTTCTGACTAAAAAATGAGTTTTTAATCCATAATAATGCTTCCTCCAGTGAAAAAGTCCATCTTGTCGTCTCACATCAAAATCCACCAACATATTTGTTTAAAACTGTTTTAGACTGTTTTTGATTGTAAACGATGCTTGATCTGTGCATATTTTCCCCCTGATTCAGACCAGATGACTTTTTCACTGGAGAAAGCAATATTATAGATAGAGGTCTTGCAATTTTAAACAGAAGTTTTAATGATGGATTCGTTTCTTAAAAACACACTGCTTTTCACAAGATGTTAACTGATCGACTGGAGTGGTGTGGATTACTTGTGGATTATTGTGATGTTTTTATCAGCTGTTTGGACTCTCATTCTGACGGCACCCATTCACTGCAGAGGATCCATTGGTGAGCAAGTGATGTAATGCTACATTTCTACAAATCTGGTGAAGAAACAAACTCATCTACATCTTGGATGGCCTGAAAGAGAGTTAATATTCAGCAAATGAATCTATTCCTTTAAGGATTTTCTTGTTGGATTTAGTGCATTATTGTGTCTGTAGAACAGATGATGCAGGATAGATTACATTCTGAAGTTGTATAGTTTTTCGAATTTATGAGCCATAGCAATAGTGATCTTTGGATTGAAGTTCATGTTCATATTTTTAACGTAACTCTAAATACATGTCATGCACGCATCTGCCCTTAAAAGGGAATCCTACAGCAGAGCGCAAATTAATAACAGGAATTGTGAGTTTAGCTTCGAGGGTCTTGATCTCGATAAAGCCCCGGTTTGTGCACTGTGTGCATGTATTTAATAACTCTTGGAACGGTCTGGTGGGAGCCACGTGAGCGCGGACCCTCTCAGCCAATCACGATCAGTGTCTGTTTAGATGACATCATCCCTTCTGCCTTTTCTGAAGAAAAGAAAGGAGTTGAGTTCAGCTGCCCTGCTTATCTTCAAGATAAACCGACAAGTTTTCTGTATCAAAGCCGGTTGCTGGTTCTGCAAATCTTCTCATATTGGCACATAACTGAAGAAATTAAGCCATTAAATACAAATTACATTCTTGAGAACATTGCATGATATCAGCCTCCCTATTTCTGCCCACAGATTTAGATTGTAAGTTTGTCAGAAAAAGGTGTTTTACAGCCTGATGCCACTAGAAAGCCTTTTTACATTCCACAAAGATAATGATGATTAATGATTTTATTGATTAGATAAATAAATGCTGTTCATTTGAACTTTCTATTCTAAGCAGCATAACTGTTTTCAACACTGATAATGATCCTAAATGTTTCTTGAGCAGCAAATCAGCATATTAGAATGATTTCGGAAGGATCCTTATGACAAGAGAAATTATTTTTCATAATCTATTGCTAACTCAAGATTCCTAATGGTTTTTTATTTAGAAGGGGATTAAGATTGACCGCTTATAATGACACATTCAGACATTCATCAAGACGTCTTTGTGTGAAACTCTAAACAAGCTCTTCACAAGCTCTTATCATTCAATCAGCACTATTTTTCACCACTGTCTCCATGTTCAAAAGCGTGAGGTCAGACTCAGTGATCCTCAGATGAGAGATTATTGCTTTGGTGAGTTTGGGAATGGACGGCATCCAACCCTTCATAAATTAGACACTGTATTTCCCACACTCGCGGCTATAGAGGTTTCTAAATCATAGTTTCCTTCAAGTTTGCTGAATGAAAGCGTCCGGTTACATTCAGTAACACATAACCTATAAACACTGTCCCTTAGAGTCCATCATGTTTGTGTGGTAACACTTTGAAGATCTTGAAAAAGTACAATGGTAAATACAGTTGTACACTACCACTAAGAGTTTGGGGTCAGAAAAAGTTTTAATGTTTTTGAAAAAAATGTCTTATATTTACCAAACATGTATTATTTGATTAAAATAGGGTAAACGTGAAATATTATTAAAATTTAAACTAGCTCTTTTTTTATTATTTTTCAAAAATATTTTAAAATGTAATATATTACTTTGATGCAAAGCTGAATTTTCAGCATCATTACATATGAGTACATATATGAGAATATAAACAGTTATATATTTTATCATATTTTTAACTAGATTTATTTGTCTTTTTTCAAATGGACCAACCAGAAATGCCAGAGTGGCATTTGTTTGTTTGATTGTTTGCTATGCATGCCAATTTTCAGCTAAAGAAGCAAAATAATACACTTTTTTTTGTTTTGTTTTGTTTTGTTTTTGTTTGTTTTGTTTTGTGTTTCTAATTCTTATGCTATTGAAGTGAAATCTTCAGAAATATTTCTTTACCTGTTTTATTTTATTTTGTTTTGTTTTATGCATGTTAATTTTGAGCTAAAGAAGCAAAATAACACACAATACACTTTTTACTGTTATTAAAATGAAATCCTCAGTTTTTTGTCTTTTTTCAAATGGGCCAACCAGAAATGGCAGAATGATTTTGAGCTAAAGAAGTGAAATAACACATCATACACTTTTGTTTTTGTTGTTGTTTATTTATTTTTTATCTCTTATGTTATTAAAATGAAATGTTCAGAAAAAATGTTGAAGTTTTCAACCTTTTCCTGTATAGTTTTTTTTTTATTATTATTATTATTAAAATTCCACAATAAAATTAAGGTACATAAAAAAAGAGGATTACAAAAAAAAAGATCAGTGCTCAATCAGACACTGTTAAATTGATTACTATTAAACTGTGTTTTTATTAAATTATGCATATTCTTATATTTATTTTATTTTATTTTATTTTAATTTAGTTTAGTTTAGTTTATTTTCAGCATCATTACTCCAGTCTTCAGTGTCACATGATCCTTCAGAAATCATTCTTATATGCTGATTTGCTGCTCAAGAAACATTTCTGATTATTATCAATGTTGAAAACAGTTGTGCTGCTTCATATTTCTGTGGAAAAATTCATATATTGTTTAATTTCAAGATTATTGGATAAATGGAAAGTTCAAAAGAACAGCATTTATTTGAAATAGAAATCTTTCATAACATTATAAATGTCTTTACTGTTACTTTTAATCAATTTAAGGCATCCTTGCTAAAAGAAAACATTAATTTCTTTCAAAAATAAAAAACTATCATCAAGTACCAAGGTGTGAATCAAATATAAAATGGTTGAATGGGTAAATCAAACGTTTCTGAAAACATTAATTACTAGCAGCTCCCAAAAGAATTACCCATCATGCACATGTTATTTATTATATAGGTGCTTGACTTGGCATGCATAGACACAGCAGCCAGTTATTTATTATTCATATACTAGTTTTCAGTAGTGTTGAATGATTACTAATATAAATACACAGTAATATGAAGACCATAGCCTAAAGTGTGACCATTGGTTCTGACAGTTTAGTTTTATTGCCCTCGTAAAAACTGCTATTAAGACTTGCGAATCCGCCTGTGGGAAGCCGTCCTATCGTGACGAGTCTTTCCGTGAAAGGCTTTACTGTGCCAAATGGAAACAATGCAAGGAAACAGACGACACTTCTGCCGCGTACAATGAAGCCCTGTGGCGACTGACTGACCTGCTTGGCTCAAGTCTGTCAATGTGTGTCCGCGGCATGTAAGGAACAGTTGTTTGGGGTCCCGTCAGATGCCACCCACCCAATTAAAGGACCTGAGGCGTGCTTTCTTCTGCTCTATAAATACAGTTTATACTGGAGCAAACATGGAGTTTGGGGGGCTGGGGAAAGAGGAAGCAGAAGGCAATAGGAGCCATTAATAATGATGATAAAAGCTAGTAAGCCCACGGGCCAAGGCTTAGATATGACCTCTACTACTTCCTTGTCCAGGAGGTGCTTGTTCCTGTTGTGTCTCCTCTGTGTGGCTTTACTGGAGTGGAAAGCCGGTCTGTTGTTTTACTCCCGTAGTATAACCAATAGTCCCACTTTTTGTCATTGTCTGGTTTTCAAAACACTCTGTAAGCAGCTTACTAATGTAACTATTGTAATTTTACTTCAAATATTTTTATTGATCTTTTGTGGGACAATACAGTTTGAATAACAATAACAAGGTGATCAATAAGATATTGTCCATTATACAACCCTTCTACAACCCCCTCATTCTTAATAACACAAACTAAATAATAATAAAAATAAATAAATAAATAAAAAATAAATAAATTAATTAATGTAACTATTGTAATTTTGAGTTGAAGGGGAACATGAATGACCAAGTTGGCGTTTCCAAATGCTGAATGATGTTGTAAATGATGGTTTAATCAAAGATGGTGCAAGGCAAGCCTCTAGTGAATGAAACTAAATCTACTGGTATTACAGAAACAAGAGCTTTTTGGTTTTGTGTAATGTGATTTACATTACATGTTGTGTATACAATATATAGACAGGTCGGGAAAAAAAATATATTTAATGTATTATAAAAATAAGTATAAAGAAGGATTAAATTTATATATATTAAGTGCTTTACAGGAAAAAAAAAATATTAAAGAAATAGTAATTATAAAAGTTTTGTGTATATATATAAATATATGTAAATATATTTAAAAATGAATAAATTAATAAAAAGGAAATAAAATTCCACGTAACATTAATTTAAGGTACATAAAAGGAAAAGAGGTTTTAAAAAAAAGATCAGTGCTTTTCTTATGTTATTAAAATGAAATCTTCAGAATATATATAATATATATATATATATATATATATATATATATTATATATTTAAGTTTTCAACCTTTACCTGTTCAGGTTTACCTGTTTATTTTATTTTATTTTATTTTATTATTTTTACTGTTACTTTTTTGTCTTTTTTTTTTTTTTCAAATGGACCAACCAGAAATGCCAGAATGGCATCTGTTTAGTTGATTGTTTGTTATGCATGTTGCTATTGGCTAAAGAAACAAATACCTATCACTTTGTTGTGTGTGTGTGTGTGTGTGTGTGTGTGTGTGTGTGTGTGTTTGAATTTTTATGTTATTAAAATGAAATCTTCTGAAATATTTTGAAGTTTTCATCTTTACCTGTTCAGGATTATTTTATTTTATTTTATTTTATTTTATTATTTTTTATTTTTACTGTTACATTTTCGTCTTTTTTCAAATGGACCAAACAGAAATGCCAGAATGGCATTTGTTTGTTTGATTGTTTGTATGTCATGCGTACCATTTTTGAGCTAAAGAAGCAAAACAACACAATACACTTTTGTTGTATTTTATTGTTTAATTCTTATGTTATTGAAATGAAATCAAAAATATTTCTGAAGTTTTCAATCTTTGCCTGTTCATCTTGGTAGGAGCTACCTAACATGACAAGTAAACAGTCGCCTGCAAGTGTCATAAAAAAATCTAGGATTCCAAGTGAACTGAATGAAAAGCACTTATTCAGGAATAACTCCACTTAGTTCTCACTACTGGACTGTTTATTTGGTCTGGTGATTATTTTTAGTATGCTGATTATCATAAATGAAGCTGGTACACACTTAATCTTGTTTTATTGAAGAACAAGAGGTCATTCATGTTCTCAGTTCCCATGTGGCCCAGTGAAAGTGGCATATAGACTGATCCTGAGGTCTGGCCCTCAGTCCCCTGATCTTTACTGCTCCCTTGGGTGGGGGTCACCGGTCGGACAGTTCATTTGATATACGTACTGCTTTAATCCCAGCTGGGACCTGAGGAGAACACCAGCTCTTTACAAAACACTGAGCTTTATATTGTTCGCTTTACGACTCCAGCGTATTACTGTAACAAAAACCTCTCTCTGGACGTCAACTGGCACACGAGGGCCTCTCAGCTGATGACTGTGGTAGCTTTCACAGGCCTAATAAATGGTTAATCTATGGTTTTGGGTCTCAGATGCTTTGATTTATACACCTAAGTGGGTTTTTTGTGTTAGTAACAACTTCTCTATATATTTATTTATTTATTTATTTTTTACTATTATTCTTTTATACTATTGTACTTCTTTTAAATTCAGTTTTCATTTCAATTTTACTTTGTTATTCTAAAGTACTTGTAGTAATTTAGTAATTTTGTTATGTGCTTCTGTAATTTTTGTAATATTTTAATTTAGCTTTAATTTCGTTTTATTTTTTTATTAATTTTCTTTTCTTTTCTTTTCTTTGTAGTAATTTCAGTGTTTCAGTTTAAGGCAACATTTATAATTTTCTTTTTTTTTTTTCATTTAATATTTACATTTTATTTTATTCAGTTAACAAAAATATTTTTTTAGTAAAGTTTTAGATTTAGTTAGTCATGACTTTTGTATATTTGTTCAGTCCATTCAGTCATTTTATTTAAAGCAATATTTGTAATTTTCTTTTTTTATGATTTAATATTTATATTTTATTTTATTTTAAAATTATTTCAATTATACAAAAAATATTTTCTAATAGTTTTAAATTTAGTTAGTTATGAGGGTTTTCATCTAGACACAATTTTTGCATATTTGTTTGGTCTGTACCAATGCTACTGCTTGGCAGAGGCATTTATTTGGTTATAAATTGTGTTTTTGTGGCTAGCCATAGTTTGTTTTGTTGTGGCCAAACTACAAGATATAAAAATATGAGGTTTATTATTGCTTCTATCAATAAAAAAGGCAGAAAAAAGCCAAAATGTTCAGTCTTAAAGGGATAGTTCACCCACAAATAAGAATTCTGTCAATATTTACTCATTTTCATATGGTTCCACACCTGTATGACTTTCTTCTGTGTAACATAAAAGAGGGTATTATATATGAATATTTGGGTTTTATCCATGTATTTTAGTTTTACTTTTTAAGTATACTTTTTGAGGTTTTTTTTTCTCTCGGATGGACCAACCTGAAAACAGGATTTATTCATTCATTTATGTATGTATTTATTTATGTGCATGTTATTGGTAACTGATATAAAAGTGAAAATAAAAGTAAATTAAAGCTAAAACCTAAGTAAAATTAAAATGAAATTGAAAATACAAAAGCAAAAGCTAATTCAAAATACTATTACTTCATTCGTAGTTAATTAATTAATTAATTAATTAATTTATTAATAAATTAATTAATTAATTATTTATTTATCGCCATTTTGAGCTAAGGTGGTGACATAATATACAATTTTGTTATGTTTTATTGGAAAATTCCTAAATGTTATTGAAATTAAAGCTTAAAAAATGCATGCAGCTTCGGAGCGTGTGTGTAAATAATAACCAAATTTTCATATGTGACCCTGGAAACACAAAACCAGCCTTGAGTAGCACTGTATGGGTCAAAATAATCAATTTTTCTTTTATGCCAAAAATCATTAGGATATTAAGTAAAGATCATGTTCCATGAAGATATTTTGTAAACTTCCTACCATAAATATATCAAAACATAATTTTTGATTAGTAATATGCATTGCTAAGAACTTCTTTTGGACAACTTTAAAGGCGATTTTTCTCAATATTTAGATTTTTTTGCACCCTCAGATTTCAAATTTTCAAATAGTTGTATCTCAGCCAAATATTGTCCTATTCTAACAAAGCACACATCAGCTTTCAGTTGATGTATAAATTTCAATTTCAAAAAATGGACCCTTATGATGGTTTTGTGGTCCAGGGTCACATATTTGGGTGAACTGTTTCTTTGATTATAATACTGTCTTTATTCTTTCATGTATAATAAACACACATGCCCCGTTTGATGTTGTAAATAAGTCTATGGAGACCAAAACCTGTCCATTCAGCCACCACACCTCTGTTTCCTGCAGTAACTCTATCAGCATGTGAAGGTGCGGGTCGGCTGGACAGCAGGACAGGATGTGGACTATATCTAGTGTATCACGATGTGTTAAAACATCAGCCTGAATCAGCGCCGCTGAGGAAGGGGATGGGTGGGTGGACAAACGGAAACCATGTGATAGAACTCAAGGGAAGAAGGAGAAGTGAAGGGGTGCTCAGTAGACGCAGTTTGTTTTCTATCCTGGTGGTGCAGATGAAAGTCTCTTTGCTGTCCTGAGTGACATTTAATAGTCAGGAGGGCACAGAAGAGGTCTGCTTTTCCCATGTCCCACTCTCTTTAGTGTCCTTTAATGAGGATGTTGAGATTTGATCCTGTTCAGTCTTTCGTTTGACTGTTTCCAAGTGGTGTGCCAAAAGAAACACTCCTCGGGACGTGGCTCATATTGCCAAAATAAGGCAAGATGAAGTGTGCTAAAGCAGGGTAGTGCCAGCTTTTTCCAAATGTTCATCCGATAGCTTTTGGTGGCTCTTTAATGCCACACTGTTCACTTGACCGAGCCAGAAAGAGCTTTGAGGAGATTTGCAAAGAGCCTCGGTTATAAAACTTTCACCACAAATATGATTTTAGCCCGTGCAAAGCCAGTTACACGGCCACCGTTTGGGTGAGCTACTTGTCATATGGGTCATTCAACTAAACTTATATCAGTCTTGCTTTTGTTTTGACACAGTGGATGTGATGTCGGTCTATTTAAAGTAAAAGTGTCACTTTTGTGCCAGTATCAGCACCAATGAAAATGCAAAAATAGCCCGATCTGTACATTTGTAGATCAGATTTTCAGGATTATTATCGATAACTAAACCTAAAACCATAAAAACGTTTTAAATTATTATTTGAAATTAAATTAGTATAATATATATATATATATATATAATAAAATGAAATTAAATATAAAACATACAAAAAAGTTAAATACTTATTTTATTACAGCTATTTGCCAAAGCAATATTTCTCATTTTTAGTTAGTTTAATTTAAGTGCTAAAAGTAAATAAGCTAAAAACTAAAACTTGATAAAAACTATACAGACATATTAAAAAAGAAGAAAAATCACAAAAAAACAATAGAAATTAAAAAAAAAAAAAACTTAGCTAAAATAAATAAATAAAAAACTGAAAATAACAATAAAATCTAATTCCAAATATTAACAAAAAGCTTTTTCTTGTTTATATGTCACCTTTTCTCGTTTTTGTGCTTTTTAACAGAAAGAAGTGAAGGATGTGTTTGCCGCCATCGCATTTGAGGCGGCATACAGTTTAGGAAAACACGTCGTAGATGGACACCAGGACCGTGACCTTCCCTCACTCACTCCTGTTTTACGCTGGAAAAAAGGAGAGAAGATCGCTGCAAAGAATCAGGTTTGAATCCTTCAGCATTCACTGAACCTAAAAAAAATTACGTTTAAACAGGCTAGCACAAAACATGACCAATGACCAATCTCAGAAGCTTCACACTTCAAAATTAAAAAGTAAATTGCTTTACACAGTGTTCATATGCCATGAATTTATAATGTTTTATTATAAATGTACTGCATTAGGACAGAGTGTAATGCAATTTCCTTTTTTCGTCCATTAATCACGGAATGAACAAATTAAAACTTTTAAACCGCCTTGAGCTGACTGCATATACAGGTGCATCTCAAAGAATTAGAATATCGTGAAAAAGTTCATTTTTTTGTTTGTAACTTATTTCAAAGACTGAAACTTTCATATATTCTAGATTTATTACATGTAAAGTAAAACATTTCTAAAGTTTTTTTTGTGTTAATTTTGATAATTAGAGCTTACAGCTCATGAAAGTCAAAAATCCAGTATCTCAAAATATTAGAATATTTACATTTGAGTTTCATTAAATGTCTATCCCTACAGTATAAATTCCGGCTATCTCTTGTTCTTTAAAACCACAATAATGGGGAAGACTGCTGACATGACAGTGGTCCAGAAGACAATCAATGACACCCTCCACAAAGAGGGTAAGTCACAGAAGGTCATTATTGAAAGGGGTGGCTGTTCACAGAGTGCCGCATCAAAGCATATTAAATGCATAGTTGACTGGAAGGAAGAAATTGGGTATGAAAAGGTGCACAAGCAACAGGGATGACCGCAAACTTAAGAAAACTGTCAATCAAAGCTGAGTCAAACACTTGGGAGAGCTTCACAAGGAGTAGAATGAAGCTGGAGTCAGTGTATCAAGAGTCGCCACGCTCAGACGTCTTGAGGAAAAGGGCTACCAAGGCACTTCTGAAACAGAAACAACGTCAGAAGCATCTTACCTGGGCTAAGAAGAAAATGAACTGGACTGTTGCTCAGTGGTCCAAAGTCCTCTTTTCAGATAGAAGTAAATTCTGCACTTCATGTTGAAATCATGATCCCAGAGTCTGGAGGAAGACTGGAGAGGCACAGAATCCAAGCTGCTTGAAGTCCAGTGTGAAGTTTCTGAAGTTAGTGATGATTTGGGGTGCCGTGACGTTTGCTGGTGTTGGTCCACTGTGTTTTATCAAGTGCAAAGTCAATGCAGCCATCTACCAGAAGATTTTGGAGCACTTTATGCTTCCATCTGCTGATAAGCTTTATGGAGATGCCAATTTCCTTTTCCAGCAGAACTTTAGCACCTGCCCACAGTGCAAAAACCACTTCCAAGTGGTTTGCTGACCATGATATTACTGTGCTTTATTGGCCAGCCAACATGCCTGACCTGAACCCCATTGAGAATCTATGGGATGTTTTCAAGAGAAAGATGAAAAATGGTCGATCCAGCAATATACAGATGATCTGAAGGCTCAGTAGTGCCTCAGCAGTGCCACAGGCTGATCACTTCCATGTCACACTTTCCTGATGCTGTAATTTGTGCCAGGAGCAAGGAATTTGCTGTAATATGTGCTGCCGACCAAGTATTGTGTGCATAAATTAACATACTTTAAAAAACTTGAACTTTTCTGTTTTCCAAATCCATTTTTTGATTGATCTTAAACGGATACTGGATTTTTGACTTCCATGAGCTGTAAGCTCTAATCATCAAAATTAAAACAAAAAAACTTTAGAAATGTTTTACTTTACATGTAATGAATCTAGAATATATGAATTTAATTTTTTGAGTTTCAGTTTTTGAAATGAGTTACAAACGAAAAAAGAACTTTTTCACGATATTCTAATTTTTTGAGATGCACCTGTACCTACTACAGTAGATGGACTAATCATTTCAGAATGACTAAACACAGCAACATACGCATTGACAGATCAAAACATTATTCTAAATGTGCAACAACGTTATGTACTTAAATGTGCATGAATACAATGTGTGATCAGGGCTTCGAAAGCACTCCTGCATGACTCAACGGCATTGCCTTTACCTTGATTGCAATCCTCATCCATCAAAACTTTACTAGCCAAAATACTAGCGTAGTTTGCATCTCATCTGGCCATACAGTGGTGGGATATTTTGACATACTGTTCAGTCTATATTTTACAAAGCGTGACGCTTGAGGGCTTGCACTCTTCAGAAACAATCACAGAACATGACAGAGCTTTAAATTGAAGCACGCTGGAATGAATAATTCACTGAATTATTCTCTCTGCCATCTCTTTATTCTCTCTGCCATCTCTGATGTAATCAGTCTGGTTTTCTCTACATTAGCACTCATTGTTTGAATGCATTTGCTTAATGGTTCACTGGACTGAAAAATTTCCAGTTTAGTAGCTTTTGATCAAAAACAAAGATGCAAAATCAAGATAAGAATGGGTTAGAATAGAAATTTCCACTGATTTTTCCAAACAAATTCACATGCTTCAGTAATGTATTTGTGTTATTTGCATCAACTTATTTTCACGTGTTAATAATTATTTTGAATTAATTACGTGCGTTAATGCACTTTGACAGCCCTTATAAATATCTGTGTGTGTGTGTGTGTGTGTGTGTGTTCACTCAGAAAAAAGGTACAAAAGCTATCAATGGGGTAGTACCCTTTCAAAAGCTATAGCTTTTATCTTATTTATCCCTAAAGGGTGTATACTAGTAGGGTACAACAGGGCTTAAGGTACCCCCCTAAGAAAAAAATGTACTTTTCGCTGTGCCCGAAGAATATGATTGCAGAAAAATACATACGTTTTGTATTGAACATTTATGGAGCAACATATTTTGTTTGAAAATAAATCATACAAGTTGTTTATTTTGTTAAAAAATCTCATAAATGTATGAGGTGGCAAAGGGGGCCTAATATGTTAATATAAAACATATATTTTAAAATACAGAAACAAAATTATTTCAAAATGTAAAGATTCTGAAAGCATTGAAGGAGATCCCTTAATTTGATATAGATTTATAGTAATAACAACAAATTGTATTTTATTATATGATATGATTAATAGCATGTTTTTAAATATGATGGTTTCATTCTAAACATGGTGATTATCTCTAAGATGGACACCCAACATGATATATGATATTTACCATCTGAATCTAACAATGTCATGTCAACAAATGGAAAAGTCAGCCTTCTATTAATTATCATGTTAATTATTGTGCCTTTTAGCCCCAACAGCAGGAGTGCTTTTTACCCCAAATACCATACTTTTACATATTCTTTTGTTATTTAAAAACTGCTGTTTTAATTATCCTAAACAAAACTGAAAATCATTAAGAAGACATTTGTCTCAAGATATATTTAATAATTTTAGCGATTCTCATTTGCTACTTAAATCTACAACATTTTTAAAAACATCAAATATTAGATCAAGTAAGCACGGAATCGACTTTGCTCTGCTGGCAAGGATCAACCAATATCGCACATGTATGTTGAAAAGCGGATGTTTTGGAACGTGCTACGCCACCTTTTTTTGCCATCTAGTGGTTTGGAGGAAAATAATATCAAAAGCGTCTGCCACAAAACAGGTTTGTAACAACTTTGCAAATTTATTAGAAATAAAAAACTGAAATGATTCCATTGCATAAGTATCTTTTCTAGAACACTTGACATTAAGCTCAGGAGCACTCATATCGCTTGTAGATGTTGCTACACTTTCAATGGCATTGAACTTTGGCAAATTCATTTGAATGAGTATGATTTGGAAAGGCACACACCTCTCTGAAAAGGTCTAACAGCTGAAAATGCATATCAGAGCAAAAACCAAGCACTGAGGTCAAACTAACTGCCTCTAGAGCTCAAAAATTCTGCTTCATTGAAGGTTCACAGAAGCATGTAGCCTCTATTATCCATAATGGAAGACACTTGGAACAACTAGGACTCTTCCTAGAGCTGGCCAAACTAAGCAGTGGAAGGGGCTTGGTTATACTAGTCACCAAGAAGCTGATGGTCACTCTAGTTGAACTCCATGAATATATTTGCAGATGGAAGAAACTTACAGAAAAACAAACATCACTGCAACACTCCACCAATCCGGTCTTTATGGCAGTGTGGCCAAACTCAATCCTCTTCTTAGTGAAGACGCATGAAAACACACTTGGAATTTGCAAAAAAGCATCCAAAGGACCCTCAGACTGCGAGAAACAAGATTTTCTGGTCTCATGAACCTCAATTCAAGCATGTTTGAAGGAAACCAAGCACTGCTCATTACCTGTAGAGTACCGTCCCAAAAGTAAAGTGTGCTGGTACCTGCGGCAGGGACTGAGGAACTCGTCAGAGTAGAAGAAAAGCTCAGTGCACCAAAATAATGAGATAGCCTTGAAAACGCAACTCTGTAAATGTGCTTGAGTGGCCCAGCCACAGCCTTGGCTTGAACAGAATCAAATATTTCTGGAGAAACCTGAAAATGTCTGCCAGCCTCCATCCAAGCTGACAGAGTTTGAGAGGTGAAGAGGTGAGGTGAAGAATGGCAGATAATTGCCAAATGCAGATGTGCAAAGCTTCATACCCAAAAAGACTTGAGGCTGTAAAGGTGCTTCAACTAAGTCCTGAGTTATGAATACTTATGCAAAGTACTTATTTCAGTGTTTTATTTTTAATAAATTGTCACAAATCTGTTTTTTTGCTTTGTCATTATGGTGTATGGAGTGTAAATTGATGTGAGGAAAAATGTAATTTAAAGGAGAAGTTCACTTCCAGAACAAAAATGTACAGATAATTTACTCATTGCAACTTCAGTGTAGTTTTAATGCAGCTTCAAATGGCTCTAAACAGTCCCAACTGAGAAAGAAGGGTCTTATCTAGCGAAACGATTGGTTATTTTCTAAACAAGTTGACAATTTATATACTCTTTACCCTCAAATGCTCATCTTGTCTATTCTCTGCGATGCGCATGCGAATTCTGTGTAATCCAGGTCAATACAGTTAGAGTAGGTCGAAAAACTCCCATCTCGTTTTCTTCTCCAACTTCAAAGTCGTCCTACATCGTTGTTTTACCTTTTTTTGTAAAGGGTGTTTGATCTTCTTTGCACGTTCACTTTGTAAACACTGGGTCAGTAATTCTGCAGGGATGTAGGATGATTTTAAAGTTGGAGAAGAAATGAGATGGGAGTTTTTCAACATACCCTAACTTCATTGACCCGGATTACAGACTACACATATGCTTCACATAGACAAGACTAGCATTTGAGGTCAAAAAGTATATAAACTGTCAATTTGTTTTGAAGATGACAGATCGTTTTGTTAGATAAGACCCTTCTTCCTCGGCTGGGATCATTTAGAGCCCTTTGAAGCTGCGTTTAAACTGCATTTTGGAAGTTCAGACTTGGGGCCACCATTGAAGTCCACTATATGAAGATAATTCCTGAAATGTTTTCCTCAAGAAACATAATTTCTTATTGAATGAAGAAAGAAAGACATGAACATCTTGGATGACAAGGGAGTGAGTAAATAATCTGTAAATTTTTGTTCTGGAAGTGAAGGCTGCAACATAACAAAACATGAAAAAATGAAGGGGTATGAATACTTTCGCAAGGCACTGTATTAGTACCTAAATGGCACATGCTACTACCTTTTTAAAAGGTACTGCCCCAGTGAAAGATTTTATACCTTTTTTTACATCTTGTACCTGTTTTTACATTTTAATATCTTTACAACAGTCTTATTTAGTACATTATTTTAATGTACTCTTGTTGCAATTGGCATCGCCCAGCATCTCCGAATCCCAGAATTTAATCATTTCTCTAGTTATAAATGTGGTTTTAGTTAGCGCTCAATGATGGCTGTTGACTCTTTGTGAGTGGAATGTGGAAGATTGATGAATTTATTTGCCAACACCCCGCTTCATAACCCACCCTCCTGTTAGGACACATGCTTTTCTCTCTCAGCTCGAGGAAACACGCCACTGGCATCTTTCAGCGCATCAGGAATCCATTACGATGGAATCTGAGGCTATTAGTAACTGTACAGTTCATCTGTAGCGCTAAAGCAAAGGTGTCGACGTCTAAATCTGTCCAACGCAAACACACGGCACTTTCTTGTGCATTACGCTTGAAACCGCTACTCAAATACTAGAGCGTGTGAAGTCTTGAACAACAGCACCCTCTAGTATTTGCGTCCCATCTCGGGTTATTTTAACAGTGAAGTGGTGTAAACATCCTGTGCTCTGTTTGACTCTTCACAGACGTGGTTTGAGAAGAACTGTCTGTCAGAGGACTGCGCCGCTGACCTGAGGCTTCATGGGAAAATGCTGCTTTCTGGGTAAAGCCCCTGGTCTTCTCCTGGCTTCAGCAGATTTACGTCAGTAGGGTTGAGGCTCTGTGGGTGTGGACACACGCTTGGCTCTCACCAGGCCCATTACGTCATTCATTAGCCGGGTTTAAGGAGGTCTTGCAGTCTGCTTCCAAATGATCTGGTTTCTCTGTAATCAAAAGTGTTTCCTTAAATGCTGAAACTTCACTGTTTAAAGAGCGGATAGTGATTTCACTGCTTACCGTATGTACTGGTAATTGAAAACACATTTTACTGAAATGGCTACAAAACAAGCATTCATGTTCTGTCACAGTGGATTTTGTATCAGGGAAATTAAGTCTATTTTTAGGACCAATGCATTTCTTTTTCTTTTTGTGCATAACAGTATTTTCATTACTGAAATACATTCAGATATTTTACTTTTATTTATGTTTTAATGATTATTCTCAGTGGTAATTTCCATTACACACTGTAAAAAACAATTTGTTGAGTCAACTTAAAATAATTTGTAACCTGCCTGACTTAAAATTTAAGTTCAGTCAGCTCAAAAAAAGTTTATTCAACTTGAAATGTTAAATTATACTAAGTGACAACTTAAATATTTGAGTTGAATCAACTTAAATTTTAAGGCAGCTGGGTTACTTACCCATCTGTAAAGCTTAGCAAACAAAAATCTAAGTTGTTACTTAGTACAACTTAACATTTCAAGTTGACTAAACTTATTTTAGTTAACTGACCTTAAAATTTTAAGGCAGCAGGGTAACAAATTATTTTAAGCTGACTCAAATTGTGTTTTTTTATTTTTTTACAGTGCAGTTATAAGATGTTTTTGCAATTGATTGATTGATTGATTAGTCATGAGAATTTGCTGATAAAATGTCCTTAATTGTCATTAAGGTAGGCACAATGCAAAAATATTAACTACTAGAATACAAAATATTAAAGTAAGCTTCATTTCTTTCATAATCACGCAACATTTTATTTCTATATATTTTTTTTTTTTCAAACAAGATGGTGTTACAAGTAATACTGCAGTAATATATAGTAAATACTTTGGTAAAAATAATAATGCAAAAATTCTTTTCACAGTATAATTTGCAGATAAAATTGTCATGAAAATAATGTCACAATACAAAAATGTTATTTTTTATGTAGAGTTTAATTTCTCAATTATTTTATTTTAATCATCAAAAATTAATGATGTTATAAGAAAATACTACAATGATATATAGAAGTTATTATTTAAAGATTAAAATAATAATCATTTCACAATACCATCATGGGAATTTGCTAATAAAATTGTCATGAAAAGTCAATGTAAAAAAATATGACTTGTCCTAAAATAGCCATAATTTTTCTTTATAAAAATGTAATTGGGAGTAAAGTATGATCTGGAAATATTTTTATTTATATGTGACCCTGGACCTTAAGTCGCACAGGTATATTTGTAGCAATAGCCAAAAATACATTGTATGGGTTTTTTTTATGCCAAAATTTTTTAGGATATTAAGTAAAGATCATGTTCCATTAAGATATTTTGTAAAATTTCCTACCGTAAATAGATCAAAACGTAATTTCTGATTAGTAATATACGTTGCTAAGAACTTGATTTGGACAACTTTAAAGGCGATTTTCTCAATATTTAATTTTTTTTTTTTTTTTTTGCACCCTCAGATTCCAGATTTTCAAATAGTGGTATCTTTGCCAAATATTGTCCTAACACCAAACCATACATCAATGAAAAGCTTATTCATTCAGCTTTAAGATAATGTATAAATCTCAGTTTCAAAAAAAAATTTTACACTTATGACTGGTTTTATTGTCCAGGGTCACATATTAGCAGACACTTTATCCAAAGTGACTTAAGCAATTCATGAAAGAGCCAACAAGATTCATAATACACAATGCCATGTTTCCTATCTTTTCTTTTCCAGACGTTACATCAGTTCTCATCTGGCTCTTGGTGGAGTGAGAAACGTGTCGTTAAATTTAACCATCTCTAATGCTGGAGATGACGCCTACGACACCAACATCTACTTCAACTTCTCCAGAGAGGTTCACTACATCAACTTCTTACAAAGAGTAAGTCAGTGATACTTTATTTGCCATTAGTTTCTCTATACCAGGCTTTTGACTATTGACTTGCAGGCTGCTTCAGTTAACAGCTGAACATTTGCTTCAAACTAAATTCTCCAGTATTGCCCAAATTTAGATTTGGAAACTTCAGATGTGTTCATTGGTAAACAGCAATTTGATAGAAACCTACTGAAATTGCATAAAGTCAGTCAATTAGACTGAAGCCTTTGAACATTTCTGTTTGTAATGAGCACCAGGTGGCCCATGGGTGTGCCATGAATTTAGTGCCAAATGGTGACAGATTGGTCCAGTGATATGCACTGGAAAGTGTGACAAGTCTGAAAAGGAGAATCCTCCTTTTGAGATTATGTGGTCATTATATCCATGATTTAAAGGGACAGATTGGAAAAAGACGTGTGGAATATAAAGAGATAGGCGTTGGGTCAGCAGAGGAAGCTGTGGAAACAGAAGGAAGAGCACAGTTTCTTGTAGCTGGTCAGTGTATCGTTATCTTGGGCTTCTCAAACGCTTCTTACACTGACCTCCGGCTCCATGTCTCTGTTACAGCTCCCTCATGTTCTGTTTCCCCAGCTGAAAAGCATTCTGTGGTTATCAGTAGCATGAGGAAGAATATTTCCTTCTTTAGTTGGACGATTCCTGGAAAGACTCTTTAAGATTGCTAAACAGAACTCTTGAAGATGAGATTAGTCTTCTTAAGAAAGAAACAAAGCAAGAGAATTGCACATTTTAATAAATGCTCTTTCATTTTTTAAGAGATAATGTGTATATTTGACCATCTGTTTTTAACTTTGATCTTTTCTATATTTACTTATTTTTTTTAAACAACAAAAAACACAGAAGATGCAAAAATGCAATCAATAACTGACAGAAATAGTTACTCTTAAAAGGATATTTCACCCAAAAGTGAATATTCTGTCATTATTTACTTACCCTCATGTTGTTACAAACCAGTATGATGTTCTTTCTTTACAAAACATTTTTTAGTTTTTTATTTAAATTAAATATTTACATTAAATTAACTTTTTTTTATTGTTATTGTTTTAATGGATATTTTGTAATTTTAGGGGATACAATCTATATTTGGTCACATTTTTCTTCATTATGAATATTTTTAAGAATATTTTTATATTTACTCTTTTACAGTTTTTTACGGACTAGTGATTTTTAAATAAAACAACACCACCAACATCATTCCAAACCAATGTGATTTCTTTCTTTACAAAATATTTTTCATTATTTTTTTATTAAAATAAATATTAAAAAATATTTCAGTTATTGAATTTAAAAGGGATAATTTATTTACTTATTATTAAATATTATATTTATTATATAATATTTAATAATATATTTAATTTATTAATTATATTTATTATTATTTAAATTTCATTTACTTACCCTTAAGCGTGACTTTCATTCTTGACACAATAATTTTTGAAAAAATTAAATGTAAATGTATGCAAAAAAGTAAGAATTTTTTTTTTTTAATAATAATCATGCTGTCCTTTTCCAAAAACAAAAGCATGTAACAAATTTTTATTTATTTTTTTTTTTCAGAGCTTGAAAACTTCCAAACCAATAGGATTTCTTTCTTTACAAAATATTTTTCATTATTTTTTTTAATTAAAAAAAATATTAAAATGTATTTTTATTATTGAATTTAAAAGGATAATTTATTTACTTATTATTAAAAAGTATTATTTATTATTTATAATTATTATATTATTATATTTATTATTATTTACATTTCATTTACTTACCCTTAAGCATGACTTTCATTCTTGACACAATAATTTTTTAAAAAATTAAATGTATTTTTTTAATTATGAATTAAATTGCATAATAATATTAATTAATTTAAATAAATGGCAAAAAAAATAAATAAATAAATAAGGCTGTCCTTTTCCAAAAATTTTTTTTATTTTTTTTTATTAAAATAAATATTAAAATGTATTTTAATTATTGAATTAAAAAGGATAATTGATTTACTTATTGTTAAAAAGTTTTATTTATTATTTGTAATTATTATATTATTATATTTATAATAATTTAAATTTCATTTACTTACCCTTAAGCTTTTGTTCTTGACAAAATACATTTTGAAAAAATTAAATATATATTTTTTTAATTATGAATTAAATTGCATAATGATATTACTTTATTTAGATAAATGGTAAAAAAGTAAAAAGCCTTTTTGACCTTTTTGGGGCTCGAAAACATCCATCTCCATTTACTTTTACTGCATGGAAAAGGGCAGCATAAACACTTCGCAAAACATCTCTTTTTATATTCCACAGATGCTAGAAAGTCATACGGGTTTGGAATGACATTTTATCTTTTAGTGAAGTATTCAAAATCATTCACTTTCAGTCTGGCCTTAATACATTATATAATATATTGACCATCATTTGTTTTTGCATTCCGAAATCCTTCTGAAGAAATTCAATCATCTTTAACGTAAACATAATTTGTCCCGAGTCTGTTTTTCAAGCGCTCAGATTTCACTCTATATATCCTTTTGTTTTGATACAGACTGAGCTTTTAACATTGTTTTACCGTCTTAAATTTCACTGGATAATTTTTGCTGCACCACCTCTCTCTTCTGCGAGTAATTCCTTGTGACGGTTGAATAGGGCGTCATGGTGAAAGTGTATTGTGAGAAGACACAGGGGCCAAACTTTGTTTGCTATTCTAGTACTGTACGCGCAGCAGGACGACTCTAATTACCTAACGCCACGAGAAGTCGTCTGTGTTGATGTGACCCGTCTACACGCGTCTCCCTCAGAACGCTTCAGCTCTCCATCATGCAGAGTGTGAACTCGTGCTCGCCTCTTGTTTTATAGTAGGTCCTGTTGTTTCTCTGTTTGTCTTGCAACCCAAACCATCTGCAGCAATGAATTGGTTTCAGAAGCTCTATCGCAATGCTTAGGTGGCCCCGGGCCCCTCTGGCAAAGAAAGACACTCAGTGTAATTAAATAAACGGTGTATTGTCCTTCGATTAGATTGGGGCAGGTGAAGCGAAGACCTTTAAATTGGTGAGCAAATGATTAGATTAACTTCAGTGTTACTGAAGCACTAAATGATGAGGCTGAGAGAGGGAGAAACAAGCTGGCTGGAGATCTGGAGATGAAATATAAGAGTTTATTTTATAGTTGCACAGCCAATACATACATCACTTGAGATTTGTTAATGTTTCAGTTTAGAACACACAGAGCAGAAAGTATTGATTTAATGAAAACATCTATTTCCTTCCTGAACGGCACGGAATACATTTACCAGTAGTGACAAAACAATAGAAATGTCGTATTCAACTGACGTTTCTTTAAGAGCTTTGAAATGGAATGGAAGAAATTAAGCAGCACTACTGTTTTTAACATTGATAATAATCAGAAATGTTTCTTTAGCAGCGTATTAGAATGATTTCTGATGGATCATGTGACACTGAAGACTGGAGTAATGATGCTGAATATTCAGCTTTGCATCACAGAAATAAATTAAATCTTAATATATATTCATATATAAAACAATTATTTGAATTTGTAAAAATATTTCACAATTTTACTGTTTTTACTTGAACACGTGCACCTTCCTGCTGGCTGCCCTCCTCTGTGGGAGCACCGTTTGTTTGGCGACGCTTTGCAGTTTAGGAAATAGAGGACATTCTTGGACTCGAGTTGTCCTTGGGTTTTCCTGCTAGTGCTCTAAAGGACATTGTGACAGAGTGTTGCTTATTTAAGTCCATTTGATGAAGACAAAGGGTATGTCTCCTCGCTGGGGCCAGACGGCGGAAAAAGTGCTGAGCAATGGGGAGACGACTGTATAAATAATGTTGAATGATTCTTGCCAAATATAATACGTGAGGGATCTTGGACAACTTTTAAGGGCTGTGTTATGTAAATAAAAATTGTGACAGAACATTATCAAGTATAAATAATTATAAAGCATTTTAAGTCTGATGTGAAAAATGCAGCTGAACACGCTTTGATGTCTCTTCTGCTCACCAAGGCGTCATTTATTTGTTAAATAATACAGTTAAAACAGTAAAATTGTAACATATTTTTACAATTTAAAATAACTGTTTTCTATTTGAATATATATTAAAATATAATTTATTCCAGTGATGCAATGCTGAATTTTCAGCATCATTACTCCTGTATTCAGTGTCACATGATTCTTCAGAAATCATTCTAATATGCTGATTTGCTGCTCAGGAGACAATGTTTAAATGTCAGTTGTTCTTCTTCATATGTTTGTGGAAATCACATTTTATTTAAAACAGGAATATTTTATAACATTATGAATGTCTTTACTGTCATATTTGATCAATTTAATGCATCCTTGCTGAATATAATAATTAATTTCTTTAAAAAAAAAAAAACACATTTGATTAAATCAGGCATATTTGAATATGTGTTATCATAATCAAATCTAAATAATTATAAAGCATTTTAAGTCTGATGTGAAAAATGCAGCTGAACACGCTTTGAAGTCTCTTGTGCTCACCAAGTCAGCATTTATTTGTTAACAAATACAGTAAAAACAGTAAAATTGTGAAATATTTTTACAATTTAAAATAACTGTTTTCTATTTGAATATATATTAAAATATAATTTATTCCAGTGATGCAAATCTGAATTTTCAGCATCATTACCCCAGTCTTCATTGTCACATGATCCTTCAGAAATCATCTAATATGCTGATTTGCTGCTCAGGAAACAATGTTAAAACGTCAGTTGTTCTTCTTCATATGTTTGTGGAAACCACATTTTATTTAAAACAGAAATATTTTATAACCTTATAAATGTCTTTACTCAATTCATTGCATCCTTGCTACTTAAAAGTATTAATTTCCTAAAAAAATAAAGAGCAGTAGTGCACATTTGATTGTATCAGACATATTTAAATATGTGTTATCATTATCAAATCTAAATCATTATAAAGCATTTTGAGCCTGATGTGAAAAATGCAGCTGAACACACTCCGACATCTCTTCTGCTCACCTAGGCGGCATTTATTTGTTAAATAATACAGCTAAAACAGTAAAATTGTGAAATATTTTTACAATTTAAAATAACTGTTTTCTATTTGAATATATATTAAAATATAATTTATTTCTGTGATGCAAAGCTGATTTTTTGTGGAAATCAGGAAACATTTTATTCAAAACAGAAATATTTTATAGCAATCTAAATTTCTTTACTGTCATTTTGAAAAAAAATTATTAATTTATTTTAAAAAATCAGTGGTAGTGCACATTTAATTGTATCAGACATATTTAAATATCTGTTATCATTTTCGAATCTAAATAATTAAACTGTAATTTATTCCACTGATGGAAAGCTGAATTTTCTGCATCGTTACTCCAGTCTTCAGTGTCACATGATGCTTCAGAAATCATTCTAATATGCTGATTTGCTGCTCAAAAAACAATGTTGAAATGTCATTTGTGCTTTTTCATATTTTTGTGGAATTCAGGAAACATTTTATTTAAAACAGAAACATTTTACTGTCATTTTTGATCAATTTAATGCATCCTTGCTACCTAAAAGTATCAGTTTTTTTAAAAAGAGTAGTACAAATTTAATTGTATCAGACATATTTGAATATCTGTGCCTAATGTCATGTTTTGGGGAAATAGGGTAGCTGAACTACAGCCAAAAAATGTAAAAATGCATGATCCGGTGCGGATATCCACCGCAGACCGCAAATTGTCGACCACAGAGTGCTCTTGAACTCAGAAATAATTAACGGGCCACATTTAGTCCACAGTGCTGCCAGTCGAGGTGCCCTGCTGTATGTTAGCAGTACTCAAATCTAGGGAAACCAGAGTGTTCGCATAAACGCTCTGAATGAGTGCAGAACGTGAGGCCAAAGCCTCAAACTCTTCCCCAGAGAGCCACCAAGTGCATGAAAAATGAGTTTCACAAACAGTCCCAGGCTTTCCTGCACCCCCTCAGCTGCTTTTGACTATTTATTGATGTATTTTCTCCGGCAGCAGTTCTTGTTATTGCTGCAACGTCGCTAAGAATAGCTTGAATATAAACTCAAGAATGGAGAACACGTGCAGGACCTCACGTGGAACTCGAGATCCCAGAGTTAAGCGCTCATCCTCTGCATTGTTCCAGCAGCGTGAGTCCGTCGGGGTTTATCGGCGACCCCGATAGATTCGTGCTGTTTTTTACGCTCTCGGTTCTGTAAAAGGACAGCTTGGTGAACTCTCGCTCGAGGAATGCTCACTCCTCACGGGGTCGAATCTCAACTGTTTACACAAACCAGCCGGTGCTGCTCTGCTGTGTTTAGAGAAAGCTCTCAACTCTCACTGGCGATTGTCCCTGGTACTGTTCTTCTAGTGTACAATGCATGTGAGAATAGTTATTTATGGGTTAGCCAGGTCACATTTATTTATAAAGCACTTCAAGCAATACAGTTTGTTTCAAAGCAGCTTCATGAAGTATGAAACATTTTATTTCAGCTCTTCAGAAGAAAATAGTGTTATTATTCTGCTCAATTTAGTTCAATAGAAGTGTTGATGTTGCAAAGTTCAGCAGTCATCAAAACAAGCTCAATTTTAGATATAAAGCAGCTCTGTAGAAGACAACGCTGTTATTTAGCTCAGTTGATTTCATTGCTGATTCAAATCAGTTAAATGTCAATGTTGCAACGTTTTAGTGTGCACACTTGCATAATTGCATTTCGAATGATTACAGATGCGGCAACAGATTTCAAACTTGATTAAAATCTAGCCGAACACTTAACAGGTGTGTGCACTTCTCGAAATTGCGAGAGAAAAGTCAAACATAAAAATAAAAATGAGATTTGTTTCAGTCCGATTGATCTAAATTTGAAATCTGAACATAATTGTAAAGCATACTGAATCCAGCTTGCAGAAGTTTGCATGCCTTCTGTATGCTTGCAAGGTTTTTTTTTAGGAAAGCACTGCGGTTGGTGACTTGAGCAATTAGTTCAGATTTCGACTAGTTATTCTCACAGTCATTTGGTGTTTTCTTTGTCTGTTTGGGCTCTAGGAAGAGAAGGGCATTTCCTGTATGCTGGTAGAGCTGGATTTCCTCAAGTGCAGCATTGGATTTCCTTTCATGAGAGCGCAAACCAAGGTAGTATCTCAATTTAATGGCTTTCACTTGGTGATCTTGTTAATTATAGCGCCATTCCAGTTAACCTTGTAGTTTTAACCTTTCCTTTTATTCAGTACCATCTATCGGTGCTTTTCGACACGAGTCATCTGTCTGGTGAAAACGAGACGCTGCTGTTTTTGGTTCACGCTAGAAGGTGAGCTTGATTTAATGAACTTTCCCCTCTTTAAAAATACAAGGTTTATTTCTGAGATTAAGATACACATGGTTCACATCACCCGTTCGCATTAGTGAATGTCATGATGTTTGAAACAACTAGATAGATTAGACGTTTGGACTTTTTCCTATTTGGCTATTTTGAGCGAAATTAAGTGGTTTGACTTGATATTGAAGTCATGATATTAATCTAATGCTGGCCAGATGTGTTTTCTACGCTCAGAGATCTCGTAGCTCTCTGTGAGGCAAATACAGCTCTCATGATGCACATTTGGCCATCTTACAGTAGAAACTTGTTAAAAACATATGGCATGTCAGTACCAATACTACCATTCAAAAGTTAGGGGTCAGTAAGATGTTTTTGAAAGAAGTCTCTTCTGCTCACCAAGGCATTTATTTGATTAAAAATACTGTGAAATATTATTACAATTTCAAATAACTATTTTCTATTTGAGTATATATTAAAATTAGGGCTGTCGGAGTTAACTTAATGAATGAGTTATAAAAAAATAATGCGATTCAAATATTGACCTGTATGTCATCTTGCATTTTATGTAGTTAACTGTTGACAAATATGATGTGGGGCAACAACCCCATAAATGCAGTTATGCCCTAAAATTCAAGATATTTGTACAAAAAATGCCCCGTATGTATTTTTGTCTTATATTTATATCATATGATAAGCAATATCACACCAGCAGCAAGAGCAATGTCATACGACTGCTGATTTTGTCCCGATCTATCACGAGTTTAAATGTGATTTTATACAACAGTTCAGTAAATAAGAAGTTGATATTGTGTTATATTTAAAAGACAATATTATGTTTTTGCTCAATTTCACAATTACGTTTGAAGTCGTAGCAAAATTGGTGTGCATCTCCAAGCAACACAGCAGTGTTTAGTTTCAGAACGAATCCGTGTTTTGAACGAATCGTGTGAATCAATGTTTCAAAGGCCCATTCATAAAAAGAGCCATTACTTCTTTCCTGAATGAATCAGCCGTTTGAACGAATCATAAAGGCATTTATTGCCACCTGCTGGCAGATTTTGTTTCTTATGTAGAGTATCATTTTATTACAAAAATAATAAAAATAAAAAGAAGAATGAAAACATTAAAGCAGTAGTTCACCCAAAAAATTTAAATACTGTCATCATTTACTCACCCTCATTTGTGAAACAAAAGAATTTTGAAAACTGTTGGTTAACAAAGCTGTTTTGGTCACCAATGACTTTCATTGTATAAACAAAAAGTACTGAGATGTTTCTCAAATTATCTTCTTTTATGTTCCATAGTTTATGCCTAAATGTTTAAGTAATTTTATGTTGAATCAAATAAAATATTTCTTTCTAAACCTACAATTTGTAATCTCTATTTTCGACTTTCTCATTTAACACAAAAATAGCTTTAAATAATCATTTGTGGGTATTTTCACGGTCAAATGTATTTTACGATTAATTAGACTAATTAATTGAAACATTATGTAATTAATTAGATAACAAATTTTATGCATGATGCAAAGCTGAATTTTCAGCATAATTACAGTCCAGTCTTCAGTGTCACATGATCCTTCGGAAATCATTCTAATATGCTGATTTGCTGCTCAACAATCATTTATTATTATTGTCGGTGTTGAAAACAGTTGTGCTGCTTCATATTTTTGTGAAAACCATGACACAGAGTTTTTTCAGGATTCTTTGATGAATAGAAAGTTGAAAAGAAAAGCATTTATTTGAAATAGAAATTGTTTATAACATTATCTTCTACTGTCACTTTTGATCAATTTAATGCATCCTTGCTATATGATTAATATGATTTATGTGATATGTATTAATATATAGAATGTAAAAAGCATCATTTTAATAAGTGAATGTCTAATGACTTAATATATTCAAATGAATTATTATCATTATTATTTATTCATATTTATATTTAATAATATTTTTCTCCTTTTTCGTAGTGCCAATCCAGAGCATAATAGCACACTTCATGATAACAGATTGGAGTTGTCCATACCGCTTGTACATGAGGTGGACACAACAATCACAGGGTAAGATTTACACTAATTTTAAATTAAATACTGTATTCTGTTATTGTTTATTCACCCTCATGTTGTTCAAAACCAGTGAAATTACAAAAAAAATAAATCCTTAAAAGCAGTCCATATGACTTGTGCATCATATTCCAACCCTTTTGAAGGGCGAGGGTAAGTAAATAATATAGAATTTTCATTTCCACTATTCCTTTAACAGCTTTGCAGTCCATTAAATCTCCAGACGTCTGATAACACCAGAGACATTTGCGGTCCGCTCAGTATACAGCACTTATGTGCACATTTCTTTTTTGGCACCCGTTTCTTTGCGGCGCTGGAGTATTTCAGATCTACAGGCTCACTTGTTTCACAGATGAATGAGGCTTAAATACACAACATGTTCAAGAGCAAGATGTAGAGGCTGATAATGAGAACGTCCTCCCTGTAAGGTTTTAGATGAGCGTGCCAGAAACTACACTTTAATGTATAAACATGATCTCCAGGGGTTAGACGCAAAATCAGATCAAAGTCTGTTTAATGTCATTCAACGAGTTAACTTCATATGTATTAGAAGGTTTCTGTAATCAGTATATGAATATAAAGATTGTATTTAGACAAAGTTATGCAATACTACTAGCATGGGCTAGTTTCCAAGAGTCTGAGCTATAAAAGCTGCAATGTTTAATCAAAATAAAGTAATTCTGACAGCAGCACATGTACAGTATATTATACATCAAAGATACCATCAAATGAATCATGTTATGTGAGAGACATAACAGTATAGCACACTAAAGGATTACCATAGTAACTGTGTGTACGTTTTTACAGTGTGGTCACGCCTACATCTTTTGTGTATGGAAACTCAGTGGACCGATCACGCTTCGTTCGCCTGGACGACATGGAGTGCAGCTTTCAGCCGCTCAACTTCACCTTTCAGGTATCCCATACTGAAATATGTTTATATGCAATTCAGATGTGGCATTTTTCAGTACATTTTATTGCAGAATCCATTTGATAAGTTAGGGATAATGTACAGTCAGCTGGTTAGTACACAAAATAAACGCTGGCAGGATGATCAGGGCCCTGAAACAGCAGTGTCTCATATACTTTAAAAGTATGTCTTCTTGAACATAAAATAAAATAAAATAAATAAGAGCACAAGTGATATCAGGGGATTAATTAAAAAAATTATGTACATTTATAGCAAAATATTTCGTTTTTATTACCTTGGCACCAGTGTTTTTAGTCATTTTAGTATCATTGGCCTTTTATATATATATATATATATATATATATTTAATGTGTTTATTTTTATAATTATATTGGATCACACTTTATTTTAAGGTCCAGTTCTCACTATTAATAAAAACCATTAACTATGACTTTTGCCTCAATAAACTCCTAATTTGCTGCTTATTAATAGTTAGTAAGGTGGTTGTTAGGTATTGGGTGGGATTTGGGATGTAGAATATAGTCATGTAGAATAAATGCTTTATAAGTACTAATAAATAGCCAATGTGTTAATAATAGGCATGCTAATAATCTAGTTAAAAACTAGTCAATAGTAAGAATTGTTCCTTATACTATCTTATATAGTTTTTTTTTTTTTAGTTTTTTTTTTTTTTTTTTTTAGTAATGTTTTGTAATTTATTTGTTTTAATATGTCTCTATAGGTTTTATTAAATTTTATTTCAATTTTAGTTTATAGTACATCAAGTTAAACTAAATAAATTATAAATTATATTATAATATTATTATATTATAAGGTTATAATTAGGTTCTACATGACCTTTTTGGTCAAAATGTAGTTATTCACATATTCTTATATGTAAATAAAATCTCACATTAAAGTATATGGAAAAATGTTTAGAATGTGTATAGAATCTTATAATTCCAAGGTGGCAAAATGTTGCCAAATCCATTTGTTTTTAATTATGCAAAACTATCTGACTTCAAAATGTCATATTTGACCAATCCAGAACCAAGCTGCATAATAATGCACTTTAAATGTATATGAAGTGTACTGTTTGCTCTAGTAGTTGTTGTGTTGAGCCTAAATCTCATCCAGTTGATCCATTTCCTTATGTTGTTTGTGTAGGTGATAAACAATGGGCCCAGCAGACTTCCAGGCTCCACGGTGGACATCAGGATACCCAACCGCTTGGCTGGTAACGGAGCAGATATGTTCCATATCATTGACACACAAGTGAGTTCCTGCCACTCATGTGCTTGTTTATTCAGCTAAACTTCATTCTCATGGTTTTCCCTCACATCAGTTATACAGTTGTCTATCCTCATCACACTTGTCTGTGCTGAAAGTGGTTTCTCTGACCTGTTCATGTTAGGTATTTTTGTGTTACACAACAGCATTGTTGTTTTTTTGATTGGTTGACAGAACCTTAGAGAGAATAATTTCTGTATCACTTCACGATGCTCTTTCTAAGCTAATAAAAGCATGCTACTTTAAGCAAGATACTTACTGCACTTTTAGAGCAAAATTATGTGGGGAATACAAAACTATTCAAAATCTAATATCTAAAATAAAAAGAGGGGCAGCTCTAATTTCTCTGATAATAATTGTGTTTGCGATTTAAAGAAAAAAAGTATATTTTTTTTAATTATTATTTTCTTTTTATTTAATTTATCAGTCTGACTATAAAATACTACTACTACTACTACTACTTCTACTACTACTAATAATAAATTATTTATTTATTATTAAATAAAATAAGAAATATTACCATTAATATTTCAGTTTAAAGTAAAAAAAAAAGAAAAAAAGAATATTATAATATTATTATTTTACAGTACAACTATAAAATTACAATACTAATATTTGTAGCTCTCTATTTCATTGTTTTTCAAACGTTAAGCTTTTATTTTGGCAGAAAACTGCAGCCTCTGTTTTGGTGACAACATGAGGTTTATTAGTGCTTCTCATTATAAGTTGGGAAGACTGTTAGCGCATATTGTTCATAAATGCGTGTTATCAGTGAGACAAACTCACAGCATGTGCAAGATAAGTTAATTTGGCATTTAATGCAAGCCAAGCCACTTGCACTGATTAAAATAATGCAAATTGCATCATAGCTGCATTGCCACCTTAGGATGTGTTGGTGAAATAATTTCATGGCCCTGTCATTAGTTATTCCTTGCATATATAATTTTGCTGTTATTTTGCTACAGACACGTTTTAAAATGTGCCGCCAGCTTGTTGAGAGTTTAATGTTGCAGTAAGTACTTTTAGGGAGCGTTTAGGACAAAAAGCTTGATAATCATGGTGCAAGTTGAATAATTGATGATGGATTGTTGCTTTTTTGAAAATGTAAGTCTTCACATTATGCCTATATTGCATGCATTAAATTTTCAATTATTCAGTGGTCCATTGTCAATTATGCCTTACTTATGTTACCTTTAAAACATTGTTTCTACTTAAGGTGAAGTTTAAGGTTACATTATTGAAAGTATTTCATAAATGCCATAATTGTTGCATGTTTTGAAGCTAAATATACAGAGCTAGGCTTTATCTATATTGTATCAATAGAAGCGAGGGCAGCGTGTTGATTATGTTCTGTTCTCATACAGGGAGGCCAACATCCTCAGGCTTATACTTAATTCAGAGGTGAGAGATGGGGTTTATGGAGCCAGCACAGATAGTGCCTTACAATAAGCTTATACAGAGGGTAGAAATTCAAGAGCAGCACCACATACTATGTTGATTTAACCTTTGCATATTGCTAGATCAGGTCAGGGATCAACCTGTTTATTGTGAACGGGAGGACGGAGGAGGTTTGTATCCCACCCTGTACCTCCCATATGGAATCACTTACGAGAGGATTAAATGGTTTGCACGAAAGGGTGGAATGGGACACTTGGGGAAAAGCTTCTGTTCACCCTGACTAACCTGTAGCACAGTGGCAACGCCGGGTAACTCGACTCAAGGAGGAGCGGACGTTCCCAGGCGCCCACATGGACAGCATAAACACTCAGCCTAATTAAAAATGCACACGTGGAGGAATTCCACTCCTCACATGACTGAAAACATATGGGGCATTTTTACATAAACAGCTTGGGTTGGTCCCTCGATGCTGATGAGATGTCTTAAATTAGAGAGGGTTGACATCAGCTTCGTTAAAAACCTTGAGAGCTGGCTTCCAAACATACTTTAACCCTCATTTTGTGTTCGGGTCAATTTGACCTACAATTAAACAGCTTGAAACACTTGTTAAACTATGCATTTGGTGACATTTTCTCATTTAGGGTCATGAATGTGCATGCAACACATAAATGTGTTTTGGAAAGGCTGTACACATTTCGTGCCCAAGATAAAATTGACCCCCTTTGGTTTCCATGCAATTCGCCGAAAATCAACACTTTGAAAAACAGCGAAGGGTTGGGTAAAAAAACAGAAAACCTTTATTGTGGCTTACACCAAAATAAGTAGTATGTTTTTTATAATTTGAGTTAAATTGACCCTTAAAACCTCCAAATGACCTTCTTTAATAAACAGAAGCAAGTACTTAAATGCAAAAGTAAATGTTTGGCGAGTATACAGTTGTGTTGAACACACTTCATATGCATTCTTGCATTACTGTGGCATTAACAAGCCTCAGTTTGTTCTCAGTGAGGCAATCAAACTACCTTTAAATGTCATTTAATTCTGTTATTATTCAGGTTGCCAGCTATGAATAAATACTTTACCTAACATGCTCAGCAAGATTGACTTAAAACTGATATATTTCTGAACAAGATGACATAGTAATTTTAACTTGTGTAGCTAATGTTTGCATGCACTTACTTGTAGTGTATGTTTCTGGCCTCATTTTATAGAGCAGGTCATATGGTTTTTTTTTTTTTTAATTTTTTGCAGTTTGTAATGTGGCTGTCCATCAGTGTGAACAGTCTACAAAGTTGTTAATCTAAAAAGTGCATTATACATGAAGATATTGTCTCTTAAAAGAAAGAGTCGACTCAGAATTGCCTTAACAAGAATCTTTTGCTTGTTACCATTCTATGTCACTCGATAACATTAGCATAATCCCTGGCTGCCCATGAAATACGAACAGTTTGGCCTGCCCACAAACATTTCCGCTAGTTAGCGTGTCAAGATGACACTGTGTTCTGTGCTGTGAAAGCGAGTTTGTTTTGTTTTCATTTCGAAAGATGATGATTTGAAGAATCAGTGGTTAAAATTCTTTTTTTTCCCACACTACCACAGCAATACAATTTGAACCTTTTGTTGTGTGCTCACAAAACTGACTGCATCTTGGCTTTTATCTTTTTTGGCTTCTAATTTTCTTTATTTGGACCAACAAGTGTCTCGAAACACAGCCTTTAAGTACGATTGATACATTATATGTACATTTTCAATTGAGTGCTCAAAATATGTTTTTTTTTTTTTGTGCTAATATGTGATATATACCTAGTGCAGCTTTTGGTTTCCACGTAAACCATGATTTTATTGTCTTGCTGAAATAGTTATGATAATTCACTGTGAACCCACTATTTCCTAAGAATGTGTAGATTAATGTAGACTATGTATGTCATTCTAATTACTTTGTTTAATAATAAAGAATGTAACTTAGACATATTTTGGTTTACAAACACATTAGCACTCGGCTAACATATCCAACATTATCGTTTTGTTAAGTGTTTACAGTTTAGCAGCTAAACTTGCCCACAAATGTAATTATGTCATTATTTTAAGAACGGATTTGAGCATTGTTTTATGTAAAGGTGCAGGGTTGCCAGGTTTTCACAATAAAACTCACCCAATTGCTGCTCAACACTAGCCCTATCGTGTTATAGGGAACTCCAACGCAATATTAGGACACTTAAAAAAAAAACATGTGACCTGTGCCCGTATTTATCAAGCTTCTCAAAGTGCCATTTTAGTCTTAAGTGCTGAGAATTCCTGAAATTTACTCCTACTTTCAAACTTAAGTATAAAAGCAAGTTATCAAATTTCTTAAAGCTAAGAATCACTCTTACTCTCCCAGTTCTTTAAGACAGCTCGAGAGGTCTCTCAAGTGGTTAGGAGTTGCCAGTAGGGGTTTGTGACGGCGCTGAGGAGACAGAGACATGCACGAATCTTTCAGGAGAGGAGGAATGTTTTTGAAATGTTTGATGATAAGCAGTTAATCAAACGGTTACATTTCCTCAGTAATTCAAAACAAGCAAAGAACATTTACATTACCAAAGAACATCATAACCGACTTCAGTCTAGATGCTCTTAAAAAAACACTCCCGTTATAATCAATGAAGCTATCTGCACTGTATGATGAATAAATCTCTTACTCTATATCTCTGACTTTCGTCGACACACAATACTATCGTCTGTTGGTACAACCCTAAATTGAAAGTTGTGATGACGCTTCGTTTCCTTGCCATAATGTATTCTCTTGAAAATTCTTTATTGTCAGATGTGTGTTGAATGTAAACTCCTATGAGGAATTTAACCATTTAATGTGAATTTATCTGAGAATATTCTTAAATAAGGAAATTGATTAAGTGATTGGTCCACGTGTATTTCGTCATCCAAAATCCTGTTTGTGGCACAGCAGTGTCGTGAATCATCTCCAAGACTGACACTTAAGATTTAGTCCTAGACTTCGCTTAAATTTCGACTGAGATGCTTGAAACTGAGAAACTAACTTTTAAGCGCAGCTTAAAGCCAAAAATTTTTTTACTCTTAAGTCAATTCTTAGCAGTGTTCTTGAGAGTAATTCTGAGAGGCTTGATAAATACGGGCCTTGCTCTTTAATGCCTACTGTCTGGAACAGCGTAGACATACAATTCACTGTAGTTTTCAGATGAAATGAACAGTAATGGCAGTAAAACAAAAAACTACTTTCACACAAATTATAAATACAGGTGCATATTATCAATTTATAAATGCTTATTTTCGTATGGCTCCATGCATAATACTTTTACCACCTCAAAACACTTTTACCATAGTGCACGGTTTGTAAACTAATACATTTTGACATTTGCATCACATAACCAGCTGCATGTATGGCTTTTTTGATATGGTAAACTTGCTCAGTAGCACACCTAGTACAGCATTGCACTTACAATGTGGATGTGGTGCGATCAGGTACAGACTTGTAAAAGCAAGCTAAAATGGCATGGTTGCTTCAGAAAAGCTCATGTTTGTTTGGTTGACACTATTGTTTAGGTTTAGGATAAAGTTTAGTGTAGATTTTAGTGCTATTTACCAGATATTTAGTTTTCAAACTGCTAACACATGTGCAACAACCAGCATCATAAAACATTGCCAGATTCACGTTTATGTTTCCAGGAAAATTGAAAGCAATTTTAGTGCCACTCCCAAGACATTTCACATGAAAGTGTCACAAATGGACCAAGTATCATGTAATATTTAGCAGAAGTGTTTTTCCATTAAGCCTGGGTTTGTATTTCTTAAAAGAGTATCAAGGGAAGCTACATTTTGAAACAGTACTGTAGTGAAATCAGCCCTTGAATGACACTCACACAAGTGGGCTCATAAAAACCTGTATGAAACAGACAGAGATCCTTCCTTTGATTTGACAGAAGACAATGTGAGGTCTTCGGATGCTTTCCTCTATGGAGGTCTGACTGGAAAGGATGCTGGTTTAAGCAAGAGGTGAAGTGTTCCCCGGGGGCAGAGGGGAGGAAGGGGCAGCGGGACATTAAATCACTCCAGATGGGACATGCTGTCAGAGAAAGGCTTCCCAATTCCCGCTGGGAAAGAACTTCCTTTCGTTATCTGAATTGCTTAGCAGGTCTGAGCTCACTTGATAAATTATAATGTCTTCGAGCAACTCGGCACATCGACTTCCAGTCATCCAGCACTTTGAATTCTTAAACTGATGTACTTAATGTTTTTGGTGAAACATTTTTACACTTTAAAAAATTGAGTCAAGTCATATTGAGTCGTAATCAAAAGTTTTGATTATGAAAATCGATTACATAAAAAATCTGAAAAAATTAAGCTGATTTGAATAACTAGGTACCATGACAATTAAATTCAATAGACCCAAAAAATATTTGAGTAAGCCAACATTTTCTGCTTACTAAAAAGTGCAACTATTAGTCAAAGCAAAATCATCTTTAGTATTAAACAGGAAAGTAAAATCATAATGCAAACTTAAGAAATTAGGCAAATCCAAAATTTCAGCTGAGATTTGCTGATTTTTTAATTTTTATTATTTTGCTTTCTGTTTGTCTGCAGGTATCCGAAAGTCGAGGGAACTGCACATGGCACAGGAACCCCAAACCCTGCACAATCCCACAGGATAAGGAGAGCATCTTCCACACCATTTTTGCTTTCTTCACCAAATCGGGCAGAAAAGTTCTGGTATGACAACACACTTTATTGTTCATAGTTCAGAAGAAGAAGTGTGAAAATGGCATTTAAATGCATTTAGTGCTTGGAAATAAGCCACAGTTGCATATTTAATGTTGTTTGACAGGCATTTTTGTCAATGCATGTACATTAGTGCAGTGGATCACAGCATTTAATGCCCCATAAAACACTCATCCTCATTTCACACAAGTTTTTTTGCTGAACGGGTGAATCTTTGATGGCATCCTGTGTCAACAGGACTGTGACCGGCCTGGCAGAGCGTGTCTAACTATTTCCTGCAGTCTGAGCTCTCAGGCTAAAGAAGAAGCCACGAGTATAGATGTGCAAATGCTACTGAACACTGAAATACTACAGAGGGTGAGTTATTGCTGTAGTTAGCTATAAAGTAACTAGCTACTGATAAAAAGAAGTGGATGAACTTAACATCAATAAATGCCACTCAGGAGTAATGGAAACGCTTGAGCAATGTCTAATTTACATTTAGTGTTGTTATCGTTAGATAAAGCTATTAAACATTATTTTACAAGATTGGAAATGAAGCTGAATAAATAAAATATAAATAAAAGATGATAAACCTAAATACATTTTGAAACTGAAATCGAAACTTTAACAACTTAAAAAAAAAAAGTTGTCTGAACTGTATAGAAGCCCATTTCCACCACGTAAGAAAGAAATTCATACCTTAAGTCAAAATAATGACATAATTTCGACATTTTTAAAAGTCATAAATTCAAATTTTATCTTGTAATTATGACTTAAGTCATAAGTTCAACTTTTTATCTCATAATTTCGACTTTATAAGTTATAATTTTGACTTAGTCATATAATTATGACTTTAAAAGTCAAAATTATGACTTAAGTCATAATTACAAAATAAAAAGTCGAAATGATGACTTAAGTCAAGACTGAAGACTTTTTATCTCGTAATTATGACTTAAGTCATAATTTTGATTTTTAAAGTCATGATTTCGACTTTTTATCTCATAATTATGACTTGTCACAATTTCAACTTTTTATCCTGTAATTATGACTTAAGTATATCATAATTTCAGATTTTTATCTCGTAATTATGACTTAAGTATATCATGATTTAGACTTTATAAGTCATAATTTCGACTTTATATGACATAAGTCAGTACTTAAGTATGACATATTTAAGTCTTTATCTCACAATTTTGACATTTTAAAGTCATAATTTCAACTTTATAAGTCATAATTTCGACTTTTAAAGTCATAATTTCAACTTTTTATCTTGTAACTTTAAGTATATCATAATTTCAACTTTTAAAGTCATAATTTCAACTTTTTATCTCATAATTATAGCTCAAGTATATGATGATTTAGACTTTAAAGTCATAATTTCGACTTTTTATGACAAGTCAGTACTTAAGTATGACATACTTAAGTCTTTATCTCATAATTTTGACATTTTAAAGTCATAATTTCAACTTTTTATCTCATAATTTTGATTTTTTATCTTGTAATAACTTGAGTATCTCAAAATCTCGACTTTTTAAGGCATGATTTTTTTCTTACATGGTGGAAATTGGCTTCCACTAAAACTGCTTAAATGAAAACAAAATAAATATAAATATTTTGTATAAACTAAACAGAAATATATAAAACATATTACAAAAGCACTTAACAAAATAACTAAAATTAAAATTAAAACAAAAAATATTAAAATAAAAGCTAATTGAACATATTAATAAATGCTATAATAGTATATAAATACTACTAAAATAACACTGCTTAATTTGTGTAAATGTGTCTGTGTTATTTTATCATTGAGATACTATTGTAGTTTTAATTTTAATATTTTTTGTTTTCATTTTAATTTTAGTTAAAATTTTAGTAATTTTTTTGTGTTTTTGTCATTTTTAATAGTTTTTGTTTTTTATATATGTCTAGTTTTTATTCAGTATTATATAAGTTTTATTTTTAGTTATTTTAGTATGTTAAACTAAAATAAAAGGAGAAATGTTGCCTTGGCAGCTAGCTGAAATAAAAAGTTTTTATAAATATTTTATTCCAGTTAATGTTTCATTTTTTTTCAAGCAACAAAAATGTTGTTTTTTTTTTTTTTTTTATATATATGGTTTTAATTTTATTTTCAGTTTTAACTGTAATAACCCCGGTCTGTCTTTGTGTGTGGTTTGCAGGACAGCTCCTCTGTGATCCAGTTTGTGACACGAGGTCACGTCCAGCTGGACGACAGGGCCGTGGAGGTCTCAACCGGACTTCCAGAGGAGATTTCTGTAAGTGATCAAACAAATGAATAATCCAATCCAACAATAAAGCATCTCTTGCCAAGCATATTTGCACCGTTACGGTAAACCAGACTCAGAGACTTCAGAGACTTCATCTGACATGCTGGTGGTTTTCATTGCAAGATTGAAAGTGAATAGATTATTGTCTTTGAAAGCGATCAGGACCCCGATGCACGAAAGATAATTATGTTGTCCGTTCGCATGAGCTCATCAGCTCGTAGTCTCTGCTGAGATCCGGCTCGAGTTTGCCGTTCAAATGGGAGCAGGGGGCTTTTTTTACTCTACAGCTGTGCTGGAGAACAGTCGCCCCTAATGCTGCAGACCTCGGCGTGTCGATTGATTGAAGGAATATGGGACCGGGTGTCTGGTGCCATGGCATCTCGCTCAGCCTTGCTCTCAGCTGATTGGGTTTCTGACCCATTTTCAGCCCCCATTTGTAGTGTAGTGGCCAATTCCTAATAGGGCTGTTAAAAGTGTCTGTGCCCCCTTCTGCCCTCAGCACTTAGAAAATGCATTGGTCCCAAAGCAATCTGTTATTAAGTCACACACGACGCTCCCTGGGGCAAACAGTGGACATGCAGCTCTCATTTACAAATGGCATTGCTCACGTATAAGCATTAATACCGCACAGTCTTCTAGCGTGTTTCAACTGTATCGTTTCCGTCATGTTCGCAACCACATAAACTAATTGGAAATGAAAGACAGACTGTGAATGCTAAACCTTTATATGCTGCTGCATCATTAGTTTAGTCATCTGAACTTAAGAAATGCTTGAGATATATTTAGTGCAATATTTATATCTTACACTTCAGTTTCCGATACAGCATGCAGAGGAAGATAGTATTGCTCTTTTATAGTTTCCATTGCTGACGTTAGTATCTTGCATTGTTTATTTTAACTAAAACTAAAATGATTAAAAGTCAAACTTAGAAGTAAAACTACAATATAAAAAAAAAATAATTAATTAATTAAAGGTAAATAGAAATTTTAAAGAACCCCCAAAAATGAATAAAAATAATTTCTCTCAAAATCAGCATGCAAAGGAAGATATTATTACTCTTTTATAGCTAACGATGTGATTTGTTTAACTATAGATTTGACCTCAGATGTTCCTAAAAGACAAGAAATAAAAATATATTGTACATAAATGAGACTAACAGTTATTATACAGTAAGAGTATAGAATTCAGAACATTTGATGAAAACTATTTAAATTCATATTAAGATTTTTTAGTTTTCATTGCTAACGTTAGTATATTGCATTGTTTTAATTTGTAACTCAAACTTAAACTGTCAGATTTGTTAATTGAAATAAAATGTAAATATAAAAAAATTTAAAGAAAATGTTGTCTAACTAATATAAAATAAAGTTTAATGATAAAATAAGTATGAAAATAAAAAAACCTAAAACAAATAAAACAAAGCTACATAGAAATGTAAAAATAAGAAAATAACGTAAAAAATGTAAAAAAAATTAAATATAAAAAAACTAAATGAAATACTATAATAGTAGATAAATAATACAAAATTAACATAAATACTAAAGTATTTTGACAACTGAGCACAGTTTCAGATTTCAAGATTTCTTCTAAACTTTATCAAAAGTCTTATTTTTAGCTCATTACTGTTTCAAAGCAACAAGTGAGATATTAAATGTTTATTTTTTTCATCATAATTTCTTGGTTACACTTCAATAAAGCAGTAGTAGTAATAATAATAATTATTATTATTATGATTGAAACATTACATTGTGATATTATTATTACCAATATTATTATTACTTTTAAAGGTACTTTTTCTATAAAATGTTAATATATTTTTGTCATAATTTCTTAAAGTTACACTATCAATAAAGCAGCAGTAGTAGTATTAATAATAATTATTTTATGATTATTATTAAAAACGTTACATGTTGTCATTATCATTATTACTGCTTAAGAATTATTTTAAGGATTATCATATAACCAAGATATTTTTTCATCAGTGTTTTCATTATACACAATTATATATCCAATTTAAATATTAGTTCAGTTGCACAAAACACGATATTTGATCAAAAATAAAAATGCAATGGTTTGTTGTAAATTTATTGATATATTTTCAGTCGATATTTGTAAATGTAACATTTTTTTTTAAATTAGGAAAAAACTTTTTTGATTTTTAGATCATAAATTTATTTTAATTAATAAATGGCAGAATCCATAAATAAATAAATGAAAATGAATGAATGAACAAAAATAATAAAAAAAAATTGAACTAAAATATAAAAAAATAAATATTTAAAAAAGCTTTTAATTAAATACTATAATAGTAAGTAAATAATATTAAAATAACATAAATTAAGAAAAAAAGTATTTTTGCAACTAAACAGTTTCAGGTTTTAAGGTCTCTTCTAAACTTCATTAAAAGTCTTATTTTTTTCTCATTACTGTTTCAAAGTAACAAGTATTATATTATCTCTCATTTGCCTCAAATGGTAATTTTTTTTGTCATAATTTCTTCAAGTTACACTATCAATAAAGCAGTAGTAATAAAAATAATTATTGGTATTATTATGATTAAAATGTAAGTGTTATTATTATTTACAATATTATTGTAATTTTTTTTTACTATAAAATATTTTTTTTTCTGTCATAATTTCTTGAAGTTACACTATCAATAAAGCAGTAGTAGTGTAAATAATAATTATTATTGTTAATATTATTAAAATATTACATTTTGTCATTATTGTTACTACTTAAAAATAAATATTATTTTAAGGATTATCATATAATCAAGATATTTTTTTCATCCATGTTTTCATTTATTATATATTCAAATTAAATATTAGTTCAGCTGCGTAAAACACGATATTTGATATTTTGAAAAATAAAAATGCAATGGTTTGTTGTAAATTTATTGACATATTTTCAGCTGATTATATTTGTAAATGTAACATTTTTTTGAAAAATTAAGGAAAAAAGATTTTTGAATTTATTTTAGATGATAGTTTTGATTTAAATCATAAATTACAGAATCAAAAAATAAATAAATAAAAATGAATGAATAAAAAAAATTACTAAAAATGTAAACTAAAATTTTTATAAAATTCAGGTTTCAGGTTAAGATCTTTTCTAAACTTCATCAAAAGTAACAACTGAGATATTATCTCTCATTTGCCCCAATTTTTTTTTTTTTTTTTTTACATCAACCCTCACGTTGAAGGAGTGAAATTGTGGCCAGAAGCCGAAGCGAGATTTATCTAGGCTGGCATCTCGTTCCAGCCTGGGATTTTCTGCTAGCTTTTCATGCAACATTTACATCCAGATCCACTGAGGGAACTTTTGGCTGTGTTTCTGTGGCAGTACATTATGGTTTCAGAGGTGAAATTCTTCCACATTTAAGGGTCAGCAAGCCTGTATGCTATATAACACATATTGTGTTATATGTGTATGTATGTTATTCAGAGGGCAAGTTCATCCAAAAATAGTCATACATTTAAACTCCAAATAATGACTTCCAGTTGTAAACAAATGAACTCTTGCTGGCATTATGTGATGATCTGGATTACTGAAAATCTTTGCAGACGTGCGTTTGACTGATTTGTTGACTCGAAGAATGAAATCTCATTTCCTTTTGATTGAGTCAACACCCAATATACTGTAGACTCAGCACGGACATTATAAAGTTCAGGAAACGACACGGTGATTCATACAGTCTGTAAAGTCTGATCTTTGGTCCCGCTGAGAAATGACGATTTCTAATGTGTTTATTTAAGTCAGCGAGGTTATGACGTGCTCTGTCCCGTCTGGTGTGTGTGTATGTTCACTCTCTTTGTATTGTCCTGCAGCTGGTGTTTGAGGCCCTTCACAGTCAGGAGCCCAGGGGTTACGTGGTGGGATGGATCATCGCCATCAGCCTCCTCGTGGGAATCCTCATCTTCCTGCTGCTGGCGGTGCTGCTCTGGAAGGTACCGTTTCAGACAGACACATGTTCCTCGCTCAACATCCTTGTTGGTTCTGGAGGGATTGAACTACATTCTTACAAGCCTAGGAGTAGGTTAGGATTAGATATAGGGTTGGCAAGAACACAGCAAACATTAAACAAACGTTTAGAAATGTCACCATCCACACTTTTTGTGAAATAATCATTATATCTTGAGAGTTTCGGTCATTGTACAAAGAAAAAATAGTAGCTGGCCACATTCTGTAAAACAAGCAGAAGCGTCTACTGTAGAAACCACTAGGGCTGGGCATTAAATCAATATGGATATTTATCGAAAAAAAAAAAATACAATATCAGTAATTAATTTCTGAGTAATTTTTTTATATTTATGATAGAAATGATGACAGAAACATTTTAGTATTGTAAAATAAACTTTACTTTCAAAGTATTATTATTATTAATATTAAAACATTGCATTGTGATGTTGTTATTATTACCAATATTATTACTTCTTTTTAAAAATACATTTTATTATAATATATATATATATATATATATATATATATATCTGACATAATTTTCGATTATTTTTATTATTAAAACATTGCATTTTGCCATTATTATTATTATAAGTAATTATTATTATATATATTATAGATATTTTTTAATAAATCCACAATATCAATAATGAATTTTTGAGTAAATTTGGGTAAAAATAAAATTTATTATAGAAATGATGACAGAGACATTTTAGTATTGTATAATAATTAATTAATAAAATGAATATATATATAATATATATAAATAAAATGAACATATATATATATATATATATATATATATATATATATATATAGAATCATATAAATATATTATATTTACTATATATAATATAGAAAAATATAGAAAATATACATATCGTATTAGTTTAATTTCACAAAACACCATATTTGACCAAAAATAAAAATGCAATGGTTTGTTGCAAATTTATAGATTAATTTTCAGCTAATTATTTTTGTAAATGTAACGTTTTGTTGTTGTTGTTTTAAATTTAGCAAAATGTTTGATGGATTTATTTCAGATGATAAATTTGTTTTAAATCATAAATTACAGAATCCAGATTAAAAACAAAATTAAAACAGAATTAAACATTAAACATTAATGAATTTAATGTTCAATTTAATTAAACATTAAATTGAAAGGTAGATGGTCTGTAGATAGAGTTTAGTTGTAAACAAAGAAGTTTTGATGTTGTATTGTAGTAATAATAACCTAATTAATATATAATAATAATAAAAAAATAATTATATATATATATATATATTGTATTATATATAATACATAAAAATATATAAAATATAAATATTATATTAGTTCAATTGCCCAAAGCACCATATTTGACCAAAAATAAAAATAAAAATGCAGTGGTCTGTTAAATTTCTTGATATATTTTCAGCTGATTATATTATTTATTATATTATTTATATTATTATAATATATAATATATAATTTAGCATTTAAAAAAAATATATAAATGTTTTATGAAATTATTTTAGGTGCTAAATTTGTTTTACATCATAATTACCAGAGTCCAGGAAAAAAGTTAATTAAAAAAATAAATAAATAAATAAAAAAAACAGAATTGGGATTTAATTAAATTGGAGTTTAGTTGTAAACAAGTTTTTAAACTTGAGGTCTAACAAACATGTGGACAGCATTTCCTTCCTCATTAATGTCATTTAAAAATGTTTAAACATCAATATCATAAGATATAAAATATATATATATATATATATATATATATATATATATATATATATATATATATATATATATATATATATATATAAAAGTCATATTGCCCAGTCTTACCAATTACTGACTTCAGCATATTACTGAACCTGGTAAACAGCAATCTGCTAGTTACCACACTCTTAACTGCTATGCTATTCATGATCTTAGCTGAAAAGGTTTATATAATATGCACCACGCACTTTTCAGATCATTCCTAACGCCTTGAAAGCTGAGATCATGAACTTAAACAACATGATCCACCTGTCATTACTCACTGATTTTAAGATTAGAGTTGTATTTAAGGATGATTGCTTTATACAAACCTCATTCCAGAACCAACAGAAAATGTTCAACCATGCAAACACACATCAGACTTTCTATAAGACATCCAACCTCATTGGTCCAAAACACACACAGACATCCAGATGAGGTTGTTTGCTTGTCATGTTCAGTTTGTCTTTTCACACGAGAACCAGTGCAAATCTCATGCCTGAGATGTTCCTGTCGGACGACAGTCAATGCAAGTGGAGAATGTGACCCGTCAGGTCATCGCGTCTTGAAAGAGCAGAAACACCTGCTCATGTGCAGCGTCCCGTTACAGTTAATTTAGCATCAGGCTGCTTTTAATATCCTCTGCCAAAAAAAGGCAGAGTAAAGCGGATGTATGAATGTTTAGTTTAAAGTAGACAGTTTTAAAATATAATTCGTGCACTGATGGCAGTTCAGTTTTACAAGATATTCCCTCAACTAGACTTGTTGAGTCACATGTCCCTCATTCACACACTACTGTTGTTTTTCTTGGCCCGAGGGGTCAATAGAGAGCTTTAGAGCGACCGTAAAAGTAACAAAACACAGCGCTGACAATAATTTACACGTACGCATAAAAGTGAACCGAGCGGATTTCAAGGCTTCTCAAACAAGTCCTTCTTTTCTTTTCCACTCTATTACTTTCCAGCGGGAATACTAGAGCAAATCCTGGAATGTTGGTGTAGGGATACTTCCCCCCCCAAACCCCAAATCTGCCAAAATAAACCTCCTCAACAAGAGGCGCACATGTCCAGCTACTCCAGCGTCAGGAAATGCCTGGAGAGAGCCGGGGTCTGAATCAATAAACCGCATTCAAACAAAGACAAACCTGTTGAGTCACAGGAAGAGGAACAGCATATTTCCTGTGCTGATGCGCTTCTTTACAGTAGCGCTATCTGTGTCACCCATCCTACTAGTTATCTGACTCCCACCCTCTCCATTGGCTTCAACTACACAAAGCCATAGTTCACCCAAAAATGACATCATTTACTCACTCTTAGTTCATGCCAAATCTGTGTCACTTACTTTCTTTAAAGATATCTCTTATGCTCATCAAGGCTGCATTTATTTGATCAAAAATGCAGAAAAAAAACATAATATTGCAAAATGTTATTACATTATAAAATATTGGTTTCTATTTTAATATACTTTAAAATGTAATTTATTCCTGTGATGCAAAGCTGAATTTTCAGCATCATTAGTCCAGTCTTCAGTGTCACATGATCCTTCAGAAATCAGTCTAATATGCCGATTTATTATCAGTGTTGGAAACAGTTGTGCTGCCTTATATTTTTTTGCAACCTGTGATTCTTTTTTCTGGATTCTTTGATGAAGTTAAAAAGTACAGTTTTTTTTTTTTTAACAATTATAAGTCTTCGCTATCACTCTTTATCAATTTAACACATCCTTGCTGAAAAAAAGTATTAATTTCTTTCACAAAAAGAAAACAATTTACTTTTTAATGGTAGTGTATATTGTTAGAAAAGATTTCTATTTTGAATAAACGCTGTTCTTTTTAACTTTTTATTCATTAAAGAATAAAAAGATCACAGGTTACAAAACAATTTTAAGCAGTACAACAGTTTCCAGCATTGATAATAAATCAACATATTAGAATGATTTCTGAAGGATCATGTGACACTGAAGACTGGAGAAAATTTAGCTTTGATCACAGGAATAAATTAGATTTTAATGTATATTAACAGAAAAAAAAAGTATTTTACATGGTAATAATATTTCACAATATACATTTTTTTCTGTATTTCTGATCAAATAAACAGCATTGATAAGCATAAGAAACTTGTTTAAAAAATATAAAAAATTACTGAGCACAAATTTTTGAACAGCAGTATATACCGTATGTATGTATGTGTATATATATATATACACATACACATATACAGACAAATATTTATGCATTAAATCTCATTTGCTATAGCTCAGATTTCATTAGTATTTCAAGATATTCAAACGTTAACATCCATTCTAGGTATTAATGACTCCTAATGTCTTTATAAATATGTAAATTTAGAGAATGTATAAATATTTTTGGATACCTATATGTGACCCTCAACCACAAAACCAGTCATAAATTGTAGCAATAGCCAAAAATGCATTGTATGAGTCAAAATGATAGCTTTTTCTTTTATGCCAACAATCATTAGGATATTAAACTCATGTTCCAAGAAGATATTGTGTAAATTTCCTACCGTAAATAAATCAAAACATATTTTTGGATTAGTAATATGCATTGCTAAGAACTTCATTTGGACAACTTTAAAGGCGATTTCCTCAACATATTGATTTTTTTTTTGCACCCTCAGAGTCCAGATCTTCCAATAGTTGTATCTCAGCCAAATATTGTTCTATCCCAACAAACCATACATCAGTGGAAAGCTTATTTATTCAGATGTATATCAGATGATATATACATCACAATTTAAAAAAAAATAACCCTTATGACTGGTTTTGTGGTCCAGGGTCATATTTATCCATTAAATCTCCTCTGCTGTAGCTCAAATTTCATTAGTACAAGATATTCAGACTTTAACATCCAATCCAGGCATGGACGACACCTAATATCTTTGGTAATGTAAATTTAGAGGATGTATAAATATTTTTGGATACCTTTATATGATCATGCATTCCTGTTACAGTTTTATATATCAGCACTCATGAGGGATTTCATAATGAAACCTTAACTTGTGTTGGGTCAAAACCATAAAATGTCCAGTATTTTCATATGCTCATTTTAATTTGATTAAATTATTATTTCATCCCCATGCATCTGACAGCAGGAATCCATTAGGTTGGGTGTATCTGAGCTGCCCGTCATAGTTTCCACAACCAGTCAATAGTTTGGGCTCAGTACAGTTTTTAATGTTTTTGAACGAAGTCTCTTATGCTCACCACGGCTGCATTTATTTGATCAAAAACAAGTTCAATATTATTGCAATTTAAACTGTTTTCTATCTGAAGGTATTTCAAAATTTAATTCATTCTAATTTTCAGCATCATTGCTCCAGTCCTCAGTGTCACATGATCAGGTGACATTTTCTGGATTCTTTGATGCATAGAAAGTTCAAAAGAACAGCATGTACTTAAAAAGAGGCATTTTGGGAACATTATAAATGTCTTTACTGTCACGCTTGATTAATTTAATGCGTCCTTGCTGAATAAAAGTATTCATTTCTTTCTGACCCCAAACTTTTGAACCGTAATGTGTTTTGTAACAGTAAGGTAACGCGATTGGGAAAAGAGGTGCAATTTTGTCAGCGAGCGTCTTTACATCTGTCCGCTGTCCCACCCTCTATGCCGACACTCAGCAATTATTTTTGTGTTTTACAGATGGGATTCTTCAGGAGGCATTACAGAGAGATCATAGAGGCGGAAAAGAACAGGAAGGACAGCGATGAAAGCTGGGATTGGGTCCAGAAGAGCCAATGAGAGCTTGGATTGGGTTCAGAAAATCCAATAAGCTGCTACCTTCACCACGGCTCTCTCCAAAGACCCAGACCCTCCAGCCTTCCATATGTGGAAGAAAAGAATATTCTCCAGATTTTTCGGAGGCTTGACACTTTTTTTGCGTTGACGGTGATCTAGCTGATGTTCGAGGTGACCGCGTGGCCTGCCAGAAGAGACTCGCAGTGGAATTCCACTGATCCCAACGGGACAGGCCTCTTGCCAGTGGGTCTGAAGAGACGGAAAGAGAGCTTCCTGGAAACGAATGTGGATATCGTGTCAATACTAGCAGACAATTACAACCCTCAGGGCGCTGTTGAAAAGCAAAAATCTATTTTTTATAAAATGTATTCCATACTGTATAGAAGAGAGCTTCAAGAGTTGTTTTTAAAGCACTGATGACTGACACACGCCAAAGAGTTGATGTTATTCCTTCACGGTGTTCTGGTGCACATCAGCTTTCACGTGAACCTTGAAGATGGATTGTACCTCCTTGTCCCCTCCAGATTTTAACTTACAAAGAATGCAAAGCAAAATGTGTAATTCATTCGGACAGCTCACGAGTTAAATGATTAATACTCGTCCCCATGTCATCCAAGATATTCATGTCTGTCTTTCATCAGTCGCAAAGAAATTACGTTTTTTGAGGAAAGCATTCCATGATTTTTCTCCATGTAGTGGACTTCAGTGGTGCTCAACAGACTGAAGGTTAAAAATGTAGTTTCAGTGCCACTTCAAAGGGCTCTAAACAATCCCAACCAAGGAATAAAGGTCTTATCTAGCAAAACACTCAGTCATTTTCTTTTTAAAAACATTTTAATTAAATATTTGTATACTTTTTAACCACAAATGCTCATCTTGTCTAGCTCTGCGATGTGAGACAGTTAGGGTATGTTGAAAAACTCCCATCTTATTTTCTCCTCCAACTTCAAAATCGTCCTACATCGCCGTTTTACCTTTGTTTGTAAAGGGCATTTGACCACTTTGCATGTTCACTTTGTAAACACTGGGTTGGAACTTCAGCAGCGATGTAGGACGCTTTTGAAGTTGAGGGAGAAAATTAGATGGGAGTTTGTTTTTTTGACATACCCTAACTTGTATTGAACCGGAGTGCACACAGTACGCATGTGCATCACAGAGCTAGACAAGACGAGCATTTGAGGTTGAAGGAGAAGTCCACTTCCAAAACGAACTAAACCAGTCATAAGTGTAAATTTCTCAAAATTGAGATTTACACATTAATAAATAAGCTGAATAAATAAGCTTTCTATTGATGTATGGTTTGTTATGAAATGATAATATTTGGCCGAGATACAACTGTTTGAAAATGTGGAATCTGATGGTGCAAAAAAAAATCAAAATATTGAGAAAATCACCTTTAAAGTTGTCCAAATGAAGTTCATTACTAATCAAAAATTAAGTTTTGATATATTTACGGTGGGAAATTTACAAAATATCTTCATGAAACATAATCTTAATATCCTAATGATTTTTGACATAAAAGAAAAATCGATAAATCTGTCCCAACCAATGCATTTTTGACTATTGCTACAAATATACCCGTGCAACATAAGACTGGTTTTGTGGTCCAGGGTCACAGATAATGTACTCACCCCCTAGTCATCCAAGATGTTCATGTCTTTCTTCCTTCAGTCGTAAAGAAATGATGTTTTTTGAGGAAAACATTTCTGCATTTTTCTCCATATAATGGACTGATATGGTGCCCCGATTTTGAATTTCCAAAATGCAGTTTAAATGCGGCTTCAAACGATCCCAAATGCTGAGGAAGAAGGGTCTTACTTAGCGAAACAATTTAAATACTTTTTAATCTCAAACTCTCGTCTCGTCTTACTCTCCCTGAACTCTGTGTATTCTGGCTCAAGACAGTTAGGGTATGTCAAAAAACTCCAATTGTATTTTCTCCCTCAACTTCAAAAATCATTCCCAGTATTTGCAAAGTGAACATGCAAAGATCATCAAACACCCTTAACAAAAAAGGTAAAACAGTGATATAGGGTGATTTTGAAGTTGAGGGAGAAAATGAGATGGGAGTTTTTCGACATACCCTAACTGTCATGAACCGGAACAAAAACAGTCCAGGCAGAGTAAGACAAGACGAGGGTTTGACATTAAAAAGTATATAAATTGTATTATTTTTAAGAAAATAACAGATTGTTTCGCTAGATAAGACCCTTCTTTCTCGGGATCGTTTGAAGCCGCATTTAAACTGCATTTTGGAAGTTCGAACTCGGGGCACCATATCAGTCCATTATATGGAGAAAAATGCTGAAATGTTTTTCAAAAAACCATTTCTTTACAACTGAAGAAAAAGACATGAACATCTTGGATGACAAGGGGGTGAGTACATTATCTGTAAATTGTTGTTCTGGAAGTGGACTTCTTTAAAAAGTATATGAATTGTACTTTTTTTTTTTTTTTAAGGAAATAATTGATTGTTTCGCTAGATAACATCCTTCTTCCTCGACTGGGATCATTTAAAGCCCTTTGAAGCTGCATTGAAACTGCATTAACTCAACTCTCAATTGAAGTCCACTATCTGGAGATAGTTCCATGTTCTCCTCAAAAAACGTAATTTTTTTGCGACTGAAAAAAGAAAGACATGAACATCTTGGATGATATGGGGGTGAGTGAACTATTTGGAAATTTCTGTTTTGGAAGTGGAGTAATCCTTTAAATTCTCACAAATAAGAATGACAGAGGAGATGCAAACCAAAGTTGTTATTGCTTGAGTTGTTAAAGGAATGGCTCACCCAAAATGAACATTTGCTGGAAATCTACTCACCCTCAGGCTATACAAGATGTAAATAAGTTTGTTTCTTCATCAGATTTGGAGAAACGTAGCATTACATCACTTGCTCACCAATGGAGTGAATGGGTGCCGTCAGAATGAGTGTCCAAACAGCTGATAAAAACATCACAATCCACACAACTGCATGAAAAGTTAAAATGTATTTTTTTTTTAATCCAGTGCAGTTTTTCACTTAAAACCAGAGTGGTGTGGATTATTGTGATGTTTTTTTCAGCTGTTTGGACTCTCATTCTGACGGCAACCATTCACTGCAGAGGATTAATTTGGTAAACAAGTGATGCAATGCTACATTGCTTCAAATCTGATAAAGAAACAGTTCAGTTCAGTCCAGTTGTGCTTAAAACAGAAACAGAAAACCTACGTTCTCAGCTCAAACCTGTTTTGTTCAATATATGTGAAATTCACAGTTTAGCTTAGCATTATGTGTACTGCACTGGATTTTGACCCCACTGAAAGATGCATGAAGATTTTGTTTTATAATCTTTCACAAAAATATATAAACTTTCTCTGATTGAATCCTATTTCACACACAAATGTCAAAACTGGTCTCAAAATAAAAGCTATTCTATTATGTAAAGGACATACTCCAAGCTACGAATTACAATTTTACTGTAAGTGTAAAAACTCTTCTATCTGCCAAATATTCTCCAAAAATTATTACATGTTCTGTGTTATTTTTCTACACCATACACCATGTCACCAGCTTTTTAACAAAGCCCGTGACAAGTTTTTTGAAATTCAGACTGCATAGACCCAGGTTTTAACCGTGCAGAACCTGCAGTGTGTAATAGCCTAAAAATAGGTGGGAATGTGCAGTACTTCATCACTGGGCACAAACTCGTACTTTGGAGCTTATGGGAACGGCTTGTTTTAAGTCAACATTTTGGACTTCAGTCAGAGCGCAGCCTCAACATGAGCTGTTCGCTGTCAGACTTCACATGCATTCTGCCCTTAACCGCTCAAACAGAGCAGAAACAGCAGAAAGACAAATATATGTTTGTGTCAATATAGAGATTTTAAAATATCTCATCTTAAATATCTAACTTGGTTGCTCGTTTGGCATTTTCCTCTAATTTTAGAGGGTTCGTTTGAAAGAAACAGTTTCTTTGTCATTTACCAAAAGAACAATGACTTTGCAATTGGATATTAGATGATCGCTGGAAGATTCTCCCAAAAATATATCTTGTATTTTTTTTTGATCAATAATCACCACTGGCATGGCTAAAAAACCCCACGTCTGTATTTCATGTCCGGCCCAACACCAGGTTCTCGCATAGGTGTGTTTCAGAGAGACACATACTTGACTTTGTAAGTGTGTAACCTAACTGTGAGTGTTGTTGCCATTATCACCTATTTTGAGCATTTTAGAATAAACTACTGTCACTGATGTTTTATAGATGTATTGAGAAATATGTTTGTTGTACAAGCTCGAGCTGTATATTTATCTACTGAGACTGCTTTTTTAAAATTAAAAATCACAAACAGATGTTTCGTCAATTCCGTTCGGTGCCACCCAAATGTTTAGTGCAGTGGGGTGTTTCGTGTTGCACTGATGCCCTCTAGTGTAATACTAGCATACTGTACTGTTTACGGTGAATAATCTATAAATGAGTTTTTCTTTTTTTAGTATGTGACTAAATTCATTATACTATAATACATCATAAAAAGTAAAGGCTTGAGCAGTATGAATTTAAAAAGTGGTGTCCAGTGATCTTATAAATGTATTTAAATGGTTCTTTTTTTGTTGTTTTAGTATCATGGAAAATACAATTATTTTTCCTTTGTATTGTAAATCAGTTTTTGTTTTTAGATTTAGTTTGTCATTTTTAGTATATACACTGCCATTTAAAAGTTTGGGATCAGTAAGATTTTTAATGTTTTTCAAAAATGTAATTATTAAAAGCAATACTATGAAATATTATTGCAATTTAACAGTTCTAGCTTAATTCACTTCCGAATATAATTTATTTCTGCGATGCAAAGCTGAATTTTCATCAGCTGTTATTCATTCACACGATCCTTCAGAAATCATCCGAATATGCTGATTTATTATCAGTGCTGGTAACAATTGTGCTACAATAATGATACTTTTTCAGAACCTGTGATACTTTGATGATTACAAAGTTAAAAAGATTTATTCAAAATATAAATATTTTCTAACAATAGTCTTTCCTATCACTTTTTATCAATTTAACACATCCTTGCTGAGTAAAAGCATTAATTTCTTTCAAAGAAAGAAAAAAAATGACTGCCCCCAGACTTTGAAATGGTAGTGTATGTTGTTACAAAAGATTTCTATTTTAAATAAATGCTGTTCTTTTTTGAATGTTTTATTCATCAAAGAATCCTGAAAAAGTATCACAGTTTCCAAAAATAAAAAATAAAATAAAATAAAACTAAGCAGCACAACTGTTTCCAACATTGATAATAAATCAGAATATTAGAATGATTTCTGAAGGATCATGTGACACTGAAGACTGGAGTAATGATGCTGAAAATTTAGCTTTGCATCACAAGAATAAATTCTATTTTAAAGTATATTAAAATAGAAAACCACTGCTTTAAATTGCAATAATATTTCACAATATTACTGTTTTTTTCTGTATTTGTAATGCAATGCATAAATGCAGCCTTGATGAGCAAAAAAGACTTCTTTAAAAAGCATTAAAAATCTTGTGTAAAATGTCTTGACTTTTTGCAATGAAATCAAATGATCAGTGAGTACCTCATTATTTGGACAATAATTAAGAATTCAAAGAATTCCTAATTAAGCATTCCAATCAACTAAAGATGTTACAAATCTGCCTGGAAAAAAATGTGTCTACATCGTCCTAATGCATGGTGAGGAAGAGAGTTTAAATGTCCAAAGACTCTTTAAGTATCACAGCAGGAGAATTGCAGAGATTAGTTGAGTCTTGGGGCCAAAAAAAAAATTCAAACAGCCCCAACCACATGTTGTTTAGGAGGGTTTTCAGAAAAATCCTCCTTGCTCATCCAAAAACAAACTCCAGCATATTCAGTTGTCAGACACGACTTGGACTTCAAACGGGACTGGCTTCTGTGGTCAGATGAAGCTAAAAAAAAAAAAAGAGCTTTCTGGCAACAAACCCACCAGATTGGTTTGGTACAAAAAGTACCCCATGCCCAGGGTTAAATATACTGCTGGATCTTTAATGTTGTGGGCTTATTTTCCTGTCAGAGGTCCTGGACATCTTGTTTAGATGCATGGCATCATGGATTCCAGCAAATACCAACAGATAAAAAATCTAAATCTGACTGCATTTGTTAGAAGATCTACAATGAGCTGTGGTTGGATCTTCCATCAGGACAATGATCCAAATCAAACATCACAATCAACACAAAAATGTGTCACTGAGCATAAAATGAAGCTTCTGCCATGGCCGCCCCAGTTGCCTGACCTGAACCCTATAGAAAATGCATGAGGTGAACTGAAGAGAAGAAGCACCAGCATGGAGCTGGGAAACTGAAGGATCTGAAGAGTTTCTGTATGAAGGAATGGTCTCTGATCTCTTGTCAGATGTTCTCGAAACTCTTCAGGCATTAAAGGGGAAAACTCAGAGCTGTTATCTTGAATAAAGGACGCTGCAATAATTGGGTGCCAATAATTGTGGTCAGCATGAACTAGAGAAAAACATTTACGTCATAATGAGATTTTCCCCCTGCTTTCCATTGTTTTACTTCAATGATAGGTTAGAATTTTGTGAAATTTTTTGAATGAAAGATTAAAAGGATAAACAATGCAGATTTATTTTCGCAGCCACCTTTGCTCATATTTACCAAGGGTGCCAATATTAGTGGAGGGCACTGTATATCTTTGCATGAAATTATATGAATTGGTATGGAGGAAAATACATCTAGTCTCTCCCAAAGTTGTAGACTTTTAAACAAAAAAGTGCACAAAAATGCAAATGTTTTAATATGCTAAATCAAAGAATGGATTGTTTTATTTTTACTGGTATTACACAATTACATTAGCTCTTTACCTCACTTTATAATTAGATAGGGACAAATTACTTTGGTAACCATGGGACATCTGAGAGCCAAACAAACAGTGCCGTCCCATAGCAAATGCACTGCATTATTAATTAGCTGCTACTGTGCGACAGACAGAGCACTTGCAAGGAGCTACTGCACCACCAGGTAAATGTTTATTTTAATATATCCATAAGATCTTCACCTAGCTGCTTATATCAAATATTTGAATAATATTCTATAAAAGACAGTATCTAAAATGTCTGACCCGACACTTGTTTAAAAGCTAAAATTTGAGTAAAGTAATATTTTTTTTCAAGCAGAATGTATTCGCATATATTGATGTGTATTCTATTAAAGTGTAACTTCTTGCGCAAGAAAAATGATATCTATACTGGAGGATGGCTTGATAAAAACAGGCTCAATAGAGCAGGTGGTGGCCCCTCTATCCACTCACCTGTGTCACCTCATCCTGCTGTGTGGGAGCGAGACAGAACTGGACGAATTTACCCGGCTGGAAGCTGCAGCTAAAGCGGTGGCCAAAGCATCCAAAAACATGGCAGCTGTAGCAACAAGGTCAGCTGCATGTATGTTTCCTGACAAGATAGAATGTGAAGCAAATAAATATTTACATTACAAAAATTATATTTAGAAAATTAAATAATGAAATGAAAGTTGCTTTGCCTCCTGAAAACAAAAACAGACAACTACATATACAATTGCTTTGTTGCTTAAAAAGTACCAGGACAAGTGGGGGAAAATATATGGTAATACTATGGTACATGTTTAAAAAACATGGTATTACTATGGTAAAAGTACAAAAAACAAGCTTGGTACCATGCTATTGGATTGTGGTTTGTACTAAATGGGTTACTGCAGGGGTGCCCAAACTAATTCCTACAGAGCTCAGCTCTGACCTCAATTAGACACACCTGAACCAGCTAAACAAGCTCTTACTAGGCATACTAGAAACTTTCAGGCAGGTGTGTTGAGGCAAGTTGGAGCAAAACTCTGCAGGAGATCGGCCCTCCAGGACCGAGTTTAGGCACCGCTGGGTTACTGGATCCACAGAGGACAGACATTCATACCTTATATCCTTGCATGTAGGTTAGTGGAAGATACTGATGACGATATCCTGAAGATGGAAATGGATCCACTTGTGGAATCCCTGACTGTTTCTGGTCAGCACGTGCTCCTGGCCACCCAAAAGCTCAGCATACAACCGGAGATCATCGAGCATAGAGAAGAACTCATTGAAGCCACTCAAAATGTGCTGTTGGGTGTGGTCAAGGTAAAACAATTGCTTGAAGAAATCAGAGAGTTGTGGGATGTGTTCTTATTCTGCAGATTAACTGGAGGGTTTGGTTCCAACCTGTAGTTTTCAAATAATCCTGGATGACTTGATTAGCTGGTTCATGTGAATTTAAGTAAGGTTGAAGCTAAACTCTGCAGGACTGTGGCTCTCCAAGAACTGATTTTGGCTTTCCTGGCCTCCAGGGTTATGTCTAGATGAGTGTTTCCCAACCTTGTTCCTACAGCAGAGGTCTCCAACCCTGGTCCTGGAGAGCTACCATCCTGCAGATTTTCGTTTCAACCCGTCAAACATACCATAACTAGCTAATCAAAGTGTTTAGAGTTATTTGATAATTACAGGCAGTTGTGTTGGAGCAGGGTTGGAACTAAAGTCTTCAGAACAGTAGCTTTCCAGAAGAAGAACAAGCAATGTTTCGGGGCCAGTTCGGAAGCAGGATTTGCACACCAGCCCAGGATTTTTTTTTTTTTTTTTTTTTTTTTTTGAATGGAAAGGCACAGCCTGGTTCCCAATTGGGCTCCGGCTCTGGCCCCAATGGAAAAGAAGTCCTAGAGGCACCTCAACAATACACATTTTGGTCGTCTTCCTTATCTGACCTATCAAGTCTGGGAGTCTCTATAAATAAGCTGATGATTTAACTCAGGTGTGTTTGATTTGGAAGAATTCAAAACTGTGTAGTGTTGGTTATGTCTAGATCAGTGTTTCCCAACCTTGTTCCTAAAGAAGAGGTCTACAACCCGGCTCCTGGAGAGCTACCGTACTGCAGATTTCCTTTCCTCAACCAAACATACCTGAACCAGCTAATCAAGCTGTTCAGGATTATTTGATATTTACAGGTAGATGTGATGGAGCAGGGTTAGACTGAAGTCTGCAGGATGTTAGCTTTCCAGAAGCAGGCTTGGATTTACCATTTTTCCACTGGGGCTGGTGCTAGAGTTGGAGCCGGTGCTCAGCCAAGAGTGGCACTTGTTCAGAACCGGCTCATGTTTCCAGTGGCAACTTCTGCCAAGCCCGCACTCAGGTGAAAAAATGGCAATACATCATGAAACTGTGGACTCAGAAGAAGGCCACAAGGTTTTAGGAAAGGGATAGGCAATGTTGGTCCTGGAGTGCCAATGTCCTGCAGAGTTTAGCTCCAAAGAAAAAAAAAAAAAGCTCACCTGCCTGAGCTCACCTAGCAATTCTGAAGACCTTGATGAGCTTGTTTGGTTGTGTTTGATTAGGGTTGGAGCTAAACTTTGCAGGACAGCGGCACTCCAGGACAGACGTCGCCTATCCCTAGTTTAGGGTATATTTTGGGACAGGGTCTTGGAGTGCCTCCTGGAACAAAGTTGAGAAACACTGGTTTGCCAGGAAACACTTACAATCTGACAAAGTTTATTTAGAGTCGTGCTCCGACCCTATCACTAACCCTAAACCTGAATTCAAATCTCAAGTTTTTTTTTAACAATATTTACCAGCAGCTTCTGTGGTTGAAATGCCTTCAAAATGATTAATTCCATTTGTTTTTGATCTCTATAGATTCTTCTAGTAGAAGATGATGCAACTGTAAGGAAGATCACTGCAGCTGCTGACTGGCTCTTGCAGTGTCTTTCTCAAGTTGGAGCTGCAGTAGACATATCATCCTTGTTGAAAGCATTTCAAGTATATTCAAAGGCAATGCTGCTTCTTCACAACTTGGTGGTGGAAAGAATTCAGGAACTGCGCAACGACCAACAACAGGAGCATCTGAGGGCTTCTCTAGAAACCCTGAAGAAATGTGTTTCCATGCTGCACACTGCCATGTACACGACCATCAAACATCCACACAGCGAGGAGGCACAGAGTGCAAAGCAGTACATCTTAAACCAGGTGGACTCAACTGTAAATGACATCTTAACCACACTCAAGAGCAACTGTGAACCAGCTACCAGAGGTTCATGTGGATGCTACACCCTAATACAGAACAAATTACGAAGACTTCTTTCTAATCCTGCTTGTGTTAAAGATGGTGGTTTTGATGTTATGCTTCGTGACCTAGTGTTCCACAGCATGGCAATAGCCAACGCTTCTCACAGGGATATTCAGTTTGAGGTTGCTGCACACTCCAAGCAAGTCCTTCAGCTCTGGTCAGATATGTCACAACAACTTAAATGCTGTGATGATCAACAGCTTGCAAACATATGTGCTGCTCTACTGCAGCAAATCCACAAACTTGACGATGCTGTGGTCAAGGCCACCCAGTTGCGAGTAATGGACATATTTGTCACAACTTCAACTCCCTTGGAAGAGTTGGTGCGCACTGTGAGCTCTATCTTCCAGGATGAGCAGGATGAAGATAAGTTGCATGTGGAAACACTTCGGGATCAATCTGAATCCTTCATGGCTCATGCTGACAAGATATCAGAAGTGGCTGGCTTCATCTCAGCTTTAGCAAGTGATGAAAAGAGTCTTGAGGGTGTAGAGAACTCAAGGGGATGCATCATGAGACTGAAACAAGCAATTCATGTACTTGTACAAAATCTAGAGGAAGATAAGGTGCATTCAAGTGAAGCTCTGGAAAAACTAAAAGAGATGCAGCAGAGGTGGTTAGAGGAGATGGAGCAGCTCTTGCACGCTTGTAGTAGCATCATAAATGTGAAGGACTTTGTCTGTCTTGCTGTTCAAGAGATACAGAGCAACTGGACAGAGTTTGTTGAGGCACATGAAGATGAAGATACACAGTTTCTCACAAAACAAGCAAGCTTGCTCATTGGTCACATGAGCTTGGTAATCCAACTCGTGAGAAAGCATGTCAGTAGGAGTGATAATCCAATCTACCGTAATGGACTTCTGGTTCTGATAAAGCAAGCGGAAGTATCCGCTGCTGAGGTGACAAGTTGTGCTACGGATATCTATTCCCATACGATTCTTAGCAATGAGGCTTTCTCTTTGCTCTCCAACAGTGTTTCAACAGCCCTAAAACACTTTGACATTCTATGTGAAGGACTTGATGGCTTGCAGCATCCACATCTGCTCAGCCCACTGCGGGAGGTTGCCCGTCAGTCTGCCAGTACTCTACCATGTGCTATGCCCGTTGCAGACCAAGAAAGATCAATTGAAGATCATTCTGATAAAACAGAATATGAGTCTTCAGTGCAAAGTTCCACTGGTGAAGAAATTCCAGGTCAGTTCAAAGATGGTTTGGAGAATCTGGTTGCTCAAACAATAATGGAGCACGATGTGCCAAACCCTGAAGAAGCAAGGATTGCACCTGTCGTGGAATCTAAACCTGTCGTACAGCTCCATAATATTGATTTGTTGCCTCTCTTGTGTGAAGTTGTCTGCATGACCAAAGGTAAAGATGTAGAGGCTCTTAACATGGCTTGCACTGGAGTTCTAGGACTCTCAAACAGCTATGCCCAAGCTACAAGAGAAGCCACCAGCGTCATAGACACAGCTGATAGTGAGGAAGTGGAAAGCCTGCGGTCCAAACTCGTGTCTTTGACACCCTTGCTTGTCCAGACAGCACAGGAAACAGCCATGAGTTCAGCCATGAGTACAGACAGCATTTACAAACACAGTACGGAATTTTCCGACCTCATCAAAAATGCTCGTAAGATATTGCTGCCAGTGGCAGGGATGTGGTACCATGCCGTTTACTCCATGTTCCAAAACTATGTACCCAGTATGTTGGAGTCCATCACACAGGAACTCACGGAAGTCATGAATTTATGTGCAGATGCCGTGCAACTTGTGACGTCGGCGGATATAAAGGTGATAGGTGAGTGTCATGAGAGTATAATGTCTTTGCAGAGCAAGCTCCAAAAAGCTCAAACCAACACCAAGAATCTTACAGATGTAGTGGGTTCAAGACCAACTCAAACTGATGAACTTGATGGTCTCTGTGTGCTTTGGGCTTTGTCTGTCCAAGTACTGTTGAACTCATTGGATAAGTTTGTCGGAACAGCTACAACTGATGGTAGGGGGCACATAATCACGCATCAAATGACACCCAAAAGATGGTTGTCAGTAATGTCTGAGAACTCCCTTCGCATACAAGAAGCTGCAAGACTGTCTACTTCGAACTGTCGGGATAGCTATAAAGTTAAACTGCTAGGAGAACTACAAGAAGACGTGAAGACACTTACAGAGTCCTACCTACAGGCTGCTGAAGAAGTTGGTACGGTATCCCTCTCAAGTGTCCTGATGCTGGCAAAGTCAGAGCTACTTCAGAGACAGCTTCTGATTAAAATGAAAGCACTCTCTTGTCTCCTGAGCAAAGTTAACCAAGTTTATGTGACGGCCATTCAAGATACTATTGCTTTGGCATGCTCGGTCCAAACAAAACACAGTGACACGGAAACTGAAGATACTCTGGCACAGTTTGAAAGTGCTGCAGAATTGCTTATGCACAATGTTAAAAGCGCCACGGGGTCCATTCAGGACTGTTTTAATTTCATTAGAGACCCAAAGGAAAGGTCCAATCTGAGATTCATTAATGACCACTTGACATTTCAGATGTCAGATATTGTGAGTAGAGCCAGATTAATTGCAGAGACTCAAACTCTTGGAGACACCCTCACCCTTGATATCCAGTCACAGTGCTGGTCAGCAAAGGCACATTATCTTGTTGAAGAACTCTGTAAAGTGGATGGAATTCTTGCAGTCACAAAAGAACAGATCAAGCGTAGCTTGCAGGGCAAAGAGCCTAGTGGATTTGTCATGTCCCAGACACCAAGTTTCACCAAAAAGGCAACACCTCATCCTCCATCCACAAATACTCAAGATCCTACTAAAAGCAAAGCAAGTGTCCTAGATGTGCCCAATAAGGAACTAAATAAGGTGGTAAAACTGTTGATGAATTTTGTTAAAGAATGGACAACACTTTAGATCAAGCAATGTAACATTTTTATCTACCTCAGGAAGAGACGTCCCAGAGGAGCCCAAGAGGTCCTGTGTTCAGCTTCACAGATACGACCCTCTCTTACACCTCTCTCTTTCTGAAACGAGAGACTGAAAAGTGGGATGACCAGGGTAACCAGATTGTCAAAGTGACCAAAGAAATGGCAGATAAACTCTATCACATGGCCCAGTATCTAAAGAAGAAAGGACCAATCCAGGTAAGAAGCTTTTCAAGTTTTCTTTCATACAAAGTTGTTCCCATACTGACACAAGCTTGTTTCACTTGCAGACCAAAGATGCTTTTGTAACATCTGCGAAAGATCTCATCTCAAGCGGCCAGTCGATCACTCAGTTTGTGCGTGTCATAGCAGACCACTGCCTGGACAAGCATTGCACTGAGGAGCTCTTTGTAATTGCAGAGCAAATTCTGACCATTTCCAACCAACTCACCATCATTTCAAGGTAAGAGACAATCAACAGTATATCTCCCTGATGTACAACAATTCTGATTGACGGTCTTTCTTGCAGCATCTGAAAGTTCCTTTCTTCCTTAAATCACTGACTCACATTCAATCATATGCAAACAACAAAAAAATCCCAAAAAATACCCAGAAATTAAACATGCAAAAAATCTCATGTGACCCGAGGGGTGCATGGTGTCTCTCCAGTGTTAATGCAGTTACTCCTGGGTGCAAATCATCAGACGAGATCCTGGTGAAGAATGCACAAAATCTACTCCAGACTGTTATCCAAGGTGTACGGGCTGCAGAGACTGCCTGCATCAGGGTAAGAGAAACTGAGAAAGTTTTCCTCCAACAACTTGGAAAAATAAGACTGTGAAGGAGCATTATGCACCACAGGCCCAGTAAAAACCAGTGGTGTCTATCTTTTCCTGTATGATATTTAGCATGCTTAACTTTGGTGTTGCAATTTTAAAAGGCTCTTTTCTGATTTTACAGGGTTTGAAACAGCCTGAGCCAAACTCGGAAGCAGCGAAGGCAGCAGCGTTCTGTTTCCAGTGGAAAAAGAGTCTCCTTATGCACCGCGCTCAAGAACAGCTTAACCCCGAAACTGATGATTTGGGTCTACGCAGGACCTCCCAGCATTCAGCGGCGCCCAGCCTTGCACCACCCATTAATGTGTTAGATAATTACAAATGAGTAAACACAAAATAAAGAGTCTTAACTTTGCCTGTGACTTTTAGATATATTCTGTTGTTATTGTATGGTGAAAAAGTCAAGAGCCATGCCAAATACTGTGGTATATCACACTGATTTATCTTTTTTTTTTTTTTTTGAGCTTTACACACCAAACTAAAAAGGCATTATGCACACAATGTGCAATCCTACAAACATAAGGCCATAAAAATAAAACATTAAAAAGTACCCAAAATGTGAATAGTGCAAAGATAAAACATTCTCAATATCATTTTATTTCATTATCAATGCCCAAGTAGGAATTGCACACCTGATCTCATTTATGTACTGTAATACTTACATAACAAAAAAACATAACTCTTCTAATACATATATTTGTTGAAGTCTATTGACCCCAAAAAACTTTTTTTTTAGTTAAAACAATTTAGCATTAAGCAGAAAAGACACTATTATTATTAGCACAATATTTCTAATGTAAATCAAGCTGAATGTATATATTTAACAGCTGCACACATTTTCAAAGAAAACAAAATGTAGATATAATATACAATATATTTATAAACTCAATAATTTTAATAACTGACGATTTACATTAGGAATGTATGTTCTTTTTTGTACTGGACCTTTTTCTTCACATTGCTTTTTTATTTATTATAATAAATGTAATATATTTCAACATGAATTTGAAGAGTTATGGTAAAAATGCATTTTAGAAGTATGATTGTAAATGAGATCAGGTGTGAAATTTTCACTTGGCTACTGATAATGTAATATAGAAAATATATGACTAAATACACTATTAGTCAAAAGTTTTTGAACAGTAAGATTTTTAATGTTTTTAAAGAAGTCTCTTGTCACAAAGCCTGCTTTTTTATCCAAAGTACAGCAAAAACAGTAAAAATGTTAAATGTTTACTATTTCAATTAACTGTTTTCTATTTAAATATAAATTTTAAGAAGCTATTTATTCCTGTGATTTCAAAGCTGAATTTTTAGCATCATTACTCCAGTCACATGATCCTTCAGAAATCATTCTAATATTCTGATTTACTGCTCAAAGAACATTATTATTATTATTTATTATTATTATTATGATGAAAACAGCTGATTTTTTTCAGGTTTCTTTGATGAATAGAAAGTTCAGAAGGACAGTATTTATCTGAAATAGAAATCTTTTGTAACATTATAAATGTCTTTATCATCACTTTTGTTCAATTTAAAGCATTTCTGCCAAATAAAAGTATTTATATAATTTCTTTCCCACACACACACAAAAAAAAAAATAATAATAAAAATTATGAAAATTATGAAAATTCAGCTTTGATCACAGGAATAAATTACATTTTAAAATATATTCAAACAGAAAACAGTTAAATAATATTATTTTACAATTGGATCTATTTTACTTTGGATCAAATAAATGCAGGCTTTGTGAGCAAAAGGGACTTCTTTAAAAAAAAAAAAAAACATAAAAAATCTTACTATTCAAAGCTTTTGACTGGTAGTGTATTTTTGAAGATCTGATCCTCAAAGGTGAGTGTATAGTAAACCGCATTAGCCTAAACACTAAAACAATGACTAAAGTTGTTCATCCGGCTGCTATTGTGATGGGCTTCACAACACAAAAGTGACACCCACTTAAAAACACTAATATCAAAATCACTGAATTCCATTTTATTTTATTTTAGACATCGAATTAAAAAAAAAGAGGAAAGTGACTGTGGTATTTAAATTCCCTTACTATCATTTCAGTCAGACTGGTAAAAGAACACAAAAGCAGTTCAGCATTTTCTGTGGAAAAACATATACAAATAAAATAGAATTATCTACGAAAAAAAAAAACCAAAAAACAATGACCATAAAAAAAAGATGAAAAAAAGTGTTAAAAAGAAAACCATTTACAACAGATTCTCTGAAAGAAATCTCATACGAACCTTTTCATCGCCAAAAATCACAAATGCTTTGATGAAATGCACACTAGACATAGAAGTGCTGCTATATTACAGTGTTTATATATACTTTGTAAGTGATAAATACTGTGGGAATAGCAAAATTTAATATTTTTTCTATAGCTTTATGCATCACACAGCACTACAAATATGAATACTTTAAGCCACACGTCCCTTATAACCGTTTAAGCGCATCACTGATATCACATACACTCACCTGTTTAGCAGACTCTGCTTACCAAAGTCTCCATATACCAGAAACAAATGTACTTAAAACGCTTCTCGAGCAAATAAAGTCCTTGCCTATCCAATGAGAATCTATGAACGCACAAGATGCCAAAAGAAAAATATATCTGGTTAGATCATGATGCAGCAGTGGAGAATATATGTACAAACAAATATAAATAAATAGAAAAGCTTCATATACATGCAGGGTGAATACAAAGAACAGATGTACAGAATACAGTAAATGCATGAGCTATATTCAGTATAAGTGTGTTTACTGACAGAATGGAGAGGCTGTAGGGTCAAATGTTTTAAAGACATCCCTCAAGGGCCTGTCTTTCTTCTTACTGTCTTTGTCCTCCTCATCCTCTTGCGGAGTCCCAGCAGAAGGGCCCACGGGTTTGTTCTGCCGCGGATCAGTGTAAGCAGGCCGTATCAGTCCTGCTAGCGCCTGGATGGGCAAGTTGTGCACAGCGGGAGCTGCCGCCCGAATTGGCGAGCAAGGAGACGCTGGCATTACGGTAGGCACAGGAGGATTTGACGGACAGCCACTTGTGTTGCTCTCAGAGTCATCAAGTGGGCTTTTTTCGTCTTTTTCCACTCCTGTGCCCTGTGACGGCGAGGCATGTGGTGGAGAGCTCGGTAGCTTCGCAGATGACTTCAGAATACTTGGTTTTTTAGGGTGCTCCTCACTTTCACGTTTCGGTGAGAGTAGGCTGTGATTGCGTGGATCGTATAAGCTAATCCCGCCTAACAGCGTGGTAGGGCTCTCAAGACCCGCACCCATTGAAGATGCCAGGCGAGGAGCATACGGGGGCAACTTTTCCGATTCGGGCTTAGCCGCAACCGGTTGGTTTGAAGATCCACGCTGTAGCCGCGGATCAGTGGCTCCTCCTCCGGACGGACTCTCCCTCATACCTGGCAGCTTGGAGTCAAGGCTGCCGGACCGGCTAATTCTGGGATCGAGAGTTTTATGAGTACGTGGGTCGATGGGCTTGTCCAAGTGGTGGTGACGAGCATCTACAGACCTACCGGGAGGACTGCCGAGTCGCACGACTCCCTCTTTGAAGCGTGCGGCTGCCAGACGTGGATCAGGAGGTGTTAGGGTTGCTGATGGAGGGTGATCCGGTGGAGAAGAGAGGCTACGGTTTAGCTGAGCATCTGCGATTAAAGGCGGGAGCGGAAGATTTATGGATGGCTCCTGTTTGGGAATCAACAGAGGAATCAGGTCTTCTGGAGCCCAAACCACGGTTTGCGCAAACGCCGGACGCTGGAGGAGAATATCCACCCGGATGTGGCTGAACTGCTTGATTTGACAGCGGGGGTCTCGCAGTGCAGCTCCAGGGCTGGGATCCAATGGGATCAAGGCTGCTCGTTCCCTCAACTCTCTCTCTTCGTCGTCATCCTCTCCAGCGGGCGGTTTGTGGGAAACGGGTGGGTTTGGGTGGCGGTGAGGGTCAGGTTTGGAGGCGTCCATAGGTTTCATCTTGCGTGGGTCTCTAGCAAGCCTGGGGTCACTGACACAATCTCCAGCGTCTTTTCTGGGGTCTGGGGGACGCTGACGTGGGTCAGCTTTTATTCGGGGGTCGTTGGGTAAAGCTCGCTCCTTCTGGAGTCTTGGGTCGGCTGGTCCCAAGCTAGGCTGGTTTTTCAGCATGTCATTTTGCTTTTTTAGAGTATTAAGGATGGCTGTTACGCTACTCCCCTCTTCCTCATCACTGGAGTACCAATTAGGGGCTTCATCTAATAAACAAAAATTATATCAGATTCTAAACATTTAAAATGAATCAAACCAGAGTTAAAAATGTATTACTATCCAATATTAACAGTGATTTGACTATATATAAAAGTTATCATGACCCTAGTTCCCGCGACAAAAAGCCAACAGGACTTTTCCATTGGCTTTTAGATTACTGTAAAAAATAAGCTATGAGCAACAAAAGTTTATGATCCTTACATGTTGTTAGTCAACACAGTCTTCACAAATTAACACAACTTTTATGAATTTTGAAGCCTAATTACATCCAGCAGAAGTAGAAAGCTGAAGTTAGGCTATAAACAAATTACACCATGAATGCATGACTTCAATGTCACCAATATTAAGCTTCTGACAACTCTTTCAGTCTTTACTTAAATCTACAATTTGCAAAGTTAAGTTAGAATAGACCAATTCAGTGTTTGCAAACAGCGATGACGTTTTTTGCGGGAGGAGCTTATCTGGTTGCAGAAAATGGCAGTTTTCAAGTAGCAGTCTATGGAGCCATTAAATAAAAAAATAAAAAAAGGTAAATTTCAGTTTATATTTCAAAATTCTGACATTATACTTGCAATTCCGAGATTAAATCTCATGATTCTGATATGAAAAAAACAACTCGTCTTTCTCTTTTCCCACTGGCTCAGGCTTTTTCCCCCTGAGAATTGACAAACTCACTACCGTCGAGTTAAATCATTATAAAAAGTTATGCTTATAAAATTTATGCTTTAAAAGTAGAGTAATCACAGTAGTTTTCATCCATAGTCCATCTGTTTAAGCATCTGCATTTAACTTCAAATAGCGTTTTTGACGACAGCATTTTTTAAAAATTATCTGCTTTCCGATTCTGGCATCAAAAGGCACAAAGATATTTTTTTCTCTTATTCCATGGATTTTACCCGTTTCACTCCACTTGTTTCCAGTGTTTTCCTGCTACCACTATGCGCACACAGCTGCAAGTGACATAACTGTGACGTCAACTCCAAATTGGTCTATAGTTTGCAAGTGTGCTAGTATGAACACAAGTAGGCTGAAAAAGTGAGAAGATTATTATTCTGTTTTCCGTAATTACATTTAATGTCCCCAACAACATCTATAGTCTCACTTAGCCACTTGTTAGCAACTGCTTTTTTTTAAGATACATAAAAGAAATAACAAGTGCTGTATTATTGATGTATATTAAGTCACAGAATAAAACTAAAATATCTTGAGCTTGTGTTGAAGGGATAGTTCACCCAAAAATGAAAATTCTGTCATGAAGCACTTACCCTCATGTCGTTCCAAACCCGTAAGACTTCGTTCACCTTCAGAACACAAATTAAGATTTTTTTTGGGAAATCTGAGAGCTTTCTGACCCTACATAGACAACAACACAACTGCCATGTTCAAGGCCCAGAAAAGTATTAAGGACATCAATAAAACAGTCCATGTGACATCAGTGGTTCAACTGTAATTTTACAAAGCTATGAGAATATGTATGTGTCAAAGACTGACACGGAAGAAATTGTTGTATAAACTTGTTATTTTTGTTTTCTTTACACACAAAAAGTATTCTCGTAGCTTCATAAAATTACGGTTGAACCACTTATGTCACATAGACTAATTTGACAATGTCCTGACCACCTTTCTAGCCCTTAAACGTGGTAGTTGCGATGCTGTCTATGCGGGGTCAGAAAGCTCTCAGATTATCAAAAATATCTTAATTTGTATGCTGAAGATGAATGGTTTTATGGGTTTGGAATGACAAAAAATAACTTGTTCCCAGGCTTTAGGGCTCACTTCTGCAGAACTCTGTTGTTCAGGGTTAACGCAATATTGTTCCAAAATGTTTATTTTCAACATCCCACGCTAACCTTTCTCTCTGTTGGGAGGTGCAGACCCTTGTCCTTCATCCCTGTGAGAGTCAGACTCTTGCTTGTTCTGGTTGAGATGTAAAAGCAAAGCCTTCTGTACAGCCGGAAGTAAGTCCTGCATCCCACTGGAATCAGGATTACCATGTGGCTGGGAGTCCTGCATGGGTCCCTCATCTGTAGGTGCAACAGAGAAAAGGGCATCACTAGATTAATATTTAATAAATATCACCTTTAAGACTATCTACTAATGCTAAATGAAGACATACCCCCTTGGGCCAGAGACTGGCTGCTAAACAAATTCTTGAAGAACTCAGAGGGCATCTGGCCCATGTTTTGGAAAGGCATGTTCATTTGCATGTCAGGCACAGGTTGAAATGGAGCCCCCTGTTGATTCGGTGGAGGACGGTTCATGTGCTGCATGTTTCCATGGAAAGCAGGCGGCTGACCTGGAGGTAGCATAGGAGAGCACTGGCCAAAGCCCTGGGGTGGAGGTTGGCCTGGTGGGCTTTGGGGCATTCCTGGACCTGTGAATGGTAGGGGAGGGCTCCCTATGGAGCCTGGATGAGGGGAATGGGAAGGATTGGGCGGAGAAGACATCATATTGCCAGCCTGCATATCCTCAGGGCTACTGCCAAACTGTGGCCCGCCCTGAAACTGTCCAGCAGGGGGAGACGTACTGTTGTAGAAATTGGGCCTGCAATGAAAACAACAATGAAACATGCTACAAGCGAAAGCCTAAACAAAAACATTGTGAAGTAGTTTGGCAAAAAGTTAGAAATAATTATTTTTTTTTGAAGGTAGAAATAATTATCTACTGTTCATTTTGACTTGTAGAACAAAAATATATTTACTGACATCGCCAACTTGTGAATGGGGTATAAGAAAAAGCTAAACGACAGTGCTAAAGCAGATTATATGATGTGTAAACAGACCAAATTTGACCTGATATTCTGTATGTAAACAGTGTTAAGAGGATTAAGTCAATAAGTGCCAACAGTACCTCAGAGCAATCTTCTGTGCCAAGTCCACAGTAGGCTGAACTTTAATCTCAAACAGAGAGGGGATCTTCTTGCCTCCATCCGGTGGACTTCCAGGCCCAGGAGTGGGTAACAATCCAACTCCTGGAGGTGGTTTAGGTAGTGGTGCGATTCCTTGTTTTCTCAGATCTTCTAATTCCAGCTCATCCTCATTGACAGTTTCCTCATCTGTATTTAGGATCTGAAATGTGCAACAGAAATTAGTTTCCAATGCACTGAATGTGACATTTTAATTAGTTCCAAGAGTCAGTGCTAAAACTTACAGTTCCACAACTGGAATTCTTTTAAAGTGCTAAAAACTCTAACTGTGACCCTGGAACTGGACAGTTACTAAAAACACATTTTTACCAATGCATAGCTGAGCAAGGCACATTATCCCGAGTTACTATTTTTTAATATGCACACAGTGCATATATTTGTATAGAAAATAAAAGTTAAGTCACAAGCATTTGTATGAAAACTGAATATTAAGTCAAAATTTAGTCCATACCTTCTCCAAAAGTTCCTTGGTAACATCAGTTAAAGGCTCATGGGAGAACTTGCAGTTGTCTCCTTGATAACACTTTGCTCCGGTGTGAAAGAACTTGCAAGGATATTCACGTACACTTCAGGGTCAAGGTCCAAAAGAAGAAACAAGAAGAAAAAACAAGAGAAAACCTTTTCTTTTTTAACTAATGATATATTAAAAAAAGTAGTTCACTTCCAGACAAAAATATACAGATAATTTACTCACTCCCTTGTCATCCAAAATGTTTATGTCTTTCTTTCTTCAATCATAAAGAAATTAATCAATCATAAAGGAATTTTCTCCATATAGTGGACTGATATGGTGCCTGTGAGTTTGAACTTCCAAAATGCCATTTCAATGCAGCTTCAAAGGGCTCTAAACGATCCAAGGCAGAAGAAGAAGGGTCTTATCTTGCAAAACGGTCAGTTAATTTCTAAAAAAAAAAAAAAAAAAAAAAAAAAAAAATTTATATACTTTTTGACCTCAAATGGTCGTCATCTAGCTCTGTATGAACTCTGTGTATTCCGGTTCATAACAGTTGAACAACAGGGTGTGTTGAAAAATTCCAATCTATTCTCCTCCAACTTCAAAATCGTCATACATCGCTGTTTTACCTTTTTTTGTAAGGGGTGTTTGACCCTCCTTGCAGATTCACTTTGTAAACACTGGGTCGGTACTTCTGCAGCGATGTAGAACGATTTTGAAGTTAGAGGAGAAAATAAGATGGGAGTTTTTCGACATGTCTTGACCCGGATTGCACAGAGTTCACACAGAGCTAGACAAGACGAGGATTTGAGGTTAAAACGTTTATAAATTGTACATTTTAAAAAAAAAATAAAAAAAATAACAGATCGTTCCGCCAGATAAGACCCTTCTTCCTTGACTGGGATCATTTAGACCCCTTTGAAGCTGCATTTAAACTGCAATTTTGGAAGTTCAAACTCACAGGCACCTTTGAAGTCCACAATATGGAGTGAAATTCTGTTTGCCTCAAAAAGCAATTTCTTTACAACTAAAGAAAGAAAGACATGAACATCTTGGATGATAAGGGGGTGAGTACATTATTTGTAAATTTTTCTTCTGGAAGCGAACTTCTCCTTTAAGATTTTCTCTTCTGTTAGCCTGTAAAAAGTGAAATATTTTGAAAGGATATTGTGCATGTATATACAGATATCTCCTTTGGTACAGTATCCTTGGACGTAAAACTTGCACAGCTCTTTCTTCTTCTCTGGAACAACATTATCATGTTCAAACTTGCACTGGTCCCCCTGTGAAGCATCAAGATCATGTTTCACTTACAAATGAATTTTGAAAAAATAATATGAAATACTTTTTAACTGTACATACAGTCAAACCAAAAATGATTCAGACACCAGATATAATTTTTGATATATATTTTTTTTTACTAGTGGGTGCAGAACGACATAGTTCATTTATGTGAGTGAGAATAACAAAATAAAGTAAACTGTGACATATTATACCCAAAAATTCTTCATACAGTACCAATAAAATTGACAAAAATTTGGGACCAACAATTATTTAATAGACACTCTGCTTGGTAATTGGTCAAAGTATTGATAGTTGTGTAAATATTGTCATACAGCTGTCTAAATTTTTTGTTATTGTAATCTAATACACACCTTTCTATCAAAGTTATCTGACATTATCAAGATAAATTTGTTCTGACACAGTTAACTCTGAATCCTTGTCATATTTTATTACCATTTCCTAAACTATAGTGAATAAACCGTGATAATGTGAGAAATGTTGAAGGTGTCTGAATATATTTTGGTTTTACTGTACATGTGATAAGAGTGGAATAAGCTTACTTTGATGCATCGACCCTCAAGGAAATATTTACAAATGTGCCTCCCATTGTGTTCAACCGTATGTTGATTAATGAATTCCTGGCTCATGATTGGACGCTTCTTCTGGAAACTGGGTGGTCCTTTAGAATCCTGTATGAGGAGAAGACAATAACATGAGTGCCTTAAGATCTTACCAATTATGGTTCACTCAAAAATGAGAAAATCTCACCCCATCTCCACCCTGTTCTCCTCCTCGACCACGACCCCTGCCCCAGTTCTTGCCCTTCTGTTTCTTATTCTTGTTCGGCATTCCTCGACCCTTGCCAACGACACCACGACCTCTACCACGCTGTCCACCAACTACATAACAAGTAAAAGCAAACAATTGGAGACAATCACATGGAATAAGCCACTTTCAACTTAAGATTACGGGTTTAGTAAACGGGGTTAAGTAAACAAACATACACTGCTGTTGTTGTTTTTGTTGTCCCTTCATGATTGGTCTCTTAGCCTGGTCTTTAGTCCCCACTTTGCCATGAGCAGATGACTCTTTAGCATGCTTGTATTTTGACAGCTCCTCTGAGAAATCATCCTCTTCATCATAGTCATACTTTTCTTCACTGTAGTCACTGTATTTATCCAAATCGCTGTTCTTGTGCTGCATTGATCTCGGTGGCTTTCCAGGTTCATTTTCCCGCTGAAGATGTGGATAGAAAGTAAAATTAATTTAATGCAGCTAGCAAAGAAATTTTAAATCCAGCACCTGACCCTGAACGCACCTGTGCCAATTCGCCGTCGTGGTCACGATATGTTCCTTTGCTCTTCTTGCTCTTAGGTCTGTCTTGACGCTCGTGCTCTGAATCATAGCTGTCTGAGCTGGAGCCACTGGATGGAGAGTGATGCTGTTTAGGAAAAAAAAAAAAAGGTAAGAGAAAAGGTAAAAACTAGTAACAGATGCACAACAAGATACAACGATAAAACGTACCTTTTGTCGGTCTCGCCTCCTTCTCTTCGACCGCCGCTTTTCTTTAATTTTCCTGTGTCGCTTCCGGGAATGCCGGTGTGACTTGTCTTCTTTTTCTCTGTCTTTTCCCTTTTCTTTTTCTTTCTCGACGTCCTCAGACTCTTCCTTAGATTCCTTCACTTCTTCTATGCCTATGCCTTCATCATCTATTTCTCCATCCTCCAATTCACCATCCTCTCTGTAAGATCATACATGTTTGAGGATTTCATTAACAATGAGCCAAGTACTATCAAATCAGTAAAATAGCAGTAAATATGCAGTTTTAAAGACTTGAGCCAGAAAGCAGCCACCCACAATCCTCCAGCAGCCACAAAGAACATCCTACAAACTGTATAGCAATGCATTGGCAAACACCCACAACACCATTGTGGCAGTGAGTTTTGCATAGGCCTTCAGTAAATGTAAAATTATAGCTGTAACTTAATTCCTTAACTCGTCAAAAACATAAAATAATAACAAAAAAAAAAAAAGATGCGTCCATTCTGTTCTGAAGACTATAGGCTGGATTTGAGCACCGCAAATTCCTTTTCTGTTCATAATATAATTTTTAAAACATTAAGTTGTCTTTTTGGATATGTTTCAGTTGGAATAAAGAAAACCTAAAAGCTTTCGGGTAATTCCAGAGTCACATAATCATGCAGCGCAAACTTTCCTCTTGAGTGTCCAATGCAGCAAACTTTTATTGGATTAAAACCAATACGGACATGAATGTTTGTTTTGCCAGGTGTCAAATTCCCAACAGTTTCCCAACCGTTAAAATTTGGAGTGAGAACAAGGATGCAATAACACTCAGAGTCTGAAGGTCTCTCCTTTTCTGCCAAAGTAGGCCATGACACTACAGAAGGAAACCAAGATCTCTGGGATTTTTACACTGCTAAATGGCCTTTATTTACATGAAGCATGCAAAAAATGGCATTTGGTGTGTTCAAAAAAAACATAAAATGACTATTAATACATAGTAAATGTTTGTAAATGGCATGATGAAGTGACTATGTAAGTGAGATTACTGGTTTGATGACTAACTTGGTGTCGTCTGTGTTGGACTTTGAGGCCAAAAACAAAGAGAAAGGGAAGAAAACTGAATAGTTATTACAATATTTTAACCACACTGCATGACCAATGAACTCACGGGTAAATTTAGAAAATGCACACACAGATACAAGGTGCTACACTGCTATAAAAAGTCATTTGAAACTAGCATGGATTTTTTTTTTGCATTTGGATGCTGTCAAGGCCAAGCCAGCTATCTCTTTATTCAATAATGCATGCTGTTTATACAGCACTTTTGGCAACTTAAATTAATAGGATATAAATGCATCTGAATTGGGGTCAGAAATTAATCAAGAATCAGGTCATAAAGATCCTCCAAAAATGCCCTAGATATTTTAAAAGCAGGGGCCAGAAATTCTGTTATCTATTACCTAGGCTATGAGGTTACGAGACATTTCAGTGACATTATTTCTGACAATGACATTTGATATAAATGGACAAAACTCAATGTGATGTTATAAAAATTGTGATGATGAATCGTGCACAAAAATGCATGAAAGAAAATTAAATAGGGTCAAATGGGCAGATAAACTTAAGACAGACTCAGCCAACTCCAAAGCCTCCAATCAGTGGCTGATAATTAAAACAGCTCAACACATGGCTTACAATGCCTCAACAGTCCTGTCATGAATCCCTACCAGACATGTTTTCCTTTCCCAGGTGGGCGGGGCGTTCCGATGGAACGTGAGTGGGCGGGGCACCGTACGCGCCGTGACTATTTACATATTCAACAGCCTTGAAACGACTTATTAACATTACTGTAATAATAACCAGCTACAACCTTCTACAAAAAACCCAAATTTCCTTCAAAATCAGCTGAATAAGAGCGCAAACAAGTGTGGAAAGCGATGGAAATTGACAAAGATGAGCAGTGTCACTTGCTTTCCTCTGCAACAGAGATTAAAATGAAAGTGCATGCAGGAAAATATGACCACTACTTAGTGAACTGGGGGAAAAGGCCTGTCCAAAAAAAAACGAAAACGAAGCCTAACGTACTTGACGTTGAAAAAAAAACAAGATAGGTGTCAAAAGATTCACATTCACTCGATAGACGCACACATGAACCTGCACAGTGAAGCATTTGCAGATAAGAACATGTTTACTCGACCTTTCTTCCCCTGTCAGCTCACAGTCTGTCATGTTTTTGTCAAGTACGGGGCTTGGGGGACTGGAGAAGAGGCTCACAAAAGCCATGATGGTTGGAAACGGAACTGGCCCTTCTCCGCAACCAGAGTGAGGAGCATCAGTCACTCGTTGGCTGAAGGTTTTGATATACTGACAGTCTGGAGAAAAACTCACGGTTTACGCGTCTCAACAACACATGAGACACTTAACAGACATTACATCCGCTCTCATGTTTAACGCTGTCTCAACACAGCTTTGATACCCTCAGCTTTGTTTATGTCCCCGGCGGTTTCACAGATGCCCTGGTGCGAGCCTGCAGGCGCAGAATATTGTGTTTATGTTCGAAGGCTTTTTCGGGATCTTCCACAGACATGGCGCCCGCAACATTTTCGTGAAAATGGCTGCGAGGATCTTGCAGAAGCCAGTGGTCCCGCCCAGTTTGTAAGCGCAGCCAATCGCTAGCTTTTCCGCCGTAGTAAAGCTACAATGACTCGCTCTGCGATTGGCTGAAGCACTGGCGCCTAAGCGCCAGAACAATTTTCTGTTCACCTATTGGCTGGTGAGAATGTCATCATTTCGATGCTCACCGTACATGTTTGGATGACGCACTATTTATATTCATATGTTTATTACTTTATTAACGGTTCTGCTTTTTCTTTTATTTAACCAATATGTTTTTTTTCTGAAGCAGTGGGATGTACTTAACCCTTGTGCGTGTTTTGGAATTTAATAACAAGAAAACAAATAAATACACACATTTAAACACTAAATATTGAATACGATTGTGCGATTCATAAATATCCCAAGATCTGAGTGAAACTAAACAATACAAAAGCTTACAGCTCAACAACTCACATTCCCAAAGTAATACCAATAATACACAGCATCTGTCATAAATAGCCTGTTTATTTTGTGTAAATGAATGATTGCAAGTGAGGGTGGCAATACTGTAAATTATGTATGTTAAACTGCATGTTTTTAAACATTTACAAAGTTTTTAAATAGTGATCAACAAGCTTAAGCATCACATGTAAAATGTAGTATGTAAAGTCTTTTGCATATACTTTTATTGCCTATAAGTATACATCAATTATGTTCATGCATACTGTAGCCTGCTTGAGATTCAGTTCTACATATGAAAATAAAAGTTTGGCCAAAATTATACTAATGATATGTGACCCTGGACCACAAAACCATTCATAAGTGTCAATTTTTTGAAACAGACATTTATACATCATCTGAAAGCTGAACAAATAAGCTTTCCATTGATGTATGGTTTGTAATGATGGGACAATATTTGGCCGAGATACAATTATTTGAAAATCTGGAATCTTGTCACCTTTAAAGTTATAAGTTCTTAGCAATGCAGATTACTAATCAAAAATTAAATTTTGATATATTTACAGTAGGAAATGTACAAAATATCTTCATGGAACCTGATCTTTATTTAATATCCGAATGATTTTTGGCATGAAAGAAAAATCAATAATGTTTATTTTGTGCAAATTAATGATTACAAGTGAGGGAGACAATACTGTAAAGTATGTATGTTAGACTATAAGTTATACAAGTTTCAAACATTTACAAACTCTATTGATCAACAAGCTTAAATATCACAAACTAGTATGTAAAATCTCTTCTATAGACATGCATGCATACTATATGCATACTATAGCCTACTTGAGATTCAATTCTACATATGAAAATAAAAGTGTGGCCAAAATTATAATAATAATTTACGGTTTGGAGTCACACTCGCCTTAAATATTTTATGTTTCCTGAGAGATATTCATTAAATTCAAAGATAAAGATGCTTCTGATTCGTCACTTGTGTCTTTTACCTCATCCTCAGGAGGTTTTGATGTTTTTTGCCTTATGCATATAAATAGTACAGTTACGCACACTGGTAATACAAATCCAAGAAGAAAGGCAGCCACTGCTTTAAGTACATGCTCTGTGATTTGTGACAAAAGCGAAGATTTCTCCTCTGAAACAAAGAGGCAGAGCAAGTCAGTTTTCACACAATTTATCATTATGCTCATATAAATTTTTTATACCATTGTGAGTGACTTACCATAGTCTATCTTTAATTTCCCATCAATGCTTAAGTGTTCAATCTCACAGGTTACATCGTGGGTGCTCACATTACTAAGGCTAAGATAGGAGGTCATCTGGAAAGTGCCATCTTTGTGAGGGAGTACGCCAGTAGTTGATACACCAAAATAGATTGGCCTTCCTTTTTTGGTCCAGCGTACTTTAATGACGTTTGGATAGAAGCCATGCACAACACATTTAAGATATTCCTGATCCTTTTCTCCTCCAAAAGACACATATACTGCAGGTTTTGCTATATTTGACAAGTAAACAATTTATTAATCAATGCAATGTTAAACCAACGGAATATAAGCAGAGAATATATATGTACTTTATGCATCAAAAGCATCCAGTTTACAGTGATGAACATATACTGCAGATTTACCTGCTCTGGAAAGGGAGTTGTTGGACTTTAGGAAGACAGTTTTCACAGCAGAACACACTTTAACTAGTCTTGCCTCTTTTCTCTTAATGTATTCTTTGCTTTTTCTCTCTTCTGCTAAAAGCTCACCAGGTTCACTGGTAGCAACCACAGCTTCCTTCGCCAAGTCCACATGCATGATGTCTCTGCCATCATACCCATAGCGCCAGAAACGGCTTACTTGCCCTTCATTGTTGAATGCACAGCCGATGAACTGCTGGTATGCATGTTCTTCTAAAATAAACCAATTGCATTATTACTACTAACTATCTATAGATCACATGCAAGTAATTATGTTAAAATATGCACAGAACCTATTTGGATTTTTTTTTTTTTGTCTTATAAAGTTCACAGTAAAATTAATAAACAAGCATATCTGGACTGAGTTTGCTTTTTGGATATGATCCAGGCTTGCACACAAACTGCTTTGTCTTTTGTCATATTCTCCCACACAATATTACATTAGACATAAAAAATATATTGGACAATATGTCCTACCTGCCGCAAGGATGGTATTAAAGAAAGCCATGACGAGGAGACAAACTTGCATTTTGTTTTGCTAGCATTAACAACACTACAAGTTGAATTTCAAAAGTGATAAAGTAGATCTTTTATGATCCTGTGCTGTGATGGTGCAATTCATTTATTTTGCGACATTTTATATTTGCAGTCACTTTATATGGGTTTCATCTTTAATAAACTGACTAAATTTCTTAGAAAAAAAAAAAGAATTTAAGCTTGTAAATGGAAACCATGGCATGTCAAAAGTGAAAGTATAAAAAGAAAAACTGGTCAAGACATGTGACTGTCATGTGACTGGTATTTTATGGTTGGTTTTAACAGGAAGACATTGGCTTTTGTTTACTTTCTGTAAACCAAACTGCGTGAATGGCAAACATGATTATCATACAGACATTCATAATAATACTTCTGCTTTCTCCGCAGATCACCATGTGGACAGGTGAAGTTATAATATTGTTTTGTTTTCTCATCCCTCCTCTTCAACAGTAACTAATGCACCATTTAGAATACGAGTAGATAAGAATCTTAGCATGTGTAAATTCATTGCATTTATTAATTTGAAAATATTGTAGTGCTTATTATTAATAAATAAGTTATGTTTTTTTTGTTTTTTTTAGACTACCAGACAGTAAACGTCCTGGCCTACACACGGGTGATGAAGAATGGTTCATTAGACCAGGCAGTGGTTGTTTTGGTGAATGAAGCCACATTTGCATACTTTGATCAAGCAAATAAAACTTTTGTCTTGCGTCCCAGTGCAAGCGCCGGGTTCTCAGTTTTAGAAGGCAGCGATCGCTCGTTCTGCATGTATGAGGTGTTAGCAGGATTTTATCGACAAACTGATTACCTGGAGAAACTCAAACGAGAAACAAATTCATTGAAATCACTTCTAGGTAATCTGATTATGTATATCATTCTAAACGGACATTACATTCTTTCTAAACATAGGAACATCTTAGAAAATCTTCAAGAAATGAACTGGTCAGTATTTTCCATGCAGTTTCAATAAATGGGGGCTTTCAGTTGGATCTTTTTAATGAATCAGTTGATTAATCTCCAAAAAAAAATAAAAATTTACTGAATTTTCATATATATCTTCACAAATTTAAAAAATGATTGTTTCAAATAGAAGGTTTTTTTTTTTTCAAACTACTCCTTTAATAATGATTCAGGTTTTCTAATTTGTATTCTTTCTTTTTTTCCCTGTAGTACGCCCTTCGGTCAATGTGTATACTGAATTTCCTGCAGAACAAGGAAAAGTAAACATCCTTTACTGCTATGCCACTGGGTTTTACCCTGGTGACATTGAAATAAACTTTTATCTAAATGGCCAAAAGTCCACTATGAAAGCAGAGACCTCCGACTTAATGTATGGGGAAGACTGGACTTTCAGAGTGTATAAGTATATGGAAATCACCCCACAGTATGGAGACAAGTACACATGTGCAGTGAGACACAGCAGTATGGCTGAACCTAAAATAACAGAGTGGAGTAAGTTTGTTTACTTTTTGGAAATTACAAAATATAAAATGTGTTCAGAACGTAATACAGTGATAAAAGCAGTAATAAAATGGTCTGCTCTTTTCTCAAGGGCCTGAATTTTCAGTATCCACATCACATCTCTACTGGGCTTATACAGCATCTCTTGGCATCCTGTTGGGCATCATGGCATCTGTGCTGATTTCAAGAAGAAAACGGCGTTCTCAATTATAATTGTGCTTTGAAAAATTGAACTTTGTGGCTTATATAGATGAGCACAGTATAGAACTCATTTATTTAGGTATAATCCATTACAATCTCCTTAAATTATTTTATTTAATCTTCAGTTTATACTTTATTCTGTAAATCTGTGTTTGCAATTTTTATCTCTGGTTTAACAGACAAGGCTTAAAGCCTAGTCCCAGACTAAAATGCATGTCTGAGCAGTCTCAAACAGAGGTGTAAAGTATTTGTGTAAATGTAATTAATTACTGTACTTGAATATCTTTTTGGATACTCTGTTTTACTGAGTATCAAAGATTGTAGCAACTTTTAATTGTAGCAACAAAGATTGTAGCAAAGATTGTAGCAACTTGTCAACAAGGCTACTTTACATGAATGCAAGATTTTTAGCAAGTAGTTGTGAATCACAGGTGTTTTATATATGAGATGAGGACATGCAGCTGGCAATGAGGCCAAAACCAGCACACCAAGTGCAAGAAGACTTTGACATTTTAATTTTACTCAACATTATTTTATTTATTTGTTCACTGAAGCGACCTTTTTGAATTTTTTTTTTCTTGCAATTTTGAAGTGTTCATTTTTATTTTGCTTTTAGAAAATAAAAGTGATTGCCCTCTTTACAAATCAACTCTTCCTTGTTTTTCACTGGCATGTCTCTTTAGTAATAGTAAATTAAATTGGCTACCTGTTAGATTGTGTTTTATTAATGTCTACATTTAGTCTCACACCCTAATCAGTTACAAAAATGCAAATACAGTAATTATTATAGATGTATATCCCATCTGAACGCCTCTAATTGGCCACTGCATACATAAGCTCAACAGACTCGTGTGTGATTGTTATAATGGACAATGCTGTAAAAACGCAGTAAAAAGAAATATGAAACAGCGTGACCATGTCTAAATGTAATTGCGCAATTGACACTTTTTGTTTAATTAGCACTTTATTCACCTCAAAAAAAAAAAAAAAGAGATAAAAAGAAGAGAGGGAATGTACAAAAACAAAAACAAAACAAAACAATTTTCTATGCATCTATCACTATCATATTTATGTCAACCTGACATAGTCACCACTAGTAAGCTACTACTAAATATACTGTAGAAACTTACATTTTCTGTAAAGCTGCTTTGCAATGACTTGTACCATGAAAAGCGCTATACAAATAAACTTGAATTGAATTGAAAGTTTAATCACTCTTTTTGCTAAAATAGGCTTATATATTATATTATATATATTATATTTTTGCTATATATATATATATAGCAAAAATTATTTTTTAAGCTAGAACCACTTATAACTACTGTTTACTGTGCAAGACCCAACCTAAACACCCGGTGGCAGCAAACCACAAAAATTTGAAATTGTCTACTGTGGTTAGATCTTCCTCCCAACTTCAATACCTTTTAAACACTTCTTTAGAGGATTTAGAAGACAAATGTCTTAAATTGTAAGCCATATGTTTTATGTCTAATACTTGTAGGTATGTAGATCTACACAGTATCACAGAGAGATGGAGTAATTAATGCTGCGCTCACAGAAGAATCTACGCTTAGCGAATCGGTTCGATCGAATCATTTGAAAGAATCATTCCAAAAGAATCGCGAATCGGACATCACAACTCCACAGGCGCTCAGCGGCGTCTTCCTGAGGAGAACAGGAGCATCTTTACTAACTTCTGCAACAGTTGATCAAACATTTCCTCTTAGGCTTGTTTCAACGACCATTAGACTGCACAGCTTGGAACCGTAAACACACTTGAGGCTTAAAAACAACCGACACAAGACGAAAAATCAGCGCTTTTACAGAAACTCAGATATAGGAGGATGAAGTTATCATACACAGTTTTTCTCCTGCTGAGCTTCTTATCATTGTACAACTGTAATGATGCAGCGCAGGTGAGTATACACGTATATTTATTATTAGAATTAATATGAATATAATACAATCGATAAGTCTAATATATTTATATGAATTTAAAATGATAATGTATATAATCAGTTATATTACATTAGTACACTATATGATTTTATATTATTGGATGTTACAAAAATCTAAATACCTAAAGTAGTTTCAATTACAAACATTAGACAAACTTGGCATAGAGAAATTAATTTGAATAAACGAAATAGCAAGTCAAGTATCATATGTGCTCAAATTCAGCAAAATTGTTTTTTTACTGACTTTTCTTCATTTTTGCTCAATGATTTTTAGTTATTAGGGTATTTGGTGATTTTTGGAGGATTTATAAAGTCAGTTTTTTTAAGTTAACACAAACATCCTAGTAGATCATAGGTGTAGTTTTTTAAACAATATATTTTATATCAATAACAAAATACTTTTTGAGTTTTGCTTGATTTTTTCCTCACAGTAAATCCACTTGCATACGTAAAAGTTTATGCAATCTAATTCAATGACATCAAGACATTTTAAGTGTCCAAAAAGTTTTTGGAGCTAGTGATGTAAGTTATATCATTAAATATGTCGGATGCCTTTTTGCATTTTATCCAGATTAGCACAGTCTTTATTTACTATGGCAGACGCTTAGTGAAATTTAAGGCCAATACATTTCCTCTCTCCTCTAACGAGACTGGATTTAACTGCCATGAATAACATACAGGAGACCAGCGTTTTGGACAGAGGTCGTAGAGACATCTGCCTAACAGCTTTCTGTAGAACTGCCTTCAAGCAGCTGAAAAGAAAAAGCGAATATTAGACTCCTACATGTGGTTTCTGGAGAGGACCTAGAGGTTGCCCACTGCCCAAACGCACGGTCCAAACGCATCTGGGACAACATCGCTTCTGATAAATTGTTGCTGCAGTAATATTTGTGTTTCTAAGGGAACTCGGTTGTGTGCTGGCACGCGGACGAGCTGCTAAACACCGGCCTGAGCTTTCATGTCATGCCCCACAGGAGTCCCTGTGCCTTAATGCATGACATCACCCACAACATCTGGCCTTGATCTTTCATGTGTGCCATTTTTCATTTTCATGCAAAGCTAACGTTTGGTGGGAATGTTCTTTGCGATCTTTTTGGATGTCCAATATCTCCTCCATATGAGCGTGTGTTCAGGCGAATCTGTAATTTAGGGATAACTGCTTGCCATCAAATTGTAACCAGGTGCACGGATGGTTGCGCTTTTATCCCTCAGGGTTGTATGGATAAGCACAGAGTGATGGGGATACTGCGTCAAATGGATAAGTTTCTAAAAGGACAGGAGATCCGATTCACAGAAGGCCTTCGGATTATGAAGTCCAAGCTCACCAACCTTCAAAACTCACTGTCCAAGCTCCCACAAGCAGACCAGTCCTCATGTAAGTGCCATAACACATGACATATTCATATATTTCATTACATCAACAGACTGTGTGACTGGTTCTTTCTTCTTTCTTAAATGTACACGTTTATTCTGACTTACTGATTCCATGTAGAGCAGTAGTGTGTGATGTCATTCAGGCATCTGGAGTTGCTGACGTCATAGTCGTCGACTCGAGGGCACTGTAAAACGAACATCAAAGAGAAATATGAAAGATGCAAACCTGCAGGCTGCTTTAGATTTGAGGCAAGCGCTGTTATTGTTTTATAACTAAAATTAAAAGTATCAAAAACAGCTTTCGGTAAAGCTGAAATTAAAATATAATATTAGATGAAACACTAAAACTTAAAAAACTTGGCAAGTGCATTGAAAAAATAGTGTAAGATTAACTTTAAAACTATTTTCACTTTGAAATTGCTAGTAAGTTTTACAAATAGTTACAAAGTTGCATTAAAATAGTATTTTCTTTTTCTATTTTCTATTTACAGCTTCAAAAAATTATTTTTAGTTTAATTGTAGTTAAAGTTTTGAATTTAAGTACTTAAATTACTAAAACTGACATAAAAATAAAATAGAGCTAAATAGAAAAATTAAAAATCTCAAAAACTAAAAAAATAAGAAGAAATTACTAAAACTTTGAAAATTGAAAATGTAAATATAAAAGCAAATTGAAAAAAAAAAAACACTGAAATAGTATAGATAATACAAAACAAATATATAAATAAAATAACCAACCACATTAATGAATGAATTAATAAATAAATAAATATGCAAGCTGCCCTTAACTGGAAGATGAATATTCTTAAGGTGCAGTCACATTTACTAATGCTCTGCGAAATTTTGCCAATGACAGTGCATGGAAAATGTCTCTCAAATTATGCTAATGTAAACACACCTTTAGTCAGGATTGATAGTATATACAGAGTTCATACAGATACAGTAAAATGAAATTCCAGGACTTTTAAGGACTTTTCAAGCTCTACTTTTTTGATTTTCAAGGACTTCAATCTCATTTATCAAACAATGTCTTCTATTTCAAATTCTAAAAAAAGAGAAACAGATCAATAAAAATATACCAATAGAAAATGGCAAAAATAAAGTGAAGCACATGTAAAGTATTACAAAGTATACTACACTTTTACTATAGTAAAGAGATTTGTATCTCTATGCTTTTTCTTTTTTCTTTGCTGCCTTAACGGTTTGATGTTTTCTACTCTTTAAGAAAAAAAAATTAGAAAAAAGATTGGTGAAATTGCTCCAAAATCCTAATATAAAACAAATAATTTGTGAACCCACACTGAGGTCCCGATCTGAATCAAATGATTTGCGAACCCGCTCAGAAGTTCAGATCTGAATTATGATTCGTGAACCATCATTTCAGATCAGGACTGAGAGCACGGAATTTGAATTATTTGACTTAGATCGGAACTTTGTGTAACGGGAATCATTTCATTTCTATTGGGACTTCAAATCGTATATCACGAATCATTTGTCAAAGTCAAAGTCAAAGTCAACTTTATTGTCAATTTTGCCATATGTGCCAGACATACAGAGAATTGAAATTGCGTTACTCTCAGACCCTAGGTGCATACACGTAACATTAAATACAAAAAGTACAATTTTAAAGATGCAAATGATATGAATTGATATGAATCATTCAATTTGCGAAATGATTCATAAACCCGTTCCAATTTACGTGATACGTGATCCGATTGGAGCACTTCAAAACAGTGAATCATTTTGTGACGCAATGGTTTAACTGATTCATAGTTTTGAAAAACTCTCTTTCACCCATCACTACTTTTTAAAATCATTACAAGCGATGCTGAAATTAAAAAATGAATGGCTCTTTTAATTTGATCTGGTATTTGCTAGTGAATTGCTTGAAATGATTAAAATCACAAGTTTGAATCAGTCAGAGCAGTTCCAGCATAAATGACTCAATTGATTTGGTTCATCTGTTCCTCTTTTTGGATCTTCAGTCAGGTTTACACAACACTGTCAGTACTACTACTGGCTTAGCTCGCTAGTTTTATGACATTAACTGCAATAAGCGAAAAATGTATGTTTTTTTTAAATTGTGTGAATTTTGCGTGAAAAGATATGTGCTTATTGACAAAATTAAACACTTATTTCATAGATACATTGTCTTGCAATAATTCAAGCACTTTTCAAGTACCTCTTCAGGAATATTGCTATTTTCAAGGGTTTTCCAGGCATTAAATTTCAAAAAGTCAAATTCAAGTACCCTAAGCGCTTTAAGCACCTTGTACAAACCCTGTATATATAATTTTACATCTACACTCTTAAAAATAAAGGTGCTTCACAATGCCATAGAAGAACCTTTTTTTGTCTAAATGTTTCCATAAAGAACCTTTAACATCTGAAGAACCTGTTTCACAAATGGTTCTTTTTGGTGAAAGAAGGTTCTTCAGATTATAAAAAGGTAAAAAAAGAGATGGTTCTTTAAAGAACCTTTGACTAAATGGTTCTTTGTAGAACCAAAAATGGTTCTTCTGTGGCATTGCTGTGAAGAACCTTTTGAAGCACCTTTATTTTTAAGAGTGTACAGTATAAAATGAGGCACTGAGGGGGTAAATGTACGGTCTGTTCAACAGGTTGCACAGCTGTGTACTTCTATATTCATTACTCAGTTGAAAAAACGTTAAAAATGTATTCATGCATTTCCAGTGCACACAAAAACTCTGCAACTCTAGTGTCACAAAACAAAATTGCAAAAATATTGACTGTTCTCAAACAGGTTTCCTGCCATTGATTGAGTCAATGTTGCTGCGTCGGGATTTAAGCAGCATCATGTTTCTGCATATTAAGCTAGAAGAAAATATTAGACCACAGAAAAATGATACGCTTTAGCTTTAAGTGTGGTGCCTGACTAAAGTCTTTTATTGCAATTAGGAAAAATGTCTTCAGTCATACACTTTCTCATGTATTTGCGCTCTGCAAAATGAAAGAGCTTGTGTCATTTGGCGACAGAAGTATTCAGTCAGTAAAAAATTGTTTTTGGAAAGTAATTCCTGCATAGAGGATTTATTAATCCTAATAAACGAGCCACAGAATTCCAACAAATCAAAGATCTCTTGAAATCTATTTGTATTTTAGAAGCGTGAAATGACTTCCTTCCTTTCAAAAAAGTGGTCCGGCTGCTTATTCAGGCTTGGAAAGCAGTCTAAGCTCTCGATTACGCTCACTACTCTACGGATGATGTGAACGGGTCAGATGTGTAGCTGTGTCATTTGGCCCAAGCTGTTGCGCAGTTCGTGAACCGGGGTTGGCGGCAAGAACGATCAAGAGTTACTTTGGCATTTGTAGCAGCCAGTGCCTGACAGGACAAAATTAAGTAGATTCTTTGACAAACTACAGATAATTTTCTACATTAAAGCGCTGATGCAATGGGATTGTGCATTCTTCTTGTTTCCCAGTGTTATACAAAAAACAAACCCTTCTAAAAACATGCTGTTTTTTTTACAGTCCGTGTGGTATTGTTTGCCTATTCTGAAGCTCTTTGTATGAAATTAGGTATTTCCCATTTTCTCCCATGACAGTTCCCACATTGAGTAACACATGCCTGCCTTCAGGCAAATATCCCAGCAAATATCCTCAGCACGCGTGACTTCTGTCCCTCACGTAACCCTGTTCTACTCTGACATTCCTCTGTCTTTATGTTTGTTTGTCCTCTCGTTTCATCTCTAGCCCAATCCTCATGTCCAACTCTGGTGGCTCCGGCCCACGGGAGGAAGTTTGGCTCAAAGTACCTGGTGGGTCATGAGGTTCATTTCACGTGTTCTCAGGGTTATCGCATGATAGGACCAGGAACACGCGTGTGCCAGGAGAACGGTACCTGGAGCGGAGTCAATGTCGTCTGTAAAGGTGGGTCAAAAAGCTTGCGCCTCAACACAAGTGAACATCACTACATAACTACAAAGCTGTTGATTCAAACTGTTTTTATGAGTGAGTCATTGAATCATTCAAAAACGCTGATTGTTTCAGTAATAAAACAAGTGATCTATTCGCTCAACCTGTTTGCTCAGAACACTGATTCGTTCAGAAAAGAAATCATTTATGCATTTGATTCATTCAAAAACACACCTTCATCCAGCAAGTAAACAAGTGGGTGTCTTTTATGATTGAATCATTGTTTTAAATGATTCACTCAAAAATGTTGATTGTTTCAGAAATAAAACAAGTGACTGCCTTTATAAGTGAGTCAAGCTATGAATCATTTAATTAAGGTATGAATCAAGCATCTGATTCATCAGAAAAGAGTCAATGAATCATTCATGCAGTTGATTAATTAAAAAACACACCAACCAGCAAATAAACAAGAGGGTGTCTTTTATGAGTGAATCATTCATGAGTGAGTCAACCTATTTGCTCAGAACACTGAATCAGTTTTCTCAGGAACAAATCAAGCATCTGATTCATTCAAAAAAGACTCACTAAATAATTTATCCAGTCGAATAATTCAAAAACACACCTTCATCCAGCATGTAAACAAGTAGGTGTCTTTTATGAGTGAATCATTGATTTAAATGATTCACTCAACAACGTTATGGAATAAAACAAGTGACTGCCTCTATGAGTGAGTCAACCTATTCACTCAGAACACTAAATCAATTTGCTCAAGAATGAATCAAGCATCTGATTCATTCAGAAAGTACTCACTGAATCATTAATGCAATCGAGTCATTCAAAAACACACCTTCACCTAGCAAGTAAACAAGTGGGTGTCTTTTATGAGCAAATCATCAATTTACACAATTCACTCGAAAATGTTGATTGTGAGTCAACTTATTCGCTCAGAACTCTGATTTGTTCAGGAATGAATCAAGCATCTGTTTCATTCTAAAAAGCACCACTGAATCATTCATGCTATTGATTCATTCAGAAATAAGTTGAATCAATATGCTCAGAAATAAGTCAAGCCATCCGATTCATTTAGAAAAGAGTCTCTGAAAAATTCTTGCAATCAATTCATTCAGAAACACACTTTCATCCAGCAAGTAAACAAAGTGGGTGTCTTTTATGAGTGAATCATCGATTTAAATGATTCACTTAAAAGCACTGATTGCTTCAGGAATAAAACAAGCAACTGACTTTACGAGTCAACCTATTTGATCAGATCACTGATTTGCACAGGAATGAATCAAGCATCAGATTCATTCAGAAATAACTCAGTGAATCATGAATGCAATAGAGTCATTCAAAAACACACCTTCACCCAGCAAGTAAACAAGCGAGTGTCTTTTATGAGAGAATCATCGATTTACATGATTCACTTGAAAATGTTGATTGTGAGTCAGCCTATTCGCTCAGAACTCTGATTCGTTCAGGAACAAATCAAGCATCTGATTCATTCTGAAAAGACCCACTGAATTATTCATGCAATCAATTCATTCAAAAACACACCTTCATCCAGCAGGTAAACAAGTGATTATCTTTTATGAGTGACTCTATTTAAACAATTCATTTAAAAATGTTGATTGTTTCAAGAATAAAACAAGTGACTGCCTTGATGAGTGAGTCAGCCTATTCGCTCAGAACTCTGATTCATTCAGGAACTAATCGAGCATCTGATTCTTTCTGAAAAGACCCAATGAATCATTCATGCAATCGATTCATTCAAAAACACACCTTCATCCAACAGGTAAAGAAGTTGGTATCTTTTATGACTGAATCATCGATTTAAACGATTCACTCAGCAATGTTGATTGTTTCAGGAATAAAACAAGTGACCACCTTTATGAGCAACATACTCATACTTAATATTTATATTTTATCTCTGCTATATTTTAATTAACAAAAATGATAACTACAATAACGGAAATAAATATAAATAAAAACTAATAAAAAATGACAAAAACACACAATAAAATTACTAAAACTTTTAATAAAAATATAAAAATAAAACCATTAAAATAATTAATAAAAACTATAATAAATGTAATACTTTATCTTACATGTATTTTCAGTTTGTTCCCAATGCAACATACTCATACTTAATATTTATATTTTATCTCCGCTATATTTTAATTAACAAAAATTATTTTTTAATAGTGTTATCTATTATATAGCACTAATAGCACTAATGTGAAAATAATGGAAGTAAAGATAATTGTGAATAAAAATGTAAATAAATATGAACAAAAACACACAACAAAATTACTAAAACTTTAAATAAAATTAAAATAAAAAAATAAAAACATTCAAAATAATTAATAAAAACTTTAATACATTTCATACTTTCTTACATGTATTTTACTTCAGTTTGTTGTCAATGCAACATACTAATATTTACTAATACTTATATTTTATCTCTGCTATATTTTAATGAACAAAAATGATAACTAAAATAACCAAAATAAATGTAAATAAAAACTAATTAAAAAAAAACAAAAACACACAACAAATATACTACAACTTTAAATAAAATTAAAAGAATCAAAATAATTAATAAAAACTATAATAATTTTTATACTTTATCTTACATGTATTTTACTTCAGTTTGTTGCCAATGCAACATACTCATACTTAATATTTATATTTATCTCTGCTATATTTTAATTAACAAAAAATATTTTAAGTGTTAATTATCAATAACACTAATGTGAAAATAATTAAAGTAAAGATAATTATGTGAAGAAATAAGTACTAAAACTGAAACAGAAATGACAATGACAATGACAATGACAAACAATGACAAAAACACACAACAAAATTACTAAATCATTACATAAAATGAAAATATACAAATAAAAACATTCAAAATAATTAATAAAAGCTATAATAAATTTGATACATTATTTTACATGTACTGTATTTTACCTTAGTTTTTGCTAATGCAACATAATAATATTTACTAATATTTACATTTACAAAAAATAAAAAAATTATAACAATAATTTAAACATTGTGAAGTACTAAAATAACTAAAACTGAAATAAAATGAATAAAAACACAAAAACTTTAATTGTTTCAGGAATAAAAGAAGTGACTGCTTTATGAGTGAGTCAACCAATTCGTTCAGAACACTGATGTGTTCAGGAATGAATCAAGCATTTGATTCATTCAGAAAAGATTCAATGAATCATTCATGCAATCGATTCATTCAAAAACACACCTTCATCCAGCAAGTAAACAAGTGGGTGTCTTTTATGAGTGAATCATTGATTTAAATGACCTGAAAAAGGTTAAAGCAACAGAGAACTGTTTTAACTTATTGTTATAATGGATTAGAAAACCAGTAAAGCATCATGTATCATCATTATACATATCCCACAGAGTCTCTGCTATGTTGCTTCTCTTCACCCTGTAACTGTATCTGTGCTATTGAGTAGAATTCCTGGACTGCACTACCATTTTATTGTTGTGTTGTGAACTGGGTAATCTGAAATCCTATTCAGAGTGACAGTACCCAAACAGAGCCTGAATACCAGTGCTGGTGAAAGAAAGTGACTGTGAACACCACAGCTAGCAAAACCTGCACTGCACACACAGTTACACACAGGCAGAAAGATAAGGAGCACTGAAGAAAGAGGGGCATTCTTCACTCTTGAGCTGCACTGAATGAAGCTCTCGTTAAAGTAGCATTAAATGTCCCGAAACGCAGCGAAACACCTGTACTTGCATTCCTGGCCTCGGTGCATCTCAATGGCCTTCATGCTTCAGGTTCAACTGGCTACTGTAAAAAGAGCCAGCTTCATAGGTCAAATTTCAGCTTGGACTGCAAACAAATACTGCGCAAAAGACTGGACACTCTTGACTGAAATGTTTCTCATGATCTTAAAACAAACATTTGACTTAAAATCTTCTGCTCAGGGTTTTTAACAAAAACTAAAATCACTATGTTATTAAAACATTTTTGTTATTTGAAAAAAAAAAAACAAAACAAAACAACCCCTTTTATTAAAAATGATTAACTTATACATTCAAAAGGAGATAAATGAAGCAGTGTTGTTTTAGTATTATTTATACACTGTTATTGTTTTTATTAACATTTATTAGTTTAAGCAATTTCTATGTGCCTTTATATGTTTTATTATATTTCTGTTTAGCTTTATTTTTATTACAGTTTTGGTTTTCATCATTTTAATACTTTATCTTTTTACATTTTACTTCCGTTTGTTGACAGTGCAACATACTAATATTTACTAATATTTATATTTTATCTCTGCTATATTTTAATTAACAAAAATGATAACTAAAATAACTGAAATAAATATAAATAAAAACTAATAAAAAAAAATGACAAAAAACACACAACAAAATTACTAAAACTTTTAATAAAAATATAAAAATAAAACCATTAAAAATAAATAATAAAAACTATAATAAATGTAATACTTTATCTTACATGTATTTTACTTCAGTTTGTTCCCAATGCAACATACTCATACTTAATATTTATATTTTATCTCTGCTATATTTTAATTAACAAAAATGATAACTACAATAACGGAAATAAATATAACTAAAAACTAATAAAAAATGACAAAAATACACAATAAAATTACTAAAACTTTTAATAAAAATATAAAAATAAAACCATTAAAAATAATTAATAAAAACTATAATAAATGTAATACTTTATTTTACATGTATTTTACTTCAGTTTGTTGACAATGCAACATACTCATACTTAATATTTATATTTTATCTCTGCTATATTTTAATTAACAAAAATTATAACTACAATAACGGAAATAAATATAAATAAAAACTAATAAAAAATGACAAAAACACACAATAAAATTACTAAAACTTTTAATAAAAATATAAAAATAAAACCATTAAAATAATTAATAAAAACTATAATAAATGTAATACTTTATCTTAATGTATCTTCAGTTTGTTGACAATGCAACATACTCATACTTAATATTTATATTTTATCTCCGCTATATTTTAATTAACAAAAATTATTTTTTAATAGTGTTATCTATTATATAGCACTAATAGCACTAATGTGAAAATAATGGAAGTAAAGATAATTGTGAATAAAAATGTAAATAAATATGAACAAAAACTAATAAAAAAAATGACAAAAACACACAACAGCACTTTAAATAAAATTAAAATAAAAAAATAAAAACATTCAAAATAATTAATAAAAACTTTAATACATTTCATACTTTCTTACATGTATTTTACTTCAGTTTGTTGTCAATGCAACATACTAATATTTACTAATACTTATATTTTATCTCTGCTATATTTTAATGAACAAAAATGATAACTAAAATAACCAAAATAAATGTAAATAAAAACTAATTAAAAAAAAACAAAAACACACAACAAATATACTACAACTTTAAATAAAATTAAAAGAATCAAAATAATTAATAAAAACTATAATACATTTTATACTTTATCTTACATGTATTTTACTTCAGTTTGTTGCCAATGCAACATACTCATACTTAATATTTATATTTATCTCTGCTATATTTTAATTAACAAAAAATATTTTAAAAGTGTTAGTTATCAAAACACTAAAGTGAAAATAATTAAAGTAAAGATAATTATGTGAAGAAATAAGTACTAAAACTGAAACAGAAATGACAATGACAATGACAATGACAAACAATGACAAAAACACACAACAAAATTACTAAATCATTAAATAAAATGAAAATATACAAATAAAAACATTCAAAATAATTAATAAAAGCTATAATAAATTTGATACATTATTTTACATGTACTGTATTTTACCTTAGTTTTTGCTAATGCAACATAATAATATTTACAATTTACATTCAAAAAATAAAAAAATTATAACAATAATTTAAACATTGTGAAGTACTAAAATAACTAAAACTGAAATAAAATGAATAAAAACACAACAAAATTACAACTAAAACTTTAAATAAAATTAAAATGAAAATCTAAAAATAAAAACATTCAAAATAATTAATGAAAATGATAATAGTATCTCAATGATACTAAAATAACAGCTTAATAACACAAAACTAATAATGAACTGTTTTAACTAACATTAACAAACATTAATAGATACTGTAACAAATATATTGGACATTATTACTGTTAGGTAATGCAATAACTAATGTTAACTTATGGGACCTTATTGCAAAGTGTTGTCCAAAAAAAAAAATAATAATAATAATAATAAAAAATAAATAAATAAAATAAAATAAAATAAAAACATTTTTACCAATAATAAAATAATAATAAATTAATTAAGAAAATAACAAATGAATAAAAAAGGTTGTGACTATTTCTTGAGGTTAAGACTATATTTCTTATTAATGCATATCCCATAAGTCTAATTTTTGTTTATTGCAATATTGGTTTTTAAATCTCAGGTTTTATTTTCCACTTTACAGCAGAAACAGACATCCATAAGATCACACACATCCATAAAAATAACACGTTTCTCCTTCAGTAGTGTTCAAAAGCATCCCAGGATGCACCTCATGTTACTTCCATTTGTGTTATTTCATAGCTTCAGTACTTTAATATCATCCTAAAATGAGAAAATCTTAATAAAGAATAAATAGATGTGTCCAGACTTTACTGGTAGTGTACCTCAGTCTGTGTTTTGTATGTAGTCTCAGAGGTCAGAGGTTAAGCTCATGCACACATCTCATTAAGCCGCCCATGCTCCGATAGCACGCAACTATGCTAAGCATGCTATTGATGACTTCCTTTAATATCGCTGCTGGCAGCACTCTGGACATTCCAAGTGGTACAGTGGGACGGGGCGAGCGAGTGTGTTTGAAAGGGGCGTGTGTTTGAGAGAGAGTTTGGGTTTAAAGGCAGCACAGACGCTGTAATGTCTATATTCCTGCAGGCGGGTGTGAGTCTATTTTGAGAGTTTTGAGGTACGAAAGCACCTTTCAGAGCGGGTGAAAAAACATAACTCATGTTCATAGGCAGTTTTGAAATATTTTGGGACTGAAGTGAACCTTTTACATCTGCAAATTCTCGCACTTAAGCCGCCTGGGAAAGAAAATAAACAGGAGAAGGATCGAGAGCGCTGTTGTCTAAGACGCATTCCTTTGGCCGGAAAGTCAAAACGTTTGATTCCAAACCTCCTTTTTCTCATTCACTCCCAAAGTCTTTCTACTTAAATTTCCTTATGTCTGATGTCCAACTGGAGCACGTTCTCCACATTTCGAGGAACTGCGATGAGTTTCTTTTCACACTGGATTTTCCCTGTAGAAAACGTTCCAGGTGCAATACAAGTTAAACGTGAAAGCATTTGTGGCATCATGTTGATTACTACAGAAAATCATTTAGACTTGTCCCTCAGATTTTACCGCTTGAAAATTGCATGCACAAAAAGAAAAAGTCCAGATGCATTATGGTAATGAGAATTTGTGTTTATTTGTCTGTACAATGCAAATCACTTAAATGGTCCTCAAATAGGCCCCATTTTCTTTGTGCCAAATATACTTTATTTATTTTATTTAATATTTTAGGGTCGTGTTACACCCCAAAATCAAGAAAAAAAAATATATATATATTTATATATATATATATATATATATATATATATATATATATATATATATATATATATATATATATATATATATACACATATATATATATATATTTTTTTTTTTTTTTTTTTTTTTTAATTTTTTTTTTTTTTGGATTGTGACATTTTCACAACAGTCAAGCACATCACCCCTATCCTCATTATTGTAATGTAAAAAATATATTACCAGAATTACCATTTTTCTGTTTGTTACTCTTTATTATTTTGTTCATTCTCATTTCTGTAATGTATAAAATGTATATTTTATTTTATTTTTTATTTTATTTTATACGGTAATATTTTTTGTACATGGTAATACTTTGCAACATAATTCCTGTAGAATAATTCCTGAGAGAGGATACTCTCTCTAAATTTGAAAAAATATTACACACACACACACACATATATATTTTTTTCTCATTACTGTAATGTAAAAAATATATATATTTAAACTGTATTTTAAAAGTATTTATACATCATGGTAATAGTTCAGCTCATTTTCATTTCTATAAAATAAAAATATAAATATTAAAAAATATAAATATTAGTAAATATTAGTATGTAGCCTTAAGTACGTTTGTTGATGTATTAAAATTATTAACACTAAAACTGTAATAAAAATAAATGAAATCTACATATACAAAAATAATAATAATAATAAAATAATTATAAAAGCACATAACAAAATTGCTAAAACTAACATTACTATAAAATTACTAAGAAAAACTTACAAAATATTACAATAATGCATAAATTAAAATAATTTATTATTTATATATAAATAATATATATAATATTATTTATATATAATATTTTAGGATCATTACATCCCAAAATCAAAAGAAAATAAAAACATTTTATTTATTTTAAAGTTATTTTTATGTATTATACTTATTGTAATATATAATATATACTTTTTATTTTATTTATTATTTTTTTTTAACTGTATTGTGAAAGTAGTTTAGTTCCACCATTTTCAATTTCTATTTAAACCACAAATAATTTCTTTTTTTTCCACACAACAAAATATATATATATATATCTCTAATGCCATAAATTGGTAAACACTGAAAGAAAAACTCCAGAATAAATTAAAATAAAATAATAATATTTAAAGTAATATAAAACCATGCCTCACATATCTGCTTCTCTTGAACTTTTAGTTTCACTGTATAAGCACCGAATGAATGAATGAATGAATGAGGTCACAATTGTTTTCTGTAGTCACTGACATTATGCCACAAACGTTTGTACTGAACCCAAAACATTCCTAATAACAATGCACTGATCTGAAACTGAGAATTTAATAGATTGATTACACTTTTTTAACAATGATCTAAACTGCCCGAACAATCTACAGCATATTTTTGAAAACATTTACAAATCATCTAAACCAGATACTCAACCACACAGCATTACACCCTACTTTCATCACTACTCTTCTATTATAGAAATACCAAACCACAAATCAAATCCAAAGAAAAGTGGTTTCAGGGATCATTGCATCAGCTCTTCAGGGATCTCTGCCTTAACATGTGTAGCTAACAGCGCTCTATCTGCTCATCTGTGCTGAACATGTGTTAACGCTTCTTCTGTACACGGGCCTCACAAGCATGCTCTCACTGTCCATTACAGATATTTACAGCGGCGGCAGTAAATTCCCATGTAGAGCAGATGGATGTTTGCCGCCCGCAGCTGCTGCAGACAGATGTTGCGTGGCACAGTAGCTGTTGTAAACCTAACCGACCTCACAACCGTTTACGATTAAGGATACAAACGCCGCGCGCGGGATACTGTGAATGTGACAGTGGCCGTTGGTTTAGATCAGTGGTTCTCAACCTTTTTGGGGCCAGCGCCCCCCTACCCATTATCCAGGTTCCTCACCGCCCCCCATCAAATAAATTGTAGTCTAATTGTCCTCACTGAATAATAAAGTTGATTATTATTATTTTGTGTTTATAATGAGGACTGTTATTATATTTACAGTAATTCAAATGTATGGGGTCATTATGATTTTTAGGAAATTACTTTATTTCAAGGATGCATTGAATTGATCAAAAAAGACTATGAAGTACTTTTTTACAGTATATTATTTTAAAACGAGTGTAATAACATTCATTTACAGAGTTTTTAAGCATGTTGGTGGTTTTCATTGCTATAGCTTCAGTGTTGTTGAGATGCAGATATATCTTGTTGCCCCAAATTTAAAAAGACTAAATAAAAATGACATAGTGGACATTGTTATTTTGGTGAGTAAATACCACATTTACACAGGCAAATGGAAGAAATGTAAACCCTACTTTACTATATTTCATAGATTTTGTGAGAATATTTCAAAGTTAAAAACTAAGTACAACCCTAATTCTAGAAAAGTTGGGACATTCTGTGATTTGTTCATTCTATTTATCTTTTATTTAATTGACAAAAGTACAAAGAAAAGATTTCCAAAGTTTTCACTGACCAACTTAAATGTATTTTGAAAATATAAACATATTTATTTATAAAACATTTATTTATTTATTTATTTGAAATATGCATCCCACTCCAAAAAAGTTGGGACAGAGGCAAAATAAAAGTGAAAAGGTTATAGAATAACCAAATAAACTGCTTTGAAACACAGCAAGCAGGTGAAGTGGTAATAGGTGAGGGAGTCATGTTTGGCTATAAATGGAGCTTCTCAGTCTTCGCAAGCAAAGCTGGATCATGGCTCAAAATTTGTTTATATTAACAAAATAAAACTAAGTTGGCCAGTAAAAATATTGGATTTTTTCTTTGTACTTAAGTCAATTAAATATAATGCATAATACAATAATACAAAATTCCCCAACTTTTAATTGGGGTTGTAGAAAGATGGGAAACATATGCTCCTCATTTTCAAAAAAGTTACTATTTTAGTGCTGTTCTGATTGATATATATGTTATAGCCAATTAAATTTCAAATCTTGCTTTTTTGTCAGTGTGTTGTGCCAGCTATATTAATAATAAGAAATGTTTCATAAGCAACAATCAGCATAATTTCTGAAAGATCATGTGACACTGAAAGCTGTAGTAATATGCTGTAGCCTAGTATGAGAAGAAAACACATTTTAAAACACAAATTTTTATATTTGTGAGCTTTGAATAAACTCTTTAGAAATGTGGTATTCAAACCAACCGCAGCCAATCAGCAAACAAAAAGTATTAATATTAATTTTTCTAAACAAGAAAAAACATCTCTTGATTCATCGTGTCTAAATGCTTGCTATTGTTTTGGCGCAGCAGCTGCACTACAGAAAGTCAAGGAAACACTAAAGTACTGAAGTCGTTGCTAAGGAAATGATACACCGTCAGGTCTAGGAGCGGGAGTATTAGTGTAAACTATCAACTAACATCACTACTACACTGACCGCGAACAGCGGTCAGACACGTTGTGTTAAAGCACATCGATCCCGTTATAATCAGTCGTTCAGTAACAGCTGAGCGCGAGCGCTACAGTAAACGGACCCACGTTCTATTTCTGCCTGCGGGATTCCACGCGCCTGCGCTACCGACAAGTTGAAAAATAGATATAGAAAGTGCGTTTTGATGTATCCAGTAAAGACAGCGTTAGGATGTGGCAGACCATTTTCTTCTGCAAGTTTCAGCTCATATATCTTTGGTATAAACTCGTCTTGACCAAACGCCCCCCAGGAACAGCTCAACGCCCCCCTTTCAGAAATATTGCTTCCAGCGCCCCCCGATGCTCTCCGAACGCCCCCGTTGAGAAACACTGGTTTAGATGAACTGGTTTCAGAAGCCGCTCTACATTCCCTTCCTTCATTTCGCCACTCCATTGTTAACATTCCAGCAGATCTGTTTCATTTTACTGTGCCATTCTGTACAGGAAATAGGCAGGAATGTGGGCTCGTTTAATTCCTTCAACAATTCAGGTGTTTTCCATGGACACATAATCCTAGGCTCTGTAGAGACACGGAGATAAGAATCCTGGACATTTCAACTATTTCTTTCATTCTGCTTTAATTAGGATTGCAAATCCTTGATAAAGACGGTATTTTAGATAATACAATAAGTGGCTTTACAAGACACAACCATTCAGGATGAATCTCATGAAACCATGTTTGGGTCACAGTTCACCCCAAAAGATTTTTTGTATGGTAACATTATTTTCATGAAAGCATTATGACATTTTAATGCCTTCAGTTTATTTAGAATAAAATTATTGATTTAAGTTGGATAAAAACAAACAAACATTGTATTACTTTTTTACCGTTCCATACTTTTTTTTATTTCAGTTTTATTTCAAATTGCTATAGAAGAACTATCAAGAATAATGAAAATGGCAAAACATGACCATTCAGGGTGAATCTCATGAAAACAAATATTTTTCAGTCATATTTCACCTTACAGTGAAAAGAATAGTAAACTTTGACTTTATTTTCATGACAGCAGATTTAATAATTTATTAATAATAATATATTAATTTATATATAATTTAATATGTTTATATTAATGTAATCTTATATAATAATATTAATACATGTGCATTTATTTATATACACATTTATTTATATTAATAAGAAATAATGATTAATAATATTAATATTAACTAAATGCTAAATAAAAAAATTATTATTTCTTATTAATATAAATTAATTGTATTTATTATTTATTTTACTTTATTTAATTTATTATTAATTTAATATATATATATATATATATATAAAATTTAATACATATATTAATATAATTTTATATAATAAAATTAATACATGTGCATTTATTTATGTACAAATTATATTAATAAGAAATAATAATTACAATTATTTATTTAATCTAATATTAATATTATTTTATTTAATAATTGAAATTATATATATATATATATATATATATATATATATATATATATATATATATATATATATATATATATATATATATATATATTATAATGGTAAATTAATACATGTGCATCTGTTTATAATGAATTTATTTTAATAAGAAATAATAAATAAAATTAAATTATATAAATTATATAAATTTTAAAATTACATAAATTGTTTGTTAATGTATATTGTATTACCTTTGATTTATGTTGCCTTTAATCTTTAAGTTAAAAAAAAAAAATGATTTTTTTCATTTTAATTCCAAAAGATATTACTATAAAAAATAATGATTAAGAATAATAAAAATTGCAGATAATAATAATAATAATAATAATAGTAATAATAATAATAATAAAAACACACACACAAAATTAAAAGGCAGGTTCATTATAGTAATATAAATGTTTTGTTTAATTATCATGAAAATAATGTCACACATCAAAACATTTTTATAGTCCTAAAAATAGGACCTATTTTCTGTATGCCAAATGTGTTTTAAATTGTAATTTTAAGATTAGCAGCATTAGGATAACGTTTATTTGGGACAATCTGCCATCAAACCTGTTCATTGTGAACTATAACATCACTGATCTCAGCTCATCAGAGAACTACTGTTGGTCAGCACTATAAGGCTGTTGTCTTTCCCACAGATGTGAGCGTGTGCGCCAGTAACCCGTGTCAGAACGGCGGCACCTGTGTGGAGGCTCTGAACCAGTACAAGTGCACCTGTCCACACAACTGGAGCGGGAGTCAATGCCAATACCAGACGCAGACAGGTCTGTGTTTCTTTAATATACTCTATATGTGTCAGTGGCAGACAGGCTGACGGGACAGAAGGGAATCTGGAACATATCGTCTAGGGGTGGGTGTTTGAAAATGTCTTATCACAATATTTTCAGAAAGAATCATGACCCACGATCTTATCGCAGTTCATTTTCATGTTAGTTTTTAAATGGATAGTTCACCCAAATACTCTGTCCTCATTTATTCACCCTCAAACTGTTCCAAATCTCTGTTTCTTTCTCCTGCTAAACACAAAATAAGAAGATATTTTGAAGAATGTTGGGAACCAAACAGTTAACAGTAGCCATTAACTTCCATAGTTACATTACTTTTGTGTTAAATCTTGATCATCTGGGCTGGTCTTGTTTGTTTTTAATATAAAAAGTTGTATTTTTGGCAAATGTAAAAGCCCTTTTACAACAAAAGTAGAACGAATAAGCCTCAGGCTGAAGGAAATCTAAATTCATGTCTGTACAAATGTTATGTTTATGTTTCCTGCAAGCTAAATTTCACATATCTAAACATAATTCTGGTTCTAAACCTCTCTTTTCTTTATTCAAAGCTGATCTTGACAAGTATTTAGAAACTATCTAAAGCTCTGTTCATCTTTAAAACATGGTTACTACACTTTTACTTTTAGTAAAACTGGGGTTATTTCAGTAGTGTATGCTTTCATTCATTTTTCTTCATTTTGTTTTATTTTATTAATTGTACTGCATTTGATTTGATTTTCTACTGTTTAGTAAAAAAAGAAATCAAAAAAAGATTTGCGAACCCACTCCGAAGTCCCGAACTGAATCAAAAGATTCGCAAACCTGCACCGAAGTTCCTGAATCAAAAGATTTGTTCTCCGAAGCCCCGATCTAAATAATGATTCACAAGCCATAATTTCAGATCAGGACTCGGAGCGCGGAATTGATTCACGAACCCACTTCGAAGTCCCAATCTAAATTGAATGATTCGCGATGCGCAATTCAAAGTCCTGATCTAAGTCAGATGATTCGTGATATATGCGATTCGAAGTCCGGATCTGAATCAAATGATTCGCAATGGTTTAACTGATTCAGCGTTTCGAAAAGCTCAGTTTCACCCATCACTATTCATGCTTTCTAAAATCATTACAAAAGTAGAACGAATAAGCTTTAGGCTGAAGGAAATGTAAATTCACGTCTGTACAAATGTTATGTTTATGTTTCCTGCAAGCTAAACTTCACATATCTAAACATAATTCTGGCTCTAAACCTCTTTTCTTTATTCAGAGTTGATCTAGACAAGTATATAGAAATTAAATCTAAAGCTCTGTTCATCTCTAAAACATGGTTATTACACTTTTACTATAGTGAAACTGGGGTTATTTGTGTATGCTTCCATTCATTTTTCTTCATTTTGTTTCATTTTATTAACTGTTCGGCATTAAAGATTTGATTTTCTACTGTTAAATATAAAAAGAAGTCGAAAAAAGATTTGCGAACCCACTCCAAAGTCCCGAACTGAATCAAAAGATTTGCAAACCCACACCGAAGTTCCAATCTGAATCAAAAGATTTGTTCTCCGAAGCCCTGATCTGAATAATGATTCACGAGCCATCATTTCAGATCAGGACTTGGAGCGTGAAATTGATTCACGACCCCACTTCGAAGTTTGATCTAAATAAAATGATTTCCTAACCCGGTCTGAAGTCCCCATTTAAATCAAGCAATTCGCGATACGTGATTCAAAGTCCTGATCTGAATCAAATGATTTGCAATACGCGATCCGATTGGAGTGGTTCGAAACAGTGAATTCATTTGTGACGCAATGGTTTAACTGATTCAGAGTTTCGAAAAGCTGAGTTTCACCCATCACTATTCATGTTTTTTAAAATCATACAACTGATGTTGACATTTGAAAATGAATGGCTCTTTTAATTCGATCTGGTTTTTGCTAGTGAATCGCTTGAAATAAATGCCTGAAGTCACGAGTTTGAATCAGTTGGAGCGGTTCCAGCATAAATGACTCACTTTGATTCGGTTCTTCTTTTCCTCTTTTCGCGTCTTCAGCCGTGTTTACACGACACTGTTAGTACTACTACTGGCTTAGCTCGCTAGTTTTATGACGTTAGCTGAAATAAGTAAAAAAAAAAAAAAAATTAGTTTTCAAGTACCTCCTCAGGAATATTGCTATTTTCAAGGGTCTGCAGGTCAAATTCAAGTACTTCAAGCACTTTAAGCACCTTGTACGAACCCTGTATTTAACATATTTAATTATTGCATGTTTTGTCATATTCTGAGTTTGCATTTTACTGTTTTTATTTATTTTAAGAAACACCTGTTTTTGTGCATATGAGATGGGTAAATGCATATTCACATTTAGTCTAGAATACTTCCGATTTCTTTCAACATGGCAACACGAGATCTGTCAGTCAATAAAAGGGAAAACAAAGTAACTGGCATTACTTATTTGAAAAAGTAACTCAGTTTTCTTGTAAATTGAAAAGTAAATGTTACTTTACTAGTTACTTGAAAAAAGTAATTTTTACACAAATCACATTACTTGTAATGTGTTACCCCCAACATTCTTTGATTAGTTTTTGAAAGCAGATCGTGGACATCTTCAAGAACATTCATAATACAAAATCGTCAGTTGACCCACCCCTAATATGAACCACACATGCATGCATCAAAACTAAAAACCCTGTAATATCATGGGTGACTAGTACTGCATGTGCAACACTCACATTTTTTTCAGAAAATGCAAAAAATACTTTTGGAATTCCAAATGTAGCTGCTGGTAGTGAAGTCTGACCCACTATACCTTTAACCTGTGTTCCAGTATGCATGTGAATGTTTGTCATTTATATGTGGGTCTGTGTGTTAGTGGGAGGTTAAGCCTCCTCGTTTCCATTTCCTCTCTGTGTCTCTCTCAGCCCCTCCGGAGTGGAGCGTCATGAATGACCCGGCCTTCAGCCGTAAGCCCCGCTGTGCCAAAGTGGACCGAGCTCAGCACTGCAGCTGCGACGCCGGCTTCCACATGAGCGGCACATCAGACAACAGCATCTGTCAGGGTGGGTCCATCATACAACCACGTGTAGAGATCTCGGGATACTTTAAAGCAATAAACCGCTGGAGGCTGTCCATTAAACTGATTATACCAGTGAATGCTAAATGTATTATTAACAATAATTAGAAGATGACACTTAATAAGGGCCACTTTACCTGTCAGATCAGGTAAAAATAACTCTTCAAGTCAGGAATTTCCAAACTTTTTTTTGTCAGTCAGACTTTGACCTAAAATATTAACTATAACAACACATTCGCATGTTCACAGTTCTCAAATTTACATTAGTATGGTTAAATTAATTATTAGTGTTTTCAACAAATAAAATATTCCATATTTAGTAAGCGTTTCATTTTGATTATTATTATTATTATTATTTATTTTACATTATTATTATTAAATTAATTATTAGTGTTTTCAACAAATAAAATATTCCATATTTAAAAAGTGTTTCATTTTGATTATTTGTATTTTTTTAAATTATTATTATTATTATTATTATTATTTTACATTATTATGATTAAATTAATTATTAGTGTTTTCCACAAATAAAATATTCAATATTTAGTTAGCATTTCATTTTGATTATTATTATTATTATTACTACTATTCATTTTACATTATTATTAAATTAATTATTTGTGTTTTCAACAAATAAAATATTCCATATTTAGTAAGTGTTTCATTTTGATTATTTGTATTATTATTATTATTATTATTATTATTATTATTATTTATTTAACATTATTAAGGTTAAATCAATTATTAGTGTTTTCAACAAATAAAATATTCCATATTTAGTAAGTGTTTCATTTTGTATTTTATTATTATTATTATTATTAACATTATAATAATTAAATGAATTTTAATAATTAAATGAATAATGAATAATTTAATAATTAAATGAATAATTAAATGAATGAACTTTTTACAGTATTAATCATATACAATAAAATATAATATTTATTGTTACTACTATAAAGCCATATTAAATTATTATGAGATCTCTTTTAAAGCTTTCCAAATCCTTACTTTTTAAATTTTTTTTTTTTTTTATTTATTGAAGAAAAATAAACGATTTTATTTATCAAAATAAAAGAGAAAATAGTACAATAGTTTTTTAAACTAAACAAAACAATTTTATGATTTATTTATCTGCTTTTATACACTATAGGAGTAATTAAAAGAACATTTTCCTTAAGGTGTGCCTTTCTCATTTCCTTTCTGTCCCTGTCTCTTGTCAAATCCACACATGTAATCATATGTTGAGTTATTTTGTGTGCATGTGTCCAGATGTGAATGAATGTGAGGTGTATAAGGCTGACCGTGGAGGGCCTCTGTGTGGCCACGCCTGTGTAAATGTCCCGGGATCGTACCACTGTTCCTGTCCCACTGGATACAAGCTGCTCACTGATGGAAGAAGCTGTGAGGGTGAGCGAGAAATCGCTTCAGTGAACGCACACTCAAAAATTAAAGGCTCAGAGAGCCTGATGTCACAGGACAGAAAGAAACAGTTCAACTAAAAATAAACATTCTGTCATTATTTACTCGCCCTCATGTCGTTCCAAACCCGTATGACGTCTTTGCCGAAGGACCCTGTATTTTTAGTGGTTTGAATGTGAATCCGAGAAAAGAGACAGGCAGGACATGGTCTGTGAAAATCATTTGGACACCTTACAAAGACCTCAAGGGGTAAATGAAGCGGGTAGATGAAGACAAATAGTGAGGATGTGGAGGAGAAGTGGTTGATTCAGGTTTTGGCTGCTGAGTTTAGGAACATTTGAAGAACAAAAGTGAGAGAGATCTTTTGGATGATTATCCAGCTGTGTTGAAATAAAATAAAATAAAATAAAAAAATATTTTATTCTGCCAAGTGGAAGAAATTTGGCTTTAATACAGGAGTTTCAGGACCTAACCATATATTTAAAGAGCTGATAATTTTCTGGTTGAAATTATGATTATCTTAGAATAACACTATAAATAAAATATTTTATTTATCATAGAGATTAAAAAAAAGTGATCTGCAAGTAATTTCTTACACCAAGTGAATGAAATGCTATTTCAGAATAAATTAAATTAAATTAAGTTTCTAATTAAATTAAATTAAATTAAATTAAATTTCTAATTAAATTAAATTAAATTAAATTTCTAATTAAATTAAATTAAATTGTACATTAAATTAAATTTTTAAATTTTATGTTGTTTTATTTTATTATTCTGCCAGGTGGAAGAAATTTGGCTTGAATACAGGAGTTTTAGGAGTTAATCGTGTTTAAATAGCATATAATTTTCTAGTTGAAATTCTGATTATCTTACAATAACATTATAAATAAAATAAAATATTTTATTTATCATCTACATAAAAATAACAAAAACAAATCTAGATTTTAACAAAAAAAAAAGTGATCTGCAAGTAATTTCTTACACCAAGTGAATGAAACTTTGTATTTCAGAATAAAATAAAATAAAATAAAATATTTTATTTTATTCTGCTAGTTGGAAGAAATTTTGCTTGAATGCAGGAGTTTCAGGAGTTAACCATGTGTTTAATAAGCAGATAATCGTCTAGTTGAAATTATGATTATCTTAGAATAACATATATTATTATATTATATTATTATTATATATTATTTATAACATATTATTTATCATCTAGATTAAAAAAAGTGATCTGCAAGTAATTTCTTACACCAGGTGTATGAAACACTTTTATTTCAGAATAAAATTAAATAAAAAAAATATATATTTTATTTTATTTTATTTTTTATTTATTTATTTTTTTTTTTTTCCCTTGTGGAAGAAATTTCGCTTGAAAACAGGAGTTTCAGGAGTTAACAATGTGTTTATTAAGCAGACAATTTTCTGAAATTATGATTATCTTAGAGTAACATTATAAAAATTAAATAAAAAAAGCATTTCATTGGCCAGGTGGAAGAAATGTGCCTTGATTATAAATGTTTATATATATATATATATACAGCAGACAGGGTAACAAAGATAGCAATATATACAGAAAATAAGGTATGAAAACAAATTGCAAATACTAATAATTTATGCATGTGAAACGTATGCATGAAATTGTATGCAATGCTATAGAGTGTTTAAACATGAGAATTATATTATAGAAATATATTTTAAGGACACATGGACATTACACAAGCGATTAAAATGTATATCAACACTGGTGACACAGCTACGAAGATGATCTCATGCATAAACCCAGCCATGATTCCATCACAGAACTGTACGCAAATCAGATTTAAAGTCCAAACAAACAGTCCCTCATGTAGCCAGCATTCCCAACTCACTATTTTCTTCCATTCTTCTTCTCTTTCACTATATTATTCCTCCCCTCTCTGACTCTAATGTCTCCCTTTCCTCCGGGCGCTCCAGATGTGGATGAATGTCTTACACAACAGCACAACTGCAGCCGTGGCACCACCTGTATCAACACCGGAGGAGGTTTCCAGTGCGTTAACCCCGAGTGTCCGCGCTCGCAAGGCAACGTCAGCTACGTGAAGACATCACCTTTGTGAGTGAGCAAACGGCATGCCTGATTACAACCAACAACCCAACAACCCAAATCGAACTGGTTTTACAAACAAGTGAATACCACACTGGAGACTTGACAACTGAGTCTGACATTAGTATGTTACTACACTAGTCTACAAACTAGTGTAAATGCATGCAAAAATATTGGCTAAAATATTCACAATATAATGAGGAAAAAAACTATTTAATAAATATGTATTGATAGTATGTCTGATTGAATAAAAATAATTATCATAAAGAAAAGTAGAGTGTGACTTGATTGGAACATGAAAAGTGAATGGAAATCCAAAAAAAAGTTACATGTAAAAAAGGACAATTATGGGTTAATAATTGGAATTATGATATACTTATGACCAAATTATCTGGATTGAATTATCTTGTTGAAATTCTGAGATTAAACTGACACTATGACAAAACTATGACAAAACAATTTTTTAAATATTTTAATAATCTCATCATTTAACTTTATTTAAATTATTTAACATTATTTCATTATTTAATATTACATAAATTAGTAATTATTTCAATTATATATATATATATATATGTATATATATATGCATATATATATATATAGAGAGAGAGAGAGAGAGAGAGTTATTATTTAAATATTACATAAGTTAGTCATTATTTCAATAGTTATTTATTAATATAAATTAGTATGTAAATAAATGTATATGTATTAATTTATTATTACTGCTATTATTTAACAATTTTATGAAGTAATTAATAATTATTTAAATTGTTAATTAAACAAATAATTTACATACTTAAATTATTTATTTAAATTGTTGATTATTATTTTAAGTTTTAGTAATATATTTTTTTCACATGACACAGGGGCTGTCAATATCCATCCATAAAATAAAATAACATAAAATAACATAAAATGAAATAAAATAAAATAAAATAAAAGAAGTCCATATGACTTAGATCATTTTATGAATTTTAGTTTTAATAGTATAACAGGTGAGTAAATAGTGACAGAATTTTCATTTTATTAAACATAAATAATTTACAGACTTAAATTATTTATTTAAATTGTTTATTATTATTTTAATTTTTATTGATATATTTTTTCACATGACACAGGGCTGTCAATATCCAAAATCCAAAAAAATAATAAAATAAAATAAAATGTAGTCTATATGACTATGTGACAAGTTTATACATTTTAGTTTCAATAGCATAATAGGCGAGTAAATAGTGACAGAATTTTCATTTTTCTTTTAATGCTATTCTCAATGGTTCTTTGCATGTGATGATTTGGACTAGAAAACGGGAGAAAATATCAGAGCAAAGCACATGTCTGTCTCCTGGAGTCCTTCACAGCACTGGGGGACATAAATGCCTCCACTAAATCATTTGCCACTTCCTCGCGGTGTAATTTAAGTGGGTTACAAGCATTTGTTTTTCTTGCATGACACTTTTATGCTTGTTCATTACGCAAGCTGTTTTTAAGCTGTCAATGGGCCCTTTGTGTCCTGCTAAATGTGAGAAGCTGTGATCTGTAAGTCACTAAACCTTTCAGGCAGACATGCTGCATGCTTGATAAAAGCACCAGAAATAAAGCACAACTCTGGCATGGTTCTTGTTCAGATCTTATGCATCTTGAATATATGAATACTGAAAATAAGCTGTAAGGAGACTGATCACTGTTAAACATCTGCCTACCTTTTAAGCAGGTACTGGAAGTATTTTTTCAAGGAGTCAGGGTTTAGCTGGTTAGCATGGTCCAGATAGTCCCCGCTGGTAGATACTGGTAACTACACCACCTGGAAGCAAAAACATTTTTTCCCCATTGACAGTCATCTAAATATAGAAACCTGTTTCCGCCACATAAGGAAAAAAAAAATTCTTTACCAAATTTACTAAAAAGCTGTAATATGAGAGAATTATTAGAACTAAATATACAGATAATAGAAACAAGTCAAAATTATGCTATACTAAATCATACTTATGAGATGAAAAGAAAGAATTATGGCATACTAAGTCATGATTATGAGATCAAAGTTGGAATTATGGCATACAAAGTCAATTATGAGATAAGTCAAAATTGACATACCAAGTCATAGTTATGAGAAAAAATGTAGAATTATGACATACCAAGTCATAATTAGGAAATAAAAGTTGGAATTATGACACATCAAGTCATAATTATGAGATAAAATTTGGAATTATGACATACCAAGTTATAATGATGAAAAGTCAAAATGATGACAAATCTAAATTATGATACCAACAGGCAACATTACGACATACTAAATCAGGATTATGAGATAAGTCAGATTTATGACATAGCAAGTCATAATTATGAGATAAAATTTGGAATTATGACATATTAAGCCAATTATGAGATAAGTAAAAAAAAATGTAAAAATTGACATACTAAGTCATGATTATGAGATAAAAGTTGGAATTATGACGTTAAGCCAATTATGAGATAAATCAAAATTATAACATGTAAAAACTGACATACTAAGTCATGATTACAAGATAAAAGTTGGGATTATGACATAGCAAGTCATAATTATGAGATAAAATTTGAAATTATGACATATTAAGCCAATTGTGAGATAAGTAAAAATTCTGACATGTAAAAACTGACATACTAAGCCATGATTATGAAATAAAAGTCAGAATTATGAAATATTAAGCCAATTATGAGATAACTAAAAATTCTGAAATGTCAAAATTGACATACTAAGTCATGATTATGAGATAAAAGTTGGAATTATGACATAGCAAGTCATAATTATGAGATAAGTAAAAAAAATGTAAAAATTGACATACTAAGTCATAATTATGAGATAAAAGTCAGAATTATGACATAGTAAGCCAATTATGAGTTAAATCAAAATTATGACATGTAAAAACTGACATACTAAGTCATTATTATGAGATAAAAGTTGGAATTATGACATATTAAGCCAATTATGATATAAGTAAAAAAATATGACATATCAAAATTAACATACTAAATCAGGATTATGAGATAAGTCAGATTTATGACATACCAAGTCATAATTATGAGATAAAATTTGGAATTATGACATACCAAGTCATAATGATGAGACAAGTAAAAATTATGACATGTCAAAATTGACATACTAAGTCATGATTATGAGATAAAAGTTGGAATTATGACATAGCAAGTCATATTTATGAGATAAAATTTGGAATTATGACATATTAAGCCAATTATGAGATAAGTAAAAATTCTGACATGTAAAAACTGGCATAGCAAGTCATGATTATGTAATAACATTTGGAATTATGACATATTAAGCCAATTATGAGATAAGTAAAAATTATGACATGAAAAAATTGCTATACCAAGTCATATTTATGAGATAAAAATCAGAATTATGACATATTAAGTCAAAATTGACATACCAATTCATAAATATGAAAGAATTATGACATACCAAATTAAAATTATGACAGAAATCTAAATTATGAGAAAAAAGTCAACATTATGACATACTAAGTCATAATGATGAGATCAGTCAAAATTATGACATAGTTATAATTATTACATATTAAGGCATAATTATGGGGTGCTCAAAACTATGTAATCTCAATTTGAGTTTTCAATTTAATCTCAGTTATGACTTAGTAGTCATAATGTCATCTTTTATCTCATAATTATGAGTTAGAATGTCATTATGAGATAAAAAGTCAAAATTAAACATACTAAGTCATAATTATAAGTCAAAATCATGCCAAATTGAAATTAAGATAATAGAAGTCAAAATTATGACATACCAAGTCATAATAATGAGATAAAATTTGGAATTACGACTAAGTCAATAATGCGATAAGTCAAAATTTTGACATATAAAAATTGACATACCAAGTCATAATTATGAGATAAAATTTGGAATTATGACTTACCAAGTCATGATTATGAGATAAAATTTGGAATTATGACATACTAAGTCAATAATATGATAAGTCAAAATTATGACATGTCAAAATTGACATACTAAGTCGTAATTATGTGATAAAAGTCGAAATTATGACAAAGTCATAATTATGAGATAAAAGTTGGAACTTTGACATACTAAGTCAATTATGAAAAATGTCAAAATTATGACATGCCAAAACTGACATACCATGTCATGATTATGAGATAAAAGTTAGAACTATGACATAGAGTCATAATGATGAGATAAATCAAAATTATGATTTATTATGATTAGTTTTGAGATAAAATTTGTAATTATTACACACTAAAGCATAAGTATGAGGTAATTAAAATCATGTAATCTCAATTTTGAGTTTTTGATTTAATCTCAGTTACGATTTAATATTCTCAATTATGACATACTAAATCATAATTATGAGCTGTAGTCTTTTGGAAGCAAATTTTAAATCACAAATATTTCATGTAATAGTACGTTTTATCATAGCTCTTAAAAATGTGATCTGTGATAACCGTAAGTTAGGTTCTTTTCGACTGTGTATGTGCTTGCTTACTAGGTTTTGGAACAGATCTATAGTGTTTCAGGCATGATTAATGATATAAAGTACTTTTTTGCCCTCTACCACAGCCAGTGTGAAAGGAATCCCTGTCCCATGGAGAGCCGCTCCTGTCCGTTTGCTGCAAAGACCATTTCTTACCACTACCTGTCTCTGCCGTCCAACCTGCGCACCCCGGCCACCCTGTTCCGCATGGCCACCGCAACGGCTCCGGGTCGGCCGGGTCCGGACAGCCTTCGCTTTGGCATCGCAGGCGGAGGTGACGCCCGCAGCATGTTCGTGATGCAGCGCTCCGACCGTCAGACCGGAGAGCTGATCCTGGTCCAGCCTCTGCGAGGCCCACAAGAGCTCAGCGTGGAGGTGGAGATGTCCGAATACGCCGACCGCACCTTCCAAGCCAAACATCTGGCACGGGTCCACCTTCTGATTTCACCCTATGAGTTCTGAAGAGGCTGGTCGGTGTCTAAATTGAGTGTTGCTGTTTAGACTTGAAGGAAAGAATGTTTTCCTTGTTGCTGAAGATGAATGATAGAGTTGTTCTCAGATGCGGCTCGAGCAAAGAACTGTAAGATATGGAAAGTACAGTGGAAAGTCATGCTTATATGGAAGTGAAATTATGATTTTTAAAAATCAAGTAAAATGCTTTTGCTTTACCTTTTGATACATTTGTGGTTAAAGGTGAAGTGTGTCATTTTTTCTATGTTAAAAAACTTCCTCTTGGTACAGGTTAATACACTTTTGCGCCAGATATAATTAAATGAATACTGTGCATCCAAACAGAACAAACCTCAGATTCTTTTACTAATTTAAGCACTCACATATTTAATTCAATCCTATCTATTTAATGTTAAATAATCACGTTTGGCCATTTTATGAGTGCCCTTTTTTTATCATCCCCAAATTTAAGTCCTTTTAAAATTGTAATTAAAACTTTTGTTATACCATTTAAGATATTTAAGTATTTTTAACCTTAAATTTAAGACTCATAGAAGCGCTGACACTTTAAGTCTGTTTGTCTGTCAACTTCTGGCTCAACCAATAGTGTGAGTTTGGGGGCGGGACTAGTAGTTTTTTTTTTTTTTTTTTTTACCTGTTAAGCCAAAAATGACACACTTCACCTTCGACAATCCATTTCACAAATCTCATTCAAAAATTACAGTAATAGACAAATGTGAAACATAGAGAGTAGTTTCCTTTAAATTACCTTTTTGCAATACAGGCTGATGCAAGTGTAAAATAGTACAGTAAAGTGTATAATGCCCATGAAAGAGAAGAAAAAACAAGTGGTAAAATAGTGCGAATGCTGGGAATTAACTACAACGATAGCTTTATAATTAATTGAAAGTCTAAAGACACCAACATCGGCTAAATTGGATGAACGGAGCAGCAAGTCATTCCTTGTTTTTATTTCCTTCTTTTGCTTCAGTACATGGTTAATTTCAGCTTGTAAATATGCACTGCTGTCAGGTTTAAACAGACTGAAATGAACAACAGCACTTCTTAGCATCTACCTACATGGGAAAAGTGCCTATTTTTAATTATTATTGTTGGATGTTTTATAATGAGAACAACGAAGTCTGAACATTGCATTTTTTTTGTAATTATGCATTTGAATATGATGTATTGCTCTTTGCATCTGTCGCTCATGTTATATCAGGCTTGGTATCTGATACTGAAATCAATGGCTGTTTCACACATTATTGCATTTCATTTCTGTCTTGCACACACATGTTGAATGTTTCTTAATTAAAGTCAGAAATTCTTTTTTCTGTGTGTGTTTTGAAGTCTTTTGGTTTCTTTGATCTTACACAGAATGATCTGCAAATTATCAATCAAAATAAAAACAAAGTGACCCCACACTAGCATTATTCATCTCTTTGATCTTTAATGTTGCTTTGATGCAGGACATTCGGAATGTTAATTTGAATTCATTCTTAAAGGGACAGTTCAGTTATAATTTAAACCTATTTAAATGTGAACCTCATTTTTGTTCCATGCAGAGTGAAAGTAAATGACAATAAATTTTTCATTTTTGGGTGAACTGTCCTTTTAAATTAATCAGCATATACAACTACCATTCAAATGTTTGAAGTCAGTAAGATTTTTTTTTTTTTTTTTTTTTTTTTTTAATTTTAACACTTATACAGTAAAGATGCATTAAAGTGATCAAAAGTGACAGTAAAGACATTTGCAATTTTACAAAATATTTCAATTAAATGCTGTTTTTTCAATCTTTCTATTCATCAAAGAATCATTGAGAAAATGTATCACGGTTTCCAGAAAAATATGACGTAGCATACCTGTTTCCAACACTGATTATAATAATACATTTTTCTTGAGCAGCAAATCAGCATATTAGAATGATTTCTGAAGAATCATGTGACACTGAACAAGCTGAAAATTCATCTTTGCGTCACAGGAATAAGTTACATTTCTAAATAGATTCAAATACAAAACAGTTATTTTAAACGATAATAATATTTCATAATATTACTGTTTTTACTGTATTGTTTATCAAATAAATGCAGCCTTGTTGCGCAGAAGAGACCCCAAACTCCCACTTTGGAGTGAAAATGATGTCATTTTCTCATATTTTAGCCCTAAATCTTTGAAATCCGCTGGTTATTGTCACCAGAATCAATTGTGAAGTTCACATGAATCACATGTGACCAGTAATGACCTTAAGAAGAATGCAGGGAACAATAACAATCAGGAAATTAAAGAGTATTTCTCAGTGTGTTTGTCAATTACATGTTTGCTAGGAAGAGAAGTGGACAGTAATGTTGAGCACATGTGCTTGTCCAGCCCCTTTTCTCTAAGATCAAAAGAACCACAAGCTTCCAGAAGCACATGTTCTGGACAGTCGGGTGCCGTTTTAAAATGACAATGCACTTCAACTGTGAAATCTTTGCATAATTACTAAGAAACATCTCTACTCTCAGTCCAATGGCCCAGCCTGAAGCTTTCAAAAGATTTTAAGCACAGTGAATTTTCTCAGGGAAAACTGAACGGCAAAAGGCATAATTTAACTTTCACTACAAGCAATAAACATTTTGAGGGAAGAAGTGATAAGCAAAGAAAGTAACCATTTACTCACCCACAAGTCGCTCCGAACCTAAATGTCTTCCTTCCTTCTGGGAAACTTGCTTTTTTCCATACACTGAAAGCATACAGTGACTATATTTCAAGTAATTCATATATATGCGTTATATCCCAAGTCATAAAAAGCCTTATGATACAGCAGCTTTATGTGGTATGAAGTTGTTTCTTTGAGAGTTTTTGTGCTTTTGTAATTACTCATTATTTTTGGACTGGATAGCAAAATAAGAGGGTAAAAAGTAGAGGGAAAAATGTCATGCATCAGTAAAAGCACATGTTTGCCATTGGAAAAGTAGATTGTTATCTTGACTACGTTTAGTTCTGGTCATGGTACGGTTGTGTTTGTTTGTCATGTTCCTTGGTTTAAGACTCAAAGTTCATGGATTAGCTCTCAAAGACTCTTACGGACTTGTGGATGTCTTGTGGGCAGTGTTATTTGAGTATCATTGAGATACTATTACAGGTTTTATTGATATTTAGATTTTTTTTATTATTATTTCAGTTAGTTTCAGTATTTATTTTGATGAAGTTTTGTCATTTTTTAAACATTAAGTTTAGTTTTTTATATTATTTATTATATTTTATTATTTATTATTATAATTTATGCTTTATAATTATTATTTTTTTTAATTTTACTTTAGGCCCAAGTACCAGAGAGATTGATAAAAAAATATATTGGTAATACTAGGTAAATCCTTTATTATTATTATTATTATTATTATTATTATTATTATTATTATTATTATTAATTAATTAATTAATTAAACTTTTAGTTATTTTAGTACATCAAATGATATGAAAATAACAAAACTGAGCTGAACTTATCTAGCAATTGTATTCAGCAAGAATGCACTGACTTGATCAAAACCGACAGTAAAGACATTTATAACGTTACAAATCTTGTTTGTAATCTAATTAGAGATTTATAAGCAGTTTAAAATGAAAAGATAAATCTATTTCAAACTACTTCCGCTAGCTCTACCGACATATTGCTTTAGACTGTTGACAAAGTTTATAAATAATAATAAATAACAATGTGACAACAGCTGTTTTGAACAGAAGACGAACTGCACTTACCATTTAGTTAGGGATGCCCCCTTGTGGCCTCACTGGAAATCTAGATGAAAATAATGATATATATAAAACATCAAATATTGTTCCAATGCATAAGACTTTTTTCTTCGACGGAAAACAACAAGATAAGGATGTTCACGCTTCTCTTTTTTACCCCAGTGTAATTAAAGTGAAAAGCTGAAGGCAGATGAAGGCTACCTACTTCCAAATATAACAAAATAAACACCCTAAAATACGTTTGTGAGGAGTTTTTAGTGTGTGTTTGTGTTTAAGTGCGTTTTGAATAAGAAAAAGCTGGCGGGCCGTATCGACAGTTAGCGCCCTTTTTTAAATAAGCCAATAGGCTTTAGCCACGTCACAGCCACCAATCACGACATATGCCAGGTGATATAAAGGGAACGGCATTCTGGAGAGCTTTTGACTAGTTAAATGACTGTAAGGTAGTCAATATGTCAAATGTATGAATAATATTTTGCTAAGAAGACGCCAAGTGTAAAATGCGAATGTGTATATTAGCAAATTTAGTCAACATTTATGTTCCTTCGCAAATGCGTAATAAATTTAGGATGATTTAAAGACAATTAAGTTTTGCTCTTAACCCTTCTAAACATATTTATCTTTTACCTTCTCCTAAAAAAATTATGCACGTCTACAAGGTAGAAAATTTCACTTTAGAGATAACTGGTAATACTAATTGGTAATAGGAATATTGGTTAAATACTTAGAAATCTATCATAATGACCTCCATTTACATTTATATTTCATTGAATAGGCAGAATGACACGTTCATGGTCAATTGTCTTATCAAACATGTTCTGTCACCTTCAGAACATTGTAAACCTGTTTAAAAAATAACAACATATGACATTATAACTCACAATTTGACTGTAATAAAGAGTCTTTATTGCAACCCACATTGTTGAACATGTATAAAACATGGATAAACATGCATGTAGACAGAAAACAGACAGGACTTGAGCTCTACAGGACATCAAGTGTGCTTTTTGAATAGTGTGAGCTCACGTTTGAGGAGGCCAGCTGATTGCAAAACAAAAAAAAAAAAAAAAAAAAAAAGGCAAAGAAAACCATTGGAAATATTTTATGAAAGAATGACAGAATGACACATGAAGGACGAGGTCAGCATCAAACAGATAAATTAATCTGCATCCCATGACTAAAAAAAAAAAAATTACATCCACTTAAAGTGCGTTTTGTAATATACACAAATCTGAAGATATTTCACAACGTATTTCATTTAGCCTCAAGGATGCATAAAGGAAATAAAAAGACATCTTTCTGAAGTTTAACAGTCATTCTGTTTACCACGGTTCAGCATGGTAAAGCACACATTGTTCTGTTAAGCAGACATGTCACAGAATGTCCAACCGAGACCAGGGCAGAAAAGGCAAAGTGACGATTTTACTGCGATACAGTAGAAAACGCAAGAACAGAAGTGAGTTAAGGCTTCAGTATGCATCTACACAGAGATTCAAGATACATACGCTTTTCCACAAAAAGAACATGTCACCCAAAATGAGAATGACTTACCCTAATGTTGTTTCAAACCCATTTAACTATTCTTTTATATAAGCCTTCATGCTACTTCTTTGCATACAATTAAAGTTCAAGCTCCAAAAATGCATCACACACAAAAAAAACACAAAACTGCATCATAAAAGTAAAATTCATGCACTATATTCCAACTCATACAATAGATTTCTGTAAGGAACAGACCAAAATGTAAGCTATTCACTGCTCTAAAACCTCATTCACAAAAGCATTCAGAATGCATGTTGAGAAGGGAAATGTTTTTGGCCAGTAGAGGGTTAAATTTTGCTCTGTTCCTCATGCAAACCTTTCACATTATTTAAGAAGACTTGGAATATAGTGCACAAGTTGTATGCACTACTCAACTTTGCTTCAAAACTTCTCTTTTTGTGTTCTACTGTTTTTCGTCACATGATTAAAAAAAAATACTAAATGTAAATTTATCAAACAATTGTGATTTTCATATTTCACAATTTTGACTTTTTTTTCCTTAGAATTGCAAGGAATTAACTCAAAAGTGCATTTCAGAGAAGAAAAGTTCCAATTGTGAGATATAAACTGCAACTCAATTGCCTTTTTTATTTTTGCTCCATGGTGAAAACAAAAACAACTGTGAAATTAAAATGTAGAATTCAAAAGCAAAAAATAAAGAATTGCGAGACGTAAAATCCGATTTGCTAGATGTCAGAATTCTGAGTTTATATCTTGAAAATCTGTTTTTATCTTATTCTTTTTCTTTATTCTGACTTTCTTTTCTCAAAATTGTGAGATTTTTTTTTTCTTTTAACTTGTGGCCAAAACAAACTTTTAACAGCATATGGGTTTGAGATGACATGAGGGTGACTAAATAACAATTTTGATTTTGGGGTGAACTATCCTTTTAAGCGAGGAAAGTTGAGCTGGGCTCCCTAAAAAAAAAAAAAAAAAAAAAAAAAAAAACTTCATAAAATTATTCAGAATATATAATTAATCATTCTGCCCATTTAAATTACTTCCTGCACAAACTCACACACAAACACATATCTGACACACCAACAGACATTCTACTATTCACATCATGTGTTGAAATCATAAGACAAAATGTTTGAAATAACACTTTATATACAGCCAAAGACTAACTGAGAAGACGCTTTGGTCAACTTGAAGTTCCTTATCAATATTTTTCAGGACGGAGTGACACGCACAAAACAAAAACCAGCGCTAAGAATGGTTTAACCCATTTGAATACTCGCTCACAATTTTTTATAAACATAGATCATCGTCTGTTTATATAGATTGATGATGTCGTTTGTCTTCTGGACGTTTGAACAGTTCAGGAAAAAAAAAAAAAAAAAAAAAAAAAAGAGAGAGAGGGAGAGGTAAAACCTCAAAAAAGTTCAGGTAGTACAGCGTCTAGATCGGCTAGGATGTGTCCACCTCTTCGGGCACGATTCCTTCAAATTACCCAAAAGCCGCCAACCAACCGGACCAAAGGAAGGAAACAGTCTGAGTCTGTGACTCTTTCCGGTGAGGATCAGATGGCAGTTACAAGAGCAGCGGTTTGGTTGATCTCTGGAGGTTTGCTTCAGCTGCAGCACTTTCTCAACCTCACTCCATTTTTGACATCTCATACTTGGTGGTCATGATTTCCTGTGTGAGAATCACACATCAATTCATTCATTTATTATATGTGAACCTTAAATAGCACGGATATATTTGTAGCAACAGCCAAAAATACATTGTATGGGTCAAGAATATTATTACTTTTATGCCAAAAATCATTAGGATATTAAGTAAAGATCATGTTCCATGAAGATATTTTGTAAATTTCCTACTGTAAATATATCAAAACTTCATTTTTGATTAGTAATATGCATTGCTAACAACTTCATTTGGACAAATTTAAAATTGTCTCAATATTTTTGAACATTCCAGAATTTTAAATAGTTATTATTTATTCAGCTTTATTCAGCTTTCAGATGATGTATAAATCCCATTTCAAAAAATTGACCCTTATGACTGGTTTTGTGGTCCAGGGTCACATATGCACTATAAATGTTCCACAAACACACAAAAGTGAATAAACCAATGGAAACTAGACAGTGTTATTTTAGCATTATTAGATATGAAATAACACTAGATTCTACACTGATGATTTCATTAATATTTTCAAAAAAAATTGTTTTGATTTTTTTCTCTTTTTTATATTTTCCATGTTCATTTTAATGTTAAAGTTTTAGTAATTTTGTTATTTTGTCATTTTATTTATTTATTTTTTATATTTCTACAGTTTTATTCATTTTCATTTCAGTTTTATTTCAATTATTTTAGTTTGCCAAGATAAACTAAACGAAAATGAAAAATGTTGCATTTTTATTTATGTATTTTAAGTTAATAATTACTAGGGCTGCACAATAAATTGATTATCATGCGTGCTGTAAATCACTGACAAGCTACACAAAAATTAGTGGTAAATCTCCATCACATGTATTCAGCTGGAGTGGCAATTAATACACTAACTATGTAAAATCACGCTCATAATCGGATGCGATTCATCTGCGATCATGAACGCGATTTTGCATAGCTTGTGTATTAATTGCCACTCCAGCTGAACGCACGTGATGGAGATGTACCACAAATCCAAGAACCGGCTTTACTGACTAAACGCACATGATAAATCGCATGCAATTTATTGTGCAGCCCTGATAATTAGTTTATTTTGTTTCATGTAATCAAAATGTTTTTATGGGTTTCATTTAGTTACTATGATAACTGGATAACTGTGGAACTAGATCTGTTTTTTCTCCCCATTTACAATCCAAGCTTCTACTGTTTACATAAATATATCATTACAGAAGAAGAAAACAGTGAAGAAACTGAAATACTAAAAAACTTAAACATACAGCAAAGCAAAACTATGATAGAAATAAAAAGAGTTTGCATACCTCATCTGAATCAAGAAGAACGGGAAGAGCTCTGAAAATAAAAGTGAATAATTATGCGAATAATTACAAATTGTTCTTGTTAACAGCAGAGTATGTTTGTTTTTGTCAAACAGAAAATGACTTACACATCAGACAGAGAGGTAGGAATATTCTCCTCCACCCACTTCAAATCTTCATCCTGAAATAATAAAACATTTGTTATATTAGGTTGTTTTATTGTACAGTATTTATCACCTTTATTGATGTTTACTATTTTAGTTACAGAAGGCACTTAATTTTAGTATTATATTGCATTATATTAAAAAATAAAAAAATAAAATAAAAAATAAAAAACTATAATAATAAAAATGTATAATTTTTTTTTATTGTTTTTGAAGTCTCTTATGCTCAACAAGGCTTTTGATCAAAAACAAAATAAAAACAGTAACATTGTGAAATATTATTATTGTTTTCTATGTAAATAAATATTTTGAGATTGTAATTTATTTCTGTGATCAAAGCTGAATTTTCAGGATTACTCTAGTCTTCAACATGACATAATATTTCAGAAATCATTCTTATATGCTGATTTGTAGCTCAAGAAACATTTCGGATTATTATCAATAATTGTCAATAATAGTCTTGCTGCTTCATATTTAAGGAAACCACTAAATTTTTCAGACACGCTCTTTGATGAACAGAAATTTGAAATATTACTTTTTCTGTACAATTATAAAGGTTTTTATTGTCACTTTTGATCAATTTAATGTGTCCTTGCTGAATAAAAATAATTTCTTTATAAAAAAAAAAAAAAAGTGAACATTTTAAATGCAACTATACAGAAGAGTTTATTTACATATTAACACTTACCGGATTGGCTGGTGCAGGCTTCACTGTTCCATTGGTTTCTGTTTTAGCTGCCCTCAACTTTATCCCATCAGCTGAGGATAAAAGAGTGCATATTAATTAACCCACAATTCTTATATAACACTGTTACCGTACAATGCAATAACAACGGCTTACAGTGAAAACTTCAGACATATAGACACAAAAAAGCGTTACTGACCGATGTTTGCAGACACCAGAAACTCTTCAATCTCCTCATCATCTGAGTCATCAATGAGCGGTGTGAAAGCATACCTACACACAGAGCACACGGATACAGTCAGGATGCTGCTTTAGAGGATAGAGAGCAAGCTGACTACGATTGGGAAGAAAGATGAAGAAAGATTTTTTAGTACGCTTGCCTTTGGTTGTTGGCAGACGGCCTCCACAGAAACATGATGACCAGCAGAATGATGGAGAAGAGGAACCTCCAAAAAGCATCATCCACCCACAGCTCCATCCAGTCCTGCTCATACACACACATGAACCAGTTTTAAATCATTTGATTCTGCTCCAGTCAGAGCGGAGATGTACACTCGGAGAGTTCTGATACTTACCGCCTGACAGTCTGCTAACCGAAACTTCTTCGTTGTCCAAACCATGAAAATGATGGAGGCTAAAACACACCACTTATCAGTCAACTTGATGATATGATTTCACCGTATTCAGTGATATTTCATGCATTATACTCACCGAGAACAGCAAAGATGAGTGTGTTGGTGAAGTGTCTGTACAAAGACAACTTCACTGGGTTTCTTCTGAGTTTCAGAGTCTTAATGGTTTGTGCCAGACTGACAAATATGTGAGATATAGTCAAGGAACTGAGTCACAGACTAACAGGAATATTAAGAGTTATTATTAACCCAATAATTCTTATGTGGCATGCTGTCAATTACCACAGACAAAATAATAACATGAAACTTACATACACTAGAACAGATTAATAAGCAGGCAGAACTGCAAATTTCACAGTTTCAGCTATTATTATGATTAGCAGATTATTTATAGTACAGTTCAATATTATATATAATATTAAAATACTATGTTTGGGCATGCATTGAAGTTGTGCTGATCAATATACAATAGCGTTCAAAAGTTCGGGGTCGGTAAGATTTTAAAATGTTTTTGAAAGAAATCTCTTCTACTCACCAAGGCTGCATTTATTTGATCAAAAACACAAGAAAAACTGGTAATATTGTAAAATATTATTACAATTAAAAACAACTGTTTTCTATTTTAATATATCGCAAAATGTAATTTATTTCTGTGATGCAAAGCTGAATTTTCAGCACCATTACTGTCTTTAGTCTTCAGTGTCAAATGATCCTTCAGAAATCATTCTAATATGCTGATTTGCTGCTCAAGAAACATTTCTGATTATTACCAATGCTGAAAACAGTTGTGCTGCTTCATATTTTTGTGGAAACTGTGATGCATTTTTCCAATCAGCGTTCTTTCATAAATTCGAAAGAGTAGCATTTATTCAAAATAGAATCTTCTGTAACATTCTAAATGTCTTCACTGTCACTTTTGATACATTTAATGCATCCCTGCTGAATAAAAATATTAATTTCTTTAAAAAAAAATCCTACTTTACCCCAGATTTTAGAAGAGTAACATATATGCAGTGCTAAAATGCACCATCTTCCATTATACGGATATTTACAGTAAACACGACAAAATTACTGTCTATGATAATCAACAGCATCCCAAACATGCATAGACATAAACTATAATATACTTTTTAGCATCAAGCTTAGTAAGAAAGTCATCAAGTCTAACTGGCAAATAGGAAAAAACAAGAACTGCATAAATAAGGCATCATGCAGGAATAAAATACAGCCCAACAGACAGGTTGTGCAGGGGCAAAGACACAAACACAGCTTTCCAAAAGGATATCCACCAACACAGAGAGGAGTCAAGCAGGGCCAGGGGAATGTTGGCTAGCAGGGCCAGGTCAGAGTCTTTAGCCTGAGAGAGATGCACAGAGGTGGGAAAATAAGGAATAGGAAACAGTAGGAACAGGTCCTTCACCACTACAAACTGCTAAACAAATGACAATGAAACTAAAACCACACTATAAAGGAATAAGCCCCTTTTTAATGCTTCTCAACTGCATGGTTATAGTATGCAAGAAATAATTCACATCTGTAAATGACAGAATTAGTTCACCCCAAAATGAAAATTCTGTCAAGAATGAAGAATGCTGTTAACCAAAATCTTTTGGTTACCAATGACTTCCATTATATGAACAAAAAACAGAACAGAAGTTAATGGGAACCAAAATTTGGTTATCAACATTCTTCAAAATATCTTCAAGGTTCAAAAGAACAAAGAAAGTCGGTAACACTTTATTTTAAGATGTCCTTGTTACACGTTACATGTACTTACTATTATAATAACAATTAATTATGCATATTTGCATGCAAGTAACCCTAAGCTAAATCCTAAACATACCCATATAGTAAGTACATGTAGTTAATTAATATTACTCAGTACTTTAATGTATAATTACATTGTAACAAGGACACCTTATAATAAAGTGTAACCAGAAAGTCAACATGAGGGTGAGTAAATGAAGAGGGAAGAAGTCTTCATAATCAAACAGACTTGATAAGCCCATCGGAAGGATATGAACCATATAGCAGAAGAATCAAACACAGCTAGTATAACGTATGTGACGAGGGCTGGTCCATTATCTCGACCCTTACAGATCAACAGCAATCGCACTCATTAGTCACAACAAATGAAGTCTAAACATCTCATAACTGAACATTATTAGTGTATATTATGCAACTGCATAACAAAAAATTGTTACAAAAAACCCAGAATGTCAACTTTACCCCAGTGATCCTCAAAACGCCCTCAATTGCGGCGAATGCGAAGTAAAGCACACCCAGACCAACCACTCTGTGCATGACGGTGCCTAAACGTGGTCTGAGAAAACACAAAAACATCATTAACATTACATCTCATGCTATCTAAAGTAAAGAAACAGTTCACCCAAACATGAAAACTTGCTGAAAATGTACTCACCCTCAGGGCTTCCAATTTAACATTTCATAACTATAGCGTTACGTCATTTTAAAACGTTGCTTTTGGCCAAAATATAAATCCATAATCCATAATATCACTTCCTCCAGTAGAAAAAGTCCATCCCCTCCCCTTTGTCTTCTTACATCAAAATCTGCAAATATTATTTAGAGCTGTTTCCACTTGTCAACAGTGTTTGATCTGTGCATATTTTTTCCCTGATTTTGTCAAAAGTTTGAAGTTAAAAACATCTTAATGATGGTTTCTTATCTTACAAACACATAGCTTTTTACTTCACAAATCATCAATTGATGGACTGGAGTGGTGTGGGTTGCTTGTGGATTATTGTGATGTTTTTATCAGCTATTGGGACTCTCATTCTGACCGCAGTCATTCACTGCAGAGGATCCAGTGGTGAGCAAGTGATGTAATGCTACATTTCTCCAAATCTGTTCTGATGAAGAAACAAAGTCATCCACATCTTGGATGGCCGAGGGTAAGTACATTTTCAGCAAATTTTCTTTTTTTTGGTAGAACTATTCCTTTACTAATCCTGAAACCTGCTAAACAATGCTTTTTTTCCATTACTTACTTGACAATGCCGTAGCCCAGACTGACGATGATGACGAGCAAACGGGCCAGAGTCCTCTTCAGAGCAGAGATGAGCTCGGCAAAGATCAGCAGACCCTGAGCTGGAGAGAAGAAAAAAGAAATTTAATTACTGAACATTTGGACTCCTATTTATATACTTGCAGCTTGTTTTTCAGTAAAAGCCAGTGTGATGCTTCATCCAGATTAATTAAAATATCTGAATGTCATAGCGTTAGATGACAGAATATAGATCCAGATGTCATTCATTTTAAAGAAAGGTTCAATTTTAATTAATAAAATAATATATCTTGTGTTGAATTTGAAAGCAAAACTACTGTGCGCTTTTTGTCATTAGTGAAACATGTTCATAGTCACAAAGACCAGGGTTATTATCGGTAACTAAAAATGAAACTATTAAAACTAAAATTTTGTGAACTGAAATAAAGCTGAACTAAAATGAAATTTAAATATTAGAGGAAACAAAGTTGCCTTGGCAATGAACTGAAAAACTTAAGTACTAAAATTACTAACTGGAAATAAATAAAAACTAAAATAAAAACAAAACAGTCATATTAATATTTAAAAAGAACTAGAACCAATAAAAACGACAAAAAAAAAAAATTACTAAAAATTAAACTAAAATTTAAATGAAAACTGAAAAATATAAAAACATAATTCAAAATATTAATCAAAACTATAATAGCATATAAAAAAAATGCCAAAAGACTGGAGACTGGAGTAATGGCTGCTGAAAATTCAATTTAAAATATATTCAAATAGAAAACAACAGTTTTCAATTGTAATATTTTACAACATTACTGTTTTACCGTATTTTTCTATTAAATAAATGCAGCATCAGCACTAAAAATACAAAAAGATCACAGATGACACAAATTTAAGTGATTAAGTTTCTAAATTTGTTTGGCCATTGTAAGTGGAGAAAACAGTTGAAGCTGAGAACAAAGAGCGTATTTTGACTAACATGCTGAGCCCACGTTGTTAGTGTTTTGATATTCAGCACAGAAGACGGCCTTCTCTATCATTCCCAAGAATATGACTCCTGCAATCCAGAACTGGATCCTCAGCAGGTCTTTCCAGTAGCAAGACGCCCAAACGAACCACAGCAGAGCATACAGGATGTAAACCACACACATCACCATGTAAAACTGAAGAAGAAAAAAAAAAAAGGGAGAAACACATACTAAATCATGCAAAAATAAATTAATAAATGTTATCTATTTATTTATATAAATAAAGGTCTAAAAATAAACATTAATTTACTAATGCAAAATACAATTTCTTATTTGTTAATTTAAATAAACGTGTTCCAAAAACAAACAAATCGGATTTAATTGTGATATAAACTGTGATATAATTTTTTTATTAGTTTTATTTAAATCTTATTTATTATCAAGATTTTGTAAAATGATTTATCCACTGATCTTCCCTGAACTTTTCCCTGAGACCCTCTAGCCACTCCTTGAGGCATATGAACTACTTACGATCATGAGAGGCCATTCGGTGACAGAGAGATAGCCGTGGGTTCCTTTCATCACAACGCTGACTGAAACACACAATTTACATAAGATAAGATCATGCAACAGCTACATATCCAGACATCTATGATAAGAGCAAACAAGGTAATTAGGCCTACAGGTTAAATTCCAGTTGGCATCCTGTTTGCTTGAATTGATCTGAACTACCAGCAGGTAGGGCCCGTCCCTCCAGGTCGCAGCAATCACATGATCCTTTGTGCCAACAAAGAAATTACATGCGTTACTCAACAAACACTCAACCTACTGCTGTTGCTCAATTACTCCATATATTGTGTCCCAGAATGTCTCACCGTTCTATATGAACCAGCCTCAGCAACAGAAGAACTTGTGAAGCTGCCATCCTTATTTTAGAAACAAAGATATATATATATATAGCTCTGTTTGAGAACCAGTAGCTTTTCAAACAGGAACGTCAGTCAACAGTTTTACCTGTAACTCGCCTTCCACCTGAGCCGTTCTTACTATTTTCGGTTCTGCTTTTGATTTCTGCAGATAAATATGTAATAGACAACATTAAAAAAGGCAAGGAAAACTGAATCTTTTAAAATCCAATTATGTAATGAAGATTGACATCAGCCAATTGTCAGGAAGTTGAGAAAGAGGTTGAAAACATGACAACTGTATGACATTTTTGAGCCCAGGATATTTTATAAAAAATTAAAAGAAAACTAAACAATTTAAAAAGTTATTTATTTATTTAAATTAAGGCCAAAATATAGGCGCCATTCTGTTAATGCAAAATAAAATTTCACCTAATAGTAAAATATAAATATTTGATGGAAAAAAAAACTATGAAAAAAAAAATAAAAAAAATATCTAAATACAAATATAAAAAAAGTCTAAAACTTAAATTAAAATGCAAAAATAAATAAATAAATAAATAAATAAATATAAATAATTATTTAAAGGAAAAAAAACAAACAAACAAACAAAAAAAAAAAAACACTGACCTTGATAAAGTTCAACAGTCAATAAAGGTGAGAAAAATAGGTCAAGATGAAAATAGGGCATATATTACTGACTGAAATCAAGTGACGTGAACGTACATTGAGCATGGGGAACATGTGCATGTCACTGCGGCAGGATATATCCTTGTATTTGTGCTGAATATACTCTCCGGGTCCAAAAGGGTTCGGGTCCATACTTTTACCTCGACTCAGTGGCGTCTTTTCATACATCTCCTGAATGAGCAAATAAATAAACGATAAATAAACAATATCGCACACACGATGTAAGGATTTCAGAAGCATACATCTGCCACTTACTTCAATATTGTTGTACTCATTGTGACAGGGGTAGTATTTCAGAAACCACTGAATGGAGAACGTCACTTCTTCTGGACAACCGAATGATGCCACTGCAAGGAGAAAAGAGATCCTTATGTCGCTGTGCAATCTAGAAGAAGCATCAATCATAATAAATTAATAGTTCAACCCAAAATGGAAATTTGCTGAAAATGTTCTCACTCTCAGGCCATCCAAGATGTAGATGAGTTTGTTTCTTCATCAGATTTGGAGCAATGTAGCATTACATCACTTGCTCACCAAAGGATCCTCTCCAGTGAAAGGGTGCCATCAGAAAGAGAGTCCAAACAGCTGATAAACACATCTTAAAAATCCACACCACTCCATTTTTTAAACTTCAAATCATTTCTTACTCTTAAGGACTCATATTTTAACCAGAAGCAATGGTTTGAAGTTAAAATGTCTTAATGATGGACTGGAGTGGTTTGGATTACTTCCGGATTATTGTAATGTTTTTATCAGCTGTCGGACTCTCATTCTGACGGCACCCATTCACTACAGAGCAAGTGATCTAATGTTACACTTCTCCACATCTGTTCAGATGAAGAAACAAACACACCTTGCATGGCCTGAGGGTGAGTACACATTCAGAAAATGTTTATTTTTAAGTGAACTATTCCTTTAAACTTCATCTTCAGTCTATGCAGAAATAATCACATCAGATACCTCTCAGTTGAATGTCAGTGTCCTTATACATGGCTTTTTTTAACAATAAAGGTCTTGATGTCTGGAGAAGAGAAGAAAACAACATCAGATACTTAGAAAGTGCTCAGCAGTAAATTAAACTAGTGCAAGATGGCATTGTCTTACAGTGGAAGCCACTAGAGACCTCAATGGAAAAATCAGACAGGCCTTTAAATATTTGATAAGACCTCATCACAAACTTTACTCAGATCATATGAACAAGCAAAGGTGACAGCGTCACAGCAAGATGCCAAAAAACGTTAATGATTCCTTTACACTGAATAAATCCTGTTTGCATATTAAACTGCAGCAACAGCCTACATTTACTGCTACTAAGCTATAAAAAGCCTCCTCCTGCTGTTATACATCAAACAGTCATAGATAATAGATATTCTTTGTTTTCTCAACACCTTTGTGCATATATATATATATATATATATATATATATATATATATATATATATATATATATATATATATATATATATATATATATATATATATATACACAGTAGTCAACATTTGAAGTGGATACAAAAAGTTAATCAAAGTTGTCCTAGGACAAGAACAGGTATTGTTTTGGTTTTAGGACAACTTTGATGAAAGGTTTTGATCCACTTCAAATGTTGACTACTGTATATATATATATATATATATATATATATATATATATATATATATATATACACACACACATATATATATACATATATACACACACATATATATATATATATATATATATATATTTATATTTTACAGAAGTTATACACACACACACACACACATCCATAAGGAAAGAGTAGAGCATATTAAATGCAAGTGCCGTGTCTACTTTAATGTCTCAAAGAACTTTTGCGAAAATAAAATGTCCAAAAATATCAGTGAAATAACGTTCCATGATCATTCAGAATAACAGATATATTTATGTAAAAAATTAAACGGCCTTATGAACGGTACTTATTAAAATACAGTTGAACTCAAAAGTTTACATACACTTTGCAGAATCTGCAAAATGTTAATTATTTGACCAAAATAAGAGGGATCATACAAAATGCATGTTATTTTTTATTTAGTATTGACCTGAATAAGATATTTCACATAAAAGACATTTACATATAGTCCACAAGAGAAAATAATAGTTGAATTTATAAAAATGACCCTGTTCAAACGTTTACATACGCTTAATTCCTAATACTGTGTTGTTACCTGCATGATCCACAGCTGTTTTTTGTTTAGTGTAAGTTGTTCATGAGTTTCTTGTTTGTCCTGAACAGACTCTTTGGTTTTTCAGCTTTTTTGTGTATTTGAACCCTTTTCCAACAATGACTACGATTTCGAGATCCATTTTGAGATCCATCTCGGAGTCATACCATCATTGTTGGAAGGGGTTCAAATACCCAAAAATGCTGAAAAACCACAGAATTTGTGGGACCTGAAGGATTTTTCACAAGGAACAGTGTGAGAAAATGACCATACTAAACTGTATTATTTTAAATGACTATAAACCTCTTCCTGATTAACTGGATAAAACCTAGTAGCTCGAAGAATAGTGGGAAAGACTGGTAAACATTAAAAATGACAATTAATTAGTATTGGTGATTTCCTCTAATGATTCTTGTTCCAAATAAGCCTGAAAAGATTCTCTATTTATATAAACTCTTGTTAAACTGAATGACATTTCAGCGTCTTCTATACTAAAGCCATATTGAACTTTTATTGTGTCGATGCTTGAAACCCCCTTTTCATCTTTGACACACAAGCACACATCTTGCATCACAGCAGCGCAATACATGTTGTAAAAAATACAACAATGCAGTATTCAACTATTTGATCAAGGCAGCATTATTAAACATCATCTCTCATTATCACAGAGCCCTGCATGACAATAATATAAAAGCCACAATCTTATGTTTTTGAGCTGCAGCTTGAAGCATTGAGCTAACGTTCGTCCTCATGTAAACACAGCATGTGGACACAGTTTACGAGTGTTTTATCATTTCAACGTCTCCAAAAGCAGTCTCAGGACGTGTTATTAATCTGTCATTAATTTCCAGTGGTTGTCTTAATAATAGCAACGTAAAAACGTCACATAATCCATGAATTAAAGATGCCCTGGTATCTAAGGCTAGCTGTTAGCATTTAGACTCGTCGCTCGTTTTCATCCGTCTATATTCAAAAACCTCATCCACACTCACATTAAGCACGGTAATAGTCCACAGGCCCATCTCTGGAGCGGCGTTAACTTCATGTAATGATGAAGTGATGAGGAGAAATGGGATTAAAAACACCAAACGGCTGCTGCTCCGTAACAACCGGCGGCTACAGTCGGCCATGTTTACTGTCCAGAGACGCGCGCACACACACACCTGTGCGACACTACACGTCATGCCGTCAAAATTTGGATGGTGCGCGTAATATTCTAGTGACGAAATTTGCGCTGTATTGTATGCGGACACTAGCAATTACCGAGTTTACTTTCGCTTTTAGACTCGTTTGTGTAGATACAGGTAAGTCCGTCTTTTCAATCACAAGCAACATTTCTAAGAGTAAACTTAAATCAATACCTATTTGTTTTAATAGCTATGTATTTAATTACCCAGATTGGAGATAAGTTACGTTAGTCTTTATTGTGAGCAACAAATTTGAATCAAATTATATTTAAATTTAAAGGTTTAAGTGTGCATGATCTGCATTTAAGATAGACACTTGCAATATTTAATTCATTTATTCATAGCAAACTAAAGTAAAATGTGGCATATTATACCCAAAATTCTTCATACAGTGGACTACCAGTGAAATTGATAAACATTTGGGACCAAAAATTATTTTTGACACTTCTTTAATTGCTAATGCGACCTTTTTACACCACAGACTGAAAGAAATGAAGCATTCCTTGATAATTGGTCAACAAAGTATTGACAGTTGTGTAAATACTGTCATACTAACAGGTGTCTGAATTTTTGGTTGATTGTGATTTATTACATACCTTTCTATCGAAGTTATCTGACATTATCAAGATTAATTTGCTCTGACACAGTTTCTTGTCATATTTTATTAACTTTTCTAAACTATAGCGAATAAACTGTGATAATGTGAAAAATGGTGAAGATGTATGAATAAATTTTGGTTTGACTGTATATATAAATATACACACTACCAGTCAAAATATTTTTCATGTTTTTTAAAAAAGTCTCTTCTGCTCACCAAGCCTGCATTTATTTGATCCAAAATACAGCAAAAGCAGTAATATAGCGAAATATTTTTACTATTTAAAATAACTGCTTTCTATTTGAATATATTTTAAAATGTGATCAAAAAGCTGTGATCAAAGCTAAATTCTCAGCACTTATTCAGAAAACGTGCTAATATGCTGATTTGTGCGCAACAAGAAACATTTTTAATAATATTATTATCAATATTTAAAACAGTTGAGTTTATTTTTTTTTAGGATTCTTTGATAAATAGAAAGATGCAAAGATCAGCATTTATCTGAAATTAAAAGCTTTTGTAACATTATACACTATACCATTCAAAAGCCTGGAGTCAGTAAATTGTTTTAGTACTTTTATTTAGCAAGGATGCTTTAAATTGATCAAAAGGGATGACAAAGATGTTCTATTTCAGATAAATGCTGTCCTTCTGAACTTTCTATTCATCAAAGAAACCATACAAAACTCTACTCAGCTGTTTTCAACAACAACAACAACAACAACATAATAATAATAATAATAATAATAATAAATGTTTTTTGAGCAGCAAATCAGAATATTAGAATGATTTCTGAAGGATCATGTGACTGGAGTAATGATGCTAAAAATTCAGCGTTGAAATCACAGGAATAAATTACATTTTAAAATATATTCAAATAGAAAACAGTTGTTTTAAATAGTAAAAATATCTTGTACTGTTTTTGCTGTACTTTGGATCAAATAAATACAGGCTTTGTGAGCAGAAGATACTTCTTTAAAACACATTAAAAATCTTACTGTTCAAAAACTTTTGACTGGTAGTGTATGAAATAATAGTCAGGAAAAAAGTTTTTCGTCATTTGATACATCAAGGCTCATATAGTGTGATACAAAGCAAGATCAAGCTCATAACCGAGAAGGTAAAATCACCTCAGATTTATTCAGAGACCCAAACTAAGCGAAAATATGCAATCTGGTGCAGTTGATATTTATACGGCCAAAAAGTAAAATTTTACTGCTTTTGCTGTATTTTGGATTAAATAAATGTAGGCTTTGGAAGCAGAAGAGACTTCCTTAAAAAACATTAAAAATCTTACTGCTCAAAAACATATATATCATAGCAATGAATGGACAATCTGTAGCATGTGTTATTACTTAATTAATATAGCCCTTATACAACAACTGAGACATAGAAACATTACAAAGATGCTTATTCGTTTCATAAATTATTGTTTGAATGCATGATGGTTACTCTAAAAAAATCAGTGACTGTATGGAAAATAGTAATTTGGCTGAGTTGAAGTCAAAAGTTTACATACACCTTGCAGAATCTGCAAAATGTTAATTATTTGACCGAAATAAGAGGGATCATACAAAATGCATGTTATTTTTTATTTAGTACTGACCTAAATAAGATATTTCACGTAAAAGATGTTTACATATAGTTCACAAGAGAAAATAATTTATAAAAATGACCCTGTTCAAAAGTTTACATACACTTAATTCTTAATACTGTGCTGCTACCTGAATGATCCACAGCTGTTTCTTTATGTTTAGTGATAGCTGTTCATGAGTCCCTTGTTTGTCCAGAATAGTTAAAACAGTCCGCTGTCCTTCAGATCCCACAAATTCTTTGGTTTTTTAGCATTTTTGTGTATTTGCACCCTTTCCAACAATGACTGCATGATTTTGAGATCCATCTTTTCACACTGAGGACAACTGAGGGACTCATATGCAACTATTACACAAATGTTTAAATGCTCACTGATGCTTCAAAAGAAAAAAAACAATGCAACAAAACGTTTTTGACTGATGTTCCAGTTCTTTTTTGACTTTCCTTACAGCCCCAGAGGGAGAAAATGGAGGAATATGATTACCACTTTGACAACTACACCGAAGCTGAATATTATGACATAATAGAGCCGTGTTCGAAAGCACGCAGTCAGAACATTGAGAACGTCCTCCAGTTGTTTGTTTACCCTGTCATTTGTTTTGTTGGCCTAATTGGCAACGCCCTTGTGACAGTGATGTATGCTCTCTACAAGCGAACAAAGTCCATGACTGATGTGTGTCTGCTCCATGTGGCCATTGCTGACATCCTGTTTGCGGTGGCCCTGCCTTTGATCATCTACAGCGAACAACACGAGTGGTCCATGGGGAACTGGTCTTGCAAGCTGCTGCGTGGAATCTACAGCGTGAACCTCTACAGCGGCATGCTGCTCCTGGCTTGCATCAGTGGAGGTCAATACCTTTCCATCGTACATGCCCGGCGTTCAAGCGCTCCGCTTTACAGCCACCTCGTCTGTGCAGCCGCCTGGTTACTCGCTTTGCTCCTGTCCGTTCCCACCTTCGTGTTTCATGAGCGTTACCAAACCGAATCCAGCTATTTCAACATTACTGACAGCGAAGATGTCCCATATGTGTGCTTTTTTAAATTTCAGTCAGATGTGATCACTGCGGTGCCCAGGTTTCAGCTTGCGTTGGGTTTCATCTTGCCGCTGTTGATCACGGGATTCTGTTACTCCAGCATCACGGTCACCCTCCTTCAAGACAAGAACTTTCAGAGACACAAGGCAGTGCATGTGGTCCTCACCGTGGTCCTTGTGTTTGTGGTCTGCCATATGCCTTACAATATAACGCTGTTGTATTATATCACCAACATGTTTCAAGAGCAAGAATGCAGCGATTTTGAGTCGGCCGAGCTGGCCGTGATCATTACGAGAAGCTTGGCGTACCTGCACGCTTGTCTCAATCCCCTGCTCTACGCCTTAATCAGGGTGAATTTCAGAAAACACGGGAAGAACTACGTATCGGCGAGATGGTCCTCATGCAGCACCAGTGAAATTTCCATTTCCATGCGGCGCTCGACCTCTGACAATGGCACTTTGTTTATCATGTGATTGGGCGCTGATTAACGGCAAATTGGTCAGCTTTGTGGCTGACAGACTAATTAGCATCAGTCAAAAATGATTTTTTTTTAAGAACTAAGTATTGCTTTAATATTTTTGATTTTGGGAAAACCACATACAGACCATTGCCAGATGTGATCTAGTATCTGAGGGTGTTTTCACACTTGGTCCTTCTAATTTTTTATAATATTTTTATAATATGTTTTATAATTTTATAATTGTAAGTCAGTCTAAGTCTTTTGCAAATGACATGCAATTTATGTAGTTTTAATGCAGAATCTTTTTATTTTTCTATATGCACTATTAACTTTTTGAACATAGAATCTTTAACACTGACATTTTAAAATTAAAATGTGCTGCAATAATGTGTGCTTAAATTTATTTCTGATCTGGTTAGCATTCTTTATTATTTTGAGAGTTTTTTGTTTGTTTGTTTGTTTGTTTGTTTGGTGTCAAATAATCATTCTGAATGAATCTTTTCAACACATTTAATCTGTTTTGTGTTCATCTGCTTTTTCCATTTGCTATTTATACACTTAATATAATTTTACATAGCCTAATACATTCCGACACAACAATACATATTGATAAATTCAGCATTCACTGTATGGTATGAGATGACTGGATGGTTTCAATTGATTTCCTATTAAACTGTCACCAACTGAATTGCAGTCAACTATTTAAAATACAGTGAATTAAACTACAAACTCGATCATAATGCACTTTGAGGTGCAGCTCGCCACATTTCCAGAGTTTCACTAGCAGTAAACCGATTACCTCACCTGAATATGTTCGTAGATTTGTTTTGGATGTCTTCGACTCGAAAAGGAATGGAAATATGGACATTTTATTTATAAACATCACACTTGTATAGCTAATTTCAATTATCTCTCAAAACTAGCAAGCACAGCCAGCACGTAGTACTTACGGTATGGTATAAACATGGCTGACGGAAGAACAGACAAACTGATTCATTTGAGTGAGTCATTTACGATGGAACCGCTCCGATTGATTCAAACTCGAACTCGTGACTTCGATCATTTAGTTAAAGGGCTATTAATTTTCGAATCGCTCGTTATGATTTAAAAAAGCTCGTGTAGTGATTGGGTGAAACGGAGCGAAACTCCGAATCAGTTAAACCATTGCGTTGCAAAATGATTCAGTGTTTCGAAGCGCTCGAATCAGATCGCGTATCGCGAATCATTTGGTTCAGATCAGCCCTGCGTCCCACTGTGCATACTATCCGCCCTATCTGCTCTAAATAGTATTGAAAATTGCTACTGTCACATAGAATTTAGGATTGATAGTATGCACATTGGGATGCAGGCAAGGACTTCAAAGCTCGTAATCATTTGATTCAGATCGGAATTCGAAGCGGGTTCGCGATTTTTTTTATTTAGATCGAAACTAAAGCGTGAATCATTTGGTTCCTATCATGAATGATTAATTTAGATCGTAAGTTCGGATCGCGTATCGCGGAAAAATTTATTCAAATCGGGGATCGGAGAGTCTATCGCGAATCATTTGATGCAATCGAAACCTCTATCGGATTCAAATCGTAACTTCCAAACGGGTTCGCGAATCATTTTATTCAGATAGGAACTTCGAAGCGGGTTCGCGAATGATTCAGATCGGAACTTTAAAGCGTGTATCGCGAATCATTTGATTCTAATTGTGAATTATTTCATTTAGGAACTTCGGAGCTCGTAACGTGAATCACTTGATTCAAACCTCAGACTGAAACTTCGGAGCGGGTTTGCGAATCTTTCAGATCGGAACTTTGCAAATCACCATTTGATTCGTATTATAAATTATTTTATGTAGTGCAGAACGTATCACGAATCACTTGATTCGATCGAAACTTGGAGCGGGTTCGCGAATCATTTGATTCAGACCGGGACTTCGAGCGGGTTCGCGAATGTTTTGATTCAGTTCAGAACTTCACAGAAAATATCCTGAATCATTTGATTCAGAACGGGAACTTAAAAGAGCGTATTGTTTGATTCAGATCTGAATGAATGATTATCAGCCAATCTTTTCTGATTTCTTTTTTATTAAAAGGTACAAAAGATTTCCACGTGATCTCACCCAGTGGAGAAATCACTTACGAACTCGTACGACAGCAACAATAAAATTACACTTTTAAAAACGTTTCAAGATTTTATCTAAACATGCATTACAGTTTTTGATATTTATATATATATATATATATATATTTTTTTTTTTTACAATTAATTTCAACACAGTAGTAATAGTAGTAGTGGTAACACACGTTTCTTTCATTTAATTGCAACTTAATCAGATTTTACTGAGGTGAAGTACTGTCTACATATGAAAACATTTTGAAGCATAAATGACAGACTTCAACTGGTAGTCACACTGAAATCATTAGTGAATGTGGGTGACAACTTTTAATATTTAATTTAAATATTAATAAATGGTTCATTCAGACTATTATTAGACTAAGTTAGCATTTCATATAACATTTATGGCAGCACTTCAAAGCAAACTATATTTTTCATAATGGCAGTAATTAATTGCACAAATGAATGCAGATATCTCTCAAATGAATGCAGATATCACTACTGTACCTCAATCAAAACGTACAGTAATAAAAATACTTAACACTTTCAACACTTCTGTAGATTTCTCTAAAGATTCTGAGTTTCTTCATGTCAGTATAGCTTCCAAGTTTTTATATATATATATATATATATATATATATATATATATATATATATATATATATATATATATAAACACTATATAAGAAAAACAGCTTGTTCTTTACATTTACAAAATGCATTTCTAATATACAAATTGGATTCTAAGCAAAAACAAAGCCCACAAAAAGCCTAAAAAATCACAATGTAGCTTAATTTTATAACTCTTGAAGACAATTACATTACATAATCTCTTCATCACTTTAGAAAAACACAGGACTTGTTTTCTAACATTTGTAGCATCACAGTTTTGCGGTCTGTACTTCAAAATGCATTAAGGCAAAAACAACAAACACCATGGTAAAGCTTTCAGACAGGGTCCACCAGGTGAGTTTATGGTCCATCGTATTTCTGTGCAACTGTGAAATATGCAAGGTCAAACTGGTTCACATAGCACTCAATTTGACATTTTGCAAGAGTTGAAATCAGACATTTGTTGCCATCACTATTCAGAGACACTACTGTTCAAAAGTTTAGAGTTGGTAAAAGTCACTTCTGCTCACCAAGGCTGCATTTCTTTGCATTTTTCAGCCGTCTGGACTCTTATTCTGACGGCACCCATTCACTCCAGTGGATCCATTGGTGAGTAAGTGATACAATGCTGCATTTCTCAAAATCTGATGAAGAAACAAACTCATCTACATCTTGGATGATGAAAATTTTCAACAAATTTTCATTTTGGGGTGAACTATTCCTTTAACTCAAACAACGGTGTGTTTGTCCAACAATCGCAGATGGGTGTTCAAGAAAAATGAAAGTCATTATTCATTCAGTTTTTGACAAAATATACTTAAGCTAGACACCACAGAAAGTCAATTTTCTGAAGCAATTTTCAGAGCAAACGTGTGGTATCACTAGACGTTTGCTGCGTCACCGTCACGTCCCTGACCGTTTCTTCGCTGTCCTCTTCCAAGAGTCTGTGATTCAACAGTGGCATATCTACAGAGTTTCTCGCCGCATGTTCCCCAGAGGAAATGACGACAACATATCGGTCGTCCTCTGCGTCTGTGCTCTCGTGAACGTCCGCCGTCACTACTGACGTGTCCGTGGTTTGGCGACTGCAGGAGGGTGAGGATGTGAGCACAGGGTCCTCCGCCACCACTCCAGGTAACTCGTCTTCCTCTTCCTCCTCTGGGAAGCTGGTGTTGATGTAGATGATGTCTCTTCTGCTGGACACCGCAGGAAGCTTACCCACCAGATTCTCCAGCCTCTTTCTAACCTGTTTGAAGTCGGGTCGGTCCACCGGATCGGTGCTCCAGCAGCTGAACATGATGTCGTACCTGAAACATAAGAGCACAGGATGTTATGAGATTCAGATGCACTGAAAAACAGTAACCCTATAAAGCTTATTGTATAATATTTAATATGCAACAGCCTCTAAATTACCAACATGTTCAAAACTTTGCTAAAAACATGCCTTTTTGTCATCTGATTGACAGTTTAGATCTTCTTTAGCAAGTAAAAGGGCTTATTTGTATAATTGTAAAAACATCCACCTTCAGGTTCATGTGTCTTTTTGCTGTCAAAGTAAACATAACATTGATATTGCTAGTAATATTACAAGATGAATACTTACTAGACTGAACCAATTTAGGATTACTTGATTATCCAAAAAACATGTTGAAATGTGCGATCAAATATGATGGGTGCGTGTTTATATATTGTTTGTTTCATTCAAAAATGGGTGGATAAATGACTCAATGTATAAAGACAATCACTTGTCGCCACCTATTGGCATAACAATGTAACAGGAGTCAAAAATCTCTGCCAATGCAGTTCTATATTCCTTTTTTTCTATCTAATCATGATTGTATTGCATTGCATTATATGTTTTGTCATTAAACTGTAAAATGAAATTTCAGGACTTTCAAGGACTTTTCAATCACAACTTTTTTTTTTTATTTTCAAGGACTTCAATCAGAGATCTCACTTATGTCTACTATTTAAACTGTCCTCTATTTAATACTAAAGCATTACAAAGTATACTACACTTTTACTATAGTAAAACAACGGTTAATTTTCGTAAGGGATTTGTATTTGTGTGTAATTTCTTTTTTCTTTGGTTTGTTTTTATAACTGTACTGCCTTTATGGTTTGATGTTTTCTACTGTTTTGAGAAAAAAATTTAGAAAAAAAGATTTGCGAAATTGCTCCGAAATCCTGATATGAGACAAATGATTCGCAAACCCGCACCGAAGTCCAGATCTGAATCAAATGATTCGCGATTCGCGCTCTGAAGATGCGATTTAAAGCAAAAGAATCACAAACCCGTTTCGAACTTCCGATCCAAATCAAATGATTCGCGATCCGCGCTACGAAGATCCGATCTAAAGCAAAAGATTTGTGAACCCGCTCCTAAGTTCTGATCTAAATCAAATGATTCGCGATCCACGCTCTGAAGTCACAATCTGAAAAATAATTTGCGAACCATCATTTCTTTGCATATAACGAATCATTTGATTTGAATCATTCAATTTGTGAAATGATTCACAAACCCGTTCTGATCTTAATCAAATGATTCTTGCTACGTAGATCTGATCTAAAGCAAAAGATACACGAACCTGCTACGAAGGTCTGATCTAAATCAAATGATTCGCGATCTGCGCTCCGAAGTTCTGATCTAAAGCAAAAGATTCGTGAACCCGCTCTGAAGTTCCGATCTAAATCAAATGATTCACGATCCATGCTCTGAAATCCCCATCTGAATAATGATTCGCGAACCATTATTTCTTTGCATATCGCGAATCATATGATTCAGATCGGCACTTCAATCGCGAATCGTTCTTATCTAAATCATTTAATTTGCAAAATGATTCACAAACCCGTTCCAATCTTAATCAAATGATTTGCGATATGCGATTTGAAGTCCCGATCTGAAACAAGTGATTCGTGATACGCGATCCAATCGGAGTGCTTCGAAACAGTGAATCATTTTGCAACGCAATGGTTTAACTGATTCGGAGTTTCGAAAAGCTCCATTTCACCCATCATTTCACCAAAATCATTACAAGTGATGCTGAAATTGAAAATAAATGGCTCTTTTAATTTGATCTGTTTTTTTGCTAGTGAATCGCTGGAAATGAATGATCGAAGTCCAGAGGCTGAATCAATCGGAGCGGTTCCAGCGTAATTGATTTGGTTAATCTGTTCCTCGTTTCGAATCTTTAGCTATGTTTACACAACACTGCCAGTACTACTACTTGCTTAGCTCGATTGTAGCTCGACTATTCTATTCTATTCTAATTTCGTGACTATTGCGTCAAAAGATATGTGCTTATTGACAAAATTAAACACTTATTTCATATAAACATTATCATAATTCAAGCACTTTTCAATTACCTCTTCAGGAATATTGCTATTTTCAAGGGTTTTCCAGGTCTTAAATTTCAAAAAGTCAAATTCAAGTACTTTAAGCACCTTGTACGAACACTGTAAGACATTATTGAGAGATCTGAGGTGACAAATGATATTTATATTATGTCAAGGACTGCTATACTGTTATATCTCATTGATTTACATTTCAAGCATCAGGATTTCAGGATTTCAATACATTTTTATATAAAATATCAGCATCTGCACCAGATTTCATATTTTTGCTCAGTTTGGGCCTCTGAATAAAACTGAGGCTATATCATACTATATGGGTCATAAATGCCTGATGTTTCAAATATGATACTCAAAAAAAAAAAAAAAAAAAAAAAAAACTTTTTTGGATTTTGTCTAAAGGTTCAATCAACTTTATATTTATATTTATATATAATATTTATATGTAAGGCTTTACCGGGTTAATCAGTATTTTTGTCTTGTTTGCCAGTTTAACTACCTAAATATCCTCAAACAAGATAAATTTACTTGAGAAGCAAAATTGCATAAAATATTATTTTCATTAAATGTCTCTTGTACTAACAAGGGGAGTGTTTCTGGTGGAGCAAGGTTAATGTTTTTAGGTTAATGTACTTCAAAATAACACCATGAATGGGTTTTAAAAAAGTAAACAGGGTCACTTTAAGTTTTGCAAACATTTTTGTCACTGTTCACATACTGGACATCCATGGTAATTTTCAACACAGTTTTAAAACAAACTCACAGTTCATCCAGACAGTCGTTTGGTTGTTTCAGCCGGTTTCCTTCGAGTAGATAATCGTAAATCTCATGGTTTTGTACACCAGGGTATGGCGTCATTCCACGAGTGGCTATTTCCCACATGGTTACTCCAAACGCCCACTAAAAAAAGACATTAAGAGATTGCAGACATCAACAACTGCTGTAGACCTTCTGCAAAACAAACCACAAAAACCCTGACTATGGCCTGAACTGATAACTGAGAAGTCTGTTTAATGTAAACAGGCATTTTCTGTAACAAAGTTGCAGTACAGTTCAAAAGTATGAGGTCAGTATAATTTTAAAACTTTTATTCAAAAAGGATGCATTAAAATGATCAAAAGTGACGGTAAGGACTTTTATAAAAAATTACAAAAGATTTATATTTTAAATAAATGCTGTTCTTTTTAACTTTCTATTCATCAAAGAATGCTGAAAAAAGTATCACAAAGCAGCAAAACCATTTTCATCATTGATAATAATCAGAATTGTTTTTTTGAACAGCAGATCAGCTTATTAGAATGATTTCTGAAGGATCATGCTACACTGAAGACTGGAGTAATGATCAGTGTTGGGGGTTACGCACTACAAGCAACGCAAGTTACGTAATAATATTACTTTTTTCAAGTAACTAGTAAAGTAACGCATTACTTTTGAATTTCTACTCTTTGAGTTACTTTTTCAAATAAGTAACGCCAGTTACTTTTTCCCCATTTATTGATTGACAAGTCTCCTGTCAGGAAATTGGGAGTAAACATGATGTTACTGTATTCTAGACTAAATGTGAACATGCATTAATTCATCTCACTCACAAAAAACCACTTCAGTATTCCTCAAAATGAATAAAAACAGTGAAATGCAAACTCAAAAAATGACGCAACGCTGCAATAATTAAATATGGTAAATAAAACAAATATCCTTTATGTATTTAATCACATTTTTTTAACCAGTGTCTTTGCTGCTGACCTTCGATGACGCAATTCAGCCATACTAATAAGCAAAAATTACTTTAGATAAACTAAGATTTGTGCTTCATTTTTTTTTTTTATAGCTGAAGAGTGATCTCCTGCATAAATGTACTTTTCTTTCAGCCTGAGGTGAATTAATTTCACTTCTGGTATAAAAGGGCTTTTACATTAAAATTGTTTTATATTTTAAAAACAAAGAAGCAAGTCCTGCTCAGATTTAAAAAGTAACGCAAAAGTAACGGAACGCATTGCTTTCCATAAAAAGTAACTAAGTAACGTAATCAGTTACTTTTTCAGGGAGTAACGCAAAATTGTAATGCATTACTTTTAAAAGTAACTTTCCCCCAACACTGGTAATGATGCTGAAAATTCAGCTTTGGAATCACAGGAATAAATTAAATTTTACAATATATCAAAATAGAAAATGGTTATATTAAATTGAAATATTATTTCAGAATATTACTGCTTTTACTGTATTTTTGGCCCAATAAATGCAGCCTTGATGAGCAAAAGAGACTTGAAAACTGTAGTTTGTGTAAAACAGAATGAACTACAAAATAACTCATCAATTATAGAGACTGAAAAAAACAGCACACATACTATAAATTTAAGCAATGAAGATGGCTGTGATGACAATTCTTACCACATCGCTTTTCACCGTGAATACTCTGTCAGCGAGGCTTTCCACAGCGATCCATTTGACGGGCATCTTGGCTATCCGGCCCTGTCTGTAATAGTCACCGCTGTAGATTTTCTTTGACAGTCCAAAATCAGCAACACACACGCTCATGTCATCACGTAACCTGGACAAAATAAAACATAAAATGTTTAAAACAAACACAGAGACTTTAAAAATTCATATAAACAGTTATAAAATCCCCCCAACAGTTACAATTATTTTTAATGCTTTTGAAAGCTTTTTCCGCTCACCAAGGCTGCATTTATTTGATTTAAAATACAATAAAATTACTAATATTCTGAAATATTATTGCAAATTAGAATATCTGTTTTCTATGTGAATATCTGTTGAAATGTAATTTATTCCTGTGATGCAAAGCTGAATTTTCAGCACAATACTCCAGTCTTCAGTGTCACATGATCCTTCAGAAATCAATCTTTTCTTGGTGCTTCCCTGAATAAAGTTTATAGGAGACTGTAAGTTCAGGACACGTACATGCAGTTGCGTGCTGCCAGGTCCCGGTGGAGGAAGTTTCTGCCACTGAGATACTCCATTCCCAAAGCGATGTCAATCATGAACTTCAGGAGCATCTGTGTAGGAAGATACTGGAAATACAACACAACATATAACTATCCTGTTAGACCATCACAGTTTGGTTCATGCATGTAGACAAATAGTAGTGTTGTTTATTTACCACAGAATCTTCTCCGAGACGGGAGCGAAGAAGGAAGCTGTGCAGGTCTCCATACTTCATGAATGGAAGAACAACCATCGGTTTAGGAAAGTGGCCCGAAACAACCTCTAAACAAACACCTGTGTGAACAAATTAACATTATAACAAAAGATTAATATATGCATTTTTCTGAACATATTATGGATTTGAACACTATTTCATATTTATATCAGACATTTTTATTCAATTTGATAATAATGAGCATTCAGGCATGTTTTTACCCAAGAGTCTGATGACGTTAGGATGGTGAAAATCTTTCATGCAGGCAGCTTCATTCAGAAACTCGTCAATCTCTCTCTGGGAGAAGTTATCCACTGAAAGCGGAAGAAAACAATGATTTATTTCAGATATTTTATTATATTCTATCTAGATATAGAGATATCACATAAAATATGTGATTAGTGCCTTTGCAAACCCTTGTAATGATCAATTCAGATCAATTTATGCTGCTTAAGGCATGTGTTGAATATGTGGCTAATGTGTTAAAATAAAATTTGTTCTAAAAATGCAAAATAGAATACATCAAAATCCAAAATCAGTGTTTCTATCAATATCTAAAGTAAAAACGTCCCACAATTGAGTCACGGAAGATGCACAGTCAATGTTTATGACATAATTTACAGACACTTTTGTATTTAATGTGTAATACTGAGAATTCATTTTAATGAATTTGCTTAAATTAAGTTCTTTAACTTAAATTAATAAGATTCATAAGTCAGTTTAAAAAAAGTCAACCTAAAAAAATATCTGGGTGCAAATATGGTAATAACTAAAATGAATTGAAAGATGAAATAATAAAATAAAAACATACAAAAGATGTAAAATATTTTTATGATTATTATTATGATTATTATTATTACTACATGTTTTTTTATGATAATGTAAAATAATGCTTAAAAATACTTAAAAGAAATATTTTTAAAAACAACAACAACAAATAATAAAAAAAATAATTTTAAATAAAATACCTAAGAAATTGAAACTAAAATTACTTTCATTTTTGAAAACCCACAATTTTAATAAATGAAAACATGTAATAATAAAATAAAAACATACTAAAAACAACTTTAAAAAAAAACAGTAAAATAAACAATGTTTTTTCTACATCATTTTAAATGAAATGTGAAACCTATATATTTAAAATACTACTACTACTACTAATAATAATAATAATAAGCCAAACATTTTTTCAAGATAATGTAAAATAATGCTTAAAAATACTTCAAACAAATATTTTTAACAACAACAATAAATGTAATACTTTTTAAAAATAATAATTTTTATTAAAATACCTAAGACACTGAAACTACAATTACTTTCATTTTTTAAATCCCAAATTGTAATAAATGAAAACACGCAATAATAAAATAAAAATATACAAAAATAATTAAAAAAAAAAAAAAAAATCAGTAAAATAAAAAAATGTTTTTTTTTCTACATAACTGTAAATAAAATGTGAAACCTATATATTAAAAAGAAAACAAATAAATAAATTATTATTTATAATAATAATAATTAATAGTACATGTGAAACATTTTTTTCAAGATGATGTAAAATATTTTAAAGACAACAACAACAACAACACTACTACTACTACTACTACTACTACTACTAATAATAATAGTAATAATAATAATAATAATAATAATAATAATAATAATAATAATAATAATAATAAAAGTAATGCTTTCTAAAAATAATAATACAAAAATAATTTAAAATAAAATACCTAAGAAATTGAAACTGAAATTACTTTCATTTTTAAAACTCAAGGATTTAACTCACATTTCATAGTCTTGACAGCAACTTTTTCTGATCTCCCATCAGGTTGTCTGAGATGCCCCTCCATCACCGACCCAAACTCACCTGTAAGAGAGACATCAGGTCATTAAATCCACCTCAACTGAGCTGCAACAAAACACAAAACCGCACCAGACTGCATCCTCACCTTCTCCGAGGACTTTACCGATGGACAGCAGGTTTCTCATGATCATCACATCCTGCAGTTTGGCCTGAAGCTCACTGCTAATGCCCAGACTGGCAACTAACAGAATGAAGAAATACTTCATAATCTATAACATAAACTTTTTTGTAAAATGGATACATAAAAACACGAATAATGCATGACGTACGTGTGATTTCGATGGCTGAGCGGTTGTAGGATCTCTGAGGTCTGAACTCGACGTTTGGAGTGAGTTTATCATCAGGTCCAAACCAATACCTGTAGAGGGCGCCAGAGACACACATTTATACATAAATAGACATAACAACCACAAAGCAAAACAAAAACAATGTTACATGTTCCTTTAAAGTCACAGTTTGAAAATCCCCCCAAAACAATACAAATTATCAACTTTAACACTTTATAATTTTGATATTTAGAAGCTGATGTTAAGTTGCAGCAAATCTGTGCTGAAATTAGTTGAATTTAAGCGTTTGTTTTATATATTTTATTTGCTTAATTTTTGTCTTTTATGTTACATAATTTGAATTATATTGTGTGTATATATTTTTTATTTTATATATTATTTTAGATTTTTTATTTTACATTATTATTTCAATTGTATTTTTATGTTATCTTATTTTTTATGTTTTGTATTTTGTATATTTTTATTTTTTACATAAAAAATAATGTAAACTTGTATTTACGCATTTATTTAATTTAGTTACTATAAAAGCATTAAAAGGACTTTCTAAATTAATAATAAATAAATAAAAATAAAATAATAGAATAGAATAAAAAATAAAACAAAATTGAAATAATAAGAACAATAATAATAATAATAATAGTAATAATAATAATAATAATATGAAATTACAATATATTTAATAAACTATACAAGAATATAATATTCACTATATAAAAATTTATAAATATAAATTATATAATCATATATAATTAAACAAATAAATAAATCCACAGCACATATCAGTTACCTGGGACAATCGTCAAATATAAAGAAAAATATCAATAAATAAATAAAATATATTAAATAAATAAATAAATAAAATAAAATTTAAATAATAATACTATAAAATTAAAAATGACAGTCATTTGTTCTGAAAAACGTATTAAATGAAACAAAAAGTATCTCGCAATGGTGTGACCACATAATATGAAAAAATAAATTAAATAATATATAAAAATAAAATGTAAATAATAGTACAAGAGAATTTTAGATATATTATTTTACTATTATTTAAATGTGATTTGTGCATATTTTTATATAAAAACTTTTATATTTTAACATTTTTTATATATTTTTTATATTAAAAAAATAACGAAAAAAATAGTTTTGCTTGTATCTTGATTTAAGAATGTTTAGATATTTTTACTGAAAAAAAAAAAAAAAAGAGACAAAAATACTAAAGACATTTTTTGCCATGTAAACCTTGAAATGCATCAAGGATTTCTTGTGCATGTCTTCCTAGTTTCTTCATTTTGCCTCCTTTTTAAACTGGGATGAAGTAACTATATATTTGAGCAACAAAACTTTGTTAATGTTTGCCTTTAACTAGACATTGTCATGAAAATGGGAAAACAGCTAAACATTTCATTAACTCTTTTTTTTCCACATGCGAATACTAATTTTCCTGTCTGTTTGCAGTGCAGATTAGATTATTTTTACCACATTTGCAGCAATTTTAGATGCACTCTAAGGGACCCTGAACGGTATAAATTTGGTTAGTAACTTAGTGGATCTTTAACCGCAAAGCCATCACAACCCCCACTGCAATCTATGGTTAAAGTCAGCCAGAAGTTGTTAAAAGATTCCAGAGCGTGAAGGAGGAGATGTTGTTGTTAGTCTGACTTACAAACAACCAGATGTAACTTGAGACTCTTTGCTCAGCGCTGCTTTGGCCAACCCTGTCCTCCATAATTTTGTTTTTACTAAGAAGCCATGCTGTTTTTATAGACCAACTTTCCCCCTACTTTTCTTTCCTGAAGCCTTCAATTTCTTACACCAAGTACATTAAGATGAACATACTTCGGTCTCTAAAATAGCACTTGTTTTTCAGATTTACTCTTGGAATGAAAAGGCGTCTGAAAATCACAAGGCACAGTGAGATTTAACAACAATTACAGCAATTAAATCCTGAGTGACAAAATAAAGTGCTAGGATGACGAAATGCCTTTCAAAACACCTAAGAAAAACAAAATAATAGGAAAAAAAATGCATATGGACACTGAAGACCATAAGTAATTAATGAAACTGCATTTGCAACCCAAAACAGGCCGAAAAAAAGACAGAATTTGACTCTATTAATCAGGATTCGTCTGGATTTTAATACTTTATTTATTATTTTAATTTAAGTGTTTGTTTTAAATATTATTTTATTTATTTGCTTAATTTATTATGTAATTTATATACAAATATATGAAGATTTTTTTATGTTAATAAAGCACTATTTTATTTGATTTTATTCACAATAAGACCAGGAACTTGTCAAGTAAACAATTTTAATTTCACGTTGACTAAGAGAAGGTGAAATGACAAAAGAACTTGCTGCAAATTAGAGTGAATGTGCATCCAAAATATATACATATTTATATTATGTATTTTTTATTTTATATATTATTTATTTTGTATATTATTAAAAAAAAATCTGTTAAAAAAGTACTATTTTATTTTATTTTATTTTATTTTATTTTATTCTATTTTATTTTATTTTATTTTATTTTATTTTATTCACAATAAGAACAGGAACTGGTCAAGTAAACAATTTTAATTTCATGTTGACTACGAAAAGGAGAAATGACAAAAGAACTTACTGCAAATAAGAGTGATTGTGAAACCAAAATATATATATACACACAATAAGACCAGGAACTGGTCATGTAAACAATTTTAATTTCATGTTAACTAAGAAAAGGAGAAATGACAAAAGAACATACTGCAAATAAGAGCAATTGTGAAACCAAAATATATACATATTTTTTATATTATATTTTATTTTATTTTGTTTTATTTTATTTTATATATTATTTTATTTTATTTTATTTTATTTTATTTTATTTTATTTTAATTTCATGTTGACTAAGAAAAGGAGAAATGACAAAAGAACTTACTGCAAATAAGAGCGATTGTGCAACCACATGGCCACAAACATCAGTACCATCAACAGACAGAAACTGCAAATGACTCCAAGAACGATGTACGCGGAGTCAGGACGACTGGGAATCGGAGTCGAGGATGGAGAATCAGGCAATTCTGAAAGCAGAACACACGCATTAATAAACAACAGCTTTATACACAATAGGTAAATGTACTTTTAACTACAGTCAGCATTATGCTAAAATAGTATCCTTTGTCCTTTGTCCTCCTGTTGAACCTCACTAATGTCTTTTTATCCCAAAGCTCAATTCAGCAGCTTGAGGTTTTCCTCTGGTAACTCATTCATTAAACAGGTGATGATGTGTCATTTGTTCATGCCCCTCTTTTGGTCCAAAATACTGAGATCACACAAGAGTGATTTAACTTCAGCTGTTTAACTGCGTAAGTGTTTGATTATTTCCCAAACAAATATCCCTCCTGACTGCTGTAAGACTATTTGTATTTAATTGACTGCATTTGATAGAGGTTTTTAACTTTATAAACGACTGGAAATGTTTTTTTAGGGGAAACTACGCATTTACTGCAATTCATTTGCAAATCAAGACAAGAGTTCAGCGGGATGCCTTCCTGAGAAAAGCAGTAATTCAGGTTTCCTGCAGTGCTTATGAGTATCAACAATATATTTCATTAAAACTGATTCCAGGAACTGCATTAGTGCCATGGGCTAGATTTTTAGGATGGTAATTGCAGGAAAGCTGCTATTTTTTTTTTTTTTGTCTAGACTTGGTAAAAATATAAAGGCACTAAAAGGACCTTCTAAAAAAAAAAAAATAAATTAAAAAATAAAAATAATGTACAAAAAAAAAAAAATATATATATATATATATATATATAATAGGATAAAATATACAATAAATTCAAAGTAATACATACAATACATATAAACACACACACACACACACACACACACTATACAAAAATATATAAATATAACAAAAATAAATAAATCCACAGGACATCAGATACCTGGGACAATAGTCAATTATATTGAAAATGATCAAGAAATACATACAATAAATAAAATAATAAAATAAGAATAAAATTTACAATACTAATGAAAACATATTATAATAATAAAATATGAATAAAATAATACAAAATAAAAAAAAATAATGTTATAATATTATTATATAATATAACATACAATAGTATAAAATATACAAAAATCTATGAATATAATTATATAAAATATAAATTACATAACTTAAAAAATAAATAAATAAACAAACAAAACCCAAACAAACAAACAAATAAAAAAATCCACAGTGGATATCAGTTACCTCAGACAATAGTTAATTAAACAGAAAATAGTAAAGAAACACAATACTATAATATTATTATATAATATAACATTCAACAATACAAATTATATAAAAATGTATAAATATAATTGTGTAAAATATGAATTAAATAACTTAAACAAAAAATAAATAAACAAATATATACATAAATAAATCCACAGCGGATATCAGTTACCTGGGACAACAGTTAATTAAACTGAAAATGATCAAGAAATACATAAAACAAATAAAATAAAAATAAAAATGAAATAATACTATAATATTATTATATAATATATATCATACAAAAATATAAATTATATGAAAATCTATAAATATAATTATATAAAATATTAATTAAATGATAACTTAAAAAAACAAACAAACAATAAATAAATAAATAAACGCACAGCGGCTATCAGTTACCTGGGACAACAGTCAATTGCACAGAAATTTCTTAAGAAATACATAAAATAAATAAAAATAAAATTTAAATAATACTATAAATTGTTATATAAAAAATATACAATAATATATATATATATATATATATATATATATATATATATATATATATATATATATATATTTTTTTTTTTTTTTTTTTTTTTTTTTTTTACTTTTATTACTATTATTTTAGTTAATTATTTATTTATTTCAGTTCCACTGCAGTGAAATATTTTGTTACATCATTCTTTGTTACACAGTAAAACCCAAGGTAAGGTTCTTGCATCTACTCACCAAAGTCTGATACAAAGAGCCAGAAGCGTGATCTTTTGCTCCCACAGCCGCTCTGAGTGCAGGCCACCACCTCCACACTGTATGTAGTGTTGAACACCTGCAGCATCATTGTGGCCTCTGTGGTGATGCTGTGAATCTGAAACACACATTTTATGTGTTTTTTTTTTTTTTTTTTTAATATATTTTTAAACATTGGAAGGTCAAAAGTCTAACACAGAGCGGCATGAACCTTAATGCAGGTCCAAGCTGGCTTATTCTAGTCTGGTATTCAGACTGAAGCAACTTTAGGTTTAGTTGATTATCCATTTATGTTGTTGTTGTTTTTTTAAAAAATCATGCTGAAATATGAACATTTAAATCTCACAATCACCATTGTATTGCACTGCATTATATGATATGAAACAGAGCTTTGATCATAAAACTAAGCATTTAATTTTTTTCCTTCTCAAGCTCCATATTTTCACTATATCATACTATATGAGTCATAAAAGCCTGATGTATCTCATTCTTCCTCTTTCAATTTAAGATTTTACATGATCATTTTACATTGTTGTGTTAAGGAAATATAGAAAATCCTTTTGTGTGAAATCACAACAAAAACAGTGTAAAAACAAAACTTAAAGGCAGATAGAAAAAGAGAAAGAAAAAGAGAAGCTGTTTTTTTTCGTGAGCCATGTGCTTGCAGGACACAGGAATGTTAACGCACACAGAGACGCATGTGACACATCCATGCTGCTGATTGCGTAAAGCTGCCATTTTCACTCCTGTTCCTAAAATCTCTCAGACATGCTGACGCTTGAACTGAGTCAGTGTGTTTTGATTATGCTGTTAGGCGCTTTTACATCCACAAATGAAAACTGCATCTGCCCTTCTCTAAAAACAAGAAGTGAGTCGTTCTAGGGAGCCCTGAGAAGCACACTTGGTGCAGTTTAGGGGTATTTAGGGTGTGTGCATGTAAATGTCAGCCTCTGGTCAGAGATTTACACTGCTATTAAATTTGTTTTCTTAGTCAATCATGCCTTAAACATACACCCAAATGTCTTCCAGGTGACTTAGGATTAATTTTTAATGATTATCTTAATTCATGCACACTATGCAAGAGAACCATTAAGGTTAAAGAGATGCTAGAAAGATAAACAAACCAAAAAGTACAACTAAATCCTGCGATAAGCACCTTCTGGTTGTCTAGCTGACAAAATGGCTTCCTGTTTTTTACAAGTCTTGAAGTTTTTCCAATTCTTGTCCCTCCATTTGTTGAAGGAACCCCTCAGATTACTGTCAAAAAAGCAAAGCTATATTTAACCCAAGCCTAAACCTAAAACAACATCACCAAGAAACTGACTGACTAAAAGACTTTCACTCACTGAAAATAAACCTGAACACCTTCTGAGGTGCATTAATGTCTCAAACATCTTAGGATCTGCAGTGCACTGAACAAACAAATATTTATTTGGACTTCTAAACTTAACAGCAAACATATATTCCCAGCTACCATTAATGTAAATATACCTGTAATACAATGATTTTATTTAAATCTGCAAAATTGAACTATTCTAGGAACTGCATTAGAATTGCCATGGGTGACATTTTATGTAGAAAGGCTTTTCTTGACTAGATTTTGTAAAATATAAAAGGCATTAAGGGACCTTCAAAATAAAATAAAATGAAATAAAATAAAATAATTTATTTTAGGGTAAAAAAAAAAAAAAAAAAAAAAAAAAAATGACCCTGTACCAGAGTAGTGTTATTAACTAAAAATAGTTATTAAAAACATTTTTATTCATTAAAATAAAGGAAGTATTTTTTGTCTAGACTAGTAAGGAATATATAAGGCATTAAAGGACCTTCGAAATAAAATAAAATTAAATAAAATTAAATAAAATTAAAAAAAATAAATAAATAAATGTTTGGGGTGAAAAATGACCCTGTACCAAAGTTAGTATTATTATTGTTACAAATAGCATTGTTACAAATAACTACAAATAGCTATTAAAAACATTTTTATGAATTAAAATAAAGGTGTAAAAATTATAAATATTAGATGAAAAACTAAAAACTAAACAATGAAACTAAATAAATTAGTTGCTAAATAAATTGCTAACTGGAAACAAATAAAAACTACAAATGAAACAACACTAAAACTGAAATAAAAATAAACAACAGTAAGTATAACTTAACAGTGATATTTAAAAAAAAAATGAAATAAAAATGACTAAAACACATATGAAAATGACCAAAAATAATATAAATAAAAGCTAAATTAAAATATTCATAAAAATAAAAAATAAAAATAAATTCATAAATATTTATTTGGAATTCTAAATTATTATTATTATTATTATTATTATTAACTAAAAATAGCTTTTAAAACATTATTAATTAAAATAAAAGGTATAAAACCAAAACAATTTAGCAAAACAAACAAAATTAAACCAAACAAACAAAATTTAACTAAATATAAATTAGAAATGTTGCCTTGGCCACTAAATGAAACAAGTTAGTAAGTATAATAAAAATAAATACAATTTAACAGTAATATTTATAAAAAAATAAAAAATAAAATAAAAAAAAGACAAAAAGCACATATACAAATGACCAAAAAAACGGAAAATATAAAAATTAAAGCTAATTTAAAATATTAATAAAAACTGTAAAAGTATACAAATAATATGAAAATAACACTGCCCTGTACACACACCTGAAAAGTTTTATGAGATTAAAACTAGCCATCTTTTTTATGCCAGAACCCAAACATATACGTAGGTCAACATCCTTCACTATTCTATGAGCAGATGTTACATGACAAACTAACTAGTCATTTTGGTGAAGGACAGCAACAGGTGTCTGTCCGAGGGCAGCTGTGAGTGTGAATGCATGACACTCATTTCCAGTTACTGTTGTGTTCACAGTGTGAGGTCACACAGGTCAGTCATGGCAGATTGTTAATCGCAGACAGTGATGCGTCGTCACCAATTCCAGGTCACTTGGTGGTGACTCACGACAGACGGACAATAACAAATGACTTCTCCACACACTCGGTTTCCTGCCACCAGGACAGAAACAGGAAGAACACATTGTGTCAGGAGAATTAAATGCCATGCTGTAACAAAACCACTCCCATATGATCGGTCACTGGTCATTGACAAAGACCACACAGGGCATTGAGGGGTGACAGACTATAGGCACATGTTCAGTGTTTTCAACAGTAATAATGTTCGAGACTTCCTAATGACTAATAAACAAGTGCAGCTTTTTCCTCTTCTTGTTATACAAGTGACCTTGAATACTATTTGTTCTAGTTACATAGTCTAGTCTAGCACATACAACCCATTCTGTGGAAGAAATGTAGCATTCAATCACTTGCTCACCAATGGATCCTCTGCAGTGAATGGGTGCCGTCGGAATGAGAGTCCAAACAGCTGATAAAAACATCGCAATAATCCACAAGTAATTCAAACCACTCCAGTCCATCAGTTAACATCTTTTGAAGCCAAAAGCTGTGTGTTTGTAAGAAACAAATCCATTATTAAGACATTTTAACTTCAAATCTTTGCTTCTGTCTAAAATATGAGTCCATATTCCATAACAGTTCCTGTTGTCCTCTCACATCAAAAACCACAAACATATTTGCTTAGAACAGTTTTGGACTGAAAGACAATGGTTTAAAGTTAAAAACACCTTAATAATGGACTTGTTTATAACAAACATGCAGGGTTTTGCTTCTCGAGATGTCATCTGATGGACTGGACTGGATTACTTGTGGATTACTGTGATGTTTTTATCAGCTGTTTGGATTCTCATTCTGACGGCACCCATTCACTGCAGAGGATCCACTTGCGAGCAAGTGACGAAATGCTACATTTCTTCAGATCTGATGAAGAAACAAAGTCATCTACATCTTGGATGGAAGGTAGGGATGTTCATTCCGGTTATTTTTCCTAACCGACAGTCGACGCTCGTTAACCAATTATTAACCGTTAACCGACAAGATTATTTTAAATTAGAGTTAAATGAAATTAGAAAGGATAAGTGTCTGTAACTCGTTAAAAATACCAAAATTTGTTTTCCAGGGATTAGGGACGCTCATTTTAACCGGTTAACTGACAGAAAGAATTTTAAAAGGTTTAAAAGGTCATTTAAATTTTTTTTCAGTAATTTATCAAAATATTTTAAAACGATGGCTGGATTGTTAAAATATAATAAAACTGCATTTTTGAGAAAAAAAAAAAAAGATAAAATCGCGTAGGCCTATAACGTTAAGTTGCATTTTATTATTACATTCAGAAACAGACCTGATGCCGACGCGAAATGTTTACGAACACTATAAACATAGGCTAGGCTATTTTAGTTCCCCTCACTCCACAAAAATCCTTTCAGTTTCACACTATTCAGAAAAGAACCAAAATAAAAAAAAAAAGAAGAAGCTAGGCTAAATGACAAGCCAAAACAAATTCATTTCAGCTAAAGCAAAACTGCCTAGCCTACATATGTTTAGTGTTTGTAAACATTTTGCGTCATCATGAGGCCTGTTTCTAAATGTAATAATAAAATCTATGCAATCCTTTTTTTTTTTTTTTTTTTTTCTCTCAAAAATGCAATTTTTCTTTAACCACGCAGCAAATGTTTTCAAAATATTTTGATAAATTACTGAAAAAAAAAAATTAAATGACCTTTTAAACAGTTTAACTGATTGTATTAGTCAGTCAAAATTCTTTCTGTCGGTTAACCGGTTAAAATGAGCATCCCTACCTGAAGGTGGCAAATTTTCAGCAAATTTATTTTTTTTTTGGTGAACTACTGCTTTAACTAATATCAGACACTGCAAACTGATCTGCAAAGATAAAAGCATAACATCATAATGAAGACATTTGCTCAAACGGCTTTTAGTAATACAGCTGAACTCAAGCAGGCTGGCATGCCGAAGGAAACTGTAAAAATTCATCAATGATCTCAGACTGTCACTTTCATCTTAGAAACAAGAACAGCTGTTTTATTGTAAATCCTCTAGCTAATTTCCTCACAGCTGGTGAAAGTGTCTTGTTGTGATCTCAGATCCAATGAAGCACTGTGTCTGTTGAGCAATATGGAGCAATACACTTCTCTGGGCAACCTGGGGGAAGTTGATGAAGTGAGCAATAAAAATAAATGATTACATACAGGATATCTAGAAGCTAAAAAGTCTGTTTAAGGGGTTTTGATCTTAATTTGAGAGCTGCAAAACTTATAAAAGAGACATAGTATGCCCCTTTTTACAATATATAAGTCTCAGGTGTCTCCAGAATGTGTCTGTGCAATTTCAGCTCAAAGTACCTTAAAGATTATTTATTATATAATTTTGAAAATGCCTATTTTAAGTGGAAGCAGAAACACGCTGTTTTGTGCATGTCTCTTTAAATGCAAATGAGCTGCTGCTCCCCGCCCCCTTTTTCCAGAACAGGGCTATGCCTTTACAGCTCATAACTCAGATACTCTGCTAAATAACATCGGTTTGGTTTAGATTATTATGTCTATCGTGACGAAATCATGGATTTTAAAGGCATATTAGTTTAAAGGAACACTCCACTTTTTTTGAAAATAGGCTCATTGTCCAATTCCCCTAGAGTTAAACAGCTGAGTTTTACCGTTTTCGAATCCATTCAGCCGATCTCCGGGTCTGGCGGTAACACTTTTAGCATAGTTTAGCATAGATCATTGAATCTGATTGGACCGATAGCATCTTGCTCAAAAATGACTATATATAATAGGGGTGTAACGATACATGTATTCGTACTGAACTGTCACGGTCCGGGCATCTCTGTTCGGTGCATGAGGCCTTACAACGAATACAGGCAATTTACCCTCAATCCAGAAGGGGGCGCCCGCAGTAATGCAACTCTGTTTGATAACCGCCGGTAGAAGAACAGCGAATGCCAAGAGTTGCGCACTTGAAAACAAAGCCCACTAGACAGTGACCATGTGCCGATTCTGAACGTGTCTCTCACTGACAAAGGAGTATAACGTTACTTTAAAGGCTTGCGCACTCAACTGTCTGCGAAACGGAGCTTTGTGCTCTTGTATCCTACCTCTCTCATTTGGCACAAATCCAAATATTCCAAAATATTTCCATATTTGCGATACATCCAAATGCTAAACTATTATTTATTATGTAAATTACAGACTATGTACTTTAGTCGCGTTCTAACGGCGACACAGCGAGACGGGCGCGCTGATGTTTGGTTCACTGTGTTTTATTTTGATAAAGTACCAACTGTGCTGTCAAGTTAGCAATGCTAGAAGCCTGGAACTGTTAGGCTTTGTGTGTGCGCGCTAGCGCGATTACTTCAACTTTCCTCATACCAGGAAAAAAAAAAACTAAATAGAATGTCGCTTTCTGCCATTTGAATTTTCTCTCTGTCACAAAACTTAAGCAAATATAGGCTACGTTACATGTCGCACAATTTTTTCCCCTTGTCTATCAGTTAACTAAATTAAATATATTTCAAGTATTTATTCCTTGTGTGTATATATGTACTGCACATTTTATAGCCTATATATGACATTAATTTGGTAGAATATTTAGTATGTTCACATGTAGGTGGAAAAAAAAATTGTAATTTGTACTACTGTCTGTTAAAAATAAATGCGAAGAAACCTAGCATAGTGGATTTGGGTTTTTTTTCTGTTGTACCGAAATCCTATCGAACCGTGACCCTTGAACCAAGGTACTTACCTAACCGTGACATCTGTGTACTGTTACACCCCTAATATATAATGACGATTTTTTTCCTATTTAAAACTTTACTCTTCTGTAGTTACATAATGTACTAAGACTGACGGAAAATGAAAACGAATGGCTAGGAACTATACTCTCATTCCGGCGTAATAATCAAGGAACTTTGCTGCTGTACCATGGGTGCAGCAGGCGCAATGATATTATGCAGCGCCTGAAAGTGACCGGCACTAAGTTTGTGTAGATGCAGAGTTGCAGCCGGCAGAGTTGACGGCTGCGTAATATCATTGCGCCTGCTGCACCCATGGTACGGCAGCAAAATTCCTTGATTCTTACGCCGAAATGAGAGTATAGTTCCTAGCCATATCGTCCTATAAAATCGCAACTTTTCATTTTTTGTCCGTCTTTGTACACGATGTAACTACAGAAGAGTCAAGTTTTAAATAGGAAAAATATCGAAAATCTCTGGTCATTTTTGAGCGAGATGCTAACGGTCTAATCGGATTCAAAGGTCTATGCTAAGACATGCTAAAAGCGCTACCGCCAGACGCGGAGATCGACTGAATGGATTCAAAAATGGTAAAACTCAACTGTTTAACTCTAGGGGAGTTGCAAAATGAGCCTATTTTCAAAAAAAAGTGGGGTGTTCCTTTAATCTTCTCATATAGGGTTTTCTGAGTGCACACATCTGAAGTACGCGCACAGAAAGCGGCTTGTGAGTACTAAACTAAGTTCTCTTTCATGTTTTATTTCACTTAAATGGTCAAATACACACAAGTTTATGTTAAAAACACACAGGAGCTACAAAAACAGTCATGTCTGTGAAAAGAGTGCAAAAAGTTTTGTGAGACGGAAAACTGAAAGACAGAAGCAGAAGAGATGATTTTGTTTCTGTGTTTGTTGCTTAGAAAATTTAATTTTGTTAGTACACAAAACACAGATCCAATTACTAACCGTGTTTTGCTGTCCCCCGTGTTGAATAGTGACATCATATCTTTGCAAGATTCCATTCAGCTTGTCAGGGGGCGGAGCTTTCCATCTGATCATCAGCATGGAATTGTTCTGATGAACAGTCAGGTTTTGGGGAGCTTCTGATGGAACTGTAACATTTGGAACAAATTCGATGAAACAATAAAAATGAAAATGAAATTGCATAATTTCATTTCAGATAAATCCTCTCTTGAGCAGCATGCAAAATATCGACCATAGTACTAATTTAAAACAACAAAAAAAAGGACATTTCTTGTTAAAAATACAAAGGCATAAAGGGATGTTCATAAAATAAAATAACAAAAATAACCTATATACATAATAAAATAAAATGCAAGGAAATAACGGTTCCTAGACAAAAAGCTATTGAGAGAAATATAATTTTTTACTTCCTTGAAGTGAAATATGACCCTGTACAAGGCTTATTATTAATAACTAAAACTAAAAACAAAAGTATTAAAAACATTTTTGTTAACTGAATTGAAAAAGATTAAGTAAAGTCTAAATATTAGATGAAAAACTTAAAATAAATGAAAATCAGAAGCGTTTGCTTTGCACCTAACTGAAACAATTTTAAGATGAAGCACTAAAATGGTAACAAATTGGAAACAAACAAACAACAAAAATAATATAAAGTAAAAAATAAAAAAAAGTAAAAATTAACTAAATTTAAACTTGCAATGGTCATTTTTTAGTAGCATGACAAACCAAAATGCACAAATCAGTGACTAAAAATATCCTTCAATGTTCTTTTAGGAATACAGAGGAAATCCTTCATGGAAACACCCCATAGGAAAAGCATTTCTAACTATCAGGTCACTCCCATTGTCACATGGCATTTGGAAAACTCTTGGATATGAAAGACAATTACATAATACAGGAATTCTATTCTAGTTTCTCTTATTAGAAAAAAAGCTACTTCTCTTATTGACTCTAATGCAAACAACTTCATCTTCCATTTCCAGTGTGTAGAGTTGACTATAATTAAATATTAAATATTACAGGTGGGCTTTCTAACAACTTTTTTTTTTTTTTTTCACTTTTACAACATTGTTATTAATAAGAAACATTTCTTGGGCAGCAAATCAGCATATTAGAATGATTTCCGAAGAATCATGTGACACTAAAGATTGGAGTAATGATGCTGAAAATTCAGCTTTTAATTACAGGAATAAATTACATTTTAAAATATATTCAAATAGAAAACAGCTATTTAAAATTGTAAAAATATTACTGTTTTTAACTGTATATTTGAACAAATAAATGCAGAAGGAATGCATTTCAAAAACATGTAAACACTGAATGGTGGTTGTATTTACAACAGCACAGGAAGTTGCTCCAGGAATGTGAACAGACTCACCGCCCTCCGTGGTGTTGCTCTGGACCCAGGCGCTGGGTGGCGACGATCCGATCTCATTGGCGCAGGACACGCTCATGTTGTACCAGGTCATGGCCTTGAGGTTGGTGATTTCATACTGGAACGGAGGCACGCGTGTGTGATGTGCGGCTGTGGGACTCCCTGGCTCACGGCCAAGCTCTCGCACCTGGAAAAGTGGATGGAGATCATTTATTATGTTACAAAAAAGATCAAGTCATCATTCAATCAAAGATTTTAGCAGCGATTCTTTTAGTTTGGAAAGCGTGCTGTTACATTACCAAGTGATGGACGTGTATAATCTTATAGCAGAAACCATTTCTTTAAAGGTAAAAATATTCCTCAGTGGTTCCATCACAATACAGTGACCTTGTACAAGTGATGTTCATTCTTTTGTATAGTATTTCTTACTGTGATGTAGCATATGCTAAGAGGAGAATAGCCGTCATGTCCTGGCGTCCAGCTTATGAGGAGTTTGTTGGCCTCACGTTTTACTACGGTGACCTTCGACACTTTGTCAGGAAGCTCTGGGGGAAAAAAAAACATTAATCAAGAATTTGAAACTACATGAGGATTGAGAAAAGTATTCTTGGGCAGTGCTGTTATTGTTAACTAAAACTAATTAAAATCCTTTTTTTTGTATGTTTATTGAAATAAAGCAGAAATAAAAATAGAAATATTTGATGAAGAACTTGGGTCATACATGGGTCAAAGACGTTCACATCAAAATAAATTTACAAAAGTGATTTTATGTCCACAGAAAGCACATTAAATGTAAGTAAAGTGTCTACTCTTAAGATTTCAAATAGGTTTTTGGAGCGTAAAATGTCAAAATTTGGTTGTCATTAAGTGTAATACAATATTCATGTAAAAACAACTTGTTTATTCTAACTTGTACATAATAAAGTATATAAAAGAATAAGGGTGCATATTAAATTTTACTGTGTTTTAAATGAGTAAAAAATTCTTACTGACAAATGGGCAAAACCTAGGATAGTGGCAAATTTAAAAAATGTAGAATTACAACTAATTAGTATTTGGGGTGATTGTTACACTGAATGACATTTTAGTGGGTGTCTTCTGTAAATTAGGGAAAAATGTATGATATTTATGTATGATAGTTTTTTTAAAAAAAAAAACAAAAATGCAATTAAATTAAACAGAAAACTTTTTTTTTTTTTTTTTGAAAAAAAAAAAAAAAAACAATTTAAAAGCAGTATTACACTTTTTATACGTAAACCCTTTTTTGCCTTTGACCCACATGAAAAAATTGCCTTGGCAACTAGCTGAAATAAAGTAAGCTGAAGTACTAACATTACTAAAACTACACAAAAAAATAATTATAAATTAAAGCTAAATGATAAAATAATAAAAAAAAAAAAGAAAAAAAAAAAAAAAAACTAAAATAAAAATATAACTTTAAAATCTAACAATAATATAGCATATAAATTATAATATAATATAATATTTTAAAAAATCCACTGGTCTCAGACTGGCTTTACCTTTTATATTGATGTGAGCTTCTCTGGATACGGTGAGGCCTTTCTCATTGTGAGCTTCACAGCTGTACTGAGTGGGTGCATCAACACCTGCACAGAACAAAAATTAAAACATTTGAAGAGTTTATTTGCAAAAACATAACTCTATTTTTATTTATTTTCAGAATTCTTGTTTTTTATTGTGCATTCCAAGTAATATCAATTAAACTGAGGTTGCGTTTTGTTTAAGTAATGACAACTTAAATACAGGTAACTTTTTATTAATTAATCAAAATTAAAAGTTCACTGCAAGTATGTTTTTTTATATTTCAAAAGTTTGTTTTTTTGGCAAAAGCAGATAACTCCACATCTTATGTTTCAGAGTTAAACAAAAACACTTTGAAAAACACATCTTTGTAATCTCCTCAGATGACAATGTTGACACCTGACGAACGCTGTTGCGATCATAGACTGTATTTTTTAGACTGTATAAGACTGTATGATTGTGATTACACGCAATACAGGGAGCAGCTTTTCCCTCACCATTGTAAGTTTCTGTGAAAAAGTTTCAGCTTTTATTTTCCTTTCATGGGTTCATAAAGTTTGTCAAAATCATCTAGCGCGTCTTTTCAAAGTTACTGGCAGCCTTGTCACCTGTCCTGAATACAGTGCACTGATTCGCTAAAATGGACTTATCAGCTTCTGTTCACAAACAACAAGGGCACTTGACGGCTTCTGCAATAAAAGGTGAACTCGCAATGCCTTGAAAGTTGACAATACCAACTTTTTTGACAAAACATGTTTAGGGTTCAGACTGTGCTATATGTGAAGAATAACGCACGACACTCAGTTCATTGTTATTTTACAGTGGCGTTTAGTGTGTTTGCAAATGAACTCTTCATTTATGTCTCTCACTTAATATGCAGATACTAAAAGTACTGACTTTTTTTAAGCTTCCTATAGAATGAAAGGCTGCTTTCAATGCATTCATCTGTGGGGAGGAAATGACCCGTTTGGCTAAACAATGAAAATGGGAGCCTATTTGGGAAAAATCAATGGTGCCTAACTATTATTATTACAGATTAGTATTCTATCACGGTTTCCAGAAAAATATGAAGCAGCACAACATTTTCTATTTATCTATTTAACATTTATCTATGTTAAAAACATAGCGATGAAACAATACCACTTTTTTACAAACCGATACGGTACGAGTATTTTCATTTGTGTACTTGCCAATACCGAGTACCGAGTACCGATACCGATACCTGATACTTCTTAGATTTGGTTTCAATGAAAGTGCAATTAATTTGGAGGGAGGTTTTATTTTTTGCCTATAGTAAGGATGAATACAAAAATCTTTAACAGAAGGCTATTCCAAGCCAAAAATATACACATCTTTTTGGTTTTAACAAAAAAAGGCAATGTCATCACTTTAGACAAAATGTAAACATAACCAGATAAAGGAAATGAAAAGTGCTGCATAGTTAACACACCCAACTTAACAAAAAGGGAGCAGAACTATTATTCATTAGCATTCAGCTACACAAAGTCTCAAAACAGCCTCCTGCTTTTAAGTACACAAACTTTCACTTAAACTATGTGGCACTATTCTACTATTAAACAAATCAACACACTATGTTGTTAAATGACTATTAACAAAACAATGTTGCAAGAATATGTATAATGTTAATTGGTTAACTTCATTTATCAAATAGATACAGTCAAACCAAAATTTATTCAGATACCTTTTCTTACATTATCAGACATTTTTCTACATTATCATAAACTGTGTCCTGCACCCACTAGTGTAAAAAAAATATATATCTCAAATATAAGGTGGTGTATATCTGGTGTCTGAATAATTTTTGGTTTGACTATATATCCCTTAGTTATTTTTATTTTAACACTTAATTATGCCCATTAAAATGTTTTGTTACTTTCACTGTTCAAATTTTTATTTTATTTTTTTTGCTCTATGATACATCATCTTTAATTTAATAGGATTAAACTGCTCCACTGCAGCGGCTCAGTACTGTAATCAGGCATTTTGTTGTAATAATGCAGGGAACCACTCGTTATGAATCTCCTAACTCTGATATTTTCAGAAATATAAGTCGCGTTTTTTTAATCTGAAAGATGCTGCTATTTGGGCTGTAATCTAATAAGACTCAAATAATGCAGAAACACTCATGAAGCCAGCAAAACATGCGCAGCGCGCTCAAGTAACGTTACAGTACAGCCTAGCGCATTTCACACAGACTGCTAGTTTCACTTTTGTCGTACAGTCGTGTCTGCCTAAGGTTAAAAATAAATGATGTTTATAGTGAATGCCTCTATAAATTTTGTTTCATAAGTTTTGTTTCCTATCGGTTCGCGCACACCAGCTATACAAGCGTTGATACTGAATGTTTAACATTATATTATTTGCATACATATACTTTGTAGACATCCTTAATCTCTAATGACTCTATTCTGCTGTCTGTTTTTCTGTTGTCGGTGTTTCTTTGCCTGAATACGCACTCGTCACATGCTGTGTGGTATCGGCATTTGGTATCGGGGCATTTTAAAGAGTACGAGTACGAGTACAGGAGCTCAGTATCGGGCCGATACCGATATTGGTGCATCCTTATAGATAACAATAAAAAATGTTTCTTGAGCAGCAAATCAGCATATTAGAATGATTCTGAAGAATCATGTGACACTGAAGACTGGAGTAAAGATGCTGAAAATTCAGGTTTAATCACAGAAATAAATTACATTTTAAAATATATTCAAACAGAAAACAGTGCTGTTAAATTGTAACAATATTACTGTTTTTTACTGTATATTTGAACAAATAAAAGCAGCCTTGGTGAGCAGACCACACAAACACACTAACAAATCTGGAAACTGATCTGGAAACCATCTTGGCTGTTAGTTTTGCACAACTGTAAATAAATATTACTAACCCATTTGGAGCCACTAATGGTGCTTAAAACCAAAATAATAGAGTCTGTGACATAATCAGCACCACAGGCTTGCATCAATGGTGGAGGTCGAGCACACGCAGGACCGCGTAACTTTCACCGCCAGCGTGTCGCACAGTACGAGTCTTTCAGTGCCACTCCATGCCAACACTCCAGTCCCACTCTGACACAAGCCCAGCCATAATATCCCTTTTGTGCGAGTGCATTTCAGAGCCGCTGCCACAAAGGACACATTGCTTCCCCCAATGGAGCTGACAGGAAGCTACTTGTTTGGTTGTTGACATGTTTCTTAGCATCAAACGTGTCTATCCCCGACTGTCAGTGGGACAGATCGTGCCTCCGTTTCAAGCGACTGAACTACGCTAATGAAACACCGTCTGGAAAAAGATGCAAATTGAAATAATAGATGGCAGCTTTCGATGTAGGAATGATTACGGGTTCAGTCTGGACATTGGAAAGGGAGGTTTCTTGAACATAAACTTTCCTAAATGAAACCTAATTTGCTGAAACCAACTCAAAGGGATGTTTTCCATCAATTATTCTTGAGGTAGACCTCCCTTAAGAAGACAAGACGACTTTTTCTTCCTCTTATCCAGAGAAGATTTATTTACAAAGCAATGTACAAAACAACTTTCTCATATATATTTAAAAATAACCATCCATTTGAAACTAATAATCGCAAAGAGTTACCATATGAACATGGTTTGAACTTTAAAGGAAACTATTTCAGGCAAAGATCTGAAAAGGAACATTTTGCAAAGTTAAAGTCATATTTTTAGCTTTAGTTTATCAGAAAAATGACAGATCGTTTGACGCCATACAAATGGAGTCTCTCCAAACTTCTTTTCATAAACCAAACTGACTAAATTTAGCAAATTTACAAAGAAAGCTTCTAAAAGAAGCTGACTTCTGGTTATAAAAAGCATGCAAGCAGGCTGGACAGATTGTACAGGTCTGTACGGATGCCAGGAAGTGAACGCTACACTTCTGATGGCCTGTAATTATTGGGTTTGGAGAACAGCCATGCTAGCAGGCCCTGCATACGCATCCAACAGAATCTGAGATTGCTCTGGTATAGTGTTTACTATAACGCTAACAAATGTATGCACCATGGTAACTCTAACATTTAAAGTATTTTTAATCACCAACTAAATTTTGGTGGTTTAAACTGCCAAAAAAAAAACATCCCAGGAGCTAGGACTGCATGATTAAGCAAAATGTATCTAATTAAACAAAACCGCTTGTTGCAATTTAATTAAATAAATATGTTAAGCACGTTTAACTGTGTACTTTTACACGAGTAGCTCAAAATGTTTTCAGAGTCACATAGTGCCTTGGTTTTGCAGTAAATGCTGCTCCACACAAACTTGGGTTGCTTTCAGCATAACTTGCATTTGAAAATGAAACATGCACCAACCATCTTGCTAAATTTGCAATGAGATACGCTCATAAACCCTTAAACTTCTGTACTGTAATTTTACAGTTGTTATGTAAAATAAAATTGTTTTTAATAAAATTATATTATAATTCTAAGTATTTTTTTTATTATTTTGTTTAACTTTTTATTCTTTTTCTTATTATTGATAATAATCAATAAAATGACAATTTTGGGCAAATTTTGCAGCTCTACAAACAAGCAGAGCTGCTTTTTTTTCTTAAATACAATTTTTTAATGAAATATAACAGTAATATTTCTTGTTTGTTTAATATTTATTATAATAATTATTTATTCATTAAAATAGTATTCTTTTTAATTTTTTACAATTAAATTTTTTTTCTTATTTTTATAATTAATTAATAAAATGACAAAATTTAGGGCAAAATGTGCAGATTTACAACAAGCAGATCTGCCTTTTTAAACTTTTTAAATACAATTTAAATAAACTTAGAACTGTTTTACTGTTGTACTGTAAAATAAAATTATTCTTATAATTTTTCTTAAATACAATGTTTTAATGAAAATATTATAACGGTAATATTTCTTGTTCGTTTAATGTTTTATTTATTATTAGAATTATTTATTCATTAAAATAGCAATATTTCTTATTTTAAAAATATTTTTATTCATTCTTTTTCTTCATATTATTATAAATTAATAAAATAACAAAATTTAGGGCAAACTGTGCAGCCCTACATACAGGCAGAGCTGCTTTTTTGAAACTGCATCTTAAATACAATTTAATAAATTTTAGAACTGCAATTTTTCATAAATACAATGTTGTAATTAAAAATATTATAACAGTAATATTTCTTCTTTGTTTAATATTTTAATTATTAGAATTATACATTAAAATAATATTTTTATTTATTTCTTTTATTATTATTATTATTAATTATAGGCCTAATTAATAAAATGCCAACATTTTAGGCATAACAAACAAGCGAAACAAAACAAGCAGAGCTGCTTTTTTAAACTTTTAAAATAACCTTTAGAAATTTAATTTTATTGTTGTACTGTAAAATAAAATTATTCTTATTTAAAAATAACAAAAACATTATTATTAAATAACTGATTTATTATTAGAGTTGTTTATTAATTATTGGTAATTTTTTTAAAAACTGCATTTTAAATCATTCAACATTTTATCAGGAAAAAAATATAAGATAACAGCCTAGCAACACTCTAACATTTACAAAACATCTCAACAATACACTAACGATCACTACAGCAACACTATAGCAACATTGTAGCAACTGCTTAGTAAATACAACAGCAACACTATCAACCATCTAGCCATATTTTATTTCAGTTTTTGAACAGGTAGGGAACAGTTTGTAATCTTTCATATTTCAGTTTTGAGTCTTGCATCTAAACACAAGTGTGGCCTGTGCAAAATATGCGCTGAATGATTAAGCACATTCGCAGTGGCAGTGGTTTCAATGGCTTCACCAAACTCAGCATTTTATGCGCACATTTTGGAACTTGAGCAGTAATTACTGGCCAGTCCTCGCATGGGAAACTGTCATATCCAGCTCTAACTAGTTCCCTCTTTATGGAAACACACATCACAGCATCCAGAGAGAGAAAGAAAGTGTTTGTGTGTGCATTACGTAATGCAGCCATTGTGAGCCCGACAGGACAGTGAGCCTGAGGTCAACATGGAAAATCAGAGGCTTTCTCTATTCACATTGTTTGAAACAATTCCAGTAAAAAAACGACATTTTACAGGGAAACGAGAGGCAGAATGTGTTTTTACCACAATCTCGGAGAGCCTTTTTGTCTCCTACATACACAAGAGGTGAAAAATGCACTTATTTCACTCAGAAATGGGCATACCTGATCTTCAGAATTAACTGATCTGTCAGTGAATTTGAGCTGTCAGATTTAGAGCCAGATAAAATCTATTTTAAACTGTTAATAGTCCTCTGGATGTGCATTTACCGATCTTTAACTAGATATAGAGCAGTGGTGGATAGTGAATAACACCTCTGCAGTCAGGATCCAAAATTAACTATACTGCTAATTTAAGGTGAATTACAAAAATGACATAGTTTTACATATTTTATTACATATTTTACTAGTTATGAAACTGTAGCAAAGTATTTCCAAATTGTTTCCACCCGGCTATTTTTATGCACTTTAAAAAAATGCATGGAAACGCCAATATGTGCATAAATTCCAAATATGCGCATTGAAAATTCATTAAGAAAGCATGCATTAACTATGAAAGAAATGCATACATACATACAGGGAAATATATATACTTCCTTAATATGCGTCAAAAACATCATGTGACTTTGAGTGGTGGGACAGCATATCTGGACTAACCAGCGGATGGATCTCATTGCACAGCATCTGAAATGTTGTTTTGGTCAAGCTGAAATGCCTGAGGCAAAAACTGTCATCACAGTGGTTCGGTATGATTTTTTCCTTGAACCATCTTACAAGACTACATTCCCAAATAGCAGGCATCAGCCTCCAATAGAAAGATAACATGACCGCGTTTATGTTTTTTTGTCTGCATGCTCTGAGGCACAAGTAATTTATTACATATGAAAAAAAAGTGGCTTGTCCTACTGCAGCAAATTAACTTTTTCTTAGTGATATTTTGCACCAGTTCATCAGAAAGTTAGGATTTTGTTCTTTTCATCTTGCTGGATGGAAACGGTGCTTTATTCACAAAATTTTTGGAACTTTGGATGGAAACATAGCTACTTTAGTACTGCCTTTGAATAACACGCATCAGGTCTGTGAAACTGCACCTATCACCAAAAAAAAAAAAAAAAAACATCAAGAAATGCCCTGATTTTGTTCCGCAAATTCACATTTTGTACAGCAATGATATACATACTTAATATACAGTATGTCTGAGTGCCTATTTACCAATTAATCCATTTAAATAGTTCAAATATGGATTTAAATAATTATCTATTTTTAAAATTATTTTAGATAATTGTCTAAATATAACCTTAGAACAGCAACCATTTAGAACACCACAACAAACGAACACCTAGCAACACTAACAACTCCTTAGCAACCACTCAAAACACCAGAAGAACCACCAAGAAACATTTTAACAACTCCTTAGATACCACTCAGAACATCACAGAAACCACTAACCAACTCCTTAGCAACCATTTAGAACATGCAACATCCGTCTAGCAACACTCTTAACATCTCCATGGCAACCATTTAGAACATCACAGCAACCACCAACCAACATTCTAACAACTCCTTAGCAACCATTTAGAACACCACAACAAACAAACACCTAGCAACCACTCAACACCACAGTAACCACCAAGCAACATTCTAACAACTCCTTAGCAACCATTCAGAACACCACAACAAACAAACACCCAGCAACACAAACAGCTTCTTAGCAACCTCTCAGAACAGGACAGCAACCACCAACCAACATTCTAACAACTCCATAGCAACCATTCAGAACACCACAGCAACTGCCTAGCAACACTTTTAACTCCTTAGCAACCACTCAAAACACCAAAGAAACATTCTAACAATTCCTTAGATACGACTCAGAACATCACAGAAACCACACTGCAACACTCCTTAGCAACAACTCCTTAGCAACCATTTAGAACACCATAGCAACCACTAACCAACATTCTAACAACTCCTTAGCAACTATTCGGAACACCACAACAGACAAACACCTAGCAACACAAACAGCTTCATAGAAACCACTCAACACTATAGTAACCACCAAGCAACATTCTAACAGCTCCTTAGCAACCATTCAGAACACCACAACAAACACCCAGCAACACAAACAGCTTCTTAGCAACCACTCAGAACAGGACAGCAACCACCAACCAACATTCTAACAACTCCATAGCAACCATTCAGAACACCACAGCAACTGCCTAGCAACACTTTTAACTCCTTAGCAACCACTCAAAACACCAAAGAAACATTCTAACAATTCCTTAGATATGACTCAGAACATCACAGAAACCACACTGCAACACTCCTTAGCAACAACTCCTTAGCAACCATTTAGAACACCATAGCAACCACTAACCAACTTTCTAACAACTCCTTAGCAACTATTCAGAACACCACAACAAACAAACACCTAGCAACACAAACAGCTTCTTAGCAACCACTCAACACCACAGTAACCACCAAGCAACATTCTAACAACTCTATAGCAACCATTCAGAACACCACAGCACCTGACTAGAAACACTTTTAACAGCTCCCTAGCAACCACCAAGCAACATTCTATCAACTCCTTAGATACCACTCAGAACATCACAGCAACCACATTGCAAATTTGGCAACTCCTTAGCAACCATTTAGAACACCAACACAACATCCATCTACCAACACTCTTAAAAACTCCTTAGCAACCAATCAGAACACCATAACAAACACCTAGCAACACTAACAGCTTCCTAGCAACCACTCAACACCACAGTAACTACCAACCAACATTCTAACTCCTTAGCAACCATGGTGAACTCCAACCACCTAGCATCACTAACTCCTTAGCAACCATTTATAACACCACAGCAACCACCAACCAACATTCTAACTCCTTAGCAACCATGGTGAACTCCAACCACCTAGCATCACTAACTCCTTAGCAACCATTCAGTACACCACAACATCCACCTAGCAACACTAACCAGCTCCTTAACAACCATTCAGAACACCACAGCAACCACCAACCAACATTCTAACTCCTTAGCAACCGTGGTGAACTCCAACCACCTAGCATCACTAACTCCTTAGCAACCACTCAGTACACCACAACATCCACCTAGCAACACTAACAGCTCCTTAGCAACCATTCAACAACACAGCAACCACCAACCAACATTCTAACAACTCCTTAGCAACCACTCAAAACACCACAACATCCACCTAGCAACACTAACAGCTCCTTAGCAACCATTCAACACCACAGCAAGCATCAACCAACATTCTAACATCTCCTTAGCAACCACTCAGAACACCACAACATCCACCTAGCAACACTAACAACTCCTTAGCAACCACTCAGATCACTCTAGTGACCAATCAAAACATGACAGCAATATTATATGACCGTTTAAGTACACCGGAAAAAAAAGTGCGTATTTTCACTGAAATTTAGCAGTTGCTGAGTGAAAATAATCACAAAGAAACAGCAAGTAATATATGGAATCAAAAGTGAAAGTCTGAAGTGGAGATATTTAGTATTTTCATGTAAAGCATACTCCAATCATTTTTGTTTTATTTTATATCTTCGAAAAATAATTAACAGTGTAGTTTGGTTCTTCAGAAAACTATCTACAGTGCTTTGAAGAGTTCAAAAGCTCTTCACTTTTAGTTTCTTTAAAAGATCACAGATATCCAGAACCAATAGGCTGAGCTGAAGAACCTATAATGTAACATCAAGAACTGTTTTCAATCTTCAAAGGACCATAAACACCAGTATTTACAACTCAAATGGTTCCTGATGAGATGATTATTATTTTTGAAGGTACAGTCCTGCAAAGAAGCATTAAAAAGCCTTTTAAAGAGCTTTCGGCCCCAGCCAGCTAGAGTTTGATCAGTCCGTTCTTTACGAGGCTCTGCAGGGATGCCGGGGCCCCTGAATGAGGCCTTTGTGTGTGTGATATCAGCACCGGTTGAGTAAACTTTAACCATAAAACTCCTGCTTTCACAATAAGTCAGGTTTACGCCTGTTGCCAAGAAACCGATTAACATACCTAGAAGATTAACCACAAAAAAACATTGATCACTTGCTGAAATTGTGAGTGGTCACTGCTACCATGCTAGGGTATTCTGGGTAATAGCCAGGGCATTGTAATGCGGTTGCTAGGCGGACTAGACAAGACAAAAGGGTCAATGGGTATATTAAAATAATAATAAATCAGTTTGGAAAATAAGCATCACTATTTAACAAGACATGACATTTAGAACATGCCGAGTTTAATAAGTTAAAGTCCCGATAAAACAGAAGTTGCAACAGATGTAACATGGAAATGCATGGAAGAAGTCCAGCATATGTTACCAGCAGGGTTATTATAATTAACGAAAACTAAAACCATAATAAACGTTTTAGTTAACTGAAAAATAAAATAAAATAAAGTAAAATGAAAACATTAATAAAAAAACTTGCCTAGTTGCCAAGGTAACATTTCTCATTTTAGCACTAAAATAAAACAAAATAAACAAAACAAAAAATAAAATAAATAATAAATAAATAAATAAAAATATACTACACTTTTAAATTAAATGAAGTATAAAATTCAAAATACAGGTGAAACACCTGTAAAAATAATAATAATAACAATAATAAATAAGTATATAAATAAGTAAATAAGTTTAAGTCTAAAATTACTAAGATTAAAACTGAAATAAAGAAAAAAGGATAAAAAATATTTAAAAAAAAAAAAACTAAAAAAGAAAAAAATATGCAAAATATAAATTAGAAATGTTGCACTGACAACTAACTAAAAAAAGTTTAAGTACTAAAATTACTAAAACTGAAATTAAAAAAAAAAAGAGCTAAAAATAAGTATTAAAAAAATTCCAAAAACATTTACCAAAATTTTAAAACTTTAACTAGGGATATCAATCATATAAAAAAAAATGTCAATGTCTGTCATTTCCCCAAAAGACACCGTAAGAGTTAAGACTTTTTAATTAAAAATTATGATGAAAAAAAAAAAAGAAAAAAAAAAAAGTAAAACTTATCCACATACATGGATAAATTATTTACAATAATGACATAGACATATACAGAGTGAATTTCCGTTTCATCAATTAAATGACTCATCAAAACTTCAAAACTGAAACAGATTTAATTATACCTCACCTCTTGATATAATCAAAAAAGGAAATTATCCACATTTTAAAGCACTGCAGTCATCATCACTGGTCCTCATTGCAATCAGTGCAATCTGACTGCTCAATTATCAGAGTAAACTGGTGTCATCAGCAGAAGATTTTATCCCACTGTCCCAACAGTAAAAACACACACAAGTGACTTTGAAGATCGTTTCTCCCTCTCAAAGTTTAGCTCTACATACTAGCTTTAGCATGGCCGATTATTCAGAGTTAGTTTGCGTTTGCAATGTGGAAACGTTTCCAAATCCATATTGTGAGCCGACACTAAATGCACAAGCCAGCTTCAGCAGCTTCCTGTAAGCTAAGTTACGTTTCACAATATCTGATATGTGCACATTTTCCAAAACGGCAGAAAACGAAATGTGCTGGATGATCTCAGCCGGGGGACTGCGAGGGAATACATGACCCCCGCTTGGAATGTGAAACAGATTACTTTCCAGAAAATTGGAAATAATAATCACTTTAGAGCACTAGGCAATAAAAATAGATTTAAGAGGTTTTATGACATCATCTGTTTGGAAAGTAAATCCACAAGACAGAAGCAGAGTTCAGATTCTTGCTGCTGCACAATGTTAATGAAATAAGGCTATTCACTGCAATATATTCACTAAAATTAAACAAAACTAAAAAAGAAAAAGAAATATTCAAAATTTCAATATTATTGAAAAAAATGAAACTTAAAATAGTTAAATGAAAATTAGAAATGTTGCACTGACAAGTAACTGAAATAAGTTTTAGTTGAAGTACTAAAATTGTTAAAATTAAAACTGAATTAAAGATAAACAAAAATATTTTTAAAAAAGAAAAAAAATCTAAATATTACTGAATAAATATAACTTAAAATGGTTCAATGAAAATTAGAAATGTTGCACTGGCAAATAACTGAAATAAGTTTAAGTTGAAGTACTAAAATTGCTAAAATTAAAACTGAATTAAAGATAATAAAAAAACTAAAAAAGAAAAAAAAAAAAGAAAAAAATATAAATATTACTAAAAAGAAATGAAACAAAATAGTTGATTAAAAATTTGAAATGTTACACTGGCAACTAACTGAAATAATTTTAAGTTGAAGCACTAAAATTACTAAAATTAAAAATGAATTAAAGAGAGACAAAAATATTTAAAAAATAAATTAAAAAATAAATTAAAAAAAATATAAGGCAAAATATAAATTACTGACAAATGAAACTTAAAATAGTTAAAAGAAAATTTGAAATGTTGCACTGAAGTTAAAGTACTAAAAGTGCTCAAATTTAAACCAAATTAAAGATAAACAAAAATATTACAAAAACAAAACTAAACAAGAAAATATAAATATTATTGAAAAAATTAAACAAAATAGTTCACTAAAAATTAGAAATACTGCATTGACGACTAACTGAAGTAAGTTTAAAATGACTAAAACTGAAAAATCAAGAGCTAAAATTAAATAATAAAATTACAAAAACATTTACCAAATTTTAAAACTTTAACTCAAATTTGAATGAAAACTGTATTATAACAGTATATAAACAAAATAAAAATAGTCAAACTCAATTCTTATTTATGTGGCACAATGCAATTTATTAACACTTGAATATACTATGAATCTCACAGACTTTGTTTAATAAAACAACCCTTTTTTATGTCCACAAACACCTGCTAGTCCTCACTCAACACAGTGTAAGCAAAGTTTGATTTCTATTGTTTGCTGTTGACCGACTAAAGTTTCACCGACCAATGTTTTCCTGCAAAAAGGATGTCCTGATTTACCGCAGGAACAGTTCATCATGTTTTTTGTCATCTGTAACAGTGTACTAAAGGGTCATTCAGTGTCAACAAGTACTTGGGAAAGTACAACCTTGTGGTAAAACTTCCAATTCTCTAAAAATGATCATGTGGACAACAAATCTATTACCGTAATGAAAAAAAAAATCTTCCATTTAGCACTGTGTGTGTAGTAATAAATTCTTTCTGAATTTAGAGAAGTATTTTTTTTACCCAGATTTCACTTTAAAGGCCTTTGAATTTTCTGCTATAGTGAAAACAAGATGTTAAGAATTGAAAGCATTTCTGAGTCATCTTACAAAGCCCACATGTACGTACCGTCAATGGTGATGGTGCTGGAAGACTCATTGCGTTCTGCGTATTTCTTGCCTTTGTGAAGCCACTTAATGGTCACAGGGTTGGGAGGACCGACCGCCTCACAGGTCAACGTGAAGGGAGTGTTTCTCCTGATGTTCACGTCACTCGGCTGTATAGTGAAGGTCGGCAGGCCTGGATTTGAGCAAAATGTGGCAAAACATCAAACGTCTAAAACGCACAAGCAAAAGTTGTGTCGCTGAGCTGAAGGTTTACTTACCTTCCACCTCTATGGTGATGGGATTTGACTCAATGATCTTGTTGCTGACACTAAGCCTGCAGTGATATTCTCCAGCATCTGCTCTCTGGACATTTTTAATGCTGAAAGATGATGGAAAGGAAATAAATCAAGAACATTTCTGATAATATTTACAAAACAAAATTTCCTTTAAAATTTTATTTTACAACTCTGGAGTCAAAAAAATGTGACCCTGGACCATAAAACCAGTCATAAGGGTCAATTTTTTTTAAACTGAGATGCATACATCATCTGAAAGCTAACAAATAAGCTTTGATGTATGGTTTGCTAGGATATAACAATATCTGGCCGAGACAACTATTTGAAAATCTGGAATCTGAGGGTGCAAAAAAAAATCTAAATATTGAGAAAATCAGTTCTTAGCAATGCATATTACTAATCAAAAATTAAGTTTGGATGTATTTATGGTAGGAAATTTGCAAAATATCTTCATGGAACATGATCTTTAATTAATATTCTAATGATTTTTGGCATGAAAGAAAAATCGATAATTTTGACCCATACAGTGCATTGTTGGGTATTGCTACAAATATACCCGTGCGACTTATGACTTATGTTTTGTGGTCCAGGGTGACATATAATATACATTGACTGATCCAATTTAATGCATTAGCAAATGAGACATGAATAACTTTGCTGAAATTAAGCAAAGCATTAGATTTTTAAATGTGACATTTAAACATTTAAGTGTGATCATTTTGCAGAGGCTTATAACCAAAGCATCCTTTAAATGAACCAACAAAGGGAACAAAAAAAAAAAAGCAACTTCAGTCATAGGAGCTGGTAATATTACTGTAGACGAAAATATAAAAGAAAACTGAGATTTAAATATTAAATAATTTTTTTACGTCAGATTTAAATTACTGTAAAATTTTAAGTATATAAACTATAAAAATATTTTACTAGTATATTACTATAATATATGATATTACTAGTAATATACCAGTATATTACTATAAGTTTATTACTAAAAAATATCTTATTACTGTAAATTTGTATTTAAAAAAAATATTTTTAATAAAATAATAATAATATTTTTATTAAATAAAATAAAGTTCTGAAAAATGTGTCTTTAGGGGTTTTAGATTCTTTACATTGTTTTTAGATTCTTTCCATTGACAAAAATATTCAGCAAAAAACGTGATGGGAGCTGGTAATATTACTGTAAAAGAGCATAAGAAAAAATAGGAAAATTGAGATTAATTTAATTGATGTATTTACTAAAAAGGTACTATTATTATTATTATTATTATTATTTATTAATTTTTATGATTATTAATTATTTTATTTTGAAAAATATTTGTGTTAAATAGTGTTCTAGAAAAAGTGTGTCTTCAGGGGTTCTAGATTTTCTTTACATTGACAAAAACAAAACTCATTCAAAAAAGTTATGTATGCTGTAATATTACTGTAGAAGAGCATATGCAAAATAGGAAAATTCATTCATTTAACAAACTAATGTATTTACAATTAGAATAAAAACATTTGTAAAAGTTATTTTTTAATATTTTATTATTTATACTTATTTATTTGTATGATTATTAATCTTTTTTATTTTTTAAATATGTTTATTAAATAAATAAAGCATTCTAGAAAACAAAGTGTGTCTTCAGGGGTTCTAGATTTCCCTTACACTGGCAAAAACAAAATTCATCACAAAAAAAAAAAACAACAACAACAGTCATGGATGCTGTAATATTACTGTAGACGAGCATAAGAAAAAAAAAAAAAAGAGGAAAACTGAGATTTACTTAACTAATTAATGTATTTACAATTTTAATGTAAATGTTTTTATTTTTATGATTCATATTTTATTAAAATACATATTTTTAATAGATAAATAAATTCCTTTACAAAAAAAAATCATCAAAAATAGACACTGAAACTAACAAGATCTGTTTATATTTTTATGATTCATATTTTATTTAAAAATAGATATTTTTATTAAATAAGTAAATTAATTTACACTGACAAAAACAAAATTCATCTAAAATAGACTTTGAAACTAACACAAGATCATCTGTTAATATTTTTATGATTCACATTTTATTTTAAAAATATTTTTTATTAAATAAATAAATAAATAAATTCATTTACACTAACACAAACAAAATTCATCAAAAATAGACTTTGAAGCTAACACAAGATCATCTGTTAATATGTAAAACATAGGCAAAAATAAAACGTAATGTGTCCATAAAAATTTATTGCAACGTTTCGACCAACAGGTCTTCGTCAGGCACGAATGAAGTGAACTGTGGTCGAAACGTTGCAATAAAAACATTTTATGGAGCTGTTATATCAGTGTGTGAGTTTGTTTTTTGCTTCACTTTGCCTTTTTTTGTACCGTTTTTTCTACACCTGAGCCCTATGTGGGTTTGTGGCATGTGTGCACCTTTTTTGCATTTTTGAATCTGTAAAACAGGCAGGTTGTTCGTTTGCTAATGCATATTCAGACAGATATTAGTCAGTATTGTTAATAATTACCTTATAGTGGATAGCAGGTTGACCGCCCCTTGAGTGTAGACCTCCGTCTGCATGCCTTCAGGGATTTCCTTACCGTTCCTGAACCACAGAATATTCAAGTCCTGGGTCACATCATGAATGTCGATGGAGCAGTTGACCTTGACATCTGACCCCTCTGACCGCTGGATAGTGCCAACGGTGGGTTTAAAGCGCAGCTTCTGGATCTCCTCCTGTGACAGATGTACGCTGGGAGCTCGTACCGGGACAATCGGCGGATCCGAAGCCTGCGTCGTCCGGAAAGATCGACCCTGTCTCGCCCAATAAGGCGAACCTCCGTGGTGGACGACAGCGAGGGGATGTTTCCAACTAGCAGCTGTTTGAGAAAATCAAATTTCATAAATACAAGCAAGCCATTAATAATTGATTAATAATACAGTATGAATACTATGGAAACCCCAAACATCTTTTTAAATCTTATGCAAACACATGCATGTAATCATTGACTACCATGGTGTATATCAACCTATGGTGCACGTGGTTCGGCCATACTACTTTTTTTTCTAAGGGAAATACTTGTTATTTTGACATTTTCTATTGAGTGACTCAGATCTGGCACGGCTTCAGAAAGACAGTGGAAAACCAGCATCCTGTTCTCCAGGAGCAAAAGGAAATTCTTTCTCTAATGGATTCTGTTATCAAAGGAAGCATACAAAGCTTTTATTGAGAGAGCCTTTCATATATACTATCTTTGGACGCGTGGAACTCGGTCAGAAAGATCTTGTACAACACATTTAAATTGTATTGTCTTGTGCACTATTACCTGATCAGTTGCTGTAGTGTAGATCACTGTTTCAGAGATACAAATCTATTTTGTCATTAAGCCAAGATCTAGAATGAGACGAACACATGTTTTTCTGCTGTGGTAATTCAATTTCAACACGGACCACTTCCACTTCTTTATTAGAAGATACTGAAAACCACTCCAGGTTTTATAGAAAATTCCTAGTCTTATAAAGCAGTTTTCACAATGCCAGTAAGCACTGATGAGGTTTCAGATACATACATGGACTTTCAGCATGGAAGGTCTATATTAAGTAAATACAGATTTTAAAAAAATCATAAAAGTCATACTAAAATGCAGTATAAAAATATTTAATAAACTTTTTTTTCACCTAAAAGTTTTGCTTAATTTAAACAAAAGGAGTCTGGAATAAAAAATATTTTTAATAAAAGGAAGAAAAAAACATATGTTACTAATTTTGTTTTTGACTCACAATCTGTCGTTTGATCAAGTCAAACCTATTTATATAATAATCTTTTAAACAAATCTTTTAAACAAAGCAACAAAAGGAGCAAAAACACACGCAACTTGATGTAGGAGCTGGTAATATTACTCTAGAAAAGTATAAAAAAAAGATTAAAATTGAGATGTGTTTAATATAATATATGTATTTATTAATATAAAAATATTTTATTATTACAGTTAATTTTATTAATTTGATTTTTATTTAAAATACATTAAATAAATAAATAAACAAACAAACTTTTTTAGATTTCCCTCACTTCAACAAAAAAGGAAGAAAAGGAAAATTGAGATTTATTTCATATTGAGATTTAATTTATTAATGTATTTACAATTTTAATTTAAAAATAATATAAAATATTATTTTGTAATTTTTTATTATTATTATTATTAATCTTTGTAATTAGAAAAATATTTGTATTAAATAATGAAATGAATGTTTAAGAAAAACATTTGTCTTCAGGGGTTTTAGATTTCCCTTTGACAAAAAAAAAAAAAAAGAAAGAAAAAAAAATTGTCATGGGAGCTGGTAATACTGTAGAAGAGCATAAGAAAAACAGGAAAATTGAGATTTATTTCATACTGAGATTTATTTAATTTATAAATTAATGTATTTAAGATGTTAATAAAAAAATAATATAAAATATTGTATTATTATTATTTATTTATTTTTAAAAAATATTAAATAAATAATCCTTTGCCAAGGCTGTTGGCATTCATTTTATTTTATTCATAATAAAATTTTATTTTTGATATTTAACAACAAAACCTTTAACAAGAGTACTGTACAACAAACCATTAGGACTATTTACTGTGAAATTTCAGTAAAGTCTCATCATTTATAGCTACTGACCACATGAACTAAATAGAGTCACAGACTAGCACTATTTAGTTTCTAAACCTTATGAAACTAGGGCAGATTATTCTTTCAGCAGTGTAATCCGCTAAACTATACAGTGAAGTAAAGTCAAACAGTTTTTAGTAACTATTACTATGTACCTTGAGCTCTACGTTGCATGTCTGAAAATGTAATATTAATCTTAAAAAGTAATTCACAACATTAATATTAAGTAGAGTATGCTTAAATATTTAATTAGGTTCTGTCAAGTACACAAGTAACAAATCAGACGATTAATACGAGTTTATCCACGCAGAAAAGCAAAAGTTTTGTGTTGACAACTTCATTCCACCTAAAGATCCTGGCTATAAATCGATTCCATATGACAAAAACAAAGCAAAATCTCATTTCAGACGACACAAATCTCATCACATGCGCGCTTTTAACAGCACTTTCTGAACTTTCTAAGGTTGCTGATTCAGCTGCTTTCAAAACATGCTCAAAAACATCACAGTAACTTTAAGAAAATCGCACATCTTACCAGTTGTCAGTCTGACTGACTGTGAAAACAATCCGACGAGCAGTGGAGTTAAAAAGCGCAACATCGTTGAGAAACTTTTGCCCAAAATAAACCCCATAGCGCTTTCGTTTCTTTTTCCTTTAGTAAAAGTGTGTCAGATGAGTATAAGCACGAAGCAGCGTATGAGCAGGTCAAATAACATCTTCTTCGCTCTTTTCTCTGGGTCATTTAACACACGAAGGAATGCGTGTGCTTCGCCGTGACGAGTGCAGCTGATTCCAAGCGCGCTCTCGCTGGACGAACGCGGTCCCTGGCGTGACGTCACACCAGCAGTTTGGGATGCGCGCTTCTCATAAATATACGTAGTATAGGCCTATACTAAATACACTACCAGTCAAAAGTTTTTGAATAGTAAGGCTTTTAAAGTTTTTCTTTTAAAGAAGTCTCTTCTGCTCACCAAGCCTGCATTTATTTGAGCCAAAGTACAGCAAAAACAGTATCATTGCTAAATGAAGTATTCATTTCTATAATGTCTTCACCGAAAAAAAAAAAAAATTATACTGACTCAAAGCTTTTGAATGGCAGCTCTTTGGATCTTTCTATTTATCAAATAATCCTAAAACAAAGTACAAAACTGTTTTAAATATTATTATTATTATTATTATTATTATTATTATTATTTAAAACAGTTATTATTATTTGTTAATAATAATAATAATAATAATAATAATAATAATAAATGTTTCTTGAAGAGCAAATCAGCATATTAGAATGATTTCTGAAGGATCATGTGACTAGAGTAATGATACTGAAAAGTCAGCTTTGATCGCAGGAGTAAATTACATTTTAAAATATATTCAAATAGAAAGCAGTTATTTTAAATAGTAAAACTATTTCAAAATGTTACTGTTTTCGCAGTACTTTGGCTCAAATAAATGCAGGCTTGGTGAGCAGAAGAGACTGCTTTCCTCCATTTCCTTCAATTAGAGATTGTTTAGGCCTGCAAAATATTTCTAAAAATGTTTCTGTGAAGGTACTTGGACAAAATATGAGAAAAACAAAATGCTACTCTATATAAATAAAAATGTGAAAATGAATAAATAAATCAATACAAAAAATTACACAACTGTTTTAAATTTTATTATTATTATTATTATTATTATTATTATTATTATTATTATTATTACTGTTTTTACTATTATTTATTTATTTATTGTTATTTATAATAATAACAAATATTTATTGAACAGCAGATCAGCATATTAGAATGATTTCTGAAGGATCATGTGACACTGGAGATTGAAGTAATGATGCTGAAAATGTAGGTTTTATCCCAGGAATAAATTACATTTTAAAATATTTTACATTAGAGAGCACTTATTTTAAACAGTAAAAAATATTTCTAAATTTTACTGTTTTTGCTGTACTTTGGACAAAATAAATGCAGGCTTGGTGAACAAAAGAGGCTTCTTTTAAAAAAATGTAAAAATTCTTAATATAATTCTTTAATTCTTTAATAAAACATATTTAAATAAAAATGCAAACATGAATGAATGAATAAATAAATAAATAAATAGCTGACTTGCCTACTAGACAGTGTCAAAAATACATTGTCTAGTTTAGGATTTCAAGTACATAATTAAAGACTGCAAACAGCTGCAAACATTTTGCTTGAATTTTATTAAACTACAAATACTACATGGTAACAAAAAAAAAAGACCTTCATTTGAAATGTTTTCAAAACAATAGTTGGATTTGTCCACAAAGTGGCGCTATTCCATGATATAAAACAGCTCCAAACAGACTGGAATATAATATTCAAACATTAGTGACAGCAACTAGTTAAGTTACATAACTTAAATGTATAACTTAAATAAGAAAACTCTTTTCCACATTAAAAGACTTTAAAATGACAAATCAAACTTTTTACAGCAATTATGTAAAACGATAATCAGTTTACATTCAGACAACAAAAGGCTAAAATGCTTTTGTAGAATGTTAAGAGTTCTGAAAATGACTGATGCTTCTCACCTCACTGTAAGAAAAGCCACATCTTGTAGAAATTGTCACATTTTTGATGCATTTACCCACTAACAATAGCCTTTTTGGTCGCTATATTCTCTCTCAAAAGACTCATACAAGTCAATGCATTTAGAGATAAGAGTGAAAATGAGTTGCATTGTCCTCTGAAAAGCATATCATCTTCCCAGATAAGATTGAGCACAGCTCAAGGGCAGAACACCAGGAAAATCATGGCATTAAATGAGCCTGAATGTCTTGTTTCTCTAGACTCTTTGCACCTTCGTTCGAGGTGTTAGATGGGGAAAACTGGACATCCACACGACAGCACGAGGAGCTTTGGAGTTTGCATTGGAGCCGGAGCTGCTTTTGCTTCGATGGATGTTCTCCGAGCAGTACGTCTTCATTCGGTACAAGTTGGCTTTGCTCTCACAGCAGCCCATGGAGCTCAAAAGGATGCATGCATCCTTTCTAAAGGCCCTGGTGAAGATAGCATAGAGGAAGGGGTTTGCACACGAGTTGATGGGGTAGAAAAGCACAAGGAGGATCTTAGAATTGGTCACCGTGATTAACGGGACTTTGAAGGCCGCAGAGATGGCGAAAAACGAAATGGGTGCCATGCACAGAAAATCAGTGAAGATTAGCACAGCCATGCGTTTGGCGATCTTAGCGTCGGCGGCACGTCCAGGGAACTCAGGGTTGCGAACGGCGGTGTAAATACACACGTAACAGCCGCAAATCACCAGGAAAGCACCGACGTTAAACAGCAGGAGGAGTATTACGTAAGCTTGGGATAGGGGGGTCTCGATGTCCATCGGCAAACACATACTGACTTTGTTGTAGCTGCTGACACCCATTAAGGGGAGTGCAGCCATTCCTAGACAGAGCAGCCATCCGGCAACCATTATCGCAGAAGCGTGGCTCAATCCCAGACGGCGTTCCAGCCGGAGAGCGTGTGTGATCGTGTGCCAGCGCTCAACGGTAATGGTTGACAGCGTATAGACGGATAGTTCTCCACCAAAAACAGACAGAAACCCGGCGATCCCGCATCCAACTCCGGTTTGCCACTCAATAGCGTGTTGACTGTAATGCCCTCGTGTCCTGAGATCCACGGTGGCGATCATAAGCAGATACACGCCGATGCAGAGGTCAGCGAAGGCCAGGTGGCACATGAGGAATCTCGGGACGGTCAGTTTGCAGCGGCTGGTAAATAACACAAGCAGCACCGTCAGGTTGCCGGCGATGGCCAGGACGTTGATGAACCAAATGGCCACACGCAAGAAGCTGAAACCGGCGATGTCCTCGCAGGGGTTGAAAGCGTCAGCCTCTGGGCTGCACTGGAGAGCCGGTCGGCGCTGACAAAGGTCCAGCTCTGGGTAATAGAAGTCCATGGTGCCAAAAGTGTCCTCGACTGATGTGGATCCAACAATATCTGATGCAAGAGGACCGTCAAGTGTTTGAGAATCATCAGAGGAGACGTCAGATGGACTGAGAACAAACACGGAGAAAACGGTCAGCATCACAGTAGTTGTATCGATGGAGTTATCATTGTTACACCATACTACAGGTTTTTGATGTTGTTTAAAGAAGTCTCTTCTGCTCACCAAGCCTGCATTTATTTGATTCAAAACACAGCAAAAGCAGTAATATTGTGAAATATTTTTACTATTTAAAATAACTGCTTTATATTTGAATATATTTTAAAATGCAATTTATTCCTGTGATCAAAGCTGAATTTTCAGCATCATTGCTTCAGTCTTCAGTGTCGCATGATCCATCAGAAATCATTCTAATATGCTGATTTGTTGTTCATGAAAGATTTTTTAATTATTATTATTATCAATATTTAATTTTTTTTTCAGGATTCTTTAATGAATAGAAAGATCCAAAGATCAGCATTTATCTGAAATAATAAGCTTTTGTAACATTATACCATTCAAAAGCTTTGAGTCAGTATAATAGGAACTAGATATAAAATATAAATTAATATTTTTATTTAGCAAGGATGCTTTAAATTGATCAAAAGTGACGATAAAGACATTTATAATGTTACAAAAGATTTCTATTTCAGATAAATACTGTTCTTCTGAACTTTCTATTCATCAAAGAAACCTGAAAAAATTCTACTCTGCTGTTTTCAAGATTATAATAATAATAAATGTTTTTTGAGCAGGCAATCAGAATATTAGAATGATTTCTGAATGATCATGTGACTGAAGTAATGATGCTAAAAAATCAGTTTTGAAATCACAAGAAGAAATTACATTTTAAAGCATATTCAAAAAGAAAGCAGTTATTTCAAATAGTAAAAATATTTTAAAATATTACTGCTTTTGCTGTACTTTAAATGCAAATAAATGCAGGCTTGGTGAGCAGAAGAGACTTCTTTTAATGATCTAAATCTTACTGTTCAAAAACTTTTGACTGGTAGTGTAAATAGAGCTAAACCTAAAAAAACACATTTGTTACAGTACTGGAAATAAAATAAATGATAACTGAAAACCTTAAAGTTATTACATTTCAGCTATTTGCCAAGCCAAATTTTTTTATTTTCATTTACAGTAGTTTAACTTGATTTACAGAAATAACTAAAACTAAAACCATAAAAAAAACATTTTTGTTAAATTACTAACACTTTAAGATTAAAAAAAAAAAGTTTTAAATATTAATAAAAACTATAATAGTATACCAATGATACTAAAATAACACTGAGAGGTTCTCTTGTATTTTTATTTTATTTTAGAATTTTATGAAACATGCAAAACATTGTAACAGATGTAATATAAACAGGAACAAATTAATCTACATCAAGAAATAAAATAAAAATAAAATAAAATAAAATAATTTTATTTCAGATAGTTGCCAAGAAAGCATTTCTAGTTTTTATTCAATTTAACTTGAAGGACTAAAATGACTAAAATTACAACTTAAACATATATACAAATATTCATATAATGTCATTTTCAGATTTTTTTTTAAACGAAGCACATTGCAACATCTTTCATTTAAAATGATTTAACTGTAATAAAAAGTAGGGAATTTTGTGTGTGTGTTTTGTTTTTAATCTGATGAGAAATGTAATTTGGTATCCAGGCAAATCTGAGCACAGTTTGACAGACTGTTGAGAACTCAGGACGATACACATATAAGATTACTGGGGAAAAAATGAAAAGCAGACTTAATTTGTCTCCATTTGCTTTCATTGGTGGCAAGGAGAAACTATTTTTACAACTATTTGTAAGGTGAGATAATCTTGTATTATCCTTTAATTAGCAGAAAAACTGCCAAAAACATTTTTGTCTTCCTCTGAGCCAGTTTACAACAATTTGTTCAATTCCCAGCCCAGTTTCACATGTGTGAATGATTCTGAAGACACTATTTTATGCCTTATCACAGTTTTCACTCCTTTGCAAATTAAATGATACTTAATTACAATTATAGTTCATTATAATTACATTAATTTTGAATACTTCCTTTTGTCATTAAAACTTTTGACACTGCCTTTGTAATTTTAATAAGTGCATTAAAGCTGATACATATTTGAAAAATTCTCATTCTTATTTTGACCTTTTTTTTTTTTTTTTGCAAATCAGCAGAATTTTTTTTTTAAGATGCAGGACAGTACAATCCAAAAACAAAACTTTAGTCTTACTCAGCTGGTGAATTGTTGTCACCACAGTATGATGATCCATTTCCTAATGCACTGATGACAGATCCCTCCCTATATGAGAGCGAGAAATATTATTTCAGACTTTGGATTTGAACAATGAATCATAATATTAAAAATAAACGTCAGGTGCTCTTATTGGAGCTCTATTTGTAATCTCATTACGTTAATGTTTTTATGGCGTTCACTGAGCGAGAAGTGCTAGTGATGCTCTTCTTCAAAATGACAATTAATAAGATGAAAGTATATTTTATTCCTCGTGTTTGATGTGTATGTTGACCTGTTGGAGTCCCAGCTGAGCAGAGCGCAGCAGTGGCTGGGATACGTGAGCTGTGCCTCTCTCAGGCTCTTCAGTCCCTTCAGAGGAGGAAGTCTCTTCAGAGCGAACGCTGAACGAGCCACCAGCATCAGCACAGACTCCAGACCATGAGAGGGCAGCGTCTCAAGTGCTGTCGATGACACATCCCTGAAGAACAACAGAGAGTGAAATACTGCATTATCAAGAGTAGTGCTATAGGTCCCAATTCTGTGAAAGCTTATTCTGCCACAAAATAAACAAATAAAGTGATTGTGACTTATCCCTCAAAAATCTGAGTTTACGTCTCGCAATTTTGACGTTTTTTCCTAATAATTCTGACTTTTTTTCAGAATTTCAAATTAAAATCTTTTAATGCTCAATTATGAGTTATCTAGCAATTCTGACTTTTTCCCTGACAATTCTTACTTTTTCCCCCCCCTGTAATTCAGATTTTTTCTCTGAATTGCAAATTTAAATCTTGTATGAGTTTTTATCTAGCGATTCTGACTTTTTTCCCTTATAATTATTTTGTTTCTCGTAATTCAGACTTTTTTTCTCAGAATTGCACATTTAAAACTTGCAATTATGAGTTTTTATCTAGAAGTTCTGACTTTTTCACTCACAATTGTTACTTTTTTTGCGAGTTCATATTGAGCAATTCTGACCTTTTTTCTGAATTATGAGTTAATATCCCATAATTCAAACTTCAACATCATCTCATAATTTTAAAATTTTCTCTCACAATTGCAGGATTATATATTCCATTTCAGATTTTTTCTTGCAATTCTACGTTTATATCTCGCAATTCTGAATTCATATCTCACAATCCTGACATTTTTCAGAATTGTGAGTTTACATCTTGCAATTCTGAGTTTAAATCTAGTAATTCTGACTTTTTTTCTCGCAAAACTGGCATTTTTATTAGAATTGCAAATGTACATCTCGGAATGCTGAGTTTATATCTAGCAATTCTGACTTTCTTCTTGGAATTTTAAGTTAATATCTTACAATTCATATATATATATATATATATATTATATTATTTTTTTTTTTTTTTTTTTTTTTTTTCAGAATTGTGAGTTTATACCTTGCCATTTTAGTTAACCTGTCATAATTCTAAAAATTTTCTCATAATTGCAGGATTATATCTTCCAATTCCGATTTTCTAGCCATTCTACATTTAAATTTGACAATTCTGACATTTTTCTCACAATTCTATGAGTTAACATAGCAATTCAGATTTTTTTTTTCTCAGAATTGCGAGTTTACAATTCTGAGTTCATATTTAACACATTTTTACCTTTTTTCAGAAAAGGTGAGTTAATATGAGTTAACATCTCACAATTCAAACTTTTTCTCAGAATTGTGAGTTTATACTTTGCAATTTTAGTCAACACCTCGTAATTCTAAAATTTTCACAACTGCACGATTATATCTTTCAATTCAGATTTTTTATTGCAATTCTACGTTTATATCTCACAACTCTGAATGCATATCTCACTTTTTTCTTGCTAATCTGGCATTTTTCTCAGAATTGCATCATGTACATCTCGGAATGCTGAGATTATATCTAGCAATTTTTACTTTTTTTTCTCAGATCTTCCAAATCTGAGCTTATACCTAACAGTTTTGAGTTCATATTCAGTCCTGACATTTTTTCAGGCAGTTCTAAGTTTTTCCCCCCCCCACAATTTAGATTTTTTTCTCAGAATTGTGAGTTCATCTTGTAATTCTGATCTTACATCTAGCTATTCTAACTTTTTTTAATATCTCGGTTCAGATTTCAGACCTTATTTCAAAATTTTAAGTTTATACTTAGCAATTTTTAGCAATTCTAATTTTTTCTCAGAATTTAGAGTTTATATCTTTCAATTCTGAATTCATATCTCTTAGTTCTGTCATTTTTTTCTTTACAATTCTGGGTTCACATTTAGCATTTCATACTTATTTTCAGAATTCTCCATTTTTATATTGCAATGGCGAGTTTATATCTCACAGTGTTTTTTTTTCTTGCAATTCTAATCTTATATCTCATAATTCTGAGTGAACTTCTTGTAATGCTGATAAAACTGAAAATGCACCATTTACAAGGTAATAAACCTGAGCTATTTGCTGAATTAAACATGTACTTTTCCAATGGATACTGTATATGATTTAAAACACACCCCTGGGAGGTGCTCAGTCCTGCTTCTTTGTGTTTCCTACTGCAATCAATCTCACCTGAACCAGCAAATCAAGGTCTTCAGGTTTTCTCGAAAGTTAAAAGCATGTGTGATAAAACTCTAGTTTAGAGTAAGGTAATGCACCATCTTTAGCCATTCACACTGACATCTGATAAGACCCGACACAAAGCACTCAGGCCAGAGAAGATGAATGGCTAAATGAGTTCTTCACAGTGAAGGTACTGTAAGAGCCAGTACTTGCAAGAGAAAAGGAAAATAGTCTTGGCACCAGTATTTCAGCATCATATCACTTACAGTATAGTGGGGCCAAAAGCTCCTTTGAAAGCGTCTTCATTGATCACACGCAGATCTTTGTTGTTCTTTAACACTCTGCAAAATAAACAGATTACACTGTGATTTTACACTGATGGTGTTCGATTTACTTTGAAACTATTTTCACTCAGACATTGCTAGTACATTTCACAAATAATTACAAAGAAACACTGGCTTAAATGTGATATTTTGAATCAGAAAGACTGAAATAGCATTTTCTATAATAATCTTTGTTTTATTTACAACTATTTTTACAGTGTACAGCACAAAACTGACTAAGGCAAAACTGAAGATCTTAATTTGTTAGTATTTACAGTTTGTCTAATTTAGTTCCATTGAAGGCATGGCTTTCTATGTCTTGAAATCCATTGTTAAAGAGATTCCTGAAACGAGAAAGAGAGAGAAAAAAGTTAATTAGCTTATAATACGCTTAAATATAGTCTGAATACTATGGTATTTATCCCTATTGTATTACATATTAGTTGAAGTACACAGTAAAAAATAAAAAAGACAATTTATTGAGTCAGCTTATAATAATTTGTTACCGTGCTGCCTTAAAATGTTAAGTTCAGTCAACTAAAATAAGTTTAGTCAACTTGAAATGTTAAGTTGTACTAAGTAACAATTTAGATATTTGTGTTTGCTAAACTTAACAGATGGGTAAGTAACCCAGCTGCCTTAAAATTTTAAGTTGATTTAACTTAAATATCTAAGTTGTCACATAGTATAATTTAACATTATAAGTTGAATAAACTTTTTTTGAGTTGACTGAACTTAAAATGTTAAGGCAGCCAGGTTGCAAATTATTTTAAGTTGACTCAACAAATTGTTTTTTTTTTAAGTGTACATAATTGTATGGTTTAAAAAAATTAAACACTGATTATTTATATAACAGTATGTGTGCTTCAGGAAGTGTTTGTGATTACAGGCTTTGCTATCTTGTTTGCATACAGATACAGGGATTGAAGGCTGTGTGTCTCGTACACTCATGTAGACTAAGCAAAAAATTTGATTAACAGCACTATCATGTAGAAAGACTGACAATTATTTCACTATATCAGGATTGCAAACCCATAAAAGTGATTTTGCTCTTTCCTGCTCTTGTGCATTACTCTTTAAAACACCAATAAAATATTTCTGGTTTTGTTTAACTTGTTTATCATACGGGTCAAATCATGGGAAGTCTGTCCAAAAAGAACATTTATTGAAACCAAAAATGCAAAACCTAGTGAGTGTTTTAGTCTGATATTAATGGTCTGAGGAGTAATTGTTTTATGACTCTGTCACAATGTGATGCAAAAAGGCTGTCATTAATGGATGAGGCCATAAAAACTGAACTTGATCAAAAAGCAAATCCACAACTCATGAATAAGAGCCACACAGCATTTCAAAGAGGCTTTTGACATGGTTGATTTAAGGCACAGCAGCAAAATGGACTATTTGTTTTTTTGGGTCAGAGAGAGTGTAGAAAATAGCCACGCAGCTTATATTTGGTATAAAAGTTATAATAGGTTACTAATTGGTCATTGGAATAGCCATACTGTTCAATTACAGTGGCATGTGAAAGTTTGGGAACCCCTTGCAGAATCTGTGAAAATATGAATAATTTTAACAAAAGAAGAGAGATCATACAAAATGCATGTTATTTTTTATTTAGTTCTGTCCTGAGTAAGATATTTTACATAAAATATGTTTACATATAGTCCACAAAAATAGCTGAAATTATTAAAATAATGCCCTCCAAAAGTTTGGGAACCCTTGGTTCTTAATACTGTGCATGTTTATCTGGATGATCTACGACTGTTTTTTTGTTTTGTGATTGTTCATGAGTCCCTTGTTTGTTCTGAACAGTTAAACTGAGCAAAAAAGAAAAATGGAGAAAAATCCTCCACGTCCTGCAGATTCTTTGGTTTTCCAGCATCTTTTGCATATTTGAACCCTTTCCAGCAGTGACTGTATGATTTTGAGATCCATCTTTTCACACTGAGGACAACTGAGGGACTCAAACAGAACTATTAAAAACGGTTCAAACATTCTCTGATGCTCCAGAAGGAAACACGACGCATTAAGAGCCGGGGGGTGAAAACTTTTGGAATTTGAAGATCAAGGTAAATTGTACTTAATTTGTCTTCCGGGAAACATGTAAGCATCCTCTGTTGCTTCCGAAGGGCAGTACTACATGGAGAAAAAAAATGATATTTCAACAAAATAAGAAAAATTTGGATCTTCATCCTGTTCAAAAGTTTTCACCCCCCGTCTCTTAATGCATCGTGTTTCCTTCTGGAGCATCAGTGAATGTTTGAACCTTTTTTTTTTAGCAGTTGTGAGTCCCTCAAAATTTTGAAGGGGGTTATTTTAATCATTTCAGCTATTTTTTGGTCTTGTGGACTATATGTTAACATCTTTTATGTAAAATATCTTACTCAGGACAGTACTAAATAAAAAATAACATGCATTTTGTATGATCTCTCTTATTTTGTTAAAATTATTGACATTTTTTTGACAAGTTTGTTCCCAAACTTTTGCATGCCGCTGTATTATGTGAACATAGAGAGGAATACATCCATTTTAATGTCTATGGCAGAGTTTCCCAAGCTGGGGTTTGCAAAAAAAAAAATACAGTAAATATTATGAAATAATTTTACAATTTAAAAATGTCTGTTTTCTATTTGAATATATTTAAAAATATAATTTATTTCTGCGATTCAAAGCTGAATTTTTTCAGCTTCATTACTCCAGTCTTCAGTGTCACATGATCCAGAAATCATTCTAACATGCTGATTTGCCGCTCAGTTGTTAATAATGGTTAAAAACAGTAATGTTGAAAACAGTTGTGCTGCTTAATATTTTTATTTGAAACAGAAATCTTTCATAATATTATAAATGTCTTTATTGACACCTTTGAACATATTAATGTGTCCTTTCTGAATAAAAGTATAATAAAATATAAAGGTAAACTAAGATACTTACATTGTGGTGTACTCACTTGTCATTCCGATGAAAGCGTTTGGTGGGACTGAACGCAGGTTGAGATTATCACAAATATACCTAAAAAAGAACAAAACCACTTTAGTAATTGAAACAATAAGCCCTTTTCCTAAAGTCTCCTAATCGATTACACCTGTGGTCTTCTCAGCAGTGCTCTGACTCACAGCTCTCACAGACTGTGTTTATCTGTATCTTTCATAACACTCCATTTTCTGTCAGCTTGAGAAAGATAAAAGATAGCACCGTGCCTGCATTATAGCATCACTATTACTTCCCATCATTCGATCTCACTCACCACATCTCTCACACAGACTAGTGAAATAACAGCCGCAGAGTAAAACTCACAGAATGAAATCAGACTCCAGGGAGAAGATGGAGGTCAGGTCAGGGAATACACTTATGCCGGTGTTGGAAATGCTCCTGTAAACATTAAAATCAATAGGAATTGGGTTTAGATCTTCATTAGGAGAGCTTAACAGTGTCTGAGAAGTTGATGTTTAAATTAAATGTATATGCATTTGTAGTTATATATCAATTCAGATGTGAGTTTGATGAAGATCTGCTCACAGATATCTCAACTTGGGAAGATGGTTGAACGCCCGCTCGTCGATGCGAACGAGGCTGCGCGTGTTTTGGATTGAGCTGTGACACAAATTCTTGCATGAGAATCACTAACAAATGACACATATCTGTGAAAAGAACTTTCTGTTCCAGTTATAATTGCGACAAATATTAACTAAAGTATGCATGAATCATTTTCACTGTTCCTTGAGTGGTTTCTTACATCTCTGAGACATTCAGAAGGTTGTTGAATGCTTCCGTCTCTATGGTTTCCACTGATGTGCTTTGGGCGATTTCTCTGAATCCAAAAAATACAAAAACAGATGAACGAAAATAAAAAATGTGTCTCAACTACATCATTTTCTGCATTTATTTATGCTTATAAAACATAAGCAATTGTGCACGATCAGAACAGGAACATTTTAATTAATGTCGACTTTGATATAACCTTTGATGGGTACATCTTAAAATTGCATATATGTAAATTTCTGTATGTCTGAGTAATTTTAAGTGTACAATATCAATGCATTGACAGCAGCTAAAGCATAAGTTGAAACTAAAATTGGTTTCTGAAATTTTGGGACTCTCGATTAGTAAATGATCGAGAAACTTGGTAACACTTTACAATAGTTCATTAGTTAACATTAGTTGACTACATTAGATAACATGAACTAAGAATGAACAATACTTCTACAGCATTTTAGTTAATGTTAATCTTTAGCATTTACTAATGCATTATTAAAATCACAGGTTGTGTTTGTTAACATTAGTTAATGCACTATGAACTAACATGAACAAACAATGAACAACTGTATTTTTTTAACCAACATTAACAAAGATTAAAAAATAGTGTAATAAATGTAGTTCATTGTTCATTCATGTTAACAAATGATATCTTGTTATACCAGATACTATACTAACCAGATTTTTAATTGTCTGTTGATGAATAATCAAGTCTTTAAAAAAAATCACAGAACTGAATGAAATAAATGAAATTAAATAAATTCATGCATAAATGTGATGCTGTTACATATTTACTGCCAACATATTTAATGCCATTTACATCATTTACTATGAGTACAATAAAATCAACCTATGAATTTTTGTTTGTAAACAACACTTTTTTAGGCTTTAAGCAATCCATTAATTTATAGCTTTAATAATTTATCAGGACGTTGAATTCATAAACATGTAATGTAAACTAATATCTCTTCTGCTCACCAAGGCTGCATTTATATGATCAAAAATACAGTAAAAACAGTAATATTGTGAAATATTATTACAAATGAAAAGAACTGTTTTTTATGTGAATATATTGTAAAATCCTTCAGAAATCATTCTGAAACATGAATCTAAAATTAAGCTGTATAACTAATCAAATTTAAAACGATTCTACTATTCTACAATTCAGGCCTTTACTACAAATGGCAAAACAAAAGTTTAACTTTTTTAATAATGCATTTCTTTTAATAATGCATTTTTAATAATAATAATAATAATAATAATAACAACAATATCAACAACAACATTAATAATAATAATAATAATAACAATATAGCAAATCATAAATATTTTATATTAGTATTATTAATAAGTTAATATTATTATTAAAATGTAAAAAAAAAATATTAGTAGTATTACAATGAAATGTTTTATTATATTATTACATATTACATCTATTCTGCTCACCAAGGCTGCATTTATATGATCAAAAATACAGTAAAATTGTGAAATATTATTACAAATTAAAATAACTGTTTTCTATTTGAATATATTGTAAAATGTAATTTATTTCTGTGATGTAATGCTGAATTTTCAGCATCATTACTCCAGTCTTCAGTGTCACATGATCATTCAGAAATCATTCTGAAACATTCTGCCTAAGAAACATTTTTTATTATTATCGGTGTTGAAATGTAAATGTCTTTACTGTCACTTTTGATCAATTTAATGCATCCTTGCTGAATTAAAGTAATATTTTAAAATGAACTGTGAAGAATAACAGACCGCATGCTAATCTGCTTATGATTCTGTCTAGTCTTTATTCCAAACGGGTTTTTATTAGACATATTTTATGTGCATAAAATGTTCACATAAATTACAAAAAGCAGTAACAGAGAAGCAGTATGTTCAGCCAAAATCATTATGTACTACCTACCTACTAATAAAAACAAATCAGCTTTCACCCTCATCTCTGTTATGATCATTTATATAAATATGTAATTGCATTGCATTCTTGCACATTCTAATTCAGGTTTTAGTTTATGTTGTAATTGCATTATAAGAGTTAAAAAGGTTAGTTCCAATATGAATTTTTCAGTGTAGAACATATAAGCCAAACATCTTATTTGAAGCCATTTCTAGGGACGAGATGCTTCTTTTTAGATAAATGAGAGGAAGATTCTTCACAGAATCCGCTGGACTCTAAATGTGATATTAAAACTGTCACTGACAAAATACTGCTTCTTTTAATGCTCGTGATTCACGCCAAAGAATAATCTATTCTGTGCAAGCGCTCAAACTGTTCCTCCTAACTTGGATGTCCTGACCTTTTCAAAGGGCTGCGAGGAAAAATTGGCATTGAAAGCTCCTTCGACTCTGCGTTCTGAAACAGGGAGTGGACATCAAAGATGTTCCTCACGGATCACATAATGTGGAGATAAGCTTGTTGGCTGGGAGAGAAGTGATGATGGATGGCATTTCCCTTCATTGGACATGCTAAACATCTGGTTATCTGTCGTCATTTTTTAAAAACAATGAATACTCACATTCTTTTTACTCCTTTCAGGCCGTCGAAACTGTGAGTGCTGATGGTTCTCACTGAGATGTAGTTCAAAACTCTGAAATTGAGATGCACAGGATGAATTAATACAAATTTTGCAACCATATAGCAACACACTAGCAACCATTCAAGTTTTACGTGGATTATTTGTGGATTATTGTAACGTTTTTATCAGCAGTTTCCACTCTGATTTTGACGGCACCCATTCACTGCAGAGGACACATTGGTGAGCAAGTGATGCAATGCTAAAATTTCCCTAAATCCCATGAAAAAATAAACTCATTTAAAGATATTATTTATAGTAATAATTAAGGGTACAGTAAATATTTAACAACTAACATTTATTACACCCTTAATTTTCACACAATTACATTTTCCAATCCACTGCTAAAAATGGCGATGCAAATTGCGAGTAATTACATCACATTATGTCTCGCATGTCTGGGCCATGTTTCGATTAAGAGTTCGGAGCCTTTGCACTCGGATAATTATAACTTAGGTTTGTTTTTGAGAGAGGGTCACCGTGTTCTGAGAGTTTGTAATTGTAAAGCGCTGCTTGATTCATCTCTTACAGTACAGGTCTAATGATGTGAGCGAGGAGTAAACGCCCGGCTCTTGTTAGCGCTCATGAAGGCTCTCGGTTGAAGTGGAGGCTGTCATATTTCCTCTAAGGACTGGATCATCAAAGGAAGGTTGTGTAAGCTACTAGAAATGAGTCTTCTGGACATGCATCAGAAGCCTCAAAACATGTTTAAGTGTGAAATATTATGTATGTAGTTATGTATGTATTTATTTTCTTGAAAAGCATGCTAATTATTTAATTCCCTTTTGTGATATTTAGTGGTATTTCATGTGATGTGTATATTTTATTTTATGTGATGCAGAAAACATGGAAGGAATAACCAGCGGAATTTACTGTAAAATGCAGAATGTTAAGGATTTTATGTATTTATTTATTTAAGATTAATTCATAAAAAATGAAGGTGTACAACTAATAAAATGTAAAACTATTCAGAATCAAAGGCCTTTACTACAAATGGCAAAATAAAGGTTTAACTTGAGTAAATTCAAAATAATAATAACATTAATAATAATAATAAAAAAGTTTATATTTGTATTATTAAAAAGTTAGTAGTATTGTTAAAAGTATTTAAATATTATTATTAATATTACAATGAAATATTATATTATATTATATTACATCATTGTCATGTATCGTGTGAGGAAGGGGCGAACGAAGACGAAGGTCAAAGATAAAGTCTTTATTATATTCCACAGGTAAACCCAAAACAGGTAAAGCCACAGCAGGAAGATAAAAACACGCATACATTGACGAGACCGGACACCAAACACTGAACAGAACGCAACTTATAAAGACAGGTGATAACGATGAAACTTAATTAAGACACAGGTGAAACAAGGTAAACTAATGATGATTAAACAAGGACAGGAAACAAGAACAACCAAATATGGGCACAAGAGGGAGAAACCAACATAAACAGTCCACAGGGGTGTGACAATTATATTATATTATATTATATTTTATTATATTATATTAAAATGTAGTAATCTGTGGAAAACATGGATAGAATTTACTTCACAGTGCAGAACTGTATGGATTTTTGCAAATTTGGGATTGATTAGTCAAAAGTAAAATTGTACAACTAATCAAATTCATTTTACTATTCCAAATCAAAGACCTTCACTATAACCTGTCAAAATAAAAGTGTGGTTTAACTCCACTAAATTAAATTCAAATTAATAATAATACTAATAATAACTTTCATCAAGTTGAAAATATTTTCATATATTATTATTAAATTATATTTTATTAATTATAATATTAAATGTTGATATTACAATAAAATATATAATAGATTTTATATTATATACCAACTTATTATTAATATTATGAAATAAAACAAAAAATAAAAATTATTTAAAAACATCAAATACATTATACATGCTGTATTTTATTATTATCATTGTTATTTATTGTTATTTATTATTATTATTATTTTTATATCTAACGTAATGGCTTTTTATAACATTTTTGAGTGTGTCTCATGTGTTCAAATATGTGAACATGGACCACAAAACCAGTCATAAGGGTTAATGTTTTAAAATTGAGATTTATACATCATCTGAAACTAAATAAATAAGCTTTCCATTGATGTATGGTTTGTTAGACAATATTTGGCAACTATTTGAAAATCTAAATATTGAGAAAATTGCCTTTGAAATTGTCCAAATGAAGTTCTTAGCAATGCATATTACTAATCAAAAAATACTTTTCTGTATATTTACGGTAGGAAAGTTACAGAATATCTTCATAGAACATGATCTTTACTTAATATCCTAATGATTTTTGGCATAAAAGAAAAATTAATCATTCTGACCCATACAAGGTATTGTTGGCTATTGCTACAAATTTACCCATGCTACTTCAGACTGATTTTGTGGTCCAAGGTCTCATATTTTAGGAGCCACGGTACAACTAATTACGCTTGGTAATAGGTGCTTCATCCAAAACTGTGCTAATGATATTTACCACATATTTGTTTCAGCCTCATTGGAATTAAAGACATTTACAAAGCAAGAAAAAACAAACAGTTGGGCGAAATACAGTTCTGAAAGCGTTCCCTTATTTTAAGGACATTATTCATTTATCTCTTGTCCTTGATTGCATGTAACTCTTATCAGGGCTCAAGGTTTCACCGGAGGAAGAAGATGATTTCAAGGCCTCAAGGACATGAAACACAGACTCTCTTAACACAATCAGCTCAGCGGGCGCGATGGCAAGCTGAATCGAGAGAACCGTCAGTCAGACAAAACTACTTGACCCGTCTATTTTGGATAGTACTTTTTACAAGCTTGCCACATGTCAACAACTCCCCTATTGCTTTTTTCAGAAAAGGTAGAGGTGTCATGCGTAAGCAGGACTATAATGAGCAGCGTATATTGCATCACTGCTACTCTTTAGCAGGACTAACAGCTACTAACAGGCCTGTTAGTGTATTCAGAGCCAAAGGAAACTAACAGGTTATTGTGATCATGCTGACAAGCTGGCAGGAGATAGAAAACTCAATGGGAGAAAGTGCAACTCAAATATGGTGGAAACAAGAACATAAGTTCCGGTTTTCAGTTAAAAGAGTCAATCTGCATTTTTAAGAGGTCTTTTTTTTTTTTTTAAACTTTAGACCATCTATCTATCTATCTATACACAAACACACACATACATATAACAAATGACTCAAAAAATAATGGAAATCCTTTTTTAATTATTTCAAAAAATCTTTTACTTAAAAACTATTTTTTTTTAAATTATTTAATCACATTTTTTATTTACATTTTTTAAAATTATTCTCTTAATAGTTTATATATATATATATATATATATATATATATATATATATATATATATATATACACACACACATAATGATGGAAATTTAAATAATTAAAATATAAAAATGTATTATAAATAATTAGAGTTATTGGTATTTATCATTATTATTATTATTATTATTTAAATAATATTTCAATTACAAGTTAAATATATAAATTGTTTCTTATGCAATGACAGGAAAAAAATTTTTTTTAAAGATTTATTTTAATTATTATTTAAATGATACATTTTTTATACACACACATATACCCCACTTTTGTGAATGAATACTGTATGAGAAGAAAAATGTAGTGTATGACTCAGTCTCACATTAGTCATCTTCCAACTGTGACAGAGATTTATGTCACTAAAAATAAAAAAATAAGTCAACAGGTTTGAATCAGGATCTCTGTATCACTGCATGAAACCAATCCATGATGAATGAATTCAGATATGATTTAGCTAGTTTAATACACACACACAAAAAAAACGTGTTTACATTTGTAGTGTGTTGTTATTGAGATTTAAGTGTGCAAATATTTTTTGTGGGCACTGTTCATGTATTATGAGACACCGGGGCAAGTTGTCACAGAGGGTATATACATTGTACATGATCATACTTTTTCACATCAAGTCACATTAAGGCAAGCTGTTATATGTTGTCATTTTATACAATGGATTAATAGCAAAACAATGGCAAATTATTTTCAGTATATTGCATTTTGTGGACTGCAATGATAAAATTGTACATTTAGCAGATATTAAATAGGTAAATATAGATAACAGTTTATTTACTATTCAGATAACTGAATGGGACACATGTGTTTAGACTACAAATGTATTTGACATGGTTATTTATGAAACAGAGCCACAGATAAGTGCATCCACTGTCTCTTTTGGCTTGTTTTTGTTATGTGTTAGTTGTTAGATTCATATGAGCCTTTAGAAATGTGAAAAGAGAATCAACTGAATACCTGAAAAGAGGGAATGTCCCTGCAAATCACACGATATGTCAAACAAAATGACAAACTGTACCTCCCTTTAGTTGTCCTCTTTTTCCAAATTAACATTCTGTACTGTAATATAAGCATTATTATGAAATAATTAAGCTGACTTGACTTGGGTGTGTCAGATGTGCTTTATGTGTTTATGTACGTGATATTCAAGACACTTATTATCACAGTGAATCACTGCCGACAGACTATTCAGCAGTATTTCACACAGTCCCTATTAGTTTTATTAATCAGCAAACACTTCTAAATAATAATACAAATTAATGAATTAAATGAATGCTAATAACCATCATGTAGTATACTTGACATGCAGTTGGATTCGAAACTGCTTATAATTATCCATTATAGTTATTATTATAATAAAGAATTATAGTGACATAATAAGGGAGAATGGGGTCATAGTTTTTGCAATAAATAATATAACTATTCAAGTAAAAATATACATATCTATATTTATTATTCATTTTTATTGATTCAGCTATGTAAAAAAGAAAAACTGTCTTCTATATCGATACTTAAAATGCATTAAGAACTAAACAATGGCTTTTCAGCAAAAAAGAAAAAGTAAAACAGAAAAGCAATTTCGAAACACTTAAACATGAAACCTCAAAAGTGTCAAATGGGCTTTGTTTTTGCTGATAAATTGTAGATTACAGCACATTAAGTGTGTGACAACTTGCCCCAATACAAATGTGACAACATGCCCCAACCTGACTTATATGGAAAATGTATGTCTGTTAGATACAGATACTATTTACAGTACACCGCTGGGAAAAAAAAAATGGTTCAGAAAGAATTTTCACTCAGAAATTACTAATAAGCTTCACAATCATTTGCACAGAAAAGACATTTGAAATTTTGAAGAAGTGGTTAGTATTTTTTTGTGAAACGTACTATAATAATCTTTCAGCATCGAAAAATCATTTTTATAGTGACACTCAAATGTAAAGTGGAAACAAGAGCACAAGCCCTAATAAATGTATATGTGAGATATAAGATGATGAGATGTACAGTAGTGTGCTTACAGTCTGCTGTGAGTTCTGCTCTTCAGGCTTTCCGTCGCGCTGTTACAGGTGATGCTCTTCTGAGAACAGCGGCAGATCTCCGGACACACGAAACACACACCGCCGCAGAAAGACATAAGCAGAGGAGAAACGAGAAGCAGGAAAGATCTCCACATTGTTTCGTAGTGTTTTCGCCTGCTTTAAACCGGTAAAATTTACTTTCCTCTTGCTGGGTTTCTGACTGGAGATCGCTGGAGACTGACGGTAAAAATAAACGCGCTTAGCTGAATCCTTGAGTTGGTTACATTTTTATGAGTTTGTTAGGCGATTGATTTAGAGTTTCTTGTCTGATAGTGCAGTAGCTACTTGTTCACAGTCCTTTCACGGGATCAGGTCTGGAAGAAGAGCTCACAGATAAAACTGTTTGTCTGCGCATCTTGAGTCATATCAGAAATGACAATGAACGCGCTGCGCGTGGCCAGTCAGACTCACTAAACAGACACAAATAACACACATACTTTATAGACAGATAGACATGTACACAACAAAAAAAATAAATATAATACATATATATATATATATATAAACTATAAAATATAAAATTATAAATATAACACACATACTTTATAGACAGACATACATGTACACAACAAGCTATGTAAAAAAGAAAAACTGTCTTCTATATCGATACTTAAAATGCATTAAGAACTAAACAATGGCTTTTCAGCAAAAAAGAAAAAGTAATGAATCGAATGATTCACTAACCCGCTCCTAAGTCCTGATCTGTGATCCACGCTCAGAAGTTAAGTTCTGAATAAAAAGATTCACGAAACATCATTTCAGATCGGGACTTCGAAGCGCGGATCGCGAATCATTCAATTCGCGAAATGATTTGCGAACCCACTCCGAATTGATCTGAATCAAAATTTTAACGAACCCGCTCCGAAGTTCCGATCTGAATCAAAATATTAACGAACCCGCTCCGAAGTTCCGATCTAAATCAAATGATTCGCGATGCATGCTCTGTAATCCCGATCTGAATAATGATTCGCGAACCATCATTTCAGATCAGTATTTCGGAGCGCAGTTCAAATAATTCAATTCACAAAATGATTCGCGAATCGCGAACCTGCTCCGAAGTTCCGATATAAATCAAATAATTCGCGATCCGCACTCAATCCCGGTCTGAATAATGATTCGCAAACCATATATTTCAGATTTATATATATATATATATATATATATATATTTATCAGATATATATTTCGCGTGGTTCGCGAATCATTCAATTCGTGAAATGATTAGCACACCCTCTCCGAAGTATCCAAATGATACGTGATATGTGCTTTGAAGTCGCGATCTGAATCAAATGATTCGCGATCCGCGAAGTTTGGATCTAAATCAAATGATTCGCGATTGCGAATTCTTTCGCGAATTAGAATTTCAGATCGGGGGACTTCGGAGCGCGGATCGCGAATCATTTAATTCACGAAATGATTCGCGAACCCTCTGCGAAGTTCCGATCAAGTGATTCGCGATACGCGATCCGATTGGAACCCTTCAAAACAGTGAATCATTTTGCGACGCAATAGTTTAACCGATTCGGAGTTTCGAAAGGCTCCGTTTCAATTCACCCATCACTATACGTGCTTTTTAAAATCATTAAGCGATGTCTAATTTTAAAAATGAAATACTCTTTTGATCTGTTTTTTTTTTTTTTGGTTAGTGAATCGCTTGAACTGAATGATCGAAGTCACGAGTTTGAATCAATCGGAGCGATTCCAGCGTAAATGACTCATTTGACTCGGTTTGTCTGTTCCTCCGCTCTTCAGTCGTGTTTACACAACACAGTACTGGCTTGGCAAGCTAGTTTTATGACATCAACTGAAATAAGAGAAAAAAAGTATGATGATAACAAATAAAATATCCATGTTTTCCTTCCAAAGATAACATCCAACACAAATCTACGAACATTCAGATGAGGTAACCCTGTTACTGATAACTAAGTGGAAACACTATTAATATGATGAGCTGCACCTCAACATACATGTTAGATGGGCATTATGAAATAGTTTGTTAATTCACAATTTTTATTTTTTTATTTTATTTTTTTTTTTTTAATAGTTTGACGCCATGACCTATTTCAGATGCGCCAAAATTACAATAACATTGTTTACATACACATATATTAATTGTTTGGTCGAAATTTTTAAACCCATCCATACATGTTGATATTAGCTAAATATGAAAATATAAAAGTAAATCAAATAACAAAAATATATAAAAACATACAGATTTTAGGTAAAAAAAAAAAAAAAGTATAAAAGTATAAAAATATACAGTATATTGTTGACATAGTTGCTACATAAAATACCATATAAAAATCATGTAGATCACACAGATATGCTTAATATATGTACATACTATACCATTTTTACTGTGGGGATTTTATGTTATAAAAGTAATGTATATCTTCATCTACCCATGAATGTACACATGTGTAAAAAGTATATAGGCCTATCACTTTGGAGTAACATATATGGCAATATCACTCATAATAGGGCAATATATTAGATTTCTGTATGTTCAGTAAGTGGTTATGTTTTTTTTCTAAGGCCACGTTGACCTGTGCGAAGCAGCCAGTAGTTTATTTGTGTCTATTTGCGTCTGCTTCGGCGCCTGGTTGTGCCATTGATAAGAATGGGAGGAGCAATCTAACCTTGATAGGACATAATGAAATCCAGTAGAGCTGTAGGCCACTTCTCTAATTTCATATAATGGCATCATTGCTGACTGTTACATGTTATCATTTTACTTTTGAAAGACTTCATAAACACACAAAAAACTAGAAGTCAGCACAAGATAAAAATTAAACATATCCTCTCATTTGCTTTCTTGTAATTTATTACTGGTTTGATGTTAAAACCACATAAATCCACATTTACTCTTTACCCCATATTTTTTATGTTCCACATGGAAGTCTCTTTATTATAGTGTTTATTTCTTTCTATTATTTGTTTGTTATCATCTATATGGTAATTTTACAGCCCTATTATTTTAAAGATTTTATAACCACAAAAGAATTTAAATAAAATTGGAACTCAACATTGAAAATGTGCATTTAACATATGTGTTCTGGTAATTTATGATTGTTTTACTCTTTAACAACCCTGCTGAAATAAACTAGAGAACCTTTACAGAAAATTCTAATGGTTTCCACTAAAAATACCATTACAAACATTACAAACCATCAACTTTTAACCATTAAAACCATTAAAAATGGTTTTCTGTAGTGTGTTTTGGGACATATTCCATTAGGATTATTGGTTTTAACAAGCCACTAATAGAAGGTGACCAGTTACCAGTAGAGACCAACAGGTTTCCATTAAAACCAATTCAAGTCCCATTATAACCAGTAAAACCAATACAAATTTTGTGATGGTGTCTAGTTTTTTTTTTTTTTTTTTCGCAAAGATCCAGAAGAATGTCTTTACTTAACATTTTTAATGTTCCACACAGAATTCAACTTTAAAAGTCTCTATTATTACTTTACTGTTATAGTATTGCTATTATTTTGTACTACAGTTTATAAATGACCTCATAAATGAGCGCAATTCACATGCGTTATCCATTTGCCAATAAAAAAGTGTTTTGGCCGTGTTGCCGCGCAACGCGGTGACATCATCCAAACGCGGAAGTCGAATGTTACATTTACAGTTACAGTGAAAGTGAAAACACGAGGAACTGAAGTCATGGTTTTATCATTCATGGATCAAAAACGCCCCAGCAGCCTTGCCAGATATCTAGATGGAGAATTTTGGGAGATTAAAGATGCATTTCGTGACGCGATTTCAAAGTGTGAACTGTTTCAGTCCAGCAGGTAGGTAAACCGTATTTCCTTAAAGACAGATTCACGACAGTTAACTTAAATAAACACAAGGACATATACAGTCACGTCTTCCAGACACACGATGCAGGCTGTGCACATTTTGTTACGTTTCAATAGCTTTAAATCCATTTTGCGCTTTATTTGAATTTACAAGAGTTCTCTGTGTTTTCGTGCAGTTATGAGCTAACTCTGGATCAGAAGAGAGACCTGACAGCAGAAAGGCTTTATCACATGTTAAGTCTGCCTTTCATGAAAGAACACCTTCGAAATCAGGTACATAAGCGAGAGAGTCTTCTGCACGTCATTACGCATTCAAAAGTACTATGGTGTTACCATGGTAAAATACAGTTATGTTGTCATTTGGTAAAAAGGCTTGGTAAAGTGCTTAAATTCATTTTGCATTGTCCTCCAAGGCTCAGCATTGTTAGCTAACATGGTCCTAAATACACAGTTTTACCATGGTACATAGAAGAAAAAATGTATTTTGGCCATGATGTCATACGACCCAAACATGCAGGAAGTACAATGCTACTTTTCTGTGTAATGCATATCTAAAACATGTTATTTGCCTTTGTTTAGCTAAAAGAGAAGCAAAAAGGCTTCATAAACAAGAGTTTAAGCTTCACGGAGATCATCTGCTCCGCTGACATGGCCACAGGAGTCAAGGTTTGTCAATTTTGTGCTATACACTGAAAAACATTTGTTGTAGAAATAATTTTTACTTAATAATTGCTAGTAAATTTCACAAAGAATTACAAGGAAATGGCAAGTAAGAACTTAAATGAAACATAAAATTCTGAAGTAGTATTTTTTTTAGAACACACTCCAGTCATCTTTATTTAACACTTTATAACTTTTACAGTATATTTTTATATTCCAGTTGCATCTTATTCAAGGTACTTAAGATGAATCAACTGTAAGAGGTTTTCAAACATCTTGGGTTGCTGTTATTTACACAATAACTGAATTTTGAGCTGTTTTCAGGACATTTGCATGTTGTGTTGGCATGCATGACACTACACATTTGCATTTCTTCCACATTTGAATAGTCACACTGCACTGTTTGCTGTAACCCTCAGCTTGGTGTTGTGTGTGGCCTGTATGGAGGTGCTGTCAATAATCTAGGCAGCCCAGAGCAGAAGACGAAGTGGTATCTCCCTGTTTCAGTAAGTCATAAATAAATTCTGTGCCCTCTAGACTTCGTACGTGCTCAATAGATGTGCACAAAAATGTTTGCGAGTCAAAGTCCTGCTCATTTTGGTCTGCATGAGTTCACATGTGTTGCAAGAATGGCTGAATTTATTGGTTTAAAGGTATAGTTTACCTCAGAATCTAAATTTGCTGAAAACGTCCTCACCCTTGGACATCTAAGACGTAGATGAGTTTATTTCTTCAACGGATTTGGAGAAATTTAGCATTGCGTCATTAGCTCACCAATGGATCCTCTGCAGTGAATGGGTGCCGTCAGAATGAGAGTCCAAACAGCTGATAAATCACATTACAATAATCCATCAGTTAATGTCTTGTGAAGCAAAACAAATGCATAATTAAGACATTTTTAACTTTAATCTGTTGTTTCTAGCTTTAATATAAAGTCCTCCATCCATAATATTGCTTCCTCAAGTGAAATTTTGCCTGAATCAGGAGAGAAATCTGCACAGATCACACCAATTACAAGCAAAAACAGTCCAAAACTGTTCTAAACAAAAATGCTGGCGGATTTTGATTTGAGATGACAACAGGATATGGGCTTTTTCCATTGGAGGAAGCGTGATTATGGATTAGGAACTCACAGTTTGGCTAGAAAAACGCCTTAATAATGGATTTGTTTGTTAAAAACATGCAGCTTTTTGCTTTACAAGATGTTAACTGATGGACTGGAGTGGTGTGGATTACTTGTGGGTTATTGTGATGTTTTTATCAGCTGTTTGGACTCTCGTTCTGACGGCACCCATTCACTGCTGAGGATCCATTGGTGAGCAAGTGATATAATGCTACATTTCTCCAAATTTGATGAAGAAAAAAACTCATCTACATCTTAGATGACCTGAGGGTGAGTAAATTATTTAGAAATGTACATTTTTGGGTGAACTGTTCCTTTAATGTCAATGCAACACACCCTATTCAATTTTTGTTTAATTGCAGGAGTTAGAGTTTACAGGCATGTTTGCGATGACTGAAAGGGGCCATGGTAGCAATGTTCGAGGCATTATCACTGAGGCCCGATACGATCAGTCCACACAGGTGAGTCCCAAGTCTACTCTGTGCTTTTATCTACAGGACTATCTGGGGTCAACAGTGATTGCAATGCAAATTTTAAAGGAATAGTCCACCTGTAAATCTAAATTATGTTGTAAACCCATATGTAAACCTGGACCACAAGTGTAATTTTTTCAAAATTGATATATTATACATCATTTATTATACTGAAAGATGAATAAATAAGCTTTCCATTGATGTATGGTTTGTTAGGATATGACAATATTTGGCTGAGATACAACCATTTGAAAATCTGGAATCTGAGGGTGCAGAAAAAAAAAAATCAAAATATTGAGAAAATTGCCTTTAAAGTTGTCCAAATGAAGTTCTTAGCAATGCATATTACTAATCAGAAATTAAGTTTTAAAACATTTAGGGTAGGAAATTTACAAAATATCTTCATGGAACATGATCTTTACTTAATATCCTAATGATTTTTGGCGTAAAAGAAAAATCAATAATTTTGACCCATACAGTATGTCTTTGGCTATTGCTACAAATATACCTGTGCTACTTAAGACTGGTTTTGTGGTCCAGGGTCACATATGATATACATGCTTACTCAAACAAAATAAAATACACCTGGTGATCTATATCATCAAGCTCCAAAAAGCTCTCAGTAACCCATATAATAGCTTGGAATGAAATGTAAATCGTTATTCACTGGAGATCTTTAATTGTTGGATGAACTATTCTTTGGATAGAAGTATAGATGTATCTTCACATTTGAATTACTGTGAAACAGACACAGAGTTGAGTTTAAATGTTTCCGATTGTTATTTTGCAGGAGTTTGTTATTCACACACCTTCCGAAGATGCTCAGAAAATGTACATCGGGAATGCAATGAAAGGAAACTATGCTGCTGTGTTTGCTCAGCTCATTATAAATGGAGAATGTCAGGGTAAGACTGATGCAACGGCTGTTCATACTGAATTTACATTATCACAAACCTGTCTGCACATTAGTTCATCATATCTAGCATGTTTCTAATTCAATTGTCTATATTTATGGATTCACTGATTTAAATAGTGTATCTGAGCATTTGTGTCAAATTTGTGGTGTTTATTAGGTTGTATATCTAAAAATGTTTGGAAAGCATAAACACGCTTAGATGAGAAATGCATTATGCACCAACAGATATGTTAAAATGACAGAATTGGCTTAAATGTCAGTCAGTTTTGATGAGAGAATGAACTGAGAGTGTGACAGCAATATGTTTGTATTATTAGTGAAATTTTAAAACATTCCCTTGCCACTAAAGAAAATAAGTTTAAGTTTCAGTACTAAAATTATTAAAATAAAAACTAAAATAAAAATAAAGTTTACAAAAAATGTTAAAAAACAAAAAAAAATACTTAAAAGTAAATTCAAAATATTACTGTAATAGTATATAAATAATACTAAAATAAAATTATAATATGCTTCAGAAAAAATTGAATCAGTTTGTTTGCTATCTAGAAATGTTTGGAAAGCATAAACATTACGCATTATGCACCAATTGGTGTATTAAAAATACAGAATTAAATAGAGTGAACTGTAAGTATGAGAACAAAATGTTTGCATTAGTAGTGAAATATGTTGTCTTGCAACTAACTGAAAGAAAATAAATTTAGGTTGTAGTACTAAAATTACCAAAACTGAAATAATAAACATTATTAGAAATATGTTAAAAAAAATTATACTGAAATTAAAATTAATACTGACAATAAAGCTAATTCAAAATATTACTGTAATAGTGTATACATAATACTACAATACTACACTACAATAATATGCTTGACAAATAATTGCATCCGTTTGTTATCTAAAAATGTTTGCAAAGCACAATCATGCATGATGCACCCACTGATGTGGTAAAAATAAAAAAAAAATTAGAACAGCATGTTTCTATCATTTGTTTTTTTTAGGCAAGCATCACTATTATAGTACTATACTGCTTTTACTTAGGGTTAGTGATTTAAACAAACCCTCATTCTTAACCCGACTGTTAAACTTTGGCTCATAACTCATATTGATATGAACGATACCTAAATCATGCATCTTATTAAGATATCTGTCTCAGGTCCCCACTGTTTTATTGTACCAATCCGTGATCAGAATGGAGTCATGTGGCCGGGAGTGACGACCATTGACATGAAGCACAAGGAAGGTAATATAATGACACTATTTTGCAATACAGCCCTCCTGAATAATGTTTTTAATATTTGACTGTTCTACTCTATGTGTTTTTACGCAGGTCTGAATGGAGTTGACAATGGCATTTTGATATTTAATAATGTACGGATACCACGGGAAAATCTGCTGAAAAAGTGAGTTAACAGACATAATTGCTGTAGATTAGGCATTGTGAACTACAAAATGTAACTGAAAGACATTCATGACATTATAATAGAAATTCTCACAGTCATGAAAAAATTAGTGAATGTTAAAATTCATGATTGATTTCCAAACCTGGAAAAGCCATGTAAATTAATAAAATCATGAAAATTTAAAATATCATGGAAATTTCTATTCCTTCTTTTTCTTTTTCTTTTTCTTTCTTTCTTTCTTTCTTTCAAACATATTTTATTGGTCAGATTATTTTTTTATTTATTGCGAGTACAATGGCTTATTATTAATTTTAAAAAATCCTTATCCAGTAATTATGAATGATTGGAAAAATAAGTGAAATTCATTGATGCCAACAGAAATCAAATGATTTAAATAGTAATTATTTAAAAAAAAAATTAAAGACTATTTAAGCAATAATGAAACAATATTTAAATATTTTGCTATTATTCTGTTTTTTACTACTATGTAATTTTTTTTACTTCTATTTGATTATTTATTATTTATTTATTGGATGGTTAGAAGATTGTCAGAGATTAATTCAAAAATAAAAAATTAAATTTGCTATTTGTCAACATTATCAGAATACAATGTGTATATATATATATATATATATATATATATATATATATATATATATATATATATATATATATATATATATGTGTGACCCTGGACCACAAAACCAGTCTTAAGTCGCTGGGGTATATTTGTAGCAATAGACAAAAATACATTGTACAGGTCAAAATTATAGATTTTTCTTTTATGCCAAAAATCATTAGGATATTAAGTAAAGATCATGTTCTATGAAGATATTTTGCAAACTTCTTACTGTAAATATATCAAAATGTAATTTTTGATTAGTAATATGCATTATTAGTAACTTAATTTGGACAAATTTAAAGGCGATTTTCTCAATATTTTGATTTTTTTTGCACTCTCAGATTCCATATATTCAAATAGTTGTATCTCGGCCAAATATTGTTCTATCCTAAAAAAAAAAACATAAATGGAAAGCTTATTTATGCAATATTTACCCTTATGACTGGTTTTGTTGTCCAGGGTCACACATATGAGTGTGTGTTTCATGTATATAATAGTTATAAATGAATGTAGCAAGAAATGCATGTGTCTCACAGCTTATTGTATTTGTGTGTTGCAGGTTTGGTTCTGTATCAGTTGATGGTTTATACTCGTCTCCTATCCTCAGTAAAAGCAGTCGCTTCAATGCAATGCTCGCTGCCCTGACGCCCACCCGCCTGTGTCTCAGCGTACAAACCATGGCTGCCATGAAGGTTTCTACTCACTCCGCTCACATTTAACACAACAGTAATCAGTGTTATTAGTCTGAAAAACATGACTATCATGCACCATCACAAATTTGCATCTCTGTGTGACACAGTAAAGTCAGTGATGCTTTAACTTCACCACAAGAGGGAGACATGCAGTTATTTCTCAAGAGTATTATAGTGTTGTTTTAGGATTGTTTATACTATTAAAATAAATGTTTTGACATTTATTTTTAGATTTTAATTTTAATTTGATACATTTTAATAAGTCCCTTTGTCATTTTTGTCATTAGTTTTTTATTATTTCTATTAAACTTTGTTTTAATTCAGTCACAAGGCAAAATTTCTTATGGTTACGTTATTAAGTTAAAAGAAAAAAAGAAATTGAAAACTCAATTTGCTCATCTATCTCTAACCTGACTCTCTGTCTGACTTTCATTATATGGAAAAAAATAAGCTTTTTTCCTTACAGTGAAAGTGGGTGACGACTGAGGTTGTCTTGTTTGTGAAAATGTAAGCAATCAAACAGTTGAGATTTGCTATATAGTATATATCAACCTATGCAAGTGCACTGCATGTATTCGGATAAAGTTGGACGTACCTATATATACACGACTATATATAATACACTACCAGTCAAAAGTCTATGAACAGTAAGATTTTTAATGTTTTTTAAAGAAGTCTCTTCTGCTCACCAAGCCTGCATTTATTTGATCCGAAGTACGACAAAAACTGAAATTCTGAAATATTTTTGCTATTTAAAATAACTGTTTTCTATTTGAATTGATTTTAAAATATAATTTATTCCTGCGATTTCAAAGCTGAATTTTTATCATCATTACTCCAGTCACATGATTCTTCAGAAATCATTCTAATATTCTGATTTGCTGCTCAAAAACATTTAATATTATTATTATTATGCTGAAAACAGCTAAGTAGAATTTTTTCAGGTTTCTTTGATGAATAGAAAGTTCATAAGAGCAGCATTTATCTGAAATAGAAATCTTTTGTAATAACATAAATGTCTTTATAATTACTTTTGATCTATAAATAAAAGTATTAATTTCTATAATTTCTTTCCCAAAATTTTTTTTTATTTCAGATCAATGCTAAAAGAAATTTAACAGAGAAAAAAATACTCAACTGTTTTAAATATTGATAATAATAAAAAATGTTTCTTGAACAGCAAATCCGCTAATTGGAATGATTTCTGAAGGATCATGTGACACTGAAGAATGAAGTAATGATGCTGAAAATTCAGCTTTGCATCACAGGAATAAATTACATTTTAAAATATATTCAAATAGAAAGCAGTTATTTTAAATAGTAGAAATATTTCAAAATTTTACTGTTTTTGCTGCACTTTGGATCAAATAAATGCCGGCTTGGTGAGCAGAAGAGACTTCTTTAAAAAAAAAAAAACTTTAAAAATCTTACTGTTCAAAAACTTTTGCCTGGTAGTTTATAGTTAAATGAGGATGAGTACCTGATCATTTTTGGGTGGACTGCATCTTTAATTATTATTTATGTCTTATTGACTTGTTTTTGTAACAATCACCTTTACACATTGTGTTTTCTCCACAGCTGGGGCTCATCATTGCGGTACGCTACAGTCACAGGTATGATCTTAAATAATCTGTGTGCGCGAATGCCGTGCAAGTTCATGTGAAATTCAGACACGACGCATCGGTGGTAACAGATCAAAGAATTCCCTGTAATTATTTATCAGTGTTACACAGTTGCGCTCCTTCAAACGCATCAAAACTGCATCGACGAGTTTCAAAAGCGATTTATGTGGTCGCAGGGGAGAGAAAAATAAACAACAACCTCTAGAAATGAGTGAAAACAAAATGAGAGCGGCGTGACGTGTGGAGTTTCTCCTCACCGCAGAGAACATCCAGTTCAGAGGGATACTCTCGTCCGCGCCTCCGCTGCTGCTGCACGTCTTCCTCACATGTGGCTTTGCGCGTGTGTGCGTGCATGTGTGCGTCTGCGTGGGCGATGCAGGGTGTCTCTGAACATGGCATCCCCGGGCTGAAAAAAATGCAGAAAGGGAGGAAATGTTTGCTTTCTATAGTTGCAGGTTTTCCATTTGCAAAACAGCTCTGCGCACCCACATGCGCACACACATATCAGAGGAGGAACAAAGAGCCACCACTTTGGTGCCAAAACACGTATGAGCGCTCAGGTGTGAGAGAAAAACCGCACACGCAGTTATCAGGCTCGACGCTCGCAGCCCACCACACCTCTTCTTGGTTGGAGTTTATCTTATTACGACACGCACCACAAAACCATTGCACTTCAGACTTTCTGAACGACAGGGTTTAAGATTAAAAACAGCGTGCCATCAAACAGTCGGTGGTCATGGCGTGCACATGTGGCTCGCAGATTTGGGAGAAGCTCTCTGAAGTTCGTTCGTCCATTCTGGTTAGTTTTAATGGTGGGAAAGATTGCGGAGATTGACTCACAAGGCCGCAAGCCGGACACTTCTTCAAAAGCTACATGCAATCTCTTGAAGTCAACATGAAGTCAATCGTTAGACACGTTCATTGTGAAATATTCACTGGTGCACGTCATTACAAAAAATAGTGTTTGCCTTTGCAGTTTTTCAGCATCACTTTACCACGCCGTCTGTAAAATGACACTGAGGTCATGCAGCCATTTTTTCATGTTAACTAGTATTTATATACACTCATGATATTTTAATTATTGATTATATTTGAATTCTTTTAAATTCATGCATTAGCTTTTATTTTTATATTTTTAGTTTTCAGTTTAGGTTTTTGGTCGTTTTTATTAGTTTTAATTTCTATGTAGTTTCTATATAATTAAAATATTTGTATTTTTAGCTTTAGTTTTAGTATTGTAGTCATTTTTATTAGTTTTCATTTTTATATTTTTATTTCTGTTTTAGTCACTTTAAATATTTTTTTTAATAAAGCTTTAATTTATTTATATTTCACTTTTAGTTTTAGTCATTTTTATTTGTTTCGGGGCTTCTATAAACTTTTATATAGCTTTAGTTTATTTTATGTATATTTTAGTCATTTTTATGTGTTTTTTAAATATTTTTTAGCTTTAATTTATTTTTATTTTATGTATTTATTTTGGTTTTCAGTTGTAGTTTTAGCTTAGTTTTATTCATTTTTGTACTTCAAACTGAACTTACTAATTTCAGTTGGTTGCCAAGGTTGCTAATTTTCCTGTACATTTTTTAAATTTAAAGTTTTTTATGTAATGTTTATATTTTAATTAGTTTCAACTTTATTTCAATTGCTGAAAATGATTAATAATAGTTTTAGCTATAGTTAACAATGACTGTAATTTTAGTAAATATATTTTAATTTCAGTTTTAGTCATTTTAAACATTTTATAAAGCTTTAATTTATTATATTTCACTTTTAGTTTTAATTTTTATTTGTTTTGGGGGTTTAGTACATTTTTATGTAGCTTTAGTTATTTTTTTATATTGTTTTATATTTTTATAAAGCTTTAATTTATTTTATTATTTTACACATACATACACATACACACACACACACACACACACATATATATATATATATATATTTCACTTTTAGTTTTAATTTTTATTTATTTTGGGGGTTTAATATATTTGTATACAGCTTTAGTCATTTTTTAAATGTTTTTTTTTTTATATTTTATAAAGCTTTAATTTGTTTTTTGTTTCATTTATTTATTTTTTATTTTTCAGTTGTTTAGCTTAGTTTTATTCATTTTTGTACTTCCAATTGAACTTACTCATTTCAGTTGGTTGCCAAGGTCGCTAATTTTCCTTTTCCTCTTTGCTGAAAATGATTAATAATAGTTTTAGTTATAATTAACGATGACTGTAATTTTAGTAATTTTATTTTAATATATATTTAATTTCAGTTTTAGTAATTTTAAATATTTTATAAAGCTTTAATTTATTTATATTTCACTTTTATATTTGATTTATATTTGTTTTGAAGGTTTAATATATTTTTATATAGCTTTAGTCATTTTTATGTTTTTTTTTTTTTAATTTTTATAAAGCTTTAATTTATTTTTTATTTTATTTTATTGTATTTATTTATTTATTTATTTATTTTTCAGTTGTAGTTTTAGGTTAGTTGTATTCATTTTTGTACTTCAAATTAAACATATTCATTTCAGTTGGTGGCCAAGGATGCTAAGTTTTCTGTATATTTTTAAATTGAAGTTTTTCATCTAATATTTATATTTTAATTAGTTTCAGCTTTATTTCAATTGCTCAAAATGATTTACAATAGTTTTAGTTGTAGTTAACAGTGACTGTAATATTAGTCATTTTTATTTTTAAGATATATTTTAATTTCAGTTTTAGTCATTTTAAATATTTTATAAAGCTTTAATTTTATTTATATTTCACTTTTAGTTTAATTTTTTATTTGCTTTGGGGTTTTTTATATTTTTATATAACTTTAGTCATTTTTAGGTTTTTTTTTTTTTTACAATATTTTTTTATAAAGCTTTATTTTATTTTATTTTATTTTATTTTATTTTATTTTATTTATTTTCTGTTTCAATTATAGTTTTAGCTTAGTTTTATTGATTTTTGTTATTTCAGTTGGTTGCCAAGGTTGCTAATTTTTCTGTACATTTTTTAAATTCAAGTTTTTCATCTAATATTTCTATTTTAATTTGTTTCAGCTTTATTTCAATAGCTGAAAATGATTTATAACAGTTTTAGTTCTAGTTAACAAAAGCTGTACTGTCCAGCAGCCAAGCAGCATTTAGTTAATGCAGCCTTTCTAAAATCTTACTAATAGCCAATACAGTGCCAGATCCAAATCTTAATATAATCTAAAGGTTAGTAACAAATAACATAATATTAGTAAGATTCAGGATGTCCAATACGAAGTATAGTATTTACACTTTAACAGTGTAGAAATTCAGTTTTCGAATAAAATCACAAGAGCCAGCGCTGTCACCTGTTTAGTGTTATGAAGGACAGTTGGTTAGATGACAAGCGACACACTATGCATTTCATCAGTCTTCAGGAAATGTAGGTGTACGCTTGCATCATGTGGTTCCACTATGTTTTCCGCTGTCTTCTATATGTTCCACTATAGAACATTGTTGTTCAAAATCGCTCATAGATCTTTGTTCCAACAAAAAAGAGCTTTACTTCGAAAGAAATGAATTGGAAATGATGTAAAACATGCCAAACGTACTCTCAGATAAAATAATCTTTCACACGAAGGCTGTCGTGTTGAGATCACATGACCAGCTGTATATAACACGCTTTATCTCAATAACAACCCTACAGATGTCCCCGAAGCTGTGCATCTGTTTGTTCACGTTAACTAATTGCAGTGCTATTTATATACTATTGTTGTCGTATTTATAAATATATATTTATTATTATTTTGATATTGCTTTGATAGTGCTTTTGTCATTTTTATTAGTTTTTGTGTTTTTTTTTAAATTATTTTATACAGCTTTAATTTAATCATTTTTATTAGTTTTTTTTTTATAAACAGTTTTATAAAGATTTAATACATTTTTATTTTATTTTTAGCTATTTTAGACATTTGTATTAGTTTTGGGAATTTTTTCAAAATTTTAAATAGCTTTAAATAATTTTTTATTTCACTTTCAGTTTTGCTTTTGGGAAATTTGGTCACAGAATAAATAATAACAGGTGACAAACTCTAACATCGGCGCTTATTAAAATGAACTGAATCAACATTAAGCTAAATAACGACACCGTTGTCTTCTGCAAAGCTCATTATAGTCCAGTTATTAATAATTTGATGAGCTTTGCACTATTAGTGAACTAAATTGAATTGAATAAACACACTATTGTGTTTTTTTTAAAGCTTCTTCATAGCTGAATTTGTATTTGTTTCATAATTAAACAACTCTGCAATAAGAATATTTTTGTTTTCTTGTTTATTACTGTGAATCGGCTATATAAATACACGTGACTTGTCTCAACGAATACCGTATGTCTATAAATAGCGTGTTTCTACAATAACATCAGTAGGCGAATGTGCTTTTACATGGCATTTCGCTATCACATAAAGCGTCTTTTTCATTTTAAGCGGCCTGTACAAGAGAAGACAGTCAACTTTAGATGAGGCATGTTACAATAGGATTTCTATGTGGGCTTCTCACCTTTAAAACCACACATGCGCGCACACATACGCGCTCCCATCTCGTCTGCTCTGTGGGGAAGCCACCTGCAGATGTTAGATGTAGAGATACAGTTTGTGGTAGTTCAAGAGTCACAGGTGTACAAAGCACGACTTTAGCGATGGCAGAAAGACACAAACACATGCATACGCAAGACCAGACGTCCACCACAGCGAGTCTTCCTCCGCACACACTAATGCATGCACTGCGGTTAGAAAAGTGGGTTACCTGGAAGGTTACCGGTTCAGTTCTTTGTGCATCAATATCCAGGTGTGTTGTGGCACGTCTGACCCTTTCCTGTGACCTGTGCTGTGTCTGTTTTGGTTTCTACGAGATAAGGTGACAATGATAGAGGTCTTTGAGCGTGCAGTGACGTTTTATATGAGTTTAAACGTCTAAAGGTTCATATCGTCTCTTATGCAGTCGCAGACAGTTTGGTCCGAAGGACCAGGATGAGGTGAAGATCATCGAGCACCAAACACAGTCCCTGAGATTGATGCCACACCTGGCTGCTGCCCTCGCACTTACTTTCACCACCAGGTATATCTGCTTCCTATGCATCACCACGTTGCATTGAATGTGATCTTTTTATACGTAGGCAAGACATTTCATGCAAAAACATTGTTGTTTTCATGCACTGGTCAGTTTTGAAGTTTTGGGCTATTTGAGTTGTCATAATGTGTTGTTTCAGACTAGTAGAAAGAAAACATCCAAAATACAGTTTTAAGTGTTTATTTTATTTAGGGCTGGGCGATAATTCGATAACGATAATTTTCACGATATAATTTTCCTTGATAAAACGATATGAAGAGTTCGATAAATGTTCGATATAGTTTTTATGTGCCAAAAGCGGAACGAAATAGCGCGACTCATTTAAATCGCGCCATGGTTTCTGCTACAAATGTTATGGTTGAAATAATGTTCCTGTAGTGTTAACCATAGTAAAAGGAAGCAAGCCAAAAGAGAGAATGTTAACCATGGTAAATTTGTTGTTACTGCAGTTTTACTACAAAAACTGTGCAAACTGTGTTTTGTGTGTGTGTGTAAAAAGCTGCCGGGCTGTTGTGCCCCTGAAGGCCTAACTTTAGCACAATTGTTTTTTACAGACAGCAATTACAGGATATAACAACCAATTTGAACTTTTAACAACCAGTTTAAATAAATTTACTTACACAAACTAGCCTAATTAAAATAAATATTTCACATATGCTATACTGTTCAAAAGTTTGAGGTCAGTACGATTTTGTAATGTGTCTTTAACCATGCTAACAAAGGCTGCACTTATTTGAAAGAAAAAAAAAATAGTAAAAACAGCAAGATTAGGAAAATGAACAATTAAAATAACTATTTTCTATTTTAATATATTTTGAAAAATGTAATTTAAAAAGCATCTGTGATCAAAGCTGAGTTTTTTAACATCATTACTCCAGTCTTGAATGTCACTTGATCCTTCAGAAATCATTCTAATATACTTTGCTACTCAAGATTTACTGTAGTAACACTCACTGCACCATGGTATTGTGGCAGCAATGTTTGATATTCACATTGAATTTTATTACAGGAATAATGGTATATAATTATAGTATGTGTGTATTTGTGATTAAGCTCTAGCATGTGTGCATTTATAGTGAATGTTTTTAGACCGTTTTTCATACAAATAGGCTACCTATAAAACCATGTAGTTATATTTTTAACATGGTATTGAGGTACCATTATCTGTTTTAACTGTGTTTATCATTATTTAAAATGCATGCTTGCTACTATGGGAGACCAATGCTTAAAAAAAAAAAAAATTGGTCAGAATAAATTTAACCAAACTGAGGTTGCTACAATTTTTACAGATGTTACTGATTGATAATAAACAAAAAAATTACCTCTGCATCCTCAAGCTACTATCAAATGTACATTTCTAAGAGACAAAAAAAAGTGATTTTATCATTATTATTATTATCATTATCATTATCATTATTAGACAACCCAAACCCTGTTTCTTGATTTGAAACAATATAACTCATTAGAACATGCAGAAATTAAGTTTTTCTATTTAGATATTTATTTTGTTAAAGAAAATTAATGATCTGGTTTCTACAACTTTTACTTTGGAGCAAAAATCTGACTTTAAACTTGAAAGAAATAGAGATTTGACATTTATCGTGATAATTATCGATATTGACTGATATGAAAAAAAATTATCGTGATTTTGCCCATATCGCCCAGCCCTAATTTTATTGCACTTTATCTATTTGCGTCTGTAGATTATATGTAGGGCTGTGACGGTCGCAATGACAACTGCACCACCACGGTCGTCGATTGCCACCGGCAGTACTGCGTGTGACGTCACACAATCTGTAACAAGCATAAAATACAGTGTTTCTACAACAATTACTCTGCCGTGGCTGTTTTTAGTGTCCCCGCCTGCAGCAGCAGCAGCGAGCGTAAGTGCCTTCGCAGCTGCTGGAAGAGATCTGCGTTCAAACGCACACAATAGGCTAAAGCTTGCAAAGCTCCAGGAAAACTAATTACCATGAATGTGTCGGGGGGAAATGAGGAGATACTCGAATTAATTATTAATAAACTAGTGTTTTCTGAGCCAGTATCGCAAAGATGACGATCCTGACTCGCCATCTGCTCATTGGACTCGCCTTTAGAGAGAAATGCATCTCTACGGATTTTATAATAGTTTTTGTTTTCGATTTGAGTTTTTTAGTTTTAAAGTAGTAAAGTAATAATTTAAAGCTTTCTATAGATATATTTATCCTGACTGTAAGTCAAGTATTTGTTGAGTTTCGTTTCATTTTTGTGCAGCGCTCCTGTTCAACACCGAGACATCAGAAAGCGCGTCTTGTTTGATTTCTTTATTTTTACAAAAGCACAACATTTTGTTGATATCGTGAGTGCACGCAAATAAAATTAGACACTTTACAGTTCCAGATGATATATTACACTTACCTTTATGAGCAAAGATTATGGCGTATTTGAATTGTTTTGCAAGTGACTGCGCTGGCGCCCCCATGTCCAGCAAAGCGCATTTAGCTTCCACTAGGGGTGTAATGGTATATCGCAGTACGATATTTCGCGATGCAAAAATGTTACGATATGTATCGTAGAGTGTTGCCGATACATTTACGATATGACGGCAGTCTAATCCTATTGGTTGAGCTGCCGACGTGACCTACTCTGCAACAGCGTCGCGTGTGCTTTCATCACAGTTGCAGAAATCGCTTACACTAAACATCAGTAGAGCAACATGAATTCGGCTGAAAGTTAAATTGAAGATGTCCCGTCTTCGTATAAGTCCATCGTCTGGCAACATTTTGGTTTTCCAGTCACGTGACAGGACGAGGGCTTGTCAGAGCTATATTACAATCACTGCGCATGTTATTACCACGGAGTGGGAAATGAAAAGTTTCGTGCTTCAGACTCATATGCTTTTTGAGTCGCGCACTGGGTCTAACGTAGCCGAAGTTTTAAAAGCGGCTGTACAAGAGTGGGAGCTTGAAAGGGCTCCTCATGGTACTGCAGTTGTTACTGACAAAGCACGCAACATGGAGGTGGCAGTGAGAGAAGCCGGGTTGTCACCGCATATTAAGTGTTTTGCGCACTCACTGAATCTTGCGTAGCAAGCAGGTTTAAATGTGTCTCGCATCAGTCGATTGCTTGGTCGTGTGAGAAAAGTCGCGGCTTTCTTTCACCGCAGTGCCACAGCTGTGCTCAGAAAAGCAAAAGATGCTTGAGATCGCATCACTTAAGCTTATCATCGATGTGGCAACGCGATGGAACAGCTCCATGGATATGCTGGAACGCTATCTCGAGCAACAAGCGGCTATAACGGCAACTCTTTTGAGCACAGAGGTGCGCAAAAATGCCCATCAACTTGATACTCAGGCTTCCAGTTCCAGCAACGTCTGTTCTCAGTGAACGTGCTTTTTCCATGGCAGGGGATATAGTGTTTGTTTAGGTTACCTACAGTTTTTTTTACAAAACAAAACAAAACAAAAAATGCATATCTACATTTGCAGGCAAAAGCTGGGAACTTGGAGCATAGTGTTTATGTTGAACAGAACACCATGTAATTAATTTATTTTTTTACTGCTTTAAGTTGTTCTGTCTGAGGCATCTTTAATTTTAAGTTCATGTTATTTACCATAATTTTTTCAGTGACAGAAAGACGTATTCAGTTGTTAATTTAAATACAGAAGGTTTTTAATAAACCTTGAAATGTGATCTTGTATGTACAAAAAAAAGTTATTATAATTTGTTAATGTTTTTTAAATAAATCTGTCATTTGAATTTCAGTTTCTTTTTTTAAATTTTGTTTAAAATATCATGATACGTATCGTATCGTGAACTTAATATCGAGATATGTACCGTATTGTGACCTGGGCATATCGTTACACCCCTAGCTTCCACTCTCCAACAAACGATTGTATGCGCAAAATAGCGTGCATTTAGTTAAATGTTTAAAATAACATTGTGATATGCTTGAATATTTTATTTTAGGCAAGTCGTGATGATTTGAGAAGGCAAAATTGATCAAACATAGGCTGTGATCAACTGCCCGCCTCTGGCCGCTTGGTTGTTATTTTAAAAAAGCAAAAACCTTAATTTAACAAACAAAAAATGTTGCAAACATATTTCTAAATTAACTTTATAAAGAAACGAAAAGAAATATAACTATGTTCCTATTAAAAACAAAACTGAGCCATTTTAATGGATGCAACAGTGTAATGGGAAAGAGAGAGAAAAGACTCAGGCTTCAGTCGGACTCGATCTGGTAATTTTGATGAGCCATCGGACAAGGGTTGGACGAGGTTGTTACGAATTTATGCAACAAATGTTTGTTTAATATTTACCGTTCTTATTTTGGCCAAAAAAAAATAAAAAATATATCTATATATCTATCTCGACACCGCGTCAGCGACAGTAGTTGGTCCATTGCCACTGCGGTGGAAAAAAATCTCCCACCGTCATAGCCCTAATTATATAGAGTTTTTTCTCCATTTCAGCAGCACTTACACATGTAAAAACTTTTATTTCCATTTTTATTCTAAAGGTTTTTACAGAAGGATTTGTTCATAAGTCATTCACCTGATTTTATTCCTAAAATCATGGTGAAAATATTTTTTTGTTTTTCCTGTCTATATGGATATGGATTGATTAAAAAAAATTCAAAATCCCGTTTGTAAAACCTTTGACTAATATGTCAACACATTGAAACATTTTAGACATTTGTATTAATTTTTGGATTTTTTTTTTTTTTCAAAATTTATTTAGCTTTAAATTATTTTTCATTTCAGTTTTACTTTTTGATATTTGGTTGCGGAAATAAATAATAATAGGTGACAAACTCTCCAACATTGACACTTATTAAAATGAATTAAATCAACACTGAGCTAAATAATGACACTATTGTCTTCTGTAGAGCTCCTTATAGTCAATTAATTAAAAATTTGATGATCTTTGCACTATTAGTAAACTTGTTTCATAATTAAAGAACTCTGCAACATTAATACTTTTATTTTCTTATTTAATACTATGAATCGGCTATGTAAATACACATGACTTGTCTCGACAAATACCGTGTGTCTATAAATAGGGTGTTTCCACAATAACATCAGTAACCGAATGTGCTTTTGCATGGCATTTGACTATCACATGGTGGTGTGGGTCACCACACTCGGTCCTTGAGGGCCGGTGTCCTACAGAGTTCAGCTCCAACCCTAATCAAACACACCTGAACCAGCTAATCAAGCTCTTACTAGCAATACTTGAAACTTCCAGGCAGGTGTGTTGAGGCATGTTGGAGCTAAACTCTGCAGGACACCGGCCCTCTAGGATCAAGTTTGGTGACCCCTGACATAAAGTGTCTGTTTAATTTTAAGCGTACATTTTAACATTTTATTCCTAAAAAAAAGGTGTTTTTTTCTGTCTATTGACAGTATTTTCTGATATATGGATTGATAAAAAGAGAAATTAAAAATCCCCTGTGTAAAACCTTTGACTCTAACATGTCAACACAATAAAACAACAGTTTTGAATCTGGTTTTGTCCAGAATTCAGATTTCTATTCTGGAATTTTATGCAAATTAATGCTGTTTGTGACCCTGGACCACAAAACCAGTCATGAGGGTTAATTTTTTGAAATGGAGATTTATGCATCATTGTTAGGATAGGACAATGTTTGGCTGATACAACTAAAAAAATCTAAATATTGGGTAAATCACTGTCAAAGTTGAAGTTCTTAGCAATGCATATTACTAATCAAAAATGAAGTTTTGATATATTGAAATTTACAAAATATGTTCATGTGACATGATCTTTACTTAATATCCTAATGATTTTTGTCATAAAAGAAAAATCGATAATAATTGCTATTGCTACAAATATAGCAGTGCAACTTGTGACTGTTTTTGTGGTCCAGGGTCACTTTTAATTTAATTTAGTCTAATTCGCATATTTAAACCTAACATTTCAGAAAACTAAATAAATAAATCAACTGGGGAGATATGGTGATTAGTTATTAGTTAGTTAGAAGTGTAGTGATAACTGTTAGTAACTATTAGTATTCGTGGGGTGTCTTGCCTTAATTTAGCAGATGATTTTGTTCAAAGCAAATTGCATGTAAGAATAGACACAAGGTATTTAATTTCATTTTAACAAGCCAAAATATTAGCAATGAATTTGTGTTAAAAAAAATTTTACTTAAAAAAAACTGCTGTGCAAGGTGTTAAAAGCATTTTATTTCAGCTTATGCAAAAGTCACTTTTTTTAGCTGGTGAATAGCAAAACAAAATAAAGTTTGCATTCATGCCTTTGGCAGATGCTTTTATCCAAAGTGACATACATTGCATTCAGTTCATGCACTGCTTGGGAATCAAACCCATGACCTTGGTGTTGCTAGCATTATGCTGTAGTGTTTGAGCTAAATAAAAATTAAATAAAATACAAAATTACAGTTTTTTGTTTGAATTGAAAGTTACACTATACATAGTTCTGTTATTTTCTGTAAACTTTCTGTTGCAAATGATTGATACATTTTAATTTACACTTTTCACAGAAACAATTCCAGTTATCAGCAGAAAAAAATCTATTAAAAGTTTTTCTTATTTTTTATTTGTAAAAAATGTATTTACATTTATGATATACAAAACAAACTAACAAAAACTTTGAATTAACACTGCTGTATGAGTGTTTCTAATACAGCAGCTGAAGGACTGACAGCAAATTTGACATCTTTATCTCTTCTGATTTCTGAAATCAGTGTCTTTAGATTTTTCCCTATTTTTGAAAATGAGGGAAATGCTATCATGGATTTTAATACAAAAATTATATCTGCTTTCATCTCCCATTCACTACTGTAGAAGATTACCAACTATGACTTCCTCTTCTGAAAACCCCAGAAATGTAAAAAAAGGGTCCATTGTATTTTAAATTGCAAAAACACATTTTAATTGTGAAGTAAACCTTTTAAAATGGCACATACTAAATCTGTAAGTCTTTTTAAGCCACACATTAGCTTTGGGTGAGAAACCATTTTTATAAATGGTCTGGGTGAACTCGGTCAGAGTTTGTCTACATAGAACATCAACATTTTCAGTCATATGTGCCCTGTAAAGACACAAAGTGTAAGAACAAAGAGCAATTTTACTGGCCTCCACTGGAGGTCTCTGTGTTTGTGTAATTCAGGTCAGTGGCACATTCTGAGAAATACCACAGGAGAAGAATCAAAGAAAAAGATGAGCTCGGATGCCTCCTTCTGAGAAACCACTACAGATTTCATCGTTATTTATCTGACACATTTGCATTTTATTGGAAAATAAAAGAAAACGAAAGTTTGATGGTCAACCTCGTGTACAGTGAAAGTCTGAAAGAGAGATTTTTAATTGCCCATGCATAAATATTCCCCTTTGTACAACTACAAAAATGATTCATCATATATATTTTATTTTTAATTTCATTTATCTATTTATTTAGACAACATTCCTGTAGCTCAGAACACTACAGCATGATGCTAGCAATGCCAAAGTCATATATATTTATACAAAGTAATGGCAATTTAGGGTATGACGTGTTTGTATTGTATGTGCATTGTCCGTATGTCCCTGTGTTTGCTCTCAGATATGCTGCAGGTTTGATGGATGATGCTTTGTGTCAGGGTCAGGACCTTCAAAGCAATCGTGGTCTGCAAGCTCTCGTCGCAGGGCTCAAAGCCTACAGCACGTGGGAGAACGTCACATGTCTGCAAGACTGCCGTGAGTGTACTGGCGGCATGGTGAGTATATGTGTGCCTTTGCACATAAACACACACATATAGACTGATACTAATGGTGCAAAGACGTAACGGTCTCAAATGCAAACATCCTGAACTGTCAAAGAGAACTTGTGGTAGCACTGACATATTTTGCATGCTATACTCAAAAGCAGTTTTAAATTGGATTTTGCTTATTAATATTATGCATGCATTTTTTTTGGGAACATTACAGGACAATTTGAAATCATTCATTCAATGACTCATTCTCGTTTATGTGAAACTGATATCATATCAATTGTTTGCTTAAGTAATACATTTAAATTTCATTGGTGTAATTTTATTAATAGTCTGTGCTTTTTGTTGGCAGTGCTTGTGGTGTGAACAGCATGTATATGTTTTAAATGTGTGAAACCACAGGGTTGATTTACAATTCTTAGTGCACATTTTTGTTTTCACACATCTAACATTTTAGAGCTCATGCAACACAAAACACATAGTAAGAAAACAGCACTTGTGTTAACTTTAGGATATCTTTTAAATAAATAAGGATCTCACTGTAAACAAATGGTTCCATTGTTATTAGTTGTGTTTACTATGGCAAGCATCATCATTATTATAATTCAGACTCCAAACTTTAAATATTTTACCTTGCAGGCGGTTATTGACCAGTTGGAACTGTAAGCAACCACCTAACAATGCTTTGGCAACCTCATATTAATGTGCTAAAAAACACTCTAAACACTTTAGCAACCATATATCAAAATTTTAGCAATTTACAACATTCCAGCATCATTATGACAAATTCTGCACCGAACACATTTTCTTTAGTATTCAGTTGCATGTTTGTTTCAGACCACTTAATGATGAAAACACCACTAAAATGCAAATGTTAATATTAAATTACATTTTAGACAAAGGATTGTCTGTTTTTGCTTTGCTGCATGAATGTGAATAGTTTAAAACAAACTCTAAAAATCAACTGAAGTGAGCAGATATTGGAAAAATTAATTGGTCACAACAAGGCAAGTCATTTCTATTCAATTTTATGCTAATTGTGTGAGTTTGAGTCAGTACATTGAAAGTGGTCAGATAAAGTCTTTAACACTGCAAGCTTTGTTCCAAAGATTATATAAAACTTTAAGTGGGTGATTTATTTATTTTTTTTTCTCTCTAAAGGAATAGTTGACCCAAAGATGAAAATCTGCTTAAAATTTACTCTCCCACAGGCCATGCAAGATATAGATGAATTTGTTTCTTCATCAGATTTGGGGAAATGTAGCATTATATCACTTGCTCAGCAATGGATCATCTGCAGTGAATGGGTGCCGTCAGAATGAGAGTCCAAACAGCTGATAAAAACATTACAATAATCCACAAGTAATCTACACCACTCCAGTCCATCAATTAATGTCTTGTAAAGTGAAAAGCTGTGTGTTTGTAAGAAACAAATCTATCATTAAGGCATTTTTAACTTTAAACCATTATTTCCTTTATCCATTTTATTGCTTTTTGGAGTGAAAAAGTTGTCTTATCTGAATCAGTAAAGATGTTAATTGATGGACTGGAGTGGTGTGTATTGCTTGTGGATTACACTGTGTGCATAATTAGTAGGCACGTTGATATTCTGGTCATATTTTTTTACCAAGCACATTTTACCAATTCCAAACCACATCAATCTTAATAACTACTATTAATTTTGTATTTAATCATTTATACATGATATATATTTGTCCATGAAGGCTGGAAGTGAAAAACTCCTTATATTCAGGTGTGCATAATTATTAGGCACGTTTTCTTTTACATATAAATAAGCCAAAAAAGAGATTTAACCCAGACTGAAAAGTCAAAAATTATTAAATGCCCATGAGAAGGATGCAAAACTAATGCAATACTAGAATTTGCAAAGTTAAGGCATGACCATTGGACAGAGAAATGCTCGTTGGGTCAGCACGGTGAGAAAAAAAAACGGTGGAGAAGAAAAGGCACGTTAACTGCAAAAGAATTAAGATTTAAGGAAAGAATTAGCTGATTTTGGAAGATGAATTCTTGAAAGAGTGGTATAAGAGGATTTGATGCTGGTCCTTCAAAAGTCACTCTCAACTTATCTGTCTATAAAGCCTATAGAAAACAGTCTTCATGTATTTCACAACACTTCAGCATGTTATTCTTTTTAAATGAGAGTCATTTTTTAGGATTTTTCACCCAAGAAAAGTCTCTGAGAACCTGACACAATGAACTTCTGAAGACTCCAGGTTGGTTGCAGCTCTGGAAAATGGTGGCACTGGAGACTAAATGGTTCCTGATGGTTTCACAGCTAATTCTTTACTTTAATTCTTAATTCTTTTGCAGTTAACGTGTCTTTTCTTCTCCACCGTTTTTTTTCTCACTGTGCTGACCCAGCGAGCATTTCTCTGTCCAATGGTCATCCCTTAACTTTGCAAATTCTAGTATTGCATTAGTTTTGCATCCTTCTCATGGGCATTTAATAATTTTTGACTTTTCAGTCCTGGTTAAATCTCTTTTATGGCTTTTTTTATATGTAAAAGAAAACGTGCCTAATAATTCTGCACACCTGAATATAAGGAGTTTTTCACTTACAGCCTTCATGGACAAATATGTATCACATATAAATGATTAAATACAAAATGAATAGTAGTTATTAAGATTGATGTGGTTTGGAATTGGTAAAATGTGCTTGGAAATAAAATATGACCAGAATATTAGCGTGCCTAATAATTATGCACACAGTGTATTGTGGTGTTTTTATCAGCTGTTTGGACTCTCATTCTGGCGGCACCCATTCACATCCATTGGTGAGCAAGTGACGTAAAGATAAATTTCTACAAATCTGATGAAGAAACAAACTCATCTACATCTTGGGTGGCCTGAGGGTGAGTAAATCTTCAGCACATTTTCATTTTTGGGTGAACTGTTCCTTGTCCTTATAAGTATGTCAAATGCATGCTTTCATTTGCTCTATTTCCTTTAGCAACTTCTAAATAGAAACTGTGGTTGATTTTTTTTATTTTTTTTATTTTTTATTTTTTTTCCCTACAGGGCTTTATGATGGAAAACCGGATTCCGTCTCTGAAGTGTGACTCAGATGTTTTTGTCACATTTGAGGGCGACAACATGGTCATGCTTCAGGTATTCATAAATACTACTTGAACTAGATGACACTTCACAACAAATTCACTTATAAAACTGGCCAGCAAGTATTGATGGGGGGGGGGGAAATTGCTTTGTCACAAGGGTCATGTTTATTACCCTCTTTTTCCTTAAGGTTGTTATTTGTTTTCCCACTTATTTTGGAGCTGTTTCCTTAATATAGTCCAATATCACATTTAAATACCCATGCTCAGACAAACAAGACAGTGTAAACAGAAAGCACAGAGATATCTACACGATGACCGCTTGGAGGGGAAACTAGACAAGTGGCAATTCTTTTAAAAATATAAACTGTGTCTCACAAACTAAATTGAATTAAGTGGATTATGAAGGCATTAGAATAAAGGGGGTCATTTTGATGCGATTGCACGCAATTTAATCGGCAATAATGTGTTTCTTGCATAGGGGCTGGTTATTAGATAACTGCTGAAGTAATTAGGTAAGCTTTGTGATTCGTTTTATGCTGGTTCTGATTAGCACCACATCGATTAGACACATAGGATGACACACATGCGCACATAACATGCATAGAGACTCAAACACAACGTCTGCATTCACAGCTCGCCGAAGCCTAAAGACATGTATTTTCTGCTGAAATTAGATTAGCTCCTTCAGTACCAAAATAAAGTCATGCAATTGAATCCTTGGAGACAGGCTGATGGTGTTGTCATTTTAACACTACAGAGTCTAAACCATTGAGAATGACATTATTCACAATCGTGGTTGTAGATTTAGTATTTTAGTTACCATTTCTGAAGTGTGTATATGTGTCCATCTAGTCTGGATTACTATTTTTGGAATTTTGAATATTATGAAATATTACAGTTACAAAGTATCTATCTAAATTCCGAATTGTTACATTTAATGGCAGGATCAGAATTTAAACTCTAATCTAAAGTTTAAATAATCTAATCTAAATGCTGTATGTGCAGATTTGGTATTTTAACTTTTTTTTTTATTGAATTGAGTTTTTGCATTACTGTACACATATATTATATTTGTGTGCATATGGGCCATTCAACAGAATTGGTGCAAACTGCTGTCCCACAACCAAAAAACACATTTAAAAAGCATTTAAGTATTCAAATCTTAGATATTTACTAAGATTCTTCTGTTATCTATTAACCAACAATAATATTTAAAATATTAGTAAGTTTAATATATTTAAAATATTCATTTATTGAGTACTTTGTGGCTGTACTGAACTTAAAGGAGAAGTCCACTTCCGAAACAAAGATTCACATATAATGTACTCAGCCCCTTGTCATCCAAGATTTTCATGTCTTTCTTTCTTCAGTCGTAAAGAAATTATGTTTTTTGAGGAAAACATTTCAGGATTTTTCACCATATAATGGACTGATACAATTTTGAACTTCCAAAATGTAGTTTAAATGCGGCTTCAAACGATCCCAGCCGAGAAAGAAGGGTCTTATCTAGCGAAACAATCGGTTATTTTCATAAAAACAATACTGTTTATATACATTTTAATCTCAAATGCTCGTCTTATCTCACTCTGCCTTGACTGTTTTTTTTTTTTTCTGGTTCATGACAGTTAGGGTATGTCAAAAAACTCCCATCTCATGTTCTTCCTCAACTTCAAAATCGCCCTATATCGCTGTTTTACCTTTTTGTTAAGGGTGTTTGATCTTCTTTGCATGTTCACTTTGTAAAGACTGGGTCGGAACTTCTGCAGCGATGTAGGAAGATTTTGAAATTATTTTTGAAGTTGAGGGAGAAAATACGATTGGAGTTTTTCAACATACCCCAACTGTCTTGAGCCAGAATACACAGAGTTCAGGGAGAGCAAGACAAGACAAGCGTTTGAGATTAAAAAGTATATAAATTGTATTTTTTTTAATGAAAATAACTGATCATTTCGCTAGATAAGACCATTCTTCCTCGGCTGGGATCAACCGCATTTGGGATCGTTTTGGAAGTTGCATTTTGGAAGTTCAAACTCAGGGCACCATATCAGTCCATTATATGGAGAAAAATCCTGAAATGTTTTCCTCAAAAAACATAATTTCTTTACGACTGAAGAAAGAAAGACATGAACATCTTGGATGACAAGGCGGTGAGTACATTATTTGTGAATCTTTGTTTTGGAAGTGGACTTCTCCTTTAACCCCCAAATTTCACCTTATGAAAATAATATTCACTCAAGATAAAAACATTCTCTAAATGGTGTGAAAGTGTGTCAAATAATAATAATTTTTGTATTTTTTTCTGTTGTATATTTTTGATTCTTTTAATAAGTGAAGTTCAAAAAAAAAAATGTTACATTTTCTTATGTAAAAAAATTTCCCGCATTTTAATGTCACTACCGAAACAGTCCATTGGCTGAGACTGATTTTAACTACACCCTACATTTATGATCAGGATATATTCCTGTGTCCCTCGCTCACATAGCTACAAGGTGTGATTAGATAAGCCCTGTCATTTTGAGGTAAATGTGTTCAAAAGTCTGAAAAACCTGTGTGTAACTTTAAGGAACATCACTACCGAACACTGTTTTCCTGCAATTAAGCACACTTTTCTTGGGAGTTATTCCATAACATTTAGTTTTTATAGTGGGTATACCGCTGTTCAGAACTGTGGTAGCTAACCATGTGCTGATTAGCACCTTTGAGCTAGCTTCAGATGTATCTAAAATTGTCACTACCGAAACATTTGGTGGAGTTTCGGACATATCATCGTTTTGGTAGTGACAAAAGGGAACACACAATCCTCATATTTTGGGAAAGTAAAAAAATTTTAGTGCAGTTATGCATTTATTTTTTGTATTTTAGTATGTCTTTGTAGTGTTTTAGTTTGCAAGTTAAAATTCTGTGTGATGTGGTCGCTACTAAAACATTATTCTCACTACTAAACAATTGTGCTGCCACTACTGAAACATGGGATGTTTTGTCAAAATTAAAAAACTGAAATATTAAAAGATGTCATGATAGTTTTTGGTTCAATGTATATTCAATGAATCCTTAACTTTGAAATTATGATCAGTATGATCAACTTTTTGCCTTTTACAAAGAAAAAGTGGATTTAAAATACAACAAATCTCATAGATTACACTTGAAATATTGTTAAAATCTAATTGTTATTGATTTACCTCTGGAAAATATTTAATAAAATAGCAAAAAAATATATTTAGAATGTAGATGTAAGCAAAATTTTAATAGGTCAATATAACCCTTCTAATTAAATTTTTATTACCGTGTTTCGGGAGTGACAAATTTGGGGAGAGGAAAAATATTCCAAAACTTTCTGAAAATACAGTATGAGAATTAGCTGCACAATTACTAGAAATGTGTACCTTGAGTATCATACAATTTGCACACATACAGATTTTTTGGAAAAAGACTCCAACTCTGTCTTTGCACCAATTCTGTAGAATGGCTCCATTTTTTTTTTTTTTTTTTTTTTCAAAGATGTCTCTTCTGCTCATTAAGGTTGCATTTATTTGATCAAAAGTGCAGTAAAATTGTGAAGTATTATTAAAATTTAAAATAACACTTTTCTGTTTGAATATATTGTAAAATGTAATTTATCCCTGTGATGCAAAGCTGAATTTTACTTCAGTCTTTAATGTCACATGATCCTTCATCATTCTAATATGCTGATTTGATGCTCAAGAAACATTCTTATTATTATCAATGTAAAAAACACTTGCCATATGAATAGATAGTTCAAAAGAACAACATTTATTTGAAATAGAATTTTTTTTGTAACATTATAAATGTCATTACTGTCACTTTTAATCAATTTAATGCATCCTTAATAAATAAAAGCATTTATTTCAAAACATCTTTTTTTCCTTCTGAAAATTAATCATTTACTCACCCTCATGTGCTACAAAAAAAGGATGAAATAGTACTTTAAAACTAGTTCATATGACTCATGTGCTTTTGAGCAAAACTGAAGTCAGGCGAGATTACCGACTCTTCCTCCCTCTGTACTCGAATCTCAATTACATTTGTGCTCGCTAAATTTGATTTTAATGATGTCAAATTTTATTGGTTCTCACATGTCTCATGACATTCTGTTGACAATCGCTTTTTGTGTTCCATGGTGAGAAAATCATATAGGTTTGGAAAAGCATGAGGATGAGAAAATGATGACTGTTGATTTGAGACGCTCTTTTCCAAAGTATATTCAAAAGATAATGTGTTACGCACAGCCAGGAACGCTGTTGTTTAGGAATGATAGTATCCGTCCTGCTTTGCCAAGTTTCTGATCATCCAGTAGGCGTCACTGTGTGGGCATCATTTGATAAAGAAATAGTTCACCCAAAAACGTAAATTTGCTGAAAATGTGCTCACCCTCACGCTATATCCAAAATACAGATTTTGTTGGTTTTTCAGAACAAATTTAGAGAAAAGTAGCATTACATAACTTGCTTACTAGTGGAGCCTTTGCAGTGAATGGGTGCCGTGATAATGAGAGTCCAGACAGCCAATAAAAACATAGCAATAATAGTGAGTGAGTGTTTCCCCTAGGATACCAACGATACAATACTTTTTTTTTTCCTCGGTACTTTACTCTTTGTGTAATAGCAAAAACATTTTTTTCAGTGAAAAAATAAGTCCAAAAAAAAAAATCTCAATTTCAACATTTTGAACAGTAGGGCCCTACAATTGTTTTCTTTTCTTTTTTCAGAAATTCTTGTGTGTTTTAATTTTTCTGATAATCAAATGAAGGCATTAAACATTTTTTTAATGAAAAGAAAATTAAACCCTTTTATTTGCTGCCAAACAAACAGAGGTTTTTCTGTTAAAATACATGGAAGAAAAACTGTGTGAATATTCTGTTAAAAAAAACTTTTAATAATAATTGTAGTATTTTTTTTCTACAATTAGGTGGTTAATCTTGTTGTAATATTTATTTTTTCTGCATTTAATTGTTTTATTTAAATTAGCCAGAAATAGGAATATTTAAACACCTACATTATACTGTACAAAAGTAATACAAGACTAATACATTTCTGTTACATGTTAAACCGTACTTTTATTTTGACAGGTTGCCGGTTAGTTTTTGTGTGTATACACTATGATATGATGCTCAAAGTAAACGGTAAAATGCACATGAAGTGACTCTCACAGCAGCTCTGAAGATTAAGTTCATGTGTTTATGTTATCATATAATGAGACGCAAAGGCTGAAAACCACCGTGAGCCTCACCTGTGCTTTAGTATTTGTGTAGTAAACAAAACCACGTCTCCCCCATTAATTCATACGGAGCCAAACGGAACATGGAGGAATATTCATATTTTTAAAAAAAACATTCATGTTTAAACCGTCTTTTTGCGTTTTAATATTCACAGACATTAGTCCATATTGCGATTCGAATGATTTATTCATCCAAAAATTGATGAATTCTGTGGCATTCTGCGCTATAGAGTAAATCCATTTTTATGAATGGACTCTGCGATCCCGTCCGCATTTTCGCAGAGGAGAAAATGTAGACGCGCATCCACGTAGAGACAGAAATGACATGCCGTTGTGTAAATAAAATAAATAACATAAGACTATTTCGTTTGTTTAATAAAAGAACAAGGTATAGACCTGTTCTATAGCAAACGGTAACCTTAAATGACTTCTGTTGTGATCTGGCGTTATATAGAAAATAAAGTTTACTTGACATTTAAGAGGGGGCGGGGGTGCCATTGGGGGGGCGGGCTGCCCCATATTTTATACATCCACCAATTATGGTGCTGAAAAAAAATTGTGCTGGTGGAAACAACACAAGACTTTTCTTTCACTTTCTAGACTGGCTCGGAAGACGTTAGTGTCTCCGTCAGCAGCACAGCTGGAACAGTTCCACGTTCAAGGGCATGTAATAGGCTAAAGCTTTCCGCAAAGCACTGGCAAAAGTTACTACCATGAACAGTGTTGAGGGTAACGCATTACAAATAACGCAAGTTACGTAATAATATTACTTTTTTTCAAGTAACTAGTAAAGTAACGCATTACTTTTGAATTTCTAAGAAAATATCTGAGTTACTTTTTCAAATAAGTAACGCCAGTTACTTTTTCCCCATTGATTGACAAGTCTCCTGTCAGGAAATTGGGAGTAAACATGATGTTACTGTATTCTAGACTAAATGTGAACATGCATTAATTCATCTCACTTACAAAAAACAGATTCAGTATTCCTCAAAATGAATAAATATATTTAGTAAATAAAACAAATATCTTTTATGTTTTGAATCCCATTTTATTAACCAGTGTCTTTGCTGCTGACCTTCGATGATGCAATTCAACCATACTAATAAGCAAAAATTACTTTAGATAAGCTAACATTTGTGCTTAATTTTTTTGTAGCTGAAGAGTGATCTCCTGCATAAATGTACTTTTCTTTCAGCCTGAGGTGAATTCATTTCACTTTTGGTGTAAAAGGGCTTTTACATTAGAATTGTTTTATATTAAAAACAAAGAAGCAAGCCCTGCCCAGATTTAAAAAGTAACGCAAAAGTAACGTAACACATTACTTTCCATAAAAAGTAACTAAGTAACTTAATTAGTTACTTTTTCAGGGAGTAATGCAAAATTGTAATGCATTACTTTTAAAAGTAACTTTTCCTAACACTGACCATGAATGTGATCCTGACTCGCCATCTCCTCTTTGGACACGCCTTTAGAGAGAAAAGCATCTTTACAGATTACATAATGAAAGAGTTTTTGTTTTCGATTTGTTTTATTTTGTTAATAATTTAAAGCTTTCTATAGAGATATTTATCATGTCTGTGAGGTATTTGCTGGGTTTTGGTTCATTTTTGTGAAAGGCTCCTGTTGAGATGACAGAAAACGCATCATGTTTGTGTTCTTTATTTTATAAAAGCACTGTTTGCAGCATTTTGTTGATATTGTGAGTGCACGCAAATAAAAGTAGACCCTTTACAATTCCGTATGATGTATTACTCTTACCTTTATGAGCAAAAATGACACCTCCATGTCTTGCAAAGCGGCTTCAGCGGCTTTTACACTCTCCGCACAAACGATTGAAAATGCGCCTGATAGCGCACATTCATCTAGGTGTTTAACGTTTAAACTAACATTGTTTTGTGCTTGAACTGTTTCTTTTAGGTAAGTCGTGACGATTTGAGAAGGCAAAATTGATCAAACAGACTATGATCAGTCTTCCGCTGGCCGGTCGTTCCTTTAAAAAACAAAAACTTATATTTAATGAACAAAAAAAATGCTTCAAAAGTTTTTCTAAATTAGCTTAGGCAAAAAAAAAAAAAAAAAAAGCGAAACGAAATATAATCACTTTGCCATTACATATAAAACTGAACTATTTTAACAGCTGAAACAGTAGTATAAGCTGTTTTGAAGGGGAAAAAAAGACGGGCTCGGGTCGGACTCGGGCCGGGCTAGGGCCTATATTTGAGGCCCATGCAGGGCTCTAATTTTAACTCTAAACCAGCACTTCTGGACAAAATATGAGTCCATAATTCTAATAATGCTTCCTCTAATGAAAACGTCCATCTCCTGTTGTCTTTCACATCAAAATCCGTTCAAAATCCATCAAAATCTGATCTGTGCATATTTCTCTCCTGATTCAGACCAGATGATTTTTTTTTACTGGAGAGAGCAATATAATGTATAGAGGACTTATATTTTATAATGGATTACTTGTGGATTATTGTGATGTTTTTATCAGCTGTTTGGACTTTCATTCTGACGGCACCCATTCACTGCAGAGGATCCATTGGTGAGCAAGTGATAAATTTCCCAAAAAATGGTTGAAGAAACAAACTCTTTACATCTTGGATGACCTGAGGGTGACTAAAGCTTCAGCGGATTTTAATTTTGGGTGAACTCCTTCTGACCTGCAGTAGTTTTTCATAGTACATCAATCTTTTTTTATGTCACAAATCAAATAAGAATCTCATGATATTACCTCTTTGAATTATAAAAAAGATGGATGGATAACTAAATTCTCTTTAAAATGTGTCCTTCTTTTGAGTATTACTTTAATATTGTAAGGCTGCAGTTTTGCGGTTTCAAAGCATAATTGACAAGTTTTTTGGCTATATTTGTGAGCGCTCTTATTTGATTAAGTGCTTTAGGCTAATGATTAACCAATGCCGAAGGTCATACTAGGGTATGTGAAAATAGAGGGTACTGGGATTGTGGGGCCAAAGATTAAACTAAAGTCACAAGAACTGTGAGAGGCTCTGCCAGCCACTTCATTTCTCTTTCTCATTCTCCTTCTTAGATGGGGACTTTTTTGTAGGACATCAGTCTAATGACCTTATTAAGAGATTTTAGCGCCACCTGCCATGAGGGAAATTAGCATTTAGCTCCAAATTTTATACACATGACCAGCACACTGTTACATTTGGGCTGCGTCCTGAAAGAGTGTGTCCAATTTGGTTACTTTGAGAAGATTGTTTTACAGTATGCAGTTGTACAGGCAGGAGAAGAAGAGGTTATTTTAGGTTTTGACGCATGTAGGGCAGAAACTTACACAATGATTATGACACAATGAGTCATTTACTCTCTGTAAAGTAAAGGGTAAAGAGACTACACTGTCATTGTACTCCTGCACACAACAACAAAATTTTGTTGGCATCCCACATTCTCAAACATTCAAATAAAACATAAGAACATAAGAACATAATAAATATAAAAATAAAAATATCACTATAGATTAAAAGTTTAAAAACATACAAAATAAAACCGTACAGTAAAAAAAGAAAGAAACAGACTATTTAAAGTGTGCAATGCAATTACAAATATAATTTATAGATGATAGTAACCAATCACAGCATTTCTATGCAGGTGCTTAAAAGTCTTAAATTTAGATCTAAATTAAATTTAAGTTGATAAAATTAAATTCGGTTCCTTAAATGGTACAACAAAGGTCCTAATTATAATTTCAAAAGGTCTTACATTTGGAGACGAAATGACAAAATTTGCAAAATGGCTTAATGTGAGGATTAAACTTCAAAAGGCTGTGATTTCATTGAAGAAACATGAGCTGCATGTTTCAAAGTTAAAACTTGGGAGGCTGTTTTACATGAAAGTGTCTCTAAAGGGAACCTTCAGAAAAGTATCAATGGCATTTTTAATTTAATAATTTAAATTAAAACGTTTTCAGCCAAAACCGGCAAACTTTTTATGCGTTTTGCCTGTTCGTTTACACGAAAGTGGTGTTTTGGGGACTGAAAACACATCATTTTGAAAACGGGTTTCAAAGTGGAAGTTTTTGAAAATTCCACCATTATCGTTTCCGTGTAAACACCCAATATGGGAATCTTTGTAAACAGTGACGTCATGCGTATGCATAGTATGTCTTAGGTATGTAGAGATGCGCAGTACGTGTTGATTTTAAAGGCAAGCGTGAACAAACAGCATGCAAACTACTGGCCTGGCATATATAAGTTTTCGTGGATATGTGTAAACACAAATCGTTTTGAAAACATTGCCGTATATACGTTAAACTTTTTAAAAACATTTCTGTTTTTGACTATATCGTGTAAATGTAGCCTTGCCTGTGATGCCTGCTAAAGTAATGTTTGTGAGTGCAGCACTGTTTTGTTTACAGCCGTTACCGGTGAAGCTGCTATATTTTTGATGCTCCAAAAGTGCCACCTGCTGGCAGAGAATACATTTCTATCATCCCATCTGCTGTTTTTGTTCAGACCAATGCGAAAGTCAACACATTTTTAAGCAGCAAACACGCAGTTGTAGATGTGAACCGGTGGATCGATAAGAAGCTAATGTGCCTTTAAAAAATCTAAACAATTAAGACCGTAAGATATATTTGTATATAATTAATATAATAATTTATACTTTTGAATCCCTTTTCTTAAAAATGGTTTAAAGGCTGAAAGTTTAACATTATATAAAATTTTCTGAATTGTAAATCATGTTTTTTTTACAGTCATTTTACGGTTTAAAGGTGACATATCATGAAAATCTGACTTTTTTCGTGTTTATGTGCTATTATCACCGGTGCATTCACCAACCCAGAAAACGTGAAAAATGACAACCCTGTATCTTTGTTTTGGTAATCCTTTTTCAGTAAGCATGTGAAAAAAATGAGCTGCTCAGATTTCACTCCCCCCCCCCGTAACGTAGAAAGAGAATTTTATTATAATATTACCGCCCCTTAATCTGCACGTTTCCACCCAAGGCACCGTCATTGTGTTTTCACAAGCGACAACGGTGTACCAGTTCTAACGCCATGGAAAAGTTCGAGCAAAGCATGCTAATGTTCTGTCGTTGGCCGCACAGACGAGCACAGAACACTAGAGTCCCAGACTCAGAGGAGACAAGAGAGCAGTGGATTTGTTGATTTATTTACTGTATATTACGCTGCTGCCTATGGAAGCCCGTTTCTGCCACTGAATAAAAAAAAAAAAAGGTAATTGCAACTTTTTAATCTCACAATTCTGACTTTTTTTCTCGCAATTTCAAATTTACATCTCGCAATTCTGAATTTTTTCTCAGAACTGTGAGATATAAACGCACAATTGCGAGTTCTAAAGTCACATTTGCGGGATATAAACTCACAATTTGTGAGAAATAAAGTCAGAATTGTGAGATATTAAACTTGCAATTGCGAGTTATAAAGTCCAGTTCTGAGGAGAAAAAAAAAAGACTGATATGTTCACAGAATTGCGAGTTATATCACACAGTTCTGACAATTTCTCAGAATTGCGAATTTATATCTTGGAATTCTGACTTTATAATTCGCAATTGCGAATTGCATTATATCATGCAATTGCGCCTATATTTCTAAGAATTGTGAGTTTGTATCATGCAATTCTGAAAAAAAGTCAGAAGTGTGAGATAACAAGTCACAATAACCTTTTTTTTTTATTTTTTTTTTATTCAGTGGCAGAAACGGGCTTGCCACATAGCTGCCACACAGATCAAATATAAACGTGATTTCTTTCCTAGTCGTTTACCTTCACAGACATAACCGACTGTTTTTGTAACTTGTGTGTTTTTTAAAATAAACTTGTGTGTATTTGACATTTTAAGCGCAAGAAGACATGAAAGAGAACTTAGTTTAGTACTCACATGTCGTCACAGCCGCTTTCTGTGCACATGCTTCGGATGTATGCACTCAGAAAACCCTAAATCAGAAGTTTAAACTGATATGGCTTTAAAACCCATGATTTCACTGACATAGACATGATCATCAAAACCAAACAGATGTTGTTAGCAGAGTATCTGAGGTAATAGCTGTAAAGGTACAGCCCAATTCTGGAAAAGGGGGCAGGGAGCAGCAGCTCATCTGCATTTAAAGAGACATACATGAAAACAGTGCATTTCTGCTTCCTCTCAAAATGCACTTTCAAAGAGATATGAGGTATTTTAAGCTGAAACTTCACAGACACATTCTGGGGACACCTGAGACTTTTATTACATATTGTAAAAAGGGGCATAATAGTAGACAGTGCCCTACCCCGCTCACAGTGTTATTTTTATTTGTGCAGGTTTTGAAAAAGGGCTCTAAAAGCCTTAAATTTAATTTTCAAAATCCTGCAGATACCCTGAATCAGGAAGAGTTCAAAAATTGTACAGCTCTAGCAAACAAAAAAACAAAAAAAAAACAAAGTCTTGTAGCATGAGAGTGTGCAGGGTGATGGGGATCTCTAATAATTTTGAGGGTTCTCCTCCAACATCTGGACAAATAAATGTCTTCAACTGATGGTAACTGCATACCAATGATATTTTGTGCCGTTTTGATAACTTGTTTCAGAGCGCTCGCATTCAGAGCTTTTCTCTTGTACCACTACCAGGATGTGATGCAATATGTCAGTACACTCATTGCGCATCAGTAAAAGTTCACAAGAAGTTTCTGAGGCAATCTTAGATTCTTTAATCTTCTCAGAAGATAAACAAGTTGATGTGCTTTTCTAATGACAGTGGAGGTGTGTGTAGTTAAAAAAAACATCCTGTAATGTTCAACACCAAGAATTTAAAACATGAGACTCTGTCCACAGCCGCTCCATTCAGGACCTAAAATCCACTATCTCTTTTGTCTTCTTGGTGTTAAGGATGAGATTATTGTTGAAGCGCCAGACTACCAGATTTTGTAATCATGCATTTTGTAATCGATTTTGTAATCGTCATTGTTCGTGATCAAGCTGATGACTGTTATGTCATCTGCAGATTTTACAGTGGTGTTTGTTACATGGGCAGGTAGACATTCTGGGGGCGGTTGGTTAAAAAAAGAAACTCTGGAGTTGTGTGTTTAGTTTGTGGTGTTTATAGTGTGATGTTGCGTTGATTGTTTGATCCCTTGAGGAACGCTAATGACTGACGGGAAGTTCTGACCATTAGGATCACACCTTTACACTAAGGACAGGGTGGAGTGGCCTGATATACGTAGAATACATTGTGCATTGTGTCCTCCAACAAAGACTCTTAATGCAAAGTTACTTCTACAGTCTATAATAGTCTATACTGTAAGCCACTCAGGATAAAAACATTCTCTAAATGGTGCGAAAGAGTGTCAAATAATAAACAAAGAAAAAGTATTTGACCACACTACAAATGCACATTCAACAGAATTAAGCACTCTTTTTTTTCACATGGGTTAGCAGATGCTTTTATCTAAAGTGGCTTATAGCGTACTATAGGAACAAACCTGAGGTTAGGGTTTTACCCTGAGGTTCCTTTTGGTATGGTAGTGGCACTTGTTTTGTTTTCACCTTTAAATTATTTGCTTATATTTGTATTATCTGTCAGACATTATTGCTGGTGCCATGCTCTGCTATTTGAGCTGTAGAAATGCCACTTTGGAGTCACTTTTAATTGAAGTATCTGCTAAATGAATAGATGTGAATGTGTTAAAAGACCAATTAAATGCATTTCCCAAGGCCTTTCAGTTACCAGTCTGTATTTGAGAAAGCAGTCTAGACATTTTTTTTTATAACGTGTACCCAAACAGTTTATTTACCCTTCAGCTTGTCATCAACCAGTCTTGTGTTGTTGTGCATGTGCAGGTGGTGGTACGAGAGCTGCTGACCCAGTACACCAAACAGATGGGGAACAACCTGGTTATGGGACTGATTAGAAACTGGACCAACTCAGTGTCAGACAGCCTCAGAACCAGGTAAGAGGACAGATAGATAAATAGACAGAACAATAGACAGACTTGAAAGGATAGACGGATGGATGAATGGATTGAAGGAATAAAGACTAAAAAAATATTAAAAGTATACATTATCCCACAAAAAGATACGTTGCGATACTGTAAACAAAGCAATATATTGGGATATTTCTTATTTTATGAATAGGACATAAATTTAAGAAAAATGTAATTAAGAACACACCACCATATGCAAACCATTCAGTGTTATTGAATCACTTTTTGTGCAGTACGAGTAAAGGGGGAAAATAAAGTGCTTGCAAGATTTAGTTATTAAATGTATAAAATGTAAGCTTTTATAAACAGACTATATATATTTTTAGACCCTGCTTTACAATTTAATTTTACAGTTGTAACCATGTCAGATCATTTTAATCTGAACTTAAGAATTGCATCTGCTTAATATCAATAAAAAAAATGTAAAAAAAAAGAAAACAAAATTATTGTAAAACAATAGAATAAATACAGATATTGGACATTCGGAGAACCTTTTTGTTCTGAGAATTTCTCAAGTTTTTCAGTTTGTAATTATGCTCCGCGTGGAATCGGCGAGACCGCAACGCGAGCACCCCCTCAACTGCACAAAACAGCCCCACCACGAGAGAAAGCGGCGGGCAGCCGCGTGGCTACCCCACTGCGCCCGGCGCGAAGGCCCTTTCGCGGGACGCAGCAAGCAGGGGAACCGCTTCTGCTGCACAGCGGTTCCACTGCTTGGAGCGAACGTTACCTCAAAAGCCACACTTTACACCGAGGCGGGAGCAGGAACTATTCTTTCATCTTCCATTAACGCTAACATTAGTGCTGTGCCCTTATGCTAGTATTTCCTGTCACTGTTTAAGCTAAGAGATAAGACGACTGCAATCTAGCGGTCAGGATATACGCTCAAAACGAAGCAACTGTCATGAATCTTGTTTTTTTTAAATATCGATATTCCATTTTTGAGAAGCAATACAGCATCGCCAAACATTTCACAATACACACGTGTATCAATATTTTCTTACACCCCTAATAGATAGATAGATAGATAGATAGATAGATGGATAGACGGATGGACAGACGGATGGAGAGACGATAGAACGTATGAAACGATGGATGGATGCACAGATGGATGGACAGCCAGAATGATAGATGGGACGATAGAACGAAAGAATGATGGATGGAGAGATGGATGGATAGAATGAATGAAACGATGGATGGATGGACGGACGGACGGAACCATAGATAGGATGATAGAAAGAAAGAGTGAATGAAATGAAATGGATGGATGCACAGACGGATGGACAGCCAGAACGGTAGATGGGACGATAGAACGATAGGACAATAGAACAAAATAACGATGGATGGACGGATGCACAGACGGATGGACAGCCAGAACGATAGATAGGACGATAGAACGATAGGACAATAGAACGAAATAACCATGGGTGTCGGAAGCAAAATAATGTGTGTGGGTCCTCCCCCAGAAAACAATTACTGGAGTATATGCCATTTTCTGTAGTCTGGTGCCTTTTAATTAACGGAGTGTCTTTTTACACAAGGTGCAAATAGGCCGCCTTTTTGGCAGGGGCTAGTTACCTCTGCCCGCTAATGTCACAACAGTACAAAAGATGGTTCTCAAATAACATCTCCAGTGGCGTAAGTGATAAGGCACGTAGCATATAATTTTTTGACACGAGAGACCAGAGTTCGCGTCCGCCTTTTGCCGAAAGCGTTCTTCTCTCTTTTCACATCTTACAGAAAGGCTTTTGTTTTTACTGAGAATAAAAATGAAGGAAATAATCGAAAATTGAAATAAAGTATCGGGTAGGGATTAGGTGTATCTGAGCAGCAGATATGCTCAGATGCTTTGTTTGCTTTGCTTTGCACCCACATACAATGGTTCCAACGGCCATGGAAAGAACGATGGATGGACGGACGGACAATAGAATGAAAGAACGATGGATAGATGGACAACGGGAACCGTAGATAGGACGATAGAATTAAAAGAACGATGGATGGATGCAGGGATGGATGCATGGATGGATGGACAGCCAGAATGATAGATAGGACAATAGATAGATAGATAGATACAGTAGATAGATAGATAGATAGACGAATGAATGGACAGCCAGAACCAGATGGGACGCTGGAGCGAAAGAATGATAGAACAAAAGATGAGCACATGTAGTCATGACCAGTGTTGGGGAAAGTTACTTTTAAAAGTAATGGATTACAATATTGAGTTACTCCCTAAAAAAGTAACTAATTACGTTACCTGGTTACTTTTTATGGAAAGTAATGCGTTACCTTACTTTTGCGTTACTTTTTAAATCTGGGTAGGGCTTACTTGTTTGTTTTCAATATAAAAAGTTATATTTTTGGCAAATGTAAAAGCCTTTTCACACCAAAAGCCTCATATATAATATAAACTCTTCAGCAATAAAAAATGGAAAACAAATGTTAAATTATCTTGAGTAATTTTTGCTTATTAGTATGGTTGAATTGGATCATCGAAGGTCAGCAGCACAGACATACATATTTGTATTATTAAACATATTTAATTACTGCAGGTTTGCGTCATATTCTGAGTTGAATTTTACTGTTTTTATTCATTTTGAGGAATACTGAATCTGTTTTTTGTGAGTGTGATGAATTAATGCAGTGGTTCCCAAACTTTTTCTGCCGGGCCCCCCTTTTGCAGAATAAAAAAATTTCAAGCCCCACCCCCGCATTTACACATAAACATAAACACAACTTCAGAAGGATTTATTTGAAACGTAATAATTAAAATTCAGTGTGTGACAACTTACTGAAAAAACTAAACAAGGAACTAGTCACTTTTAGAGTAGAAACATTAGAAGTAAAGCATGCAGTACTATTTTTTGTACTATGTAACAGCATTCATTGTTTTTTAAACAGATTTTTTTTCAGATTTTCTTCTCTTTGTTGTAGTTGTGATCTTTGAAGTAGGTTCATCATCTACTTTATGTTTACCTGGCACTTGTTGTCTTTTCAAAAACTTGTCCATGCTTAGAGCAGAACTACTATGCGTCATTCATTCATAATTTTACTCGGCTATCGGCAATTCTCATTTCTGATATCAATTGCACCATCTAGTGGTCTGTTATTTTACGACAAAAACCGCTACAACAGATAACAGACAGCTGCAGCGGGTACTGCGAGTCGTCTTGAGATAATAAAATATGATGAAATTCATATTTTGTGTTAAATTATTTACATAGTAGTCGTCTTGTATCATCCTGAAAATGTTTCTTTTTACATAAAAATCTAGGGATGTACCGAAATGAAAATTCTTGGCTGAAACTGAAACTGCCTTGTAATAATTATTTATTATTTTATTAATTAATATAGTCATTTTGTAAGACTTTTTAATTTAACTCAATAAATATATTATTTTTATTCAGTTCAATGAAACAGAATCAGATATAACTTTTTTGACTAATTATCAAAATAATGTATAGTCCTACAAAGCTATTATTATCAGAGCACATGAGCAGAGCATACCGTCACAAGATGGTAGCATCATTTTACCAGCGTTGTCCAGTCCAGCAGTACTACAGCATGTTACAGCACAGTATATGACGCTATTGCAAACAGGAACAAGTATACACAGAAATTTTCTGTCGGCGCGTTATTTGAGCGGTCTTTGTATTTCTGTTGAGCATAAGCGGTACACGTGTGGAGCATTCATATGGGCCGTGAGCAGCTCAACGGAACGCACATTCATAGAGTGGAATATTGAGCGCAGCGTCACACATTGAGTGGTGTGCGCTGAATACTGCCGGGCGGCGCGGCAGATATTTTCGGCCGTTTATCTCTTTCGAATTTCTATAAAAATCGGCTGTACACTAGCCTTGCCGCGCCCCCCTTATCATAACTCCGCGCCCCCCAGTTTGGGAACCATTGAATTAATGCATGTTTATATTTATTCTAGAGCTAACATCTCTCTCCCAATTTCTCTCAACATGGGGAAAGCAGAGCTTTTAATCAATAAATGGGGGGGAAAAGTAACTGCCGTTACTTACTTAAAAAAAGTAACTCCGATATTTTCTTGTCAGTTAAAAAGTAATGCTTAACTTTACTACTTTACTACTTGGAAAAAGTAATAATATTATGTAACTTGCGTTACTTGTAATGCGTTACCCCCAACACTGGTCATGACATTTCGAGTGTAATGCTCATCATCAGATTGCATTTGTCTGTCAGCTTCGCCGTGTTGGATCTTAAATTCTACGTTCCAGAAAAGCCACACACAAACTGTCCAGCCCTGAGAAACCTGTCTACCCTTACTTGTGTTTACACACACAATTAGGTCACCAATTTAGCAATTGTGCCGAAGAGGAAAATTTGATAGGTGTAATTGTTTTCCGGCCTGCTATTCATAACATATTAACCAAAGCAGAGATCTTTAGTCGTCTGTCATACTGTAGGCTGAATAAAATCAGCTTTTATTGGTCTAGATGTGATTCTGATAGTGGTTCAGTGATTTTATACAGTATCTCTTTGTTTGACCAAGTTAATCTGTATTTTTTTTGGCTGTTTCCTTGTTTATCTAGCTTTCTTGGCTTCAGTGTGGACAAAGTAGGAGACCTAATGTTCTTGCTGAAAGCGGTGAGCTACAGGGAAAGGGTGCTACAGCGCAGTCTGGCAAGTCGACTTTACACTAAGGTCAGTTGCTCTCACTGAATCACTGGAAACAGACAGAGTTCCCTCTTTGTGTGTTTTACTACTGCCAATTTTAAGGCAGAGCAAGTGGCAAGAGATCCATGGCAAGTGTGAGTAGCTGTGAAATGCTTTAAGTGAACATTTACTGGCAATAAAATGCAAAACTTTTTAAGTGCCAATAGAATGGAAAAAATGCATTTCAGTTCATTTTACATTTTTGTATTTCTGATTAATCTTTTGTTTCCCCCTCCAAATACACATTTTTCCAAAGCTGTTTCTCAGGTAACAAATTTAGGTTATAGAAACATTCTGGGAACATTCTTTTGAAATGTTTCTAAAATGCTGAAAGATCCCATTTAAAGGTTACAGAAATGCAGTTTTTCTAGTGAATAGAATGTTGCTTGAAGTTACCAAAGACTTTTCTTAGAATGTTTAAGTAGCAATGACAAATGTCATATGGACGTTCCGAGAATGATGATCTCAGTCTGTTTTCTCTTACATGTATACATTCATGATTATCATTCTTGGAGAACAACGTTTATATAACTTTTTAAAAAGGGTTCGTACAAGAGCTGAAAGAGCTTAAAGTATTTGAATTTGAATTTTTGAAATGTAAGGCCTGGAAAGCCCTTGAAAATAGCAGTATTCCTGAAGAGGTACTTGAAAAGAGCTTGAATTATTTAAAGACAATGTATCTATAAAATAGCCTAAATGTTACATTTTGTCAATATGCACATATTTTTTCATGCAAAAAATTCAGGCAAATTCAAAAAAACATCATACCAGACCATGGCTGAAGTTGCGAAAAGAGGAACAGGTGAACCAAATCAATTGAGTCATTTACGCTGGAACCGCTCTGACTGATTCAAACTCATGACTTCGATCATTAATTTTAATTGATTCACTAGCAAAAACCAGATTAAATTAAAAATTAAAAAAAACCCATACATTTCTGAACTTCGCCATCACTTGTAACCATTATAAAATCGGAGATCGGATCTTCTTAGCGCGGATCACAAATAATTTGATTCAGATCGGGACTTCTGTGTGTTTTTTCAGATTTTTTTTTCTTAAACAGTAGGAAAAGAAAAATTAAACCATTAAGTACAGTTATAAAAACAAAAAGAAAAAAGAAAGAAAATACCCTAACCGTAATCCCCTAAGAAAACTGACTGTAGTTTTACTATAGTAAAAGTGTAGTACACTTTGTAATACTTTAGTAGTAATAGTTTGCATGTGCTTCACTTAATTTTTTACATTTTTTACTAGTATATTTTTATTTATCTACTTTTCTTTTTTTAGAATTTGAAATAGAAGACATAAGTGAGATCTCTGATTGAAGTCCTTGAAAATCAAAATAGTGCTTGAATAGTCCTTGAAAGTCCTGGAATTTCATTTTACAGTATCTGTATGATCCCTGCTTAGATTAATTAACATAAAAAAAGAAAGTTACAATGGATTAAAACCAGCCAGCAATGTACTTTCTACATCCTAAAGACTTTCTACTGCTTAGATTTTTTTCTTGAGAAAAAGACCAAAGTAATCGCACATGTGTGAGGTTCAGAGGAGATCTTAGCAATTTCTCAAACTATGCTTACATATCATATCCATATTTCTATATTAGCTATATCAGCTAATCAATATCCATATTTCTGAGCACAAACAAATTGATCGTTAAATGTTCAACTGTCCTGCTGCTGTATTACAGTGAATTGCATTGTAAAATAAGCAGCAAAGAACAAATTTCAGTAATTAAGCACAAAAACTACAACTAACTACTAATGATGCAAATACATACACATGTAATTGCTTATTTTTATATTCCAAAATTTTGTCATTTTGGGCCACAAAAATATGAAAAATCAAAATCCTAAGAGATTTAATCTGTTTTTTTTTTTTTTTTTATCAGATATTTCAAAATACTTAATGCACAGTAACAATACTTTAGAAATGAAAACAGTAGATATGTTGTTTTGCTAGTAGGTTGCAGTGGGCGGGATACAACATGAGTCATCAATATTTGAAACCGTATTCAGTGTTATTTATTCCTGTGAACAGGTAGAGAAAAACAAAGAGGAGTTCTTCATGGCCTGGAATGCTTGTTTACATCACGTGACTGCTTTGGCTATGGCACACATACACAGAGGTGAGAGAAAGGGGAAGTTTATTTTTATTATTTATAGTCCTTGTGTCTGCAGATGTTCGTTTTTACATCCAAATTCTCACAAAACACTTTTACATTATAACAAAGAGGTCTGAAAGATCACCCTAAAGGATGCCAGGGTGCCGTATGCAGAATAATTCCCAAAAAATATTTGGACACTGAAGCCACACTTAAAAACGAATGTCTGAAAGTTACTGGATTACGTTATAAAATGACAAACCACAAAACGTGTGACGCTTTTTGAAGAAAAGTAGTTCACAGAAAGAAAGTCTGGTGAAAGTCATTGCAAAAATGACTTGGAAATGAGAAGTTAGTTCTCAGGAATTGCAGTTTGACAAACTTCAAACACAATAAAACCTTAAACTAAATTTAGGATGACAGAATGACTATTCTATAAGAGTAGTTCCTTAATGAGTGTATTTCCAGTCGAGAAATTCTAAAAATCTGAAAAGTTAAATTTAGTTTGTGGATGAAAGCAAAAAACACTGGTAAGTGATTTCACTATATTTATTTATGAAATAATTACAATAATAATTAAAATAAATAAATAAGTATATTGTCAATATAAACCCAATAAACTGATATGAAGTATATTTATTTTTTTAATTGTTTTTTAAATAATTATTTAAATGAATTCGAAACAAACAAACAAAGCCACATTTTTGATCTTGTTAATTGTATAGTTTTAATATCTTAAGCAGTGTTTTTGGAGTAAAATTTGTGACCCTGGACCACAAAACGCATCGTAAGGGTCAATTTTTTGAAATTGAGATTTATGCATCAGCTGAAAGCTGAATAAATATGCTTTTCATTGGTGTATAGGACAGGATTTGAAAATCTGAAATCTGAGGGTGCAAAAAAATCTAAATATAGAGAAAATTGCATTTAAAGTTGTCCAAATGAAGTTCTTAGCAATGCATATTACTAATCAGAAATTAAGCTTTGACATATTTACGGTAGGAAATTTACAAAATATATTCATGGAACATGATCTTAACTTAATATCCTAATGATTTTTGCCATAAAAGAAAAAAAAAAAGTATTTTTGGCTATTGCTACAAATACACCCGTGCTACTTAAGACTGGTTTTGTGGTCCAGGATCAAATTTAAGGTTTTTTATATATTTGTCCAGAAAAAAATTTCAAAAGACTAAATTAAGGACTTTTCTTGCAGTGAGGATGTTGCCAACTAATCCCTAAATGCTAATTTTCATTATTTTACACCTAAATGTGTCCTAAACTCAACAAACACAGTGTATTAGCAGTGCATGTGCATTTGTGTGAGGTCTAGAGTAGGTGATTCATGTGCCCGTGTAAACTATAAACTCACCACACGTCTTTGATCATTAAAGACACTGTTCAACTTCCCTTTGACTTTCTGATTCACTCTTACACTCAGTAAGCAACAGAAAGGTGCTGTGCATTCTCAGCCTCTGATGTTCTAGAGTATTTCCACATGCTCTGTGTGTGTGTGTGTATGTGTGCATGGGTTTGTGTGTCAAGATATATTTTCCTCCCCTGATAGCAAATTTCCATTCTCTCACCCTCCTCCCACACACTTATACACACACACATACACACACACGCAGATCATGCGCTAATTTTCTCTGAGATGCTGCTGATAACATTGAGATGAGGGGCTTTTATTCACACCTTGCACGAGTGTTCCAGTTTGGGCTTTCATTTATGATATTAATACTGACTTAACACACATGATTGTAACACATAGTAGCGGTCACAGATCACAGAGTATTTATTACATTGTTCAGTCCCTCAAAAATCAGTCATAAAGAGAGAGTGAGTCTGTAAATTTAAGCGCTGTTATGTCCATTCAAAGCATGGCATAAAATCTACCAGAATATGATATTTAAATTTAACAAGCAAAGCCATTTTAAAAGGCTCATATCTTGAGAAATTAAATTTTCCTTCATCTTTTGAGATGAAAGAGCTTGATGCATTATGAAAATGTGCTGTAACTTTGAGAACTCTATACTTCCCCACAAATGCAAAAAGTGCAGTTATTGAATGATGAATGATCAGATGAATAAGCGTCCTCAGAACTTTAGCCAATGTTCCAGCAAGGTTCTATCAAAGTTACGAACAAACGTTCTTCCGAGAACATTAATAGAACATTCGTTCACATTTTTAAATGTTACTACTTGTTTCAGAATGTAACATTCGAAAGTAACATTCCCAGTGATAAAATGGAATGTTGAAACATTTCAAATAATTAAAAAAAAAAAAAACAAAGAAAAAAACCAGAACATTCCAAAAGAATGTTTTTGTAAATCAATTGGAACGTTAGAGAAACGTTCTTAGAACATATTTTTTGTTAGCAGGGAAAGTTCTACCTTTCATTTAAAAGAGATCACATTTTCATCACATTTTTGGTAGTTTGCTTACTCTATAATGCAATATCACTAGCTGTATCCAAAACATGATGATGTGAATGATAAATATGTTTCTGTTTTATATTGTTTTTGGTCTTTCCTCTTTCAAGTTGATATAAATATTGCCCAGATAGAAAACATCCGCCCGAGGGTGAAGCAGAGATTGGTACATCAAAGCGCTGCTTCTTATTTCAAATGTGAAAGAAGTGTTTCTTAAATACAAAGTGGCCCATTTTATTTTAAGGGTCAGCGAGAAGGTGTAAAGTAGTTATAAATAAAACAAGATTTTACTGTTTTTGATGCAAATAATTGGCCCTTAGGGGGAAAAATGTTTAATGCAATAACCCCTTTCTAATTTCACTATTATGCTCTTAATTTTCCTTATGTTGTTTCTGCAGTGACCTTGGAGCAGTTTGCTCATGCCGTTCGAGAATGCCATATCAAAGAGGACCGTGCCTTGCTCACCAAGGTACGTGTGAAGTGCTGTCTCTTTGCTCTGTCTGCCGCTGCAGATGACACTCTTTTTGTCTTTTGACTCATCAGCTGGTTCCAATGGAAAGTTCTCAGAAACAACAACAACAGCTTCTTGCCCACTCAAAAAACAATAAACTGAGCTTCTTAGCGTCGTAGGGAGATTTCAGAGGATTCCACTCTTGACCACGTGTTTGGAAAAAGCAGGCTGCAAAACTGAGAAAGGGGGCTAAATTGGTGTAAAGGGCCAGCATGATAAAGCAAGCTGCACTTTTGTATTTTACAACAAAAAAAATGTGTGCTTTCCATGCAAAAGTCATCACCACAATAATTTGGTGATCTGGGTGTTTGCTCACTTTTGTGTAAACTCTTTTTGGCTTGGGCCAGTAAGCAACCACCCAGAATACTCTTGCAACTCTCTAGAATACCTTAGCAACCAAATAACAATACTTGTGCAATTATTCAAAATACACTACAACTAGGGCTGCCCCCCCTAATAGTCGACTAAATGTTAGTCGATGAGAAGAGTTGACCTAAAATGTATTATGTGGGTTATCGCAGAAAAACTCTGTCCGTGTTAAAAACTGGTAATTACAGTATGTCAGGTAAGAAATCCAAAATCATTCATCATTTAAAATTGACAAGTAGAAGCAACTTTACACAGCCGCTTGCTCTAACGTTAAAGTAGATAAATGTGCACTACTGAATGAATATCCAAATGTTTGTGTGGAGTATGGAAGCTGTTAGCATGCAACTGCATGACATGGAGGCGCCGGCATAAAAGTAAACCTGATAAAAGTAGAAACAAAATATGCTGTAATTTTTTGCTCATGCAGATAAGAGTAATACATTAAAAGGGTCTACTTTTATTTGTGTACGCTCGCAATAACAACAAAACGTTGTGCTTTTGTAAAATAAAGAAAACAAACAGGATGCGCTTTCTGCCGTCTCAGTCTCTGGGAACTGGAGGCCAGCACAAAAATGAAGTGAAACTTAGTGTATAAATTACTTCCCTTACAGACATCAGATAAATTTCTATAGAAAGCTTAAAATGTTTACTTTACAATGACCCAATCTAAAACAGATACTCTCTGATTATGTAATCTGTATGAAAGTTGAACTTCTTTCTGAAGCTGCATCCACTGTGCTGCGGAGATGGCGAATCAACATCAACTTTATCTGTGCAGCTGACACTGACTCATAAAACATTAGTTTATTAATTAATAATGACTTTTTTTTTTTCCCCGACATATTCATATAGACATTTTTTTTCCCAGGGCTTTGTGGCAAATAGGCTATACTGTATATTAAAAGGGGACATTGGATGCAAAATTCACTTTTACATACTGTTTGCATATAAATGTGTTTTGGCAGTGTGTACACACAACCACCCAACAATGATAAAAATTAATTCACTTCTTTTTATTTAAAGGGGTCATCGGACGCCCATTTTCCACAAGCTGATATGATTCTTTATGGTCTTAAAGAAAAGTCTGTAACATACTTTGATTAAAATTTCTCAATGGTAGTGTAAAACAACACCCTTCTTACCTTTTTACCTTGTTCACAGCAATACGTGTTGGTGCATGTCCCTTTAAATGCTAATGAGCTCTGCTCACCCCGCCCCTCTCTTCCATGGGGTGACAAGCAGTTTTCTAAAACTATAAACTTTAACCACATTTAGCCACGGAACTTGCTAACTAGCACATTATTAGGAAATATTCTTTTAAAAAAACCTTATAGTCACTACTTCTGTAGATTTGCATGAACATAGACACATTTAGGTAGATCAGGGGTGCGTTTCCTTCAAAAACAAAAGTAATCCTCTGAGTCTTCAGCAGCTCAGATGTCAGGAGTAAATGACAACTGTGTTCATTATTACATCCAACAACAAAACACCTCAGTCACTTAGGAGACATTCTTATCTACTCCTGCTTCAGCGTCGAAACATTGACGGACAGTTTACAGCTCGCTCAGGGGGGATCTAAGGTAAGGCGGGAGTGTCAATCAACAATCGTGGGAGCAGCCTTGGTCTGTGTGACATCACACAGCCAAGAATCTGAGAATGACTTGATTTGAAAAAGGGGATATTTCTTAAAAAAGATAACAAAAATATCACTGGATGGATTTTTATCATTATAGGGCGGTTGTGTACACACACTGCCAACACACATTTATGTTCAAACAACATGTAAAAGTGAATTTTGCATCAGATGACCCCTTTAATCCCCCCAAAACCTAAATGGTCTCAATTGTTAAGCCATTTAGATTTTCTGAGCAGTATGACATCATATTGCTCAAGCCCCGCCCACAACCGCTGACAGACAGTCCCATATTTGCATATTTCCACCCTCAGCCAGTTGTATGCTGTCTGTCATTTTCTCTGTGCTCGAGCAGCTGTAGCGACAGTGATGTCTAATAAGCAATGCAGGTGTTTTGTAGTTGGATGTAAAAGTAAATATAAGAGTCTTCATTTTGTCCTAACATCAGAGCCACTGAGAATGGAGTGGATTAGTTTTGTTTTTGATGGTAATGCGTCACCGATAGGGTTGGGTATCGAAAATCGATTCCGATTCCAGAATCGGATAATTAAGGTCAGGAATCGGATAATTCTTGTAAAATTAAAATTTCGATTCCACCTTAGATTCCTATGTGCGGACCTTTTCCTTTTTCATCTGTGAGGACCCGACCTAGCAATCTGGCAGGACCTTGCTCGCTAATCTAAGTGCTCCAAAGTTTGGCTACACTTGCGATCAGAAGTATAATATTTGTGATAAGCTAAGCATGTTGCAAGAGAGGTGTCACCACCAACATGACAAAGCACTTTAATTTAACAGATCGTTAAAGATCATGAACACGATTCAAGCACCAACGTCATTCTATATTCCTAAATTAGAATGATTCATTTGTTTCATTCACGACATTGTGATCACACTTGGTTCGTCCATGCAGCATACGATCATACCAGTGTTATTTGAACATTCAAATCTGCGTCCGTGCTGCCGCTGACCTAAAGAGAGCCACTGTCATGTATATAAAAGAAACCGCTTCACAGTCTTTTCAACCACACAGTTCATTATTTCCATGTTATAAATTAACATTCAAATAATCACAGAAATACTCTGATAAAAGTTTATAGTTTGGATATAAACTCTGATAAGTACGGTAGAGATCCCTTTGAAGATAATTTGAGATTCCAAATAATGTTAAAGATTTATCGATTACATTGTTATGCCAGTAGGTGGCGAAAATGGGTTGTTAATAATGTATTTGTCTTTGATTATTCATTCAAAACACTGATTCATCCCGTAATGAACCAAGTAAATCTTGATTGAGTCACTAAATCATTCACTTATAAATTAGGCCTACATGTGATTTTGTTTAGTTGTCTAATGTTTTTTTTCTTCAGAATCATAAGAGAACCACAACTTCCATTTAAAAAAACAACAACAACTCAGTTTATCCAGAATCGCAGCTCTATTTTGCAAACAGCTCTTAAGCGAATCCAATTTTTATGTAGCCTGTTGATTTTTGTTCATGGTATTCAGCTACAACTAAATGTTTTGCAAAAAAAGAAACAGAATAAATATCCATGATTATATAATTTTTTAGTCACATTGGAATTGAAACTGGGAATTGAAAAGAATCGGAATCGATAAGCAGAATCGGAGTCGGAATTGATAAAATTCAAACGATACCCAACCTTAATCACAGAATACACCAAAAACAGAAGAGAGTGGTGGGGTGAGCTGTAGCTCATTATAATTTAAAGAGCCATGCACCGAAACGGGGAAATGTGAGCAAAGTTGTTTTTGACAAGGTTTTGGAAAAGGAGGTTGTTTTACATGACCGTTGAGCAATTTTAACCAAAGTATGTTGCAGACATTTCATGAAATCATACCAACTTGTGGAAAATGGGCATTTGATGTCCCCTTTAAAGTCTCATCATGGTTTAGTTACCCATCCCCAGTATATAATAATATACTGATTAAATGATTAAATAAACAACTACTAGGGCAACTAGAAGTCAGGGCAGCCCTACTAGCAACTACTTAAATGCACAGCAACATCCTAGCAACCACCTAAAACATCCAAGAAACCAACTGACCCTTTACAAAGAGCTTGACTTGACAGGCCATCTGACCAATCATAACGCTGAATCTGCCATTTTGTCCAACAAACAAATCAGACATGAGAGTATAGATTAACTTCGGTGGAGTTAAACTTAAAAAAACTGTGTATATTGACATCTTTCCATGGTTGGAATAAAATGCATTCAGATATTCATTCTTGTTTATTTTGTGCTTTACGTAAATATGAAAAGACGATCCGTTCACGTGCCACTTGAACAGATGCAATACAGTGATCTGTCACGACACATTAAGCAGCCACAAAATGGTATTTATTGTTTGAATTTCTTACAAAATGACAAAATTTGTTTCATACCGGAAGTAACCTGCTCTGTCTTGTCTGTCGGCATGTTGTCAGTTTCCATTTTGCGCCGCAATGTTTTTTTCACTGAATTAAAACATGAACTGTAGTGTGAGAGCGGCATTGTTTGTCGGACATAGCAACAGTAACTAAGGAGGGCGGGGTTTTGCGAAGGGTCAATCAGCTTTTATCTTGCAACCATTCAGAATATTCTAGCAACTACCACCTTAAAGTGGTCATTGAATGCAAAGTTCACTTTTACATGTTGTTTGAACATTAATGTGTGTTGGCAGTGTATGTACAAATCTACCCTATAATGATAAAAATCCATGCAGTGGTTTTTAATAAATCTGTAAAAATAATATCCCCTTCTTCAAATCGAGCCGTTCAGAGGTCGCTCCCACAATAGTTGGTTGACATGAGCGTCTTTCCTCAGACTCGCCTTTCATCAGCTGTCACAGTCCAGTAACCTCCATTGTTTCGATGCGGGAGCAGGGATGTAAGTTAGACAAGAATATCTCTGATTGAGCGATTGAGGTGTTGTGTTGCTGGATGTAATAATGAACATAGTGGTCCTCATTTACTCCCGACATCTGAGCCGCTGAAGATGCAGTGGATTACGCTTGTTTGTGAATGGAATGCCTCCCGATGTACATATATCTGTCTATGTTCGCGCGAATCATTGGTGCTCCAGCTTCACGTACAGCAGAAGTGAGTACTATGAATCTTTGCGATCGCCTTTCCTAATAATGTGCTAGTTAGCAAGTTTAGCGGCTAAACGCGTCTAAATGCGGCTTAAGTAAACAATCTCTCAGAGCAGCAGAGAGAAGAGAGAAGAGAGGGGCGGGGCGAGCAGAGCTCATTAACATTTAAAGCAACCTCAACCAGAATGATTTTTGCAGAGCTGATTTTGGCAAGGTAAAAAGGGTGTTGTATTACACTACCATTGAGAATTTTTAACCAAAGTGTATTATAGACTTTTCATTAAGACCCTAAAGAATCATATCAACTTGTGGAAAATGGGCATCCGATGACCCCTTTAACAAGCAAAGCAATGCCCTATCATTCACCTACAACATTGGAGAAACCAAGTAACAATCAACAATTAAAACAATTAAAAATACTCTAGAAACCACCTAAAACGTCTTAACCTGTTAACCACAAAGCAATGCCTTAGCAACCACCTACAACCCCAATTTCAGAAAAGTTGGGACGTTTTCATGAAACGCCATAAAATCAAGAATATGTTATCTGTTCATACTCTTTAATCTTTATTTAAGTACAAAGAGAAAAATTCCAGTGTTTTCAGTGGCTAACTTTTAATTTTATTTTGTAAATCTAGCCAAATTTTGATTTTCATGGCCGCAACACAGTCCAAAAAAGTTGGGACAGAGGCATGTTTAACACTGTGCCACATCAACCTAATTGTTAATTACAATGTTTTTTTTCTGAATTGAGGAAACTAATACTTCAAGTTTTGCAAGCAAAATTGTTGTCCAAACTGGCTTGATTTAAAAAAAAAAAAAAAAAAAAAAAAAAAAAAAAACTTCATATGCTCAGCAATCTGTGATTGTCATTGTCTGATTCTCCTTTTCATGAATGGTCATACATTTTCAATAGGAGACAGATCTGGACTGCAGGCAGTCCAGTCTAGCACATTCAGTCTGTGTCTACGAAACCAAGCTGTTGTAGCAAATGTAGAATGAGACCTGGCATTGTCTTGATCTAATAATCATGAAAGACGTCATCTTGATGGCAGTGTTTGTGTCTGTGCAATCCCAATACATGCAATACATTTTTGGTACCACATATTCCAGTCACCAATGCCGTTTGCTCTGCTGCACCCCCATACCATGACAGTCGTTTGCATTTGCATCTGTCGCTGATAAAAGTATGGATGGTCCCTTTGGTCTTTGGTACTGAGAACTCAACGTCTATTTTTCCCAGAAACAAGCTGAAATGTCCACTCGTCTGACCACAGCGCACATTTCCATCATCTTTTTGACTATCTGAGATGAGCTCTGGCCCAGAGAACCCCATGGCATCACTGGATAGAGTTGATATATAGCTTTTTGCTGGAGTAACAGAAATCCGAGTTGCATTTATTGATGCAAATGTGGCTATATTTAACTCCGCAGCTTAATGGTTTCTTATGCAGTTGCCAGCTGAGGCCTCAAAAGTCATGCACATTCACCTGAGGTGTCTTGCCGTACAGTTTTTTTCTTTGTACTTTAGTCAATTAAATAAAGGTTAAATGAACAAATAACATATTCATGATTTTATGGCATTTCACGAAACACTCCAACTTTTCTGAAATTGGCGTTGGAGAACACCATAGAAATATTTAACAATGCCAGTGCAAAAAGCAAACTTTTTGATGCAAGTGAAGAAAATTCTAAGGAAACCAGCTGGTGGTTTGTACAGCTTGTTCAGTTGCACAACGAACGGGGCTCTATTCTTACTTAATATCCAGAAAATATTTCATCATTATGGAAGTGAAATGTCTTCAAAATACGTCATGGGTTTATACTGACTAGCCAAAAATGAAAATACTGTCAGTATTTACTCAGATTGAAACCTGAATTACACTTAATAAATTGGCTAAATTCCTCACATGTAATGCTTTCTCTACATTTATGGTGTTTTTTGCTCTTGTAGGAGCCTGAATCTCTTACTTTGTATAAAAAGAGCAGAGTGAACACTCAGCCTAGGAACCTCTGTATGTGCTACAGAAAAGAAAGAAAGTCATACAGGTTTGCAATGACATGAGTTTCACAAAAGTGTAACTTTATAATAAAATGATTTCAGCAGTCATTCATCGTGGCTTACAGGTGGATTTACGCATTAACTGTCATTGGCAGTGATATGACGCAGCAGTATCAGGATGTGCGCTGCAGTCATATGAGTATCAGATTAGCTGCCGAGCACCGAAGCAGAACCGCACTGATCTCAGGCCTGCTGACAACAGCTGTCAGGCCCTCTGGAGAGCAGCTAACATGAATAAATCACAGATAATGACCTGGTTCCTGGCAGGTCATGAGGTGTGCTGTCACACTAGTCCTGTGATCGAGAGACAAAACGCGCCAGTGAGGAACAGGAAAACCTCACTTCCACCTGTTTCTTCAAACTTCTGTTGCTGTTATTGGCACCGAGGAGCACGCTTGCGATTCACACAGTCATGGGACCTGTGACCTTACCTCACTTTGACATTTCAAAATGAGTGTTTCTAGATAGCATCTGTCCAGGGCAAAAAGTGTAGATACTGGAAGTATTTTTGAATGTTTATGTCTGGATTGGAATACTAACTTAGTACTTATTGAATACTGTGCAATATACACTAATTGTTGTCGGTTTATCATTTATAGAGTGCAAAAGTTGGGTTCCGGAAGTAAAAATCCCATTCGTTTTCTCCACAGGGGAATAGATTTAAAACAATAACATATATACTGTTAAAGGCAGACCTCCTGTTTCAGGGTAAATTTAGCAATAAACCTAAAATATGAACATTCACATTTCAGAAATAACAGTTTTATATTTCTCCATTGCTTGTTTTTATTAAAAAAATATGAAATATACACACGTACAAATGATGATGTGTTAAAATAATTAATTTGTGTGTGTGTGTGTGTGCGTGTGTGTATATATATATATATATTATATATATATATATATATATATATATATTATATATATATATATATATATATATATATATATATATATATATTAGTTTTTTCTGATTAATTAAAAAATTACCCTTTCATGAAAAAAAATATAGATATAATTAAAAATATGAATTTATTTAATTTGTGTTTAATTATTTAATTAAATTAATACATATTTTTTATTTTTCTGATATATAAATGTAAAAAATGATTTAATTTGTGTTTAATTATTTAATTAAATTAATAAATATTTTTATATTTCTGATTAATTAAAAAAATATTTCATGAAAAAAATTATATATATACAGTGTATATATATATATATATATATATAATTAAAAAATATGAATGTATTTAATTTGTGTTTAATTAATTAATTAAATGAATAAATATTTTTATTTTTCTGATTAATTAATTAAAAAATAACATTTCATGAAAAAAAAATTATTTAAACTGCATTTTGGAAATTCAAAATCGGGGCACCATATCAGTCCATTATATGGAGAAAAATGCTGAAATGTTTTCCTCAAAAAACAAAATTTCTTTACGACTGAAGAAAGAAAGACATGAACATCTTGGATGACAAGGGGGTGAGTACATTATATGTGAATCTTTGTTTTGGAAGTAGACTTCTCCTTTAATAATCTAAATTATCAAAATCTAGAAATCAGACTTTTATTTTGGATGCAATTACCTATGATTAATAATTTCACAGCCCTAAAATATCTATCTATCCATCTATGTACACACAGTGTCAGTCAACTTTTTTAAAGGTTAAAAATGACTAAGTTGACCATTGACCAGCTGAACTGTGAAAAGCTAAGCATTTCATTCCAGGAAGAAAATATCCCTCTGATATCAACTGTTTCTGACTACTAAGTGGCAAATCATAGTTCACGGCACTGACGTAATTAAACAGTACTGGTTGTTTATTGTTCCTAACTTCCTGTTTCAAAACAGGAAAAGAAACTACTCTTGTCAAGGCATTTCTTGGGGTCTTTAAGCTTTTAATAATTACTATTCAGTTGTTCTGATGATTGTGCGTAACGCGCATGGTTTCAGTTCCCATAGCTGACACGCCAACAAGGTGACTTCCATTTCAGGAGAACCTTCGTTCGGCGTGGAGTGATAAGAAATGTAATGGCTGTGTGATAAGCCATCGATTCTATGCTTTGCATATGAGGAAGAGAGCAGAACGCAGAGAAAACGCCAGAGAGATCATGTGCCTCTGTATGTTTATATCGCTTCGATCCAGCGTTAATTAAAAAACATGAGGATACGGTGCACGTTACGTTATTTAAATTATTCCTCTTAGTGTCCATGCTTTACAACCGATTGCTCTGCATGCTCTGTTTTTTCCTGTCCAGCTCTTTGATGTATCTAGGTGGTTTGGTTGCTACCTCACCTCTGAGGAGGAGATATTAGCTCGTACCGCTACTGTTTTTCCATCCCCTTCATCTTCTGTACTACTTCCTGTACTCACTCAAGTTGATGCACGTGAAGGGGCCTACAGCTCGTGTAGGGTCCTTCAGATATGGAACATAAATAACATAACATATACAGGGGTCAGCAAGTATTTTCCACTTACATTTTTCGACCCCGCATTGTGCTGATTCTGAACGCTCTCAGCCTTAGACGGCGATGCGCTATTGGTGCGTGTTGCACACGAAAATGGTGCCGGAAATCATGATTTTAAATAGTTTCCAGGAATCAGGGTGCATGTTTTTATCAGTCGCCTGAGAAACGAAATGGAGTTCATGAGTGCCCGGGGTGCAATAATGAACATTTGATCTGCCAAAGTCTGTCAAGTTCATGTCGCTGAAGCTTTGAATTATGTGTAGGAGTTTTGTTCGACACACTTAAGACTGGAATACACTACACAGCTTTTAAAATCTTAGAAAAACAAGGCATTGCTATTATACACATAAACTAAATGACAGAGGATCACACACTACCAGAATTTCAAGTCTTTTCGAACACAGCAAATTATTGCATAAACATTATCTGTAAAATCAGTCAAAATCTGCTCTGACTTTTGGCAAAATAATGTACTGTATTGCAGCCTTTAGTTGCATATATATATATATATATATATATATATATATATATATATATATATATATATATATATATATATTATATACTTTTTTGCTCTTAAAATAATATTTTTTCATGCTTTTATGCATTGACAGTTCACATTTTATCAATTCGGTCACACTTTATATAAAGTGGCCTTAACTACTATGTACTTACATCAAAAAAATAAGTACAATGTACTTATTTTGGTCATGTTGTAATGCAAAACACGTTTGCTTCTGTTAAGGTGGGATATGGATAAGGTTAGGGACAGGTTTGGTGGTATGGGTAGGTTTAGGGGTGGGTTAAGAGATAAAGGGATGGCTTAACAGTATAAATGTAATTACAGAAATTAATTACAGATGAAATTACATAAAGGTATTTTTAAAAAAATATAAGCATAATGTAAAAACATGTATGTACATGATAAGTGCATTGTACCAAATGATTAATTTAAATGTAAGTACACAGTAGTTAATGCCACCTAATATAAAGTGGGACCATCAATTCTTGCTTTCCTTTGGGAATCGAACATATGTCCGCTTCTTTTTATGCCAATAAATCAGATGGTGTGATGGTAGTTTAATGTCATTCAGATGGTCTCTTCTTGTCATTTCTGGTAGTTCTTTACCAGAATAAAATGCAATATAACTTGCTTTTAGTTGAAAGTCTGGTTAGTCAAGACTAAAGGGGTGTTCACACAAAAGATGATAACTGTAACAATTAAATTTAATTAATTTCAGTTCAAGTTTATTTGCATGGCGCGCTTCACAATACATATCGTTTCATAGCAGATTTGCAGAAAATGTATGTTTCAATGTTACAATCAGGAAGTACTGATAACTATAACATTTTCGTAATCATTCAAATTCTTTGAGAATAGGGAAGTCCACACCACGACTTTTATTATTCATGGACATCATTTCATGGACATCGACTGCCAAATTAGAATCTACTTTAAAGAGGTTGATTTATTTAAAGTAGCAGAACACAAAACCGCAGCACACACTTATAATAAACAAAACATTATTGTGCTTTGGTGTGGATGCTAATATTTATAAAACAGATCGTTCCGGTCCTTGATTCTGATTAGTTGAGACGCATTCTAAGCTGTTGTAAATTACTCTACAAACATACACCTTTGTTTACATCTGTGTGTTGCCTGGCAACCACTTTGTTGCAACCACAACCGTTTCTGAGGAACTATTTTTTTTGGTGGAACAATAATGTTTTTATTAATATCATTACACTTTATTTGATGCGTTTTATTTTGTGAAACCTTACTACGTATATGGAATAAGCGTTTTCTAAAAGTAATAAGCCCCATGAAGCTGTGGTTTACAGTGAATTTATAACAGCTAAGGGGGTTTTAGGCACTCCGCTCCATGTCAAGCCTAACAGCGCCCCTAAACTGTGGCTTCTTGGAGCTTATTGCTTTCATTACAGTTGCCATTTTTCATGTGACTGGCCCCTTAAGGTCTGTCTCAAACATTTTGCCTCGGCAGCATTTAAACAAAACTAACTGCATTTCTGGGTTACTGCATTGAATATTTCCTTTGACAGCAGTCATAAGTTATAAAATGATTGTTGGTGGAGGATTGCAAACTTTTACAGCTTGATTCTCATGAAATCTAATATACACAAGAAGGAGTGTCGCATTTACATCCAGTTGAACCCAAACCTCAAACCGTAGCTGTAAACCACTGGAATCATCAGATTTGCTGAATTGAAAGTGCTGTTTGTTTCTGTATGTGGAACTTGCACAATAGGGCTGACAGAGTTTTCAGAAAGCATTTGATTCGCAGTGTTTTGACAGCATTCATTCCCTTAATTTGTTTCATAGAAGCCTACATGTCAAAAGATGAATGGATAAATAGGTTTGGATTGCATTTCACTAGTATCTGCTAAGGTTGTTTGATTTCAAAATTTTTGGAGTTGAATCCGATTCTGAGATTTTTTCATGATTTTTTTTGTTTAAAGATTTAAAGATTTTTTTTGTTTAATATCTCTTCATGTTGTCCAGAGTGGCGCTCAAAACAGTCCATTTTGGACAACAGAACAAGTCAGTTTTACTCTTTAAGACATTTTAGACAACTAGAACAAAACCGTGTTTGTGCATCAATGTCTGTATTGTGTTTTAGGTGCAAAACTTTAATCTAGGAAATGTAGTTTAATCACTATTTGTCAATCATATGCTATTCGAAATGCAGGATGAATTGAATAAAAGGTAATAATCAGCTGTGCATTCATTAAATTGACTTTATTTGAATGTTTTGGCATGACATATCATGACATAGAGTTGTCATAGAATGGCTGCAATCATTTTTTTGAACCGATTAATTTAAACAAACCATCCAAAAGAACCAATTCTGAGAAATGAATCGGACTGGGGAGTTGATTCCCTTTTTGGGATCAACTCCCAGCCCTATTATACCGAGTTCGCCATGCGGTGTGTTGCAAAGTAGGCACTAGGACTGTAGATGTAATGCATTTTATAATTTGTGACCACTCAATGTGCAATGCAGTGCAACTACTGCAACCTGTTAATATTAAATATGCATCAGATGCAACTTGCAATTCAAGCCATTGTGTTACTAATGTGTCTTTTCTGTTGCTCCATTGCATATTTTCCTGTTTTTCTTACAGTTCTGCCTTCTTCACGGCACTAGTCTGGTTTATCAAGAGAGAGCGTGGTACCTGGAGCACAACTACCTGACCCCGAACACCAGCCGACAGATCCGCAACCAGGTATTGTTCTCATCACCAAGGTATCAAAAACTGAAGCATGCTCAGGCGTGTGTCAAACAATTATATATGTATCAGTGAAGAAGGAACTCACTTTCAAATGAGAAAACTTTGGCATCAGTGCACAGATGTGAAGGGGATGGGAAATCTATTACCATTAAATGATGTAGTGGTGTGTAATTTTGTCATTATGACACGATTATATGTTGTGTTATGATTTGAACAGCCACGATAATTCACAAAAATGCATCATTCTAAAGCTCAGATTTATATTCTGAATGATATGCAACTGCATTCAAGGAAGAGGAACTTTTTAGCCATTAAAACCTAAAGTTTCAATCGGTTCTTTGCATAAAGATATTGGTTGCCTTCAAAACACTTGGAATGCAACAGGACACATTTGTAATACATACTGATTTTTTTGATATGTGTTTTATATTGTTAGGTTTAGGGTAGAGGTAGGTGCTCAAAAATATCTATGAAAGTATAAATACTCAAAAAAAAATCGTCATGCGGAGAATTACTCAGGTAACACAGGTTATAAAAATGTTACGGGAACACTGTCTTGAAATGTTTCTAAAAGGCTTTAAAGGTTTTCTTGTTGTAATTAGAGTGTTATTTAAAGGTTACAAAAACGTCTCGTACAACATTCTGCAACATTATTTTTACCTTAAATATAATGTTATTTTAATTTTTGTTTTAGTATTCTAAGAACGTTATGATTAGAATGTTATTTTAAGGTTTCAAAAACATCATTTACAATGTTCTACTAACTTTTCCACCCAAAATGTAATGTTATTTGATCTTTAATTTTTAACATTCCAAGAGTTTCTTGTTGTGATTGTAACATTATTTGGAGGTTATAAAAAGTAACAAATAACATAATCCAGTTAAAGTCAAAAGTTTACATACACTTTGCAGAATCTGCAAAATGTTAATTATTTTACCAAAATAAGAGGGATCATACAAAATGCATGTTATGAGGTGTTGACCTGAATAAGATATTTCACAAAAAGACGTTTACATATAGTTCACAAGATAAAATAATAGTTACATTTATTAAAATGACCCCGTTCAAAAGTTTCTTAATACCGTGTTGTTACCTGAATAATCCACAGCTGTGTTTTTTTGTTCAGTGATAGTTGTTCATGAGTCCCTTGTTTGTCCTGAACAGTTAAACTGCCTGCTGTTCTTCAGAAAAATCCTTCAGGTCCCACAAATTCTTTGGTTTTTCACCATTTGAATCCTTTCCAACGACTGTATGATTTTGAGATCCGTCTTTTCACAATGAGGACAACTGAGGGACTCATATGCAACTATTACAGAAGGTTTTAACGCTTATTGGTGCTTCAAAAGGAAAAACGATACATTAAGAGCTGGAGGGTGAAAACTTTTGAAAAGAATGAGGATGTATACATTTTTCTTACTTTGCCTAACTATCATAATTTTTTAATTTAATACTGCCCTTCAGAAGCTACAGAAGATACTTGCATGTTTCCCAGAAGACAAAATTCAAAAAGTTTTCACCCCCCTGGATCTTAATGCATCGTGTTTCCTTCTGGAGCATCAGTGAGCGTTTGAACCTTCTGTAATAGTTGCATATGAGTCCCTCAGTTGTCCTCAGTGTGAAAAGATGGATCTTAAAATCATACAGTCATTGTTGGAAAGGGTTCAAATACACAATTTTTCTGAAGAACAAGCAAGGGACTCATGAACAACTACCGGCAAACAAAAAAAAACAGCTGTGGATCATTCAGGTAACAACACAGTATTAAGAATCATTTTTATGAATTCAACTATTATTTTATCTTGTGGACTGTTTGTAAATGTCTTTTATGTGAAATATCTCATTCGGGTCAGTACTAAAAAAAAAAAAAAAAACAACGTGCATATTGTATGATCCCTCTTGTTTTGGCAACATTTTACAGATTCTGCAAGGTGTATGTAAACTTTTGACCTCAACTGTAAGGACGATTTGAGAATGTTGTTCCAAAAACGTTTTTCTCTCAACATTAGAGAATGTACATCAAATATTAATAAAAATTAATACTTGATTAATTTATCATTAATAAGAGCATTCCATAAACATTACTTTAAGAATGTTTTGTCCTAACATTAATATAACTTTTAAAAAAAGTGAATATTAGTGAGAACATTCCCTGTTGGCTGTGTACATGCATCTTTATCTAAAGCATTTGAAAGTAATGTTGAGTTACTAGTTGGTCGAGACCTACGGAGAACGTCTTAATAAGTGACCATGCTTTAATTTTTGATGCCTTGGGAGTGCAATTTGACCAGCAACCACATCAGGAGGGTATCAGCATGCTGTCAGTCAGTCTTTAGGCAGTTAAGGAGGTGCAAAGCCTGTTTTTGCTGCACATCGGAGGCTGTTTTGGATTAGACCCATTAACCCTTCGCACATTAGCCAGTGTTTACAGAGAGTGGCAGAATGTGAACGTTACCATTGTCCACCTGTAACACGCACACACTCACATAAAGTGCACAGTTGTTCACAATTAGCTGTGATTAAACAGCCAGGCGGCCTCAATGGGGTTCTCCCACACAGGAGCCGAGAGGACAGCGGGGTCGACACCGGTCTGTCAGTATGCGGTCAGCAGGTGCTTTACTGCATGTTTACCACTCGAACAAACCCAACACAGCCGCTGTCTCTGTGCAAACAACCCCCTCTGTTCTCCAAGAGCCACTGCAGCGGCCGCCGCACGTGACTGAAGGCATGTGCTTACGGTTCCTTTCAGCGCGCTCATATGAACTATTGTTATACGTTTTCAATGGCTTATTGAAGATAATTTATCATGTGACAGGCTGCATAACATGGCGAAAATAACCCGATCGCTTGTTTAAAATTAGCTGCTGTTCACTTAAGGACGCACATAAAAATCACTAACCAGATCTCTAATATCTTGACTGTTACGCAAGACAGCACTGAGATTAATTGGAGAACAAATTGAAACTTGGCACATTTGGCCGCAGTGATGTCAAATGTGTCAAAAACTTCGTCACACATCAAAAGTTTCAATATGAGCACTTCTCAGGTCAAATGATTTGAGCAACGTTTCTCAAAAGCATTGGTGACAATGGTTCTACGATTAGCTTGTAGGAATGTTTTGCTAATGTTCCCATTAAGTTATGAAAATGGTATTTCTGAATCTTCTCTGAACATTCAAAATGTCCGGTTTTTAAATGGTCTACAATTTTTCTTTTTCTCAGTTATACGAATATTATGGGAATGTTCCATTGTATCATTTTGCATTTTGCATTTCCATTATGGAAATGTTACTTTTGAATATTCCCGGAATGTTCTGTTGGAACATTTGTAACACTGTAAAGATGTAACATTTTTTAAATGTTAGACATCCAACTGAAACGTTTCAGAATTAAAACAGTCCATGGCCGATGTATAAATAACGTTTTTGTGCTAAAAAAAAAAACAAAAACATTATTACGAACCAAATAATTTCTCAGCTAACCAAACTATATTCTAAAAACATTTTGCTAACATTTCTTTAAGTTATGAAAACATTATTTTTGGATGTTCTCTAAACATTAAAAACACTCAGTTTTTAATATTTTAAAAGCGTTTTTTTAAATGATAAAATTAAATGAGAATGCAAACATTATTGAAATGTTATTTTTGGCAAGTAATAACATTTAAAAAACATAACATGAACGTCCAACTAAAATGCTTTAGAAGAAAATGTTCCATAACATTTTGTGCTGATGTTCTAAGAACATTATGAAAGACCAGATAACTCTAATAATATTTAATGAACATTTAATGAAAATGTTTTTTAAATGTCTTTTAACAAAATATTAAATATTAACGCTACCGGAGGAGTTTTTGTTCATAACTATGAGAGAACATTACCAGGCAAATTAGCAATTAGGCAAACTCTTGAGAACGTTCCCTGGGTATAAATAAATATATATATTTTTTTTTTAGCTTTATGGTCTTACTCTTTGTTAACTATTGACTTATTTGTGTCTACATTCATAGACTCATAACTGAGAACTCCGCTATGTCTCCCAAGTTCCTTTTATTGTTTATTTTAGGAGTCACTATATTTGTCTGATTTTCAGTTGAGTGGGAGTTGCTGAGAAGGGATCTATCCACGGACAAGATGAAAACATGTTTTGGACTGATAAGAGTGAGCATCTTTGCCTATCATCTAGTTTTCCATGCCGTGGAATAAGCCATGCAAATAACGTCAGGCTCAGCGAGCTTTGATTGGTATTACGTTTTGTTATTGATCTAAGAGTCAGAGACTGTTGAAGATGTACCAGAACAACTCTGTGTTGTAAAAACAGTACTGAGTGAACAGAAATCTCATCCCAAATCACTTAACAGCTTTTAGTTTGCTGTGAGTTTTAGCACAGTTAATTTTATATATTTTTAAGAGTGTACACTACTAGTCAAAAGTTTTTGGACAGTAAGATTTTTAATGTTTTTTTTAAAACAAAAAAAAAGTCTCTTTAGCTCACCAAGCCTGCATTTATTTGATCCAAATTACAGCAAAATCTGTAATATTGTGAAATATCTTTACTATTTAAAATAACTGCTTTCTATTTGAATGTATTTTAAAATGTAATTTATTCCATGTGATCACAACTCAATTTTCAGCATCATTACTCCAGTCTTCAGTGTCACATTCTGATATGCTGATTTGCTGTTCAAGTGACGATAAAGACATTTATAATGTTACAAAAGATTTCAATTTCAGATAAATGCTGTTCTTCTGAACTTTCTATTCCTCAAAGAAACTTGAAAAAGTTCTACTTAGCTGTTTTCAATATAATAATAATAATACATGTTTTTTGAGCAGCAAATCAGAATATTAGAATGTGTGACTGGAGTAATGCTGCTAAAAATTCAGCTTTGAAGTCACAGGAATAAATTACATTTTAGAATATATTTAAATCCAAAACAGTTATTTTAAATAGTACAACTATTTAAAAATTTTACTGTCTTTGCTCTACTTTCGATCAAATAAATGCAGTGTCTGTAAGCAGAAGAGATTTCTTTAAAAAACATTAAACATCTTACTGTTATTACATTTGACTACTAGTGTATTGTTTGAGTTAGTTAAACAAGTTATATTTGAGTGAAAGTAGTACAAAAGATATTTATTTACTTATTTATTTTTACTTTTCATTATGCAAGTTTTTTCTTTTATACTACCGTTCACAAGTTTAAGGTCAAAAAAGAATTAATACTTTTATCCTGCAGGGTATTAAACTGAGCAAGGCAAAGAACTTGTTACAAAAAAAAAAAAATTAAATAAATTGGTTCTTTTGAACTTTCATAACAAAATATGGAGCAGCACAACTGTTTTCAACATTGATAATAATCAGAAATGTTTCTTGAGCAGCAAATCAGCATATTAGAATGATTTCTGAAGGATCATGTGACACTGAAGAAAACTGAGCTTTGATCAGGAATAAATGACATTTTGCAATATATTCAAATAGAAAGTTATTTTAAACTGTAATGATATTTCAAAATATCACTGTTTTTACTGTGTTTGATCAAATAAATGCAGCCTTGGTGAGCAGAAGAGACTTTCAAAAGCATTCAGAAATCTTACCGACCTCAAACTTGTGAACGTTGTGTATGCAAATGCCACTCAATATGAAAATCGTCTTTGTTTTCATAACAGAGAGCGCATGAGAGACTTTCATCTGTCACGACAGTGAGAAAAATGTCTTTAGACCTGAAGATGTTTACAACTCTCTAATTTGAGTCCAAAATGCTTATGATCAGTTGAATCTCAAGTAAATGTTTTGCAACTTAAGTCCAGTTCACAGTCCATGATCATTTGAAGTGTCATGCATCATGTTATTCAAGTTTAATACTCAGGTTAAGGGTTTGTTTAGGTCACTAACCTAAGTATGAGCAGTAGTAATAGTGCTTGACTTGACTCTAATTAGTGAGTCAGTGTATGTGTGTGGTAGTGAGTGAGGCAGAAGAAATGGGCATGTTATTGAGTGAGTAAGACTCTGTGTGTGGGATCTGAGTGCTGAGGACAGTATCCGTGGATGAGATCCTCACATGTACGTGTGATTTCTCTGTGTGTGGCTCCAGCTCTTTAGAATGAGTCCTATTGTACACACACTCCTATCATTACATGTGTCAACATTAGAGCCAGACTCACATGCTTCACTGAACACACACAAACACACACACACATTCACCCCAACACAGAGGGGCAGTGTTGGAAATTGTTTTTTAGTTTTTATTGTGAGCTTAATGTGATGACTTATGGGTAATGGGTAACTGTTTAGAAGGGGATTTTTGTGGATGTGCAAAAAAAATGCAGTATGAAAAGACCATATTACAGCTCTTTCATAAAGATATTAATACGTCTATTCAGCAAGGATGCATTTATAATTAATCAAAAGTGACAGTAAAGACCTTTATAATGATTCAAAAGATTTGTTTTTCAAATAAATGCAGTTCTTTTCAACTTTACGTTTATCAAAGAATCCTTAAAAAAGCAAAACGTATGACCGTTTCCACAAAAATATGACACAGCACAACTGTTTTAAACATTGATTATAAGCATAAATGATTCTTGAGCAGCAAATCAGCATGTTAGAATGATTTCTGAAGGATCATGTGACACTGAAGACTGGAGTAATGATGCTGAAAATTCAGCTTTGCGTCATTGAAATAAATTACGTTTTAAAATATATTCAAATTGAGAATAGCTATTTTAAATTGTAATAATATTTCATAATATTGCTGTATTTCTAATCAAATAATTGCAGTCTTGGTGAGCAGAAGAGCCTTACTGTAAAAACGTCAACAAATCTGACCAACCCCAAACTTTTGAACAATAGCGTAAATTGGCACAGATAATTTGGGTTTGTATGAGCTTGATGATAAATGTTTGAGGTAGGGCTGTCAAACGATTAATCGCATACAAAATAAAAGTTTGCGTTTGCCTAATATATGTGTGTGTACTTTGTGTAATTATTAAGTATATAAATACAAATACATTCATGTTTATATTTAAGAAATATTTACAAGTATATGCGTTTATTATAATTTATATTATATATAAATAAAAATATTTTGTACATAACATATTTCTCTGAAATATATACACATTACTTTGTGTGCATCTATATATACACATAATAATTACACACAGCACACACACATATATTAGGCAAACTCAAACTTTTATTTTGTATGAGATTAATCACGATTAATCATTTGACAGCCCTAGTTTGAGGTCATCTTGAGATCTTTGAGCACATTTTGATATTTGAAAATGTTGACATCTCTTGCAAAACTCATGCATTTACTGCATCTCAGGAGAAAAGCAGCAGGGTTGCCAGGTTTCACAACAAATCCCACCAAATTGCAACTCAAAACTATTTCGGGGGGATAAAAGAGACATATTTTTTGTCTGTGTTCCCCTGGTAAATTCTTATTTCAGGGGCTAAATATGATGGTATTGTGGCCGCTTCAACCTGCGGACATCAAAAACAACCTGCGGCAACAGTGTTAAAGTAGCCCAATTCCGCGGGAAAACCGCTGACTTGGCAACACTGAAAAGCAGGAGATTTAAAGGCAGTCTCCATTTGCTTTGCATTTAATCTAATTGCTCTCTAGGAGAAACAGCTAAGACATTAAAAAAAATAAATCAAGCCACATTTTACCTACATATGCATGTGTAGTCATTTTAAATGAGATTTCACAGCTCCGCACTGATTGAATCACACAGGCCTTCTTCAGCAGTAACACTGACATTGCTTTTGTTGTGTTAACACAGCTGACATTTTTCCTCAGGCTACGTCTGAGTCTATGTCCTTGAGTTTATCTCCATACCATCATGCCCCTCATTGTCTTTGAAAAGTGGCAGAACATCTTCATTTTCTGTGAAAAAACATCAGCAGCCGCTGTGATGGTGACACAACCCCGTTTTAGTCCAGTAGTGAAGGTTTGGAGATCAATCAAAGGTTTAATAAGATTTTATGGTCATAAAAACACTTGTTGGTGTCTTCTATGCTTGAAGTCATACTATATTTACAGGTTTTTGCTGAGTTCACTTTGAGTTTAGAGATTTGAGCAAACCCTTAACTTTTTTTTCTTAGTTACAAATTAATATTGCAGTTTTTTATAACATACACTATTGTTCAAATGTTTTGTGAATCAGTAAGATTTTTTTTTTATTTTTTAATTTTTAAAAAATATATTAATACTTTTTATTTTGTGAGGACACATTAAATTGATCAAAAGCGACAAAAAAAGACATTTCAGAATCCAGAAAAAAATCAATCATGGTTTACTCAAAAAATCCTTTCAACATTGATGATAATAAAAAATGTTTCTTAAAATCAGCATATTAGAATGATGTCTGATGGATCATGTGACACTGAAGACTGGAGTAATGATGCTCAAATTTTAATATTGTATTGCAGGAATTAATTACATTTTTAGATATATTCAAATGGAAAGCAGTTATTTTAAATTTTAATTATATTTTATAATATTACTGATTTTATTGTATTTTTTTTTTAAATCAAATAAATGCAGCCATAACAGACTTCCTTCAAAAACGCTTAAATCTTACTGATGCTGAAAATTCAGCTTTGATCACAGGAATAAATTACATTTTAACATATATTCACATAGAAAATAGTCATTTGACATTGTAAAAATATTTCACAATATTATTGTTTTTACTCAGCCTTGGTGAGCAGAGGAGACTTTAAAAACATAATGAAATCTGAGACCAAATTTAAATTTATATCTTCAAAATATAAATAATATACTTTGCAGGTATTCCTTACTCAAAGCTGACCTCTTGTAGGAAATAATATATTTTTTGTGTACCTTACTTTTAAAAGCTGATCAAATTACACTGTGTATTTGACTTTGAATTTTCCATTCTGTCTCCCTTTCTCTTCTTTCATGCCATCTCTTTCTCGTTCTGTTTACACACTTTCCTTATCTCTACGTTGCTTCAGTGGCGCATGTAACCTCTGCATAAAGCTACTTTCTTTTCAACCGATCTGGAAAGAGAGAACGAGCGAGGTCAGACGTACTTCAGACTCCTCATTGGACAGACGGCTATTGAGCAAGACGTGTCCAAACATATTTCAGCCGTTAATGCGCCACAGATAAGCGAGTGTTTCTCAAACAGAACAATGAGGGGGTTTCATAGTACAGGGTTATAAAAGTCAAAATACACAAGCAGAGCTTTGCAGAAAACTGACAGCCTGTGATCATTTGTCTTTCATCTCGAGCTCTGGAGGACTTGAGCAGGAGCCAAAGTGTCAGGACGATAAATTAACTCTTTGTCAGGCGATGTGGGAGAAAATAGCAGGTTCTGTGACTCACGCAGGATGTCTGTGGAATCAGTGCGACACCTCACGAATGAAGCAATGACAGGAGATGAATAGTCTGATTGTGCATTTCCCTCTGTTTGAATCCAATGTTCTTATCATTTAATCAGTTTGAATAGTTTTAGTCTTATTTCTAAACAAGTACGTCTATGTTCTCTGGCCGTCTGTGCATGGACAGGTTACAAAATAACATGAGAATGAACTGTTTTTTGTTCATAATCAAAATATGCTTTTATAAAGGTGTTTTAGTTGTAAGCCTAAAAAAGTGTGTTAGGTGTTTCAGTTTCATTAAATAGTCTGGGCCTGTGTGATAATACTGTTGAAAGGTTTGAGATCATTAAGATATATATATTAATATTTTTATTCAGCAAGGATGCATTCAGTTATTCAAAAGTGACATTAAAGATTTAGAATGTTACATAACATTCTATTTCAAATAAATTCTTTTCAAGTTCAATTCTTTTGAACTTCTTTTGAACTTTCAAAAAAAAAAAGTTTCTACAATGTTTTCCATGATAAATATTAAACAGCATGACTGTTAATAATGTTTCTTGAGCAGCACATCAGCATGTTAGAATGATTTCTGAAGGATCATGTGACGCTGAAGACTGGAGTAATGATGGTGAAAATTCAGTATTGTATCACAGGAATAAATTCAATTGTAAAAAAAATATTCAAATAGAACAGTTATTTTAATTTCTAATAATATTTCACAATATTGTTGATTTTATTGTATGTTTTGATCAAATAAATGCAGCCTTAGAGAGCATTGAAGACATTTTTCAAAAACATTTAAAAAAATCTTACTGACAAAAGCATATATTGGTGTATTTCTCCCTGTGTTTTTGGTCTATTATAGAGCTAAAAACTTAGAACAACCAGTAATAATAAAACGTGTTTTAGATGAAGTTTAGGATGCTGGACACATGTCAACTCTCACATTGGAGATTTAAAAAAAAAAAAAGTAAGCAGTAACAGTAAACAGTAAACTCTGAAAAAAAAAAATGTTTCTACAATTTTCACAAAAAATTTTAAACAGCATGACTGTTTTTAACATTGTTAATAATCATAATAATGTTTCTTGAGCAGCAATTCAGCATATTAGAATGATTTCTGAAGGATCATGTGACACTGAAGACTGGATAATGAGTATTGTATCACAGGAATAAAATTACATTTTTTATATATATTTAAATAGAAAAGAGTTATTTTAAATTCTAATAATATTTCACAATATTACTGTTTTTATTGTATTTTTTAATCAAATAAATGCAGTCTCAGAGAGCGTAAGAAAAAGAAAAAAAATCTTACCGGCGATAGCATATATTGGTGTATTTTTCCCTGTTTTTTGGTTTAATAGTCTATTATAAGGGCTAAAAATTTAGAACAACCAATAATAATTTAAAAATGTGTATTTTAGATGAAGTTTAGGATGCTGGACACATCAACTGTCACAATGGGACCATGAAATTTAAAAAAAAAAAAAAAAACTATATGAATAAATTAATGGTATAGTAAATTCTAAAAAAAAAAAAAAAAAAATCTTTCTACCGTTTCTATGATAAATATTAAACAGCATGACTGTTTTTAACATTGATAATAATAATAATAATGATAATAATCATGTTTCTTGAGCAGCAAATCAGCATATTAGAATGATTTCTGAAGGATCATGTGACACTGAAGACCGAAGTAATGATGCTGAAAATTCAGTATTGTAATGCAGGAAAATTAAATTAAATTTTAAGGTACATTCAAATAGAAAACAGTTACTTTAAAATCTAATAATATTTCACAATATTACTGATTTTATTGTATTTTTTGATCAAATAAATGCAGCCTTGAAAAACATAAGATAATCTTACCAACGATAGTATAAATCTGTGTATTTTTCCCTGATTTTGGTCTAATCAACCTATTATAGGGCTAAAAATTTAGAACAACCATGATAATAAAAATGTGTTTTAGATGAAGTTTAGGATGCTGAACACATGTCAACTCTCATATTGGGACCATGAGATTAAAAAAAAAAAAAAAAAAGTATATGAATAACTTAATGTTACAGTAAATTCTGAAAAAAAAAAAAAAAAAATTCTACAGTTTCTACAATAAACATTAAACTGCATAACTGTTTTCAACATTGATAATAATAATAATGTTTCTTGAGCAGCAAATCAGCATATTAGAATGATTTCTGAAGGATCATGTGACACTGAAGACTGGAGTAATGATGCTGAAAATTCAGTATTGTATTGCAGGAATAAATTAAATTTTAAAATATATTCAAATAGAAAACAGTTATTTTAAATTCTAATAATATTTCACAATATTACTGATTTTATTGTATTTTTTGATAAGGGACTAAAAATGTTAAGTTACCAACGATAGTATAAATCTGTATTTTTCCCTAATTTTTTTGTCTATTATAGGGCTAAAAATTTTTTAGAACAACCAATAATAATTTAAAAACGTGTCTTTTAGAAGTTTAAGGTGCTGAAGACGTCAACTCTCATATTGGGACCATGTGATTTTTAAAAAAAGTACATAAAGTAACGTTATGGTCAATTCTGAAAAAAAAAAAATGTTTATACAGTTACTACGATACATATTAAACAGCATGACTGTTCTATCAGGAAATCACCATATTAGAATGATTTCAGAACGATCATGTGACACTGAAGACTGGAGTAATGATGCTGAAAATTCAGTATTGTATCACAGGAATAAATTACATTTTAAAATATATTCAAATAGAAAACAGTTATTTTAAATTCTAATAATATTTCACAATATTACTGATTATATTGTGTTTTTTTTTAATCAAATAATGCCTGTTCAGAGAGCGTAAGAGACTTCTTTCAAGAACGATAGTATATATCTGTGTATTTTTCCCCTGTTTTTTGGTTTAATCAGTCTATTATAGGGCTAAAAATTTAGCACAGTCAATAATAATTTAAAAAACGTGTCTTTTAGAAGTTTAAGGTGCTGAAGACATGTCAACTCTCATATTAGGACCAAGTGATTTTTTTTTTAAAAAAAGAACATAAATTAATGTTATGGTGAATTCTGGAAAAAAAAAAAAAAAAAAAAGTGTAAGAGACTTCTTTCAAGAATGATGGTTTATATCTGTGTATTCTCCCCCTGTTTTTTGGTTTAATCAGTCTATTATAGGGCTAAAAATTTAGCACAGTCAATAATAATTTAAAAATGTGTCTTTTAGGTGAAGTTTAGAACGCCGAACACGTCAACTGTCACATTGGGACCATGAGATTTTAAAAAAGTACATAAATATCTCAATGTTACAGTAAATACAGTAAATCCAAACTTTTTCTACAGTCAGTATGTCATGTGATCCAGCATGCTGTGGTTCTTCTTAAAACATTGGTTGTGGTGAGTAATTTCTGCCTTTTATCACATTATGGTGATCTTCTCAGCTTAACATTTCATTTCTGTTCTCTTGACCCTGACATGACAGTCTGACTATGTTCAGACACATGAATGACTCAACGTCAACGTCTCTGTTCACACCACACACACGCGCTTCATCTGATGGAGCTGTGTGTTTAAGGCGAATTGGGAAATGGAACTTTATGAAATGAAAGTTGAACGTTTTTCAATGTTGCTTGTTATTATCCACCAGAGGGTGCTGTTAAAGAAGGGTAATGGTAATGGTTATATATTTCCTATGATAAATTGCTCTTATACCTAGTAGAAATTATTTTTCAAAGTTGTAAATAAAAGATTATTAGAGTATGTTTTACAGGAAAATCCTAATTCAGCTTCATGTTGTGTCTTTGCAATTGAAATTTACCAGAAAACTGTAAAATGTAGTTGCGACTAAGAAATCTTTCTTCTGGTGTGTTCAAATAAGGAATTATCCTTATTTGTTTATTCTAGTTTCAAGTATCATTAATGGTGTTAAATCCTTAGCCCTAAGTATAAAAGTTTTGACATGCAGCATGTCCCTCGGGGTTTGCGTTATAGACATGAATGAAAAATTGTGCAACTTATTGTGAAGAGTGACTGTCGGCGGTTTCTCATTGGGCAAGCTCTACTCACATTTTCTTAAAAAAACATCCAGTTGTATAATGATATAGTTGTGTAATCGCTGCATTAACGCTCATATGATTATGGTCTGCTTGTTTTGAAGCTTTTGGAGCTGTGCAGATCGGTGAAGGATGATGCGCTGAAGGTGGTCGACGACTTCAACATCCCGTCCTGCTGCATCCAGGCTCCTATCGCTGGAGTCGCCAATCCCAGGGCCGAATGGGCCTTCTACCCGCAGTCTAAGCTGTAAATGAGAGAATGAACATGGATTTATGAGAATGTGGAAGAACAATTAAGTGATTTCATGTTGCTAGTCTGAACGATGAGGGACTAATTGGAGGTGGTCAATGCACTTACGAATGCATAGCTGATGTTTTATGATTAAGCATCATGCTTTGTGCCAACAAGAATGGGAGAACTTAATGGCGAAGGCCTTGAGAAAATGACATATACTGTAGGCACAACACTACTATTTCTTGTTCACTCTTAAATATAAAGGATCCAAAGGGGTGGGTTTGCAACAGTGCCACAGAAGAACCATTTTGGGTTTTGGGGTCCACAAAGAACCTTTTGGTGAATTTTTTTAGCTTGAAGAACATCTGCAGAACCTTATTTAGCATTCAAAGACCTTTTGTCCAATAAAAAAAAACTTCCATGGGTGTTAAAGGTTCTTCATGGAACCAAAGATGCCAATAAAGAACCTTTCATTGAAAGTTTCTTTAAAAAAAAAAAAAAAAAAAAATTTTCCTTAGTGTGAAGAACATCTAAAGGAGCTCATTGGACTATAAAGAACCTTTTATCCAATGGAAAAGTTCCATGGATGTTAAGAGTTCTCAACAGAGTCATCATCAGTGCCAATAAAGAACCTTTATTTTTAAGAGTGTATGTGGAAGGGAATTCTAGTTATAGGAGTTGCACATTATGTCTGTCATACAGGTTCTAATAGCTGAATCGATTTCAAATAAACACCAGCCAAAACTGAATCAAAATTATCCAAATGTACTAAACATCCTGCATTTACAGAAGAGCTCTGACCGCCTGGACCTAAGCTGTAACAGCATAAAGAAGTGCCAAGAGGCAGATTTTAGTTGAATAATGGGTTAGGAAAAGCCCAAATGTGGTTATTCATTGCATGACACACCCATGACACACCGTTTTTTGATATGTATGCAATTGTACGTGCATTAGATAACAATAACCACACTACAATGTTGGACAGACAATAATATATTACTGCTGCTATAGTTTGCTACTATCAACTGCTGTAATTTTACTTTTATTTACCATTTGAGCTAAGTAAAGGTAAGTAATTAGATCACAGGTTCTAGTTTAGTTAACTTCTACTCATTCTGGGTCTTCAAAACAATGTACATTTATGCTTTTGTCTTGGACCAAACTACCAATCATCAATTCAGGTTTTGTGTTTTACTAGTCTTTTCACAAAAACATGAATTTGTTCACTTCTTACAAAAGTCTGCAAAGAACAGCAACATGGAGGTTCCTTAATGTTCTGCAAATAGTTGCATTTTCTGTAATTTCCAGGTTTTCTGCATGTCAGTGTACACTAATGGAAGACTGGATATATTTAGAAGTATTTTCCTAATTGCATTTGCCTTGTGTGTGTAAAAAGTGCATGTTATCATATTGTGCCGCAAACAGTGGATAACTTAATTAATAATAATAACAGAATAAAATGTATAGCTAATGCTTATTATGGCAATTGTAAACCTGTTTTTTTTTTTATTTTATTTTATTTTTTTGCATGCAACATTAGGTTGTTTCAAAATTCCATGACTCGCTTGTGACTTGTGTCACTTGTGATCAAACATTATTCAATCAGTCTGTACATGAAATATACCACAGAAGAGACTAGTCTGTGCAAAAGAAGAACTATAGTGCTTTTGTTCTAGTTTAATCTAAAGTGTTTATGTACATTTGATGGTGTGGTTTGAGAAGATCCCAGCCCTGTGGGTTTGACCATTACAAGCCCAGCCCAGCCCTTGTGGGCGTGGCCTCGGGCTTTACAGTGCTAACTTCGCTTCACTACAGTTTCAGATCGACTTGCAGACGTAAGAGAGTGAGCCTCGGCAAGGAAGTGCACTTAAGAAGACACCGAGACAAAAGAGACCATTCAAAATAATTCTGTGGACATTTTTTATACAGGATCTTATATGACAGCTGCTCCAGGGGAAACAAATACATCGAGAGATTTAGAGGCATCGATTGTATGCTCTTGGAATTGTGCTTTTCTATTTACAACACTTTTTTAAATCTCTGGATATTTCGAAATTTACCCTTTGTTTTGTTGTTTTTATCGCGGAGATGATGCGTTAACGCGTTTTGCCGGAGCGGATATGTCTGACACGTCCAGGTGAGTTCATACGCGCGTATCGCACAGTATGCCGGCTTTCTTTAGGACAACTTTTTTTGCGCTTTCTCTCCTTTTTTACACAATACTGTCTTTCAAAAGGATTATACGTCAGTAATATATGCGTTTTAACATTTGATCGCCGTGATTTAAACCCCAAACAGGGTTTAGTAGAATCGGATTATCAATTTGTTTGTTTGTCAAGATCGCCTTGGATTGTTTTCCGTGTTGATATTTTATTCTAGCGAAGCATAACGCGCAAAAGACAAAGTTGCGCGCGGCGGCGAGGGGGAAAAAAGTGAAACTTCAGATGCGCGATGTCTGGTCGCTTTGCGTATCGTCCAGCCAAACAATATCGCAAAGACAACAAAAGTTGAGATGTAGTAAAGGAGTCCACTCCCCTCAGTGGCCCATACGTGTTGACATTTAACCAGAGTGAATAATTTAGCTGTTTTGCGATGGATAGCGACAGACACCTGTTTGCTTTGTTTTCTTTTCCGTTATCCATTGAAAATAAGTCAGAAAACGAGGAAACCCGCGATTGTTGTTGAAGTTCTACAGATGTACGCCAGGCGATAACCTACCTACGGGCGTAAAATACGTATTTATTCGCGCTTTACTTTCGAAATGTGGAAACAATGGCGAATTGGAGCGCGCCGTGCGATGTGTGTTTTTATTATCGTTGTTTATTTATTTTTAACGATCGACTAAGCTGTCGGTCTGTTACGCTGCTACTCGCATAACTTTGCGCTATTGTCTGCTGTCTGTTTGCCTGAACACTTGGAGGCGTCGACGCTCTCCTATTAATAGGAAACTTTGTTTTGGTGCGCACGATATTGTTTCGCCGCCACTCTCTGAGTGAAGAGAAATCGCTTTGAAACTCCACGCTCGTACATTACCGATTACGAACAGTAGAATGCTGAGCTTTACAGCTCGATTACAAGTGAAAATAAATAACGAAATAAAGACGTCTCGATCGAGTTGACGTCAAGTCAAACTCCCCGCTCGTACTGTACAGTATTCTTTACTGTCAGTAAAATGCTGACTTTGCAAAATCGCTAGCAAGTGACTTCGAAACAATATATAAAGAAAACTGAAGAAAGAAACTACGATCCGGCGACGTGCGTGTTCTCCGTGCGTGTAATTCGCGCTCCTATGGATTATAAAGTACTTACTATTACTAGGGACGGACAAGTGCAGGCGCAACAAATACAGCGGTAGGTGATTCTATAACAGCATGGAGTTTGTTCTATTTTTATTTTAGCCTATATTTCTTTGGTGTTTTAGATCTATATTTGTCGCTGTTTTGTCATGGTTGCTTCGCGGTTTGTACAAGCCGGCATGACTGACAACGCTGAAGTGGTTTACGGAGAACTGCGGAATGTGTTTTCATTTTAAAAAGCCCGACATAATAAACCTCTCTAGACCAGAACGATGAAACAAACAAAAGACGAACGCGTGTAGATTCCGCTACTGCGCGAGTTCGAAGTGTCGTGCGGTATTCGACGCGATCGCTTCGCGCATTATAAAGTTTTATCCCAAAATGCAGTCTTGTTTTGCTGTAAGGAAGAAATAGGAAGTTGAAGTGGAGCTCGGTTGTGACGCACTTCACCGGGTTACTACTTGCAGCGTTCGCTGCCAGCTGAGTTTCCAAACGCATGCTGATCGCCACGAAATAGACTGGAAATTCAACCCCCCCTGCCAACAATCCACAATTCCTCTTCGAAACGCTTGCAAAAGACAGTAATGAGTGTTTTGTTTGTTCTGCAGAGAGCAAACGCTGGCCAATGGCCCGGCCTCGCGGGGAAGCGGAGAGAGCGCCGGTGGCGGAGCTGTCTTGCGCTCCGAGCACTTTGACTTCCCTCAGCCGAGCGATGGGGACCCGTTAAGGGGAGGGATTTCCATGTCGAATAGTCACCAGTCGAGGTCACCGATGTGCCGAACCTTCTCCAGGTCCTCTAGTGGCTATTTTTCCGTCGACAGCGATTCTGTGCCAGGTTCCCCTCTAATGCCCAATATTTCCGAAGCGCAAGACGGCCAAAATGATGGTAAGAGCCCCCTGGAGAAAAAAGGCTCTATTTTGTGGTGTGTAAACACTACATTGACGCGACGAACAGCGAGGAATCATAACGGTTTTTCTTCCAGTGGATTAGTCCGTTAAGATTTGGATCATTTCAAATCTGAAGCCGGCTGCAACTTTCCCGCCCTGGTGTGATTGGGCTTTGAATCACGCGCGCTCTTCTACATTTTGACTAACATGTCATGACAAAATTAATCATTCATAATTACTGATCATTTTATTGCGATTAAAGTAAATTATGCGCTGAATGATCATTTTTAATGCTGTCTAAAACAAACGTTTATTAACAATGGCAAGGGGCGATTTGGTTTTGGGCCCCTGGGGGTCAGTGGACAGATATATAAAATAGATTTTTCTTTTATGAAACATTTCTGTATTAGTTCAAATGCAATACATTAGTTATATGTTAAGAATAATATAAAGTTTAGAAAGCAGAAAGTGTAGCCAAAGAAAATCTAGCCATTTTATATATGTGTCCCTGGACCACAAAACCAGTCACTTTTGGGTCAGTTTTTTTAAATTGTGATTTATACGTACAATTGTGATGCAACTATTTGAAAATCTGGAATTTGGGGGTGCAAAAAAAAAAAAAAAAAATCAAAATGTTAAGAAAAATCGCCTTTAAGTCCAAATTAAGTTCTTAGCAATCGGAAATTAAGTTTTGATGCATTTATGGTAGGAAATTTACAAAATATCTTCATGGAACATGATCATATCCTAATGATTTTATAAAAAAAATCAATAATTTTGACCCATACTGTGTATTTTTGGCTATTGCTACAAATATACCCGTGCTACCTAAGACTGGTTTTGTGGTCCGGGGTCACATATTGGGAGTCTGAATTGGGGAACAGGTTCCCTTGGTCTGTATAGTAAAGACACCTTCCAAACAGACAGTGACAGACAGGTACAGACAGTACAGGTGAAGTAAAGGTACATAAAAATATTAATATAGTCAAATCTCACAGTTTATGCATGTTATCCATTTAAGTGCTTTGAATGTTTAACTTGGCGCTCAGTTTTCCACATTAGCGCAGTGATAAGCATAATGTTTTGATGCTTGGCAGTGCACTTGTCTTGAGAATCTCTTTCAGAAAGCATGTTCTTCTCATTTAAAATCAGCACAGCTCTGCCTAAAGCCAAGTCGACTCATTTGTCTTTGTGACAGCTACTCTAAAAGAAATAACCTGCATTTCCTTTCTGCGCACATTAGATTGTTTGCTGCCTAACGTGCTCGCACGCGTGTGAACCGACTGCTCGGTTCATTCACAATATCTTGCAAACGTGGTGCACCTGAGACGCATGACCACAGCTTGTGACCCATCTTCTCATAATGCCTCAGATGGAGTGGGCTGATTTGCCTGTTGTCTTCTTGTTTACCTGCACTGTGACCAAGGCCTCAAAAAAGCAGTCGGAGAATCGGCCTTAGTGCGCGCAGTCAAAATAGACTAGCCTGTCTTTTGTGAAAGCTAGACACGAGATCCAACCATCTCTGTTTTCCCTATTGAGAGCCAGGAGATATGAGATGGCGATAATTGTCTTCCTGTAGCCACTCTTAATGGCGAAGAGAAACAACAATAACTTATCAGGGCTCTCATCTGTTGCTCATTCGACAGGAGAGTTCCTCTACCAGTGGCCTCTTGTTTATACCTTTAGTTGCTGCATTGTGTTGGCACAAGGTCTTGAATTTACACGTATGAACCCTGTGCCCTTTTTGAGCACCTCTTGTGGTCAGACATGTTATTCTGTCCAAAGATAAGTGAAGATTCAGACAGTCATCTGACCACTGTAATATTGATTTAGATATCGTCTTTTGAGATGTTGTTGTCAACACTGTGTAGTAAAGGCATGAGAGAATGAGGCGAAAGTGTTGACTAAAACTTGGAGTGATATTTGAGATATTGTCTGGTTTGGTTCGTACAGGTCTAGCGGAGTTGTGAAGGGAAATGAGTATCCAATGGTCCTAATATGATTGAGCATGAAAAAAGAAACAGGCGAACAGCTTCTCGCTTGAGTCATAGTGCGAGATCAATTTGAGTTGAGACAGAATTTGGGTGATATTAGTGTTTAGCCTCAAAATAACCTCAGTTGTTCAGCTACTGTCTTACAACTGACAGGAGGTGTAATTTTAGCACCGTTGGCAAATATTTAATCATGATAATGGCCGTGGAAAAACCAACCAGAGGTTGCAGAGGAGGTTGTTTGTATCAGACGATGCCAATGCGATATATACGAGAGTAGAAGTTTGTTAGAAAAAGTTGCGTCTTGCGTGGTGTGAAACTGACTCTGTCAAATAGTGTTTTTTTTTTTTTAATTACGCGTATTTGGATTCTTAATCCTGGCCTTCTTTTTGACAGTATGAAGACTCTGGTTCTTCAAAGAAGAAAAAACAGTCGAGAGATGAATTGAAATAAGAGATATTTTGATTAAGAGTTGTTTTAATGCTCGTTTAAGTCAAAGCGTCCATCCTCAAGTCTCTAAATATGACTCTGTTTATTATTCTCAATCCTGGCTTTCACAATTCAGCTGTGCCCAAAAGCTTGTTTTCATAATCTTTAATCTAAATGTAATAACTTTAAACTGAATTTTCACATGATCTCACAAATCATTCCTATTGCATTGCAAAGAACTTTTATTATTTTATATCATTATTTTTTATGTATTATTTAAAAAAATGTCCACTGTAATAAATTATTTTTTGAAGTTATAAATGATTGGAATGATTATTGCAATCTATATATTTCAATCTTTCCGCTTCAGCATTACACTTAATTACACTTGTTACTTGCCATTCCTTTGTAATTAATTGTGAAATTTGCTAACAGTTTATGAGTGAAATTTTTTATTTCAGTGTTCTGTATTGCAAATAAGTGATAAAAATCTGATTGGACATTAAGACATTGTTATTTTTAGTGTTTTAATCACGTTGTAATACTGTATGTATTAGTGCTATCAAACGATTAATTGCGATTATTCCGATTGATCGCATCCAAAATAGAAGTTTTTGTTTACTTACTTAATTTATTATGTGTATTTAAATGCACACACATGCATGTATTATATTATGTTTATATATTAAAATCATATAAATCAATTATATGAATATATGCATGCAGATATTTTCAAAATATATACTGTATGTGTGTGCATTTATATATACATACTTAATATACACAGTATAGACATGTTATGTAAACGAAAACTTTTATTTTGGATGCGATTAATCGCGATTAATCGCTTTACAGCACTGGTATATTATAGCACTATATATTTTTTTGCTCACATTGTTCATCCCTATCATTTGAATTTAAAATGAGCTTGTTGTAGAGTGTCTTAAAATTAAATTCCTTTGTCTTTCTCAGAGGTATGGTTTGACGAACCTAGCCATCAGCGCGTGCAGATGGAAGCACCTGACGAAGCCATGGGGCGGGAGATGGCGGTCGCTCGGGAGCTGCGGCGCATCGGAGACGAGTTCAACCGTCTGTACTGTCTGGGGGTGAGTAATATTGAGGTGACACCATAGGATCAAGCGCAGGAGATTGATGATGATGAAATATTTTCGCTCACTAGAGCAACGGCTTTCTTTGTCTGTCCAGGGAAGCCGGTTTGAATTTGCGTTTGGAAGCCGCCCCCTCTCATATCAGAGTTTAAATCAGGTGTTGCAGAGGGGAGCGTGCATACGAAAGCGCCATCCCAAGTCTCTGCAGATCAGGGCCTTAATGAGGGAAATGTTTACTCTCGGAGCTTTATTTTCATAACTTGTATTTCTTAATGTTGCATCACTCCAGCAGCAGTCAAGAAATCAAGGTTCTTCTTAAAGAATCAAGGCTGATATGGTGTTCACATTTTCGTCTTTCATCATCTCATTCTCCATTACTAGATTATACAATCGTCAGTAACTGTTAATTAAGGGATTATGATCCCTCTTTGGAGTCCCACTTTTTATTTGAGAGTAGAAATATATTTTCTAAATATGTCGCAAGAGACTTGAAATTAGCACCTCTATATTTTAAATTTCAGGTATGTCATTTAACATTCACACTGCAGTTACCATGCATTTATGTGCAATTCACACATTTGCTATTTGTAATACAGATATGCGACCCTGGACCACAAAACCAGTCATAAGGGTTTTTTTTTTTTTTTTTTTTTTTTTTTGGTAATTGTGATTTATGCATCTGAAAGCTGAATATATACACTGTTCACTGATGTATGGTTTGTTAGGATATGACAATGTTTGGCTGAAATACAACTATTTGAAAATCTGGAATCTGAGGGTGCAAAAAATATTGAGAAAAATCACCTTTAAAGTTGTCCAAATTAAGTTCTTAGCAATGCATACTACTAATCGGAAATTAAGTTTTGATATATTTATGGAAGGAAATCTACAAAATATCTTCATGGAATATGATATTTACTTAATTTCCTAATGATTTTTGGCATAAAAGAAAAATCAGTAATTTAGACCCATACAATGTATTGTTGGTGATTGCTACAAATATACCTGTGCTACTTAAGACTGGTTTTGTGGTCCAGGGTCACATATGACCTTTAGATTAAAGTCCAGTCCTGCATGACTCATCCTATGATTTTATAAGTTGTGTTTTTGTATTTTCTATGCAAATACATCCATGTTACATCCAATACAAACCAACAGTATGTCCATCTTTGGTTATCTATTATGAACACGCAAACTTGTTTTCTCCGTTTGGTGACGTTTTTGGCTCAGATAAGATTCCGTTATTGTATTGGTGAAATCTGAGATAATTAATACCTCCGTCGAAGAATTATTGCCTTTCACCTCTTGGACTCCAGTACTGTGTCATGCTTCCTGTTTGGGCAGCTGTCCAGTTGGACATGGTTCTGTCTGGTAGTATTTGTGTTTGTTAAGTTGTGTCAGACTGTAGCTTGTTATAGATTTCGAAACTAGCGAATGTTGCTTTTTTGAGGATTTCAAGTTGAACAGTTTCTCTTGGTCGCAGTGTAAACAGACGGAGTTTTGATTGAGGTCGTCTCTGCGAGCTCAGTATGCAAATAGAGACTTATCTACTCTGGCTATCGTTGTTTGGTTATTGCTGCGTAAAATTACCTTAGTCATTATTTAAGTGAGCAAGACCTGCAAACCTCTTGAAAGATATACCTGTAGGCAAGAGTCCAGACATGCTCATAAACAGCTCAACGGTACATTTATTAGTGGTGCTTGTTAAGGCAACAGTACTATTTATTGCTCATACTTTGGGTTAAGTGTTTGAAAAAAAGTCTGACATTACGTTTTAAACCTTTTTCTGTACATTTACACCTTTTTTCCATTCAAAAGTTTAGCAAGGTTTTTTAGTGTTTTTAAAAAGTCTCTTTTGCTTTTTTTCTTTTATTAAGGCTGCTTTTATTTGACCAAAAATATTAAATATTATTACAATAAAAAAAAAAAAAAGTTTACTAGTTGAATATATTTTAAAATGTAATTTATTCCTGAGATGCAAAGCTGAATTTTCAGCACCATTACTCCACTCTTCAGTCATATGATCCTTTGGAGATCATTCTAATATGCCATTTTGCTGCTCAAGAAACATTTATTATGAATATTGAAAACAGTTGGGCTGATTAATATATGAAAAATAAAATCTTTCTGTCTCGACACCTGTAAATGCTAGTGTAAATATAATTTAATTGCTAAGCTATGTCTCATACTTCAACTCTGCCTGTGGCAACTTTTTGTTTTGTTTTCAAAGGGTTTTTTTTTTTCTAAATAATATCCTTCCAGAACAATCACATGTTGTTAGAGAGATATACTGTTATAGAATGCTGCGTGACGCATTTACTGTAAACAAGTGCACTTGATTCATCCGTGATTCATTGTTGCTGGATGTGTCGTATTTGCCTGGTTCTCCAGACACACCCTGTAGCCTTATCAGAGGAGACGTTCAGGTTTAGCACCCCAGAAGGCCCTTTTTAAAGAAAAAAAAAAAAAAAAAAAGAGCTTTTAGGCTGAAAAAAAAAAAGTAATGAGTAATGATTTTAAAACAATTCATTTTGTTTGAAAAAGATAGCTAGATAGATTAATGAAGGGGCATGAGAAAGCTGCTGTTGACCTGGCCTCACTTTTACAAATGTAGAAATACTTAATTTCTGGATGCACAATCAGAATTCTAAGAAAAAAAGAATTTCAGTATGTAAACTCAGAATTCTGTCGGGAAAAAGTCAGAATTTTAGGATGTAAACTCAGAATTTTGAGGAAAAAGTCAGAATTTCTGGATGTAAACTCCAAATTCTGAGGAAACAAGACAGAATATCGGGATGTAAACTCAGAATTATGAGGAAACAAGTCATAATTTCAGGATGTAAACTCAGAATTCTAAGTAAAAAAGTTATAATTTCAGGATGTAAACTCAAAATTCTAAGTAAAACAGTTATAAGTTCTGGATGTAAACTCAGAATTCTAAGTAAAAAAGTTATAATTTCTGCATGTAAACTCAGAATTCTGAGGAAACAAGACAGAATATCGGGATGTAAACTCAGAATTCTAAGGAAAAAGTTAGAAATTTTGGGATGTAAACTCAGAATTCTGATGTAACAAGTCAGAATTTCGGGTTATAAACTCAGTTCCAAGGTAAAAAGTAAGAATTTTGGGAAGTAAAAAAAGTCAGAATTGTGAGATGTAAACTTAGAATTGCAAAAAAGTTAGTCAGAATTTTGAGTTTATTTTATTTGGGTTTGTCTTATACATCATCTTATGGTCACCCTGGAAGTACAGCAAGTTATGATTTTGGCCATTTTACATGTTAAAAGAGCGCAAAACTCAAAAAGTTAAGAACGGATGTGAAGTCCATTCGAATGTTCTATCCATTTAATGAATCACAACAAGCAGCCCCAACATTAAAGGAGCGTGTGCGTGACAACAGCCTCGTACAGCGTCTGCCGTGTTTCAGAAGACTCAGGAGGAGCAGAATTCATCCCAACCCCCCCTAACCGCCCACTTCTGTTTAAGACTCAGACTAATAGCCCTGGTGGAGTTTCTAATAGGCCGAGGGGTCATCTCAAAAGAGAGAGAGAGAGGAAAATAAGAGAGAGGGTTGCATGGCGGAGCTGTATGTGTCTGGGACGGCTCAGCTTCATTATGTTTACCCTGCGGTTAGGCTCTGGGCTCTAATTATGCAGCGGGTCAGTCTCCTCAGCGCCATAGAGACGCACTCGGGCCTAGCGAGAGCCGTTCACTGTCAGGGTCAGAAAGGAAGCGGCCTGCCAGCACTCCAAATGGAGGGTTTTGGACTACTAGCTTTTGTTTGTTTCTCTTCTCACGTGTCTGTGATGTAACTTCGTGAGTTTGTATGGGGTTTTGATGCTCCTGTGTGTGTGTTTATTTATTTAGACCATGTTTGTTTGACCTCGCTATAGCAAATTTTGGAATGAATGATTGGAAAATCTGTCAGCGAATGGAAGTATTTCCACATTCTGGAACTTTAGAGTAAACAAAAAATCGTGATAATTCTACAAAATCACAATAAACATTTGACTTCATGATAAACAGAATAAAATAAGAATGGTTCTTGCATCTATGCTGCTATGTTGTTACTAGGGTGCTATGAAGTGGTTGATATAGAGTAAGAAGTTAACTGTGATGAAGACCAGGTGTCTCTGGTCTTTTTGACTCCCCATAGTCCACAACAAAATCAAAGGCCCTGTGATTTTTCCAGTTTTTAAGTAATTTACTGAATAAGCAAACCCTCACCGAGGGTTTGTTTTGGGGTTTAATGCTCATTTCTGTGTTTATTTATTTAGCCCATGTTTGTTTGACCTCTGTATAGTGAATTTTGGAATGACTGGCTGGTAAAATGGTCAATGAATTGAAGTTTTCTACATTTGGAAATACTGGATTAAACTTAAATCCAGAAAATTCCAGTCACATTAAACATTTGGCTCCATGATAAACGGAATAAAATATGAATGGTTCTTGCTTCTATGCTGCTATGTGGTTGTTAGGGTATTCCAAGTGGTTGCTAAGTTGTTGATAAAAAGTAGCAAGTAAACTATTATGTAGACCAGTGGTTCTCAACCTTTTAGACGCCACAATGTCCACAAAATATTCAAAGGCCCCATCAATTTTTTAGTTTTAGTAAACCCTTTTCAAGGGTTTATCATTAAACATATGACTTCATGATTAAATTATATCTTGCTTGTGCAAAACTCATGTCAGAGCGCTGCTATGGGGGTCGTTAGGGTGTTGTAGTGGTTGCTAAGGTGTTGCCAGTTTTGGGATGTAAACTTAGAATTCTAAGGGGAAAAAACAGAATTGCAGGATTTAAACTCAGAATTCTAAGGTAAAAGTCAGAATTTCGTGATTTAAACTCAGAATTCTGAGGAAACTAGTTAGAATTTTGGGATGTAAACTTTGAATTCTAAGGAAAAAATCAGAATTTTAGGATACAAACTCAGAATTCTGAGAAAAAAGTCAGAATTTTGGGATGTAAACTTGTAAGTAAACCCACTTAAGGTGTTTGTTTTGTGTTTTGATGCTCCTGTGTGTTTATATATTTAGCCCATGTTCGTTTGACGTCCGTATGGTTATTTTTGGAATAACTGATTGGTAAAAACAATCCAGAAAACAAAAATCCAGAAAATACCATGAAATACCACTAAACATTTGACTAAATAAATTTGACATGATAAAATGATATCCTGCTTACGTAAAGCTCATGTCAGAGCGCTGCCATGTGGTTGCTAGGGTGTTGCTAATTTTGGGATGTAAACTGGGAAAAAACCCAGAATTTCAGGATGTAAACTCAGAATTCTAAGGGAAAAAGTCAGAATTATGGGATGTAAACTCAGAATTCTAAGGGAAAAAGTCAGAATTATGGGATGTAAACTCAGAATTTAAGGAAATGGTCAGAATTTTGGCATGTGAACTCAAAATTCTAAGAAAAAAAAAGTCAGATTTTCAGGATGTAAACTCCTGTTTGTTTTAGGTTTTGATGCTCCTGTGTGTGCATATATTTAGTTCATGTTTGTTTGACCTCTATATGGTGATTTTTGGAATAACTGATTGGGGAAAACTGTCACTGAATTGAAATGTGTCCACATTTGAAACACTGGACAGAAAATGCCACTGGATATCTTGCTTGTGCAAAGCTCATGTCAAAGCACTGCTATGGGGTCGTTAGGGTATTGCAAGTGGTTGCTAGGGTGTTGCTAAGTGGTTGATATTCAAAGATCTAATGACTTTCAGTTTTTCGTTATTTACTGGAAAAGGATTAAGTGTATAGATTTTTTATTATTATTCACAATTTCTACTCAGTAAGATCATTTAGAGCTTGGCATAGCTAAAAAAAAAATGTTTTACAATAGAAATGCCCATGGAGTTGTATAATTTGTATTAATTTACACCCCCTTTCCGGGTCTAGAAATTACACATTAAAATTTACACTTAAGGACATTTATAATATCCTCAAGTCTTTAAATATGGCCTGGTCCCTAATTCACTTTAAGTTTATGAGATTTTGTGGTTCGTTTTATTCTTCGCCAAACAAAAAAATTTGTAATTTCGATCACTTAGAAAAGTAATATCACATCTCTCCAATTCAAGATGCTTGATATGAGGTATTAGGACAAGTTATGTGCCTAATAACGTCTAACACTTTGTGTTAGGGATTTGAATAAAGCCATAACAGTAAGTATGAGGAATATTAATAATGAATCTTGGCACTAATAAAAAATAAATTAAGAAAAACTTGAGCAATCAAATCTTTTTGGCACTCTTGTTTATTAAACGCAGCGGCGCAAGAACTCAGTATGCGCTTTCCGTTCGGGTTCCTCTCATAAATAGAAAGATAATCAGAAACTTCAGCTAGGATTTATTGGAGACCCTATAATTGTCCTGGATGTGCAGCGTTACGAAGTCTGTTTCCAGATCGTTCGCTCTCCTCAGCACTTCTCCAGCGTTGGCTCTGATGGAGGAGTGCTGGTGTGACATGCTAGCACTCTGTTAGTAAGCACCGCGCTAATGCAGAGCAGATGTCTGGCCACAGAGCGCGCTTGTTGTTCCAGCCCTGCTAATGTCTGCATCTCGCCCTGCAAAATCGCACATGACGGACCTTTGTCAGCTCTTTGCATCAATGCTCTTTTGTTGCAGGCCTCTTCCCTGGAGAATTGGAACAGTCTGGGGTATTGTAGCTGGTGAAGTTTCTATTGAGTCATGCGGCTACCTCTCAGGAGATGATTGCATGCGTTTATGTCCGAACATGCTGCAAACTTACTGTCTCCCTCAGGGTTAGTGCTGTTTGAGTGACTAGCAGTTAGTCAGAACCTCAACTGTCCCTCGTAGTGCGGCTTAATGAATCATTTCATCAAATAGAAAAAGATGCTTCAGTCAACCTTGAGGCCTGTCCACACCAAAGACAGTAGCTATGAAGTTTAGTAATCGTTGAAATGCCATGATAACAGAATAACTAGAATGATAACAACACAAAGAAACAATATTGATGGAATCACTTCTAGAGTGATTTTATGAACAATAAAACATCGACAGCCAATCAGAATCCACCTGAACTTAAAAAGCTTGAGCATTTAAAGAGGCAGGTGCCAAAACTGCAGCATGTGCTTATAATAAACAGAATATTATCGTGGACACTAATATAGTTATATATTTCGTTGTAGTTATCGTTCTTGGTGTGAACATGCCTTTAGTTGAGGTAGATGTCATATTTAATTATGACGTGGATGAAAATGATGTGCAAAGGTTAGAATTACATTGCATTCTTTATGTTGTGTTGAAAAACATGTTTTTTGGATGTTAATTAGGTGTTATTTTACAAATTAGAATGACATAAAATGGCTTTGAATTAATATGCTCTTAGGAATCAATCACAGTTAAACCAGAACATGCATTAAATATTTAAAAATAATAATAATAAAATTAAATAATGAAAAAAAAAAAAATTGGTGAAACTACAATAAAGCTGTTATTGTAAAATTCTACCAACATTTTATTTTATGCAAAATTAAAAAAAATAAAATAAAATTAAAAATTGTTACATTTTATTTGAAATTTTATTTCATTTTTATTTTAATTTAAAGTATATCATGTATTATTTTGTTTAATATATTAACTAACATTAACTGACAGTGAGCAAATGTTGCATTATTTATTAATCTTTGTAAACATTAGTTAATAAAATACATGGGGTTATTGTGGTTAACTAAAACTTAAACCATTATAAAAATTTACTTGATATGAAATAAAATAAAAAAATAAATAAAATAAATGAAATAAAAAAAATAAACACTGAAATAAAATAATTTAAAAAAAATGAATTTAAAATAATAAAATGACTAAAACTTTAAAATTAACATGAAAGCAGAAAATATAAAAATAAAATCTAACAAATTAAAATATTAACAAAAACTATAATAGAATCTAATAAAAACTAAAACAACTGCTTTTTATTGTTAGGTTTTGTTGGTTCAGATCCATTAGATAATGTATAAATGACAGATACTTTTTGATTATTTTAACGAAGTTTTAATAAATGTTGAAAATTAACATGAACTAAGATAAAGTAATGCCAAGTATTTTTCTTTGTCAAAAGTTGTTTTCTTTGTAAAGTTTCGATTTTGATTATATGTTTTCATTGGTGTGTGATTGAAGTTCCAAATTCTGCATCTGTTTGTACTTCTCCCTCATGTTTTCATGCGATTACACTGATTCTCTCAGTAATATACATTTCATCATACTACTTGACAGTGCAAGTGCAAGCTGACGTGCAGCTAATGTGCTGTAGTTTCTTTGTTGCTCCATGTTTTTCTATTTCGTGAGTTTGTCACATGCTATTCCTCCACTAAACTGAAAGCACATGCGCTTGTGTTGTATTACATTCGTTTTTACCAGCTCTGGCAATAGCGGACCGGCCATCTGTGAATGTATTAGCAGCTCGCTACAGTCTGCGAGGATTGTTTTGCTGCGCTCTGGCTTTGTTGAGTTGTGGCAGCTCTGTTTTTCTTGCATGTGGTCGCTGGGGTTTTTTTCCACGCCAGACTCCATTGTCCCTGCGAGATGAGTCAGGGATGCCACTCTTCTTCTCCCGTATGCTCTCTCTGTTCACCCCTCCATCCCACAGTACAGATAGGACTCTAGATAAACACCATCTTTTGTGTCAAGATTGTTTTTAAAGCTAACACTGATGAATTGATCCCAGATGGAGGAGACGAGCGCCGGTCTGTGTCGACTCAAACCGGGCCGAAATAGTAAATAAGTCAGCGTGTTTTTCCGCAGCGGTGCGTAAGCTAATTGTGCCTGATTAGAGGGATGCGCCTCTGTCATTTTACTCGATCTGCAGTGTCACGCTGGTTTTGAAGACGTGCTCACCACATCACAACCAAGAGCCTTTTCGTGACCCGCTTAAGTTGTGCATGCAACACACGACTGCTCTTTCGTAACAACATATGAACAGTTATGTAAACTAGTGATAGACCAATAAATCTGATGCTGTTTGGCTGTTTTAGGGTCATCATATCTGCGTCCAATTATTGGAAGCATTAAATCTCCCTCCAAATTTTTAAATAAAGTTCCGACTTGGAATTCTGTTTGTGTTTGAAACCGGTTTAAAATGTTACCCTCGTTAAGGGGATTTTAATGCACTGTAACATTTGATTACAGTCAGATAAAAACAGTCATTTGTCCTTTGTAAATGTCATGTAAATATTTTAGTGTGATTGAAATCGTGCCAGTCTGGTTTTTGCAAATGAGGACCAACAGATCTAGGTAGAATGTGATTGTAGTTTGGCTTTTATACACATTTATGTGTTATGCATGCATTTAAAATGTAAAATTATTTATGTTAATCAAACTACAGGCCTATGCATTGTGCACTTGATATTAGTCCTGGGCAAAATGGCAAAATGGCAAAAAAAAAAAAAAAAAGTAAAGTAAACAATTTATATATTTAGATATATATATATATATATATATATATATATAAATTGTCACAAATTATATATATATAAAAATTATTTTTATATATAAAAAAGTAACACATTTTTATACACATATATATATCCTTAAATGTATCCTATATGTTCAGAAATAATACAAAAAAATTAAAATGCTACATATTTCTTAGCCAAAATGCAGACATTCAGTATCTGATTTTAAATCAAAATGTCCAGACAGTTCTAAAAGGCAAAATATAACACCAATAGTATGCCATTATTAACAGTAAATGTTTTGTAAAAACAGAAAATAACAGCAATTTTCATCCATCATGCAAACATGAAATATCAAACATACAGTAGTGGTTTTCTACAGGTTTTTGCATTCCACTGCACAGTTTTTCCATTGTTTTTTATATGTAAACATGTGCTTGATAGACGTGTTTGACCATTGCACTCATATCTTGCATCTTTCAAAGCATCTTGCACATGAAACACCAATGTTATATCATTGGCATATCATCTAATTTTGCAGTTTTCTTTATTCAAAACCACGATTGTTTGATTTAAAAATATAAAACCACTGCAAAACAATACATTTGAATTCATTGATAAAATTTGACATATCACCCAACCCTGCTTGATATGCACATATATAATGCAACAACAATCCTACTCTCTATTTATCACTATTGGCCATTGAAGAACCCATATCAGTAAACAAAGTACTTCTTCAGATTATGCTTCCTTCATATTTAATACAATATGTGACACTAGTTCCTCTCTGAAACGCCCCTTGTTATTCAGTTCACCTAAACTCAGTGACCTCAGGAGTTATTTTGTTGTGGAAGTCATTGACTCGCAGAGATGCGTAGTTTAGCGTTGACTCACTCGAGTCGAAATGAACGTCATGTGAAAATATGCAGCATTTGAAACGAGCATTTCTCTTTGAAGCACGTTCGGTTTGAGCTCCTCAGTCCCACTGACTCATGATTCTCTCGTATAACCACACACACACACACACACACAGGGTGAAATCTCCCTCCATTTCACTCCACTTCCTCCTCACCTGTTTCCTCTGGCTGAATACACAATCCCTCCTTGGGCACGTTGTGATTTTTGGCAGGGCTTTTACTGAATTAAAAGCTGTTTTTTTCACTCTCTGTCTTTGTTTGTAAAGAAAGTGTTTTATGACAGGGCCTAATTTAGACCTCATGCAGGTCGATTGTATTCATAGACGCACACCTGCCTCGATTCAGTGATTTAGTTAATTATTGCATGTGTGTTTGTGTGTGTGTGTGTGTGTGCGCGATAGCCAGGTGAATCTCATTAAACGGGTCATGTTTCAGGCCCAAACCGATAGAAAAAAAGAAACTAGATTTTGCATAAAGGAAAAGCGTGTTTTAGTGCCTTTTTTGCAATGTGACATAATTAGCATAACAATTAAGCACTTTAAACCCCAAACTTACCATTACTGTTATTTATTGTTATAATAAATATAAAACAAATAAATATTTACAACATATTTTGGTTTAAAATTATGTATATTCGTTAATGCATATATGTATTCGTTTATTTATTTATTTATTTATATAATAGCGATGTTATGTATATATAAAGGCACACACATACAGTATATATTTTGAAAATATTTACATGTTTTTACACGTATATATTCATATTAATATAATTTATATATAAATATATTTCATATGTAACATTTTTCTTATACACAGTACACACACATATGTACACATTATGTAAACAACTTTTATTATATATATATATATATATATATATATATATATATATATATATATAAACAAAAAGCTTTACAAATAATATTAATTTTAAATTAATATTTAAAGTTTTTATAAATCAGTATTGAGATTATATAAATTTTACTGCTTAATTTCCTCTGTTGTACATATAATTGTATTTACACAACTATTTTAATTTTAATAAATATATAAATAATTTTGTTACTTGTATATAATAATTAATATAATATAATATAACAGTTTATTTGTTTAAATAATTATAAAATATACATAACATCATTTAGAGAATATAGAAATTATTTTGTTATTTTTAAATACATGTTTTGAGATAGTGGGCTGAAATACCAGTTTCTATGAGATTCACCCGTCCTGTTGATAGTTGCCATCTCCGAGTAGATTCTTATCATGGAGGTGAGGGTCACGCCCCGGCCTGGTGTTTTTCATCCTCCTTTCGTTCTCTACAGGAAAAGCTTTTTCTCCTCTTTTTTTCTGGCTTGTAAAGTGCGTTTCCTCACGAGTTCCTGCCAGTCTCCTGGGGGAAATGCCCTTGCTGCTTATCGCAGTCATTCAGCACGCCGGGTGAACGCAGTGCAGAGCTGCAGGCCAAAAAGAGGCCACCTGGTTCAGGTCAACCGCTGCCAAATCTCACAGACTCGGAGATCACCGGATAACCTGGCAGCTGCTAGTTCCTGTATTGCATTTGTTGTATATCTGACCGGCATAAAGATACTGTAAATCCCTCAAAGCATCAAGGTCTCAACATGGTATTTCATGTGTCAACATGGTTCAGAGTGTCACGGTATATGCTAAAGGACTTACCTGGGCGGCTCTTTACTGTAAAGATGAGTCAGAATGACTTTAGCATGTGCGTATGTGTGCTAATATGCCTGTGTCTGTATCTGTACATTAGGAATAAGTCAGTATGATCCAAAAATAGCAGATTAGGAAGGTAAACAGTGATATTTTTAGCATTTAGCTTTTTAGCATTCAGCTTTAAATTCAACCCTTTTGCTAAAAACCATTTGGAAAATGTATTGAATTACTAGATGCAACATGAAGAAGAGTTAGCATGCTATGCTAAAACGCTTTTAACCAAGTCAAACGCTAAATTTAGAGTCATATCTCCATGTTTATGCTTTAAATAAGGCTCTGTGGCCAACAAAAGTTGGTAATCTTTATGATAATCTTCACAAATGAACCCAAATTTTATGAATTTCGAATCTTAAATACAGTTGCCAGAAGTAAAAAGATAAAAAAATAGGCTATAAATGAAGTATATGCTAGCATTTAGCTTCCGCTAACGCTTGAAGTCTTTATTTATAAAACATTTTCCCTGAAAGTTTGAGTTATAGGACTCGTTTTTAGTGCCATTAAAAAATTAAGATAATGAGAATAAAGTCATAATATTTTGAGAATAAAGTCAAAATTACGAGAATAAAATTTTAATATGTTTATTATATTATATTATATTATATATTTTGAAAATAGTCCAAATTACAAGAATGAAGTCATAGCATTGTGAGATTAAAATTGTAATATTATGAGAATGATGTTGTAGCATTGTGAAATGAAATTGCTAATATTTTCAAAATAAAGTCAAAATTTCCAGAACAAAATCATATCAACACAAGAATAAAGTCTGAGTAATATTTTGAGAATAACATAAATATTTTGTATTCACATTAGTATTTGTAGTCTCATTTAGCCACTTGTTAGCAACTTCCTTTTTCAAAAAACGTAAAGCTTTAAATAAAAAATCTTACTAATGTATTTTATGCCGTAGTATAAAAGATGAAAATGTGACCCTGGAGCACAAAACCAGTCTTAAGTAGCACGAGTATATTTGTAGCAATAGCCAAACGTACATTATGGGTCAAAATTATCCATTTTTCTTTTATGCCAAAAATTCATTAGGATATTAAGTAAAGATCGTGTTCCATTAAGATATTTTGTACATTTCCAACCGTAAACATAATTTTTGATTAGTATTATGCATTGCTAAGAACTTCATTTGGACAACTTTATAGGCGATTTTTTTCAATAGTTTAATTTTTTTGCACCCTCAGATTCCAGATTTTCAAATAGTTGTATCTGGCCAAATACAAAGGAACCAAAAGTGCTAAAATGCTAACTCATTTCTGGCCTACAAAAATAGGCCATCCCTGAAGGACTCCATTGGGGATCTAGCACCTTTGTCTTGTACTTGCAATTTGACTATTTGATTTTAAAAACTGATTTTCACTTAAATGCCTTGTTTTTCTCTCATCCTAACAGGCCGGTGCAGACGGGAACAACGCGGCCCAGCTGCGCGCTCCCAACGAACACGCAATCGTCATGTGGATGAACGTCCTCATCGGACGCGTAGTACAGTTTTTCCTGCGAAGAAGATGATTGACACATTGAACACCCAGCAGACGTGTAGCAGACGTGTAGCATCCTACATCACCCCCTTACCTGATTGTAAATATGTATATAATAAGGGATAACAGCAGTGCTGCTCTTCCGCAACCTCTCCGGGTTTCGGCGTACAGTTTTGGACCTGTCGGGATGTGTGCAGACCTGGACGGATACATAAATCGAGAACCCTCGGCCATCCATAGACTGACTCACAGCAGAGTTTCCTGCGTTCACATGGAAAGCTGAGCCATTAGATGCTGTGTTGACGTGGAGGTTTTTGTTAAACCTCATGTGGAGTGTGGAAAACGTGCCTTCATTGCCTGTTTGCCCTTGACACTTCTCTCTTTTTTTGTCTTTACCCTGTCTTTCTTCATTGCTTTTATATTTATTTTCACTGTATTTAATTTGTACATTTTGTGTATAATTTCATGAACGTGGACGTTAGTCGGTCAAGCGATGATTTTAGTGGTTCTGCCTGTCCCTCACGTGTTCATTGGCTCCAAGTTTGCACTTGCGGTTAGTTTGCATAGTCTATACAAATTTAGAACATGATAAACCCAAAACATAAAATGAAGTTAGAATTAAACAATTAGAGACTGAACACATCAACTATATATAGAAATTTCACCTTTTTTTCTTATATCCTCACTTTGAAGCCAAATGATTAAAGGCCTTTTCACGTGACTCATGTCAATCCCAAAGCATTGGGAAACTTTGAAGCGCCAAGCTACTGCGTTGTAACCTTTGGTACAAATGGGAGGAACACATTCTAAAACATAAAGATTGGCCAACTAATATTAATTAGATGATAAGATGTTCACTAGTCTATACTGATTTCCTGAAAGTAAGACATTGATCATTTGGAAGAAGCTTCTGCTTTGCACTTTCCAGATTTGCACTGGAGCCAAACAAAAATGACAAAAAAAAAATTAGTATTTCCCAAAATATGCCATCCTTAAGGTGACTTGGTGACATTTTGTTGCCAAAATCCAGTCTTTTCAATAGGAATCCACACAATTGGGAGTTTAGCATGAGGATTTCACAAATTTCACTCGTGTTCAGGTTGGTCATGCGAAATTTGACTAACAGAAAGCTGCTTGGTTTGAGTGACTTATGTGTGAGTGACAATGGGCAATAGACCTTTTTTGGCCTGTGAAATGTAGCTGATATTTCACAGAATTATTACCGTTGATATTTTGCCCATAAAGTAATTGAAAATTTCAATTAATATTAACTTGAACCCTTTTTGCCGCTGAACTTTCAAAGCACATTATATACAACACAGCATCTTGAGCTGTAAAGTTTTGTGAACCTTCATTTGACCATCCATTTTATTCACTATTTTCTGTTTTTCTTACTCGGAAAGCCAAGAAAATAGCTTTGCCGTTATGCTATCTGCAACGCTTTTTTAATGCAAAGGTCAAAATGCTGCTTTATGCTTGTGAGAGTCATGTGAAAAGGTCTTACGAACACCTTCAGGTACTCATAAATCTCATAATGCAAGCATTGTTTTGTCATACTTGTCACTAAATCAAATCAGACAGGCAAATATAGTGAGTATATGTAACTAATATGGACATATTTGTTATTTTGACAAACATTCCACATTTGGTATTTAGGTTTTGTTAGATACCTTGTTGGGTCTCTTTGTTTCTTTAATTAGAGAGCAAAAGTGACATTTTGGGCTTGTAAATTGATGATTCCATTAATGTTCAAACAGCATGTGATTATGACTTGTTTTGTGAATCTAGTTTAGGTCAAGGGGTTTTATTTGGAATAGCTTTCTCCCAAAGTGATCATGCACATGGAAGAAACTGCGTTTAAGTGCCTTGTTTAATGGCACAATGGTGATAGATCAGGATTTTATTCGCAGAAACGTTGTTTCTGGTTGCACCAAATTTGGGATTGAAATCAGCAACTGTTCTAGTTAAATGTCCATGTCCACTAGTAAGTAGTGTGCCCATCACAACCACTGCTCAACTCCAGCCTTACCCCAAGTCTAACAAACTGGCCTGACTAAATGACCTTTAACAGCCTCAGGGACTAAGGGAAATACACCTGTGTAGACTTCTTGAACAAACCAGTCTTCCATTCTTACTTTGGCTTGTAGATTCTCCTCCCGGCTTTGCCTTTTATTGTCCCAGTATTCCCGTAATCAATGCACAAGGCTTGGGACGAGTCGTCAAGTATGTTGGTATAACGATGTGTTTTTTTAGTTGCAAAGATTTAAAAATGAACTGATGTATTGACTACCTACCATGAAAGGTATTGCTGAAAGTATAGGAAGTTGGTTAGACAATTCCACTTGTGGAAGATGCATGGCCCTGTTATCATATGCATTTGTTTGTGTGTCAGTTTGATGCTCTTTGCCAAAACGACAATGTTGAGCTTGTCTACCGTTCCAGGTTTACCACTCAAACCAAAGACCTCGTTTTCAGTGCATAGTACCATTGTGTCATGTTGCATGTGTTCATTCTCTGCCTTTGCTGAAGGATTCAAGCAGCATTCCCGTTCTTTAGCCCTTTTATTCCAGAACAAACCATTTGTTTTTTTTTGTTTTTGTTTTTGTTTTTTTCCATGAATTTCAGGCCAACCTGTGTATTTCTCACTGGACCTCTGACTGAGTCTTTTCAGTCCTGTTGCACTGAACACCCGCATTACCCGATCTGACGCCACCCAGGACCCAGTACATTTGTAGCACAATGATAATTTGTTTTTGTTTGTTTGTTTGTTTGTTTGTTTGTTAAATGCATCTTTTTGTATTTTGCACTGAACCATTTCTGTGCTAATTTGTGCAATACTGCTTGTAAATAAAAGCTGCTTTTTTCAACTTTCTAAATGCAGACTCGTCTATTTTAAAAAGCATTAATCCACACATTTTAATAAAATTGATAGATTTGATGCCCTGCAGGAAATGTAGTTGGATCAACATTATATATAAATCACAGGGAAAGAAAATAAAGTCATTTTAGTATCACTAGAAAGTTCAAATAAATCCAATATAAACGTATTTGGGACTGTACACTGTGCAAAAGATTAATTATTGTCATTATTGTGCAAAATATGCATTGGACAGAGCAAAGTAAATAGATAAATATATCAATGTACTTTAAATAAAATTGATTAAGTCAGTATGATAAATTAATTATTAAATAAACATGATAAATAGACCTAAAATTAAAAAAAAAAAAAGTTTACAACATTAGTATGTCATATAAATAAAGTATTTATTTGGCAAATGCTTTTATCTAAAAGCATCAGATATTAAACAGCAGCATCAATCAACACCTCTCAGTTCATTTATTTTTTTTATATGGAGCTGAATAATGGTGCTACAGCTGCTTTGCAGCAGAATTTGGATTTGCCTCATATGTGATGATGTTTGTATTGCATTCTTGTGATTCTTGATTTATTTATAAACAACAACAACAAAAACATCATGTATTCTGCAATAAGACAACATAAAAAAACATTCATATATGTGCATTTTTATTGTTCTATTGGATTTGATCAATAAGTCACGTAAACATGTTTTCCATTAATTTAACTCATCAAATTAACCAGTTTCAACTTCATTTAAGTTATACAAGATACCACATTTAAAGCCAGTTTAATAGAATTTAAGTTGAAAAAAGACAACAGCCACTTTGATTAAAATTTTAAGGCAGCAACTAAACTTTTATGTTGAAGTACATGGAAAATTGTAATTGCACACTGTATAAATGCTTAGCCAAATGAATTTATTGTGCATAATCAAACTGTGTAATAATAATTGATTAAACCTGACTGCATTCATTGGGTTACATCATTAAAAATCATTCACAGATCAGATTAGGTACATTTTGTACAGCCTGCATGAAAAACTCTTGTTGCAACACTCTACAAAGACTTTATTTGTTTGTGAGATCTGGAAAGTCTCTCTTCCTCCAAATGAGCGGCCTATCAGTGCTGTTCAGCAGGACATGGAAAGTACGGTACCTTCCACAACTTGGCATAAACTGTGACATAATTCCATAGTTTGCACTCAACCAATCAGGGTGTGGTCATATGACTGCACGTGCACTAAAGAGGAAGGATTTATTGAGAATTTTACACTCATGTCTAATTTAGCATGACTCAGTTAGCCATGCTGTGACTTGACCTGTTGAAGTGGTAAAATTTAGGGGAATAAAACGGCTAAATATCACAACATTATCCCACATTTGTAAAGTGAAATTATATTTGCTACTTCCAACCAATCAAAATGTGCACAAACAAGAGTGAAACAAATTACATCACACAGACTGATAAAAAGCTGTACTTTATTGATCTATGAGGGAAAATTCCCATGCAAATCATTCTCAACACAGCTAACCATCAGAGGAACATTGAACCTCAATGCTTTCTGCCAAAGTAACTTTTTTTTGAGGGCACATTGTAATATCAACATTTACTGCAATTTATTAATGAAAATGCCTAAAATGAATGATTAATCTGAAATGAAATCAACAGAATTTAGATGCTCTTTAATAGTCTTTTTTTTTTTTTTTCTAAATCAATTAACACAATAAAATTGTTTTGTTTTTGTTTGTTTTTTTAAATAGGTAAAAAATGCATGTAATATAAAACATACAAAAATAATATAGATATGAACTCCATTACTCCATGTTATATATTGTTGGGCTGCTTTAAAAATAATAAAATAAAATAAAATAAAGAAGTTAATAAAAATATGTTATATTACCACTTGTTGAATGGTGTCTCTGACTCCTTGAAGAAATACTGTTGGGTTGCACTGAATAAACTAAACTAAACTAAACTAAACTAAAATCCACATAGTGTAACTGAATTTACTGTTATACTTCTGCACACCATGCAAATATTTCACATCACAGTCAGTCATTTATTTCTTTATCATGCAGGATACACAACATAAAATTTGAAAGACGTTGGCCAATATCGTCTTAAAACTTTCAACGAACACGATTCTCCTTTTCCTTACAGGACAAAGAAACTAAATGAGTGTCTTTCTTGTTTTTTGTTAATGTCCTTGGCATAAGGAAGTACTTGAGTGCATGAGGGTTAGATTATACATTCTTAAACTCACATAGTGTCACACACTTCATTTCATCTGAATGTCAGAGAATACATCTGCATTGTTAGCGAGCGTCTGTGCTGTCAAGTGTGATGTAACTCAAAGCAAACAAATGAAAACACTGTTTGCCTGACATATATCCTGTTTTAAACTCAATTCATGCCAGACTCCAGCACAGTCGCTCTTCATTGTTGGTTTCCCCTCAATCTGAAACCGCATCTTTCAGGAAATTTACAGTCTTCATTGGAAGGGCACACACACATTCACAGGTGCGTTTTGGCTGTCACAGCTCACCCTTGTGCAGAACAGGGGCCGTATGCTCAGGATATTGTGGTTTAGACCCCAGACAAATGTCTTCCTCTATTGACTTCATTCACACAGAGAATTTCCATCGTGCAAACACCTCAACATGTTTATCATCTCACCTGGAAGAAACCTTCTTCTTCAGTACATTGCTGATTTTTTCCTGTCTGGTGTGTCTATGACGCACACCATTCTGATGGAGAACAAAGCACCAAAAAACACAACATTAGTGTTTCATATAAATGAAGTATTTATTTGGCAGATGCTTTTATCTAAAAGCATCAGATATTAAACAGCAGCATCAATCAACACCTCTCAATTCATTTATTTATTTTTTTATCTGGAGCTGAATAATGGTGCTACAGCTGCTTTGCAGCAGAATTTGGATTTGCCTCATATGTGATGATGTTCGCATTGCATTGCTGTGACTTCCCTGTGTAATACTGTGAAGCTGCTTTGAAACAATTTGTATTAAAGCGGTATAAAAAATAAAGATGATTTAGAACAAATTCATTAATGTTATGCCATATAATAGTAATGGTGCATTAAAGTTGTGTCAGAAAGATAGTATTTTTTTTTAAGTTAAACAAATGAATGTCATCGACAAATGTCATTGTAAGTATGAGTGGGGAAAATTTAGAATTTTCTTAAAGACGAGTTTGAGAAAATATGTTGGATGCACTGGATACAGTGTCTGTATTAATGGTAAATTCGTTCAAATGAATGAAATTATTATTTTTGGTCCATTTATAATAAAACTTCAAGTTGCATTTAGCCTACAAAATACCATAGTATTGTACAAGTACAAATATGAATGCATTTGAACACATCTGTAGTTACGACTTCTGAACTTGTAAATACGAACTTCCTATATTCTAAAAAAATGCCGGGTTCAGCCCGTTGGGTCATTTTATTGGGTTATTTTTTTTATACTTTTACCCAGGTGCTGAGTTATTTTTTTTAACCCAAATGCTGGGTTCAACTTGTTGGGTAATTTCTGTCACACCCCTGTGGACTGTTTTGTGTGTTTTCCCCTTGTATGCCCTTATTTGGTCTTTCCGTTTCCTTCTCTAATAATTACGTCACTGTTTGATTGTTACACCTGTCTCCCCCTGATTGGTTAGTCTGTGTATTTAAGTTTGGTTGTGTTCCACGGTTGAGGGTCGGTTCTTAAAGTCTGGTACGTTGTGTTTGCGTGTGATTTCCTGCTGTTCCTGTTCGTTCCTGTGGATTATTCTAATAAATGTTCCGAGCTCCTGGTTCCTACTCCTCGTTCCCCGCACACCACGACGTCCGTGACAATTTCATTGGGTTATTTTTTTAAATTTTTTACTCAGGTGATGGGTAGTTTTTCTGTAACTAAGTTGCTGCGTCATTTTTAACGATGAGTTAAAACCCAACAGCTGGGTTAAAGGAGAAGTCCACTTCCAAAACAAAGACTCACATATAATGTACTCACCCCCTTGTCATCCAAGATGTTCATGTCTTTCTTTCTTCAGTCGTGAAGAAATTATGTTTTTTGAGGCATTTCTGCATTTTTCTCCATATAATGGACTGGTATGGTGCCCCGATTTTGAACTTCCAAAAGGTAGTTTAAATGTGGCTTCAAACGATCCCAAATGCAGTTTTAAACGATCCCAGCCGAGGGAGAAGGGTCTTATCTAGCAAAATGATCGGTTATTTTCATTAAAAAAAAATACAATTTAAATACTTTTTAATCTCAAGCGCTCATCTTGCCTTTCTCTCCCCGAACTCTGTGTATTCTGACTCAAGACAGATGTCGAAAAACTCCCTCAACTTCAAAAATCATCCAACATCGCTGCAGAAGTACTGACGCAGTCTTTGCAAAGTGAACATGCAAAGAAGATCAAACACACTTAACAAAAAAGGCGATATAGGACGATTTTGAAGTTGAGGGAAAACATGAGATGGGAGTTTATCGACATACCCTAACTGTCACGAACCGGAACAAAAACAGTCCAGGCAAAGTAAAATAAGTGGAGCGTTTGATATTGAAAAGTATATAAATTGTATTATTTTTATTTAAAATAACCGATCATTACGCTAGATAAGACCTTTCTTTCTCGGCTGGGATTGTTTACAACTGCATTTGGGATTGTTTGAAGCCGCATTTAAACTGCATTTTGGAAGTTCAAAACCGGGGCACCATATCAGTCCATTATATGGAGAAAAATGCAGAAATGTTTTCCTCAAAAAACATACTTTCTTTACGACTGAAGAAAGAAAGACATGAACATCTTAGATGACAAGGGGGTGAGTACATTATTTGTGAATTTTTGTTTTGGAAGTGGACTTCTCCTTTAAGCCTGTCTCTCACGAAACAACCCCGCTGCTGAGTTACAGTCAGTCAGATCGCGGGCTTTTTGAGTCCTCTATAGGAGAGACCAGTTGTCAGTGCTGGTGATTTGCACTTCTTCCGCGAAATGAAGGTTTGTATACATTTTAATGCATTTATAAAGTTTTTACTGTACTGTAAATTGTGTTATTTTACGCAACGCAACATAAGGACGAGAAGTCAGTCAGCTCCATCAGCAGCGGTTGTTTCGCAGGATGGAAACGCTTTTTGCCTTGCATGAAATATATGGATTTTATTCGTTATTGTACTGAGTTTAATCTTAATATATGATCTCTAATGTCAGTACTGTTTGTTTACGGGCATTTTTTTGAGTCAGTCATGGCATCTTTCAACTAGGAGTAAAACGCGAGGCCGCGGTCTGAAGTTCGCAGTTAACCCGGCGAACAGCAGCGCTTCTCCGGCTCAGATTTCGCGTACACACCGGCATGAGAATTAGCACTCTTTTGGTAAAAAGCGATTACAGAGAACGGTTGAATACACTAAAATTAAAATTCAACTTTTAAATGTTATATGTTTATGTTCAAATGCTTGTTAAACGAGTTTAAATGTATGTAATATTGTAAACTACGCTGTATTTACCCAAATAAATGGAATTTGTCTTGTATTTTGTCCCTGTGTTCTTGCTTAATAATAAATGTTCTCTTTTGATTTACTGCTGTAGCCTCTAGTAATTCTGTGTGTTTTTATAAGTTCCAGTCCATTTTAAATCGGCAATATAATAATTTTTTAAACAATAGTTGACTTAAAATAACCCAGCATGTTTGGTTAAAAAACATTTAACTCAGCCAGCAGGGTCAAAAGAACACAGCATGTGTTCTGTCCAATATTTACCCAGCAATGGTTGACAAATAAGCCAATTTGTTTTTAACCCAGCATTTTTATTGTAGGAGGACTTCGCAATAAAAAAGCAGGAAAGTAAGAAAAAGTAGTGAAAAGACAGTATAGTAGGGAAAAAAGACCCAAAAAAAGCATTATATGGATATATTTATTTAATTACCTTTAAAAACTGATTAATTGTGTGATTTTAATTGTGATAAATTTAGTTTTGCCTTACATTTTTGCATTTTAAGAGTCAAATGCCTCAAACACGATATTATGCGTTCATTTAGCAGATAGTTGAATAAGTAGCTTTTATCCAAAGCCAAAACAATAATGAAGCTTTTTAAGAGCCCATATTCTTTTTAAATGTATATCTTCTAAATGATGTAATCTGATATGAATGGCTGTTTTACAATTAGTTAAAAAAGTGCCACAAACTTGAAAACAAAGTAGCAAACAGCAACTTTTTGAAACTAAATCTTATCAGTTTGTTTTATTTAGGATGACTTTATTGACGTCATACTATAATATCAGCAGTAACATTAATAAAAAAAAAGCAGATATAACTGTGGGAAAAAAAAAAAAAAAAAAAAAAAAAGGAAACAACTATCAGCAATCCAACACTAAACTTTCTGCATTAACATTTTAAATCTCAACAATATAACATGTTGCATTGAAATCTGCAACTATGATAAACTATGAAACCCCTTTAAACCCATTTGACTCACTTCTGTAGTCCTAGATAGTAATCAGATCAAACTTACTAGGATTTGACCCCAATCACAAAGCATGCTGGGTAACCAGCAGTGCCACTGTATTTTGCTGCTAAAACAACAAACCAGTTACCTAGAAGGAATGACACTTACCAGAGCCGCATGTGTGTGGATGTTTCAGCAGAGCAGGCTTGATTATCTCCTCAGTTCACTCGGCTGTAAAGGTGTGCGCAAAAAAGTCAACAAATGTCACGCTACACTGCTACCCGTCGCTAAAAACAGCTAGTTACTGGAAAAGCAACAGTGTATTGAGAACATCTGAGTTACTGTAACACTCCTGAGAAATGTTTACTATGTAAGAGGAAAAGACCTCATCATGTTTTTTCTCATCTGAACTGTATTTGTTTGCATCAATTAATGTCATTCTTTGAAATGTAAAATCTAATTCAGCTATGTAGGATGAATGTGAACCGAACAAGCATGTTAAACAGCATCTTTGTTGTTGACATTACCAACACATTTTCAAGGAAATCTATAAAGTATTTTATGCTGTTACGATTTCGTGGCTAAAAAGGTGTTATTTTGATTTGCATGGAAGCGATTTAGATGATTACGGTAAATCATGTAAATTCAACACCTTTTGTCAATAAATGTAACAGCAAGCTAATTTCCACTGGAAAGTCAAGTCACCTTCATTTTTGCTTTTGACATACCAACACAATTTCATGACCATTCGTAACTACACTCTAAAAAAAAATGCTAGGTCATTTTTTTGTAACCCAAATGCTGGGTTCAGCCTGCTGGATCATTTTAATTGGTTGTTTTTAATATTTTTACCCAGGTAGTTTTGGGTAGTTTTTCTGCAATCTAAAAAAATGCTGGGTTATTTATTTATTTATTTTGACCCAAATGTTGGGTTCAGCCGGCTGGGTCATTTTTTTACCCAGGTGCTGGGTAGTTTTACTGCACTCTAAACAATGCTGGGTTTATTTTTTTGTAACCCAAATGCTGGGTTCAGCCTGCTGGGTCTTTTTATTAGGTTGTTTTTAATATTTTTAACCAGGTGCTGGGTTGTTTTACTGCACTTTACAAAATCCTGGGTTATTTTTATTTTTATTTTTTTTTTTAACCCAAATGCTGGGTTCAGCTTGTTGGGTCATTTTATTGGTTAATTTTATTTATTTATTTTTTTACCCTGGTGCTGGGTAGTTTTTCTGCACTCTAAAAAAAATGCTGGGTTATTTTTTTGTAACCCAAATGCTGTTGGGTCATTTTATTGGGATATTTTTAATATTTTTTTTACTGGGGTGTTGGGTAGGTTTTCTGTAACTAAGCTGCTGGGTCATTTTTAATGCTGGGTTATCTTTTTTCTACCAAACTGCTAGGTTGAGCCTGTCTCCAACAAAACAACCCAGCTGCTGAATTACAGTCAGAGTGGCTTTTTGTGTCCTCTACAGGGGTGCTCTTCTTTAGCAAAATAAAGTTTTGTATTAATTTTATGTAATTTATAAAGTCTTTACAGTGCTGTAATTTATATTATCTTATGCAACAAAGGATGAGATGTCAGCTGCATTAGCAGCGGTCATTTTGCATGATGGAAAGGCCTTTTGCCTTGCGTAACATAAATTGATTTTATTCGTTATAATACTGAATTGAATTTAGTTTGATGTTAAAATATGTTCTTTAATCTCAGTACTGTTTGTTTATAGACAGGTTATGGAGTCAGTCACGGCATCTTTCAGCTACAAGTGAAACGCGAGGCGGCGGTCTGAGGTTTGTAGTTCCCCCGGCGCACAACAGTCCCATCTCGGCTTAGATTTTGCCGAAACACCACCATGAGAATTAGCTCTTTTTTGGTAAAAAAGTGATTAGAGAGAATGGTTGAATACACTTATATTAAAATGATACTTTACATTTTTAGTTCAAAAATGCTTGGTAAATGAGTTTAAATGTATGTAATATTGTACACTATGCTGTATTCACACAAATAAATTCAGTATGTCTTATATTTTTGTCCATGGGTGTTCTTGCTTAATAATAAATGTTCATCTTTTGATTATTGCTGTTGCCTCTATAATTATGTGTGTGATTTTAAATTTCCAGCCCATTTTAAGCCAGCAATATAATTTTTTAAACAATAGTTTACTCAAATAAAACAACCCAGCATGTTGGGTAAAAAGATTTAACCCAACCAACTGAGTTAAAATAATGCGTTCAGTCCAGTATTTACCCAGCACTGGGTTGCCAAATAACCCAAGTTGGCTTGTTTTTTTCACAGAGTTTATGTTTTGTAACTAAGTAAGAGTAGAATCTCATTTGTATGTTTTTGTATGATCTGCTTACACCCAAGTAACATTTTTTTTTAAATGTTGGACATGTTAGTACGATTCACATCTTAAAATTCCAAAATAGTTACGTTTCAACAAATTAGTGGCTAGTTTGTAGGAGTTCATACACTGTAAAAAATAAAAAACACAATTTGTTGAGTCAGCTCCCTGCTGCCTTAAAATTTTAAGTTCAGTCCACTAAAATAAATTTAGTCAACTTGAAATGTTAAGTTGTACTAAGTAACAGCTTAGATATTTGTGTTTGCTAAACTTAACAGATGGGTAAGTAACCCAGCTGCCTTAAAATCTTAAGTTGATTCAACTCAAATATTTAAGTTGTCACTTAGTATAATTTAACATTTCAAGTTGAATAAACTTTTTTTGAGTTGACAACTTAAAATTTGAATGCAGCCAGGTTACAAATTATTTTAAGTTGACTCAACAAATTGTTTTTTACAGTGTACAGGTTCCTTCATATGTTTTTGTGCAATCTGTTAAGAGGTGGACCTTGCTTCTTCTTTTTTTTTTTTTTTTTCTTCCTAATAATCATGTTTTCATACAATTCACATTTTAAAAAAATGAATCGAAAATTGACACTTTGTGAAAATCAGGTTGACATTACTAAAAATGTATATCCCAGCATGCTTGGATATCACAATGGGGAGAGTAAAAACATTAGCCTGATTTCCATTACAGATTTACACAAAACTTTTGCGATATTTTCTAAATGTCAATAGGAAACTATTGCGAAACGATGCTGTTTCCATTAACTGATGTTATGCAACTAAAACGTGATCCCTTATCTTTGATGTTCAGAACTGTACTCATCTGGTGTCTGGTGAATTATTTCATCCACTTGGTTGAAATACTTTACTGTATTTTTTTTTTTTTACTTTTCCCACCAGTGCCACTTTTTTTTCCAAAAGATATTTCTGTTTGAGAGCTTTCCATTTGGAGCGTAATATTTGCCATGGCTTCTAGAAGCCATTCTTCCTCATATCTGCTTTGAAGTCTTGATAAATTGTGGAATTTCTTTGTTGTTTAGAATCTAGCATTCTTGTAATTGTTTTGCCTTTTAGAAGTTTTATTAATCTCGTCTTCTGTCCAAACACACCGCACCTTTAAAGAATGATTATGTGACTTTTATATATGCCAGGTGACCTGTAAATGTGACCAAAAAATTGTTTCATCACTGTTTTGAAAAAATTTTCCTTTTTCAAATTGCCTTAAAAACCACCTCAAGTGAGCATAATTTTTATTTATTTTTTTTATTTTTTATTTTTTGCAAACTATGGGAGTTTTTGAGCAATTGATGTGTTTCCATTAGGTGTATTTTCAATTTACAGTTTCAGTTTGCGCAATTTGAAGGGTAATAGAAATGCAGCTATTGACATTTGGTATTATTTTGATTCATGTAAAACCAGTGTTGATGATTAAATCATGTAAATTCAACACATTTTTCAGTGAATGTACCAGTAAGCAAATTTTGACTGGAAAGTCAAGTTATCGTCATTTTTGCTGCTTACATTACCAACAATCTTATGGCAATTGTAACTAAGTTTTGTTGAATTATTGCCTAATTCTTAATAATTTGTGCAATCTCATTTGTACGTTTTCAGACGATCTGTTGGCATCCAAGTAACGGCTTTTCTAAAAAAAGAACGTACATTTTAGTACAGTTCACCTTCACATCGTATAAATGTATTGTACTACCTCCTAAAATAGTTATGTTTTGGCAAATTGGTGGCAAATCTGTAAGAATTTGAATGTCTTTGCAAACAGTTTGATTGACAGGCAATCTGACCAATCATAATGCTGAATCCACAATTCTGACAAAGTCAGTCTGACAAACAAATCAGACAGGAGAGTGGATTAACTTCGGTGGACTTAAACTTGAAAAAATGTGTGTATTGACGTCTTTCTGCGGTTGAAACAAAATACGTTCTGATGTTCATTCATGTTTATTTCATGCTTAAAGTAAATAAGAAAAGATGATCTGCTCACGTGTCGATTGATCTAATAAGGCAATACAGCGAACTGTTACGACACATTAAAGAGCCACAAAAAGGTATTCATTGTTTGAATGTCTTTAAAAAATGACAGCATTTTAAAGCTGAGACCTTGTTTCATACCAGAAGTAACCTGCTCTGTTTTGTCTGTCGGTGTGTTGCCAGTTTCCTCTTTATATTTTTCACTGCATGAGAACATGTAGTGTGAAAGCAGCATTGTTTGTAGGACATAGCAACAGTAACTAAGGAGGGTTTTTTAATTTCCTTCCCACGTTTTTGTACAATCTGTTTAGAGGTGGACTTTCATGCTTGCTTGTTTTCTAAAAATGTAATGTTTTTAATTGATTCACATTGTACAAATTCATACCGAATTGCCACCTTGTAAAATAGTTATGTTTTCACGTGAAATCAGGATGACATTACTGTAACTGGAGTTTCCAGCATGCTTGGATAATGTAATGGGGAAAGTAACAACGTAGCAATTAGGTATTATTTTGTTTCATGTTAAACCAATGTAGATTATTAAATCATGTAAATTCAACAACTTTCTTTAAGTGAATGTGAAAGTTGGGTCACCTTTATTTTTGCTGTTGACATTAACAACACAACCTCATGACAATTGGTACTAAGTTTTGTCGAATTCGTAAGAACTCGTACAATCTTATTTGTACATTTATCAAAACACATGTAAGATTTCCTTTGCATATTTTTTGTGTTATATTTTTAAAGGTGGACCTTCATGGAGCCACCTTCATTTGCTGTTGACATTAACAACACTAGCTCATGACAATTTGTACGTTTTGACAAATTGGTGGTTAATTTGTAAGAATTCATACAGTCTCATTTGTATGATTTGCTTCCGCCCAAGAGAGAGTTATAGGGGTGGACCTTGACACTTACTTTTTTCTAAAAAATTGTGCATTTTTATATGATAGTATACGATAGCATTTTAAACAATAGTTTGTAATTTAAAAAAAAAAATTAATTAGGTATTATTTTGATTTGTGTGTAATCAATGCAAATCATGTAAATTCAACAATGTTTTTCAGTGGAGGTACCAGTAAGCTAATTTCCACTGAAAAGTCGAGTCACTTTCATTTTTGCTGTTGACATTACAAAACACATTCTCATGACAGTTTGGAACTACGTTTTGGGGAATTGGTGGCTTATTTGTATGTTTTTGTACAATCTGTTTATGCCTATGTGACGGTTATGTTTGGGTTGGACCTTCATAATGATTTTTGTACGATCATACAAATTCATATGAAATTAACCAAATTAAAAAATAAACCAAATTATTATTATTATTATTTATTGGAATAAATTTAACAAAATGAAAAAATGTTTTTACATGAAATCAGCTTAGAATGACTCAAATCTATTTATTGTTTCGTTGCAAAAAGTGCACTAATTAATTGTGCACAATAATACCACAGTGGAAAAAAAATCTGGTATAGAAACAAATTGATTATGAAGAAACAGCAATTATTGGATTGATTTAAAAAATTAACCGAAATGGTTAAAACATTCTGAAATAATATTTTCTTGTAAAACATAATTTTGGTCAAAATGTCAAAAAAAAAAAAAAAAAAAATTATATCCATTTTATTTCATGTTAACAACTTCAGCATTCACATTTTGGAAGCATTTCAGAAGTCAAATGCCTCAAACACAATGACAGCTCCTGTGATATTCCTCAAAGTGCAAACTTTAAAGCCAGTGAGTCCCAAGCAGGTTAATTTGGGAATATGGGGTTTTGGGAGGAAAAACAGCCCTGTTTTATGTGGTGGTCACGGCTCGCAGCAGACAGGTGCTTGAAGGGAAGTGGTCGAAACATGTTTGGCTATTTTCCCCGCCCGTGCCGTCATGATGATGTCAGCTGAAATGGGATGTTGTTTCAGTTGTTGACTTTCAAGATCAAGCAGCTGAAATCTACATGAAGGCTGTGGTGAGGGCTGAGGAGGATCTGGTGTGTGAGAAAGAGAGATTTTTGCAATAGTTCTGAATGAGATATAAAAGCATGCAGAGCGAGATGCTCTTCTGCCAGGCTTTTATCTCTGCCTGTGTTTGAAGTGGCAGCCGGTGTCGCAGTTTCCATTACCAGCTGCGCTGGAGGAGTTTGCATCAGGCCGTACGCGGGTGGAAAAGCGCGTGCTCCAGTATCACAGCAAAGTCAGGATGTGGAAATAAATTCATCATCAGAGTGAAAAACGGATAAAATTTTAAATGGCATATTGTTTTGTTCTGTCTGTATTCCTTACTGTCAGAGCCATGGCACAGAGAGTGTGTGGGATAGTGACATATAACTACTACAATCACACAGATGAGCATTGCTATTCTGTTTGTTGATGCAAACAATGACAAACATTAAAATAGCTTTTATAATATGCTATTTTTTTCCAATCATAAACCCTAGGAACTATTTAAACTGCAGTCTACAGGTTTGATAATTCTGTATATGTATATATATATATATATATATATTTAAGTTGACATTTAAACAGAAGGCTAATTTAATTCCTTCTCCATTTTTTCTGCACCAGCACTTTTGATAGAAATAAACGTTCCATCATTCACATAATGATCCTGATTGGTCAGTTCAGAGTGTTTAGGTTTAGTATTTTGCAGTAATTAGGAATGATAAATATTAATATTAACAGCAAAGCTGTTAAAATGTGTCAATTTAGTAAATTATCCAAAAGTAAAAAATAAAAGAAAATTAAGTAACAACAACATACCACTTATTTATGCCTTCCTGGGTCCTTTCAGTTGAAAATGTAAGTTGTTTACATATTTAAATTTAAATGTAATATTTAAATGTAATAAGTTATTTTCAGTCTTAATGTGTAAACACATCTGAACTATGTACATTGGCAAGAATTAAAATAAATTATAATTTGACCACCTAATTTGTGATCTACACTATCCTTTAAATTAAAAGCATAAATCAATGAAAAAAAAAAAATAAATAAATAAAAAATATATATATATATATATATATATATATATATATGTATATTTTGACTTGTATAAAAAATAAGTTGTTTAATTTTTAAAAAATATAATTCTAAAAATAAAATAATTACCATTAAAAGTGTATTTGTGTTTTAAATTATTTGTAATTATTTATAATATCACAAACGTCACAAACTTCAAATCCATTGCTAATATTTAACGATTCTTGTGTTGTTGTTTTTCCTCCCAAATGATGTCACTTCCCAAGGATGATGTCATCAAGGAAGTGGCTTTTGTTAGTTAAAGGAAATTTTACAACACAAGATGGAAAGTTATATTAAGACACAGATGAAATAACTAGAATAATTCAATTTCCAGCTTAAACAATATTCCCAAATAATTGAAATACACTGATTAAGGAAAAAAAAAAAAAAAAGAAAAATTACTACAAAGTTGTATGTTTTAATTTTTATTAGTGCTTGTGTAGGCCTACTGTAGGTCACAGGTCAGGTAGCAGAGCTGCAGGCCGCAGGTTTGGAAGTTATTCTGTCTTGCGTAAAACATTGTCAGAAGCTCTTACCGGTCCAGCATCTCTCAGGTTTCTAATGTGAAAAGCAGAGTTGTGAGATGCACAGCTAATAGCAACGCACTCAGAGTCCCAACAGTCAGGTCTAATAATAATCTCAGTAAGTATGTGCAAGCGTTTGTTGAAAAGGAACGCCTGAAAACACTCTATTCAGACACGCATGTCCTCCAGTCCTGTACGTCACTGATGAACATGCTGGGCATGCTGTGTTCTTGGGTGCTATTGTTCAGGTGGTAAATAATCAGAGCTTACTGTGCTGTTAAACACTAAGACATTATGAGCTCATAATAAAGAGTTTCTATTGACTTGTTGCCAGCGGTTGAATCACCTCGAGATCTACGGTGTGCATCTCTGCTGCGACGCGGAGTTGCATCAGATTTGCAGCAGCCGGGACGGGTTTAATAAGCGACACTCGGCGTAGTGATTTGTTCGTGGATCTGTTAATGCGTCGCAGAAGATGAATCGGAAAAAAAATGTTAAAAGAAAGCAATAACTATGACAGCAGCAGGTCCTGTTCTGCAGCACACTTGAGTTCTGTCATTTTAAATATTAATATGCTTGTGTTACAGTATACAGAAAATATTTCAGGAATTAAAAAAGACTTTCAGAAATCTGCTCCGGTCAAGCGCAGACACTTAAGCTACTTTATATATTTAGATATATTTTATAAGTTGCTTCGGATAAAAGCATGTGCTTTAAGCATAAACGTAAACATGAAATGTTTTAAAACAATTAAAACAAACATGATGCCATATACACTAGCAGTCAAAAGATTTTTTATGTTTTTTAAAGAAGTCTCTTCTGCTCACCAAGCCTGCATTTATTTGATTCATTAAAAACAGTAAAAAAATGTTACATATTTTTTAATATTTAAAATAACTCTTTTCTATTTTAATATATTTTAAAATGTCATTTATTCCTGTGATTTTAAAACTGAAATTTTAGCATCATTACTCCAGTCACGTGATCCTCCAGAAATCCTTCTAATATCTGATTTGCTGATCAAAAAACATTTATTATTATGATGTTGAAAACAGCTGAGTATAATTTTTCAGGTTTCTTTGATGAATAGCGATTTATAGAAATATACTGAAATAGAAATCTTTTGTAACATTGTAAAAGTCTTCATTATCACTTTTGTTCAATTTAAAGCATCCTTGCTAAATAAAAGTATTAATTTGTAGAATTTCTTTTCAAAAAAAAAAAAAAAAAAAAAAAAAAAATGACACTGACTCCAAGATTTTGCATGGTATATGTAGCAAAAGCTTTTTATTTCAGATAAATGCTGATCTTTGGATCTTTATATTCATCAAAAAATCCTAAAAAAAAGTACTCAACTGTTTTAAATATTTATAATAATAATAATAATAATAATACAAAATTGTTTCTTAAACAGCAAATCAGCATATTAGTTTCTGAAGGATCTTAATAAGAATGTAAAAATATATTCTAAAAATAATTATAAAAATAAAAACTTTTTTTAAATTATTTTCTGTTTTATTTAATTTAATTTTTTTTTTTAATTATTCATAATATCACAAACGTCACAAAATTCATCAAATCCATTGCTATTTGCTGGTTTTATATTTACTGATGCTTGTGGTGTTGTTGTTGTTTTTTTTCTTAAATGATCTTAAATGTCATTTCCTGCAGGATGATGTCATTAAGGAAATGGCTTTTGTTAGTTAAAGGAAATTTTACAACACAAGATGAAAAGTTATATTAAGACACAGATGAAATAACTAGAACAAACTGCTTTCCAACTTAAACAAAATATTCCCAGTAAACACATTTTATTTGAAATACAGTGATTAGAAAATGTAGTAAACACCTGGAATATTTATTTAACATTTTTAATTGTAATTCAGATTCATTTAGAATTCACTGCATGTGTTTACTACCATACTAAGAGAAAAGAAAACAAATGTAATTTTCATCTTGAATATTTTATCTAATATATGATGTGCACATGAACATGCACTGCATAGATTCTTGTAATTGACGGTTATGTAAAACAAAAAGCAAACAAACCCAAATAATGACAAGGAAATGCAAGATATATACCTCAGGGAAATGTGAGGGAAATTCTGACATGATGGTTTGAGTGCATTCCATGTACGTTGTTCATCATGTTTTCTGTGTATCTCAATGCTTTATGAGAAGTCAAGTAGGTCACAGGTCACTCACAGAAGGTGTTGCACAAGTACAGCCACTGAAAGACCTTTAAACATCAGTAACCATGACGCGAACCGTCTGTGTCAGGCAGACTTCAGTGCATCAACCTGAATGGCAGGTTTCAGCAATGTACTGGCTTTTCAAAAAATAAATCTATATATTTCTAAGCCAAAAACAGACGTGCATCCAGTTCTGAACAGTTTCGCTTCAGAGTGGATCATAGAAATTACAGTCATGCATGATTGTTTTGACAAGGAAAGTGTGACTAAAAAAAAAAAAGCTCATACGACAAATATGCAGCTGTACTAGTTCTACTAGCTGTACAATATTAATCAGGGTGGTGATGGACTAATAGTTAAAGCTGTATGTGCATCAGAAGTTGGGGATAATAATGAACTCTAGTATTGATATCAAATTTTGCACCGTCATTCTAGATCTTGAAAATATTTAGTACATTCTCAGACAAAAGGTACAAAAGCTGTCAATGGAGCATTACCCTTTCAAAAGCTACTATTATGTACTATTTAGGTACTAATATGTAGCTTTAAGGTACTAATATGCACCAAGGTAAAAAGGTGTCCCATTTGAAAGGGTATTGTGCCAGTGACAGCTTTTTGTTTTTTTCTGATAGTGTAGATCTTGATGGTTTAACATATTAAGCTATTGAAAGCATTTCCCATAAAAAAGTTTTGTAATCATATGTTGTAAACAGTAAAGTTCAGTGAAATACATTTTTGCTATTAAAAATATAGTTAGTTTTAACTTTCACATTCCAAAATATATTCAAATGCAGATTTATGTCTTCACTATATATAAGTAATTTTTTATATAATTGTTAATATTGCGAAGTGTGTTCCTTGCTGCTTTTTAATCAAATATGTTCAGACACATTTTACATACAACAAAAAGTTTATCAAATGTGGCATGCACTGTAAAAAAAAAAAAAAAAAGTTGTTTCAAAAAAGTAAGTGTTCGTGCTGCCTTTAAAATTTAAGTTAACTCAAATATCTGCGTTTTCACATAGTACAACTTAAAATTTCATGTTGACTAAACTTAAAATTTTAAGGCAGCATGAACACTTACTTTTTGAAGTTGAAACAACTTTTTTTTCAGTGTGTGAATGTGAAATTGCTGTTTTTTTTTCAATTGTCAGTCGATGTGCTCGATGTTGCCTCTGTCAATAAATAAATGAAAGAAAAAAATGTTATTTAAATTTTAAGGCAACAGGGTAACAAATTTGCTTACGTTTATCAAGTCAAGTTAAAATATTTTTCCCAGTTGACACAACTTGACTTAGGTTGACTAGACTAGAAAATAATAGTCGAGTCAACATAAGCAAATTTATTACCTGGACTAATGGGAAGTTGTTTCAACAAGAGATATGTTTTCAAGATAACATTTTTTATAGGCAGCGAGGCAACAGTCTTTTTAGTTGACTCAACAAATTGTTTTTTTACAATGCATATGAATAAAATACATTTTTAAATTTTCAAAAGTATACAATATATTGGCAGAAAAATATATTTTTAATTAGATTTTAGCAAAGATATATATTTTGGCTATTTTATGTATATTTCAAAGTCTGCATTTTCTTCCAAATGGCATAAATGTTGACACCACACATACAATTTTGACTCTTTGCATCAAAAACTTATGCTCAAGTTACTGTGAAGCACTAAAAGGTCATGCAGTTCACAAGTTTAAAAAGCAAAAGTAAAGCTCATTTTTTGGATTTCAAGACTTTTTCTTCCTGCAAGACGTGTTATTTGGGCAATAAGGTGTCTTAAATTGTCCTTTTAGTGGTGGGAGTGCTGTTCAAACCACATGAAGTGTTAGTCATGCATGACAGATGTTATTCCTGTGGGCAGATTTTACTCCATTTAAATGTTCTTCTCTTGTATCCTTGTGCATATCGTATGAAACTTACTGTGGTTTACCAGATGTAAGTGGTCATGACAGGAGCTGAACTTCTTTGACTTCAGTCTCAGTTTGAGATGCTTAATGTTTAAGTCTTGTGGTTGAACTTTCACAGTGTGTATTTTAACATTTAAGTTGCCCTACGTCTATTGTAAGCGCTTTGTACCCACTACTTTTGAGATAATCAACATTTAAAATCTCTGAATGCCAATGCATTAGACTAAAAATGTTAAAACTAGTGGCATTTTGTTCGCAAGAAAGATGACACTAGTGCACTTTACATGCTCAAAAGAAATCAATGAAAAATAAACCAATTTAAAATGTAGAACATGCTAGCTTCTGAATTGTTGTGTATAAATATGCACTAATATGCAATTTTTGGAATAAAATGCTGTATAAAATCAGACAAATGTGACTCTGGACTACAAAACTAGTCTCAAGTAGCATGGGTATGTTTGTAGCAATAGCCAACAATACATTGTATGGGTCAAAATCATCCATTTTTCTTTTATGCCAAAAATCATTAGGATATTAAGTAAAGATCATGTTCCATAAAGATATTTTGTAAATTTCCTACTGTAAATATATCAAAACTTAATTTCTGATTAGTAATATGCATTGCTAAGAACTTCATTTGGACATCTTTAAAGGCAATGATTTTTTTGCACCCTCAAATTCCTGATTTTCAAATAGTTGTATCTCGGCCAAATATTGTCCTGTCCCAACAAACCATACATTAACGGAAATCTTATTTATTCAGAAAAAAATTGAGCCATATGACTGGTTTTGTGGTCCAGGGTCACACATGATATATGAACAAACCACTCAGGAAAAAAGCTGTAAGTATTGACATTGTCTGCTGAAGCAGAGAAGAAGCTCATTTTGTGAAAACAACCCTTGTACTGTAATTTAAATCTTCAGATGCAAAAGATAAAGTGCAATAAAATAAACACTTTATTTTAGATGACAACAAAATATTAAAGCAAGTGACACTGACATAAAAAAAGATGGCACAAGTAAAAGTCGTTTGTTTAATTTTAAGTTTAATTATGTATTAAAAATGATGTATATTTGAACAACACCTGTGTGACACGTGATTTCATGCATCCACAAAAAGTCATCAAAACACCAGGTGATTAAAAGACATTGAGCAAAAATACTGAAGTGAAAAGATGCTTGAATGCACATGACATTTGAGTTGATATTTTGTAATGTAATACTTTCGGGGCCACTGTACAGTGTGTTGATCTTTCATTTGAATACGAAATGTCAAAAGTCCCCAAAATTTCAGACACCACAACTGATGCTGTATTGCACAGCACATTTTTTTTCTCTCTTTTTCCTTCTGATCTATCTTTCCTCGCACGCTTGCAACTTAAAAAAATAAAAAAAAATAAAAACCCATTTAAGTCACAAAGCAGCTGCACTCACAGGTCTGCTCTGGGATTCATTTAGTTGTTTAATGGAATAAACACACCATAAGTCAAAAGTATCTGCTGCTGAAAAAGACAAACAGAAGCAGTGCAGTATATTCTGCAGTTGTACTTCCTTGTGTCGAGACAGATGGGACAAATAAAGATGCACCCACTACATGCATCACTGTTTGTATATAGAATGCGATTGGGCCACACTGCAGTGTGGTTGCATTTACCGTAGCGTGTTGGATTTTAACTCTGACCGGGGACTTCTCTTGGTAAAGTGTTAGTGGGAAGAGAAACTTAGCGCTGCTGGTAATCCAGACCAAAAGCAAATAAATACATCCAGCCCTTTGCTTTATTGCCTTCCCTTTTTTTCTCTCTCTCTCTCTCCGTCTTTCTCTCAGCATGCAGCTGTTTCCAGGAAGGGGGGGCAGCAGCGACTCTTTCTGAGCTCTTCTCTATAGAGGGCAAGGAGGACAAACACATGAGCTGGCCACCAGAGTCATGGAAAATGTGTGTCACCCAAATCCTTCAGAAGAATACACCCCCAGCTTTGATCGCCATTATTGGACTGCTTTACTCTGAGAAACTTGATTTGCATCCGGTTTGGAAGATGCCACCTGTAGGAGCTTCTGCTGGAAGTATAATAAAAGATGCATGTCTTCAAAAATGCATGACTTCAGACACTTTTACAGTGCTTTTTTGAGCTTGAAACCACTGTATCTTTCAAATTGCATAGCAAATAATAGCGTGAATGTTTTGTTTTCTTAAGACAAGACACCCCAGGTGAATAGGGTAGAAAAATTATTAAAAGTATTTTTATAAAATTTTCTGAAATGTTATGTTTAAATATGAAAATGATGCATAATGTGATTAAAAATGCACTTTTGTATGAATTTTTAAAACAAAAACCTTAACTTTGGTTAAAAGTTGAGATACTGTTGAGATATTTTGTTGAGATACAATACTGTCAAAAATCATTAAAAAATATATATTTTTAAGACAAGACACTCCAGGTGAATAGGGTAAAAAAATGTAAACATCTTTTTTTATATTAAGTTTTCTGAAATGTTGTTTAAACACAAAAATTATGCATTATACGGTTAATTTGCGCTAATTTGCATACGTTTTTAGAACAGAAATCTGAACATTGGTTAAAAATTCTTGTTTAATTTTTTTGACATATTAGAGTCAAATGATTTTACAGAAGGGATTTTGGATTTCTCTTTTTATCACTCCATGAATCAGAAAATACTGTCAACAGCAAGAAGAAAAAACGGAATTAGGAATGAAATGCTGTAAAAACTCAGGTGAATAATATATAAACAAACCCTTCTACAAAAACCTTTAGCATACAGATAAGAATAAAACTGTAAGTTTTGGTTTATGTAAGTGCAGCTGAAGTGGAGAAAAATGTCATTTTGAGAAAATGGCCTTTAAAGATATGCATTGTAATTGAAATATACAGACGTAAATAGACAAAGTGCAGTAAATACTTTTTCCAGTAATCTAAAAGAAAAAAAAAAATTAATAATTAAAAGGCAAATAGCACAAAATCTGAAAACTGACCAGTGCATGAATGTTTTTCTCTGGAGTATCTTGCCTTCAGAATAAAGTAAATCACACAAGGTTGCAATGACATGAAAATGACATCATTTTCATTTTTGGCTGAACTAACCCTACATGCTGACCAAACATTAACTGTGTAACCTCATAAAAGTTCAGGAAATTGTCCAAAGGCATCCACATGTGCCATGCACTGATTTTTTTCATTTGTGCAAATACAATCCAAAGATTTCCAGCTGTAGACTCCATGGGTAAACACTATCCTAACCCATTCCTCTTCCCAGTATGGTTACCTCCCGCCACACCTGTGTTCCGGCCCCTCACCCTCCAGAAGTTCTGTGTACTTTCCAGGGCGAGTTAGTCATCCTATAGGCCCTTTCACTCGTTTGAGCTCAACCCCTCCTGAAAAATCCCCTTCAGGAAGTGTCAACAAGAGCAGAGCTCTGCCCGAGGGCGGCCTAGAAACTTACACAACCCCATCTTTACCATTTACAGCCAGCGTTTACAGGAACGTGAGTGCACGCTATAATGCAAACAAGATTTCTCCCTCAACTTTTTTAGCATCTTAGGGGTGTTCACTTTTGCTATTATTGGCTTTCGCTTGTAGAGTTGGAGGCAATGCGTCAAAACGTGTTAAAAAATCTATATCAAACTCACCACAACAAAATGAACATTAAACAATAAAAAAAAATCTAGATAAGAAGTATATAAAAACAATGCAAAGTGCTATAAAAAATAAAAAAAATAAACTGAATTTTCAATAAAATAAATTCTCTTCAAAGAAAACATTACAAGTAAAATCAAATCACTTTTATTGATTGGCAAAATTTCTGGAGAAAATGCATCAAAAATACTTTTTTACTCTGAATGCAATGCCACAAAAATCAAACAATAAAAATGCATTAAAACATTTAGATAGTAAATCAGTTATTAGTAGAAAGGCTATAAAAATGTAAAATATTTAAACAGAATACATTATACATACTAAACTTATTGTTTTGCCTAGCAGAACTGTTGCAGAAAATGCATCTACAGAAATGTCACAAGTTAAAACCAAATGCAACCCCACAGAAATAACCACAGCAAAAATACACATAAAAAAAAAAAAAAAATCTATATAAGAAGTCTAGATTAAAGATAAGTCAACTGAAATTTTTAATAGAACAAATTATATTAAAAGACAACTTAATAGGTAACTTGAAATCGTTTTTGTAGACATTTATTCCTCTTCATTTTATTTACTTAAATTACTTATTTTGATTAATTTAAAAATTATTTTTTTATTTATAATTAACATAACATATTGGTAACACAGCAGAACCAAGAATAAACAATACAGCATTTATTAATCTTGGTTAATTTCGGCATTTGCTAATGCATTATTAAATTTTAAAGTTAACGCACTGTGAGCTAACATGCACAAACAGTGAACGACTGTATTTTTATTAACTAACATTAACAAAGATGAATAAATAGTGTAATAAATGTATTGTTCATTCTTTGTTCTGATTCTGATTGTCCATGTTAGTTCATGCGTTAACTTATGTTGACAAATAACACCTTTATTGTAAAGTGCTACCAAAATATTTAAATGTTAAAACGCTTTATGACTCCAAATAAACCAGAACAAACTGAGACTAACACAAAAACAGCAACACATGTAAATGTGTGGATTTAGTACTTGCGCTCATACACATGTGCGTGAGTGGCTGGTGACTCATGAGGTGTGGCTTAGCTGGACGGGGTTATTTTGAGGAGGTATAAAGCAAGCTCAGGTGAAACTCAGAGAGGAAACTACTCGGTCATATGTCTCTGGAATATCCCGTATGTCTCGCTAACTAATAGAGAGAGAGAACTGTGTCCCTTTACTGACCTGCCTTTATTCACCTTAATATCACATCCCTGCACATGATATTGCCTGTTATAAAGAAACACTGATTCTTAAAATGTTTATCATAAAATACAGGCCAGTGACCCTGATTAGTACGACACATAAGTCACACTTAAAATGGAAAATGGTTCTAATTCCAAGTTAAAAAAAAGTAAATAAATAAAACAACAGATCCAGAATGAACACAAAAAAGTGTGATATTAACTGTAGGAGATGAATGCATGTATTTACATAGGCTGCATTATGGCAGGGCCTGTGGTAAGGACAGACGAGTAAAATGCCGACAGGCTCGTCAGAGCGTCCTGTAGCATGAGTCACCACAATCTGTTAGAAGGTTGATTTCACAGGAGCCGCCATGTTTCAACACTGACATTTCGTTTCTCCTTTTAAAAAGTAGCGCAATCGAAATCCCTGTAATGCATTAAGCAACGCACATTGTGTGTAATATTTATATATATGTTAATGTTAATGTTAATGTGTCACCACATGCTTCTGAAAAATTAGAACCTGAAGCTAAAGGGCAATAATTCTAATGCTTAAATTTAAATATTTAATATACGTATGTATATATGTATGTATATATATATATATATATATATATATATATATACTACTACTACTACTACTACTGCTCATAAGTTTGGGAGCAGTAGGACTAAAGAAGTCTCTTTTGCTCATCAAGACTGCATTTATTTGATCAAACATACAGAAAAAAAAACAATAATACTGCAAAATGTTATTACAATATAAAATAATGTTTATTATTTTAATATACTTTAAAATATAATTTATTCCTGTGATGCAATACTGAATTTTCATCAGCTGTTACTCCAGTCTTAAGTGTCACATGATCCTTCAGAAATCATTCTAATATGCTGATTTATTATTAGAATTATCAATGTTGGAAACAATTAAAATATTTTTAGACTTTTTTTCAGGATTCTTTGATGAATAACAAGTTAAAAAGAACAGCATTTATTCAAACTATAAATCTTTTCTAACAATTTAAATAACTTTTTATTAATTGAACACATCCTTGGTGAAAAAAAAGTATTAATTTCTTTAAGAAAGAATAAAAATGTATTGACCCCAAACTTTTGAATAGTAGTATATATATTGTCAGAAAAAAAATTCTATTATAAATAAATGTTGTTATTTTTAACTTCTTATGCATCAAAGAATCATCAAATCATCAAAGAAGTATCACGAATTCCAAAAAATTTTTAAGCACTGATAATAAATCAGCATATTAGAATGATTTCTGAAGGATCATGTGACACTTAAGACTGGAGTAACAGATGATGAAAATTCAGCTTGCATCATAGGAATAAATTCTATTTTAAAGTATATTGAAGTAAAAAACATTATTTTATATTGTAATGACATTTTGCAGTATTATTGTTTTTTTTCTGCACTTATGATCAAATAAATGCAGTCTTGATGAGCATATAAGACTTGTGAAGTCTTACTGATCTCAAACTTTTGAGCGGTAGTGTGTATATATATATATATATATATATATATACGCACACACACAACCTGTTAGCAGGTTGATTTCATAGAAGCCGCCACGTTTCAACACTGACATTTCGCTTCTCCTTTTAAAAACTAGAGCAATTGCATAGCCCGTCATGCATGAAAGCAAAGCACAATTATAGTGCAACACATAAATACAGTGATTCCCCTAACAATGATTCCCTTAACATATTAATGTGTCACCACATGCTTCTGAAAATGAAGAACCTGAAGTGTGTGATGGTGTGTATACACTATACATATACATATATATATACACACTGTATGCACTGTATACACTGTATGTTTTTTGTTCGTGCTATATTTTTGAATTACATAAAATATTTTATACAACATACAACATTGTCTCTCTCTACATATACAAATATTTTTTTATAAATATGGGTAATGCATGGCACTAGCAATGTCATGGGATACTGAAAAAAGTTGTAATATTGAAAAAAAAAGGCCTTTAAATCACATTAATGATACAAAAGGCAAAAACATGACTGAACTAAAAAAAACTTTTTTTTTAAAATCCCTTACATATTTCACAAGGAAGAACTGATTTATTTATTTCTCAAAAGTTCCGAATGTCAATACAGGTAAAGCATGTTTCTCACAACAACAACAACAACAATAACAATGTCACGGCTTCGCAATCTGTGAACATAAAAATTCCACTGTATGGAAAAAAACATTAAGCCAAACTCAAATAAATATTTATCAAACTGCTACAGTGTTAAAACTTACGTGAAATAAATCACTGATATTACCGTGAGTCGAAGGCCAGCTGTTCCAGTCTGGTGCTAATCAGAGACTGTGTTGTCGTTTCACGACCCTTACGGTTCCTTGGAAAGTAATGGGCTCGTATATCTGATAAGCACAGGAGGCTGCACCTTTAGACACATCACAACCTGCCAGGACCAAAACAGAAGATGTCTGAACATTACGCACTGTCTGTCTAAACCAGCATCAGAAACACTTCGAATGAACCCTGCGTTAAACGGAGCAGCCTTCATCGCACGGCCCCTTATCGTTATGACCCGACCCTTCAACTACAACGCTGGTTTCCCTAGAGTCCTGAACAGGCCTGAGCATCTCAAAATAGATATCACACAGCACAACAAACATACAGAAAAACATCATCTGCTATCGGCTGCTGCAATCTTATCATGAGCACTAGCAATGATTAATCAGTGAAACAGAGTTTCAAATGACAAAAACAGCATGGAGACAGTGATCCATAAATCAGAAGAACCAAAAATAAATAAATAAAATAAAAAACATAAAAAAAAAAAACATTTTTTCCTCAAATTTCATTTAGGGTGTGGTTCAAACCTTACCTTGATTTAATATTAATCAAAATATGTATTTCCTTAAAGACAAAAACATTGAATAATATCTTCTTTAGACAGAAGCCAACATGTTACTTAATATAGGTCAATTAATTTTTTTTTTTTTTTTTTTTTTTTTGGCTTTTTACAATTAATTTCATCATAAACTAAAGCTAAATTACATGTAGCATTAAAGTAGAAATTTGACTTTAAAAATAGAACTAAGAACATTTTGTTAGTAAATGTTTAATTTAGTTTGCTTACTATAAATAAAGACAACTTCAAAGACATTAATGTTAATTGCAACATCTTTTTAAAATATGCATCATATTTTCTGCTTCTTAACAACAAAAAAGATCATTTCTGCACTCTGTAAAAAATGTGCACATTTTAGTTTAACTGGATGTGCTAAAATACTAAAACTGATATATTAATTAATTTAAAAAACTGAGCATTTAAAAATGAAACAAAACTAAATTGAAAATGGAAAATCTTAAAATAAAAACTGATTAAAAATAAAGCTATAATATCTCAAAGATACTAAAATAACACTTTTTTTATGGAGAATGTTATTTGCTTTTAGACAAACTGAACAAAACCAATTTAAACCGTGATTTTTGATTAGATCAATATTAAAAAAAGCACTTCAAATAAGCAATATGGCCGTCTGACTGTTATCAGTCTGTTCCTGAATGACATCTCTATCAACCAGTCAGATCTGTGTGATAGTGTAAGCAGAAGAGTTAAGACGTTTTGTTTGACACATGTTGTTCTTAGACCAACAATAAGATGTTGATCTAAGAACATGCTCTGCTCGGAAAAACCACAATCAGTGTTCACCGATCACCACTACCGAGGAAATCCGTGTCGTACGTGAGCGTCTGACTTAGGATGAGTACAAGTAATTTAACCTAAAATCGTCATGAATCAATAGCTGTGGATGGAAGAATGTGGTTTAAATGTGAATCATTTCATCTTAGCAGAAGTCAAAGGAAAGCATCTGAGTTCTAAGATCTTATTTGTGATTTGTCTGTCCTGTCGGACATCAGCATGTATTTTGCTAGAAATTAAAAATGCTTGATATTACTGTTTGAGACGATAGTGAGATCTTCATCAAAGCACAAAGAGAGGCACTACCAATTATTCTCGGTTTAATCTCATTGCTGTGCAGAAAATGTGATTATTTTAGAAGTGATTCAGCAGGTTTAAAATTTGACTCATCTTTAGTCAAAATCTCAACCATGTTTCAGCCTCTGAATCATTTTCTTTGGAAAATTTAATAAGTAATGTCATAGTTTATATTGCTATTACTGAGTTTGAGACATTGAGATCTCTCCTGAAAAGACACATGATGTAAACAAGCCGAACCCATTGCTCTCAGTTTAATCTAGGAGATCTCAGATCCTAGAGAGATTGACTCAACTTAAACTCCTCAACATCAAAGTGTCAATCTTTTTGATTAAATCTCTTCAGATACTACCCTGAAAAAAGGCAACACCTAAACTAACAAGAATGAAGTCAAAAACATCACTTAATATCACTGAATCAACCTAAAACATTCATTTATACCACCAAAACTACTTATATAGGTTAAATTATGTATCTCTTTAAGATTACCACATTTTGCAGTGTACTGGGGCTTTTTCTGTCCATGAGAAAAAGGGCAAAAGTGATCTCATTTGTGATTTTGCTTTCATGTGGCTGAAATTCGACTCATCTTAAACGTCTTTTCATTAAAGCGTCGGCCCTTTGATAGAGATTTCTTCTAAAACTAGAGGAGACACAAGGCTTCTTTTCTTAAGAAAAAAGAGCAAATGTGTCAATTTGCTCTCTATTCAATGCCTAGGAGAAACATTTAAGACATTAAAGAGATCTGTTTTTTGATTTTTCTTTCCTGCCGAACAGCAGCAGAAACTAAACATACGCTAATGGAATGTGAATCATTTCATCTTGGGAGAATTTAATGAGTAATGTCCAAGTTTGTTTTCATTCACTTTGATGTCTTGGGAAATCTGAAAACAGTTTGAAGCATTATTAACATCTCTACTGAAACACAATAGACAGGAGGAATTTTTCTCAGTTTTTCTTAACCAAATCTTTCACATATTTAAATCTCTCTTTCAAGTAGAAATAATTGAGATATTAAAGTGATCCCGTAGGTTAAAAATTTGACTCATCTTGAATTTTTCACATTGAAATGTCGACTTTTTGATTGAGATCTCTTCTGAAACCAGAGGAGAGACATGTGAGATACTAGACCTTTTCCTTGAGAAAAAAATTAGCAAAGCTCATTGAATGTCTACGAGAAACACTTAAGAAATCTTACTTGAAACACAAAGCGAAGCAGAACCAGTTGTTCTTGGTTTAATCTCATTGCCATCAAGGAAAAACGATTGAGACATTAAAGCGATCTCGTTTGTCATTTTTCTTTCCAGGAATGATTAGTCAGTGAAACAGAGTTTGAAATGACTTAACAGAATTGAGACAGCGATCCATAAATCAGAAGAACCATGATAACACACACAAAAAAAAAAAAATATATATATATATATATATACATATATATATATATATATATACTTTAGTCAAACATAATTTTTTTTTCTTTTTTTAGGTTCAAACCTTAAATTTTGATTTAGATTTAATATTAATCAAAATATTTATTTAATGAAAGACAAAAATATTAATACAAAGTAAGAAGACCAACTTGTAGGTCAATATAAATGTTTTTTTATTTCATTATAAAAACATTTTGCTAGTTATTGTTTAATTAAAATAAAGACAACTTCAATGTTAAATGTAATATCTTTTTTTAAAATATGCATCATATTTTCTGCTTTCGAACCAAAAACAATTTCTTCACTCAGTAAAAATATGTTCTGCATATTTGCTCTTGATTTAATGCCCAGGAGAAACACTTGAGACATTAAAAATATGTCATTTGTGGCTTTGCTTTTATGTAGCTTGAAATTGGACTCATTTTGAGTTTATCTTCACATTAAAACACTGACTTTTTGACTGAGATCATTCTGAAGACACATGTGAGATACTTTTTCCTTGAGAAGGAAAAGGAGCAAAAGTGCAGGAGCATTTAATGTCTGAGAAACACTAATGAGCAACACTTAAAAAAGAGAAGCAGAACCAGTCGCTCTTGGTTTAATCTCATCGCTATCAAGGAAAAATAACTGAAACATTAAAATTATCTCATTTATAATTTTGCTTTCATGTGGGTTTAAATTAGACTTATCTTGAGCGTCTCTTCACATTCAAGTGTTAACGTTTTGATTGTATTTCATCTATTAAAAGTAGAAGAGACACATTTGAGATCACTGGGCCTTTTTCCATGAAAAAGACCAATAGTAGTCAACATTTGAAGTGGATCAATACCTTTCATCAAAGTTGTCCTAAAAGCAAAACAATACCTGTTCTTGTCTTAGGACAACTTTGATGAACTTTTTTGATCCTCTTCAAATGTTGACTACTGTAGACCTAGACCTTTTACTTGAGAAAATAAAGGAACAAAACTTTTGAAAGCAGAAGAGGCACATGTTATTTCACTAAACCTTTTTCGTTAGAAAACAGGGCAATGACTTTGCTTTCACGAGGCTTGAAAATCTGCATCAACTTTTTCATTTAGATCCTTCTGAAACCAGAGGAGACACATGTTGGATACTAGACCTTTTTCCTTTTTCCTAAAAGTGTCTATTTGCTCTTCATTGAATGCCAAGAAGAAATATTTGAGACATTAAAAATATCTAATTTGGGACTTTGCATTCATGAGACTTGAAATTGTACTCATTTTGAATTTATTTTCACATTGAAATGCTGACTTTTTGATTGAGGTTCTTATGAAACTAGAGGAGAAACATGTTGGATACTAGACCTTTTTCCTTAAGAAAAAAAGAGCAAAAGTGTCAATTTTCATTTAATGCCTAGGAGAAACACTTGAGACATTAAAAATATCTCATTTGTGACTGCTTTCACAAGGGTTAAAATTAGACTTGAATTTATCTTCACATTGATGGAGATCCTTATGAAACTAGAGGAGACACATGTGAGATCACTTTGCAATTTGCCTAGGAGAAACACTTGAGACATTAAAAAGATCTAATTTGTGACTTTGAGGCTTGAAATTGGACTCATCTTGAATTTATCTGCACATTTAAATGTCGCCTTTTTAATTTAGATCCTTCTGAAACCAGAGGAGACACATTTTGGATCCTAGACGTTTTTCTTAAGAGAAAAAAGAAGCAAAAGTGCTAATTTGCTCTTCATTTGATGCCTAGGAGAAATATTTGAGACATTAAAAAGATCTAATTTGGGACTTTGCTTTCATGTGGCTTGAAATCGGATTCATATTGAATCCATCTTCACATTGAAACGCTGACTTTTTGATGGAGATCCTTATGAAATTAGAGGCGACACATGTGAGATCACTTTGCAATTTGCCTAGGAGAAACACTTGAGACATTAAAAAGATCTAATTTGTGACTCTGCTTTCACGAGACTTGAAATCGGACTTATCTTGAATATATCTGTACTTTTATCTGTACTTAAATGTCAACTTTTTAATTTAGATCCTTCTGAAACCAGAAAAAGTTTCAATTTGTTTTTCATTTAATGCCTAGGAGAAATATTTGAGACATTAAAAAGATCTGATTTGTGACTTTGCTTTCACGAGACTTGAAATCGGACTTATCTTGAATTTATCTGTACTTTTATCTGTACTTAAATGTTGACTTTTTAATTTAGATCCTTCTGAAACCAGAAAAAGTTTCAATTTGTTTTTCATTTAATGCCTAGGAGAAACACTTGAGACATTAAAAATATCTCATTTGTGACTGCTTTCAAGAGGGTTGAAACTGGACTCATCTTGAATTTATCTGGACTTTTAAATCTCGACTTTTTGATTTAGATCCTTCTGAAACCAGAGGAGACACATGTTGGATACTAGACCTTTTTCCTTAAGAAAAAAGGAGCAAAAGTTTCAATTTGCTCTCCATTTAATGGCTAGGAGAAACACTTGAGACATTAAAAAGATCTAATTTGGGACTTTGCTTTCATCTGGCTTGAAATTGGATTCATACTGAATTCATCTTCACATTGAAACGCTGACTTTTTGATTGAGATCCTTATGAAACTAAAGGAGACACATGTGAGATCACTAAACCCTTTTCCATTAGAAAAAAGTGCAATTTGCTCTCCATTTAATGCCTTGGAGAAACACTTGAGACATTAAAAAGATCTCATTAGTGACTTTGCTTTCACGAGACTTGAAATTGCACTCATCCTGAATTTATCTACACTTTTAAATGTCGATTTTTTGATTTAGATCCTTCTGAAACCAGAGGAGACAAATGTTGGATCCTAGACCTTTTTCCTTAAGAGAAAAAGGAGCAAAAGTGTTCATTTGCTCTTCATTTAATGCCTTGGAGAAACACTTCAGACATTAAAAATATCTAATTTGCTTTCATGTAGCTTGAAATTGGACTCATTTTGAATTTATCTGCTAGGCCTTTTTATTTTGCATTCATGTGAACTGAAATTGGACTTTTATGAAAATCTATCTTCACACTGAAACAACTTTCTTCTGAAACTGAAGCCTCTTCAGGGTGAAGACTGAGCACAGTTTGAGACTAACCTCGAGAAAAAAGGAGCGAGTGTGTCGATTTGCTCTCTATTTAACGCCTAGAAGAAACACTTGCAACATTACAGAGATCTCATTTGTGATTTGCCCATCCTTTTTCCAGCAGAGTGCACTTGGTGTGACTGTAATAATGGTTTGCGCTTCTGCGGCACCAAAGGCGGCACGTTTTGCTCGGTTTAATCTCAGCGAATCAGCACCTGATTCCACGGCTTTTGTTTACACCGAGCTGGACAAAGAGCGGCGAGCTGCGAGAACAGCGGCGGAGCGACATGTCAGGGCGTGTCCCGTTTGCGTAACACCAAGGAGCCTTTTGCCCCGCGGCACACGCAGGGCCCAGACAGCAAACTCCTCTCTTACTGCATTTGTGTCATAACTACATGGGAATAAACAAAAGGCAGACTGCCGTCTCATGATAATGACCACACCTCAGACTAATAAAGGCCCTGAATGGCGCAGGGGTAATTGGGCCTGAGTTGTCACGGTGTGATTATAACCGTGAATGCTAATATTGGTGAGTCAGGTACTGTACAGTCCGTAACAGACAGTTTCAGGTGGATTAAGTAGAAACACAAACACACGTCCCTCATGCTATGACATCAAGCATGAAACGCAAATAGAGTTCTGGGAGCGTGTCAATACTTCTCCATGACTTAACATTTTTATTATGATGCTGTATTCACACGGCTTTCCTTTGGAAAGTGGAACATGTATTTAAAGGATGATGTGACAGAAATTAACACTATTACGGGAAATCTTTTCGTTTCTGATTCTCAGGGCATTTTTTCCTAATTGATCTAATCACCCTACCCTTTTTCATCAAATGAGCTACACATTCAAAAACAACCAGTAAATACATATATCTGATATCTAATGTTAAAAAGTTTGCTGTCAGTACACTGTAAAAAAAAAAAAAAATGCTTCAACTAAACATAAAGTTGTCACTTAACTTAACATTACTTACAATAGCTTAAAATTTTAAGCTGACTAAACTTAAAATTGTTAGTCAGCGTAACAAATTATTTTACAGTAAGTTGAAAATTTTTTTGTGTTTTTTTTTTTTTTTTTTTGTCTATACAAAAAAACGATAATAATGTTTTCTACATTGATAAATGTTTCTTGAGCAGTAAATCGCCAAATATATAAAGTATAAAATAATATAAAATACAAGATTTTGGATAGCATATAAAAAGCGATACAAAAAATGCTAATAATGTTTTTGACATTGATAATAAATGTTTCTTGAGCAGCAAGTCGCCATATAAAAATGATTTCTGAAGGATCATGTGATGAGTAATGATACTGAAAATTCAGCTTTACATCACAGGAATAAATTACATTTTAAAATATATTTAAATAGAAAACAGTTGTTTAAAATTGTAATGATATTTCACAATTTTACCATTTTAACAGTATTTTTAGTCATATATATGCAGCCTTGGTGAGCAGAAGAGACTTTTCAAAAACATAAAAAATCTTTCAGATCACAAACTTTTAAACAGTAGCGCTTATAAACCTGGAATAAAATAATATAAAGTATAAGGTCTTGAATAGCATATAAAAACAATACAAAAAATGCTAATAATGTTTTTGACATTAATAATAAATGTTTCTTAAGCAGCAAAATCAGCATATTAGAATGATTTCTGAAGGATCATGTGACACTGAAGACTGCAGTAATGATGCTAAACATTCAGCTTTGCATCACAGGAATAAATTACATATTAAAATATCTCCAAATGGAAAACAGCTATTTTAAACTGTAATAATATTTCACAATTTTACTGTATGTTTTGTCATATTTATGCAGCCTTAGTGAGCAAAATAATATAATAATATAAAGTATAAGATGTTGGATAGCATATAAAAACTGATAAATTCACTACAAAAGGCAGTTTCCGCATTCACATCTGTAGCAGTTTTGCCTCTTTGAGTGGCATTTCCCTACCTAGGCCTGTTAATTTCAACCCCTGCTGTTTAAATGCATGACCTGGAGGCATTAAGGTGGTTAAATGCGGGGCATTTGATGGTCTGACAGCTTTAGGCGCCGACGCTTGACTTACAGCCCCAGTCGAGGCGAGCAGGATGGCGTGCTGACGGCCGTGAGTCACCGCAGCCTTTGTCAAGTGACTCCCGGTGGCCTGTAAACAGATATTCATCATATCTGTATCACACATGCTTTCGGCTCCAACACGTCTGTCAAGCTCTTTTATGCCTCTCGTCTTCTCATCGCTCCAGCCGTCGCTCGGCTGACCTTGACTTCTCGCTTCTCGCCAGATAAGATAATGGTTATGACACTGGATTTGTTTGTCTTCTGTTTTACATGATGGTGCTAAAATGTGCTTAGAGCATAAGGAAAAAGTTTTACCGAAGAGATTTACAGTAGCACGTAAAAAAGAAACACTGGGAACAGTTAGGCATTGTGTAATGAAACAACTTCCTGTATTTTTTTTGCTGACTCACAGCAGAGGGTGTGGTCAGGAAGACACAAGTGGGCAGAATGTGCTCATGAACCAGGAGCTTATGATCCATATGCTTGCTTTTTCAGTTTTGTGGTTTTCAATAACTAACTTTGTTGAGACAACATATTTTCTTGCTTTTAAGTGCATAAGACAGAAAAAAAGACATGCTAAATCATACTAATTTCAATGCATTTTTGACCCAAGTTACCCTGATAATATAAATGTATAATACAAAATAACTAGAAAATGCACTTGAAAAAAATTAATTTGAATTTCATTAGTTTATAAATATGTTGAAATGTTTTGTTTACTTATTTAAATTATTTTTAGATACTTAGGGGTATCTGCATAAAATATTTAAACATTTGAAATGAAATTGAATTTAAAGTTAAATTATTATCACTATAATATAATTTGTTATGAAAAAGTATTTCTTTACTTGTAGTGTTTCCACAAAAATATTAAGCAGCAAAAACTATTTTCAACATTGATAATAAATGTTTCTTGAGCATCAAATCTGCATATTAAAATGATTTCTGACATCACAGGAATAAATTTCATTTTAAAATATATTCAAATGGAAAATTGTTGTTTTAAATTGTAATAATATTTCACAATTACAATTGTAATTTTTACCATGTTTACTGTATTTTTAGTCATATATTTGCAGCGTTGGTGAGCAGAAGAGACTTTTCTAAACATTTAAAAAGTCTTACTGACCACAAACTTTTAAACAGTAGCATTTATAAACCTTAAAATAAATAAATAAATAATAATAATAATTTAATAACTTGTTTAATTTCAGAATTTCATTAATCTATAAAAATATTAAAATGTTTTGCATGCCGATCTAAATATATACTCAGTGGCGTGTCTACATGAAAATATTTATGTGAAAGATATTAAAACATAAAATATAGTCTCTGTATGATACTGACAGTATTTTCAGGAGGCACGTAAGACAAAAATAAATAAATAAATAAATAAACCTAAAAAAGCCATAAATTATACGTCATTAATTTCAAGAATTTTTTTCACCTAAATTGTTATTCTGATAATATAAATTGAAATGAAAAAAAAAAATTTTTTGAAAAATGCACTTCAATGCAGTCAGTTTTATTAGTTTATGCGAATATTAAAATATTATAAATACCATATAAAAATTAAAATAATATACGCAAATATTTAAAATCTTTTGATCAAAATGATCAAAAAAATATTAGTACTGTACTGAAACAAAATATATAATTAATAAATAATATTGAAATATTGAAACAATCTCTGGATGATACCGACAGTACTTCCAGGAGCATAAATGATACAAACAAAAATACTATTAAATGCATTAATAATACATTAATTTCAATTACATTTTTACTCAAAATCTTAAGATGATATTATAATTAATTTAGCATGAAAAACTGAATTTTTGAATTTCACTAGTCTATAAAAATACTAAAAAGTTGTTTTTTACTGATCTAAATCACTCAGTGGCATGTACACGTAAAAAATAATATGAATGTGAAAGATATTAAGACAAAAAATCTAATCTCTGGATGATACTAACCGTGATTCAGGGGGTTTTCATTAGTATTTTCCCGCACGCGTCTAATTTTGCCCACTGCGAGAGATGTTTCACCCATACCTCTAAAATAGACCTAGTTCCTGATTTTATTTCAAGTTTCATGTCAAACATTATGTTGCATATTACTGATGTTGTATAATACACCTGCAATTAAAAAAAAAAGTCTATTTCACATGCTTTTGAGTTAAACAATGCTCTATATTTTTAAGGCATTGCTATAAAGGTTTCTCCTATGATAAAAATACAATTCCAGAGGAAATTTGCAGCAAAATCTTCACATACATCCGAGCTTCAGGATGACTGCTGCAGCTGCGCAGTTTCACCCTCTCCAAGCAAAATCTGCTCTGCACCTGCCGCTGGAGATGTTAAGAAGAATTTCAAGAAAACAAAGTATCAGATCAATCTGCCCACATTCGCTGTAGCGCGAACAGGCCTGACTACAGGATGTTTTTGTCTTGAGGGTAAGTAAGCATGATTACAAGTTTACCCATTTCCTCATATGATTCAAGTAATTGCTCCCTCAATTAAACTAATAAACTTTCAGCGCTTGGGTTCACGGTTTGTTTTTCAGGGGAAGCATGGAAAACAAATGTCTTGGTGCCTATGAACGGACACAGTAATGTTTACGACAATAACTGCACTTAGAGAATTAAAAACGAACAGTGTGCTTATATCACAATATCATACGGAAATGTGAGAAAAAAGCTTTTTTTTCATCAGTTTTAACTTCCTACAGTAGTTGATTAAAGGTCAGATGAGTTTGCTGGTGTGGAGTAGCACCTGTAGCTCTAGATGGAGTAAGTGTGTGATTAGCTAGGACAGTCAAATTTCCAGCCGGTTAGTAGGTCATGATCCTGGCAGAGACCCAGAGCCTTCATGACCTGAGGTGACCCGCCCTGAGTGTCCCGATCTGAACCCCTCAGAGCTGAGACCACCGCTTACACATGCTGCTTATCACTCAGCAACATCAGTTCATGATATGTGTTGACATTTATGGAAAATGTCAACATCAGTAATAGGATATGACATGATATGCATCAAAGGATTCATTTGGGTTTATTTGAGTTAAAAAATAAAATGTTCTAAACACACACATGCACACACACCGTATATAACATAATAATATACTATAAATATAATATTATATATTATATAATAAATATATGACATGAAATGTAATAAATTTCATGTCAAATTGTGGTTTATACACTACCAGTCAAAAGTTTTTGAACAGTAAGATTTTTAATGTTTCTAAAGAAGTCTCTTCTGCTCACCAAGCCTGCATTTATTTGATTCTAAGTACAGCAAAAACAATTTTTAGCATCATTACTCCAGTTACATGATCCTTCAAAAATCATTCTAATATTCTGATTTGCTGCTTAAAAACATATGTTGTTGTTGTTGTTGTTATGTTGAAAACAGCTGAGTATAATTTTTTCAGGTTTCTTTGATGAATAGAAAGTTCAGAAGAACAGCATTTACTTGAAATAGAAATCTTTTGTAACATTATAACTGTCTTTATCACCATTTTTAAACAATTTAAAGCATCCTTGATAGATAAAAGTATTTGATTTCAAGAATCCGGAAATTTTTTTTACAAAGCTGTTTCAAATATTAATAGTAATAATCATAATAATCATAATAACAATAAATGTTGAACAGCAAATCAGCATATTAGAATGATTTCTGAAGGATGTGACACTGAAGACTGGAGTAATGATGCTGAAAATGTAGATTTGATCACAGGAATAAATTACATTTAAAAATATATTCAAATTGAAAACAGTTCTTTTAAATAGTAAAAATATTTCAAAATATTTTACTGTTTTTGCTGCACTTTAGATGAAAGAAATGCAGGCTTGGTGAGCAGAAGAGACTTCTTTAAAAAAACAAAAAATTGTACTGTTCAAAAACTTTTGACTGTTAGTGTATAAGATTATTTTTTTAAATGTAATTTAATTTAAATGTAAAAAAAGAGAAACAAAGCTGAGGAAATAATCAATGAAAACCCATACAATTTTATGATATGTTTTGACATTTATGGAAAATGTCAACATCTGGTATAGGATATGAAATACTGTATGCATCGAAGCATTCATTTCAATTTTTATTTGAATCACAAATATAATGTGTATGTATATATATAAAATATAAAATGCATATAATATAATATAATATGTAATAAAGTAAATTTCATCTAAAATTATTTTTTTAAATACACAAAGCTCAGAAAATCAAAAATCAAAGAAAATTCATAAAAGTTTATGATATGTGTTGACATTTATGGGAAATATCAACATCAGTTTTAGGATTTGACATAATGTGCAAAGCATTCATGTCATAAATAAAATTAATACACACACATTGTATATTACACATAAATAAAAGTATCTGAATTTCATATCAAATTATTATTTTTAATCATAGATTGTGGTTAATATAAAGTTTAATTTATGATGTGATAAAAGTCTGAAACACAAAACCGAGAAAATCAATGAAAATAAACAAGACAAGACCGTATCTAAAACTTTCAAAGAAAAGAAATACATTTTGGTTGTGTTTGTGTTTTGTAAACATTCTGTGAAAAATCCACTGTTCAAATCCTATTTTGAATCTCAACCCACTTTCCGTATGCCTACACATGTAACATTTTTATCATTCTACTAACCACTGATTAACAACCAATGACTTCGTTCTTATTTTAACAAACAATGACTCACTCTAAAGTCACAAATATTTGTGTGACCTTAACCCATAAGTCTTTATCTGACTTTTAACATTTATGCAAAACTCATGATTCAACCGCTTGATTTAACCGACACCCATTAGTGTTAATAGTGGGAGGACTAAATTCAGCCGTTCCATTACTTTACGCAGATGCATGCACAAACACGTCTGCAATCTTACATTTAAAATGCATTTGGCAATTAAACTTGCACATGTAAATTATAATTCTTTGAGTTTATTTATTTATTTTTTTTGGTGCACGTAAAATATCACCGTGCAATTAGTTGTAATTAACTGCAGCATTATTTACTAATAAATCCAACATATTCTTCCTGGTATCATGCCGGTTGAATAACAAAAAACAAAAACAATTCTATTAATAGTGATGCTCAGGAAATGCATCCTCTTAAAATCAATGCAAGCAGAAATGCAATGGCACAAACTGCAGAAATGCTTCAAATAGGCAGTTTTTGCATGTCAACAACATGAAGCTCGCATCTCATGTGTGAGTGACATTTGAGAGCGTTACACGTGTCCTCACACAGAGACTCTGGGAATGCACTGCGTGCATGTAAACCACAAACTCAACCACTCTGTTCGCGACTGGCAGACATCGTAGGAGGACAGCTCAACGTAAACACACCGTTAAAATAAACAGTCACAAGTCTGACCACAGAAAAAGACAAATGTCAAACTGATCGTGTTTTTCAGGGAAACATTTATTGCGAGTGATAAGTGTGCGTGTTACATGGCTCTGCATCAGCTCATTGACAGCACTTCAGTTAGTTTGGCAGTGCTGCTCACTTGTTTGTCTTTACAAGTCCACAGTAGTTTAGCTTGAGAATAAATAAACCGTGCTACTTCAAGTCATGTCAGAATCAAATTCACCATGATGTCGGAATTAGTAATAAGAAACATGGGATTTTATAAGAGCCCAGACTTTTGGGTTTGCACCAGTAAAAAAAAAAATGGCATCAGAAGCTAATTGCTAGAGCACAACAGTTGGGTTCCAGAAGTACAAGCCCATTCATCTTCTCAACAGAGTTACAGCACTATTGTACAAACTTTTCGAGACAAATATACATGAGCTCTGAAGACGTACTTCCGTAGAAGTTATAAATCAATGATTTCAAGGCAGTTTTGGTGGAACGACAGCATTACAGAAAGAGATAAGAGACTAAAGCTATCAAAACAAATATAAATAAATATAGATGAAAATAAATAAAAAAAAATTAGGGCTGTCAAATGATTAATCATGATTAATCGCATCTAAAATAAAAGTGTATGTTTACATACTATATGTGCATTTACTCTGGATATTTATTATGTATATATAAATACACAAACATACATGTGTATATTTTTAAAAAATATTTATATGTATATATATTTATACCTGTATATAATTTAGATTATAAATAAATATAAATATTTCAGATATAAATCTAAAATATTTTTCCGTAATATATACATGTATGTGTGTGTATTTATATATGCATAATAAATAAACACAGTACACGCACATACAGAATGTAAACAGAAACTTTTATTTTGGATGCAATTCATCACGATTAATCGCTTGACATCACGATTAATCCCCCCCCCCCCCCAAAAAATAAATAATTATATATTTATTCATTTATTTAATACAAACAATATATATTATAGTCATAGTCATATATATATAGTGCAAGTCAAGAGTTTTATATTTATTTATTTATTTATTATTTCTTTTTTTATTTTATTTTTTTTGTAAAGTTTGTGATTCATCTTTGAGCTGGTTGATCCCTACATAGAAAATTAATGAGAAAAATACTTCTGGAACCAAGGCTGAATGCTGATTTAAATGTAAAACTAATTTGTAAACATTTTATGATTAAGAAGAAAAAAAAAAAATACATTGCACAAGAATAATAAAATACATAAAGCTTAAATCACACCTAATGTGCATCATTTGCTCTTATTTTGTTGCACTAGGACAAAAATGCCTTTTAAGTTCCCAGCTAACAAACATATGTTCAAAGAACATATTAATTCCCATTAATTTATGAAAACATTATTTCTGAATGCTGTTTTAACATTCAAAAGGTCAAAATGATTGAAAAATGTAAACATTCCATTTAATAATTTTGAAAACATTATAATGTTAATTTTAAATGTTCTCTGAACATTCCGAAACAATAACACTTTAAAAAAAAAAAAGTCCAACCAAAACGTTTCAGAAATGGAACGTTCCATGAACAATTTATAAAAAAAACTTTATATGCTAAAGTTCTGAGAATATTATTAAAGACCAGATAACTCCGAACGAACATTGTATTAACATTCCAACCAAGTTCTGTGAACACTCTCTGTTAGCTGGGTTAAAGACACACATAAATATGCTCAACTCATCCGTATTATTTCAAGCAAAATCGCTTCACATCATAATTATGACTTCCGAACTCCTAAGTAGGAACTTCCCAGGAGGACCTGAAGGCAGAATAAACACTGTGCGCTGAGTGAACGGCTGACCTCAAGTGCTGCGGCCCACGTCTGACGCCATTCTGCTGGACGACAGTCGCTGTTCTGTCTCTCCTCGCCGTGACCTGCACAAAAGGACACAAGCTTCAGTTAACAGAGCTCAAGCAGCTTCCAGAAGCACAACGATTAAAGTAAACGTCAGGAGAGAGAGAGGGAGCGCCGCGGGCTGCGGCACCTGTCTGTGAGCGTTTCTCTGCAGACGTGCAGTAATAGCAGGGCTGAGGTTTCAGGGCCTGAGGCCGTGCCCTCAACAGCCCCCGTTTCTGCTTTTTTTGTGTTTTCTTTTCCACCCCCTCCTCCCCAATCCACAGCGAGTCGTGAGTGAGAGAAGTCTCTTTGTTCCCAGAGCGAGCGGGCGGACTTCATTACACACAGACACAAACGCACAGAAGATAATGACCGTCACGGATTAGACTTTTAGAATATATAGTTGATCTTGTTTGCTTTTAAAGGTCAAAAACAAGTAACGTTTTCAGAACTTTGGTCAACGTAATGTCAATTGTTACTACTTGTTTCAGAATGTTCAGAGAACATTCAAAAGTAACATTCTTATAATGTTTGCAAAATTCTAAAATGGAATGTTGCTTTCATGTTTGCATGAACAAAAGAAAAAAAAAACATTTTTAATGCAGAATCTGCAAATTGTTAATTATCTTACCAAAATAAGAGATCATACAAAATGCATGTTATTTTTTATTTAGTACTGACCTGAATAAGATATTTCTCATAAAAGATGTTTACATATAGTCCACAAGAGAAAATAATAGTTGAATTTATAAAAAAAAATCCCCCGTTCAAAAGTTTACATACACTTGAATCTTAACTCTGTGTTGTTACCGGAATGATCCACAGCTGTGTTTTTTGTTTAGTGATAATTGTTCATGAGTCCCTTGTTTGTCCTAAACCGTTAAATTGCCCACTATTTTTCAGAAAAATCCTTAAGGTCCCACAAATTCTTTAGTTTTTCAGCATTTTTGTGTATTTGAACCCTTCCGGCAATGACTGTATGATTCTGAGGACAACTGAGGGACTCATATGCTATTACAGAAGGTTCAAACACTCACTGATGCTTCAGAAGGAAAAACAATGCATTAAGAGCCAGGGGGTGAAAACTTTTGGAATTTGTAGATCGGGGTAAATTGAACTTATTTTGTCTTCTGGAAAACATGCAAGTATCTTCTGTAGCTTCTGAAGGGCTGTACTAAATGAAAAAATATGATATTTAGGCAAAATAAGAAAATTTCATTCTGTTCAAAAGTTTTCACCCCCGGCTCATAATGCATAATTTTTCCTTTTAAAGCATCAATGAGCATTTTAACCTTCTGTAATAGCTGCATACGAGTCCATCAGTTGTCCTCAGTGTGAAAAGATGGATCTCAAAATAATACAGTCATTGTTGGAAAGGGTTCAAATACGCAAAAATGATGAAAAACCAAAAAATTTACAGGACCTGAGGGATTTTTCTGAAGAACAGCGGGCAGTTTAACTGTTCAGGACAAACAATGGACTCATGAACAACTATCACTAAACAAAAAAAACACAGCTGTAGATCATTCATGTAACAACGCAGTATTAAGAAACAAGTGTATGTAAACTTTTGAACAGGATCGTTTTTATAAATTCAACTATTGTTTTTTCTTGTGGACTATATGTAAACGTCTTTAATGTGAAATATCTTATTCAGGTCAGTAATAAAAAAAAAAAAAAATAACATGCATTTTGTATGATCCCTGTTATTTTGGTAAAATAATTAACATTTAGCAAATTCTGAAAGGTGTATGTAAACTTTTGACCTCAACTGTGTATATATCTCAGCTGGGAAGGAACCTATATTACTTGACGAGTGTGATCATCTTGCAAATTTAGCCGTGCACGTGCACATGTTCGGTTTCCAGGAACATAATACTTAAACCTCACATTACAAGCAGTCTAAATATGTCACGTCAGCACGTATAGAAATAATGCCACCTGACATGTTTTATGACTAGGATTTACATAAAAAGTTATTAGGGCTTTGAGATGATAATCTAGTTAACCTCAGCACAAAAGAAGTTAAATGACAAAGAATTGCGCTGAGGAAAATCTTTTACTCTTTCAAAGCTCAGGAGATTTAATAGAGCCACAGTTTAAGCGTAAAATGTTTCTCCTACATTTGCTTACATAAAATGAAAAGCCAGCTATAAGTCAATTGTTGGCATATAGGAAGATGTTTCATATTAAGAGCTCTGGAAAAAGTTTTTTTTCACCAAGATCATAATGTGAGTGCTAAAAAGTCTCACTTAGATCTTTATTACAGCAACATCATTTAGATATTTTGGATTTGTCCTTCCTACACAGAAAAAAAAACAACGTGGTCTGAACATATTTGCATCAAACAGTTTTTCGAAAATCATATCACACTTTTTTTCAATAATCAGGGTGGCAAAAAAAAAATAGTAAGCGGCAATCGCAATTCAACGGAAAAGCAGCGGTGTAACCTGTGCTAGAAAATGATGTCAAAACAAATACAAATTAACCCACACGCTTTTTACATTTGCATTGTGCATGGCGGCTGTCTCCTTCTCAACTTCAACCACATGATTTTGTGTTAGTCCCCCCTCTACAAAGTCATTGATCAAGCACTTTGTTGGTTAATGGCTGAGAAACGTATAAAAAGCCCACATCCTTGAAGAATATGCGATAACACAAGGCTCTGAAAGATTGCACAGGAAAGACTCTGATTAGAGTAAAATATTCTATCACAAATATAAATTAATATAAATAAAAAATACTATAAAGGGTTAAAAAGAAATTAAAATAGAGTAATTGGCAATTGGCAATTGGCAAAATAGGCAATTGAAATAAATTAGTTCTGTCAAATGATTAATTGCATCCAAAATAAAAGTTTGTTTATATATGTGTGTGTACTGTGTAAATTTATTATGTATTTATAAATACACACACATACATGTAAATATTTAAGAAAAATGCTATGTTTGTATTTTAAATATATTTATACATAATATAAAATTGTATGAATATAAATATATATATACACATCCACATACATAAGTATTTTCAAAATATATACATGCATGTATGTGCATTTATATGTACACAAATACACACAACACACTTATATTACGTAAACAAAAACTTTGGAATGTGATTAATCGCGATTAATCATTTGACTGCACTAAAATAAATAAAGCTGTGTTCATTAAAATCTTAATTAAATAACTCAAATAAATTTAAATAAATTTAATTGGTAAATTTAATTAGTTCATTAATTAAAAAAAAAAAAAAGTCATAAATTTAAAAAAAAAATTAAAATAAACAAAAAGACATATTCCATATTAGCCACAAATTACAAATTATATTTTCTTCTAGACCACAGTTAGATTAAATAGTAGAACAACTGAAAATGTTTTCATGTTTTTTTTGTTTGTCCTAAAGAAAAGGCCCTAGTAATCCTAAAGCGTGCTCAGTTTTGCAACAATAGCTAATATTGCAAATAAAATTGTTTATCTCACACATTTCTCTCATGACCAAATGATGTGAGAATCAAATTTTAAATCAGCATGCACAGCAAACTCTATTAGCTCTCGAGTTATCATCTGAGCAATAACGCTGACCTAGTGCTAATTCAGTTGCAAAACAATTAGTGAAGTAAGAGCGTAGAATGAGCATGGCGTAAGGAAGCGTTTGAGTAGGAGTGAAGGCGAGGCTCGCACCCGTCTCTCTGTCAGCGCTGGAGGGGACGGCGCTGCTCGTGACTAAAGAGATAACAGCCAGAAAAGCTCTCTCAGGGCCTGATGGGAAACCCGACACTGTGGCCGAGTGTGCCTAGATACTTACACACACACACACACACACACATACACATACACATACAGACAGACAGAGTCACTGGGCCACACAAAGACTATGTGCACATGCAACCAGACCAAAAACACAATATACACAACTTCATGTGGGGCGATTCAAACAAAGAATTGTTATAAAACAGATGCACCCTGAATGCTGATACACAATAGAGTTAGCTACGACGCAAGACCTGTTCGGTGTAGCAGTTAAAATATTACAGACACAAAATTTATTTATTTAAAAAAAAAAAAAAAAAAAATTTATAGAAGCTCAGTTTTGACCCAGAAATTGTTAATAAATTTCACAAATAATTAAAAGAAATGGCTAAATAACAAATTGATTAAACATGCAATATTGAAAAAGAAATACTCAAATAGTATTTTCTTGTAAAAAACTTTTTTTACAGTGTATGCTTAAATATTGCAATCACTTTTTTGAGTCTGAGTTTGTCTTTTACCACAGTATCAACAAGAGTTTTACTGCAATGTGACCACAATGCACAAACTTCCCACAAAAAACAACGTCAGGTTATTAGAAACGCCTGACGCCAGCACTCACACCCTTCAACAACACGGCGTCCCTGTGCATTAAAAATTCACGCAGCTCCGCAGGTTACTGGCGAGCAAGTCTTTGACCTGTTAATTGATGCGTGAGTGAGATTAATGTCTCTATTTCTCCTCGTGGTTATTCTTTAAAGATCCGAGTGCAAACAAGCCTCTCGGTTTCGGCCTGCGCTGACGAATGCTGTAAGGAGAGACGTTTCAAAACAGCAGTTTTATGGGTTGAAGAGTTTTCATTTATCACATATATTTATGAATATTTGTGACCCTGGACCACAAAACCCAGTTGTAAGTAGCACGGGTATATTTGTAGCAATAGCCAACAATACATTGCATGGGTCAAAATTATCAGTCATTAGGGAATTAAGTAAAGATCATGTTCCATTAAGATATTTTGTAAACTTCCTACTGTCAAATATCAAAACTTAAATTTTAATTGGTAAAATGCATTGCTAAGAACTTCATTTGGACAACCTTAAAGGCGATTTTCTGGCGATTTTTTTTTTTTTTTTTTTTTTGCAGATTCCAGATATTCAAGTGGTTGTATCTCGGCCTAACAAACATACAAACAAACATCTTTTAGATGATGTATAAAACTCAGAATTGGTTTTGTGGTCCAGGGTCACATTTTTGATCATTAATTATTAATTTGGTCCATGCGGATGTGCATTAGATGACCTAATATATAAATACTAATATAAAAAATAAATAAATAAATGAATGCAAAAACCTCACCACATGCATTTTGACTTATTGCTGTAGTCAAAGGGTTAATTAGTCACCGATTACTCCTTCCTTCAATGCTGAAAAATACAATATAGTAACAGATGTGACATTAGGTGCAACTTTTTATAAAAAAAATAACTGACGACTTTGTCCACATTCATTATTGTTGGGCTCTAATGCTCACCACGCCTACTTTTGTGATCAAAAATACAGAAAAAATATGAAATATTATTACAATTTAAAATAACTGTCTTCTATTTAAATATAATTTTAAAATCTAATTTATTCCTGTGATGCAAAGCTGAATTTTCAGCATCATTACTCCAGTCTTCAGGTGTCACATGATCCTTCAGATCCTTCAAAAATAATTTTGATCATTATCGATGTTAAAAACATTGTGCTGCTTGATATTTTTATGGAAACCATTTTTTTTGATGAATAGAAAGTTCAAAAGAGCACCATTTATGTGAAACAAAAATCTTTTGTAGCATTATAAATGTGTTTACTGTCACTTTTGATCAATTTAATGCATCCTTGCTGAATAAAAGTATTAATTTCTTCTAAAAAATCTTTTGAATTGTAGTGTACATTATGAATCTCTAATCTAATGAGATATAAATCCTATTTCAACATATAAAATAATTGAATATGCATAAAACATGTACTGTAGGGTATAAAAATTCAAATAGCTTGAAGAGGAGATTTAAGAAACATCCTAAAATAGCTAAAAATCAATATTTTGATTTTTTTGCACCCTCAGATTCCAGATTTTTCAAAGAGTTGTATCTCGGCCTAAATTTCAAAAATTGGTTTTGTGGTCCAGGGTCACATTTCTGGTCATTAATCATTAATTTGGTTAATGTGGATGTGCATTAGATGACCTAATAAATAAATAAATAAATAAATACATGAATGCAAAACCTCACCGCAAGCATTTTTATTTATTGTTGTATAGTAAATGGCTAAATCAGTAGTGTACATTATGAATCTCTAATCTTATGAGGTATAAATCCCATTTCAACATATAAAATAATTGCACATGCATAATACACATACTGCAGAGTGTAAAAATTCAAATAGCTTGAAGAGGAGATTTAAGAAACATCCTTAAACAGCTGTGATCGCAAATGTGTAATCTTTCGTTCCGAAAATGCACTTTACCATCAATAATTGCCATGCTGTTTTTGTTCTGGATGATGCAAGAGCAAATATGCAGCTTTATGGCCGGGAAACACAGAAGTGGGAATCTACGGACACTCGAGGGCAATACAGGCAAACATCCGGGCGCGTCTTCGCTGAGATCTCCTAACTCGTAATGTGTGTTACGAGTGTGTATCGCATGCTTACACAAGCACAGACTGTGTCATATGTTAATAAGCGAGTTCCAAATTAGACAATGGTGATTAGTAACCGTCTCCAGCGTGAGCTGAGGAAAACAGGCGAGCTGTGTGAAAATGCACCAGTCCCGTAGGTGGATAGTAGGCGAGAAATTTCTTCATGCACAAAGGTTCCTGCCAGATATCAATCAAAAAAAGTGCGCTTACTCATCTGGATGAGACAGAGAAGGAGAGGTTACAACACACGCTTTTTCATGAAGGAGACAAGTCAAGTTTACACTAAATCTTAGAGTCAAATTTGTGCAGTATCTGAATTAACTTCACCACAAAGCACTACAGGAGTTAGTCAGACAGTGAGAAAGACAATACGCGGTTTCCCATCGCCTTTCACGCCGCTAATTCACCGAACACTATTCTGTCTGACAAGCTGCATTAAGGAACACTAAGCAGATGACAATCTATATTCTTCAAAATTATTTATCAGCGTGCTGATAAAGTTATAGGAATTATTATTCAGTCTACAGTCACTCTTAGAAGTCGTGTGGGAGCTGACAGACTTCAGAGGCGGTGTGTTTTTCTCTCAATTGAGGTCAAAGAGTATTTGTCAAAGAGAGCATGAGAATTTACATTTGTTTTATTCGATGCAAAAATATCGACAAGGAGAGTACAGGCACGCAAGAAAGTGTCTGAACGGCCGCTGCTGAGAGGGTTAAAAATAGCACCTTCAAATGGTAAACAAAACAGTTTAAACAGGAAGTGAGAGGCTAATATCTGCGTGCGTGTGAGAAGACAGCAGTTCATGAGAAAACATCAAATTCACCGAATCAAATTATTCAGAAAATCTCAATCTCGATATATCGATGAATATATTAATGTGACCTTCAGCTGACAAAAAGGTCAAAACCTGAGGCCTAGTGTAGCAATGAAAAAGCAGGTGTTTGAAAGAAAATGCATGCTGCATTCAGACTGTGTGTTTCACTTTACTTCAAATCAATTTGTTTAGAAATTAAACAGGTTTGTTAACCATAACCAGAATTGGAACTAAAATTACAAATGTTGCCGATTTAAATGGGCCACGTATAAAGAGTTTAGCATGTGCATGAGGTCTCTATTAATTCTCCCAGGTTGTTCTGAAACACACTTTTAAAATGGGAGCAAATATGAACATATTATGAAGTGATTGTGTTTATGTCGATTTAGCCGGCTTGTATCAAATCAATTAAATCATAAAAAACCTAGACCAGCATTTAAATCATCGAAAGTGCTCAAATTTACAACCAGCAGATCACAAAAGTAATTTTCAAACAAGCTACTCATGCAACAAGCTTTGTAACACATCCTAAAAACATCTTCGACGAATTTCAACTGTACGGTGTTCCAATTTGACAACTCGAAATGAATTTTCATGAAAGAAATATTCAATCAATCCGTGAATCGTCGTAAAATCTGTAGTTTCAAATGAGAGAAAAATGAGTCATAACAAAAATGAATATCACAAATGGTGTCCTCAAGATGTCTGTCTCAAAACACTCGTGGCCTGAAAAACAGACTTCTGTCTCTCTCTTTCTTTCTCTCTCTCTGTCTTTTTGATGGGCATTTGTTGTTGCTGAAAAGGTTAAAGATGTTCCTATGAAACTGAGTGGGAGTGAGTGAGAGAGAGAACATGCTCAAGAGGCAAATTTCCCCTTATGTGTCTTCTATAATATCACCAAAACCATCAGTTTCAAAATGACATATGATTTATTTATATAAAAACAACTACAAGACAAATGTGTCTCCAAATTAACATTTGAACAATAATTCTAAAACGATCACTTTAGAGAAAAAATAGTCATGTAAACAACAAGCTAAAGTGCAAAGAACTGTACATCTTTAGATCTCCAGAAGAAAGCAAATATAGCACAGCAAAGCAGGTTTAGATACTTCCACAAAATTAGCCAATGAAATGTACAATTTAGAAATAATTTAACCATGTTGAGATATCACAGTTTGAGGCGGTTTTAGAAACCAAAACAACCTGAACTCTCAATCCTCTACCGACAACAGAAAATCTCAATTTCCACATTTCGAAAGATAATATGACGACGCTCTAAAAAAGCACACGGTTTACGCTGCATTTCTACTTTATCAGAATTAGTCATTTGAGGCACACAGGAGAACTGTTTGATGCGTTTGATGATCTCCGTGGTTAGGCAAAGAGGAGCAAACTGTCGTGGGCAGAGTGTCGAATTCACTCCTGTCTTTCCTGTCCTACGACGCAACAAAATGAGAAAAAGAAGATTAGAAAAATATGTGAAAGCCTGAGAGAGACAATTGGTCATTTTAAAGTAGCAATTCAGATGTGAGTGCAGCTCATACATGAAGGCAGTGCTGATGCAGATCTTCCTGAAGAAGATCAAAACAAATGTTACAGCACTTTTCTCATCTCCAGCTCTTTCATAGCTGCTCTTTTTTGTTGCGGTGCACCTCGCACAATTTAATGCTTTACGGTGTCAAAATATAACATTTTTCACTTTCGTGCAAACTCTTCTAATCTCTCTGCAAATATGTTTGCACTGTCATCGAACAAACCTAGTACAGTTTTTACCAAACAAATCGCGCACAGAAATCGCCGTAGCCCGGGTGTTTTGAGCAACACAGATGATGACAACTTTAAAACGTATAGTTTGAGTAAAATCATACGCTGTTTTTGACTGCTGATAACAAGTTACACCTACACACGCTGCGATTAATACTGAAACCTTCACAGTCAACAGTAGACCAGCCTTCGGCACAGCTCATCCACTCTTACCCACATATTTTTTTAAAGTATATAATTAAATTCCTTATTATTCTTATAACAATCAACACTGACATGTCTAAAAGGACAACTAAAAGATGCACAAGAAAAATGCCAGGTAAAACTCAACAATAACAATCAACAATAAACCCCAAATCAGTTCAAATAATCATAAAGAACTTTTTTTGCATTTATAAGTGATTTATTTAACAGCATAAAGGTCATTAGGTGAGGGCAAGATTTTTATGTAAACATGGAAACTTCAATAGCATGCTGTTTGCTCATTTCCTTTGCCAAATGCAGAGTGCAGTCTCAAAAATGAATTTGAATGAACATCAAAAACAAAAGGCAATAAATTGAACTACATTTTAGAAAGTACTAAAGTGTCCACCGTGTGCAGCTGGGTATTTTTTGCTCTTTTTGTTTCATGCGGGAGCGTTTATGAGACTGCCGTTAAAACGTCTCAGACCTCCCACTATCTAAGCAACGCGGCTCACAGAACCACAGGTGGGAGTGTACACACACACACACACACACACACACAGATACATATACACACAAAACAATACACAGCTATGCACATTATACACAAGCATAAAACCACTAAGGTGAATTTTGAAATGTAACATTTAATGATGGTTCTCAATGTAAGCAGCTGAATTTAAAATCTCACTGAATGCATTTATGAATGCACAATTTTGGGCCATTGACCTGTTTTTTGGATCAGAGATTCAGAGATTAGTTTCTAATGTCGAGCCAAGAGCCAAATCTCACCTGAAAATGACTTTAAATGGTCTATCTGCAGAAATAAAGGTCAGTGGAAACAATCTTAATCTTATGGTTTACTAGTGATATTTTTTTCTGTTTCAGCACCATGTGAAATATTAAATTGCAGTATAAAAAGCAACACTTTTAAATCTGGATCATCACTTAATCCCAGTATATCATCTACTAGTTAGTAAAAGTGCTAAATATGATTGATTAATTAAAACATGCATTTCTGTATTCTGAAAAGCAAGCCCTATGCATCTGGATTAATCCTATTAAACTTGGGATAAGCATTATTAGTGCAATCCGATCTGTACCGCAACTGCATTACAAATGTGTGCACAATACAAAAACGAATAATACTAGCGGAGAGCGGTCCGTAAATTGATAGCTGCGAAGCAGCGTTTGACGTGTGCAACAAAACCCAACATAAAGCCCAGAGCGAGAAGCTTTCTGAATAACGCTGGCGATGTTCAGTGGAGGTTCCTGGAATGTTTGTCTTAACACAAAGATGATGAACTTAAAGATAAACCAAATTACGCCCGAAAAACAAAACTGAAAAGTCTTGTGGTTTTCACTAAAAAAAAAAAAAAAAAAAAAAAAAGAGAGAGAGAGAAAGAAAGAGAGAGAGAAAGAAAAAAAAAAAGTCAATTTATTCAGACCGTACTATATTTTGTGGAGGATATGGTATTTTAGCCTGACATTTAAACATCCTATGCTTTTGGCTGGTGCCATCTGTGCATTCAAAACCAACCCACGCGCACTCACACACAGCTCTTTCCCCTATTACCTCTCAGCAAGCTGTTTTTAATATCAAATGTGCATAAATTCACTATCAGAAAATGCATTTTTATCTTTGCTTATCACTGATTATCTGTTCCCGATTGCTGATCAGACAGTGTACATAAACAAATGCCAATACTGTAGCTCCTAAATGCAAACAAAGAACCGTTTATTCCGCTCTGCACAAAAGGCAACAGTTTTTGCTTTTCCAGAGCTGCAGAAATAGTCCCATGTTGCGTGTAGTAAGACTAGTGCAGCTGTTCTTCAAAGAGACAAATAAAAGGTTAAAGGTCACCGTGAAATAGGCCGCACTTCCCGACAGTTTCCAGTGAGGGAATTAAAAAAAAATCATGAATAGCAAACAGACTAACTCAGACTTAAGCAGACAGATGGTTATTGAACTGAAGAATTCACATTCTTAAAAGCCCAGAAGGCCGGTTAATTTATGTGTACTTAGTATGGCTGTTTATGCAAGGTTATGTGTTGAATTTTGCAGTACACTGCATGTTAGACGGTCTTGGATCAGCAATGCTATTATCTGTCATTTACATTTATGCATTTAGCATACAATTTTATCCAAAAGAGGTGTGAAAGCAATAATAGCTTGTGTTATCGTAAAAATAACTGTAAAAAAAAAAAAGTTCATCTAAAAATAAACAGTCATTAAAAAAAAAAAAAATTTCACACACAGTGCATTTTTCAGGACATTGTATGAGCCCATTACGTATTTCCTTGTCACTGCTTAAATAAGTGGCCTTGCTCAATTTCCTCGCTCAAAGCAGAACAATTGTGCCATCAGGCCACTTTCAAATAACTACAATGTGGAAGTCAACTCGAGTTTCAGGTTGTCTCAGCCGTGTGCAATTTACAAAACTTCTTTTACAGCATCTCGCCTTTCAGGAGCTACAGTCTGCTCTTATCTTCTGTTATGTCATCATCTTGTTTTCATAATCTAAATTTCGGAAGCCCTCGGCACTTTTCAGTCCATCACGGGACAAGCCTGTCGTGTCTATGCGGTAAAAAGCCCAAATACAGCCACTTTTAAACATCGCATTGGTTTCACAGAGCGCCTAATGCACATCAACAGAGCTAAACATGATACCACACGGTTTTTCCTTATATGATGGACAGCTGTGTGCAGAGTAAATGTACTCGTCTTAAAACAAACGCCTGTACTGCGGTATTCTGTGCAAGCTTTTTATCTGAGTAACAGCATAATCCAGATTCTCCTTTCTCCTTTGACTGTGCTAAATAGGATGATACTGTAGTTTATTTTTCTGATAAACCTCTAATAGGCAATACAGACATTTAACTGATACATAACAAGGACAATGGAGGTGATAAACTGGTCATGTGGCTATTTCCTGTTTAAAAAAATGCATCTTGTGAGTTGGTGCTGTAACCCGTGGGTCGTGAGAAAAAAAATGGGTCACAGGTCTGTTTTGATCACAGAGAACTGGAAAAAACCAAAGCAAAAATGCAAATAATAAAATGCAACTAACCACAAAATAAAGCCGAGTGAGGAAAATAGAATAGGCTTAGAAAAAAAAGACATATCAAGCCGAGATGAAAACAAATTATATCTTAAAGGTTGTGCATTAAATTAATCTGTTCAAAATAGATAGATATGCAAGACAAAAGAAAAGACAGCTGAATTAAATAGATGACATTTTGCAGTCAGTATAAACATGCTTCGTGGTTAATGATTTGCACTGACTACAGAAAGCATGAAATGCAATACAATTACACATACCAAAATTGCCCTGAGTGGCATGTTCATATGTTAATAGTAATATTTATACACCCCAATATTTGATTTCAAGGCCATTTATTAGGCTTTGCATGGTGAACAATTTTAGAATGGTGTAGAAATCAGAGTATTAAATCAATATTAGATGCCAAAATTGTTTTGAATGACATGTTCATGTTTACAGCAATATTTACACACTCCATTATTTGATTTTAAGACCATCTATTAACTTAATTAATGCATGTTAACAATTTTAGAATGGTGTAAAGAGCAATGTTGAATACCAAAATGGTCTAAAGTAGCATGTTCATGTTTATACCAATATTTATACCTTCCAATTTTTGATTTTAAGGCCTTTTATTAGGCTTTACATGGTAAACAATTTTAGAATGGTGTAGAAATCAGAGTTCTAAGGCAATATTAGATGCCAGAATTGTTTTGAGTGACATGTTTATGTTTATAGCAATATTTACACACTCCAATGTTTGATTTTGAGGCTATTTATTAATTTTTGCATGGTAAACAAGTTTAGAATGGTGTAGAAATCAGAGTTCTAAAGCTATATTAGATGCCAAAATGGTTTTAAATGACATGTTCATGTTTACAGCAATATTTACACACTCTATTATTGGATTTTAAGGCCATTTATTAATTTAATAAATGCATGGTAAACAGTTTTAGAATGGTGTAAAGAGCAATGTTGAATACCAAAATGGTCCAAAGTAGCATATTCATGTTTATACCAATATTTATACCTTCCAATTTTTCATTTTAAGGCCTTTTATTAGGCTTTACATGGTAAACAATTTTAGAATGGTGTAGAAATCAGAGTTCTAAGGCAATATTAGATGCCAAAATTGTTTTGAGTGACATGTTCATGTTTATAGCAATATTTTACACACTCCAATGTTTCAATGTTTGATTTTGAGGCTATTTATTAATTTTTGCATGGTAAACAATTTTAGAATGGTGTAGAAATCAGAGTTCTAAAGCAATATTAGATGCCAAAATTGTTTTAAAGTGACATGTTCATGTTTATAACAATATTTACATACTCCAATGTTTCAATGTTTGATTTTGAGGCTATTTATTAATTTTTGCATGGTAAACAAGTTTAAAATGGTGTAGAAATCAGAGTTCTAAAGCTATATTAGATGCCAAAATAGTTTTGAGTGACATGTTCATGTTTATAGCAATATTTACACACTCTATTATTTGATTTTAAGGCCATTTATTAAATTTAATAAATGCATGGTAAACAATTTTAGAATGGTGTAAAGAGCAATTTTGAATAGCAAAATTGTTAAAGTAGCATATTCATGTTTATACCAATATTTATACCTTCCAATTTTTGATTTTAAGGCCATTTATTAGGCTTTGCATGGTAAACAATTTTAGAGTTCTAAAGCTATATTAGATGCCAAAATGGTTTTAAATGGCATGATCATAGCAATATTTACACACTCCAATGTTTCAATGTTTGATTTTTTAGAATGGTGTAAAGAGCAATTTTGAATACCAAAATTGTCTAAAGTGGCATATTCATGTTCAATATTTATACCTTCCAAAATTTTGGAAGGTATTAAGGCCATTTATTAGGCTTTGCATGGTAAACAATTTTAAAATGGTGTAGAAATCAGAGTTCTGAAGCAATATTAAAAGACCAAAATTGCTTTGAGTGACGCTCATGTTTACAGCAATATTTACACACTCCAATATTTGATTTTAAGACCATTTGTTAACTTTATTAATGCAAGGTAAACTATTTTAGAATGGTGTAGAGAGCCATTTTAAATATCGAAATTGTCTAAAGTAGCATGTTCATGTTTATGTCAATATTTATACCTTCCAAGTTTAGATTTTGAGGCTATTTATTAATTTTGGCATGGTAAATTGTTTTTTAGAATGGTGTAGAAATCAGAGTTCTAAAGCAATATTAGATGCCAAAATAGTTTTGAGTGACATGTTCATGTTTCTAGCAATATTTACAAACTCCAATATTTAATTTTAAAGCCGTTTATTAACTTTATTAATGCATGGTAAACAATGTTAGAATGGTGTAAAGAGCCATTTTAAATACCAAAATTGTCTAAAGTAGCATGTTCATGTTTATATCAATATTTATACCTTCCAAATTTAGATTTCGAGGCTATTTATTAATTTTTGCATGGTAAACGATTTCAGAATGATGTCAAATCAGAGTCCTGAGACAAAACCAGAACCACCGATCCACAATCTTTATCAGCCAGCGCAGTCAAATCGATGCTTCAGAACAAAGAGAACGTCTGTCAAAGTGTTTCCTTTACACTCAACACACACCACGAACGGTCACGCGCACACATGTATTCAGACATAATAAACCTCCCTGCAACAAAAACACACGGCACACAAACAATATAGCCATATTCACCGTATAGACGCCTACAACTGCTAAAGCACACCCTTCCCAAACACGACAGTCATCTCACATTATTACCTTAAAATAACCAGTCTAATGAGCACAGTTAAGATGCAAAGACAATCTAAAAGCAAACGACTCACCCTTCATAGTTAATTCAATGTAGACAACAAACTTAAACAATCTTCAGACTGAAGCTGATCCTTTATATGCCATTCTATACACCCTTTAACTGTTTCCACTGAGTAATACTGAAATAGTCAATGTGATATCATCTCTTATCAAACTACGACTGTCAGTCCATTCCAAATCTCACTAGTAACCCATATTGAATTATAGGCGACGGAACACAACACCCTTACATATGAAATTCAAACTTTTTCCCTTCATCCACCCACGGTGTGTGAACTAGAAATGTCATAATTAAAGGCTGCAGCCTACATTCAAACAGCACACAAATGGCAGATACTACTGGATTGAATGTTTGATGTTTCTATAAATCACTGTCATTAGTTAACGAAGAAAGCTAAAGATAAGATAAATTAAGAAGGAAAACAAAACAGGTCTGATGTTGTAATAGCAAACAGGAAACGGCACACCGTGGCTGCGTGAGAAAAACACAGAACTACAGATTTAAATGTAGCAAATTAAAGATCAGATGTACATTGAATATAAAATCAGCGTGTTTTTATACAATCAAAGCAATTATTTTACACACTTGGAGAAGGCAGCTGTATAGTGAATGACCAAATACTCATGTGATTCATTTATTAGGTTCAATCTGAACTGGAAACTTTGATGCTAAATGTGTATTTTAGTTTTTGTGTTGGCTGTAAAGATAGAAACCTATGAACCTGCTTCTAACGCCCAGTGTGTGTGAAACTCACAAAATGTCAGTGAGGTAATTGTGTGAGGAAACTCGAGCACGGGCGGCGTGTTTCTCTTATCGATTGTTTCTTTAAAAGTCATATTGATTATGTGGCTTTTTGTATTAAGCACATTTTGCCTTCATTGTATACAATAATAAGAACCTTTCTGAAGCCTTTCTCTCAGTCTAATCTGGTGACATTGAAGAAACTGCATTTTATTTTATGTTAACACCAGAGCTAGACAAAAGTGTGTTTTAAAATATAGACATTTTTGTATTTTATATATATATATATATATATATATATATATATATATATATATACACACACACACACATACTATATCTATATACATATATATTATATATATATATATATATACACACACATATACACATTTCATTTTAGGTAACATATGTACTTTAATCCAGAATATAAAGAAATTATATGCCTCACATACACTGAAAGCCAATTAATATTTTCCCCCCACAACATCTTTCTCTTATAAATCTATTTCAGTTCACACATTTTAAACTGAAGAAAAAATAAAATGCTGACACATGAGAGCAAATTCGAGAGGTTTTAGATAAGAGGTGTAGCTCAGGAAATAAACGCCCTCGGAGGATCTGACTCAAAAATGCAAATCACCCTTGTAATTCTGTTAATATACTATGATACATATTCAAAAATAAAGAAAAACAAGGCCTTTGATATGAACACATCTATTCTTATAATAGTGTAGCATATCCTACACATAAAAAGCATTTTGCTTGACCTAAAAATGTGCTTATTATGTGAATAGATTTAGTCAAAAATAGTATAAATGACTGAATCAACCAAAAACAAAATTTGACTATTATATAAAGTCATTATGAGGAGTCAAGGGTTGAAATATCTTTTAGAGATAAACAACTACACTGTTCACATTTTTAGTATTAGTTTATATGACAGTACTGGAGTTGTATAATTTGAGAGAGAGATATTATGATGTTAATTATGCCTTTAGTGTAATATTCATGCGAGAAACAAATGAACAAACAAACAAAAAGCTTGCAAATGTGTTGTAATTCATGAAAACCAACCTCAGGATTTATGTTAATCTGGATATTTAATCACATTTCAGAATGTGGTTAGCAAAAGAGACAAATAACTCAAGAGACACCGAAACCCAGAATGATGACATTTAAAGATCAGATTAATATTTCAAAAGGCAAAGCAGGCCTAACAATCACAATAAATTAGGCAAAGTATAATTGTAATAAATGCTCATATGAAGCTATTTTCTCTTAATAAAAAAATATATATCAAAACAGCTTTAATTTCTCTGGACTGACTCAAAATGGCTTCAGGTGCTCTTTCAAAATCCATTTAACAGGGAATAACCGTGTTAACCGGAGCAAAGCAGCACATAATCCCACAGAAACCATAAGAATATTTATAATAGCGGACGTTCATGAGTAATTTATTAAGAAACTAATGAGCTGTCACCTAAACACGAGAAGAGATTGAATCGTAATCACGGGAACTTCAAGTGAAACACTCGACGTGTCTCGGTCAAAATCTGTAGAGCGTCTGTGTTCTTTATCAAAAGCACCCGTATTTTTGTGAAATACCAAAGGTCGCACGTTTGTAAATGAAACTCCGAAATTAAAGAGAGTTCCCTTTGTTTCAAAATGACTCTAATGACTCATTTGTGGCATATGGGGAGAGATACCTGCGCCGAAACAACTTCAAGACAATAGGAAAACAGAGCTGCAGCTTCAACGGGTGTTGGGCGACACCAACTGGCCGAGTTTTGCGTTACAACACAATTAATAAACAGACGGTCGCTGCTCTACTTTTTCATAACTTTGTTCTTTTGTACGAGGGACTGAAGTGCTTAGAAGTAAAACAGACCTTTTCCAGTTGCAAATATATATCAAAATACTGCTTTTGAAACTGGTTTCACTCAAACTGATTTGATCAAGGGGGACAAAAAGTGAAGAAAATGGTCACAAAACATCATATAACATTGATTTTTGTTGTTGTCGTTGTTCTTTTTTCCTCCTTTCTCATTTGCTCTATTAAAAAAAAAATCCCCAAACAAATTAAAATTAATAAATAAATAAATAAAAGCCACAGAAGATCAACAGATCAAATGAGGAAAAATACATAAAACCAAAATAGATGAAAAATACAAATTTCTTCATGACAACCCAGACACTTCTGTGTCCATTCTGTGGCCAATTTGCACTGATCAACCAGAGAGCTTTAAAAGCTCCTGTGCATCAGAGCAGCTGCAAACAATGAGCACTGCTGCGTTCTGATTGGTTGAGAAGGAGAAGTGGGCGGAGACTACAGAAATCAAACAATGAGAGTGATCAATTCTCTCACTGCTGGACATTATGTGACACATCTATCTATCCATCTTTTATTACCTGTCATGCCAGTGACTTATTTGAACTTCTATCTTATTTTTCAATATAAAATTATGCAGTCTTTTGACAGTGTGACATTGCTTTCTTAAATTTAGTCACACAGGGTATACTGATTTTAAGACTTGTAAGGGGAAAAATGACTGAAAATACCACAAGAGTAGTCGTACATTTGCATAGTGGTCACTGTTTGAGTAAAAAGATCGCCTATCTCAAATCTGTCAGACTGACCTTCTAACAATGGGAAATTATACAGTTACAAAGTGACATCTCTGTTGCTGTTCTTAAAAACTGAGCAGAATTAAGTTGGCATTTTACAAAGCACATCTCAACATGTACACTGCCATTCAAAATGTTGGAGTCTGTAAGATTTCTATTATATTTTAAAGAAATGAATGTTTATTCGGCAAGGATGCATTAAATTGATCAAAAGTGACATTAAAGACATTTATAATGTTACAAAAGAATTCTATTTTAAATAAACGCTGTTCTTTTGAACGTTCTAAATCATGAAAAATAAAATGATCACAGTTTCCACAAAAATATAAAGCAGCATGACTGTTTTCAATACAAAATTCTATATTAGAACAACATTAGAATAGGATCATGTGACACTGAAGACTCAAGTAATGATGCTGAAAATTCAGCTTATTTTAAATTGTAACAATATTACAGAATATTACTGTTTTACTGTATTTCTGATCAAATAAATGCATCCTTGACGATAAAATACTTCTTTTAAAAATCTATTCGACCCCAGTCTTTTGAATGGTAGTTTACAAGGCCAGCCATCATCATTTACTCACCCTTATGTTGTTCCAAACCTGTATAATTTTTTTTTTTCCATGAGACACAAAAGGAGACATTTAGCAGAATGTCTAAGCTGCACATTTCCATACACTGAAGAGCCATAAAGCATCATAAAAGCAGTCCACATCACACATACACTCTATTCTAAATCATTTAGCTATAATATGATAGTTTTATGTAAAGGATATACTGAAATTTAATTTATCCATTGAAAATCTTGCGTCACACTTCTTGATTGACAGCTGTAGTCACCATTTACTTTCACAATGTATTTAAAAGAGCAGCTTATGCTGTAAAAATAATAATAAAAAATAATAATTTGCGTTTCAAAAGACATGAAGGTGAGTAAATGCTAAAACTGAATTTTAATTTTTGGGAAAGCTAATTCAGCTGTTGAAATTTGAAAATTATTTCCAACTGAGAGGACATAAACATAAGCATGTTTTTTTCCGAGGACAAACTATACTAAGAAAATAGTGAGTCATTCTCATCACACGGCTCTTTTATCCGAACCGCCCAAGCATGTAGCATCGCTGACGGCTAAATATCATCACCATCAGCAGACATCATCTATTTTTCCTCATTACATTAGTCCTATAAATACAAACACACGCGGAATCATCATAACTAAAAACATGAAAATATAAAAAATATTAACAGTGAAAAAGCTAAAATGCATATGCTATTTATTATGTTATTTGGTGTGTGTGTGTCATGACCTAAAATGAAGTCAGGCCTGTTCTGATAAACAGTCACAAACAGAAGAGAATAAACAATACTAAGCACTACCTGTATTTAGTATTGTGTATTCCCTGCTGTTTGTGATGCAAATAAACATATAATCAGATTGCAAAGTAAAAGAAAGTCTTAAAAAAATGCTTCCTATATGTGTTTGTCTGTTAAATCACTTAAACTTGTTTATGCACTTACCAAACTGTCCTGTTCAATCTATATCTTGTTTTCATTTTTGAATTTTGTTGGGCAGCATATAAATACATTTAAATAGTGAATATTATTTTACTTCTGAACAATAAACAATATTGTGTTGGGTCGCTTTGTGCAGTAAAATCACGTTTGATTGTTTTCGACACGTGGTAAAGTGAAAGTTTATAACAACAGGCCAAATATGTGCCACGATGAACTGATAAGCAAAGAGTTAACGCATTTCCAATCTGCGATCTTGAGAATCTACAGCGCTGACTAAAAGCTGAAGAAGGCGGAGGGCCGGGACCACGCGGTGCCCTACTGACATCATGCATCAGCAAACATATTCTTTGCACCCTTCAAAAAAAAATGTGCTGAATCTTACTACTAAAAAGAGAGACCAATGAAATGACTAAACCATTTCACAAACATCTCACGATTTGTAATTCGCTAAGTTCGGTATGATGATAAATCGAACTGAAACCAAGCCTGAATGATCAAATAGGCAATTTTAGAGTCATCTGACACCTGATTCTACTCAAACAACTGATACTCGTCCTTTTCCTGTGACATTAAGCTGACATTTAACGTCATCTTTACCAGAAATCATAACAACTCATATAAACTTATTTAAAACGTCACCTTCGATCAAGTCTGTGCACAAAAATCTCAACCAGTTCTGTAACAGAGCAGACAAGTACACAGTAAAAGTAAAGACTGGCCACATGAGAAATTATCTTTAAAAAATATTTTATAAAAATATAACTTTTGCATTTCAAACAAAATAAATCATATTTATTCTCTTTCTTACCAGAGAGTTCAGGGTTTCAAATTAGTCAATCTTCAGTTTTGTGCAATGAGTTAAGTGACTATTCGAAATGAAAATATTAATACACATAAGCTAGGACTTGTATTTTGTGTTGCATAAAATATAAATCTTCACTATATAATATCAAAAGGCAACAGCGGTCAATTATGGTCAACAAATGACGTGTGTAAAATCTAGCGGTCAACTCGATGCAATAAATGACGTGGCCCTGTAATCTGCCAAGTGAAAGTATCTCATTCATTGCCAGATTTAATTTTTAAAAAATTGTATTAACTCATTAACCATGCAAACTTAATCTATTTTATATAACAGAGCGCAATACAAAGCATAAAAGTAACAGTAGCACGCCTGACATACCACTGCACTCATGTAAATGCGGTAAAGGTTCACAATAATTCAATGAATGCTGAAGCTAGATGCATCAAGTACTGTTAAACAACAAATATAATTAACAAGTGCGATAACGCAAAGCCATCTATATGTAAAACAAGACTTTCAGACGATCTTATACTGTACATACAGTACACACAGAAAAAGTCTTTTGAACAAAAAAAAAACAAAACAAACCTGCAATTTAATTTTCTCTTCAATTTGAAAGCTCTCCCAGTATCATCTGTCTATGAGAATGAAACGCTCTTGATCAAGATTAACGTTAAAGACAATTTTTTTTTCTGCTGGGTAAGAATGCTGACTCATCTCTGTCAAAGCCGCCCATGCACCCCACGCAGCACTCAATGCAAGCTCCCAAAGAGCCAGTGGTTTACGCTATCAGTTCTGACGCTCTCCACTTACTGTAAATGGTAAACTAGTGTGGGGTACATGGCTTCATGAAGGGGTTATTTTAGTCTGTTCTGCATGGCAATATCAAAACGAGACCTCTCGCACTTCTGCAAAAAGCGCTTTAGCATCCAAACCAGAAGCAGGGGGTATGGTTTGATGGGTTTTGGACTCTTTTCTGGGTCATTTTCTCAGCTTGTTTTGTACCTTACAAATAAACGTAAACCTAAATATTTTAAATCTAATTTTTGAGTTGAAACAACATCTAGCAACCACATATTACTACAAATCATTTAAATAGCACGCCAGTATTGGAATATATGCGTAAACTGTGCGTCTTCCTACAAACTTGTTGAGTACTGTTTGTGTTTGCATGTTAGCATTAGCATGTAGTGCATTGTTTATCTTAAAATATATTTTTACTTTATGTTTAGGTTCACATTTGTTCATTTTGGCTTTGCATTCCTTGCCAGTTTTATGAAAACCATCAAAAACAGCTCTTCTTCATGAGTACTGTTTGCGTTTGCATGTCAGCATTAGAACATGATTTATTTTAAAAAATATTGCCATTTTAGATTTAGGTTCATATTTGTTTCTTTCGCGTTGCATTCCTGGCCAATTTTATATATATATATATATATATATATATATATAAAAAAAAACTTGTCCAGTACAGTTTATGTTTGCATGCCAGCATTAGCATGTAAAATATTATTCATCTTAAAATGGATTTCTTATTCAGGTTCATACTGTATTTGTTCACTTTGGTTTGCATTCCTGTCCAATTTTAAGAAAATGTTTAGGTTCATACTTGTTCATCTTGGCTTCGCATTCCTTGCTAATTTTACAAAAATCATCACAAACTGCTCCTTCACTGAGGTTGCAATGTTAGCACTAGCATGTAGCATATTATTTATCTTAAAATTATTTTATTTTTAAGGTCTGCTCCTCTTCCATAACTTGTCAAGTACTATTCGTGTTTATGTGTTAGCATTAGCACGTAGCACATTATTTATCTAAAAATGTATTTTTATTTTACGCATATTTGTTCACTTTGGCTTTGCATTCCTTGCCAGTTTTATGAAATCCGCCATAAACAGCTCTTCTTCACTAACTTTTTGAGTATTTACATGTTAGCATTAGCATGTAGCACATTATTTATCTAAAAAAATATTTTTATTTAGGTTTATATTTGCTCACTTTGGCTTTGCATTCCTTGCCAGTTTTATAAAACAGCTCTTCTTCAGTAACTTTTCAAATAGTATTTGTGCTTGCATGTTAGCATTAGCGTTTAGCATAATTCTTAAAATGTGTTACTAATTTATGTTTATGTTTTTGGCTTTGTGTTCCCAGAAAATGTTATAAAAACCATCACAAACCGCTTCAGTAACTTCACTGTAAAAATTTTCTCCAGTTTCAACTTAAGTTCAGCAGCTGCCTTAAAATTTAAGTTAAATCAACTTAAAAGTACAAGTCATTTCAACTCACTTCAATAAAATAAGTCTAAATGACTTGTACTTTTAAGTTGATTTAACTTAAAACTTTAAGGCAGCTGCTAAACTTTAGTTTTTAAGTTGAAACTGGTAAAAAATGTTTTTTAGTGTTGTTGAGTACTGTTTTTGTTTGAAAAGTAGCATGTAGCATGAACATTAGCATGTATTATCTAAAAATGTATCACTACTTTATGTTCAGGTTCACATTTGTTTACTTTGGCTTTGCATTCTTTGCCAGTTTTATGAAAACCATCACAAACAGCTCTAGCATGTAACACAATAATTGTCTAAAAATGTATTTTTCATTTATGTTTAGGTTCATATTTGTTTACATTGCTTTGCATTCTTTAATGAAAAGCACTGCAAACAGCTCTTCTTCAGTACGTTTTGAGTACTGGTTCTATTTGCATGCTAGCATTAGCATGTAGCACATTTTTATTGTATGTTTAGGTATATATTTGATCACTTTGTCTTTGCATTCCTTGCCAGTTTTATGAAATCCATTATAAACAGCTCATCTTCATGAACCTTTCAAGTACTATTTGTGCTTGCATGTTAAAATTAGCATGTAGCACATTATTTGTCTAAAAATGTTTTTTTAATTTATGTTTAGGTTCATATTTGTTCACATTGGCTTTGCATTCCTTGCCAATTTTACGAAAATCATCACAAAATGCTCGTTCATTGAGGTTGCAATGTTAGCATTAGCATGTAGCATATTATTAATCTTAAAGTATATTATTATTTTATTTTTTGGATTATATGTTCATGTTGGCTTTTGTTGCCAATTTTAAGAATACCTTCACCTTAACTGCTCCTCTTCCATAACTTGTCAAGTACGTTTTGTGTTTAAATGTTAGCATTAGCAAGTAGCACACTATTTATCTAAAAATGTAGCTTTATTTTATGTTTAAGTTCATATTTGTTCACTTTGGCTTTGCATTCTTTAAAGAAAGCCGTCACAAACAGCTCTTTTTCAGTAATTTGTTGAAAACTGTTTGTATTTACATGTTAGCATTAGCATGTAGGATCTTCAAATGTATGATTACTTTATGTATAGGATAGGTTAATTTTGGATAGCACACGTACGTCTGCAAGATGTCTGTTAAAGATCACTTGATCTGGAAAGCATCTGTGTGCACAAACATCTGACAGACGTCTGTAAGATGTCAGTTTTACATGCATTCTAAATCATAAACATCTTAAAGGCATCTAATAGACATCTATTTGACATGTGATAGGAAACGTCCTATATTGCAGATGAGAAAAAATACATCTAAAAAAATGCAGACGTCAAATGGACATTTTTGGATCAAAAACCGCTCCTCAGTTCCAGTTCAGTTACTTGTCCTGTACTGTTTTTGTTTGCAAAGTAGCATGTAGCATGCATATTAGCATGTATTTATCTTAAAATGTGTTATTAATATTATATTTAGGTTCATATTTGTTCACTTTGGCTTTGCATTCCTGTTTTCTATGATTATAAATGCACTCATTTAAATTTTATGAACTGTTTAGTATAGCTAGCTTATGAATAGTGTTTCTCTCAATGGACTACAAAGCCCTGCCTACAGCGAAGCAGCTAAAGATAGACCAGAGGAGGGAACTGTTTTTCCCACACTATGCTGGGAAAAATCCAAAGGGTCCCTGAGAAATGAAGAAGGTCACATAGACTTCCTTTTCTGTTAGAAGGACAACAAACTCATGGCAATTAATTTAACGTGCAACAGTAAGACTCTGGTTAACCTAGAAAGATCACATATTTTCACTGGTTGACACACTGACTGCTGAATGTCATACGTAACTTTCTGACTAATTCTGCATGTCTTTCCTCTTTATTTGTTGTTTATATTTAAATAAGAATGATATTTTAAATTAAAATTAATTTTAATGTTTTATTATTTCACTTTAATTTTAGTGAAAGTATTAAAATTTTGTGCGTTTTTGTAATTAGTTTTTTTGTTTTAAATATATTTTTTGTAATATTTATTTTAATTTTATTTAATATTAATTAATTAGTTTATTTATTTCAGTAGTACTTCAAGCAAATAAGTTTAGGTTTTTAGTAATATATTTAAGCAATAAGAAAATGCCTCAAAGGGTTCAATCTACTACACAGACAAACATAAGTAAATACACCACATCTACCAGAACATCTATCGTAACGCTTCAAAAACACAGTCGATTTACAGGATCTGTGCACCAAGAACTTAAAACAAAACTCTGAATTATTCAAGACAAATAAACAGAAGTCCTGATGGCTGTCTGCCATTTGAGTGGAACAATATGAAAAGCTTCCAGTCTGTCTGCACCATTCAGACTGTAGGTAATGAATCACCACAATCATAGCACAAACAGATTCATCGCCTAAAACTAGCAAACTGACGCACAGGGCCAATATCAAAGCGTTATTGATGTCATGTGTTGTAATATGTCAGCGTGCCGCAGACCTTGAGGCACAATTTACAACAAACGCTTTGCAAATGTGTTCAAGGTTTGGTAAAGTGCCAACCCAGTACTACTATCGCAGTGAAATATCTCGATTTCGGTTACACAACTATGATGTGATTATAGAACTATATTTTTTAAACAGCAAATCAAAAGACAAGACCAAATGCAACCACATCTCCATTAGAAGCATTCCTTCCTTGTGTCACGAGTTTCTGGCCGTCCATGCTGTAAGTATTGATTAGATATTGACTTACCATTCACTGCTTCTCTTGACAGTCGCACTCAGAGCACTGAACAATTCGAAAGAAGAACAAATGGACCAGAAACAGAGGAACGCAAGCTTTCCTCCCCCTCACACACACACCCATCTTAGAGGACCACAGGGATCTAGATGACTCAAAGAGCTAAAGAGAGCCAAAGGCCAACGGAACGGAACGATTCATGAGGCGCTGACTCACAAACCACCGCTTCCTCTCCACCACATGCCTCTCATAACTGCACAGATGACTGGTCAAGTTCCCACAGCACTGCATGGGAGGGCAGTGAGGGGCCAGAGCTCGGAGGAGACGCACACTGACCCCTGACAGACATCAGAGAGCGTGTGTGGGAGCGCGAGATTGCATTAAAGTAAACCGACAGAAACCAACCCATGACAAGAATGCAGCGTCAGTTGAGTGAGCTCCTACTAGAGCAGATCTTCAGCTCAACTGGATATCAACTACACTGCAATGCAGTATTTTCCATTACAAACATCTAGACATTCTTACATCAAGATACATTTACATGGGAAGGAAAATCCCAGCTAACAAAAATTCGGTCTTTTGCAAATGTTCTGGAAATGTTATTTCTGGGCTCAATGCTAAGGATTTTTTCTACTGGCCCGGTCAAAATTTTCACTGGCCCTGCCACAAAAAGATTTAATTGTTGCTGTTATCATTTATTTTAATAAATAAGCTTATATGACACCAATTAAATTGTACAGTTCTCGATTCCAATTTCGACTCCGCACCTAAACCTACTAGCCTAACTAAAGTTCAAACATTATTAAGTTCAAAAATTATCTTATTATTATTAAAATTTTATCACAAATGAAAAGAAACAGCAGACAGACTGAAAGAATGCAAACTCAGTCCCTGCCAGCAGGTGGCGCTTATGAAATAACAGTGATATTATGTTTCTTTGGTTACCACTGTAAACAAAGCAGAGCCGTGCTTATGAACGTTTCTTTTAAATGCATCATACATAGGAAAAGGAAAAGGACGTGACGTGCAGCTCAAGGGTCTCACCTCAGTCATGGTACTGAGGGCTGGTTATTCACTCTCCCCACCGTGATCTGCCTGCTACAGAATTTTTTTTTTCTCTCTTTGCATTCATCTTTAGCGTCTCTGGCATCTGTTTACATCTAAAGTGTTCGTAATATTTCCACACAGATGACATTTTGAAGAATGATTGCATGCAGTTCGTGTGTAAGTCCGGAGCAGAGATCGGTTGAAATGTCCGGTCGATTGGTGCATCTGTACTCCTCTGTATAAATTAAGTATGGATTGATCATTGTTAAGCTAATCGTTAAGACAAGTATTTTGACATACTTTTGTAGGCTAAACTTTTGTAGGCTCTGTGATCGCTTAAAATGTAAAATTAACAAGGCTTAAAAACGTGCAAATGATAGACTTTCGTGACGACGCGGCAGTGGCCTGATCGGGCCAGTGGCAAATTCGTCAACTGTCCCGAGCGTCTTTCACGCTTTTTTAAATGTTTAAAAAATGAAAGTAAAGTTCCATTTTGCAAACATTATGTTTGAATGTTACTTTTAAATGTACTCTAAACATTCCAAATGTCGCTACTTACTAGTTTTAAACAGAATGGATGGCTTCTAAAAGTGTGTTTTCTCTTTTAATTAATTAGTTTTTAATTTTTTATTATTATTATTAATTTTTACCCCGTTGATAGATATTTGTCTTGTTTGAAGTACACTCTAAAATTGCTAGGTTATTTTTTTAACCCAATAGCCGGTTTCAGCCCGTTGGGTCATTTTATTAGGTTATTTTTTTATATATTTTTACTCAGGTGCTGGGTTATTTTTTTAACCCAAATGCTGGGTTCAACTTGGGACATGTTATTGGGTTATCTTGAATATTTTTTACCCAGGTGCTGGGTAGTTTTTCTGTAACTGTTTTTTTAACGCTGGGTTGAGCCTGTCTCTGATGAAACAACCCAGTCAGAGCGCGGGATTTTTGAGTCCTCTACAGGAGAGAGCAGTTCTCAGTGCCGCCGATTAGCACTTCAGTGAAATAAAGGTTTGTATACATTTTATTTAATTTATAAAGTCTTTACTGTGCTGTAAATTGTATTATTTTATGCAACGCAACAGAAGGATGAGATGTCAGTCAGCTGCGATGGAAACGCCTTTTGACTTGCATAAAATAAACGGATTTTATAAGTTACTGTACTGAGTTTAATCTTAAAATATACTTCCCAATGTCAGTACTGTTTGTTTGTGGACAGGTTTTGGAGTCGGTCACAGCATCTTTCAACTACGAGTGAAACGCGAGTCCGCGGTCTGATAATTAGCGCTATTTTGGTAAAAAGCGATTACGGAGAACGGTTGAATACACTAAAATTAAAATTCTACTTTTAAATGTTACATGCTTGTTAAATGAGTTTAAATGTATGTAATATTGTAAACTTTTCTGTATTCACCCAAATAAATTCAGTTTTTCTTCAGTATTTTGACCACGTGTTGTTGCTTAATAATGAATATTCATCTTTTGATTATTGCTGTTGCCTCTAGTAATTCTGTGTGCGTTTTTATAAGTTCCAGTCCATTTTAAACCAGCAATATAATCATTTTTAAACAATATTTGACTTAAATAAAATAACCCAGCATGGTTGATAAAAACATTTAACCCATCAAACGGGGTCAAAATAACCCAGCATGTGTTCTATCTAATATTGCCAAATAACCCAGGTTGGGTTGTTTTTAACCCAGCATTTTTTTTTAGAGTTCATAAACTCACTTAATTTTGATATATAATATTTAAGTCATTTTGCTTCTAAAATAAATGTACACTGTAAAAATGGGTAACCTGAAATTATTCATTAAAATCAATGCATATATGCTGATGATACTTAGAAAACAATAAAAAAATACTAAGTCGGAAAATCATTTTTTACAGTGTTAACAGATCATACAGATTCTTCGAACATGACGCAAATTGATTTTTAAAAAAAAATGCATTTTTATAAGATGATGTGACTGTGAATAAATGAGGCTGTGATTTTGACCTTCAAATGAGTCAAATGCTACAAGCTGTTTCAAACTATTTGGTTTCTGTCTGAGAAATACATTTGTGACTATTACATGAAACAACAAGGTTTTTAGATTTTCTGAAGAAATCGTGGGTGGTGTTTGGATGAGCATGACTCGAAGGCAAGATGCATGGGTGTTGTGGGTGGTAGTTAGGGTGTTGCTATGTGGTTGCTAAGAAGTTCTGAGAAATGTTTTGATTGCACTGCTTGTTAGGGTGTTCCCCGTGGTTGTTTACTGACCCAAGAGTCCACCCAAAAGAGTCCACCCTCAAGATATTCAGATCTCTAGATGTGACTCTGATCCTTATACTTAAATGTAAGTGTAATGTTTTAAATAAATAAATAAGAGAGATAAGTTCTTAAGTAAATAAGTTTCAATATCACTAGAATATCACACTCCTCTCAGCCAATCAAATTCGAAGACCAGAAAGAACTGTTGTATAAATAAATAAACAGGACATGATAGATCCCTCAAAAAGGTTTTTTTTTTTTTTTTTTTTTTTTTTTTTTAAATATGGAAAAATAACATATGTGACCTATTTGAAGAAAAATCACAGTAAAATTGTGTATATCTGAAATAAAATGTTACAAAAGATATGAGAAAACTGCAAAATGGCTTACATGCATTTGTTATCGTAACAAAAACGTTAATTCACTAATGTATGTTTGCACCATATATGTGACCCTGGACCACAAAACCAGTCATAAGGGTCAATTTTTTTTTAAATTGAGATTTATACATCAACTGAAAGCTGAATAAATAAGCTTTCCATTGCTGTATGGTTGTTAGGATAGGACAATATGTGGCCGAGATGCAACTATTTGAAAATTTGGAATCTGAGGGTGCAAAAAAATCGAAATATTGAGAAAATCGTCTTTAATTTTGTCCAAATGAAGTTCTTAGCGATGCATATTACTAATCAAAAATTAAGTTTTGATATATTTACCGTAGGAAATTTACAAAATATCTTCATGGAACATGATATTTCCTTAATATCCTAATGATTTTTGGCACAAAAGAAAAATACAATTGCTTTTGCTACAAATATACCTGTTCTACTTATGACGGGTTTGGGGTCCAGGGTCACATATGAGCTTCCAAAAGCAATTTAGCCACAGTACTTACTGAAATAAATGGACCATTTCTCTTATAAAGTTCATCCGCTTGCTTTTCAGAGCATGTTGGACTTATTTGGCAAATTTGTGTATTTTGAAAGGTATCTAAGAAGTTTATTATTCCTCAGATAAAAGGAAAACAAAACAAAAAGGCATAAATCTGAAAAGAACAACAGAGAGAAAGGTTAGCGTCATACCGATCGAGCTGTGTGCTATTTGACCGCGCACATTTGAATCTGCTGCTGTGCAGTACTGAGTACTGTACTAATGACTCATTATGATGCGGCTTCTTCACCCCCTCGATGATCAGACCTTCTCTGTTTCAGTTTCACATAATCACAGTGGTATGACACACCAGTGTCATTTAGGGTGAACTTTTACAGTACACATAAAGCACAGACATCACCTCATGCTGAATCGCTGCATCTAGAATTATTCATTTAGAATGAATAATGTTATAATCAATAAAACATATGAATTAGGGATCTCATCCTAGTCTCATCTTCAGACCACCTTCTGGCCATTCACTGACTGTCTTATTTATATTGAACAGGAGAAATAAGCACTTTAATGATCTGGCAAGCTCTAATCTGATTGGCTGGAATAATGCCATGAGTAATGGATTTCCTCAGTTAAGTAAATATAACATAACTGGCTTGAATGAGCTGTAATATGTAATCTTATATACCTAACCTCATCCTGACTAAACCTGTTAGATAATCTGTCACTCATCACTGGCCAACAACTTTTATTCTTTTAACACAAATTATTACAGCGTAGGATGACCACCTGGCAACAGATCTGTTGCGGGACAGTAGATGTTATTTTGTGGGACAAAGCGAGACATGTGAGACATACATTTACTTCTGTGTTTACGTTCTATGTAAATACTGATTTACATCTGTTGTCATATGCGCTTAATTATAATAATTAAAACGATAATTAAAAACCAAGACTGGTGAAAATGCTGTGTGGTACAAGGGCAAATTATCAATTAATAAGTAGGTCTATACATTTTGATGTTTGCATCACATAACCAGCTCCATATATGTGTCTTTTCTGATGTAGTAAACTTGCTCAGTAGCGCACCTGGTGCAGCATCGCACTTGCGATCCGACGTGTAAACGAGTCCAAGCTTATTTTCTGAAATAATCCAGAAATCAATGTAAAAATCCTATTGGGTTTTTGTTGAGTGCTGCCCCACAAAGGTGAAACGCAGTAACTACACTTATTCGCATGCTAATCTATGCTCATATTCAGAGAAAAAAAAATCAATCAAAATACTTCGGAACCTACCAGTGGTCTACTAGCTTTCTCTGCATATTAAAGGAGTAGTTCACTTCCAGAACAAAAATTTAGATAATGCGTTCAGATGATGTACTCTCCCCGTTGTCATCCAAAATGTTCATGCCTTTCTTTCTTTAGTCGTAAAGAAATTATGTTTTTGAGGAAAATGTTTCAGGAATTATCTCCATATAGTGGACTTCAGTGGTGCCCGCGAGTTTGAACGTCCAGAATGCAAACGATCCCAGCCGAGGAAGAAGGGTCTTATCTAACAAAATGATTGGCCATTTTCTAAAAACAAATAAAAATGTATATACTTTTTGACCTTAAATGCTCTTCTTGTATAGCTCTGCCATGCGAATGCATGCTCTGTGTAATCCGGGTCTATACAGTTAGGGCATGTCAAAAACTCTCATCTCATATTCTACTCCCACTTTAAAATCGTCCTACATCGCTGCAGAAGTACCCAGTGTTTTCAAAGTGAACATGCTCCCTTTAAAAAAAAAGGTAAAACAGTGATGTAAGATGATTTTGAAGTTGGAGGAGAAAATGAAATCTGAGTTTTTCGACCCGGATTACACTGAGTATGCGTACACATCACAGAGCTAAACAAGATGAGCATTTGAGGTAAAAAAGTAAATTATTATTATTATTTTTTAAGAAAATGACCAATTGCTTCGCTATATAAGATCCTTATTCCTTGGCTGGGATCGTTTAGAGCCCTTTGAAGCTGAATTGAAACTGCATTTTTGACCTTCAAACTCACGGGCACCATTGAAGTCCACTAAATGAAGATAATTCCAAAAATGTTTTCCTCAAAAACCATAATATCTTCACAATTGAAGAAAGAAAGGCATGAACATCTTGGATGACAATGGGGTGAGTACATTTGTAAATTTTTGTTCTGGAAGTGAACTTCTCCTTTTAAGGCAAGATACTACAAGAAAAAAGCACTTCTTTGCTGATGTAGTAAACTTGCTCAGTAGCGCACCTGGTTCAGCACTGCACTTGCAATGTGAAGTATGAACGAGTCCAATCTCAATAAAAGACTTGTAGAAGCAAGCTAAAATGACATGACTGTCTCAGCAAATGCATTTCAATCTCACCTTCGCTTTTCTCAACACTATCGGTTAGGTTTAGGGTCGGATTTGTGTGGTGGTATGTTATTTTCATGTTAGAGCATTAAGCTTTTAGCGCCACTCACTAGACATTTAACTTTTAAAATGCCGCTATAAATTCCAAATATGTATAATTGCAGACCGGAGATCTCCAAATGGGGGCGGGAACTTCAAAAGTGGGCATAACCTCCAAAATGGGGCGGGGTCTCGTCACGCAAAGACTTTCACCATTGGCTTTGGCTTCAGCCAATTGTTATGTGACTTACATTTCAAAATAAAACTTGTACATTGTTTCTAGTTGTTCTAAAATAAAATAAAATATGCTACATAAATAAATATGCTCAGTAAAAGCAGAAAAGCTCGTGGCCAGTGGTGTTTGGACTAGAGTTAGAACTTATGCTTGATGTAAACAGGAATCCCCCACGAGCTCTCCCCCGAGTCGTCACAGCACGGCGCAGGGGAAAGGTTTTACTCTATTGCTTTGTTTTAAGAAATGGGGGCATCCCGGGACTTGAAATTCGCAGGGTAGGATGGTGTAGTGACACTGAGTGTAACTAAAAAGGTCCCATTGTCCGGTGAGGTCCGGTTGGGGAGTTACGGAATATCCCAGCGATCTTATATTTCACTGGTTAAGGTTAGGGTCAGGTGTGGGGTAGGTTTAGGGGTTAGTATTGTTTGTAGCATAGTGTAGGAAATCAACACTGTGATTGACACAACCAATAAAACCTTTAGAAGCAGCGGTGGGGCGGAGTTTGTGCTGAAGTGGATTGATGTGACAATGTGCCTGCCTGTCAATGTTAGGAAGCCACGCCCTATTTTGGAGCTCCCACCCCGTTTTGGAGTTCCCGCCCCCATTTGGAGATCTGCAGGCTGCAGTTATACCCTTCTCATAAATTCAGTAAGGAATAATTGACGACGGGCCGTTGAATTCTGAATTCTGAATAATGCACAACCGAGGTGGTGATACGGCCACGACGCGAAGCTGAGGTGTGCATTATTTTCAAAGAATTCAAAGGACCAAAGTCAATTATTCCGCCTAAACTACGGTTACCACACCTCAAGACATCGGTCAGATGTTATATTTCAAAGCATTTGGTTTTTTGTCCTTAAAACCTATTGTGAGTAGGATTAATTTCTTCCGCATCTCATCCAACGCCTCAGTTGCTAATTCCAAAACGTCATTTTAGACGTAGTAACGACGCTTAAACCGTTCATAGCAGATTAATGCAGTGAGTAATTCAGTTTAGACAGACAGACAGACACGCAGACAGACGGAAAGAGACAGAGAGGGAGATTAAATTCTTGAATTACCTCTCTGAGTCTGTGCATCTCTCAAAAGTGATCAGCAGCAGTGTCTCTACTAATAGTAAAACTTTAGGTTCATTTTCTTCAGGAACAGCGCCGTTGTTAGCTCGCTTGTGAGAAATGTCATGTAGTTTTTAAGCTGTTGATCATAAGAGCAGCGCTAACAACATTAGCACGTATGCTAACGTGTGTGCAAACTCTACGTATGTGCGTCTGTAAGGGAGAAAGAGTGGGAGAAATAGTCTATGTGCTTTCCGTACATAATAAAACGTAACTTTGAGGCAAAAACATGGAAATAATCTGTCGTTTTTATCCTATTGTTTACTGTATTTATTTATTTGGTCAGTGTCCTTGTGTGTTTTGCTGTTTTAGGCTGTAAGGACCTTTCAAATAGTTAAAATCTTGTGGCGAAGTGATATAGACATGTAATGCGGTCAAGGGCTGCCTGGAACTACGTTCGCCGTGCGTTTCCCTGAAAATAATGCTGCGTTCACGCCATATCGTAATTACCGTAATTTCGAGATGACAACATGTGATGTTCCACTTGGAGCTGTTCACGTCCTCAGACTCGGAATTATGCTTTTCTATGGCAACACTATCAACGCCTAAACAGAGCCTACATTGGTCAGGTGGTACAGCAGTCTAGTGGTACAAGTCGTAGCTCTCAGAAGACTCCCAGTTCACAAGTTGTAATTACGAGTTCTATGAGGACGTGAATGCTTTTTACAAGTTGGAATCTCGTAATTAGGGGAATTCCGATATGGTGTGAACGCACCTTAATGCATTCCTCCAGGAAGTTCGTCAGCCAATCAGATTAAAGCTTTATGTTGCCACTCACTGAACATTTCACTTTGAAAATAACGCAAATGTGTAAGAAGCAACGTAAAATAATTTTGCCTAATTTTCCCCACAGGTACATCTTTCCAATGAATCTGGATTGGAAATGGTACATAATAATGCAAGTTTGTATGTGCAAAATAAAAATTTATAAATAAATGTTTATCCAGTAACATTAAATAGAATGTTTGTTCAGTTTTAAATGTTACTTGTTTCAGAATGTTCAGAGAACTTTTAAAAGTAACGTTTCCATAATGTTCCAAAATGGAATGTTCCCTTAACATTCACATAACAAAACAAGTTTTTTTTTTAAATATTTAAAAAAAAAAAAAAAAAACCTGGACGTTTTGAACGTTAAGAGAACATAACGTTTTCATAACTTAATGGGAATGTTAGCAAAATGTTCTTCCGAGTCCAAACTATTTTTAACTGTACAAAACAGCTCGTTTTGCTGCTTGATATTACAGATTGGTGTGTCTTACCATATTGTTTAATGTATTAACTTAATTATAAGCACACTGGTTTGTAGTGCAAACAATTTTACTGCTTACTGCATTTTGTTATTATTCTTGTTATTTCCCTGTAGCGAATAATGAACCAGAAGTCTCACCCATAGGCTTACTTCTGTGTTAACGAAAAAGTTGAATATCTAAATTTTCATTGTTCACAAGCTGGCATGAGACTGATTGAGAAGATAAATGACTCTCCTAAAAGTGAGGAAAAGACCTTAAAAAGGAAAGCAAAAAGATCTCAGAGGTTGCGCTCCAACATGTGGCTTAGTCCCTAGTCCAGATCCCATTCCTCTGTCACAGTAAAGACAAGAAGGTCAAAGAACGTTACATTATAAGTGTTCAGAGATGATCACAGACTTTCTAAACTATGTGAAACAGGCATGGTATTAAGGCACACAGGAAAAGACTTGGCTACTCAGGAAGCGAGTCATAGTCACTTAATGCTTGATTCCCATCATGTTTTTCTAGATCCATAACTACTCAACTTCCTGTGCTGGGCAGCAGAGAGTTTGAAAACAAACAAACTGGGGGAGGAGGAGACGGAAGAATAGAAATGAATAAGATCCATCAGTTCAGATCCTGCAGACATCTGGGAGGAAATGCAGAGTCTATGAGTCACAAGCTGCTAGTTTTATCATAGATTTAACTTGATCTTTCTGTCAAGACACTGAAAGACATCTTAAATCAGATCATTGTAAGAGAACTAAAGGTTGAGAAAAAAAATCTGCACTATTGGTGACACCATGATCACTAACGGCTCGAAGTTAAGGTCTTTGGTTAAACACTTGAAACACGGTCAAGCTCAAGATACGATCATGTTTTATTCTAAAACATAAAATACATCAGTAATGCCCTACTTGTGTTTTTTCAAGCTTTTATGCGTCTTGAACAAAAGGTGAACAAGTATTGTTGGGACTCACTTTTAGCTCTGCATGTTTGGTAATTGTATTTAAGCTTCAGAATTCATAAAAGCTGTGTTAATTTGTTAAGATTATCTTCATGAACAAAATATGAAACAATCATAAGCTTGTTTGTAACAGAACTTATTATCTGCAATAATGCACAAACCAATGGGAAAATCCTATTGGGTTTTTAGTGCTGCTCCACAACGGTGAAATGCAGTAACTACATGCTGTATGCTAATCTATGCTCATATTCAGAGAGAGAGAGAGAAAAAAAATAAAATAAAATACTTTATAACCTACCAGTGGTCTACACTGTAAAAAATAAAAAACACAATTTGTTGAGTCAGCTTAAAATAATTTATTACCCTGCTGCCTTAAAATTTTAAGTTCAGTCAACTAAAATAAGTTTAGTCAACTTGAAATGTTAAGTTGTACTAGGTAACAACTTAGATATTTGTGTTTGCTAAACTTAACAGATGGGTAAGTAACCCAGCTGCCTTAAAATTTTAAGTTGATTCAACTCAAATATCTAAGTTGTCACTTAGTATAATTTAACATTTCAAGTTGAATAAACTTTTTTTTTTGAGTTGACTGAACCTAAAATTTCAAGGCAGCCAGGTTACAAATTATTTTAAGTTGACTCAACAAATTGTTTTTTACAGTGTACTTACAGTTTTCTCTTTATATCAAGGCAAGATACTGCAGAAAAAAGCACAGTTTTTTAGTCAATTTTGGGATTTGGGGCTTTTTTTGCTTCAATAGCGTGTCTTCTTTCAAACTACACTAAAAAAAACAAAAAAACAAAAGCAGAATTTGTTGAGTCAACTTAAAATAATTTGTTGCCCTGCTGCAAAAAAAATTGAGTTCAGTCAACTCAAATAATTTAGTCAACTTTAAAAGTTAAGTTGTACTAAGCAACAACTTAGATATTTGAGTTGACTAAACTAAAAATTTGGTTTGTTAAACTTAAAAGCTGGGCTTGTTACCCAGCTGCCTTAAAATTTTAAGTTGAATCAACTCAAATATACAAGTCGTCACTTAGTACAACTTAACATTTCAAGTTGACTAAACTTTTTTGAGTTGACTGAACTTAAAATTGTAAAGGCAGCCAGGTAACAAATTATTTTAAGTTGACTCAACTGACCCAAAAGGTTTTTTTTACAGTGTAGTGGAAAAAACGCATCCAAAATACATATTTTAGTGTTTATTTTATTACACTTAATCTATATATATATATATATATTTGCTTATGTTTGCATATTTCAATTACAATGTATTGTTAAAGGGCTATTTTTTCCCCTCCACTTTGGGAGCACTTACACCATACTTTACCGTTTTATTTATAGAATATTTTATCTAGGTTTTTACAGAGTGGTTTGCTCACATATCATCCACCTGTTTTTTTTTTTTTTTTTTTTTTTTTTTTTAGCATTTATTTATTTATCCATGTATTTTTATTTTTTATTTTATTTTATTTTTGTGAACAAGTTGAAACAATTTTATCCACCTGATTTATTTCACATTTTTGTTTCATTATTATTATTAATTTATTATTTATTTTTAACATTTATTAGTTTGTTTATTTATCTATCTATCTATTTTTTATTTATTGTATTTTATTTTATTTTATTTTTTGTGAAATTATGGCTTCATGTATTTTATTTATTTATGTTCATATTTTCTGTTCTGAAAATATATTTAAACTAGTGCTTATGTAATAATGCATAATTTGCCTATTCATACATACTATTTAATCAAACTTGTAAAATAAAACAGTTGTCTAACGTATTGTGATTAAACAACTGGGGTACTTTTATTTATTTATTTATTTTTTAATTATTTATTTTGTTAAACTATATTAGTTAAAGGATAGTTTACCCAAATGAAAGTCGTGTCAGCATTTAATTACCCTCATGTTGTATGTATTTCTTTCTTCTGTTAAACACAAAATAAGACATTTTGGTAACCAAAAAGTTGCTGGTAGCCACTTACTTTCATAGTATGGGAAAAAATACTATTGAAGTTAATGGCTACATCAACTGTTTGATTACCAACAATCTTCAAAATATCTTCTTTTTTGGGTGAACTATCCCTTTAAATTTTACCCTGTGAAAGTGGAATACAAGAAAGTATTTAAACACTGAAAGAACTGCCTTCACCTTTAATAAAAGACAAAATGAAAACAAAATGATCTTCAAAACATCCACAGTTTCAGGTCCTCCAGTGCCATTTCACACTTTCAGGTGTTTATCTGCTATAAAATGCATGCGCTCTCAACTCCTACCACTTGCAGTTTACCTGGTAAATGGTTTTAAAAGTTAGAAAAATGAAACTGGAACAGTTTGTGGTGACACTTCTACTGACTAAAACAAGCAGCATCAATTACATCAACAGGAACTGAACATCATTTGCATCACAAAACAGGCTGAAGAGGATTTTACTGTTCCTCTGGCCTGTGAGGGACTGTAGGCTTCCGACACACTAATACTAGTGCTTTCGGCATGCAGGAATGTCTGTAACAAACTGAAAGCAAATGAGCAGTCAATAAGTGTCAGTAAAGACGGCTGGGTCTCATTAAAGACACGTCCCCTCCTGTCCCGCGTGCAGCTGCGTCTCTCATCCGCTGACCCTGTGAGAACAAACTCTGGATTCATTCTCACTGCAACCTGCACAAAACCTCTGATCAATACTCTCCTATTACACGCTCCTCCAGGGACACGGATACTCTAGAGCGTCCCATCAAACCCTGAGAGCGGCGTGTCAAACACAATAGGCTCTCTCCGCTACAGAGGAGTTCTAAAGACGATCAATAATCATTTGAGTGAGCTCATATGACCGCTGTATTTAATCCTGCAGAGGTTCCAGAGTAGTGTGATGATTGATACCCGCTTCACATGCAGGTTCGATTGCTGTTGAACAGAACGGCATGACAGAGCAGGTATACTAGTGTAAAAATGACACTGTTGGACTGCATGAGTGAACGTATTCGGACTGAAAACAGCAGTGGAGTGCAGCTCATGCTGATCTGTATAACTAATAACTAGTGTTTGACACATGATAATGTATTCAACTGCTACTGACTGTCTTCTGTGTGTGTGTGTGTATCAGTATATAAAATTACATATCATAAATATACATATAATATCATAATAAATAACTTACATAATAAAATACAAGATACTATTTTAAAAAGCCATTTTTACAAAAAAAAATACATATTTGTCAAATAATAAATTATTAATACATTTACTATTATTATTATTAGTTTAGATTACATATTTATATAGTATATAATATAATTACATATTATATAATTTACAAAATGAAAATTATAAATTATATATTAATTTCTTCTTTTTATTATTATTTTATGGTGTTGTCATTGTTTTAGAATGCATATTTATGTAATAATAAAATTATATAATATATAATAATATATGGTAGTATCATAGTATTTTATTAAAATAATTTTTTGTCTATATATGTATAAATATATTTTATATTAAATACGTATTTATAAAATAATATGGTATAATATAATGTAATATAATATAATAATACAAAAAGGTACTATTACAGTATTTTACGATAGTATCTTTACAAAAACTATATATATATATATATATTTCACAAAAATATATTTATATTTGTCAAATTATAAATGATATATGAATTTATTATTATTATTTTAGATAGCAGATTTACATAATTATATATTTAAAGCATTTTTACAAAAAAATTATATATTATAATTGTCAAATTATAAAAAATATATAAATGTATTATTATTATTATTTTGTGGTGTTGTCATATTGTTTTAGATTACATATTTATGTAATAATATAATTTAGATAATATATTATAATATAACATAATATAATAATAGTACTCAAATGTACTTCTGACAATACTATGGTATAGTACATGTTGAAAAAAATGATGGTGTGACTATGGTACTACATTCCAAATGCTGCAGGATGTGAGGAAACATCTATAATAGTTGATGATTAATAATCCTTCCTGTAGTGATTATTAACTGTATGGCATGTGTGCGTTTACCAATGGTCAGAAATGTTAAATACTGTCACCTAGTGGACAAAATAAAAAATAAATTAGAAACTACAGGTCTTCATGTGTCACTGCTGATTACGTCATTCACTGATAAACCATTATCAAAAAATACATGCATACTGTTTTTACGCATAAATGCAGTTTATTAGAATAAAATAGGTATTAAAATACTTATTTTATTTGAATAGTTGATTTTTATTGGAATTAAATTGCTTATTCACAAGCTAAAATCAAATATGTAAAAGATATTTGTCAATATTTATATTACGTTGTACATCTTTATAGTGTTTGAATGTCTTTATTCAAACTGAACACAATGTCTGTACTTCGGTTCCATGAAGAAGGCCTAAGACTTTTGTGATATTTCACTGTTAGATACAGTTGTAGATCAAATTGCTTGTTTTATAAACATAATGGTTGGATTGTTTATTTAAAAATATTACAAATAATCATACTGCTTTGACAGTAAATACTATAAAAATAAACGACTGTTACTTCAGATGTTCAAGTTAGTTGATAGAAATGTCCACTAGATGGCAGAAAAACCTAGGAGAAAAATGAGGCCCTCAGAATTCATCCCGCACATGCCACAGTGACAGCAAATGGCCCACATGTCTAGTTTCCCAATCATCTAATATCTACCAAACGTGCATAATCTTACAGATACATGCGTTCATCAAACATTCTTTGGTACTTTATTTCTAATCTGACTGATCAGACAAAAATCAGGCTCAGCAATTCAGAGATTTCCCTCTCGCATAGTCAAACTCAGAGCCAAAGATGAATTGCATCAAACTTTGAAATAAAAGGTGTGATCCAGATACCCAGAACTACCAAACTTTCTGTCGAACGCTGTCAGATCACGCACAGTCATTTCAAACCCACCTGAAACAGAACAATAGGCACAACGAGACTTTTTTATGAATGTAAGTTTCATTGCTACCACTTCCGCCTCTCTACGGCCACCAGTAACAGGTTTTACTGGAAACCAAAGTTGCCTAACTAAAAGTAGACACGGAGGCAGTGTAAAATGACAAGGTACAAATGTGACCTTAAAATACATGATGACTTCTTAGAGTGCTTACTTTCGGTTCAATATCTAGTCCTTCTTTCACTTCGGATATGTAAATTAGCTTGAGCACAGTAAAACTTGACTGTAAATTGTCACAGCACAGTCATTTAAAACAGAGTACCATGTTAAAGTGATAGTATAAGATTGTAATACTATGGTGTATACCAAGGTACCCCCCAAAAAATGTAGTTCAGGGGTCTGTAAACTAGAATATTATACCATAAGTATAAGAAACTAACCTGGTGTGCCAGAGGAAACCATTTTAAACCAGCTTAAGCTGGTTTAAGATGTCTGTAGAGTTCATCTAGGTTTACTGATCATCTAGATTTAGCTCACGTTTGTTAAATGATGTCGTGAGGGCACTGGAAATCACCTCTGTGTTCAAAGATTGGTGTATATAGTACAGGCGCGGGCCGCGGCTACTAAACCACATGAATGGGTGATGAGAGGAAGTTCCATAAGACGGTTAAACATGACACGAATAAGAGGGAAAACAGCTTCAAAAGTGCGGGACCGTAGCGCTTTCTCACACTAAAAGGGTCAGAAGTTGATTTCAATATCGTTTTGCTGCGCGTTGCGTCTGCGCTATGCGTTTGAGTGTTGCGTCGCGGCGCGTTTGTTCCTCGTCATCGGAATAGCGTTACTAAAAAATACCAGTTTTTATTTCCATTCGGGTGCATTTCAGCCAAAAACAAGAATAAGGTTACTGGGGTTTTGATATGTTTATAAAAAAAAGAAAAAAATAAATAAATAAATAAACGCCTGTCATTGCACACAGATTGAAAAAAAAACGCATATTCAAACTTCTACCAGAAATTGGCTATGTGCATCCTACTCTATTATCTAGGAAGCCAGCACACGCTTTGACACACGGCCAGTACCCCCGCGCTTTTCTACCCAGATACAAACGCTTAAACGACGCGTCGCGTTGACAGCCGCGGACCACGCCCCCTCAAGTGACGTAGCTGGAGCTACTAAGTACGTGACTCGACACAGTAACTAACCACAGACCGGGCCTCGCGTAACGGGTCAAACGCATCGCAGCTGGATAAGAAATAGTTTTTTTTACATAGGGACTCAGTTGCGGGTAAAACTTAGAGACGGTTATATTATCCTAGACTCGTCATTCCACGCGAAAGCAGCATGGGTGCACGCTTGTCATATGGAAACATGCATATCTATTCCAATAAAGTGTCTTTTTCTGAAGAGGAACAGGAAGTCAGAAACACTATCTCATGCTTGCACCGCAGGCTTCCTCTTATCTTCATCGAGCGCCCAATGAGAATAAAATGACCCGAATAAGTCAATGCATCTTATGTAAGAAAGCCTGCAACTTTTCTTTGCAAATGACTGTATAATGTAATGCATACTAAGTATGCATCGATAAAAAATAATACGAAGAGTAGTGATCTGACAGTGCTTCAGAAGTTCTACAGGCTTGGTGATGGGAGGAACGCACCAGTGTGCGCTCAAAATTCTGACTCATTTTTATACTAGTAGAAGTAGAAGAGTGCATCTAGCCGTAAAAGTTTAAAGACTGATAGAAAATGCAAAAGAAATAAGAGCAAAGACATATGCTTATCATAAGATTTTCTTCTCGTAAATACTCAAGTGAGTCCATTAGTGAGTTTAATGTGCACTTACCCTCAAAGCTGCCTGAGAATGGAGCTGCAGTGGTGCGCAAAAGTTACCAAGTGACTTTGGAGAGACTTTGCGCAGATGCGCACTCAAGTTCCACTGCGAATGTTCAAGATGTCCCCTGTTCCTCTTCTTTTTTCCTTTGAAATAGTGGTTTCACGCGTGTTTCTTCACTTGAGTCATTCATGTAGAGTCACAGGTCCACACACAGACTTTCTCTTGAGCGCTCTTGGTGACGCCCACTTCACCCGACACAGTTTGCCGCAACGATTCAAAATCTCTCTGTAGGTTGTGAATGAATAGAGTCTAAGTTAACGCCTTGACAACGGTGACTTCAGTTTCCTGGGTAAAACAATCTGTTTAATAACTCCATGATGCGTTGGGCACAATGAGCTCATTGTGATGTGTGCCAAAAAAATAAAAAAAGAAGGGTGAGGTGAAGTGGCATAAAACTTTTAGACTTTCAGAAATAAAAGGAAAAGCACACAGCATTGGTTAAGTCAGCTACAGGTTGGGGGCTGACATGGCATGATAATAAGCTGACTATTGTCATCTAACTGCAAAAAAGTGATTAGAAGTGGAGAAAAAACAAATAGTGACTAGGTGTGGCATCCAAAAGCATTCAATTTTCCTCCTTTCTCTGAAGAAAGTCCAAACCTAAGTTCCACCAACTTCTCAGACCGTTTTTTCACAGCAGCAATGTAAAGCGTGGGAAAAATTTGGGCGTGTGTGTGAGAATTTAAAACACCATGCTGTCTGAAAACCTGTTCCTGCATGTTTTAAATGCTTGTCAAATACAAGGTCACAATGAGGAATTAAAACCATCCGATTTGACGTCACCTGTAATATAAAACGACATGCATTAATGCACTCATTGCATAAAAGACTTTGCCACATTGTACATTTGAATGTATTGTGACATCACAGCAGAACAAAGGGAAGTCCTAAAGCTTCCCTTCATTCTGACATGACTAATCATGCCAAATATAGACGTGGGGCTGCAGACCAGGGGGATATCCGATCACGTTTAAACAGAGAGCATGCTTCATTGTGTCAGCAAAGGGCTTGCCAAAAAAGCTGCTGCACAGACACAAATATGTTGAACGTCAAAGTGTTTTCAAAGTTCAAAAACATTCCCAAAGCCTTTTTGCCACAAGGTTTCACAACATCATTTTTCACATTCCAAACATCCCACGCCTGGTTTCAATGTTTGCCTTCCTTCCTGAAATGCACATGAACAGAATGACAGTCAAAAAGTGGGACACAACATGAAAAAAACTCTTTAAAGAAGATTCATTTCACCCTGAATCTTCCAAACCTCACAAAGTCTGTTGTTCTCCAGATTCGGTACTGCTCTCATGATTGAAGGTTCAGTAATCATAGGCGTCACTGTTCAGGAATGTCCAGACACGTGAACGGCGGTTATTTCAGGGCAGATTTCCTTCATCTAGACTTTATACGTGGCCTCCCAAAGGTTGCACAGCCTTCTGGGACGATGTTTAACTCGAACAGCGCTCATTTAAGTAATTCCAGAGGGAACAGAGCAGAAACGAAGCGTTCAAACGCTCACCACACACATACACAGCAGTTTATCTGATCAAAGTGCACTGGCTGAATCACATAGCATGGGTTTCCTGAACAAGTCATTGGCATACTGATGCCCAGTCACCCTTCACGATAGTCCCAACCACACAGGAAGTACTATAGAGAAGCTAAGAGAGGGTACGAAACTCTGAATATGCTTTACGTCCAAGTGGTGTACCCCACACTAACTAATGGGAATTTAAAGCTGCAGTGTGTCGTTTTTGTTTTCACCTTGTGTTGATTGGTCTGACACGGCAACGCCAACCAATGGTGTGGGTTTGGTAGACAGGGAGAGAGTTCAAAACCATTACTATGTGTTGCCAGTAATGGCACGAAAAAGTTCACAATGGAGATACAAGTAACTTCCCCCTTTGTTGTAGCTCTCAAATCTCATTGCCACGTTTACATACCCCAATTTGACATATCCCGTTCATGTATAAAAGTGTCAGTTGACTCCTGAAGAAAAATGATTGGAGTTCCCTGGATAAAACAATCTTTTTAGTATAGTTCCAGGATGCATTGGGCCTAATGAACAAGCTGTTCACTATGTAGATAAGTTTGTTTCTTCATAGGATTTGGAGAATGTAGCATTAAATCACTTGCTCACCACTGGATCCTCTGCAGTGAATGGGTGCTGTCAGAATTAGAGAGCAATATTATGGATTAAAGACTTGTATTTTGGCCAAAAGCGACAGCTTTATAATGGACTGGAGTTATGTGAATTATTGTGATGTTTTTATGGCCTGTTTGGACTCTCATTTTGACGTCACCCATTCGCTGCTAAGAATCCATTGGTGAGCAAGTGATGCAAGCTGAATTTCCAAGAAGAATCAAACTTATCTACTCATGTCATATACTAATCTTACTCCACACTAACTAATGTGAATGTAAAGCTGCAGTGTGTCATTTCTGTTTTCACCTTGTTTTGATTGGTCCAACATGGCATCATTTGCTCAACCAAATGTGTGGGTTTGGTAGATGGGGAGAGTGTTTAAAACCATTACTTTCTGTTGCCAATAATGGCACAGAAAGTTCACTATGGAGACGCAACTAACTTCCCCCTTTGTTGTAGCTTTCAAATCTCAGTGACACTTTTACATACTCCAATTTGATACATCCCATTCATGTATAAAAGTGTCAGTTAACTCCTGAAGAAAAATGACTTAAGTTCTCTGGATAAAACATTCCTTTTAGCAATTGCAGGATGCATTGGGCCTAATGAACAATGAGGTTTGGTGACCTGTCAAAAAAGTTTAAGAAATGCATTGGTAAGTCAACTGCATTCCATCTAAAACTATGATAAGCAGATTATTTTAACATTATCATGCATGCAGACTAAATAATGACAGACTATATGGAACATTTGTTGAAGTATTGACAGAACAGTTCACCCAAAATTGTAAATTAGACCATCCAACATGTAGATGAGTTTGTTTCTTCTTCAGATTTGGAGAAGTTTAATATTAAATCTCTTGCTTACCAATGGATCCTCCCCAATGAATGGGTGCTGTCAGAATAACACTGCAATATCATGGATTACATACTTGTATTTTGGCCAAAAGCGATGGATTTAAGATGGACTGGAGTCGTGTGGATTATCATGATGTTGTTATGGCCTGTTTGGACTCTCATTTCAAAGGCTCCCATTCACTGTAGAGGATCCATTGGTGAGCAAGTGATACAAGCTAAATTTCCATGAAGAAACAAACTCATCTACCCATTTCATCTACTCAAACTCCTCTCACTCCACACTAACTAATGGGAATTTAAAGCTGCAGTGTGTCATTTTTGTTTTCACCTTATGTTGATTGGTCCGACACGGCAACACTGGCTCAACCAATGGTGTGGGTTTGGTAGATGCGGAGAGTGTTGAAAACCATTACTATTTGTTGCCAATAATGGGACGGAAAGTTCTCAATGGAGACATAAGTAACTTCCCCCTTTGTTGTAGCTCTCAAATCTCATTGACACATTTACATACTCCAATTTGACATATCCCATTCATGTATAAAAGTGTCAGTTAACTCCTAAAGAAAAATGACTGAAGTTCTCTGGATAAAACATTCTTTTTAGCAATTGCAGGATGCATTGGGCCTAATGAACAATGAGGTTTGGTGACCTGTCAAAATGCATTGGTTAGTCAACTGCATTCCATCTAAAACTATTATAAGCAGATTATTTTAACATTATCATGCATGCAGACTAAATAATGACAGACTATATGGACATTTGTTGAAGTATTACCAGAATATTTCACCCAAAATGGACAATTTTAGCCATTCATGATGCAGATAAGTTTTTCTTCATCAGATTTGGAAGAATGTAGCATTAAATCACTTGCTCACCAATGGATCCTCTGCAGTGAATGGGTGCCGTCAGAATGATAGAGCAATATTATGGATCATGGACTTGTATTTTGGCAAAAAGCAATGGATTAAAAATGGACTGGAGTTTTATCAGCAGTTTTGACTCTCATTCTGATGGCACCCATTCACTGCAGAGGATCCATTGTTGAGCAAGTGTTTTAATGCTAAATTTCCATGAAGAAACAAACTCGTCTACATCCTGAACGGCGTGAGCGTGAGTACATTTTGAGCAATTTTTCAACTATTATTTTAACCTACTGCGTGAAAACGAATGCCGTTTGAGGTCAGATCTTACGGGAATGCATCATGTGTAGGCACAAATTGGATTTAAGCACTGCAGTGAAGGAGAACATTTTCAGTGAATAATTAATAAGAATCCTCAAACAAAACATCATATGACTTCAGAAGACTTGGAAGCTAACGCAAAAGTCATGAGCACTAATTTGATGGTGCTTTTTTTCAGAAGAAAAGAAATATTTGTGTTTTCTGTTTTCATTTCTCCATTTTTGTGGAAGAAACCCTTTAACAGAACATGAAATCATTAGTCATATTATTCTTCAAAAATGTGCACCAAAAGTAGGTTTCATATCCTTACGGCTTCTACGCAAGTGTTCTGACTTCACATGAAGTTGATATCACTTCACATTTTTTTAAACAGCAAGAGTTTCAGCAGAACTTTCACTTCAGTGTGGTTTAGTTCAGTAAAATAGTCACACAGTAACTGAAAGCAGTATTCAAAGCACAGTACAGCCCGAGCTATTTTAAACAGCAACGTGGCTATTCAAATAGTGTGGAATGTGAGAGGGTGTGTGGTGATGTGTTCCTGGCAGTGGGGTGGTTTTCATTTATATAGGAATGCTTGTGTGATTCTTGTTTTGCTGAGCCATGGTAAATAAAGGAAAGCAACGTGGAAGACAAGAACATACTGTATGCAAATAACATTTTTACATTTCCTGATGGAAATGTGAACGGTGGATGCCCATGCAAAACCTGCCCCCATGGCCTAACTACCTATAGACTCTGGTCTCTAGATATGTCTCGGGATCCCTCTATAGGAGTCTATTTCGTGTTTTTTGGATTTGTATTTTTTGTATTATCATACATAATAAGGCTATATTAATCAGTCTGTAGAGTAACCAATATTACAAATAAAAAAGAAAAATAGCTGTTATAAAAAGTCAACTGATTCTAAAAATATTAACTTATGAAAATAAGTTAACTTTTATGGTTATATTTTTTTCCTCATTTTTATTTTAGTTTTAGTAATTATTTGATTTGTGCTTTTGCCATTTTTTTCTTTTTTGCCTTTATATACCAGTATTTCTATATACCTTTAATTAATATCAGTTTTAGTAATTTTACTAATTCAGCTTAATTTTATTTCAGTTAGCTGTCAAAGCAACAATTCTAATTTTTACATTTTGTATTTTTTTCATCTAATATTAACAGTTTATTTTATTTCAGGTTTATTTAAATTATTTTTTATCTTTTTTAATAGTTTTAGTTAATAACAATAGTGAAAATCTAGCAGCAAGCAGCAATTACCGGGGCTCAAGCACTTTAAGGCATTTAAGCAGAAATGAAAAAAGACATTACATATTTTTTTTAGCAAACCTGTAACCAACTAAATCAATGATTTCAAAAAGCATTTTTGGCAAATACAGGTAATTTGCCAAAGAAATATGATTTTTTTTTAAAACATTTATGACTGTTATAGCAGCAGCTGTGGTCTGATCTCTCTAAAACTTTGCATGCTTGTTTAGAATCACCTGTTGCATGTGCTCGCCAGGTTTTGTGAAGTTTTGAGCTTTCATTTAGGCTTTAGGGTAAATTTGTTAAGGCCCTTTTTCTAAACAACCCCGTTATAGCTTCCCAAAAGGTAAATTTAAACATTTTTTAAAATAATTATTACCCTAGAGAGTGCAGAGAATTGAGATAGCGTAAAACCTAGGACTAGTTTGCAAAAGTAGGTTTGATTGACAGCAGTGGTTCTAGAGGCAAAGTTGTTCGGAACGAGTAGGTCTATCGTATGATCTGAATATTGTGCGTACGTGTGATGCGATATCACCCCCCAGTGGCCAATTTCTTTCAAATTTCTCACAGACCTTTAGGGCCGCAAGTCAACAGGCCCACCAAGTTTCATTCTGATTGGTCTCTGTTAACCTAATAGGTGCTCAAAGTTCATCGGCCAATGGCGCTCATGTTTTTTGAGATACGGAAATGTCCTTATAGACGCTTGCAGCACTTTGAAAAAGACTGTGTGGTTACATAGTTATAGCCATTTTATTTTTTCCCCTCTATTAAGCGCCATCAAAAACCTAGCACTAGTTTGCAAAAGTAGGTTTTGGTTTTTCACATCTTCTCAAGCATTTAACTAACAGTTTGATTGACAGCAGTGGTTCTAGAGGCAAAGTTGTTCGGAACAAGTAGGTCTATCGTATGATCTGAATATTGTGCGTATATTGGAAAAACCACACAATATACAATAGTTTACACCCTTGAAAAATGCGATATCGATACCCCAAGATGCAAGTTTCATTCCGACTGGCCTCTGTTAACCTTGTCTAATAGGTGCTCAAAGTTCATTGGCCAATGGCGCCCATGTTTTTTGAGATAAGTGAATGTCCTTATAGACACTTGTGGCACTTTGGATCAAGACCGTGTGTACCAATTTTCACATCGATAGGATAAATGGTTGCATAGTCATGGCTGTTTTTATGTTTTTTTTCCTCTCTATTAACGCCACCAAGTGGTCAAGCTCCACGATTTTTTCCCTGAGACCTTAGATTGAGCTCTTATATAAGTGTTTTGAGTTGGGCAGAGATATGACATTTCGTTCAGGAGTTATAGGCATTTTACTAAAAGTAGCCCTGCCCTTTTTGAACATTTTGGTGTCCCTTTGCGATAGTGATTCGAAAGTTTAACTTTTTTTGGATAATTATTGATATTTACTCTCCAGAGAATCTTCCTGCACTGGTTTGGTTCCGATCAGGCGAAAAAAACCTAGAACTAATTTGCAAAAGTAGGTTTTTCCACATCTTCTCAAGCATTTAACTAACAGTTTGATTGACAGCAGTGGTTCTAGAGGCAAAGTTGTTCGGAACGAGTAGGTCTATCGTATGATCTGAATATTGTGCGGATGTTTGAAAAACCACACAATATACAATCATTTACGCCCTTGAAAAATGCGATATCGCCGATTTCTTTCCAATTTCTCACAGACCTTTAGGGCCATGAGTCAAACAGGCCCCAGACCCAAGTTTCATTCCGATTGGCCTCTGTTAACGTCTAGCAGGTGGTCAAAGTTCATCGGCCAATGGCGTCCATGTTTTTTGAGATACGCAAAAGTGCTTATAGGCGCTTGTGGCACTTTGGATCAAGACCGTGTGTACCAATTTTCACATCGATAGGACAAATGGTTGAGTAGTCATGGCTGTTTTTATCTTTTTTTCCCCCTCTATTAGTGCCACCAAGTGGCCAAACTCCACGATTTTTTTTCCCTGTGACCTCAGATTGAGCTCTTACATAAGTGTTTTGAGTTAGGCAGAGATATGACACTTCGTTCAGGAGTTATAGGCATTTTACTAAAAGTGGGCCTGCCCCTTTTAAAAGTTTTGGCACCCCTTTGCGACAGTGAGTCGAAAGCTCAACTCTTTTTTTGGATAATTATTGATATTCACTCCCCAGAGAATCTTCCAGCACTGGTTTGGTTCCTATCAGGTGAAAAAAAACTAGGACTAGTTCGCACAAGAAGGTTTTTTAAAAATACGCAGGGTAATGGACATATCCGAGTGCATGAGCCAAGGATTTTAACGACATAAGACACTTGAGCCTGCGACGAACGGTTAAAGGAGTTATGAGTGATTTCATACTTATGATCGCTGTAGCGTCCCCGTCAGGCCGATTGAGGCAAGCCCTGGTCACGTTGTTGGCGGTGTAAATACTACCATCCCTCAAAATATCAAGTCTCTACGACTTAGAGTTTGGTCTGCCCGATCAGTTTTACGTGGAGATTGCTGATCCTTGGCCAACTCTAACAATTACAATAGGGTTTCAGCATTACTCAAGAAGTCATATGATTTGAGGAATCATTCATGTCCGGTTGTACTCATTCTTTTTTTAATGAAGCATATTACTGCAGTTGACAGAGTTAAATCCTATGCAAATAAGACGATATGAAGACTACCAGTGTTGTATCCTGCGATTTGCATGTGATAAGCCCATGAACAGTAATATTCACCTTGGCCGAAAAAAAAAATCCCCCGTAAAACTGTCAAAACCAGACCAGAACAAGCTTCTTTTATTTAACACAAGCCAGGCATATTTTATGAAATCATTTCCTCAAGTCATATTTATTGAGTGAATTATTATAGGTACAAATAGTTACAAACTATTTACATGTCAAAATGGGGGTGAGCAAACCTGTTTCTCCAGCACTTCAAAGACACAATCATGTGATAAAAATGTCCACATAAACATTAAAAGCTGCTGCAAGGTGTTGTAGTGAGCTCCTGTGGCTTGTGAGAATGAGGCAACCGTGACCCTGCGATACCTGGTTAAGGAGAAGGCTGGCTGACCTCCAGGAATTGGTTGGTTAAACTCCAGGATCATGTTTTTGAAGGAGCAGAGGACTCAAACGCAGCAGAGCACGTACAGGAACACCCAACTGACTGCTCTTGAGCAGCAGCTCTGGAAAACAGGAACATCCTGTACAGAGAGATCCGAACGATAATGTTAGGAGATAAAGTTTGAGAAAGGCTGACTATGGATCAGTGGAACACTTCAGAACATACTGATCAGATATCCAGTACTACACAGAATAACTGACATAAAAGTTACATTTCTCTTATTATTTATTCAAAGAGAAGTTTGAAATACCTGAGTAAAGGCGTACTTTTTTTTTTTGTTTTGGCATCATTTTGTCAAATTACATCACACCAATTTGCTTGAAGTATATCAGGGCCTTAAGCATGGTCCATACGACTCTTGCACTATATTTCAAGACTTCTGAAGCCATATAATAGTGTGTGTGAGGAGCAGACTGAAATTTAAGTGGTGGAATATTGTTTTATGGTGCCTTTAGAGTTTCGTTTTGTGTTTCACTCAACTAAAAAAGTCACACTGGTTTGGAATGGTATAAGTGTGCTTATTTTCCTCTACATTCAACAAGAACCACCAGGTTGTGATCGTACCTTCCAGGTCAGATGCCACCATGTTCTTGAGGCTGGGGATGGAATGGTAGACCAGGAAGCAGGCTAACATGTTGACATCAGTGTCGTTGATCATCGTCTGTCTTCTCAAGTACGCTTGCAGCACACGACTGTTATCTGTGAGGTAAGAATAAGAACGTTGTTTGCTTAATTGACAAGGATTCAAGCTCGATGAAAAAAGTGTGTATGCAAAACAAAAAAAAGTTTATTATATTATAATAAACAATATATTTCAACTATTATTTTGTTATTATTAAATTAATCAATTTATTTATTTATTGAATTTATTTTTCAATGTAAATAATTATTTTATAATTATAAAACTAAATAAATAAACATAAATAAATATTCAGAAGCTGATCCAGATATGCTCTTGACAGGTTTTATGAATCTCACAATGAAATGTCTGTGCCATGTTTCAGTCAAAAAAAAAAAAAAAAAAAAATAAATAAATAAATAAATAAATAAATAAATATATATATATATATATATATATATATATATATATATATATATATTTTTTTTTTTTTTTTTTTTTTTTTTTTTTTCTCACATTGAAATAATTATACTACATTGAAATAATTATACTATATATAATTATATTACAAAATATATAATTATATTTAAATAATAAATATTAAATTGACAAATTTACATTATTATTATTATTATTATTATTATTATTATTATTATCATCATCTTTTGATTTTGAGTCGGAATCTAAACATGCTCTTAAAAAGATTTCATGACTCTCGCAATGAAATGTCTGTGCCATATTTCAGTCTAAAATAAATAAAATAAATAAAAATAAAAATATTTTTTTTCTAGTAAATAATACATTTAAATAATATTTATACTTAAATAAAGAATATTAAATTGACAAATTTATATTTATAAATAATTATTGTATAATCATAAACAAACAAATTTATTATTATTATTAATATTATTATTGTTTGTATCTTTTGATTTTGGGTCGGAATTTAACCCAGACATGCTCTTGACAGGTTTTATGCATATCACAATGAAAAAATAAATAAATAAATAAAAATTATTTTATAGTAAATAATAACTTAAATAATATTCTACATTTAAATAATAAATGTTATATTGATACATTTATATAAAAAAATATTTTTAGAATTAAAAGAATAAATAATAATAATAATAATACTAATAATAATAATAATAATAATAATAATAATAATATTATTATTATTTTAAACAAAAAAAAATGAAATGTGGTTTTTATAGTCAGTCATTAAGAATTTTTTTATTTTTGCATTTGGACACTGACAATTACTGTAAGCAAATGTCACCTTTTACTTATCAATGTAATGCAAAAATTTTAGTTCTCGTATTGTAATTATGTAATATCATTGTTCAATTACATTCAGAATACATTAAAGCCAGTATAATAAACACTACAATGATAAATATATTAAATCTTTTATAATTAGTTTTTTTGCATTACAGTATTGAGAAATTATTCTAAAATTAAACAATTTTCTTTAAGCATAATTTAATTTTTTTGTTCCTTTTGTTTTCAGGCTGGAATCTGATCAAGACAAGTTGTATGAAATTTCACCCCATTAACAATTTAAGTTGCCAACCCTGCAGAGAACAAACACGACTACAGCCTTTCACACTTGCTGCAGGTGTTGACCGAAACACTGAACACATGCAAGACACAAACGGAGAAAGCATATGAGCTAAAGATGCTAGACACTGAGGGCTGTGTCCTGTTCCTCACCACAGAGCCAGCGATCAAGGGCCCGGTCGGCCGAGCTCTTCATGACGGGCAGGAACTCGGAGCTGAGCAGCAGACCACGGCCCTGACCCTGTGTGTCTCTGAGCCGCTGCTGGAGGACTCGGCTCTCACACAACTCCAGCACCAGCTTCATCTGCCACAGACTGAACGTCTCACAGAGATCGCCCCGCTCCAGTGTCCGGACGGCCTATGGAGACCAGCACACATGTACAAATGTGTTAAGGGTCTTATGGGGCATTTAACTTAATGCACTCTATAATAATAACTATGTATAATGCACTCCTTTTGCCATTTATTTTATTTTAAAATTATTATTTTAAGAAAATAAGAGTTTTATTCAGCAAGGATGCATTAAATTGATCAAAAGTAACAGTACACAGTAAAATTCTACATGTTCAGTTTTGTTTTATATATATATATATATATATATATATATATATATATATATATATATATATATATATATATATATATATCTAGGCTGTTATAAAATAATAATAATAATTTATTAGCAATAAATTCAATAATAATAATAATAATAATAATAATAATAACAACAACAATTTATTTTATAATAGATAATAATAAATACTATTTATAATAAATTATTATTTTGCACTTAACATTAATACATTTATATTGATAAAGTATTATTTTATAATAAGAATACATTTATTATTAATATTAACATTATATCAAATAATATTAAATTATGCACAAAGAAAATATATTTTATATTTAAATAAATATTAAATTGATACATTTATATTAATAAATAATAATTTTATAATTATAAAAATAAACATATCATTATTATTATCATCATCATCTTCTTTTGATTTTGTGCCGGAATCTGATCCACACAAGCTCTTGACAGGTTTTATGAATCTCCCAACGAAAAGTTTGTGCCATATTTCATAAAAAAAATAAATAAATAAATAAAACAATACCAATATTTATTTTATAGTAAATAATACATTTAAATAATATTTTGTATTTAAATAATAAATATTACATTGAGCAATTTATATTAGTAAATATTTATTTTATAAATATAAATTAAATATTATTATTATTATTATTATTATTATTACTACGTATTATTTTATTATAATAATAATACATTAATTTATTATTACTGTTAAAAAAATAACAATATGGTTTTTGTATTTTGAAAATGATGCAGAAAATTCAGCTTTGCATCACAGGAATAAATTACATTGTACAATATGTTTAAATAGAATCCTGCTATTAATAATAGCAATAATATTTCACATTTTTACTTTTTATACTGTGTATTTATTTTGATCAAATAAATGCAGCCCTGGTGAGCAAAAGAGACTTATTTCAAAAACAACATCTTATACACTAGAGTATATTTAAAAAACTCACTGAAAAAATCCCCCTAATTGCCCTATTTTAATCAATATTTACATGAATTCACGCTTTACTGTAACTGACCTGGTCGATAGAGATGTGTGTTGGCAGCATTTCTGGGTATTCCTGCGTGACACATTCATACAAAATTGCTGACAGTAATGCCACTGTCTCCTGCTTCTGCAGAAACGAAATCAAAAATGTGTGAAAACTACAGCAACACTATCCTTCGACTCAATATCTACGAACAGCATCTGTGGCATGAAGTCAATTACTAAAAAAAATAATGTTGATTCATCCCTCAGTTGGAAATAGAAATAAATGTTTATAGTAATGCACACATATGGGAAACGTAGCTGGAAAGTGGGTCATATTTACTGTATTCATAGTTACAGTGACACATATTTTCTGGTTAAACGCTTTGCAGCGAGGCTCCAGGCGTCACCTTATTTCATTTGCTCTTCTATCATGTAGGAAAGAAATGACAATAAACCTGCTTTGATGTGTTAAGGTAACACTTTTGAAACTGAAAGTTTTTATTTGTGGTACGCCCGCTCTCCTGCTGAGCTTCCATTATAAGAGTATTTACTATAAACACATTTCCCGTTTGTTTATACGCAAAAGGAGGTGATTTGCATTACCGTATGTTGTATGTGGCAACATACTAAATGTCTTAAAGAAATGGTCATGGATTTAAGCATTTACGACATGCTTTTGATTTAATATGAGTTAATCCTTCTATACAAAGCAGTTTTTTTTTTTTTTTTTTTAAATGTGAGTCATCTAAATCATCCTTTCAAATCAGTTTATTCTCTCTATCATTGCACATATTACCATTTTACATGGTTGTGACGTGTCAAGTGACTATCATACTGGTCTCATATTAAGTCCTTTTCTTTTCATATTTCAAAGGATCCTATCACATTACTCAGGGATGCAAACAAAACAAAAAACAAAAAGATGTGACCCTCCTAGGTGAAAGCAAGTAAGTTTTTAAAATATCTGTTTTAAAATAAGGATTTACAATGGAATTCAGCAGGTGGATACTATTCAGTATGGCTATATAATAATAATAATAAAAATAATCATTATTATTATTATTGTTTTTTAATTAAAAATAAAAGGCATAAATTTAAATCAATAAAGAAATGTATTACTACAATAATATCATTGTACTGTAAAATAAAAGAATTGAGTATTTAATAATGACACTATTACTACTACTAATTATTATTATTATTGTTCTATAATATATTATACTACTGTACTGTAAAATAAAACAATTGAGTATTTGATAATGATACTATTACTAATAATTATCATATTATAAAATTATACTAACAACAATTATTTCTATTATAATAATAATAATTATTATAATTGTTTATCATTATTTAACTTTTTTTTTGCAAATCTTAAATAAAAAAATATATTACTTCAGTTATAATACTGTTGCACTGTAAAATATTATTGAAAATATAAAACTGAACAAAAACTGGAAAATAATCTAAATATATTATTAAAGTAACAATATTATTGTACTGTAACAAAAGAACAGACTATGTCATAAAGATGGACTACTACTAATAAAAATTTTATTAATATAATAATAATATTATAATAATTTTATAAAAATTGTAAAAACCAATAAAGAAATAATAAAACTATGGTAATGATACTACTGTACTATAAAATAAATATAATAATTATTTGATTGTATAATTATACTACTACTACTACTAATAATAATAATAATAATTATTCTTATAATTATCATTATTTTATTTTATGTTTTATTAAATTAAATCATTATTTTATGTTTTATTAAATTAAAACTTAAACCAATAAAGAAACATATTACTAAATTTATAATACTACTGTACTGTAAAATTAGTATAAGTATTTAATAACGACACTATTACTAGCACTACTACATCTACATCTTCCAATAATTATTGTTTAATAATTCTGCTAAGCTAACTAATATTCATTAGTTCATTAGTAATCTTCATTTCCTTGCTTTCTACCATTACACCATCAAGCTTTTTGATGGAAAACCACAGGGAGCCCTAAAAGCCTTTATTGACAACAGATCTGTAAACGATTCTCATTACAAAAGAACGCAATGCCGCACTACAAGCAATAAAACTAGGACCTATTTTGGATCCAAAAAGGCCATTTTCCAAAAAGTGACACGTTTGCATCCCCGATTAACTGAGGGAGGCCTAAATACTTTTTCAAGAACACAAGGAGGATTTGAGTGATAAAACATAATTTTTAGCAGAGCCCAGATCATTCCTTTAAGATCAAAATGACCCAGTATAATCCTTTAGGCTTTTCTTTTTTCCTCTGTCTATGTTTCAGTAGAAAACATCAATCATTGTACAATTGCATGCTGCAGACTGTGGGCTTTCACTTCACCCAAACAGTTTTTAAAAGATCAAGTCATCTCAGCAGAGCAAAATCTTGTCTCTGACAGCTATTTAGTATCCACATTTCCTTATGAATGCACATGGACAAGACTTCCCCTCTGTAGGAATATGAAAGCTTTTTTTCCTATTACACAAACCAAGCATTTTCCTTAAAACAACACGTTTATGGTCTCACATGCTTCATGTTTTCCGAGGCCCTGCAGAAGTACTCGGCGAAGGAGACCAGAGCCGCGTCTGAGGTGAAGGTTGAGATGGCCTCGGGCTGCGTAGGAGACAAACATGTGGGAGGGAAGGGAAAAATAGCTCACTGACATGAATAAAATTTTTTTGCAGCGGTTTTGAAAGAACACATTATGCTGCTTTAATCCAATTAGGAACACAAGACCTCTGCAAACATCCGGAAATATCTTTACACCTTTATCCTCTGTATTTGCATGAATGGATTAATGCTTGAATTATATGCAAACAGACATATGACACAGTAAATATTGACAGATGTCGGCCAAACTAGTTTGTGGACAGTACACTGTTGGTAATATTTAACTTGCACACAGACCGACCTTAAAAGTGCGCACTTCAGCGCTTCTGTTGTTGAGATTGGGGGCCAGTAAGCTCTTCCAGCCTTGAGGGTCGTCTTTGTAGGGCAGCTGTCCAGCGCGCAACTTTACGTACAGAACGCCGTCTTTGGATAGGATGGATCTAGAAAACAGAATGTTTTTTTTAAAAAAAAGCATATATTTGATCAGAAATACAGTAAAAACAAAAAAATTATGAAATATTTTAATTTAAAATAACTGTTTTCTCTTTGAATATATGTTTAAATGTTATTTATTTCTGTGATGCAAAGCTGAATTTTCAGCATCATTACTCCAGTCTTCAGTGTCACATGATCCTTCAGAAATATGCTGATTGGCTGCTCAAGAAACATTTCTGATTATAATTAATGTTGAAATTGTTTTTTTTTTTGTATATTTCCTAATATATATTATATATATTTCCTAATAATATAATCCTAATATAGCTTTTCTAAAAATGTCTATGAAATGTACTCTCTGAGTTAAAAAAAGAACATATATATATATAAATAAATAAAATAAATAGCAATAAATAATAATAATAATAATTATATATATATATATATATATATATATATATATATATATATATATATATATATATATATATATATATATATATATATATATATATAAAACAAAAAATTTAAATAAAAATAAATAGTAATAAATAATAAAATAAATAAAAAAATCTTACTGACCCCAAATTTGTCAGTGGTTGTGTATATGTGTGTGTATATGGACTTTTTTTTTCCACTGATCTTGTCAGAATGCTTTTTGGGATTGTCTTATACTTAAGAACATGTGTGATAGATTGCTCCTTTAGACTGCAAAAAGAAGTTTAGATAGCAAAAAGAAGCATAACACTGCTGCCTATCTATTGAAAAAAAGCATTCACATCTGGACCACAGCTAAGATGCCTTAAAAAACTGTCTAGATAGTCAGCTCACTAGGTTTTGGAACAGAGCTTTAAGATGTTTAGTTCGATTCCATCTTGCTTAATCTACATGCAGACTTACTGCAGATGTTGGGTTCCTTTACTGATGTCGATGTTCAGTTCCCAATATCTTGGACCTTTCACTTTAATCTGGATGCATAAAAAACAATGTCAGATTAGGGAGTTTGTATGAGCTATATTTGGAAGCGGTTTAATTTATTACCCGTTTCAGAAGGTGAAGTTCAGGCAGCATGGTGGGAGCCATCAACTCCACGGTCGTCTCCTCGTACCACTGCGTCTCCTATTAAACATATACCACATGCATGCACAAACAGATTAGAAACCCAACACCTTGCATCAGGATGTATACGTCTACTACGTGTGACTCTATGCCTGCGTGAGCAAAGACATCTTTGTAATTGCTGTGAACAGCTGGTTCCCTTCCTTTGGCTGGCGTTTCATTTAATTGAAAAGATGCGTCCTCAAAGCAGCAGGGGAAACATGGTCAGACGCCACGGTCAACCTTCAACAGTCCTTCGCTGTGTTTATCACCCAAGAATCTCTTTGATGTGGCCTAATGGCCTCGCACGCAACGGGACGGTTAAATGTTGGGATGTGGAGCTATGTGCTAATTTTGTTGTCTCCAACAACAAACGGCTTTCAAAGCTATTTCAGCAAGTGAAATGAGGACAAAAAATGTGATGTGAATCAAGAATTGAAAAAGGATCATTAAATGTTTCAGAGTCAGATGTGAAATCAGTTTGCAGTGCACTTTTGAGGTGGCTTTTTGACTCAGATATGGAGGTCAAAGGTCAAGTTCATCCTTAAGAGCATCACTACTTACTTCAAATATATCCTTATTTGCTAATATAATATAATAAACTTATTTGCTAAAATAATAAATACTATTTGCTTTAAACTTTAACCACCACTACATCAGTGAATTTAGCATAAAAAAGCTAAATTACCTACAACTACAGTCTAAAAATGAACGATTAACCATTATTAATAATGATTAACATTATTTTGTCACACACCCCGTGTAGGTGATTTCATCTGAGAAGGAAAGTAATTTCAGAGTAGATTATTATCATTAACTAAGACTAATAAAACATTTTTAAATTGAACAAAAGATGAAATAAAATGAAATATAAATATTAGGTGAAAAAGTTAAACTTGGTTAACTTAAGTGTCAAGGCAACATGAAATAAAAACAAACAAATACATAAATTAAACTAATAATAAAAAAAACAAAACAAATGCAATTGACACAATTACTAAAAGAGTAAAATTAAAATGAAAACTGAAATTACAAAAATAAAAGCTAAATCCAAATACTCAAAAAATATATAAAATAGTATTTAAATAATACTGAAATAACACTGTTTCAGAGACAAAGTTTTTTTTTTTTTTTGCATTTCAATGAACAATTACAAAAAAGGTTTTTTGGTATAAATGTGAATTTAAAAAGTTGAGTTAAAATAAATTAATTTTTGTTAAAATAATTTTTGTTAACTGAAATAAAGCTGAAATAAAACAGAAACATTAGATTAAAAACTTAAAAAAACATAGTAATCTTGCCTTGGCAACTAATTGAAATAAAATAAAATTTAGCAACAAAAAATTACCTACAACTAGTCTAAGATGAACGATTAACAATTATTAATAATGATTAACGTTTTATGTCACACACCCTGGGAAAGTCATTTTAGAGCAAGGTTATCAAATAAACTGGGGGGGGGGGGGGGGGATTATTATTTTTTTTTTCAATAAACAATTACAAAATTGTTGTTTTTTGGAATAAATGTTAACTTAAAAAAAATTAAAATTGTCTATTTTGATTTAATGTCGGCAACCAGCTTTGTTATTGTTGACTAAAATTAACACTAGACCTATTAAAAATAGGTAACAAAATAATAAAATGTAAACATTATATTAAAAAACTTATAAAGCTTAATAAACATAGAAATCTTGCTTTGGCAACTAATTGAAATGAAATAAGTTGAAGTATTCAAATTATTAAAACAAAAATAAATAAAGCTAAAAAGACATTTTGAAAAATGGGGAAAAAAAAACATGACAAAAGCACATAACTTGAGTACTGATAATATAAAAATTGCTAATGCTAATTCAAAAATTACACGCTGCACACAGAGTGACCTATTAAATATAACTAAAAAAAAAAATATTAATAAGTGACAATATCATTGGACTTTATTTAATTAGTTTTTTTTTTTTTTAATAAAATAATAAACTAAATAATAAAGTGTGGTACAACTATTATATTTTAAAATAAAAAGGGCATGTTAAATAAAAGCAAAACTATTTTATAGTAAACTTAATTTTCATCATTTTCAGGCCTAAATTAGGTCTTTTATTTTGGCAGGTTGCCTGCAAGTAAGTATACATGCACTGGGGTTTAGACTGAAGATCGTTGACTGAATGAAATTCTTTTACAGTATTATAGTTTGTCGATCTAAAATGGTAACTGCGCATTAACAGCTGTTAACCATGCCAAATAACACCGACTTTCATTGAATGTGGGTAAGAGTACGTTTTGAAAGACCACATCAAGGTGCGAGTCATGCGCAGCACATACCTTGTAGGTGACATCTAGCAAAGCGTAGCAGGGTTTGAGAGTGTCCACGTCTACAGGAACCAGCAGACGTGGTTCTGCTGCAAGCACAGCCAGATGGCGCAACGCCTGGAGGTGATACCTGCAAAGAGGAACAAGAGCATATGCTTAGAAGAAATAAAAAATGATTATTTATACTTCCAATCTTAACCTCAACACCACCTGTCAGCCTGACACACAATTGGTTTGAGTTAGAAACTGTGGAGCACGTGTTTCAATTATTATTATTATTAAGAATTTATTGTCATCTCTATTCTTTTTTTTTTTAGGAGTAGTAGCAGTAGTAGTAGTAAAGAGCAAATACAGTCTCCACAGAAAGTATTGGATATTTACAAATGATTAAAAAAATGTCTGGATGTACTGTCTTGTTTCAGACTGAAACTATTGAATGTTTGATTTAAATAAAACTCAGCTCTTTCTTTAAAACAAATGGCACTTGGTTTGATATCTTCTTATCTAATGCAACATCATTCACATACTTGTAAGTGTGACTCAAGTGTGTGAATGCTTTTTATGCCCAGTATATAACAGGACATTCACACCATGCAGATACGTGCATTTAATACACACACATTCACGATTCTGGGTAACAAGTCTCATTTACAGTAAAAATGAAAGTGGTTTTCCTCAGAAGTGAAGACAATAAAGCCGTATTTGCTCGTTGTGACGTGTGTGTGTCTGCAGCTGTTGTCTACCTGTTGTCTGTGCTGTGAGCAGGAAAATGAGGATAAAGTGCACAAAGGAGGGCAGCAATGGCCGAGTTGGAGGTGCTGAGTGTGTACCTGTGGGAAAAAGAAAAGTATGTCATAAAAATTAGGTTTTGACTTTTCTCTGACAGCATTTTTCCAGTTGAGAGAGAAAAAAAACGTAAATGAACAACGCATGTGAATTGACGTCGGAAAATTAGCGCAAAACAAACAATGGACACACATGCTGCACATTTAATTGTCCCCGTAGGCAATATTTCAGAGCGTGTGTGACACGCAATTGTGTAGCGAGGGGGAAATTGGTCATGCATTGTTCACCGGTACTATTTGTGCTCTTTGAAAAGGCCTCACTTAAAAATAATGGGCGAGTTGAAGAGTGCACTCGAACAGGTTCTGACAGGACGAGAGGCTCTTACTGCGCCTTTCACTGACCTGGTTAGAGGTCACCTTATTTCTCTTTAAAAACGCTCAAGAGCTTGTGTACCGGCCCACCACAACACCTGCAGCTCGCTGCTTCACACATGCATGTACATTTTTATATGCAATTTTTCTCACATCTACAGCAGCAACAGATTAGCAGCATATAAATAAGGTAAATTATGCATGAGTTTCAAAAAAAAAAAAAAAAATGAAAACAATCAATCATTCTCATGCTCCAAAATAGTGATGCATCCAATTTTTCAACCGAAACAGTACAGTAATTTTTGGTTTTAGCCAAAATGGTTTTAGAGGGCTAAAATCATTGACCAAAATTGTCATGTTCAGATGGTGTCAGTCAATTTCACGCACACAATGTGGATAAAACTACAAGAGGAAGACGTGTCAGCCGTATGGACGCTAGAGCTGGATTAACAATACTGTACCAAAATAAAATATGGATTCATTTAAAGCTTAAGATCAATAATTTAGTCTATGCTGTTTTCTCTTTATGCATGAACTAAATCACAAATTGCTGTAACAAATTGCTAAACTGATCATCTCTCTGCTTTACTACTAGTTATAGCACAGAATAAGCATGAATGAACATTATATGAACACAAACACATGAACTTAATCTCCAAAGCTGCTATGAGAGTCACTTCATGAGAATTTTACCATTTCATTTGAGAAAATTAACATCATATCATAGTGTATACACAAAAACTAACTGGTTACCTGTCAAAATAAAAGTATGGTTTAACATGTAACAGAAATATATTAGTCTTGTATTACTTTTGTACAGTATAATGTAGGTGTTTAAATATTCCTATTTCTGGCAAATTTAAATAAAACAATTAAATGGTAAAAAAAAAAAAAAAAAAAAAAAAAATCTTACAACAAGATTAACCACCTAATTGTAGAAAAAAATTCTACAATTATTATTACATTTTTTTAATAGAATATTCACACAATTTTTCTTCCATGTATTACTTTAAACAGAAAAACCTCTGTTTGTTTGGCAACAAATAAAAGGGTTTCATTTTCATTTCACTAAAAATAAATAAATGTTTAATGCCTTCATTTAGTTATCAGAAAAATTAAAACACAAGAATTTCTGTGTGAATTTCATTCCCACCATGTAGATACAAGCACTTAATAGACACACATTCGCGATTCTGGTAACAAGTCTCATTTCCAGTAAAAATGAAAGTGGTTTTCCTCAGAAGTGAAGACGATAAAGCCATATTTGCCCGTTGTGACGTACGAGTGTGTGTGTGTGTGTGTGTGTCTGCATGTTTGCAGCTGTTGTCTAGTTGTTATCATATCACATGTAAACTGATTATCTCTTCCGCTTTACGACTAGTTATAGCACAAAATAAGCATGAATGAACATCAGAAGCTGTTGCACAAATAGTGTTGTTTTCAGTAAACAACAGGTCATTCTAGTAAATACATACACTATATTACATATTTATTATATTTTCACTGAACCTGTTGTCTTCAATATGTTTGAATTAAAAGTTTTTATTATAGCCATCGTTTAAATTTCAACAACATAGCGGAGTAGAAACATAATTCTGTAATTAAAAATTTGCTAATTAATTGTTTGTACAGCTCAGTTTTATTTTGAATAATTTATTGGTCATTAAATAAAATAAATTTTCAGTTTTGGCAAAATTTTAATTCATTTTTCATTTCTGTGCATCACTATTCCAAACCCATATGAGAATATGATTTTCTTTCTTCTAAATTTAAACTTGCAAATTTAATATCAAGGCTGAATCTCATGCACCGTGTGACCGAATGTAACTTCGAATATGCAGAAGCGTGAACGACTCATGAGAATGAGTAAATGATGACGGAATTCATTTGTGGATGAACTTCCTTTAATGCATTATTTAGCAAAGAATGAATGTGGGGTCAAAGGAGATAAAGAAGGCATTCCAAAACAGAGGAAGTATTATGATAAAGGCTATTACCGCAGTTTTAAAGTCAGGGGACAAAAACACAATAACGCTTTATCTGCGGTTATAAATAGCATGAACTGTAGCTGGCATGTTCTCACGCTTTGCCTGGCTGCGTACCAACAACCTTTGTCCTGAGGAATCATTCATGTCTGCGTAGGATGAGTTACAATGAGTCCTAGAAGTAAGTAGTAAATATTTTTTAACTTCCATTTTAATCATCCCAAAGCCAATGAGTTTTTGGCCTGAAATAAGGTCTGTTTAACACAAGCTCATGTTTTATTCTATAACATGATATACACCAGTAATATCCCACTCATGACTTTAAGCTTTTACATTTCTTGAAAAATGCAAACACTAAATGGAACTACAGAGGTTGTATCTGTGACATTTAATGAAAGCTATCTTACTCAATCTACCGTGACACATTGCTGCCACACACATATTATTTTTTCCAATTAACTATGTCGTAATAACGAGATTTGTTGTTTGTCGTTAAAATGACGTTTTCTCGTAAAAACGACATCTTTTCTCGTAATAATGAGATGTTTTCTCATTAAAACGACATCTTTTCGTGTTATAACGAAATGTTTTCTCGTTAAAACAACATCTTTTCTTGTAAAAATGACATCTTTTCTCGCAATAACGAAATGTTTTCTCATTAAAACATCTTTTCTCGTTAAAACGACATCTTTTCTCGTTACCTTGAAATGTTTTCTCGTTAAAACGACATCTTTTCTCAAAAAAAACGACATCTTTTCTCGTAATAACGAGATGTTTTCTCATTAAAACAACATCTTTTCTCGTTAAAACGACATCTTTTCTCGTAAAAACGACATCTTTTCTCGTAATAACGAAATGTTTTCTCGTTAAAACATCTTTTCTCATAAAAACGACATCTTTTCTCGTATTCAACTTCCATCTTTTCTCGCAATAACGAAATGTTTTCTCATTAAAACATCTTTTCTCGTTAAAACGACATCTTTTCTCGTTACCTTGAAATGTTTTCTCGTTAAAACGACATCTTTTCTCAAAAAAAACGACATCTTTTCTCGTAATAACGAGATGTTTTCTCATTAAAACAACATCTTTTCTCGTTAAAACGACATCTTTTCTCGTAAAAACGACATCTTTTCTCGTAATAACGAAATGTTTTCTCGTTAAAACATCTTTTCTCATAAAAACGACATCTTTTCTCGTATTAACGAGATTTCTCATTAAAACATCTTTTCTCGTTAAAACGCCATCTTTTCTCTTTACAACGAAATGTTTTCTCGTTAAAACAACATCTTTTCTCATAAAAACGACATCTTTTCTCATAATAACGAGATTTCTCATTAAAACATCTTTTCTCGTTAAAACGACATCTTTTCTCGTAAAAACGACATCTTTTCTCGTAATAACGAGATGTTTTCTCATTAAAACATCTTTTCTCGTTAAAACGCCATCTTTTCTCTTTACAACGAAATGTTTTCTCGTTAAAACAACATCTTTTCTTGTAAAAATGACATCTTTTCTCGCAATAACGAAATGTTTTCTCATTAAAACATCTTTTCTCGTTAAAACGACATCTTTTCTCGTTACCTTGAAATGTTTTCTCGTTAAAACGACATCTTTTCTCAAAAAAAACGACATCTTTTCTCGTAATAACGAGATGTTTTCTCATTAAAACAACATCTTTTCTCGTTAAAACGACATCTTTTCTCGTAAAAACGACATCTTTTCTCGTAATAACGAAATGTTTTCTCGTTAAAACATCTTTTCTCATAAAAACGACATCTTTTCTCGTATTAACGAGATTTCTCATTAAAACATCTTTTCTCGTTAAAACGCCATCTTTTCTCTTTACAACGAAATGTTTTCTCGTTAAAACAACATCTTTTCTCATAAAAACGACATCTTTTCTCATAATAACGAGATTTCTCATTAAAACATCTTTTCTCGTTAAAACGACATCTTTTCTCGTAAAAACGACATCTTTTCTCGTAATAACGAGATGTTTTCTCATTAAAACATCTTTTCTCGTTAAAACGCCATCTTTTCTCTTTACAACGAAATGTTTTCTCGTTAAAACAACATCTTTTCTCATAAAAACGACAAGTTTTCTCGTAATAACGAGATGTTTTCTCATTAAAACATCTTTTCTCGTTGAAACGACATCTTTTCTCATAATAACGAGATGTTTTCTCGTTAAAACGACATATTTTCTCGTAAAAACGAGACGTTATGTTCAAGACTGTTTTCTTAAACCTGCACTCGCCCGCTCCCACTGCATTTCTGACCAGGACCGCCCGCTCCCGCAACCCACGTGTTCCACTCGCGCCCGTGCCCACGTCGTCTACGCCCACTCTCGCACATTCCCATGAACTTTCTCTCAGAGCTTGTGAAAAATGCACACAAATACTCAGACTAAATATTTGTTCTAGTTAACGTCTAGAATAACAGGCTTTAAACATGATTGAGTTTAAATAAGATTAAGTAATGCTAAACCAAAGCACCACATGTGACAAACACACTGGATATTTTAGCGTTATAAAACATTAACCGTTAAAACAAAACCACAACTAGCGGCAACTCAGTTTTTAAACATGGGCTAGCCTACTGCATGATACACAGGCACCAAACGATTAACTAAACAAACAGTTTATCTTTAACAAACAGTTTAAAGAAGAAGTCCACTTCCAGAACAACAATTCTCATCCAAGATGTGTATGTCTTCAGTCGTAAAGAAATTATGGTTTTTGAGGAAAGCATTTCAGGATTTTTCTTCATATAATGGACTTCAATTGTGCCCACGATTTTGAACTTCCAAAATGTAGTTTAAATGCAGCTTCAAAGGGCTCTAAACGTTCCCGGCCGAGGAAGAAGCGTCTTATCTAGCGAAACGATCTGCCATTTTTTTCGAAAAATAAAAATTTGTATACTTTTTAACCACAAAAGCTCGCGAATAGCACAGGCTCTCAGACGCGCGCCCAGTGGACTTCTCCTTTAATAAGCCAAAGCACAACTTTAACTTATTAAGTAAATAAACACATCGAACTTAAACAGGCTACATATAATTTAAAGAAATTAAATACAAAACGAAAAAAATAAAATAATTAGAATGTCTCAAAAAAATCTCAAGATTTCACATTCACAATAGCTTGCTTAACAGGCTGTTGCAAAAATGAAAATAAATAATACTTTCTTTCTTGCTAAATAAATAACTAAATAAATAAATAACGTAGCGTAATTAACAAAAAAAAAAAGACCAGTACGTCTTTCTTCCAAGATCCACAAAAACACAATGAATGTCCTCTCTGGAGAATTAAAGCGAAAGTGATGAAAACGAGTAAGTAAATGAACAAGTAAATGAAGGCGGCACAAACAGAAGGCTCTAATGTTACAATCTTACCCAAGCATTCCATTATGAGAATATTATCATAACAACATGAGTCGGTTTCTCATTTTGAATGACGATTATATAGTTTTAAAAGCTGCTGATATAGACTGCTAAATCTTTTCACGTAGGCGCAGAACTCGCGTGTTAGTTTGCAGTCGGCTGTAGTCTGTGCAGTGCGTTCAAGCACAGCTTTTTGTCCAGATGCTGCCGACGCGAGGCGACAACACTGTTGGCTTTCGTAGCCGCTAGTTATTTGAAGTCGGCCTGGTGTTTCCCGGCCTTTACATGCCAAATACCACCGTTCCCCGCGGGTCTTCCGCAAAACTTTCTGAATGCCCACTCCCGCCCGCAGCAAAGGTCCCAAACCCAAATGCAGCCCTCTAGTACATTTTTTTAAAAAGAGATTGAAAGATTTTTTGGAAGATTTCTGAAGTCATAGGGCTGTGGTGTAATTCATTTATTGACTTACTTCAGCTTTGTACATCTGGTGATTGTATTTAGGCTTTCAAATTAGAATATAGATTTGAAGATATTTCATGATGAGGAATCAAACTTTTGCTGGCCACAGAACTTCTTTTATCCAATAATCCAAAAGCCAATGGAAAAATCCTACTGGCTTTTTGTCGATGGATTTAAGGTGATGCTAACTTCTGTTGGACTATAAAAATATGAAAGGAAAGAAGGAAAAGGAAAGGATGTGACATGTGGCAAAGTATGGTGACCCATACTCGGAATTTGTGCTCTGCATTTAACCCATCCAAATGCACACACACAGTAGTGAACAAACGCGCACACACACACCCGGAGCAGTGGGCAGTCATATTGCTATTGCCGCGGCTCCCGGGGAGCAGTTAGGGGTTTGGTGCCTTGCTCAAGGGACTCACCTCAGTCGTGGTATTGAGGGTGGAGAGAGCGCTGGTTATTCACTCCCCCCACCTTCAATTCCTGCCGTAACCTTACAACCGTTTACAAGCCCAACTCCCTAACCATTAGGCCACGGCTGCCCCTAGTCATCCCTGCAGCGCTTTATACTTAGGAACAGGGATTTGTTTAATACTTTAACTCTAAGAATGGGCAAAAGTAACAGTGATGTTTGCCTTAGCAAGTGCTGGGTAGTTAAAAATTGAGTCTTTTATGCATTTCTAAATCCATATGAAACTCAAGCTCAACTAACCTCCCTCCGCCCAGGAAGAGCAGGCCCAGAGCCATGTGATGGGCCATGTGGAAGCCATAGTTCATCTCGCCAAAGGTGCGTTTGTGGAGGAAGCGGCACAGCTGCAAGACTTTCAAGTTCCCTGAACCGGACATCACCATTGAAACCGCCAGAAGGACCATGCTTAAACACGTTTGCAGGTTATACTGCCCTGTCTGGAGGATACCGGACATTGTGTGAACATATATTTGCAATTACGTGATGACATTTACCTTTAAAGGAAAACAAATGATTACCACTGTAGCTGTAGAGGTCGTTAGACACTGCATGAAGTTTCGGGCAAATTTGTACTGAAGGAGAAACAAAACATTAAGAACATTCAGAGAAAAATCACAAATCTGTAAGTGGGAAGTAAATGTCCACTTACTAAGCAATCAAAAGCATCTGAATTTGCAGAGCCAGCAAACCGGAATCCCACGGCCAGACAGCCTCCAGCAATTATATAGTCATGCGCTTGACTGTGGAAACAGTGACAAATGTCAGCCATATTTCACTCATCCAGTCATCAAAGGAACAAAAACTCATTGGAAAGTCATAATAGAAAACACCTCCACATGTGTGAAAAACAGTCTGTGGGTATAAGGATCTCCTATAAATCACACGAGTCGATCAAAACTTCAATGAGAATCTGCTGCTACTCACACTAAAGTCTCCATGTTGAGATCCTCAGAGACGGACGTCTGCTCCTGGTTTCCGATGTTTTCTTGGATGATCTGAAAATGCAAAGCTTATTTTTAAACATGTCATGACATGTCACATCACATCATCTCTGTTCACTAAAAATGAGCCAAATTAAGTATAAGATCAATCCTAGAAACAAAGTCCTTTTCAAGGAAAGTCAGTTGACTTGGCAGCCATATTTGCAATGCTTCCAGGCAGCTATTTTGGGCATACAAGACAGTCTGTCCATTTAAATGGGGAAATGTTGAATCGCAAAAACAGTTTGACAAACTCACAATTTTGGGTTAGTTCACCCAAAAAGGAAAATCCTCTCATTAATTACTCACCCTCATGTCATTCCAGACTCCTTAGACCTTCGTTCATCTTTGGAACACAAATTATAAACACAAATTCTGATTCAATCCAAGAGCTTTCTAACCCTGCATAGACAACAATGGAACTAAGAGGTTCAAGGCCATTAAGGACAATTAAACAGTTAGTCCATGTGACATCAGTGGTTCAACCTTAATTTTATGAAGCTACGAGAATATGTTATGTGCGTAAAGAAAACAAACGCACTTTCGTACTCTCATACGTGCGTCAAAGACTGACAGCGTTTTTTTTAATTTTCTTTGAGCACAAAACATTCTCATAGGTTGTACAAAATTATGGTTGAACAACTGATGTCACATGGACTATTTTAACAATTTCCTTATTACTTTTATGAACCTTTTTATGAAACGAGGTAGTTTTGTTGCCGTCTATGCAGGGTAAGAAAGTGTTCAGATTTTTTAAAAAATATCTTAATTTGTGTTCCGAAGATGAACAAAGGTCTTACAGGTTTGGAATGACATGAAGGTGAGTTTTTAATGACAGAATTTTCAATTTTAAGAGAACTATTCATTCGAATGACACCTGACATAAATTCATAAATGTTGTTCCTTACTCTCAAATGGCATTAAAATGTGTATACTTCAGATTCGTCAAACTAATGTGTCTCAGAATTTTATAGGAACTGGATCTTCTAACGGCAGCTGCAGTGATGCGACAAGTTTACAGCTTATTCATATTAATACAAGTGCACTGTCTTGGCAAATCTATATTCTTTGGATAGAAGTCAGCAGAATGGAAGAATTTTTGTATCTCCCTTTATTTAAAATTTTATCTATTTGTGGTTTTTGTAAGAATCCAAAGGAGGAAGAAATTTTCCATTGACCTACACTGATAGAATGTTTAGCATTCAAACATTCCAAAAACTAACCATCAGTGATGATGTCATCGACATTTGAATACTGAATTGTGATTGGTCTTTTCAATTTGCATGCAAAAATAAGACAATAAAAGCAACTAGATTAACAAAAACAGTCAGTTTTGAACAATTTCTAAAACTGATAGAAATATAGCTGCAAGCAGCGCTTTAAGGCATTTAAGGGCATATGAAAAAAGATGTTATTTAGCAAGCCTGTGTTATAGCGCCAGCTGTGGTCTCCTTAAAACTTTGCATGCTTATTTAGAATTGCCTATCGCATATGCTCACCAGGTTTCATGAAGTTTTGAGTCTTCCTTTAGGTTTATATGATTTTGGTTACATTCGGACAGGCCCCTTTTCTAAATGACCCTTTGATAGTTATAACTGAACTGCAGTGTTTTTTTTTCAGATTGAGCGAAAAACCTAGGACTATTTCGCAAAAGTAGGTTTTTTATATCTTCTGAATCATTTGACAAACGATTTGATTGACAGCAGTGGTTCTAGAGGCAAAGTTGTCCAGAATGAGGAGTTTTATCATGTGACACGAATATCATGTGTATGTGCAAAAAAAGCGTGCATTATTCCGCCGTAATAATCAAGGAACTTTGCTGCTGTACCATGGGTGCAGCATGCGCAATGACATTACGCAGTGCCTGAAAATAGTCTCCCTGTGCAAGCAGGGGGTCACACTGGTTATGTTGATGGACATTAGCCTATTTTCAGGTGCTGCGTAATATCAGTGCGCCTGCTGCACCTATGGTACGGCAGCAAAGTTCCTTGATTATTACGCCGGAATAAGAGTATAGGTCCTAGCCATATCGGCCTAGAAAATCACAACTTTTCATTTTCTGTCGGTCTTAGTAACTACAGAAGAGTCAAGTTTTAAATAGGAAAAATATTGAAACTCTTGATGCTAGATGCTATGCTAAGCTGTGCTAAAAGTGCTACCGCCAGACCCGGAGATCAGCTGAATGGATCTGAAAACAGTAAAACTCAACTGTTAACTCTAGGGTAGTTCGAAAAAATATTTTCAAAAATAGTGTTCCTTTAACCTTGTCTAATAGGTGATCAAGCTTCATCGGCCAATGGCGGCCATTTTTTTTTTTTTTTTTTTTTTTGAGATATGCAAATGCCTTTATAGACACGTGTGGCACTTCGGATCAAGACCATGCACAGCGATTTTCATGTTGAGATAACAAATGGTTACGTAGTTATAGCCATTTTTATGTTTTTCGCTCTTATAGCACCACCAAGTGGCCAAGCTCTGCGATTTTTTTCCCTGTGACCTCAGATTCAGCTCTTACGGAAGTGTTCTTACGAGGATATCTCATTCCATTGAGGAGTTACAGACATTTTACTAAAAGTAAACATTTCGAACATTCGAACATTTTGGCATCCCTTTGCGACGGTGAGTCGAAAGTTAAACTTTTTTTTTGATAATTATTGACATTCGCTCTCCAGAGAATCTTCCTGCACTGGTTTGGTTGCAATCGGGCGAAAAACCTAGGACTAGTTCGAAAATTGTGCCAAATCTGAGGCATGCGCTTTTACAAAGACATAAGACACCCAAGCCTGCGACTGAGCGATTTCGTACTTTTGATCGCTGTAGCACCTCCGTCAGGCCGATTGGGGCGAGTCTGGGTCACGTTGTTGGCGGTGTGAGTACTACCATCCCTCCAAGTTTCAAGTCTCTACGACTTACATTTTGGTCTACATGTTCAGTTTTATGTGGAGATTGCTGATCCTTGGCCGTTCTAACAATTACAATAGGGTTTCTAAGAAAATTTACATCAAGTGGATGTGCAACAACTGCAGCATGGTGAAATTACTTATACACACTTCAATGACCTTCCTCTCCCTGCTCTCTTGCTGAATGACCTGCACACCACCTCTATGGCTGAGGTGACCAAACAGATCTGCGTTGCTAAATATTTGATCAACCTATGAACTTGCAGGGGAACAGGAAGCGAAAACATGACCTGAAGCAAAAATGTGCTTCCTCTTGAGAGATTAGTTGGAAACAGAACATAATGCTGGAGCTCTAACAAACCTGAGGCACATTACTGGTCACCCAGTCGGCGTTGGGAAAGATCTCGTCCCACATGATAAGACATCTGGCCAGCGTCTGTAGAGAGAACAAAGACACAGCTACTAAACACAAAGAGCTTGCTATGAATAAACATTTTACGCTGAATTGTAAAAGAGGAAATATTTGCACATCCCTTTCTTTTGTAAGCATTCATGTTTATTGGTAGGCTCTGTTCCAAAACCTAGTGCGCTTGAGCTGGCTTGCCTACTTGGCAGTTGCCTTGTAAGGAACCGTTCACATCAAATGCAATTTTGTTTAGAAAATTTAAATGCAGAGAAGTGGAATAAAAAACAAAACAAAACAAGCTTTTTAAGTTAAACTTATTTTAACTTGACACAATGTTCTAAAAATATGGCAGTCATGCACTAGATGCTGTGAAAGACAACGTGAGTGCAATGGTCAAATACATCCATCTAGTATGTCTAGTAATTGTCGAGCTCAAATTATTTTTTTCACGCAGATTCATTTTCAAATTATTCATTGCTTATTTTAGTAAATATCATCTAAAATAAATATAGGTTTTCATTGCCAAAATTATTATACCTCTTTATTTACTCACATCTCATTTTGATATTGTATATAAGCCTATACCGACTTTATATCAATGGCCATCCAAAAATCCATATACGATGACCTCTACTTTTTACTATGAAGAGCTAAAAATTACATTTTGTTCAACTATATTATATTAAAATGTACATTTTAAAAAAATGTACCATAGAAATATTATGTTCTGTAACGAGTATGACTGTTATAGCACCATCGTTGATGCGATCCCCTTAAAACTTTGCACGCTTGTTTAGAATCACCTGTTTCATTAAGTTTTGAGCTTTTCTTTAGACTTTATAGGATTTTGGGTAAAGTCGGACAGGCCCCCTTTCTAAATGACCCCGTTATAGCTTCCCAAAGGGTAAATTTCAACATTTTTTCCAGATATTTTCATTCCATTTCCAGAGAATTGTACTGCAGTTTTTTTTTTCCAGACTGAGTGAAAAACCTAGGACTAGTTCGCAAATCATTCTCAAACATTTAACAAACGACTTGATTCACGGCGGTGGTTCTAGAGGCAAAGCTGTCCAGAATGAGGAGTTCTATCGTATGATACGAATATCGCGCATATGTGCGAAAAGCCGTCAATGCACAATCGTTTGCGCCCTTGAAAAATGCAATATCGCCCCCCAGTGGCCAATTTCTTTCAAATTTCTCTCAGACCGAACAGGCCTACTGAGTTTCGTTCCAATCGACCTCCGTTAACCTTGTCTAACAGGTGCTCGAATTTCATTGGCCAATAGCGGGTAGGTTTTTTGAGATACGCAAATCTCCTTGTAAGTACTTGTAGGCACTTGAGACCAGTCCATGCCCACCGATTTTGATAGGACAAATGATTACACAGTTATAGCCATTTTTATGTTTTTTCTCCCTCTTATAGCGCCACCAAGTGGCCAAGCTCTGCGATTTTTTTTCCTGTGGCCTCAGATTGAGCTCTTACATAAGTGTTCCGAGATTGGTGGAGAATTCTCTCATTCCGTTCAGGAGTTATAGGCATTTTACTAAAGGTGGCCTTGCCCCTTTCGAATGTTTTAGCGCTCCTTTGTGACGGTGAGTCGAAAATTCAACGTTTTTTTGAATGATTATTGATATTTACTCTCCAGAGAATCTTTCTGCACTGGTTTGGTTCTGATCGGGTAGAAAAACCTAGGACTAGTTCACAAAAAGTAGGCTTTTCGAAAAATGCGAAATACCTAAAAAGTTGAGCCTGTAACTGACGATTTAGAAGTTATGAGTGACTTTGTACTTTTGATCGCTGTAGCGCCCCCGTCAGGCCGTGGGGTGAGCCTGGGTCACGCTGTCGGCAGTGTGCGTACTACCATCCCTCCAAGCTTCAAGTCTCTATGACTTACGGTTTTGTTAGCATGATCAGTGTTACGTGGGGCTTGCTGATGCATGACCATTCTAACAATTACAATAGGGTTTCAACGCTACATGCTGAACTAATTATATCGATACTTTTTAGTACTGAATGAATTACATTTTGTTACAGATTACAACAATCTTGGATATAGTAACTTTTACCTGTAAAAAAAAAAAAAAAGTCTGTTATGCAGCTTGATTTTGCAAACTTTTCGTATTTGCTACAATATTATTGTAATTCAAAGAAAATGTCTTAAATCCATATTGCAAAATAAGGTGGATATGCAGTACTCCTATTGAATTTGGTCAGACTAATATATATTATATAAGTCAGCATAAAATACTACCCTTTAGAACAGTATTAAAACACACACAAATGTCTATAAAGGTAGCACTCTAGGTTTTGGAACATTTCCATAGTCACAGAAGGCCAGAGAAAAACCTGAAAAGGAAGTGACCTTCATGTGGGTTAAAAAGCACAACAGGCTAAAATGACCCCATGTGTCGCCTGAAAAACCATCGTAAAACATGAGAACACTTGGTTAAAAAAAAAAAAAAAAGTGTGACTGAACCCAACGTGAGGTGTTAATGTGTAAATCCCTGTGAGCCCAGAGGCTAGAATGAACTTCTGATGGCTGTCGGCCCTGTAACACTCTCTCACCCTCAGCAGCAAAAACTCAGGCTTGATGAAGTCCAGCAGGAACATGGTGTCCGGGGCTTTCAGCCAATCAGCGATAGACCTGGTGGAGTCCAGAGAGACAGGTGTGAATGTGAGAGAAGACAGGACGAAAGAGGACATGCACTGAACATAAGAGCTAAAGATGAGGAAAATGTCAGAATTATTCACACAGAAAGAAACTGTCAGGATTCAGAATTAATAACTGAATTTACTTTAAAGGTGAGGTGTGCGATTTTTGTTCTCATTCTTATCCTGAATTATTGCACACAAAAAACTGTCTAATTTGTAAGTTGACAAGAAAGTACAACACAGTTTCAAAACTTTTAGGTGCCTGTCAATTTCTACATCAACCAAAGTTGCGAATTTGAGACAAGATATCCGTTTGCTCAACAACTGATGACAAAAGTGTGCAGAAAGAGCAGTGAAATCATAATATACGCAATACCACTTGCTGCTGATAGCGCAGTGTTGCTATTGTTAACTAAACATTATTGAAAATCATTTCCAGCATTTAACACAGCTGAAATAAAATCTAAAATATTAATCTAAATATCTAAATATTAAATAAAAAAAAAAAAAAAAACCTAAACAAAAATGAGTAATGCTGTCTTGGCAAGTATTAAAATGACTAAAATTAAACCTATACAGAAATATATATATAAAAAAAAGTTATAAAAATTACAAAAGCATACAATTTGTAAAATTAAAATGAAAACAAAGTATAAAAATAAAATCTAACTCAATATATTATTAGATACTATAATATTATATAGATATAAAACATTCTTTGATGCTTAAAGTTAAGATGCGCTTCTTTGGTTTTTCCATTTAGAAATGAAAATGAAGTAGGCGAAAAAATAAAACTCACCTATTATTTGTTTTCAGGTAAATCATAGCTAGGGCAAGTGTTGCACCAGGACAGGTCACATCCACATTAATAGTGTCACCCTCCTAAAAAAAAAACAATAAATAAAATAAAATAAAAACATACCTTTAATATCTGTGTTGCCTTTTGAACCTTTAGGTAATGCTGTGTAAGGGTAAGTTCAGTGTACTACCATATTATTTAATTAAAATATAAATAAATACAAATTTCTGTAGTTGCTTTTTCAAATAGTATCCTTTTAAGGCCATCTAAAACTGCACTGCTAGATCTCTTATGCTGTATAAATTATTTAATTCTGCTTCCTTAAATTCACATTCATATGCCTCAACACGAAAGCCATACTTTTCTAGTGCTCTCCTTACACACTGCACTGAAATGTTCTTCCTCCTTTTGTCATGTTATCTTGCAAGTCTTTGGCTGTACGTTGCAGGTTTTTCTTAGTTGCTCTGATCAAACATTCCTGTTCAACACCCTCAAATATTTTCTGGTACAACACACTTTAAGGAATAAGGCTGCCAGCATGTAGCTTCATGTAGCCTTAGACTTGACCATATTTGATACTCAACTAGAGCATATGCATGGACTAAATGTATGTAATTTTTAATTTAATGTCATTTTCTAATAGAGTTACTAAAAGCTTAACTGTGTTTTAGGACAATTTTGTTCCCTACCATAAAAATAAGTGACTAAAAAACAACAAAGTTGAATGGGGTTGAATAATTATGACATTATTAAAAAATCCTGTTATGCAAAAAATTAAATTACTTATTGACAGTATCACTTTTAATATGCCAGTAAAGTGTTGTACATGCAATTTTTATAAAGTCCTGGATCTTCAGAAAAGCTTGTATTTGTAAACTACTGCAGTCTCAGTGCAGAGTTGAATAATTTTGATTGCAACTGTAGTAGGTAAATAGTATGCAGCGAGAGGATATTAGTGTTGTGTTCTGAACAACCCTTGCTTTCCCATACAATAATATAAACTGTCAAACACGACCACATGAAAGGTGTGGCATTATTCTCAGCACATAGAAATCTCCAAATGAATAAAAGCTCTTTGATGGTTAAGTCATGACTCCACCTTGATCTGATAGCTGGGAGACTTGTGTTTTTCTCTGTTGATGCCAGCATGCGTTCGCCGATGACCTCCCACCATATACTGATAGAGCTGCTCGGGCACGTTCAGATCGGTCATCCCGATCAGGTTACTGCCGTGCTGCAGAGAAGCAGAGAGCAAATAGCTGGGTCAGCGTGGGAATAATTCTGGTTCCCATCTCTCACAGATGCACACAATGCATGCTTTTGCTGAACGAGTTCACATGCTTTTCATAATAAACACCACTGCTGCAAAACAAAAACAAATTGCTGCAGGTGGCATTTCAAATATTATTCAAATAATCAAATTTTTTTTTTCAGGAAATACCCCATAATTTGTGTGCATGAAAATATGTTTATGGGTAATTCACACTAAAAATATGAAATATATTTTTAAAAACTGTGTTTAGATCAGTTTTATAGTTTTATTTAAATCTACTTTCTTAAATTCAAATTACTATTTTGCATCTATTTTTGCTCAAATTCTGCAAGTATCAATTTTACTTTCTATTTTTATACTATATATATATTTAAATATTTTATTAATATTTTTAGATATTTTATTTTATATTTATGTTTTTAATAAAATACATTTATTTAAAAAATACATAACATTTATGTTTTTCCATAAAGACTAAAACACAATTTTGAGAAGTACATTGCCATATACAAACTGCACATAACTTAAAACAGTAATGATAATTACTAGTTAATTTTAGTTCTGTTGGAAAAAAAGGGTTAATTTAGGGATTTTTTTGGCCATTGTGCTCCTCCTAGCTGGATGCTGTTGTTGCTAACTATGCAAGGAACAGGATAAGATTCACAAAATACTTTGAAAACAAACTCACTCCCAGGCAGACCATGCCAAGTGCCAGCCCTGCTGCTAGGGAGTAGGACTCCCTATCTGTACAGTACTCCATCTCTGGACCAGGTGGACGTCCTTGGGAATAAAATGATACACAGCTGTTAACTCAATCATGAATGAGCACAAATGAGAAAAGCTTATTTTATTTCATGCCAAAACACACACACACTAACCGATCTCTGCCAGTAACACCTCTGCGTTGTGCCTGTGGCCAGTGCCCTGGTACACTAGGCCGATGCCGACCACAGCGGCCACTTGCACACTGTGAGGCACGTCCAGCTCGGTGGAGGTGGGCGGCAGCAGCGCGGGAATGTGGATGCTTAGCAGACGGGTGATGGACATGTCCATGGTGCCCAGTTTGGCAGCAGAAACGCCCAACAGTAGCCCAATACTCGTCATCTCGTGGCCCTGAGACAGAGGAGACAAGACAAACCATGTTATACAATGCTCATAAGTTATAATATAAGCCAAATAAAAATAAATAATAATAATAATAATAATAATAATAACATTATATGTACAAACAATATTAAAATTTTTATATAGCATTAGTAAAAATATTTTATATTGTAAAATATATATATATATATATATGTATGTGTTTGTGTGTGTTGATATAATATATTATTATAAAATTATTATTGTATTGTTTTTCGGTCCTAATATATTTTTTGTGTGTATATATATATATATATATATATATATATATATATATATATATATATATATATATATATATATATTTATATATATATATATATATATATATATATATATATATATATATGTGTGTGTGTGTGTGTGTGTGTGTGTGTGTGTGTGTGTTGTGTGTGTATGTGTGTATATATATATATATATATATATATATATATATATATATATATATATATATATACATATATATCTTTCAGAAAAGTGGGGAAAAAAGACTGTAGCTCCCATGGTTATTAACATTAACTAGAATAACAAAAAACTAGTGCTGTCAAATCGATTAACTGTAATTAATCACGATTAATCGCTTTCAGAATAAAAGTTCGTGTTTACATAATATGTGTGTGAACTGTGTATATTTATATGCATATATTAATACACAGACACACATGCATATTATATATATATATATATATATATATATATATATATATATATATATATATATATATATATGTATATATATATATAATTTATTACTTCTATTACTAATATTAACAAATATTTAAAAAAAACAAGTTTTTTTAAATACAAAAATATAAATATTTATATAAATATATAAATATATCATTCATGATATTAAACAAAATGCTTAACCAATATTTGGTGTGCTATGCATTAATATGATTATCACCACACCATTGAATGCTTCCCACAGCTCACAGTTTTCATACACTAGCAGTGACGACCTTCATTGTACATGCCAGGTCCAAATACTGCATGTTAAATTAGCAACAAGGCAACATGGTAGAGTCAAGCCTGTGCTTTTTGCATGAAGATTTATGTGGCGCATGTGTTGCTGCCTATGCAGAGTGCTGCAAATCAGTCACTTGAGGTTCAATTACAGTTGGGACACTGCCTTAGAAAACAGCTTCCCATGCAGACTTGGGCAGCTCTCTATGTTTTAAAGCCAGTCAGCGTGTCCATATTTCATGATCAGACTGGCAATCTCTCTCCATTCAAGCACAGATAGGATACACAGTGAGCTGTGCAACCATGGGACTCACATTAGCACTTTATTCATTCATTAAACACACTCATTCATTCATTTCTACATGTGCATGAAGTAAAACAGGATGTTTTTCTGCCAGATTCTTGTAAAATCGGCGGAGTACTATCAGAGACTAGAAAGCCCGGCCGCAGATCTCAGTGTGAGAGCGGGCAGTGTAAACACCAAACTAGCTAAAGGCTCGATATAGCTTATAGATTATAGATACGCTTAGCGACCACAGAAAGTATCAACAAAGCCTGGCCTGACTGGAAATGAGAGAGCAGCACACGTTACTGCCCTGCGTACTGTCAGAATGAAACTCAGCTCTACGTTTGCCTTTCATGTGAGAAAAACAACAGGATGAGAGCAAAAACCCCAGAAAACATGCAAACCTGACAGCTCCGATGCTAAAAATGGCGAGATAAGAGAATTACGAGGAGGAGGAGGAGGAGGAGGAGGAGGAAGAGAGGTATGGTTTTCAGGAAGAGCCTCTGTGAACTGCAAGTCCATTAGGAGGAAAGATGCCATCTTGGCTTTAAAAAAAAATAAATTCAGTGCATCACTCAGTGTCCAATTCTAATTAAGCAAAACTTTTTTAATAACTTCTTCGAATCCATTAAAAGCCATTATGCTAAATTGGTCTTGTTTTGTTCCTCTGAATAACCACTAGCATTAACGTCACCTGCAAACTCCTGATTCCCACCTAGATCTCCATTATAGATAAAGCGCAGGTGACTAACGTCATCTAAGATGAATCATCCTGTTAGCTACACATGAATGTTTGGATTCGTCACATGCTGCATGGTATTGGTTATCTGGGCTATCGTTGGTAAACATCTGCCAACGTCTTACAGGTGGTCACACTAGATTTTGTGTTTCACTTGCAATCATATGCTTGCAAATGCAGTATTTATGACCAAAAACAGGGCTGTTGGACCAATCTGGAAAGTGAGTTTTAAAACCTTTTCACATGGTCTTCGTCTGCGGCCAAGTAAACTCCTAAAATATGATTATCTTTCAGAAAAGTGGGGAAAAAAGACTGTAGCTCCCATGGTTATTAACATTAACTAGAATAACAAAAAACTAGTGCTGTCAAATCGATTAACTGTAATTAATCACGATTAATCGCTTTCAGAATAAAAGTTGTGTTTACATAATATGTGTGTGAACTGTGTATATTTATATGCATATATTAATACACAGACACACATGCATATTATATATATATATATATATATATATATATATATATATATATATATATATATATATATATATATATATATATATATATATATATATATATATATAAGAATTGAGTAAAATCTATCCATTTATATATAATATAAATACAAATATAAATATACATGTAAATATTTCTTAAATTTATATAAACAAATATACACAGTACGATTAAATATATACAGATTGCGATTAATTGCAATTAATCGATTTGACAAAGTATTTACACTAACTGAAATTAAGCTTGTATAAAAAATTATATATATATATATATATATGAAAATAAGTTTATAGTTGAAGCATTTTAGTATCATTAAGATATATTAAGATATTTTTAATAATATTTTGTATTAGATTTTATTTTTGTATTTTGTTTCATTTTTATTTTAGTTATAAATTCAATCTTTTTTGTTTTTTATCTTTTTTATTATTATTTTATTAGAATTTACTTGTAAATATGTCCATAGAATTTTTATTAATTATTATTTCAATTTTAGTTATTTTATTATATCAACTTAAACTAAATGAAAATGACAAATATATAATAAACCTGAGTAAGAGCACTAAAATTACTAACAGGAAATAAATAAAAACTAAAACAGAAATTAACAAAAAATAAAAAAAATAAATAAATAAATATATATATATTACTAATAAAATAAAAGCACTTTTAAAAAAAAATTAAAACAAACTAATATGAATTTATATAAATATTAATTTAAAAAAGTGACAAAGTAATACAATTTATAAAAATATCTAAAAATAAAAGCTAATTCAAAATAAAAATGAAAAGTATCTAAAAGTTATAATTATTATATTATGATATAATATAAACACAAAAATACTACTGGACCTTGAAGAGGGACATAAAATCCTGTTGCACACTCATTGCAGGGAATTTAAAAAAAAAAAAATTTTAATGATTTATTTTTTGCCGCTTATGCCTTTTTTTAGGATAGGACAGGAAGTGAAGTGGGAGAAAGATGTGGGGGGCGAGATCGGGAAAGGTCTGCCAGCCTGGACTACAACTCAGGACACCTGAAGCGCAACAAAGCTATAGGCACCGACTGCAAGGTTATTTCTTTTAAGAGTCATTTGCTTATTTTTGAAGTTTATAATCTCTATCTTCATCATAACTTCACCTGAGGCTGTAACTGACCTTGGTGAGGTAGTCATGGATGTTTAGTGTCGCTAGTTTGGTGAGGTGGCCATTGAGGCCCAAGGCCATTAGGAAACCGGCGTACTCGTTGGCCAGGTCAGCACTTTTGGGTTTGTTGTACGCAATCCAGGCAGATTCCACCTGGGACGCAGGGGCGATCTTGAGACCAGCCGCCACTCCGTTATGAAAGCTGGGCCAGCTGGTCATGTTGGGTGGCACATCGATGTTACCGCTGTTCAGATCCACCATGGTGTTCCTGGGAGGAGCGCGGCCTGGGTGGAGAAGACAAAAGAGAAGGGACATTACTCACATTGCACAGTTTGCTGGGTTCAGCAAAAATAACACATAAAATAAGAAAATGGTAGGAAAGGGAGGAAAGACATAAAAAGGCAGCATTTTAGTGCCCTTTAGCCAGTAAATTACAGAGGTTTTTCAATAAATTTTTTATTTTAAAGCTTTATCCAAAATTTCTGTTTTCCATGCAAACTTGCCATTGCAATGCACAGATGCCGTGGGTGCATTTCAAAAACAACTAGGTCTAAATTTAAGATTTATGTATTTGAATTGCATTTAAATTTCTATCCATTTGGATTTCACAGTTTTAAACTAATTAAATTAATGTGATACATATTTGTCAGACATACATTAATACAACAGGTCAGATTTCTGCAATAGTACTGAAAACTGCATTTATTCTGAATACATAATAACCATGTTTATATATTTATCATCAATAAATCCAATTAGTTTCAATCTCATTAATAACTGAATATTGCTTGTTCCACAGCTATATTTTCACGAAATGTTTAACAATGTTCATACTTTTTAACCAAATACACTGAATTATTTTAACAATGATTTCATTAGGATTATAAGCTATTTGAATAAATGCATTTTGAAAACAATAGTAATAGTTTTATTCTAAAAAAAAAATATATATATATTCTAATAGTGAAAATGGCATAATTTTTACAGGTTTTGCATACTGCAGAAATCTTACGTGTTTCTTACCCGTTTCATTTATGTATGGCTGACAAATATGAAATCACATTATGTTTAATATTTCATGTTAAAATAAAAAATTTCTACGCCGCCAGTCAAAAGTTTTTGAACAGTACGATTTTTAATGTTTTTTTTAAAGAATTCTCTTCTGCTTACCAAGCATGCATTTATTTGACCCAAAATATAGCAAAAGCAGTAAAATTGTTAAATATTTTTACTATTTAAAATAACCGCTTTCTATTGGAATATATTTTAAAATGTAATTTTTCCATGTGATCAAAGGTAAATTTTCAGCATCATTACTCCAATCTTTAGTGTCACGTGATCCTTCAGAAATCATTCTAATATAATGACTTGCTGTTTAAGAAACATTTATTATAATCAATATTTAAAACAGTCAAGTACTTTACTACTATATACTATGTACTATATATATATATATTATTTATTTATTTATTTTTTTACTTATGTATATTAATTAAAGAAATCAACACTTATTTAGCAAGGATTCTTTAAATTGATCAAAAGTGATTTCTATTTCAGATAAATGCTGTTCTTCTGAACTTTCTATTCCTGAAAAAAATTCTACTCCGCTGTTTTCAACATAATAATATTCATAAACGTTTTTTTAAACAGCAAATCAGAATTTTAGAATGATATTTGAAAGATCATGTTACTGGAATAATAACGCTAAAAATTCTGAAATCTGAATTCTGAAGTTTTGAAATCACAGGAATAAATTTCACTTTAAAATATATTCAAACAGAAAGCAGTTATTTTAAATAGTAAAAATATTTCAAAATGTTACTGTTTTGCTGTACTTTGGATCAAATAAATGCAGGCTTAGTGAGCAAAAGAGACTCCTTTAAAAAACATTAAATATTTTGACTGGTAGTGTACGCAATTCAAATACATCAGTCTTAAATGTTTTTTTTTTTTTTTTTTTTGGGGTAGGTACTTGGTAGTCCCAGTTAAAAAAAAAAAAACGCCCAAAAGTCGACAAGATATTTTTGTTGTTCAAATCCCTACATATGAGAAACAATGCTGCTTGCCTTAGAAAACAGCACAGACCACTAAGGGTCCTGGTGCAAACGTTTTCTCTTCAACTGACATGAAATTGTTGAAGATAGAGTGAAAGATATAATGCTGTGGTGGGAATGGTGGGAGGGTTGCAATGTCTGGGCACAGTTGCTGCCAAACGAAATTCACCAGGGCTCTTAAAAACTGTTTTGCTAGCCCTGTAAAACTATTCATTAGGACACTTCAAAAGCATGGGCGGCGGTTTATGAGAGTACCAGTCAGGTTGAGTTTGGGCACGGGGAGCGGCTCGGTTGGCACAGGATGGTATGAGAAAAGAGTGAAGAGCCCCCGTCCCACCGGAAGAGCCATGGTGCGCTGGCACAACTGCAGCAGTCTGCAACAAAATACAAAGAGCAATGCTAAATTTAAGCGTAGAGAATCTTTAAAGACCCTTTCAGAAACCGACTCTTAAAAATAAAGATTTTTTATTGCCATTGATGGAATCTTTGTATGGAATTCATGGAATCTTTCCATTCCACAAAAGATTCTTCATAGTGAAAAAAGGTTCTTTAGATTTTCAAAATGTTCTTCACAGTAAGAAAGAAAAAAACGGTTCTTTTATGAATTGACAAAGAATCTTTTGTGGAATTGAAATGTTCTGTGGATGTTAAAGATTCTTAAATGGAACCATCAATGGCAATAAATAACTTTTCATTTTAAGAAATACTGAATTATCAGACTGAGCATGCTCACTTGTTCTCTTTCTCCTCAATGTACTCATGATCACTGACTTCTGGCAGGTGGGGAACGTTAACTCGGACGGGTCTGGAGCTCTGAAGCAGACGGCGCACTTCCTGTACCCTCAGATCTTGACTCCAGATCAGCCCTGTCACCTCTGGGTGCAGATCTGTCATGCCGTCCTCCTCCTCATCAGCCTCACTGGTCACTGGCGGCTCAAGCATAACGTTCAAACCCACAGTCTAGGGAAAACACAAACACACTGAATGAACGATGAAATTACATTGTCTTCGAGTGTGGACAATTCAGTTCTTTTATAATCACTTTATAATGCAGCATTCACTTCATCACTCTAGAATTACAGTAATTACACTAGAAAATACCAGCCGTGAAATACCACATTCAAGTCTTTAGCTCTATTCAGACAGTAGTTGTTTTAACTGGGGAAGGAGTTATTGTCAGCACTGCCACTGTCCAGGACACAATAATTCAACATTGTTTTTAGAAAGGCCCCTGATTTCCCCTAGGTTTCTATTTGACACTCCGTATGATAAATATGCAAATGTGAACACATGAATAATATAAGTAACATTTTTAATTAGAAGCAGGATCAAAATGAAAGCAAAGCAAACAGTTAAAAGCCAGGCATCTTTTTGTAAAATGTTTCTGTCTTATAGATGACCCTGGACCACAAAACCAGGGTCAATTTTTTGAAATTGAGATTTATACATAAATATACATATATTGATGTTCAACTAACATATTGTTTGTTAGGATAGGACAATATTCGGCTGAGATACAACTACTTGAAAGTCTGCAATGTGAGGGTGCAAAACAATCTAAATATTGAGAAAGTTATCCAAATGAAGTTCTAAGCAATGCATATTACTAATCAAAAATTAAGTTTTGATATATTTATGGTAGGAAATTTACAAAATATCTTCATGGAACATGATCTTTACTTAATATCCTAATGATTTTTGGCATAAAAGAAAAATCAATATTTTTGACCCATACAATGTATTGTTGGCTATTGCTACATATATACCCGTGCGACTTACAGTTTTTTGGTTCAGGGTCACATATAATATATATTTTACTATAGGATAGATTACATTTTATCTAGTAATAAACAGTGTTGCTATTGTTAGCTAAAACAATGTTGAACATTATTAAAACATTTTCGGGAATTTAAATAAAGCTGAAATAAAATAAAACATTAGATTTAAAAACGTAAAAAAAAAATCTAACTGAACTAAAATGCATTGAAGTTCAAAAATTACTAAAACTAAAAAATACATAAATAATATATATATATATATAAACCACTAAAGCGCATCACCAAAGATTAAACAATTATACAAAAATTAAAATAAAAACTAAAAATATAAACATAAAAAACAATTCAAAATTCTAGTACTAATACTCATTACAGTATTTATAAATATTAAGATATTTTCACTTAATAATATTAATAATAATAGTAATAATAATAATAACCAATAATAATAATAAAACAAATGGCAAGATCTTGTTTCTTTGTATCTGACTTTCTCACCGATTTACGATTGGCTATGGTCACTTTGTGAGCTTGTTTGGTCAGGTCCTGTCGTCCAATCAGAGCACAGACCTCCTCAGACCAATCAGAGCAGGGATGTTCTCTGCATTGGTAGATGGCATCTCTGATTGGCAGAGCCACACCAAACGGAACAGACTCCAGATCCTTCAATGTAAATCCTGAGTTTAAAAAAAAAAAAAAAAAAGGATGTAAATAGTGTGCAGTCACATGCCCTTTGTGACAGGATATAAAGATCTTATATGTCTAATCTAATTTAAACTAAGGTAAACTAACAAAGGCCGCATGATCTGACCAGGTACATTCGAGAGCTAAATGGCCATTTACACACTGCAAGTTTCAGGAGTGACAACCGCATTTAAATGCGAGAATGATTCTGGTAAATTCCAGTAAAAAAAAAAAGCAGTCCCTTCAGCATTTGTAACCATATCAACATTTTAGGTCTTGCAGGAGCAAATAAGAATTTAGCTGTTTGGTATCTGCCATTTTTTTTGGCTAAAGACTTGTTTTTGTCCGTTGATTTTACCTAAACTACTAACTATAGTCGTGCTGTGTCTTGTTTATGCTCGGGAGGCTGCTATAGAGAGCGTTGTCTTGCAGTGTTGCCATGTCCTCATATTTACAAGCGCTTTTAGGCATGTTGTTTGGTCTTAGATCATAAAGCTAGGCACTTTATGGAGTTAATAAAGTGGTCTGCTGCGGATATGAGATATACGATTTTTTTTGGTTTTATAGAACATAAATCATTTGGCCGTTTTAGTGTTTTTCGTGCTTGTCATTGTTCGTTGTTTTTCTTTTTTAACACGATCTGGCAACACTTTACACTTTATCGCAGGGCTTGTGACCACAACTAGCCCCGTGTCAAAATGTGCTAAGGTTAAGACTTCTTTCACTGTTATTTTCTTGCACATATCTCACATACATTAAAGTCATTAAAGGAGAAGTTCACCACCAGAACAATTTATAGATAATTTACTCACCCCCTTGTCATCCAAGATGTTCATGTCTTTCTTTCTTCAGTCGTAAGGAAATTATGTTTTTGGAGGCAAACATTTTAGAATTTTTCTCCATATAGTGAACTTTAATGGTTCCCAAGACCAAAACTTCTAAAATGTTAATGAAGCTTCAAAGGGCTCTAAGCTGAGGAAGAAGGGTCTTATCTAGCGAAACTAATAATATATAAAATAATATATAAAATAATATATAAAAATAATATATAAAATAAAAAAATTGTGTTACTTCCTAAAAAAAAAAGTAACTAATTACTTTTTATGGAAAGTAATGCGTTATATCACTTTTGCGTTACATTTAAAATCTGGACAGGGCTTGCTTGTTTGTTTTTAATATAAAAAGTTCTATTTTTAGCAAATGTTGAAGCCCTTTCACACCAAAGTGGAATGAGTAAGACTCAGGCTGAAAGAAAAGTAAATTTACGTCTGTACAGTAGACACAGCAGCAAAGACACTGGTTAATAAAATGGGCTTAAATACATAAAAGATATTTGCATTATTTAACACTTAATTATTGCAGGTTTGCATCATATTCTGAGTTTGAATCTAGAACCACAGTATCATCATGTTCACACAGCACACACAACGCCTCTGTATTTCTGTATATTTTTCTCAACATGGGAAAAGGAGACTAGTCAGTCATTAAATGGGGGGAAAAAAATAACTGGTGTCACTTATTTGAAAAAGAAACTCAGATGTTTTCTTGTAAATTAAAAAGCAATGCATTACTTTACTAGTTACTTGAAAAAAGTAATCTGATTACGTAACTCGCATTACTTGTAACGCGTTACCCCCAATACAGATCTTGTCAAGCTCTGCGATGTGTATGCGTACTCTGTGCACTCCGGTTCAATACTGTTAGGGCTTATTGAAAAACTCCCATCTCATTTTCTCCTCCAACTTCAAAACCATCCTACATCGCTGCAGAAGTACCGACCCAGTGTTTACAAAGTGAACGCACAAGGAGGATCAAACACCCTTTACAAAAAAAGGTAAAACAGTGATGTAGGACGACTTTGAAGTAGGAGGAGAAAATGAGATGGGAGTTTTTCGACCTACTCTAACTGTCTTGAACCAGAGTACACAGTTCACACAGAGCTAGACAAGATGAGCCTTTGAGGTTAAAAAGTATATAAATTGTCAATTTAAGATAATAACCAATCATTTCGCTAGATAAGACCCTTCTTCCTCAGCTGGGATCGTTTAGAGCCCTTTAAAAATGCATTTTGTGAATTCAAACTCGCGGGCACCATAGAAGTCCACAATATGGAGAACATTCCAGATTTTTTTTCTTAAAAAAACAATTTCTTTATGACTGAAGAAAGAAAGACACAAACATCTTGGATGAGAAGGGTTGAGTAAAATTATCTGTAAATTTTTGTCCTGGAAGTGAACTTCTCCTTTAACAACTAGCTGTTCGATTCATTTCCGTACACACTGTATAAAATTTCTGTAAAAGCAGTTGTCATTACCTGTATTTTTCATGAGTTAATGCGGTTGTCACTTCTGTATTTTAGTGAATTATGTATGTACAGAATGCAAAAGTAAAAGTTGAACTGACAACCGAATTTAGCTGTAGTGTGTATGTGGCCAATTTTCACAGAAAAAGCTTTAGTAGGATTGCGAGTCCAGTATATGGTCTGAAACATGCTTTGCACATGTATGTGAATGCAAATTAGATTTTACATGTTGCTTTCTGAAATCGGTCCGACTGGAGGTACGCACTGATATTTTCTGTGCTAGTCATTCAGGTAAACTACTGTCATGGCATAACAATGTAATCAAGTTAAGAAAATTGAAGTGGAACTGTTTGACATAGGTTTAGAGTTTTTTTTTTTTTTTAATCATCAGAGAAACAACAATGCATCTTAAGTAGAGGACTGCATGCTTGCAAAGAGTTGGTCAAGCATTCATATTTGCACGTGTGTGCTTGTGTCGATTGTGTTTTCGGATCGGTCGCTCTGACCTGCAGAGGTCAACCACACCACCAGCTTCTCAGCCAGGCATCCAGAAGAAGGTGCGGGTTTCACGCTGCTCTGTCTGTGATACACAAACACACCCCACAATCAAACACACTGGAGAAACTAAATCAGCTGACTAGAATTTATGAGCCGAGACTTATCTAGAAAAACAAACAAAGCACATGACAATAATCATAAACCATAGGTACCTTCTCAGAAGAGGATCGCATGTGTTTTTCTTTTGCCCTGCGGAAACATGGACCAAAAAAGTAAAAAACAATAAGGATACACTCACCTATTCATTTTACCAAATGTACCTGATAAGCTAGAATAAGGAAAAGTAAAATATAACTATAAAATAAAATAAACAACACCGTTCACCGTTTATTTTTAAGAAATGAATACTTATATTCAGCAAGGATGCATTAAAGCGATCAAAACTGGCCAAAAACATTTGTGCATCCAAATTTACATGTGTTAAGTAATAAATATCTGAATTTATCCTCTTACTTATTAGTGTACATGCTTGTCAGGAAGTCTAGTGTCAGGCCTGAGGACAGTAAAGAGCCTCTCATTAGCCTCTAATCTCACACACATGCAGCCCACCTGCTGACAGCCTGGAGAGGTACTTTAACATGTTTGTTGAAATAGCATCCTCATCTCCGACCACGTACAGGGCGTAACTCTGAGAGACAGACAGAGAGGAAGAGGACAGGGAGTAAAAAGAAAGTTAGTATTAGCAGTGGGACAGCACCTGTGTGGTTTTGGTTTGCTGCTGTCATGACAGTAACACTGTCTGGTCGTGTGAGGGGAGAATGAACATGTTTCATCATGACACAATGCAGTCATTAACCACATGCATGACTGCATGCGACACAACCGCAGATTACAGGTTATACAGCTCATTCAGAACAGCAATTTCAAATACAGCTGAGACATTGAAATTTTTGAAAAATCTTGAAATAAGAAATGAAAAAAAAAAGCACATGAAATCACCAAAATGCACTTCAGAAATTAAGCAGAAAGACAGTTTGGAGTTACTGGTATTGTACTGGCCCAAATTCTGTTCCAATGTTTTTATTGTTAACTGAAACTTTTAAAACTGATTTTTATTAAGTAAAATAAAAGCTTAAAAAAAAAAACATTCGATGAAAACTAAACAATTTTTTTTTAATGTTTCTGTTTAAGCTTAAGAACTAAAATATATCTGAAATAAAAATAAATCAAATGATCATAGATAAGCAAAAACTAATAAAAATGACAAAAGCACATAAAATTACAAAAAAATACAGTTAAGAAATAAAGCAGGAAGACAGCTTCAGATATTCAGGTTTTGCCCCAACATTGTTACTGGTAACTAAAACTATTTAAAATAAATAAATAAATAAATAAGTAAATAAAATAATACAAAACAAAACAAAACATAAAATAAAATTGTGTTAACTAAAATAAAGCAGAAATAAATAAAACATAAGTATAAGAAGAAAAACCTAAACAATTTTTACATTACATTTTGCCTTGCCAACTAATTAAAATATGTTTATGCTGAAGTACTATAATTACCTCGAACTTATCCACCTTATTTTTTCCATAAGAGTGGGTGCAGCCATTTGTACATTTTTTGTGTACTGGCTTCCGGTCTCATCCACTTCCAGCTATTTTTAGCTGCACAAAAAGCTCGTTTTGCTGCTTGAATATTCCAAACTGGTGTGTCCTACCATATTATTTTAATGTATTATCTTAATTATTAACACACTGGTTTGTAGTGCAAACTGTTTAACCGTTTACTGCACTTCGATATTCTTCTCATTATTTCCCTATGGTGGATTATGAACCAGACGTCTAACAAATTACCAGAAAACAGCTTACTTCCGCATTGAAAAATAAGGTGGATACAATTAACAGAAATAAAAATAAATTATCATAAATAAGCAAAAACTTATAAAAATGACAAAAGCACATAAAATTACCAAAATAGTTGAGAAAAAAAGCTGGAAGACAACATTGTTACTGTTAACAAAGTATTTAAAAATAAATAAATAAATAAATAAAATAAAATAAAATAGAAATTGTGTTAACTAAAAATCAAGCAGAAGTAAATAAAATACAAATAAGAGATTTTTAATTTTTTAATTTAATTTTTTTAAATGTTGCCTTGCCAACTAATTAAAATAAATTTATGCTGAAGTACTACAATTACCTTAAACTTCTAAAATTAACAGAAATAAAACTAAAACTGAAATAAAAACAACTTAAAACTATTTAGAAATATTTTTTTCAAAAACAAAAACTCTTCTGAGTATCTTTAAAATCTGAATATATTATATTATATTTAAAATATATATATACACTAAATAGAAAGCTTCAAAAGAGTCACATAAAGTCTCTGTGATATTCTGGTCTCTACACTGCATTTAAAAAAGAAAAAAGAAAAGATTACAAGATAATACAAGATTACCAGAGTATGTTTCACAAGAAAATACTATTTTAGTCCTTCTACGTCAACATTTCACATTTAATTCAACATGATACTTCCCATTTCTTTGTAATTATTGTGAAATTGTTTTCACAATACAGCAATTTTTTGTCAGTACAGATATGGCGTGGGTCCTCTTTTTAATATCTATTGGACTATTTTACCTGTTTAATTGTCCAAACAGGTGAAAATCTTAGTCTGATAGCTGATAGAACGACATGCATCTCCTCAAAAACATGCTCAGCAAAACCGTATGTGCTATAGTAATGCTGATGCTTTCCTTAGCAATTATCACTAAATATAACAGGGAGAAAGAAAGGGGTTGGAAAAAAGAGAGAGAGAGGGAGAGAGAGGCAGTGGGAGGGTGAGTACTGAGGGATAAAATGGATGCTCTAATGTTCTGGACTCTAATCTAAGGGACGAGAACAGTGGGGTAAACACGGTCCATAATTGCGTAACGGTTTGTCAGCACCTCGGTGGGGTTGTGCGTCACTTCGCTTTGCCTGATGGAAGGAAGTACAAACACACACACCACGACACCAGCGACCCCTCCTATCGGCCTCTCGAGTGATTCAGACCACCACTTCCATAGACTAATTAAGGTGGGGCATCTGTGCCGCTCACGTACACACTCGCAGGACGCCCAGGGACGACTCGGTGCTCGTAAAATGTCATTATGATTAGCTTGCAGCACTTTGCCATCTAACTGCTTGACATTTCAATAGAACATGTGTGAGTTAAGGGCATGACACCCGGGTTCCTCTGCTCACTGTTAGTGCCCCCTGTTGGGCAACATCCAACACTCGTTCAGAAGTGTGGGGTCAGTTTGATTTTATTTTAAGAAATTAAAAACTTTTATTCAGAATCGATGCGTCAACGTGATCAAAAGTGACAGCAATGTCATCGCAAAAGCTTTCTATTTAACAAATGCTGCTCTTTTCAACTTTCTATTCATGAAAGACTCCTGAAAAATTAAACGAATCATGGTTTCCACAAAAATATTAAGCAGCACAACTGTTTTAAACACTGATAATAATCAGAAATGTTTCTTGAGCAGGAAATCATGTGAAATCATGCATCATGTGACACTGAAGACTGAAGTAGTGATGCTGAAAATTCAATTTAAATAAAATATACAATGAATTTAAATAAAAAAACTGTTATTTTGAAATGTAATATTTGTTTACATTATTACTGTTTGGAATGGAATATATATATATATATATATATATATATATATATATATATATATATATATATATATATATATATATATATATATATATATATATATATAGACTAAAACATAAAGCTAAATAAAATAATAACATATAAATATAAAAAATAAATATATATAATATATAAATATAAAAAATAAATATATATAAAATAATAGACAAATATTAGATGAAAAACTTACATCAGGTTTTTACCAAAGCAACATTTCTATTTTTTTTTTAGTTGATTTTGCCGCTTAATTTTTTTTTGGAACCTGTAAAGCTTTTTTCAGGAGTTGTTGATGAATAAAAAGTTACTGGAAACTGGAAACGAAATAAATAAATATAATATAATTATAAATATGATATAATAAGAAATAAATTACATTTTAGAATATATTTAAATTTAAAAAAAAAATGTTATTTTAAAAATGTAATATTTTCACAATATTACTGTTTTTACTGTAGAGTATATGAAATAGACAGCAGATGATTATTAAAATGGTGAATAAACAAAAATATGTATTTTAAATGTATTAAAAAAAAATTCCATACATTTATAAAAAGCTGACCAAATAAATTTGAAACGCATTAATTATTATATTATTATTATTAATATATTCTTAAAATAATATTATTAATTATACAATAAATCATTTATATTTTGGAAAAGAAAAGGTTTAAAATCAGTTTGTCAATTCTGAAAAAAAGGAGAATTGTTTTTTTTAATATTTATGAAATACTCTCCTGTTCAAGGCAAAACTAAAACTATAAAAAATAAAAAATAAATAAAGACTAAAACATAAAGCTGAAATAAAATAATATATAAATATTAGATGAAAAACTTCTTCAGTTTTTTGCCAAAGCAACATTTCTAATTTTTTTTTAAAGTTTAAGTTGAAAAACTACAAATTTTTAGCTGCTTAATTTTTTTTTGGAACCCGTAAAACTTTTTTTTTTTTTTTTTTTTAGGAGTCTTTGAGGAATAAAAAGTTACTGGAAACTGGGCATAAAATAAATAAATATAATAAATATAATATAATAAAATAAGGAATTAATTACATTTTACAATATATTTAAATAAAAAACAGTTATTTTTCACAATATTACTTTTTACTGTATTTTTGATTATATAAATGCAGCCTCTGAGCGTGAGAATCTTAAAATAAAAAAATCTGACCAACTCCCAAATTTTGAATGGTATCTACAAAGGTTTTGCATTGGAAATCAGATTTAAATGCAGTCTGTCTTCTAAATTACTATAATGTCAATCTCTAACATCGTTATTGGTCACAGTCAGCAGTCAGTAATAACACTAATTTTCACAAACCGTTAACAAAACTTCATTTCGAGATGGACATCATTGAATGTAATGACAGCTTGCAGCTCAGCGAGTGAGTCAGAGAACCGCTCTGACAGATTCAGTGAGTTTATCGAGTTAAAGATTTGTCAGACTGATTCAAACTGAGTTTGGAAGGCTTTTTAAATGATTCACTGAAAGAACTTCTCATAACAGTCATGCATTTGTGAATTGGACGAAACTGGTCGGACTGTAAAACAATTAGAGAAGGATGTGACCACCTGTATTTTTCAGACGTCAACTGGGTTGTAGAATACAGCTGGATTGCATCTATAAAACCAGAGATAAAGACCATACTCAATGGCAAATGGGGGAGGATTTGGGTGCTTACCAGCACCAGTAGTTTGGTTCTCTCACAGATGCCGGGCAGATAAGGAAAAGGCGCCACATCTTGCCCTCTCAGACAGCGACTCAGCCAGCTGAACACACACGGGGCCTCCCCGTCGAGGAATACCGGCCAAGTCATCAGTTCCATTTGAGCTGCACATGAATGAATGACATGACATGACATGTAAAGATGTGACAGCAGAACGAAAATAATAAAAGAACAGCATTTATTTGAAATAAAAAAAATTAAATGTAATCAATTTAATGCATCCTTGCTGAATAGAAGTATTAAATGTCTTCAGAAATGAACGATAATTATTCATTTCTTTTAAAGCAGGATTTATCAGAAATAAATAATTGTATTTCTTCTTTCAAAATTAAAATTGTACTGCTCCCAAATATTTAAATGGTAGTGTACATCAAATAGACAGGAGATGATGATTAAAATAGTGAAAAAACAAAATTATGACAACTATTCAAAAAGCTGAAACAATAAATTTGAAACAAATAATACACAATAATAATAATAATAATAATAATAATAATAATAATTATTATTATTATTATTATTATTATTATTACTATTATTATTATTATTATTATTGTGTAAATATATATGACACACTCTCGTGTTCAGGGCCATGTTATTATTAACTAAAACTATTTAAAAAAAAAAAAAAAGACTAAAAGACTAAAACAAAGCTGAAAAAAAATTCTATATAAATATTAGATGAAAAACTTATTTCAGGTATTTGCTAAAGCAACATTTCCATTTTTTTTAAGTTTATGCTTAATTTTACATTCATAAAAAGCTGACAAAATAAATGTGAAACTTGAAATTTGATGTACGCATTAATGATTATATTATTATTAATATATTCTTAAAATTATATCATTAACATATTATAAATTAGACAAATTATTTATATTTTGGAAAAGAAAATATTTAAAATCAGTTTGTCTCTTCTGGAAAAATGGCCAAAATATTTATGATACACTCTCCTGTCCAGGGACAGGTTATTATTGTTTACTAAAACTATAAAAAAAAAAAAAAAAAAAATTAAGACTAAAACATAAAGCTGAAATAAAATAATATATAAATATTAGATGAAAAATTTATTTCAGGTATTTTCCAAAGCAACTTTTTTTTTTAAGTTTAAGTTAAAGAACTAATAAATATCTAATAAATCTAATAAATATAACATAATAAATATAAAATATAACTTGTGATGCAAAGCTGAATTTTCATCATCCATTATTCCAGTCTTCAGTGTCACGTGATCAATAAATATTTCAGGTTCCAACAAAATTGTTTCCAACAGTTTTTGTGGCCTTTTAATTTTTTAGGAACGTGTAATACTTTTTGATGAATAAAAAATTACTGGAAACTGGAAATAAAATAAATAAAAACAAAAACGAATAAATTACACCTAAATAGTAATATTTAAAAGTAGACAAAAAACTAATTTTTAATCGTTTTCAAAATTATTCACTAATAAAAACAATACCAAAGCACATCCAAAATTAAATTAAAATAAAATAAATTGAATTAAAATGAATAAAAATGAAAGTATAAAAATAAAACCTAATTCAGTTTTATTTAAAAACTGTAATAGTATATGAATAATACTTTAACAACACTGGTTCAGCAGAGCTGAATATACAAGAACTGATATACAAGAACTTAAATAAAAATCCGTATGTTAGACCTTTTCATGGGTTTTTAACCTCAAGTTGAAAAATAAAACTTCATGTCTATTTCATGTGTCAACAACCCACAGCCAACAAAGGCCAGTCACTCCAACCCTAAATATGGCTGAAAGCATATCTGGCCGAATTTCCCCATAACAAGTCAGCACTGTCTGGTAAATGAATAGAAATGCCTTTAGCTGCTAATGAGGGGCCCCGACCGCATTGATCGGCCGCGTACCTTGATCAATCACGCAGGCCTCCTTGAACGTTTTGATGAATGAGGGGTAATCGCGCCAGTACAGATCAATGAAATCCTCCAGTTGCAGGTCCCTAATGAAATGAGAGAAAAAAATGATTAGTGGTAAAAGAGTCATCAAGCGGTCAATATATACACTAAAACTAGTATAAGAGCCAAACCAGAGCGTGACTCATACGGCACAGTTTAACACACATGATTATGATTAATGGGATCTGTGGTTTAGCGGCTGTACATCTTGAGACTTGTTACTAATGCTAACTAATGTGGTATTCAGCAATATTGTGAATATCACAATGCTTTTAAGGTACTTTGGATTCATCAAAACAGGTTCTAAACATGATCTATCTTTGGGTACGACCTCCTGCTTCTTCCAGTTTCTCAGACATATAAAAATGTGTACTGTCATTACAAATATTAATGAATAAAACGATAAATCTATCTTTGGTTAAGAATGACTTGAGAATAAAGAATGGTTTCAAACTGACTGTCAGCTCCATCTACTGAAAAAAAAAAAAATCTGATGGACAGATTTAATTGCAGTCATAAATATCTGACAAGGTTGACAAAAAGTAGAGACACATCTCTGCAAACTTAAATTACACTGCCATTCAAAAGTTTGGAATCAGTCGGATTTTTAAATCTTTTTAAAGACGTTTCTTCTGCCCACCAAGGATGATTTATTTGATCAAAAATACAAAAAAAAAACAGTACTATTGTGAAATATTATTTTAATTTAATATAACATTTTGCTATTTTAATACATTGTAAAATATAATTTATTAATGTGATGCACAGCTGAATTTTCAGCCTCATTACTCCAGTCTTCAGTGTCACATGATCATTCTAATATTTTATTTATGTATTATTATTTAAATATTATTCTAATATTTGATTTATTATTAATGTTGAAAACAGTTTTGCTGCTTAATATTTCTTTTGGAACCTGTGGTATTTCAGGATTCTTTGATGAATAAATAGTTAAAAAGAACAGCATTTATTCAAATATTATTAACAGAAATATTTTCTTACAATATAAGCCTTTACCATTACTTTATTAATCTGACACATCCTTGTTGAAAAAAAAAATTACAGACCCCAAACATTTGAATAGTAGTGTATATTATTACAACATATTTATTTTTTTAAATAAATGCTGTTCCTTTTTACTTTTTATACTTCAAGCAATACCTGGAAAAAAAGCACCACATGTTCCAAAGAATATTCAGCAGCAAAACGTTTCCAATATTGATAATAAATCAGCATATTAGAATGATTACTGAAGGATCATGTGACACTGAAGACTGAAGTAATGATGCTAAAAATTCAGCTTTGCATCACAGGAATAAATTGTGTTTTAAAGTATATTAAAATAGTAAACCATTATTTTAAATTGCATTAATATTTTTATGCAATTTTGTTTTTTCTGTGTTTTTGATCAAATAAATGCAACTTTGATGAGCATAAGAGACTTCTTTAAAAACAATTAAAAATCATTATTACAAAAGATTTCTTTTTTAAATAAATGCTGTTTTTTTTTTTTTTGTTGTTGTTTTTTTTATTCATCAAAGAATACCTGAAAAAAGAATTACAGGTTCCAAAAGAATATTAAGCAGCAAAAACAGTTTCCAATATTGATAATAAATCAGCATATTAGAATGATTTCTGATGGATCATGTGACACTGAAGTAAAGATGCTGACAATTCAGCTTTGCATCACAGGAATAAATTATGTTTTAAACTATATTAAAATAGTAAACCATTATTTTAAATTGCAATAATATTTCTTAATATTACTAGGTTTTTTTTGTATTTTTGATCAAATAAATACAACTTTGATGAGCATAAGAAAATTAAAAGATTACGTGACACTGAAGACTGGAGTAATGACGCTAAAAATTTAGCTTTCCATCACAGGAATAAATTATGCTTTAAAGTATTATATTGTATTATATTGTATTATATTATATTATATTATATTATATTATATAGCAAACCATTATTTTAATTTGCAATAATATTTCTTAATATTACTAGGTATTTTTTTTTTGGATCAAATAAATGCAACTTTGACGAGCATAAAAAAAAAACAAAAAAACAAAAATCTTTCTGATCACAAACTTTTGAACAGTAAAATTAAAAATTACCTAGAAATTATTAATATTTAAAAAATATATTTATGCTGACAATTTAGTGACAATTTCTAAAACTAACAGGTAAAACTGTGCGTCATATTTTGCACCATGATTTAGGAATTAATTGGTTGAAATTAAGGTTTCTGACTGTGTAAAAAGAGCATTTTAGAGCAAAAACATACATAGAGATATGTATCCAATATCATCAAAAGATGAAAAATACTGAGATAAATATTACCCAATACTAATGCTGACCTACAAACAACAGGCCCAAACAATACGCACAAGCCGAAGAGTCAACAGAGGATTATGGTTACAGCCTTATCTGGTCTTGTGTATTATAATACAATGCTTTTAAATTTCAAACCCACACGGGTTCATCAAACAGCAGCCAATTAAACTCTCACTGCTGTTTTGTTCATGTCCACATGACAGCATGCACTTGACATTTTATTAAACAATGAAATACATTACAGCTATCTACCCGTCCAAAATTAGGATACGTCACAAAGAAAAGCAGCAATGACAATGTGAAGTGGGAGGTTTGATGAGTTGGGTGACTTTGCATGGTAAAAACAAGTTCAGGTCTGACCCACTTCATTTGTTATTATTCCTATGAAAAAGGGCAAAAAATGAATAATTACTTAGCCAGCTGTTGCAGCAAACCAACCAGAGCTCTCGCCCCGCTCCGCTGCAGCTCATCCAGCTTCAGGTCTTCATAGAGCAGATGCAGAACGTAGAAGAGCACCGGGATGTGAGGGAAGAGGAGGGCGGACGACTCCAAACCCAGAGCTGATTCGTGGTTATCCACTCCACCGGGGGGCGACACCGGCTCCAGGCCCTGGACGGCCACCGCAGGGCACATGGACACCTGCCAATGGTAGTCGGAGCATCGGAGGTATCCCCAATCCTGATGATGTCAAATAGATGTAGCCATATCAAGAAATCTTCAAAACATCCACCACAGGATCTCAGCAAGACTATTACAAACATTATACCTTATATACACTACTAAACAAAAGTTTGGGGTCAGTAAGACTACATAAGGCTTTTAAAGTCTCTTATGCTCACCAAGGCTGCATTTAATTGATCAAATATACAGTAAAAACAGTAAAAATGTGAAATATTATTACAATTCAAAAGAACTGTTTTCTATTTGAATATGTTTTAAAATGCAATTTATTCCTGTGATGCAAAGCTGAATTTTCAGCATCATTACATGATCATTCCGAAATCATTCTAATAGGCTGATTTGCTGCTCAGGAAACATTCTAATTATTACCAATGTTAAAGACAGTTGTGCTGATTAATATTTTTGTGGAAACAATGTTAAAGTTTATTCAGGATTCTTTGATGAATAGAATGTTCAAATGAATCTGCTGTAACAATATAAATGCTGCTTTTGATCAATTTAATGCACCTTGCTAAATAAAAGTAACAATTAATTAAAAGTTTTCTTTTCTGACCCTAAACTTTTGAACGGAAGTGTATACAGTAAGCTTTATTAGCTTTTTTGTAATAAGTCAAATGAAAATCAACATTTCAACCTGCACTTCAAGCTGTTAGGCTACAAATTATCAGATGACCTGAGAGTACAGATGATGAAGGGTCTTTGACCCCTGACCTAACATGTCTAGGGACACTCACCTCATCTGAACCCGTGTCAGCAGGACGGGCCTTCTTAGGGGCTATTACTGGAGAGAGAGGTACTTCAAAATGAAGCTGTGGAGATGGCAATTGTGTTAATGATCATTTAAGACAGACAAGTGACCGCTGGCAAGTGAACTTCAGTGACCGCTATCAGCAATCTTATAATACAGTTTTGTAGAAATATAATTTTTTGTTTTAATGAAGTCTTGTTTTAATAAATTAATTTTTGCTTAAATAAAGTATATATATATATATATATATATATATATATATATATATATATATATATATATATATATATAAAAATAAAGATGTATTTTTTATAAATTTATTAAACTGAATTATAAGAAACATACAAGCAGATAAGATCTATAACATTTATGATTTAATTAAAATCACAAAAAAAAATCAACCAGAAATTAATAGCATATAATATGTTATATCAATAATTACAATTTAATTTGAAGAAAAAAAGTTTTAATGTGTATTAAATTAAAGCATCAGAAAAATGAGTTTATAACACACAATTCTGACTTTAATTGTTATAAATATTATAGTATTTTATTTTAATATGTACACCACCAGTCAAAAGTTTTTGACAGTAAGATCTGTAATATTTTTTTTAAAGAAGTCTTTTCTGCTCACTAAGCCTGGATTTATTTGATCTAAAGTACAGCAAAAACAGTACAATTTTGAAATATTTGTACCATTTAAAAAAAAAAAGTTTTCTATTTAAATACAATTAAAATCATCATTATCAGTTCTCAACATCTTATCTTCTTTCTTCCTTAGATGCTGTTTATCATGGTGCTCTAAGGTTTATATCAGATTGTAAATCCTCAACTCATCACTGTACTTTGTATAACATTGTTATAGGTTGGCCTTCTCTGTCTACTAGAAGAAAAATGCACTGGTACCTAATTGTTTATAAAGCCATATTGGGGATGTTGTTTTCTTATCTCTGTTGTCTTATACAACAGAAAATTATTGAGAAATATTTCCTTTGTTTACAAAATTGTTATACTCTCTCTGCTCCTTTTGTTAGAACTGAACTAGGTAAGAAGGCTTTTTTTTTTTATGTGTGCAGCTCCATCTGATTGGAATTTTCTTCAGTCAAAACTGAAATTACAAAATTTGCTGTCTTTGGATCATTTTAAAACTGTTATCTGGCAAATGGAAGGTGACCGAACGATATGTAATTGTTTTAAGTGAAATTAGTCTGTTTGTGTTGTGTATATCTGTGATGAACCTGATTGTATTGCTGCCCATTTTGGCCAGGACACTGCTGTGAAAGAGATTTTTAATCTAATTTTTATTGCATTTATTTGATTATAATCAGTAACATTTTGAAATATTTTTACTATTTAAAATAACTGTTTTCTATTTGAATATATTTTACAAATTAATTTATTCCTGTGATCAAAGCTGAATTTTTAGCATCATTACTCCAGTCACATGATCCCTCAGAAATCATTCTAATATTCTGATTTGCTGCTCAAAAAAATATTTATTGTTATTATGATGTTGAAAACAGCTAAGTAGAATTTTTTCAGGTTCCTTTGATGAATAGAAAGTTCAGAAGAACAGCATTTATCTAAAATTAGAATCTTTTGTTATAATAATTACATTATAATAATGAATCATTTCTATAATTTCTATAATAATAATTTCTATAATTCCAAATTCTGAAGGATCATGTGACACTGAAGACTGGAGTAATGAAGCTGAATATTCAGCTTTGATGACAGGAATAAATTACATTTTAAAATATATTCAAATAGAAAGAATTTATTTTAAATAGTAAAAGATATTTCTCAATATTACTGCTGCTGTATTTTGGATCAAATAAATGCAGGTTTGGTGAGCAGAAGAGACTTCTTTAAAAACATTAAAAAAATCTTACTGTCCAAGAACTTTTGACTGGTAGTGTAAATAAAAATAAAGATTTTAAAAAATACATAGAAAAATTAAGACTTATTTATTTATTTATTTTTCAAAAATTGTATGTAGGCAATTAAGATCTACAAAACAATGAAAAAAAAAAAAATTATTGTACTGGTCTACAGTATATATCAATAATAAAAAATGTAATTTGTAGAAAAAGTTCTCTTTTGTTTTTTTTGTTTTTTTTGTTTCCCTGTGCTTACCTAATATAGATTTAATTTTTGTCATGTAAAGCTTTAATTCAGTTAAATGCTTTTGTGTTAGATAACCAAAGATTATCTAACGCAGAGGTCAAACCAAAGAGACACTCACATTGCGTGTCCACGTCAGTCGTTCTGTGTTGTAACCCATCATTGTCATTAAGCATGTAACAAACAGGTTCCACTCCAGGTGCATGCTGGGACCTCCAGGGGCGTTGTAATTGTTGTACCACTTGACCAGCACTTTCATTGCAGTGTCCTTGGGTAAAATAAACCTGATGGCCTGCAGGCAGCGTTTGACTGTGGGAGTAAAAGAAAGATTAGGAGTTAACAGAAGTCACTGACACAATGGTAAGGTGTGGGCGCTTTCTGTAATATTTTGGTCTCTAGATAAGGCTTGAGTGCCTCCTTGTGAGCCTATGTGACTGTTCAAACTCATTTTATCATTCACAAAGCAAAAATCACCTAGTAAATAATAGCACAGCTCTCCTTAAAGAGCTAAACAAATAGGAGGAATCATTCATGTGAGGAGTACAGATACTTGTATCTCGTAATTCTTTTTTTTTTTTCAAAATTAAAAGTTTATAATACAGAATTCTCACTTTATTTCTTGCAATTTCAATGTTATTTCTCACAATTTTGAGCAAACACACAATTCCGAATTTCTCAAGTTCCAAGTTTATCTCATAATTCTAACTTTTTTCTCAGAATGGAAAGTTTATAAGGCAATTCTGACTTCCTTGTTTATATCTCACAATTTTAAGCTAACATCTTGCATTTCAGAATTTTTTCTCAGAACTGTTAGTTTATAATACACAGTTCAATTGATTTTTTTTCCTCACTACTCTGAATTTAAATCTTGCCATTTGAGTTAATATCTCAATTCCAAGTTTCTCTCAATTTTTTTCATTTATCATCAAGTTTATAAGACAATTCTGACTCTCACAATCTCACAAATCTAGAGCTAACATCTATCTCACATTTCAGATTTTTTCCTCTAAATTGTTAGTTTATAATACACGATTCAGACTTTTTTTCTCATTATTCCAAATTTATATCTCAAAGATTTGAATTTAAATTCCAAAATTCTGACTTAATTTCTCACAATCCCAAGTTTCTCACAATTTTTTTCTCAGAATTCTAAGTTTATAAGACAATTCTGACTTTATTTCTCACAAATTTGAGCTAACATCTATCTCGCATTTCAGATTTTTCCCCCTCACAATTCAAATTTTTTTCTCATTATTTCGAATTTTTCTCTCACAATTTGAGATCTCACAATTCAGACTTTTTCCCCTCAAGAAAATTAAGTTTAACACATCTTTTGCAATTCCCAGTTTGTATTTCACAATTTTTTTGTTAATATATTGCAATTCTAACTTTTTTCTCTATTTTCTGAGTAAATATCTCACTGAATTCTGCACAGAATTACAAGTTTCTAAACACACAATTCTGATTTTATCTCTCGTAATTCAGTTTTATCTCACCATTTCAAGGTAAATCTCACAATTCAGATTTTCAGATCATTGATGTCTGTAGCATAAATATTTAAATCTTGCAATTTTGACTTTTTTTTTTTTATTAGAATTGAGTTTACACAGAAATTATAATACACAATTCAAATTTTATTTCTTGCAATTATGTTTCTTTCTCACATTTTTGAGCTAACATTTCACAATTCAGACTTTAAGTTTTTAACAAATCTTTTGCAATTCCCAGTTTGTATTTCACAATTTTTGAGTTAAAATCTTGCAATTCTAACTTTTTTCTCTGAATTCTGAGTAAAAATATCTCACCTAATTGTGCACAGGATTACGAGTTTCTAAACACACAATTCTGATTTTTATCTTTAGCAATTCAGTTTTTATCTCACCGTTTCGAGGTAAAAATCTCACAATTCAGTTTTTTTTTCTCTGAATCATTCACGTCTGTAGCACATATATTGAAATCTTGCAATTCTGACTTTTTTTATTAGAATTGAGTTTAAACAGAAATTATAATATACAATTCAAATTTTATTTCTTGCAATTCTCAGTTTCTTTCTTACATTTTTGAGCTAACATCTCACAATTCAGACTTTTTAACAAGTTTTTAACACATCTTTTGTAATTCCCAGTTTGTATTTCACAATTTTTCAGTTAAAATCTTGCAATTCTAACCTAATGGTGCACTAAATTTTAATTCTGTATCACAAAATGCATATTTTGTTTAAGAAAAAATGTTACATTTCATATTCATACTTGTGCACAAAATCAAATATGTGACCCTGGACCACAAAACCTGGGGTCATAAGGGTCAATTTTTTGACACTGAGATTTATACATCATCGGAAAGCTGAATAAATAAGCTTTGTTAGGATAGGACAATAATTGGTCGAGAAACAATTATTTGAAAGATTGGAATCAGAGTGCAAAAAAAAAAAAAAAAATCAAAATATTTAGAAAATCGCCTTTAAAGTTGTCCAAATGAAGTTCTTAGCAATGCATATGACTAATCAAAAATTATGTTTAGATACATTTATGGTAAGAAAGTTACAAAATATCTTCACAGAACATGATCTTTACTTAATAACCTAATGATTTTTGGCATAAAAGAAAAATGTATCATTTTGACCCAAACAATGTATTGTTGGCTATTGCTACAAATATACCCATCCTACTTAAGACTACTTAAGGTTTTGTGGTCCAGTGTCACATATTACGTTCACAAGAACATACTGAAGTTTAATACTCGTTCAAACTGCTAAATAAGCAATCATAATAATGATGTTTGCCTTAGCAAACACAATTAATACGTTACTTAATCAGCTGTCACCACCGACCTACGATGAATTAATACCATATTATTAGATTAACATTAAACATAACATCATTTTTAGCTGGTATCTCCTGCCCCCACGTGTGTAGATCAAAAATAAAAGTGTAGGTGAAGATAATGGAGATGAACGTTGTACGCGGAGGTGATCCTATAGAAGAGTGCACACGGAGGGGGCCGCCACTTCAAAGGACACAGCCGGAGCTGGAACGCACATCTGAGCGAGGGGGTGGAGATCGGAGGGACGGGACACTACACTTGAGAGGGTTTACTGATGACTGTTTGCCAAAGTGTTTGACTGCGTGACACGGGGGCTACAAGACCTGATACGGAGAGGAAGAGGATGTTAAGATCTGAGGGTGGAGGGATGCATGACGTTTGGTTTGGTTTGACTGGATTTCTGCAGCAAGATGAAATGAAGTAGAGAAAGTGTAGGACTTTTTTTTTTTAACCTTGATGTAGTCTGATGAGCCAAAGCCATGTTATTTAACAATAATTCCTAAATTGAAAAAAAATCTGAAACTTAAAAAATGTGTTAAAAACACAAAGGCAACATAATTAATGGGAAATAGCTTTTTAATTGAATGATTTGATATTCAATGCCCGTATGCTCCACAGAACAAAAAAAGAAGGCAACTCGAACATTTTTGTCTGTGAAATCCAGACAGAAATCGCAAAATCTAATTATAAGATAACAAGCATCAAGTTTTGATTTCAACCATTAATTTCACTATAATTTCAATCTTTTACATGTCATTCTTAGTCATTATTAAGATATCAAGGTTACATTTTCACAGAATGTTCTTTACCTTATGTAGAAAACAGTACATTACAAAAAAATGACTTTATCTAGGTTTTTATAGCCAGGGTCACATTTATCAAAGAATTCTGATTTTATTTCTCTCGATTTTGAGTTTATATGCCACAATTCTAACTTTTTTTTCTCAGAATGGAGTTTAAAATATACAATTTTTACTTTATTTCTCTCTATTCTGAGTTTACAATTTCACGTTTATATCTTGTAATTCTGAGTTAAAATCTCACAATTCAGACTCTCTCAGAACTGAGTTTATAATATACCATTCTACAAAATTCTGACTTCATTTCTTACAATTCCCAGTTTGTGTCTCACAATTTCAAATCAAATGAATTTTTCATTTTATGTTAAAAACTCACAATTCTGAATATACTTCTTGCAATTCCAAGTTTATATCTCACAATTTTGAGCTTTATCTCAGAATTGTTAGTTTATAAAATACAATTCTGACTATTTTTCTCATATTCTGAGTTTATGTCTCGCAATTTCGAATTAAAATATCTCAATACAGACTTTTTTTTCCTCAGGATTGTGAGTTTTCAAAACAATTCTGACTTTATCTGCTCCAATTGTCAGTTTTATCGCACAAAGCCTGTATCACGAAATGCATGTTTTAATCAAGAAATATTTTGGTACATTTCTTTTCGCACAAAAAATTTTAATGTTTATAATATACAACTTTAAATTAATATCTCACTATTCTGAGTACACAATTTTGCATTTCTATCTTGTAATTTTGTGTTAAAATCTCACAATTCAGACTCTCTCAGAATTGAGAGTTTAAAATATAAAATTCTACACAATTCTGACTTTACTTTTTATGATTCCCAGTTTGTATCTGATCATTTCAAGTTAACATCTCATCATTTTAAGTTAAAAACTCACAATTCTAAATTTACTTCTTGCAATTCCAAGTTTATCTCACAACTGTTAGTTTATAAAATACAATTCTGACTATTTTTCTCACTATTCTGAGTTTATATTCCACAATTTTGAATTAAAATATTTTAAATAGACTTTTTTTGTCAGGATTGTGAGTTTTCAAGACACAATTCTGACTCTATCTGTTACAATTGTCAGTTTTATCTCACAATGCCTGTATCACAAAAAGCATGTTTTGCTACATTTCTTTTTGTATTCATACTTATGCACAAGTATATAATATACAATTTTGACTTAATTTCTCACTATTCTGAGTTTACATCTCACAATTTTCCATTTATATCTTGTAATTTTGTTTTAAAAATCTCACAAACCAGACTCTCTCAGAATTCAGAGATAATAATATACAATTCTACGCAATTCTGACTTTATTTCTTACAATTCCCAGTTTGTATAATTTCAAGTCAACATCTCATAATTGTAGGTTAAAAACTCACAATTCTAAATTTACTTCTTGCAATTCCAAGTTTATGTCTCAGTTGTTAGTTTATAAAATACATTGACTATTTTTCTTATATTCTGAGTTTATATCTCACAATTTTAAATTAAAATCTCTCAATATAGACTTTTTTCTCAGAATTGTGAGTTTACAAGAGTGTCCCAATTGTCAGTTTTTATCTCACAATGCCTGCATCACAAAATGCATGTTTCAATCAAGAAATGTTTTGGCACATTTATTTTTGTATTTCTACTTATGCACAAAAAATTATGATATGTAATAGAGTTTATAATATATCATTCTGACTTTGTCTCACAATTCTGAGTGATTACCTCACAATTCAGACATTTTTACTCTCAAAATTGCAAGTTTATAACACACAATTCTGACTTTATCTCTAGCAATTTTCAGTTTGCATCTCACAATTCTAACTTTTGAGTTAATATCCCTTTTAAGGGATGCCTAGTTTCGTGAAAGAAAGGATCTGTCTCTAAAAAAAGCATATTTTATATTTTATTCGTATTCATACTAAAGCATAAAATCACACATTATATTCACAAGATGATTAGTCAGAAAACAGTCAGAATTGTGAGATGCATACTGGACATTGCTAGAAATAAAGTAGGAATTGTGTTATAAACTCTGAATTACAAGATATAACCTTGCAATTCTGAGAATAAAAAGTCAGAAATGTGATATAATAAAAAATTGCAAGAGAAAAATAAACTCGGAATATGAGAAGCCAGAACTGTGCTTATAATTACCTTTTTAATCCATGTGGCAAAAGTGGCCGTCCATATTTAAGTGTAAGAGTTTGACAGGAACAAAATGTTTTTGCCAAGACATGCATGAGTATAAATATTCCTCATACTTAAGGTTTGTAATTTAAGCAAACCCCTTATTCCAAAGTACTAAAACTTACCGCATAATTTGTCCCAAATGCTTGTGCAACAGACAGATTATTCATAAAATCAGTCAGATTTTTGAGGAGAGACACAAGTCACATTCTGGAGGTCAGTGATGCTTCTCAGAGCTACTTTGCAATTTCATAAATCTGCAGTACAGCCTAAGTTGTGGATATGCTTGGCCATTTTAAATGAATATAAACGATGAAAGAATTTATCCTGCTTTGTCATTAGTTCTTGGGAAACCAGTGTAAACATCAGCAATCCCATTCTATGATAGAGTATCAACATTTACTGTATTACTTTTTTACTGGATTGAGTACAATACCAAAGAAACGAGCAAAAGCATCTTTTGTTCACAACTAAACGTGCATTAAGAATATCTAAAATGCCATTTTCCACTTCTTTTATTTTATTTGTTATCGTTCAGCGTCACACCACCACACTCTCAGTGACTCTGCCTGAAGCTTAATTAGCAAACAAACAGAGAAAGGTCAGGATGAAGCTGAATAAAATGCCACTTTATTAGCGGTACAAAGCCCACCATTTTCAAACTAAAGCACTTATTAACAGGAAGCTGGCATTAATTGAGAAAATTGCAAAGAATGCCGGACGGGTAGACGTCGTACGCAATCAGTTCAAAACGAAAGGCCAAGAAAAACTAACCGAATCCGCCACAGGGAAATCTGTACCACAGTTGGGATACGATTTGCATTTGTCCGCTGAAAAGTCACCGTTATAATGCTAGCGTGCTCTGGGCGGTTGCTAGGTGGTAAAAATTGAAATAGTATAAATCAATAGCCAAAGTAATAGCCGTAATGACATGAACAGACCCAAAGCATGTATCATCTACACTTCGTGGAATATTACTAGCAAACACATTAGAAAAGGTCAAATGTCTAAATGTAGAAAGTGGCAGGAATGACTCACCAGTTTTACTTCACAGTAAAGCATAACTGCATTCATTAGTGACAGATCCTTGGGCACATCATTTATGCCAAATAAATCTGGATTTGAGTTTTACAAAATAACTACAAAACAGCCCTGATAGGTCTCACAGGAGCGCTGCCAGAAAAACGGCGGTGTTAATATCGCCAAAGGTTTTGTACTATAACGAAGATGAGGCGAAAAATGTGCATCATGACGACAATTAAATGAAAAGGTCACCCAAAACTGAAAATTTGCTGAAAATGTGCTCACCCTCAGGCCATCCAAGATGTGAATGAGTTTGTTTCTTCATCAGAGCAGATTTGGACAAATTTAGCAGCACTTGCTCACCAATGGGTCCTCTGCAATAAATGGGTGCCGTCAGAATGAGAGTCCAAACAGTTGATAAAAACCATCACAATAATCCACAAGTAATCCACACCACTCCAGTCAGTCAATTAATATCTTGTAAAGCCAAAAGCTGCGTGTTTGTAAAAAACTAATTCATCATTAAGATGTGTTTAACTTCAGAACTTTGCTTTCGGATAAAATACAAGCCTTCTATCCATAATATTGCTTTCTCCAGTGAAAAAAAAGTCATCTGCTCTGAATCAGGAGAGAAATATGCATAGATCAAGCACCATTTAAAAACAGTTTAAAACAAATACAGCTGGATTTTGATGTGAGAGAACAACAAGAGATGGACTTTTTCCACTGGTGAAAGCATTATTATGAATTATATTTTAGCTGGAAGCAATGGTGTGAAGATAAAAAAGCCTTTAAAATGGATTTGTTTCTTACAAAAATGCAGCTTTTCAGTTCTCAAGATGTTAATTGATGGACTGGAGTGGTGTGGATTACTTGTGGATTATCGTGATGTTTTTATCAGCTGTTTGGACTCTCATTCTGACGGCACCCTTTCACTGCAGATGATCTATTGGTGAGCAAGCAATGTAAAGCTACATTTCTCCAAATTTGTTCTGATAAAGAAACCAACTCATCTACATCATGGACGGCCTGAAGGTGTGGCAAATTTTCATTTTGGGGTGAAAAATTCGTTTAAATTTAATTTAAATTTAACACTCCTTTTTTATACCGTTGTTGAAATTATGATTATAGTGCAATAATGCACTAAAAAGTTTTTTTCTAGAAAATAATAGTCCAATAATATGACACTCAATAACACTTTATATAATAAGCTCTAATTAGTTAACATTAGATAATGCATTAGCTTACATAAACTGAGAATGAGCAATATCTTTTTAAAGCATTATTGTTAAATGTCACTTAAAATAAATACAATTGTTTATTGATTGTTCACATTAGCTCACAGTGCGTCAACTAATATCAATTGACTACCGACTTGATGTTTATATTAATTTAGGTTTATTTATTGTTTAAAATGTAATGATGTTATGTATTGGTTGACTGTTTTCAAATGTATTAGTAATATTGAAGATTTAAAAAAATGCTAGTGTTAAGAAACAAAACCAAAAAAAGTGACTATATGTAGAAGATATTTTCATTAAAAGACAAAAACAAAAAATGAAAACTGAAAAACTGACACTAGAAGGACGTGGGGTGTTTTAAAATGAGTGTTTTGACCAGCTTTCCAAACTCACAAACAGCTTGTGACTCAGCTCTGTGCTGCATTGGACGTGATGCATCACACGGTTGGACTGTATTTTTGCGAGTGTTTTCTCTTACCCAGCTCTGAAGTGGCCACCTCAGGAATGGTGATTCTTAACATGGAACCGGAGCTCAATTCCTGAACAAAAGAAAAGTGAGAGGCGGATATTAGCAACACATACTAAATTAGCTGCGCATCAAAAAGCGTCCGAACCAACAGGCGTCACGTTGCTATTTATATCTGGTCGAATTCTGTCAAAAGCAACCAGGCTTTTGTTGTTCCCTTTGCAGAAATAAATCGAAAAACAAAAAGAACAATTGCACGCTGCAAAACTCCAGCAGGCATTCGACAATGACCTGGATGAAAACAAACCTTAGACGCTGGCTATTTTTAAAACCCTTTCTCAGAAGCATATCGTCCCACATAAGTTGTTCGTGGCGAGATTGCTTTGACAGGCCTGCGAGGGGATTTCTTCTGGTAGGACACGTCGTTCAGTGGGAAGTGACAACGCAGAGGGGCTGACTGCAGGGGACCAGACCTTATTGAGTCTTGTCAAAACAGCGACGGGCTCCTGGTGCACATGTCTGAGCCGCCACACCATGTCGGTCATGTCCTGTTACTGTGGCAGCCCTCAATTACAGCCGGGCACTGTACGACAAAAGCAATTACCAGCTCCTGCCTTTAGCAGCAGTGGTCAGCACAAACACAAACGCAAGCATCTTGACCCTGTTTGACATTTTGAAAATGCATTTAGAAAGCAGCTGCCACATTTATGTCCAGACATGGATATATCAAGCGAACCAAGTAGATTCATCCAAATAAAAGTGGGCATTTTGAGATTACGGGCAACGGACAAAAAAAAACAAGCCCACTTGGCTGATTCACAAAAAACTAATTCTGCCCAAATATACTGACAGATATTCAATGAACAAATGGTTCACCTCATTTGTTATCAGTGAATAAACTGTCTATGAAAAAAACACAGCAGCAGCAGCATTTTAGCAACTGATATAACAATAAGTTAATATACCCACTGGCTGAAGTACTTAAATACTTTATAAAGCCACATGATGAATGTCAAGCACTCAAACACAAAATAATGCAATGAAGATTCATTTTACAACATAAGATGTAACATAAAACCCTAACTTACAAAACCACTGAGAAAAAAAAACTAAGAAACAGTTATTTCAGTTAAAAGCCATCACATGTATCACACATTCTGTAAATGTAACTTTTTTTCCCCATTGTAGAAGACTTCTTTTTCGCTAAATATCAATATTAGTAGCATTACATTTAACAGTATCTACTGCTAAATTACAATGGCTCATATGTTTTTTCAAGATATAGTATAGTAAAATGACTACTATAGTAAGGTTTTTACTGCAAAATTTAAATTTAAGCATTTAATAATCTTAGTTAATTTTAGCATTTATGGATGCATTATTAAGATCACAAGTTAGTTAATGCACTGTAAACTAACATGAACTAATAATGAACGACTGTATTTTTATTAACTAACAATGACAAATTAATAAATAGTCTGTCAGTTAATATATTAACTAATGTTAACAAATGCACAGATAATTTGCAGACCCCCTTGTCATCCATGTTCATGTCTTTCTGTCTTCAGTCGTAAAGAAATTATGGTTTTTGAGGAAAGCATTTCAGGATTTTTCTCCATATAATTGACTTCATTGGTGCCCCGATTATGAACTTCCAAAATGCAATTTAAATGCAGCTTCAAAGGGCTCTAAATGATCCCAGCCGAGGAAGAAGGGTCTTATCTAGCGAAACGATTGGTCATTTTCATAAATTGACAATTTATATACTTTTTAAATCTCAAACGCTCATCTTGTCTAGGTGTGCGTGAACTCTGTTTTTTTGCGGTTCAAGACAGTTAGGGCATGCCGAAAAACACCCATCTTGTTTTCATCCCCAACTGCAAAATCATCCTACACTGCTGAAGAAGTACCAACCCACTGTTTACAAAGTGAACAGGTCAAACAAAGATCAAACAAAACCGTCATAGGACGATTTTGAAGTTGAAGAAAACGAGATGGGAGTTTTTCTGACATACCCTAACAGTATTGACGCGAATTACATAATCTATGCATGTGCATCGCAGAGACGAGATGAGCATTTGAGGTTAAAAAGTATACAAACTGTCAATTTGTTTAAAAAAATGACAGATCGTTTTGCTTGATAAGACCCTTCTTCCTCGGCTGAGATTGTTTAGAGCCATTTGAAGCTGCATTTAAACTGCATTTTGAAAGTTCAAACCTGGGGGCACCATTTAAGTCCACTATGTGGAGATAATTCCAGAAATGTTTTCCTCAAGAAACAATTTCTTTACGACTGAAGAAAGAAAGACATTAATTTCTTGGATGACAAGGGGGTGAGTACATTATCTGTAAATATTTGTTCTGGAAGTGAACTAATCCTTTAAAATATTTTAGACTGCGAATTCATGGAGAATTTTTTTTAAACAATAAATAAACAGCTTAAAAATAGTGTCCATCATCTATTCTTAAAAATAATCAGCCATTAGTATCAGTGCATCTTGTTTGTACAGCCCTATTTCTCATCTCTAAAAGAGCATTTCTCTGATCCACAGAATTGAAATCACTGATAAAGCATCAATATGACACTGGAACATCAATGAACTGGATGCTGAGAGGTATTTAGAAGTGACGAGCTGCACTGACCAGCGTGACTCTGTTGCTGACGGGGTCTCGGAGGGTGTGGATGTGAGGTGCAGCCTGCTGGAACGGAGAGTCTTCCAGCCAGGATGACTCGTGATGCTGCGTCGAGCTGCGCACCTCCAACACAGGAGACGGCATGCCAACCTGACAAAAAACACAAAAACACAACACCATTAAACAGTCATGCAAGATGCTGCATGCTCGAGTTCAGGGATGTTAATGCTCTTTTAGCATTCACTTTCCTATCAAAAAAGTCAATTTTGGATTATTGTGATGTTTTTAATCTGTTCGGACTCTCATTCTGACGGCACCCATTCACTGCAGAGGATCCATTGGTGAGCAAGTGATGTAATGCTGATGAAGAAACAAACTTATTTACATATTGAATGGCCAATTTTTTAATTTTAGGTGAACTGTTGCTTTAAGTGTCTTTTAATCTCCAACTAAGCAAGCCAAAAGCGACAGTGGCAAGGAAGCCAAACTCCATCAGGTGACAAAAATGGAGGAAAAAAGTCAGGCAAACAGTTCTCCTCTGGCCGAAAAGACATGGAAAGCTCAAAAATATTGTTAAAAAATATACTTCCGTCTGTTATTAGTAAGAAATTTCCATCATGAAAAAGAACAAACTGTAACTGAAATGTGTTTGTCCACACAAGTACATCATCCGCACTTAATATAGTTATGTAGTGAATAAAATGCTGTTTGTGGTTTAGCAGACATTTGCAGGGACAAGAGAAGCTTTTATCAACAGTGCAATACTTCATGTTAAATGGCGGCTCTAAAAAGCACTTCTCTTCTAACACAATATCCATAAATACACTCACATGGGCTACGACTAATAATTTATTAAGCACACTATCAATCATATAGACTACTTGATCTCTGTTTCATGGAATTAGATTATCAAACCAGCCGAGGGCCCAGTTGTTTTTGTTGTTTAAGAAGAAAAATAACGGAGCTGGCCATATTACTGTGATTTAATACTGATATCGATCCATTTCTAGGAACAAAGCGGATGGCCATTAGCATTAGGACACAATATCAAGAGTCCTCTCTAAGAATGTTGTCTTGTCTTACATATATGACTCAATTAGTGTTTCACTAATCGGCTACAATAAAACACACACGAGCCCACTTTAAGCACATTATAGTACCTCCTCCAGTCGGCTCATATGCTGAACTGTGGCCCTGGCGGGGGTGCTGATGTTCTCCAGAGGGGTGCTTAAGTGCGGCTGGTGGTTTTGCACGCTGAAGGTAGGGGACAAAAGGCCAGGGACAAATACTTTGCTGACCTGGAAGGAAAGCAGTCATGATTATTAGCATAAAACATAATGGTTTTGTGTTACCACAGGCTTAAAGCTGAATTACTTTGTAGGTGATGGAAAAGATAATTCTGTCTCTCTTGATACTACACTGTTTGTGTATGTATATCACAGTGTGATGGCATTCACTTAAAGACACTAAATCTAAATAAGATCCAGAATACACTACCAGTCAAAAGTTTTTTTATTGCATTTATTTGATTGTAAGTATAGCAAAAACAGTAAAGTTTTTAAATATTTGTACTATTTAAAATAACTGTTTTCTATTTTAATATATTTTGCAAAGTAATTTATTTCTGTGATTTCAAAGCTGAATTTTTAGCATCATTTTTAGCATCATTACTCCAGTTACATGATTCTTCAGAAATTCTTAATGATAATTATACTGACTCCAAGCTTTTGAATAGTATAATAGATAAATGCTGATATTTGGATCTTTCTGTTCAAAGAATCCTTTAAAAAAATAAAAAAATAACAATAAAAAAAGTACTTAACTGTTTTAAATATAATAATATTTAAAATATATATTTAAATAGAAAGCAGCTTTTTTAAATAGTAAACATATTACTGCTTTTGCTGTATTTTAGATAAAATAAATACAGGCTTGGTGAGCAGAAGAGACTTCTTTAAAAAAAAAATAAATAAATAAAAAAAAACATTAAAATGGTAGTGTAAGACTAATGAATAGGAATAAAACCATACAAACATAAAAAAAATGTATTTTATTTAAGGTATGCATGAATGTCTTTAAACAAAAACCTGTGAGGTTGTTATTTCCTTGTAATATTAACAATATTAAATATATAATTATTATTTTATATAAACATTTAAACATTTTACTACAACTACTACTAATAATAGTAATAATATTGTTACTATTATTATATATATATATATATATATATATATATATACACACACAAATATATATTATACGATATATGTTAATTAAAACATTACCTCTAGTATTATTAAATATATTATTATAATGAATATACACACACATTAAAAACGTTAAATAACGTACACATAATTTTACTACTACTACTAATAATAATAATAACAAAAATAATTATTACAATTACAATTATTGTTAGTATTATTATACTGATTATATACACAATAATTGTATAACATATTACAAATATTACAATATATGTTATATATTATAATATTGTAATTATAATATATACACATATGCAGACATGGTTATATACACAACTTATTTGATTTTGTTTATTTGACAGCTAAGAATGTCTGAAGTGGGAAATTGGAAAAGACTGTTTTTATATTACATATGACAAATAACATACTATACAAGACGAATAATATTGGATAGCGCTGGGATGCAGCCTTCGTATTCTGTGGGATAGGTCACCTTGATCAATCATATTTTCAAACCAATCCTTAGGGAACCAGAACTAGAAAATTGGTTGGAGGTGAGTCATCCACATCTGAAACACAGCATCATCTGTGCTGCAGAGAAAGGGGCTTTTTATACATCCATCATGCATACATCTGTAAGTACCATCTTATGACATTAATAAATTATATGAATCTAACAGTATAAACAGATATGCCTGTGCGTCTGTAAAGAATCCCTGCATTCTCTTCAGCACTAATGACAGTCTCTCATCCAGATATGAGTGACTCACCTGGAACCAATTTTCAAATCTCTAGTGATTGGTGGGGAACATGATGGAATGAGATGATGTATTAGACTCAACACCAGGCTTTGAGTGCAAATTGTAATGCACAGATGCCTTTGGCTTTTTTTTAATAAAAGAGAACTATGCGTGGCAGACGTGCTGCATATTACAGCATATTCAGACTGAGTCGAAAGTGGAAAAATGATTCAGGCCACTAATAATGTCATTTCAGAGGTGAAAAACACAGATGAAATCAAGCCTCACCCGTGTGACTCCTGTGTACAAGACCAGACTCCCATTGGCCTCAAGCACCAGCATGGTATGAATGTCCTTAGAAGTAATAAAGAGAACGTGAAATTTAGGCATGAATGACGACAGTGGAGGAAAAGAGGATGAGTACTTATAGCTTAAAGCATCACGATTATTTAAACTGTGTAAATTCCTCATTGTGATAGGAAGTGAAAAGATCACTGATCACAACGGATATGAAACTCATGGAAACAACATTTGCAACCCATTTGATCTGACCATTTACTAGCTAACGTAGTCAATTTACTTTCCAAATAGTACAGACGAATTATGCACCATAACAGAAAAATGTTTTTTCATTACAAAACCATCAGCATAAAATAAAAACCCACCCTATCTATTTTAAATGCATTTTATTCATCTTATTGTAAATAATGCATCCATGCCTGTGTTTTGTTACATTAAAATATTGATGTTTTGGTAAAACAACATCTCACCAGTGATGTACAGTAGTCAGTTTTTTTAAAGTTGTCCTAAAACCAAAACAATGCCCGTTCTTGTCTTAGGGCAACTTTGGGTAACTTTCTTGATCCACTTCAAATGTTGACTACTGTATACCAGATTTCACCAATCATTTAAATATTAAACCTTGCCCCTTTCTTTTAATCAACTGCAAGATCGCATTTAGATCAGCCTTCATTTTTGAGTCCAACACCTAGGTCTGTCATGATTATTGATTAATTATCTGATTGTGGTTATTCTATCTAATCACAATTATTTAAGATACTGCAATAGTTGTGCAGTTGACATATCAATGACATTTTGGCATCCAATTTTAAGGACTTAAAGAAAAGCCATCAAATGAGCAATAGAACAGGGAAGTCATAATATGACAGGGAGTAAAGAAAAAATATAGACGTAAAAAAAAAAATGTTAGTACACAAATATAGTCAAAGGTGTTCTTTTATACAAAATGAAGGCTTGTGGGTTTGTAGTTATATTATATATATTACAAAATTCATGATTGTGACAGGTCTAGCAAAGTCCACATCTCAAAATTCAATCAATAAGTCTTCACCCTATTTGAAGTAGAAAAGATCTATCACTACTTAAGATTCATCTCGACTTTTAACACTGAAGATAAAACAGAAATATTTCACTAAATTCAAGGATGCATCAAGATGACAAAGTGTTTTACATATTTTCTCTCATATATATATTATATATATATATATATATATATATATATATATATATATATATATATATATATATATATATATACATGTTTTATTTTTTATTTTTTCATATTTTCAAAGAAGCCTCTTCTGCTTACCAAGCTGCATTTATTTGATCCAAAGTACAGCAAAAACAGTAAAATTTTGAAATATTTATACTATTTAAAATAACTGTTTTCTATTTGAATATATTCTAAAATGTAATGTATATCAAATAAATGCAGGCTTGGTGGGCAGAAGAGAATTATTTAAAAACATTAAAAATCTTACTGTTCAAAAACTTTTGACTGGTAATGTATATATTAGGGGTGTGACGAGACACTTATCCCTTATCAAGACACGAGACTGGGTTCACGAGAACGAGCCGAGACGAGATTTTTAAACTTTTTTTTTTTAAAGAATCCTAAATTATAAAATATATAGGGAAAAATAGTATTTTATTCAACTGAAAAACACAAAATGCATGAGCATTTTGATATGAACTTGTACTTTACGAAGTTAAACTTCTATTTTAATGAATTATATGCAGTAATAAACATGTAAACTAAAGTGGCATGATTCTGGATTAATTGAAAATAACTTTTTTTTTTTTTTTTAAATAAATTAGAGATCACGATTCTCTAACAATTCTGAAGAAAAGAAAGATTAGATTAATATAAAACAAAATAACGTAATTTATAGTGGTTCTGACAAAATGTTCATTTCTTAAAAATATATATTAGAACAAAACTGTAAAAAATGAAGGAGTCAGTGTCTCAATTAATAAAGACTTGTTTCACTATTGGAATCTCCTGAATGAATGATTCAATGATAAATACTTTTTTAAACGTGCAGTTGTCGCCACCTCCTGGCGAAAGTGGATAAGCATTACAAGTGTTAAGATACTTTCATTTTGATCGCTACTCTAGACAATACGTGTTTAGACCCAAACTATAAACTTTTAGCCCAGTACTTCTGTTATTTAAATGTCTGTAACACAGAAATAATGATCATTATGTGGTTGAAATGACTGTTTGTGTTGTTCTTTTTGGATCAGCAGCAGCATGAATGCAAATTTTATTGTCTTTTAACATCGTAAGTGTCAGTGGAGTGTGAGCAGCACGATGTGAAACAGTCGTAATAGACATAGCTAAATCGTTGTCATTTAATAAGATTGCAAGGGTGTTTGAATAGAGATCGCGATCTGTTAAGGATTAAGCATGCAGCTCTAACGTAAACACTGCAACATGTTTTGTGAGGATATTGTCATGTCTCGCGAGACCAGTCAGATCTTGCGAGATCTCGTGCCACGAGATCTTGTCACATCCCTAGTATAAATTAAATTTTGTACTATTTCAAAAACTCACCTCAAGAGGCGCAGCATCTTTTGCGGTGATCACGGTCACTGATGCAAATATCAGTTGAGAAGTTTCATTGCTCTCAAGAAATTTTACACACCTGCAAACAGCACACAAAAGCGATGCAACTAAGCGCTGGAGCTTTAAACTAGTTAAATACTAAGAAAGCAAATTGATCCATCCAATTAACGTAGAAGTCAAACTATAAAAATAAGCCACACAATCACCTGAGCTGCTGGTGGGACTCAACCAGGAAGCACAGGTACCTGTTCTCACACAGGTCAGAGGTGATGAAGACTTTAGAGGCCTGGCAGCCTTTCTCCCTGTGCAACACAGACAAAACTGATTTCAGAACAAACATCAACAGTAACTTCATGCTCTCGGCTCATAAGGAACGGAAATCAAAAGTCACCTGGAGATAGCACTGGTTTCTGTCCACAGCTGCTCAATGCAGAGGTCTGGTAATATGGGCTCCATTTCTGGCAGCAGGGCTGTCTCGTTCAGGGTGCTGTTGGGTGAGGCCAGGATGCTGTGGCCACGTGGGGACGGCGTGTGGCATGACACGTTGAAGCGCTGAGCTCCGGAGAAAGAGGGCGCGGCGATGCCAGGTGAGTGAGCCCGACTTAGTCATGCAAATTAAAAAGAGAAACCAAAGAGCACATTTAGATAAAAATGTGTATTTTTATAATATAAACTTTTTTTATATATATATAATTTTTTTTATATATTTGCAAATAAATAATTAAATTAATTATTTACATTTATTACAAAATCATATACTAATATTCACCAAATCTCCATTTATTTGATCAAAAATGCAGTAAAAAAAATTGACATTTTATTAGAATTTTAAAAAGACGTTTCCTATTTAAATACATTTTAAAATCGAATTTATTCCTGTGGTGAAAGCTGAATTTTTAGCATCATTACTATAGTCTTCAGTGTCACATGATCCTTCACATGATGTGACCTCTGACCACAAGACCAGTCATAAGGGTCAATTTTTGAAATTGAGATTTATACATCACCTGAAAGTTGAATAAATAAGCTTGATGTATAGTTTGTTAGGATAGGACAACATTTGGTAAAGATACAATTATTTGTAAAAAAAATCCAGATATTGAGAAAACTGCCTTTAAAATTGTCCAAATGAAGTTCTTAGCAATGCATATTACTAAGCAAAAATTAACCTTTAATATATTTACGGTAGGAAATGTACAAAATATCTTCATGGAACATGGTCTTCACTTAATATCCTAATGATTTCTAGCATAAACGGAAAATCAATCATTTTGACCCATATGTATTGTTGGCTATTGCAACAAATATACCTGTGCGACTTATGACTGGTTTTGTGGTCCAGGGTGACATATGCTGATTTGCTGCTCAAGAAACATTTCTTATTATAATCAATGCTAAAAAATGTTACATTTTTGTGAAAACAGAATTCTTTGATGAATGTAAAGCATTTATTTGAAATAGAATCTTTCGCAACATTTTAAATATCTTTACTGTCACTTCTGATCATGTGCACTTGCTGGGGAAAAAAATATTGTCTATCAAAAAAAATAATCTTACTACCCTTTTGAGTGGTAGTGTATATAAATTAACTTTTCATATAAAACTTCTACTGCCTACAGTAAATTTGCATACTGTGTTCAATATTCACACTGCAGAAAAAGCATGAATAGTACGTTTTTCCAAAAACATCCAATAACCTCCTGCATGGACATACCTGAGAGCAGCCATGTTTGAAATGCTGGGTGAGTGCACCCGTGAATGCAGGCCCGGGGAGGCAGGGATTCGGCTCTGGTTGTGCAGCGCGTGGCAGTGTAAGGGCGAGGCGGGAGAGTCCAGCCGGGTCACGTTTCTCAGGTGGGTGCTGAGGAAGCTAGGGGCTGCATTGGGAGTGTGAACAGGCCCAGTCTGGTCTGGACACTTTAATACAGTGGTCTGCTCCTGAAAAATACACAACAAAATGCTGGTGATCTTATTGGAACCAGTCTTTGATTAGCTAAATGGTTTCCCTGGGTTAAATACATTTAACATTAAATATTAGAGCATTTACAGTTTTTATATTTTTATATTTTTAATAAGAATTTATTTATTTATATTTGCAAATCACAAATTAAATATTTACACATATTACAAAACCATATACTAATGTTCACCAAATCTCCATTTATTTGATCAAAAATGCAGTAAAAAAATTGAAATATTATTAGAATTTAAAATAACTGTCCTATTTAAATATATTTTAAAATATAATTTATTCCTGTGATCAAAGCTGAGTTTTCAACATCATTATTCCAGTCTTCAGTGTCACATGATCCTTCAAAAATAATTCTAATATGTGACCCAGGACCACAAAACCAGTTATAAGGGTCAATTATTATACAAAATAATAATAATAATAATAATAATGCAAAATTTGGCTAAGATGCAATTATTTGAGATTCTTTAACAATTAAAACAAATAGATAGAAACATAAGGTATGTATTTCATAATGACTGAGTGAAGCAACCATACCTCAGGTGTGACTTTGCGTAGGGTCCAGACGGTGTGTGTGCACTGCTGTGTGTCGTACGTCATGATAATGGAAGGCTCGTGGCAGGTGAACACCACTCTCAAAGCACTGTCCGAAACATACTGGAGACGGGACTCAAACAGACCTGAACCAATGAGAGGAAACAACAAGAGCATGTATATATATATATATATATACAGGGGTTGGACAATGAAACTGAAACACCTGGTTTTAGATCACAATTAGTATGATATTGGGCCTCCTTTTGCAGCCAATACAACATCATTTCATCGTGGGAGTGACAAATACAAGTCCTGCAAAGCAGCCAGAGGGATTTTGAGCCATTTTCCTCTTGCAGAACAGTGGCCAGGTCACTATGTGATGCTGATGTGGGAAAACGTTTCCTGACTCGCTCCTCCAAAACACCCCAAAGTGGCTCAATAATATTCAGATCTGGTGACTATGCAGGCCATGGGAGATGTTCAACTTAATTTTCATGTTCATTAAACCAGTCTGTCACCAGTCTTGCTGTGTGTATTGGTGCATTATTATCCTGATACAGAGCACTACCTTCAAGGTACAATGTTTGAACCATTGGGTGCACATAATGAAACTTTACACTGCTCTAACTGGTGTAATGTACAATAAGTGAAGATTGGGCACCAGACAGCGCAAGTATAGCCATGAGACCTCCAATACTATATTGGCGAGTGTTTCAGTTTCATTGTCCAACCCCTGTATATATGACATAGGTCAAAAATCCAGTGATCAACAATACATCTGTGTCAGTTAATTAAATGGCTGTAAAAAGGTCCCAAACTAACATTTTTCCATGTGTCAAATGTGCAGTTTTGTTGAGTAAACAAGACAACTTTACTACCGGTTGGCCGGTAGCTTTATTAGGAAATAATACATGGTTTAAATTGAATTGCATGAACGTCAGTCTGACTCTTACTGACGTGAGCAATATGAGCGAATCAAATCAAAAACATACAGACCTTCTACTAAAGTAAACATCTGTTTATCTGGGACCACTGTAAATTTATTTATGATTTTTTTATATATGCTGACACATTATGAAATATTTGTCAGATTAAGCCACCAAAGCAAAATATGAAGAATAAAAATCACAATGGGTTGTCGTGTTTTTTATAAGAGATGCAGTTTCACAGAAACTGACTCATCTTCAGTGATGCTGCAAACGACACAATGACATTCACTGTCACGAATAGGCAAGTAAAAAAAAAAAAAGTCACTTAATAAATAGTAAATATAGTTTCATGACCACTGCAAAAAATATTCCTGGGTGGCAAATTTCACTCACCATTGTTTCTCTATTTTAGACCCAGGGAGTCAGCATTTGTCCAATAAATACTAACTTCATAAATATGCCTTAAATGGGCCAGAGATTCAAAACGGAAGACCACAGAGAATGTAAGCACAACACCATGCAACTGTGTGTCATAATAAAAAATAATTACTGATTGCACTACCATAATTTACCTCAAAAATATAAATGAATGGTAAATGATGATAATCTTAAACTTTCCTTCCTAAGGTAATGTTATTGTTAATTATTTAAAAAAAACTAAAAAGAAAAAATTGGTAATTTGAATTAATTAATAACGGCGTTATTTTTTTTTGTAACGAGTAATCAAGCAAATTACTGTTTCCCCCGTTACAATGCCGCAACCATTACTGACAATAAAATGCGGCGTTACTATAATTTATTATAATATTATAGTAATTACATTTTTCAGTTGATCTGAATGGATGCGCAGCGTACCTGTATTTGACGAATCGTAACTCTAGTGTGAAAGCACACAACTAGCCTTCGCTTTGTCTCACACACATGCAAACAAAAAGGATGGGATGCAGGATTGAGGCACTACATGTAAATGTTATTCTTTGCTGTATTTTCCTGTCAAAATAAGAGTTCCTTCGGAAGTCTTCAGGTTTCTCTGATAGTAGGCAGAACTAATGCGTTCAAAACAGTTACATTTTTGTGGAAACGATACGATTTTTTGATAAATAGAAATTTCAAAAGTACAACATTTATTTAAAATAGAATCTTTTGCAACATTTTAAATATGTTTACTGTCACTTCTGAACAATTTAATGTCCCCCTGCTGGGGACAAAATTGGTAATTTAAATTAAGCTGAAAAAAATAAAATATAAAAACACAGGACAAAAAAAAAAAAACGTAAGAAATTTTAAAGTGTTGCACTGATAACTAACTGAAATAAAATAAGTTTCAATTGAAATACTAAATCACTAAAACCAAAATAAATAATAAAACCTAAACAAAAACAATTTTTTAAAAAAGTAAATAAAACTAATAAAAAAAGAAAGTCTATAACTAAATCACTAAAATAAACTACAATGCAAAAATAAAAGCCAACTTAAAATATGAATAAATATAAATAAATATAAATAAATATTCTAATAGTACAAAATATTCTAATATACAAAATTACACATGACATATCACATACATGATAATGTGCATAATTATCAAATCTTACCGGTGGACTTACAAACAACAGGAGCGATTTCATCTAACGGATGCAGCATGCTGAACAGAATCGGGAGAGGTTCCCTGATAACAAGAATTCAAATCATTCACCGATTTACAAGATTCAAATCATTCAACAGACAAATGCAAACAGTGACAGTATTAACATTTTTAACAATAAAATAAAATAAATAAATAAATAATCAAGCATACCTGATGGGGCTCATGTGGCCGTCAACTGTAATATTTTTACGCTCCAAAAGCAGGCCAAACTTTGTTGACCACAGAGCGGAGACCTAAAATGAAACCAAGTTACAGTCAATCAAGAGAAGTTTGTAGATGATGGAAAATAGTATTTTAGCAAGGCATGAAACATACTATATTTACAATATAGCTCAATCTATAATGCCTTCTTGCTTTTATTTAACAGACATTTTATAAACAAACAAACAAACTTTTATTCTATTATGGAAAAAATGAATGCATTGCATTGCATGAGAAAGTTTCCAGCTCTCAATTCTATTCCCATGTTTCTGTTATCCACATTATAAACACATAAATGTAAAATGTTTAGGAAAAGCCTATGGGGCAACATGCCAGAATACACTTTTGTAAAATAAAGCCAGCATTAGCCAGATCTGTAAACTGCGCTGTCTAAATGCTGTTACTAAAACCAAACCAAACCCCCCCCCCCCCCCCCCCTTTCCTGTCTGCGTGCCAAATAACCCATTATGCTTCATGAAACGGACAACTACCACACATCATCAGCCACTGAGCTAAAAAAGAAAGTCAGGCTGACTAAATCCCTGATGGCACTAACAATGGCTCTGCTGGAAAATTTCCTCCAAACACATAAGGCTGAGACACACATTTAAAACCAGATTTTTGAGTGAGGACTCCATCACATAAAGAGATGTTCAGACCTGGAATGGCAGTGGAGATATGAAGTCTTTTCCACTCATGCTGTGGACATTCACACAGGTGCTCTGGACGATACATACTGTCTGCTCCACAACGTCCTTTACTGGGAATCATAGGGAAAAACAAGTACTTGCTACTGACAACAGACAAAGCAATTAAAAAAAAAAAAAAAAAAAAAAATACATGCAATAAAAAGAACCATAAAAAAAATAAAATTAATAAATAATAAATTATATATAAATAAAAATACAAAATAAAAATAATAAATAAAACAAAAAAAATACATAAAAAAAAAATCAATATAAAAATTATTTTTAAAACTACATAAAAAATAAAAGATATTTTAAATAAATTATAAATAAATAAACTAATAACACAAAAATGTATAAAATTCTTACCATCTTTTTTAGACTGAGGGACGGTGAAATTACACCATAGAGCCTATAAAATAAAAAGTGAAATTATTTTATTTACTTGTGTATTATACTATAATTTTAAGTATGAAAAGTGATTCCAGAGCAGCCCCAAAAAGTACTTAGACACTTAAAAACGTCTGTATGTCATTGCACTGCAAGCAAAACTACCAAACCAAATGGCAATTACTATACGTCCCCTATATTAACCTAAAATGGCTCAAAAAAGTGAGGTTTGTTCTTTGCAACCAGTACCTGCTGGACTGGGCTGTCCACCGTGAAGGCCTTGTACACATATGAGGCTTGACTCTTACTGCCACGAGTCCATATGACCATGTTTCCCGCAACATACAGCTCCTCCTCATATTCAACCTCACCAGGAGCAGTTCCCTTCCTCAGCTGCCAGTGCTCCTGCCAATCACATCAAACCCATACCTAAAACATGCAGTATTAAGAACATTTTGATTTCACTTGAAGGAGAAGAGCAGTGCAAACACACTGCTAAACATCTCCTTTTGTGTTCCACAGAAAACTACCTTCTCGCGCTCCTGTAGAGTGACCTCCTGAAGGGATCCCACGAGTCCAGCTGCCCCGTCAGAGGACCAGAGCTCAGAGGCCGGCTGGAGCTGCCGCAGCTGGAGATTCACAGCATTCGGGTGATTTTTGCAGTGCTCACGACCGAACGGGACAAACGACTGCAATTCGCCTGCGGCTATCATTGTGGCTCTCTCTTCATAGACGTGCGACATGAGTTCCCAATATCAGCATTATTTCTGTAAAAAAACAGAAATAATAAGACAAGTAGAAATATATTTACAGACAAACAGTTGTTAATATGGCAGCAAAATATGTCTGCATTATTGATAAGCTCCTTTTTATCATATATATATTGTTGTATATCATTTATAAAACATGTCTCACACACTTTTTCAAAAGCTATCTGTCTATATTTTTTTGACATTGCTGTTTTTTTATTTCACAAAATATGCCTCAAAGTTTAACAAACCACATACACCTATTATTTTAATATTATTGCTATACTTTTGTAGTTTTTGCTAATATTTCAAATTACATTATATATTTATATTTCTGTTTTCACTACATTTTTTTTTTATTTTGTTGGGGGGTTACAGAAATTAATACTCATATTTAGCAAGGATGCTTTAAATTGATCAAAAGTAATAATAATAACATTTATAATGTTACAAAAAAATTTATTTCAGATAAATGCTCTTCTTCTGAACTTTCTATTTATCAAAAAAAAAAACTGAAAAAAAATTCTACTCAGTTACAACAATAATAATAATTTTTTTTAATAATCAGCAAATCTGAATATTTGAATGATTTCTGAAGGATCATGTGACTGGAGTAATGATGCTAAAAATTCAGTTTTTAAATCACAAATTTTACTGTGATTTTTTCTACTCAAATATCCACTATTTTTTGAAGTCTTTTTACCTAAAATTACCAAAGGTACAATATATGCAGACTAAAACAAAACATTTACTGACGATTTCATCCAGTATCATGTATCAGTAAGAGTTATATTTGTTATGATGTGCTATTAATTCATCACTTAATTAATTCCCGGGAAATCTTTTAATAAAAGCATGTATTACACTGCACACGACCTCTTATATTTTGTTCTCGCTTGTAACGAGTAACAATATTTACACTGCTTGAGGTAAAACACAAAACTTTTTATATTCCAGCCAGTCTGTCATCTTGTCAGCATTAGCAGCGGCGCTACTGCTAACAGCATCCGCTCAAACATTCACCTGCTAATAACAAATAGTCGAGCTTCCTGTCCTGGAGTGCGGTTCTTCCCTTTGACAGATACCTCTCCCTCTGCAATCGCCTGCTCCTTGAGCCCAACATACAAACACATCAAAGTATGCAATGAAAACCGATTGAGCACACTACACTGTTTCAAATGAACGCGGACATGTTGTTATCCCGTGACGCACTTCCGAGCGCCTGACCAATCAGAGAGCTGCGTTCTGGAAGTTCGCGGCGTACGCATGTCTTCCTGGCTTGCGCGAGGTAAAGTGATGTTATGATAATACCATGGTTCTTTGATATATGTCATGGATACTAAATAATTACCATGGTACATTACATATCACCATAGTATTGTCATTTATTTGTATACAACCATGTTATTTTCAGGGTAAATGGCCAAAAAAAGCCAAAACAATAGCATTTCTCGGTACTTTTTCTTAAAGAAAACCATATTTTATATATTACTGATATGCTATACCTTTTCTTTCCATTTTCTTTATGAAGGCCAGTGGCCTTATCTTTCTATTTACGTAATAAGAAATAAAAGATAGGCATTAAATGCTAATTCTGTAGCTATATTGATTTATTACATTATTTTAAGGCAATGTTTTTTTTCGTCATCAATATGTAAAGGTGATCCTTTACAGGCTTTGATGCTTTATTCTATAGTTCTGACATTCTGACTTGTTTTCAAACTTTTTTATTAACAAATACTAGTCTTTCAGCACATTAAATTAGGTAATAAATATAGCTATAAAAGTAACTTAGCCTTGAAGTGGTAGTTTATTACATTTAAAATTTCTGTTTTAAATTTCAATTTATTTGAGAAGATTTAATTTGTCAAATATTTATTTAATCTTTTAAAGACTGAGGTCCACTTGTACATTCTGAGTGTCTGCAAAAATTTTCATGTGTAAACAAGGGACAGCAAAGATGTTAATTTGTTTGATTGCACTTTAATTACACTTCTCATGTTACTGTCTCTTATGTAACTTTTATGTTGTTGTATTCTTCATTTGTAAGTTGATTCGGATAAAGGCATATGCAAAACAAATTAAAGTACACTACCAGTCAAAAGTTTTTGAACATGAAGATTTTAATGTTTTTTTAAAGAAGTCTCTTCTGCTCACCAAGCATGCATTTATTTGATCCAAAGTACAGCAAAAACAGTCAAATTTTGAAATATTTTTTACCATTTAAAATAACTGTTTTCTATTTGAATATATTTTAAAATGTAATTTATTCCTGTGATTTCAAAGCTGAATTTTTAGCATTATTACTCAAGTCACATGATCCTTCAGAAATCATTCTAATATTCTGATTTGCTGCTCAAAAAACATTAATTATTATTATGTTAAAAACAGCTGAGCGAAAAAAAAATCAGGTTTCTTTGAAGAAAGTACAGAATAAAAGCATTTATCTGAAATAGAAAAAGAAAAGCATTTATAGAAATAGAAATCTGAAATAGCATTTATCTTAAATAGAAATTTGTAACATTATAAGTGTCTTTATCATCACAATTTAAAGCATCCTGGCTAATTAAAGTAATATTTTCTATCATTTCTTCTATCATTTCATTCTGTCATTATACTGACTCCAAGTTTTTGAATGGTATAGTGTATAATGTTACAAAAGCTTTTTTATTTCAGAAATGCTGATTTTTGGATCTTTCTATTCACCAAAGAATCCTGAAAAAATATACTTAACTGTTTTAAATATTGCAAATAATAATAATAATAATAATAATAATAATAATGTTTCTTGATGTATTAAAATGATTTCTGAAGGATCATGTGACACTAAATCCTTGAGTAATGATGCTAATTTATTTATTTATTTATTTTTTATTTTATTATTGTTATTATTATTATTATTTTTTTTTTTTTTTTTTGCTGTGATCACAGGAATAAATTACATTTTTAAATATATTCAAATAGAAAGCTGTTATTATAAATATTTTACAATATTACTGCTTTTGCTGTATTTTGGATCAAATAAATGCAGGCTAGGTGAGCAAAAGAGACTTCTTTAAAAAACATTAAAAATTTTAGTGTTAAAAAACTTTTGAATGGTAGCGTACTTTAATTTGTTTAGCATATGCTTTTATCCGAATCAACTTACAAATGAAGAATACAACAACATAAAAGTTACATCCTAAGAGACAGTAACATAAGAAGTGTAATTAAAAATCCAAAACTTTTGACTGGTAGTGTAAATGTACATGTTACACTCCACAAATCTACTTTAGAACCTAATTCAAATATAATTTAATTCAACTATACCATGCATCCAATAATAATGACAAAAGATTTTGGATGTAATGTTGATAGAAGAGAAAATAAATATTGTATTGTAGCAATAATTTTGAATACCTTCCTTGTTTATTCTCTATTATGGATAAAATTAATTAATTATGAACCACACTAAAACCTAAAGCCACGGATTATTATAACACATCTCTATTAGCTCTCCCAGGCTGTAGGTCACAATAAGTTCAATTTGAGTTCTCTCCACGGAAGTGATATATATGATTGAAAAATCAATTTTAGAAAAATTGCTTGGCATTTGTATCATGCATGCTGTATATAATTTATTCGTATTTGTATATGTATATTTGTTGTACAATCAATAGAAGGAATAGATTCTGTTAGAGGTATATAGAGGTTCGGAGGTGGTTTTGAATTTCAGACATTTTATTTCCTATAAACTCTGACACAATAGAGATGGATGTGCTGAGATCAATATGAATTCAATAGAGTCAGAATAGGAGTTGCATGCTTCCTCTGTAGACTTCTCACTCGATTATTTTTCAATAAAACTCCTCCCTGTCACACATATGGCAAGCGTCACCTCAGGACTGATTCTCAGTCCTTCAAATTGTTTCTGTGTATTACTGAACCCAAGTCTTTCCACTGCATGCCCTGCCAAACTTTAGCTACTTTAGCTAGATTGCCAATATCGAATGAAGAAATACACGATACGACAGAGTTGTGCAGAGAAAATATTTCAACAGTGAACGAGAACTGTCATATTCATGTCCGAGTCAAGAGCATATGCAATACACGGGCAACCGCTAAGGAACAGCATGATGTTCGTATGTGTGAGATGACGTCTGGAAAACAGTTTGACGTCCTTGTCAGTGTGTGCAAAGATGAAACTATTAGTCATAGGAAAACCCACAGCCTTAAAATATTCTTCGGCAATCAACATTTATTATAGAGTTGTGTGTCTTTTACTATTCATTCAGATAGATAGATAGACAGACAGATAGATAGATAGTGTTTATGTACATGTTTTTTAATGCATTTTTATCTTTGAAGCAAAAATAAATAAAAAACTGTAATGTGATTGGCCGTGTGGAGCGCTGGTCTCGGGAGCATGACGCTGTTGTCCTTAGCTTTCATTACAGATCTAATGATGCTCTGATAGCATTATTGAAGCTAATGTCCTCTGTGTGTCCAGATGTACAGATGTATTTACTGCATTAATTTGGATGCACTTAAGGGTTTGTCCAACTGATCTGTCACTGGTTTTTGGACCGCGGTATAAAGTCACGAAAGGAAGTCGATATTGATGTGTTGACAGATTACAACTGACTCTTCCTCTACAAATATCAGACAAATGTCAATAACATAAATATTACAAACCTATATTGATTTCATTAAAATGTCTTCAAACAATTATGCATCCCCAAAGACATATTATTAATGTTTTGTCTCTGCGTCTTTTTGACACTTGAACTTGCATGTTAAGGATGCTTGCATGGTCAAGCATCACTATTTCTAGTGCTGATTTTTAATTTAAACAACCTCCTAACACTGTATATTAAACTTCACTGTCTAATTCATCCAGCTGAAGGAAGTCTCACACTTAGATTCTGTCTTGATGCATCAGATTCCATTGAAATTCCATTTGTAAACTTGATTTATTGGCATCGCATCTGCAATCTACATTTCTCATTAATCACTTAGTCCACCAGGAGACCCTAGAAAACAGCCATCCAGATCAAATAAAGCTGTTAAGGTCACAGGGCGAGAGGGCACTGTTTACACAGATAAATGTGTAAACCAGGGCTCACCGTCTATAGCTGCCATACCTTTTGTTTAAACAATGAGGACTGTCCTAATGCAAGGCCAAGAGCAAGCTAACATATTATTGATTATGAGAATAAATGACGAGCGTCCAAACTAAAATGAGTGTTCAGGATGACCGTCTCTAGGGTTTTAGTGGACACTTATGCATGTAAACATTTCCTGTGTTGATGCTTTAAAAGAGTCTGGTTTATGTCACTAGCAGCTCTCAACAACTGACCATGTTTGTTCATTATTTTGACAGTGATGCATTTAATGTAGAGAGTGATTCTGTTAGCAAAGGGATTGAATCGGGGTTAAGATAAGGGTAAACCATAGAGAAATCCTTACTGAGCCATTCACTTATGTCTATCTATCTATCTATCTATCTATCTATCTATCTATCTACCTATCTATCTATCGATCTGTCTATCTATCTATCTACCTATCTATCTATCGATCTGTCTATCTATCTGTCTACCTATCTATCTATCTATTGATCAATTAATCTGACTGTCAATCAATCAATCTATCTACCTATCTATCTATCTATCTATCTATCTATCTATCTATCGATTAATCTGACTATCAATCTATCTATTTATCTGTCTGTCTATCTATCTAGGTAGCTAGGTATCGATCTGTTGATCTATTGATCGATCAGTAAGAATATCTATGTCTTTTTATCTAGCTAGCTATCATCTATCTATCTATCTGTCTGTCTATCTGTCTATCTAGGTGGCTAGGTATCGATCTGTTGATCTATTGATCGATCAATATGACAATCTATCTGTCTGTTTCTGTCTATCATCTATCTATCTATGTATCATCTATCGAACAATCTGTGAATCTATTGATCGATCGATATGACTATCTATCTGTCTGTCGATCTATCTATCTGTCTATCTGTCTATCTGTCTGTCTATCCATCTGTCTATCTATCTATCTGGGTAGCTGGTATAGATCTGTCTGTCTATCTATCTATCTATTTGTCTATCTCTCTGTCTATCTAGGTAGCTAGGTAGGTATCGATCTGTTGATCTATTGATCGATCAATATGATTATCTATCTATCCATCTATCGTCTATCTACCTATCTGTCTGTTGATCTATCTATCTATTTATCTATCTATCTATCTATCTATCTATCTACCTATATCTGCCGATCTGTCTATCTATATATCTACCTATCTGTCTGTTGATCTATCTATTTATCTGTCTATCTATCTATCTATCTACCTATCTGTCTGTCGATCTGTCTATCTATATATCTACCTATCTGTCTGTTGATCTATCTATTTATCTATCTATCTATCTATCTATCTGTCTATCTATCTATCTATCTATCTATCTATCTATCTATCTGTCTGTCTACCTATCTGTCTGTCAATCTGTCTATCTATCTAGTTAGCTGATATCTATCTATCTATCTATCTACCTATCTGTCTGTCGATCTGTCTATCTATCTATCTATCTATCTATCTATCTATCTGTCTACCTATCTGTCTGTCGATCTGTCTATCTATCTAGTTAGCTGATATCTATCTATCTATCTATCTATCTACCTATCTGTCTGTCGATCTGTCTATCTATCTATCTATCTATCTATCTATCTGTCTACCTATCTGTCTGTCGATCTGTCTATCTATCTAGTTAGCTGATATCTATCTATCTATCTATATACCTATCTGTCTGTATCTAGGTAGCTAGGTAGATATCAATCTGTTGATCTGTTGATCTATTGATCGAACAATATGACTATCTATCTATGTATCTATCTATCTAGGTAGCTGGTATCGACCTGTCTATCTATCTATCTGTCTGTCTATCTAGGTAGCTAGGTAGGTATCGATCTATTGATCTATTGATCAATCAATATGACTGTCTGTTTCTATCTATCATCTATCTATATATCATCTGTCTAACGATCTGTCAATCTATTAATCAATCTATCTATTATCTATCTATCTATCTATCTATCCATCTATCTAGCTATCAGTCTGTTGATCTATTGATCGATCAATATGACTATCTATCTATCTATCCATCTATCATCTGTATCAATCTGACGATCTATTGATCGATCAACGTCTATCATTCATCTATCTATCTATCTATCTACACTCTTAAAAATAAAGGTTCCAAAAGGGGGATTTTAGGAGTGATACCACAGAAAATGTGTTTTCTTTATTGGTTCCCCAAAGATGCTTGAGTAAATAGTTCTTACAACAATATTTTTTTCTTTTCATTTGTAAAGAACATTTTAATATTTTTTTTTTTTTTTACTGCAAACAATCTTTTGTGGAACGGAAATATTCCATGGATTCCATGAACTTCATGGAACCATCAGTGCCAATAAAGATCTATCTGTTAAGAGTCTGTGCATGATCACCTATATTTTTAAAAAGTGATTAGACAATATCCTGAAAGATTTTGTGGAATTCTAAAACATTTCCTTTTTTTAAGATAAGTTCCAATAGGAATTCTGTGCAGATGTCTTTTTGCATTTTCTTGGTGTGTTTTGACTTGGGCAGTCATGCTGGGTTTATTGTTTCATGTTTATTGTTTCAGCTCGATCTCTTCTTTGACCAAAAAGTGCATCCATGCAAACAAATATTCAAACTATGAATCACCAGGAATGACACAAAACATTCTGAGCAATCGCAAACTTAATTTCACCAGTGTGTGTGTGTGTGTGTGTGTGTGTGTGTGAAGTGTGCCTGCCGACCAATGACGAACGCATCCATCCCAATGGGACTTTCTTCGTGACGTATTAACGCAAATCAAATCTGATTGTCTTCCTGTCTGATGGAAAGTATTCAGACATATAAAACGAGGCGAGGGGTGAGACTATTCAAAGAGACACAAGACCGCGCAAAGGAACTTAAAAAAAACACCTGGTCACTTTGGGAGGTTTGACTGGAGGTATTTCAGGACCCCGATCAGCGCGCGGATCACATCTCTATAGCACATGTAAGTTCCTTTGATTTCATTTAGTCTGCTGAACATTTACCATAGTCACTTTTTACTTACGTGCATGCTGCATTCATTTAGCCTAGTTTGATTTTACACTCATAACATATACTCATGTATACAGAAATTCCACTTACATTCACTAATGTTCACAATTAAGCAATTTCAGTAAAAATTTTAATACTATTAGGCAATAGTATTGTAAATGCATGTTCTTATAATAAAACACCGCAACCTTGTAACTAAATAGGACAAAATTTCATCGAACAAAACTAATTTTATAATTGCTTTAAGCCAAGCACAACCTCTTTTAATTAATAAAACAGAAACGTCTTCCAAAAAAAACCTTTATAATATATACAAACAGCGAAAGCAGGTTGCGTTTTTTAACTTAATTTTGCACATCCATTCAAATGTCTTATTGCATTCAAGTTTTAAAATGCATTTACATTTGGTCTTTTATTCAATGTGAAATAACAGTATTCATGTATGCACAGGTGTAAAGCAATGCTCGTGAGGAACGGCTCTCAGCTTTTGCTCTTCATAACTCTCTCCAGTGTTTTATACGCCCGGACCTTAAGTTTACCCTTCGCCTCCATGAGGTAAGAACTCAGCTCTACTGAAACACTTGAATAAAACTTAATTCCTAACTGTTTTTCTATATCGGAATATGCGCGCGCGTTTTTCGCGCCATCAGAGCAGTGCGCGCGCAGGTGAATCGCCTCAGATGAAAACCAAAGAAAACAAAAACACAATGAAACAAAAAACGAAAGTTCATTTTTGTTGCCTCATTAGATATTAAGTAAATTACAAGTTAGACACGCTGTATGAACCTACAGAATCCCCATACCGACTATACATAGTTTCTATTTTAAATGTTATATATTTGTCTTAACGATCTCCAAATGCTTAATCGGCGGTTTGCTCTTAAATAAACAAGCGAAATTTGCCATGCTAACCGTTTTATACTTAATAAATAAAATCCTAATGAATTGATATGAGATCTTCACACAGCTTAAAGAAGCTTTGAAACTATTTCTGTTGTTTAGCTTAACTATGGTATTTTGACGGAAACTATGGCTGCCATTGTAGCTTATTTTGTGAGACACTGCAGCCATTACATAAAAGCTTAAAAGCATTTATATTATAAAACCACTGATAAGAAATTAAATGAATTATATGAGCAACTTAAGTATACTGTGCCATTCACACTGGACTAGAGTAAATCGGAGTAAATGGATTGGAGTGAAGTTACTTAATGCAGTTGGTTTTTTGTCTATGTGCAGAGATACAAGACACGCAGACGGGCTCTTCACAAGTGGATACAGTAAACTTCTAGGACAGTTATCTGCCAGACGGTACCTGGAGTCATTGATCGGAAAGAGGGTCAGGTACATTGATCTTTTTTGTCGATGCACTCTGGCAATGCTGTTTACATTACATGATCCATAGCCCTGCAGAAACCAGCTTAAGGTGGTTTGCTGGTCTTCACTGGTCACCCAGATTTAGCAGGTCTCCCAAAACCTTTCTAGAACCATTAAACCAGACCTGAACAGTGAAAACCAACTTGAAGACGAGCTAAAACCAGAAAATCACATAAGATCAGAGCTTCTAATGGAGATAGATTGAATTTGGCGTAACTGGATTTATGCTTTGATAATTGTTTTTTTGATGCAAAGAAAGCTTTGTCACCTTTAAGTGGCATGCATTGCATCTATATTACTAGACTGCAGTAAATAAAGGAAGTTTGGAATGTAAGTCTTGAATCTTGAACGATATATTGGTTTATATATTTATTGATATACATATTCTGATCAATCTCAAAATGGCTATAGGATTATATACCATGTAATCTTATAGTCCTATAATGAATTGCCTGCCAAATGAATGAAATTAAATGTGAAATGTTTAGTTGGTGATCTCAAGTAAGCATCTAAAATCTGTAATCATATTGAAAGATTATCTAAGCATAAATCCAATTACACCAAATTCAATTCATCTGTCTCCCAAGTAGATAACCATTACAAGCTCTGATTAAAAGTGTCTGCTGAATGCATGAATGTAAACTGTAAATGCACGTCTGACATATTTCTTTGTGCAATTTTAGTGACGATTTGATGGAGGACCAGGCGCCGATGAAGCGTCATTCAGACGCAATATTCACAGACAACTACAGCCGCTTTCGCAAGCAGATGGCGGTGAAGAAATATCTCAACTCTGTTCTCACAGGAAAGAGAAGGTATTAAGCACCAGCATGTTGTTTCTTTCATGTGTTTTGACAAATCATTTACGCGAAGTAAATGTTAAAATACTAATCTTTATTTTCCTCTTTTCAGTCAAGAAGACCCACCCAGCATGCAGGAGGAATCAACTGGAGGTGAGACCGCGTATCGGGAGAGCTACGATGACGTCACCGTAGACCGACTTCTGAATCATATACCATTGGTACGTTAGATGAAAACGTGCATATGGCTTTGTACTAATAAGAGCTCTTGCAAACTGGTAAATAAAATTATTTAAACACTGGTCTTTTCTCTTCTAGCCTCTCTGAGGTCAGTTTGAAGGCAAGAAAACAACTCTCCGAGACCATCATAGGTTTTCCATTTACACAGTCTAGTATAGGACATCAGCATACTACTAAAACAACGTGTTGAAAACGAAAAATGTGGTTACCTATGACGTAAATGTTTGCACTGTACATAGAAAATACACTTGGATGAGAGATGTTAGCTTGAAGATGTACATAGCGTGCTTTGGCCTTGGAAACCGATTTGCTTTGACATGTTTCCTGTAAATTGTAGATCAATAAATGCATTGAAAAAAGCCCCGGACTGGTACAATAAGAGCACCGCGTATTCGGACCCGAAGACTGCTGATTGGATCTCGAGTGATGATGTAACACTATCTCCGTGCATTTTGTAAATGAATTATTTTGTAAAAATATTTATGTTGCTTCTGTCTGAATTTTAAAACTCTATAGAGGGAACATTTGGGTTCGGGAGGGTCGGGGCATATTGGAAATCTTTATTTTTGCCATTCAAAGTATAATAAAAGTTTGAAGAGCCATGAAATTCTTGAGTGCGCTCGATTTCAATATCACGAAACAAACTTTAGCCATGAACTGCAACTGATTCATGCTCATGTTCTGCCTGTTCCGCAGGTAGAATAACAGGCCATTATTTTGAGTTATGTCCAAACTGTCTCAATTATATTTCTGTGACTTATGACTGCCGTTTGTTTTCATCCCTGAAATTGCACATAAATTGGACTGTACAGGTGCTGAGAAAGACACAAATATAACATTAAAGAATGCAAAGCACTCATTTTTTAGAAAAATATGGTGCATATATAGTCCAGGCAGTTGGAGTAATGATGTACGAGTGTCAAGGGATGATGCAATTATGATGCAATATGTAGACAGGCGTATACAAAAGACATTAAAATGACTCCACCGAATCAAACAGCATTAGTTGTGCGATTGAAAACACGTCACTCATTCCTGTAATTCCAGCTGAAGGTCTCGTTTCGTCAGCATTAGGCCCTTATTTTGAGAACTTCCGAAGAAAACGGTCATTAGTATTTGCCGGCCGGTGACTCAGCGTATCTACAACGCGTTGAAGGCAGCTCTGGAAATTTGAATCATAAATGTCAGAGGATATGGAATGCCAGAGAAGGCGTTATATAAGGCGACATGCACTAAGAGGGGACTCTGGTTGCCAAAATTAGGCTTGTCTGTCAAATTACATTTATTGTGAGTCGTCCTTTGGCCTGGAAAATTGTTTGGTTTGTACCAATTAAACTATATCTGATATAAATATCTGAGAGAGACGGCTGAGCGGACATAAAGAGCGGAAGATAAAGATGGTCCGCTGCCAGTTTGAGAACGTTTTGTGCTGATCAGTCAGCAATGCTGTGTTGTCACTAAAGTTTGTTTGTTTATCATATGCATGATATACTGCAAGATAGCATTATTAGGTTGCATTATAATGTTTAAGTATGTTTTCTAGTTGTTATTAAAAATACAAACCTTTTCACAAAAAAAAACATTAAAAAGCTAATAAATGATGGGTTGTTAAAACATTTTTTTAAAAATTATATATTTTTATAATTTCTGTAAATTATTTGGTAAAGATGTTAAGCATAATTTTTAATTAAAACTATTTTAAAAATATACTTTTGTGGAAAAAATATTTAAGTTATTTTTGTAAAAAATATTTTTTGTATTTATTATAAAAATCTTATAAATGGTTGTAAAAAATTTTTTTAATCATTTTAAAATTGTTTAGGTAAATTAATTTTGGTTGTGAAGTGTCATTTTATAATGTAAAGCATAATTTTAAATAAAATATATAAAAACAAAAATAAAATTTGTTGACTATTGTAAAACATTTAATATATATATTTATTATAAATGTCTAATAAGTGTTTGGCTGTAAGAAAACAATTTTAATTAAAAACTGTTTTTTAATATTTTACATTTTATTTGAAATAAATTATACTTTAAATTATAACATTTTAATATAAAAATATTTAATTATTTAGGTAAATTTTTTGATGGTGTAAATCATGATTTTAAATGAAAAACATAAAACAAAAAAAGATAATTTGTTTATTTTATAAAACATTTAAAAAAATGTGTGAATAAATATCTAATAAGGGATTGAATGTAAGAAAACAATTTTAATTAAAACATTTTTTTTATATTCTAAACTTAATTTTAAATTATAAATTATACTTTAAATTGTATTTTTTTAAATTATAATATTTTAATATAAAAAGATTTAATTATTTAGGTAAATTATTTTTTGATTATGTAAATCATAATTTTAAATGAAAAATATAAAAACAAAAAAAGATCATTGTTTATTTTTGTAAAAAAAAATGTATTATATCTAATAAGGGATTGGCTGTAAGAAAACAATTTTAATTAAAAAATATTTTTTAATATCTGAACTTTTATTTTTAATTATACATTTTAATTTAAATGATATTATTTTAATATAAAAATATTTTTTAAATTATTTAGGTAAATTATTTTTTGATAATGATGTAAAAACTGTAAGAACAGTTAAAGTGTTCACAAGGCAAGTAAGAAATCTGAACTACTGGCCTTAAAATTCCTTATTGTTTAGCTCTTCTAGTAAGGAACTGATTACTAATATTATTTAAGTTGATTTTTTTTTAGGTTGGAGTTAACTCTTCATAGGACATTTATAGCCTAATAGTTAAGAATATAGGTTATGGTCAGTGAGTGGCTTTTCTTTTGATTGGTTTGGCAGGTTGTTAGCGTTGAAGTGCTCTGCTTTACTGAGGTAACTGAAGAGGCTGTTATGTGTTCTTCTTTGGCTGTGCTTCTTTTAATGCATGTGTCATTTTAGCTTGTCGTTTGTAATCCTTGTGGCAGCTGCACATCTCGTCTTCCTGGAAATGCTAGAAATCAAACCGAATGGAACGATAACAAACAATCAGAGGAAAAATGCACTGGATATTTTGTGTGTGCTTTTAATTTGTCACGTTGGATTTATGTCATTACAACAGTAAGTAGGAGGAGATGCAAAAACAGAGATGACTAATAGAAAATCACTCATGCACCAAAACTTTGTATTTGCATAATGTGCCATATATATATATATATATATATAAATCTTTTTTTTTTTTTTTGACAAATGCTTGTTTGTCTATTTAGACATGTGTGTTTTATGTCCTGTATCACATGCATATAGTTTATGGCTCATATAGTGTGATATAGAGCTCATCAAGAAACAAAAACACACCCAAACTGTGCAAAAATATGCAATTTGGTGCAGATGCTGATATTTATATGGCCAAAATGAGATCTTTGTAATAGTATAACAGATACTTACAGAAAATGATATAAGTTGTCACTCTATATCTCCAAATAATGTCACTTAATAAGATGATATTTCAATGCTTAGTTGAATAGTATACAACTGATATTTGATATTCACATTTTAACATGAATTTTCTAAAAAAAAAAAAAACTTTTCTAAAAAAAAAAGTCTAAAACTATTAATCAGATGCCAGAAGGCATGTAATGTATCAGATATAATAGGCTTTACAGGCCTAACACTGCTAGTTTTAACCAGTGTTGGGAGTAACGCATTACAAGTAATGCGAGTTAGGTAATAATATTACATTTTTGAAGTAATTAGTAAAGTAACGCATTATTTTTGAATTTCTAAGAAAATATCTGAGTTACTTTTTCAAATAAGTAACGCCAGTTAATTTTTTCCCCATTTATTGATTGACAAGTCTCCTGTCAGGAAATTGGGAGTAAACATGATGTTACTGTACTCTAGACTAAATGTGAACATGCATTAATTCATCTAAGTCACAAAAAACAGATTCAGTATTCCTCAAAATGAATAAAAATAGTGAAATGCAAACTCAGAATATAACGCAACCCTGCAATAATTAAATATGTTAAATAAAACAAATATCCTTTACGTATTTAATCCCATTTTATTAACCAGTGTCTTTGCTACTGACCTTCGTTGATGTAATTCAACCATACTAATAAGCAAAAATTACTTTAGATAAACTAACATTTGTGCTTCATTTTTTTTTTACAGCTGAAGAGTGATCTCCTGCATAAATGTACTTTTCTTTCAGCCTGAGGTGAATTCATTTCACTTTTGGTGTAAAAGGGCTTTTACATTAGAATTGTTTTATGTTAAAAACAAAGAAGCAAGCCCTGCCCAGATTTAAAAAGTAACGCAAAAGTAACGTTACACATTACTTTCCATAAAAAGTAACTAAGTAACGTAATAGTTACTTTTTTAGGGAGTAACGCAAAATTGTAATGCATTACTTTTAAAAGTAACTTTCCCCAACACTGGTTATAACAATCAGACTTATTGTCAAAATATTAATTTTTTTGGATCCTTTCTCGACCTGATTCCATAGATCAGCAGGTATGATATAAAGATTCAGTCTCTGGTGACCAGGCTTAATCTTCGGCTATTGAATTGTTGTGGTGCAAATCAGATGCTATGTGATTTGTCCAGGGCTGTGTGGAGAGGTCTAGCTCATTAGCTCTCATTACCGGATGGCTAAATGGGCCTGCTGACCACAGCAGGTAAAAATAGATGGATAGACTCTACACTGACCAGCTCCGCTCTGATAATGGGTGCATTACCACTTAAAGTGATTCAACGTAGAAATGGCTGGCCAGGAACCACTTGTTTTGAGCATTAGTGTGCGTGTGTTTGTGCATTGCACTCTTTCCACATGCCGACTCAGTCCTGTATACATTTGTACTCATTTTTGGTAGTCTGGGAACTCAAAGAATACCATGGTAGTACTATAGTATCATTTCCAATAAATATACAGTTGAAGTCAAAAGTTTACACACACCTTGCAGAAACTGCAAAATGTTAATTTTACCAAAATAAGAGGAATCATACAAAATGCATGTTATTTTTTATTTAGTACTGACCTAAATAAGATCATTTAGACCACAGGAGAAAATAATTTATAAAAATGACCCTGTTCAAAAGTTTACATAAACTTGATTCTTAATACTGTGTTGTTACCTGAATGATCCACAGTGTTTTTTTGTTTGGTGATGGTTGTTCATGAGTCCCTTGTTTGTCCTGAACAGTTAAACTGCCTGCTGTTCTTCAGAAAAATCCTTCAGGGCCCACAGCTTTTTTGGATTTTTAGCATTTTTGTGTATTTGAAGCCTTTCCAACAATGACTGTATGATTTTGAGATCCATCTTTTCACACTAAGGACAAGTGAAGGACATATGCAACTATTTTACAAAAGATTCAAACGCTCACTGATGCTCCAGAAGGAAACACAATGAATTGAAAGCAAGGGGGGTGAAAACTTTAGAGTTTAACTGTTCAGGACAAACAAGGGACTTATGAACAGCTATCACTAAAAAAAAAAAAAAAAAAAAAAAACACAGATGTGGATCATTCAGGTAACAACACAGTATTAGGAATCAAGGAGATGTAAACTTGTGAACGGGGTAATTTTCAGCTAATATTTTCTCTTGTGGACTATATGTAAACATCTTTTATGTGAAATATCTTACTTAGGTCAGTACTAAATAAAAAAAATAACATGCATTTTGTATGATCCCTCTTATTTTGGTAAAATAATTAATATTTTGCAGATTCTGCAAGGTGTATGTACGCTTTTGACTTCAGCTGTATATTTATATGTTTCCATGTTTATGTTTTTGAAAGAAGTTTCTTATGCCTACCAAGGCTATATTTATTTAATCAAAAATCACTGAAAAATTGTGAAATATTATTACAGGTTAAAATTTCTGTTTTCAATTTGAATAGATTTTAAAATGTATTTTATTTCTTTGATCAAAGCTGAATTTTCAGCATCATTACTCCAGTCTTCAGTGTCACATGATCTTTCAGAAATCATTCTAATATGCTGAGTTTCTGCTCAAGAAACATTTTTATTAATAATTTAGAAAAAAGTTGTGCTGCTTCATATTTTTGCGGAAACTGCGAAACATTTTCTTTTTTTTCAGGATTCACTGATGAACAGAAAGTTCAAAAGAACAGCATTTATTTGAAATATAAATCATTTGTAACATTATAAATGTGTCTACTGTCACTTTTGATTAATTGCATCGTCCTTTACTAAATAAAAGTATTTATTTAAAAATTTAAATAAATATACATTTGAATAATAGTATACTAACCTCATTTTTGAGGTTCAAATAGAGCACAATTTGTGTTTCTCCTCCATTTTGATCCTTAGAAAAAAGGAGAGGTTTAATCGTTTTAGTTATCATGCACAAAAAAAAAAATCTTAACAAAATTATCCAGCCATTCAAGACCAATATATTAATCCCTACAAATCATTTTATGCTAATGCACACACGCTATATGGGGGAGGAAAAGAATTATAGCGATGAAATTTACGCTAGTGGATCACAACGATGAAGGACAATCAGCATTTAATATGGAAATGACTCATAACCCACTTCAACATCTGTCCTGCACGCTCCTAACGTCTTCCCGCTGAATCCGTGGTGAACGTGACTGAGTGTGAGCAGCAGAGCGGATTGGCTGTCTAGGGGCCGGTGGCGGTGCTGGTTGAAGACCATCGCAGTGACAGGAGTCGACCTTTAGACCCCTGATGTACGGTCACGTGACAGATGCCAGTCATTCATAATAACCATCACACGTGCCCCTCGTTTCACAGGGAGTAGCTTGAATGGGACACGTGTCTGTTTAAGAAAAAGGGCAGAGAAAGAGAGAGATCTTAAAGTTGGTGCAAAGACAGTTTAAAAAGAATTATTTCTAAACACATTAGAAATGTTAGAAATGTATTGCTGAAAACACATTACAAAGACTGTTAACTATGTAGTACTGAAGTATGCAGTTAGACCGTTAAACAGTTTTACACTATTTCTGTGTTCCTGGTTCAGTTTGGCCAACCACAAACACCTTTTGTTCCTGAGACAGACAGTATTTTGCACTCTTCTCCTTGATTTGTTATAACTTTTGGCAGTCTATAGTACTCCAAATGTTTTTCCTTGTCCGACTGATTTTTACAGCCCAAAACATGACAATAGTTGACCATTTTCAGCAGCAATCATCAGCAAAATAAGCGAGTTTCATTCGGTTCAGTGGCATTGTTTACATTCATTGCCGCCAATATGGCCAATTGATGACGGGTCGTGAAAACCCTTCATAACTAGAGCACATTAGCATCAGTGGTTCGCCTGTTAAATCCCTGTCAGTTACTGTCATTACTGTTAATTATGACAACATATAGTTTACTACCTAGCTATGCCTTCCTCATATAAATGCATATTACCTGGTTACAATTATTAGCAAAGCAACTCAGTCATCCATTTAGGCCGTTGCGGTATTTAACGGCTGAAAGAGACGGCAGCTTTCCCGCGAGTGGGCGTGGTTTCGGCGCCGACAGTGGACACGCCCCTTTTCCGATATTTGAATAATTAATTTTATTTACTTTTTATCATTCATATTTGGTTTGGCTGGGTGATTAATAACACATTTTTCTGTGGTGTGACGAACTCAAAACACGTATTTAGCATTGTTTTACACAGACTTTAAAGACTTAGGCTATATATGTGTAAAAAGCGGCAACCTGCAGGTGTTACCCTAAAGAGCCATTTTTTAACCCATGAAAATGTATTTAGGTTGATTCAGTGCCGTTAAATAGAATTTTTACTTTAAAAAAAAAAAATTTGAAGTAGAAAATAGAATTTTCTTGTAAAACATAATCCAATCATCTGTTTTATTTTTAAAAATAAATAAATAAAATAAAAGTATGTTTATATTAATATAGTGCATAATATAACATAACTCTAACTGTATAACATATTATAACTGTAAGTTGCAAATAAAAATTGTAGAATGTTTGATCAAAATGTTCTGCAATGGTTTCCAATATGAATAACAACATTAAGTATTATAACAACATTAATAATTAAAATAAGGACTTAAATATTTAGGCCTAAACTTGAGATTTATGTGTATGAATTGCATTTAAAATTTCCATTTTAACATAATAAACTTAATATGATGCATATTTTTCAGCTGTGCATAAATGAAACAGATTTCTATAATAGTACTAATAATTCAAATGTTTTAAATACACAGTAACCAGGTTTATATATTAATCATCAACAAATCTAATAAATCTCATACATTTTGCTTGTATGAATTTTGAATTGCTTATACTGAATACTACATCTTCAAATATAACGATATTTTACAATTTTCATACTTTTTAACAGAACAAATTTAATTGTTTTCACAATCAACAGTTTTATTATTATTATTTTATTATTTAAACTTAATCAAATACATGCAAATAGTTAATAATAAACTATGCAATGCTTTTTCTGAATGCAAAAATTTGACATGATTCATTTATGCATGCATAAATATTGCCTAAATTATTTATTTATTTATTTTTTTTTTTATTTTTTTTTTTTGAGTGTTGTAAAATAGCCTAATTTGCATGGTTACAAAACAAGAATATAGAATGTGCAATCACACGTGTATTTAAGTGAGTCAGAACTAGCCGTTTTATAAGACCGATTTCATAATAATGTATTCTTTAGTGCCAATAACCTAGTTCATATTTCCAGTGAACCCACATGCCCTTAACTCAAATTTAAATCCAAATGTGACTAAAATAATGTTAAAATATCACCCACACGCACACTCAGAGCGCTTTGCATCTAGTCTGAAAGGTTAATCACAGCAGATAGCGTCCAACAGAAAAATTAGATTTGTATTCCCAAGCAGAATGACTCATAATAAGCGATATGTTTTGTGTGTGTGTCTGCATGTGTGTTTCAGTGTAAACACCTGTTTTGCTCTCCATATCCTCGGCTGATTTGGAGCTTCATTTGTTCAGACCGTAGTTTAATAAATCAAATGGAAATACAATAATATACGGGCGCAGAGCTTTTCTCGTCCAGAAAGGTCAGCTCTGAGATTAATTATACTGTGAGGAAGACCTTAACGATGGAATATTTCTCAACGACACAACCCTGCTTTTATGATCCCAATCCTAATTCACTCCAAATCTGTCCTTTTACAATTGCACATGCTTTTATTTTAGTCTTTATTTTTGTCCCCAATGGTGAAATATTAAATGTGTACGTTTACAGATGAAGGACTAAATGTAATGAGGAATGCCTAGGTGTCATTTAAAGGAATAGCTTACCCAAAAATGAGATCTACTGAAATTGTACTCACCCTCAGGCCATCCAAGATGTAGATGAGTTTGTTTTTTCATCAGAATAGATTTGGAGAAATGTAACATCACTTGCTCATCAATGGATGTGAATGGGTGCCGTCAGAATGAGAGTCCAAACAGCTGATAAAAAACATCACAATCATCAACAAGTAAACCACACCACTCCAGTCCATCAATTAACGTTTTGCGAAGTGAAAAACTGCATGTTTGTGAGAAACAAATCCATCATTAAGATATTTTTAACTTCAAACTGTCACTTCTGGCTAAAATTGTAATCCATAATAACGCTTCCTCTAGTGAAAAAGTCCACCCACATATTTGTTTGGACTGTTTTCATTTGTAAACAGTGCTTGATCCGTGCATATTTCTCTCTCCTAGACAACTTTTTCACTGGATAAAGCAAAATTATCTTAATAAATTTAAATAATATCATATTTCAGTAGGAAGCAACGGTCTGAAGTTAAAACGTCTTAATGATGGATTTGTTTCTTACAAACAGACATCTTTTCTCTTCTCAAGACGTTAACTGTTGGACTGGAGTGGTGTGAATTACTTGTGAATTATTGTGATATTTTTATCAGCTGTTTGGACTCTCATTCTGACGGCACCCATTCACATCCATTGGTGAATAAGTGATGTAATGATACATTTCTCCAAATCTGATGAAGAAATAAACTCATCTGCATCTTGGATGTCCTGAGGATGAGTATATTGTCAGCAAATTTTCCCTTTTGAGTGATCTGTTCCTTAAAGAGCCACGTTCAGCCTTTGCTCATGAGGGGAGTGATGGGAAATGGCTGCATGTCTCTGGGACAGTGACAGCATCATCAACTACACACTTATATTTCAGCTTTAGAATGAAAAGACAAACAGGTCCCGTCTTGTCTGGTTCTTTGTCAAGATTTACATTTGCATTTATTAATTTAGCAGATGCTTTTATCTGCAGCGACATATAAATGAAGGAAAACAAGTCATTTATCATAAAGGAGCCGAAATATTAGCAATGGCGCCATAGTGGAATTCAAGAGTAAATCAGAAAAGCATCAGTAAAGCTGCAGAAGAGAGGAAAGGACATTTTAATGGAAAAAGTGCCTTTATTTGTGGTTATGAATTAGTTGCACAGAAAGGATCAATAAAACTAACCTGTTTTAAATGTTGAAAAACTTTAATGCTTTTCTTTTGCAACTTTTGTGAGTTTTTAAACATGCATTTCAATTTAACCCTATTTCCTCAGAATTTGAAATTCCCACACTAACAAAAAGTATCATAGTATTGTATGTTGTTATAAATTTATATGCTATTATATATAGTTTATATTTTTTTATTTTTTTATTTTAATTTTAGTTTAGGTTTTAGTAATTTTGTTGCTTTGTCATTTTTATTAGTTTTTTAAAAATATTTGTATATCGTTTTTATTCATTTTTAATTTAGTTTTCATTTTAGTAATTTATTTTAGTTCGTTATTTTATTAAAATAAGCTTTTTATATTTTAATTTCAGTTAATGCTAAAACTGAACTAGAATTTAATTAAATTATTTAAATATTAATTCAAATTTTATGGTTTTAGTTTTAACCCTTTAACTGTCACTCCAAATTTTTATAATTCATGAATGAAAACATTTTGTAATATGATTTTGATGTACATTTTCCGTGGTAATGCTGAACATCTGATTTTAAAATGCCTTTCAAAGGTTTTTTCAAATTTTAAGTTTTAAACTGATATATAATTTCTTATGATTTCTAAAGTGTGATGGGAAAAAGACAACGGAGAAAGTCTTTTGTGGCAAAGGTCAGAACTCATGATGTAGATTTTTTAAGTTGCACTCTTGACATATATTAATCCATTACTTCTCCTACATAACTTGTAACACAAAAATATGGTAAAATATCTATTTAGGAGTCTTAGACCTTTCCAACGATGTATAGTTTGTCATGATTAGATTAGGATTTATTTGTAATATAGTGAAGTAAACGTAGTCGTCCCACAGGGTGGACGGTGACAGTTAAGGGTTAATAATCCTTACTCTATAATGCATCCAAGTTTTTATTTCAGTCATATGGAAGGAAATCCGAGAATCAATTATACTTTTAATTCTAGGTTAACTGGTATTTTTGCTTCAAGCATGCAGTGTAATCCGTACTTATCTTTCAATCCAACACTTACATGGTTTTTACTTGCCAACAATTTGGTTTATATATCCTCACAGCACAATATTCGAATTTCACAGTAATTAATCATATTTTATATGGATGTTATGGTTTAAATCTGTTAAATGGATGATATTACAATCTGATAAGCGAGGAAGCAGCATTACTGCATTTCAAATCACAATCATTGTTATTCACATGACCAGAATCATCAGGAAACAGAAAGTCAACTCTGAAAACAGACTTTGTTATGAGTCCAGACATAATGGAAATGAGAAAAGTGGCCATATTATTTATATGTTCTGCAATAAATGAGATATTTTCCCTGGGGAGACGCTAATTGAGATTCCAGCAAGTAGTCGAGGTAATTGTGTTCAGTGTTTAGCTCTGTTTTCTATCTCTGAATCACATCAGACAGTGAATGATTAGTAAATAAAGCCTTTGTGGAAACCTCCTCTCTGAGATCTTCATCTGCTGACCTGACTGCTTAAAGCTGATATTTCACAGAACAAAATACATTCATTTTACATGGTGAAACTGTACATAAAACAGCACAGGAGCAATAGGCTGCCAACAGAAAAGCTCTCTGGTGCCATCTAGCCAAAAGCAAAAAAAAGCTGGAGACTAGTCTCCATTTTGTGTCTTCATCAGATCACACAACTAACATGTAATGTGCCAACTCATTAGGACAAAACCCAATCAGATCATGAGTTACTGAGAGAAAAATGGATGCTATGAAAAAAATCAAATAAGCCTGGATCACAATATTGTGACAATGGCTAATAAACTGCCATATATTGTCCAATCATATTTATCTTGTGCACAGTATGTACACAGTACTGTTCAAAAGTTTAGGGTCAGTGAGAAATTAATACTTTTACTTAGCAAGGATGCATTAAATTGATTAAACACAGTAAAATCAGTAAAAACATTTGTAATGTTGCTGTTCTGTTGAACTTTCTCTGTTCAAGAAAAATAATGTTTCCACATAAATATTAAGCAGCACAACTGCTTCCAATATTGACAATAAGATATGTTTCTTAAGCAGCAAAACAGCATATTAGAATGATTTCTGAATGATCATGTGACACTGAAGACTGGAGTAATGTTGCTGAAAATTCAGCTATATTTTAAAATACATTCACATTGAAAACACATTTTAATTACTGCAATTTCATCAATACAACAGGTACTGGTACAAATACTACAGGTTAAACTGCTATATTGGCTAAAATGTGGGGATTAAATCCCACAATGCAACATGCTCAACCTGATAATCCAAAAGTTTTAAAATGAATGTAATCAGACTTTTTGCACAATTCTCTTTTGCACAAAATGAGATTATAGCAATAACTCTAAGACACCAACTGGAGACCATTTGCTAAGTTTAGCATGCAAGTCATGTGACAGTTACAGTCAAACCAAAATTTATTCAGACACCCTCAACATTTCTCACATTATCAGAGCTTATTCGCTATAGTTTAAAAAATGGCAATCATTTATGACAAGAACTCAGAGTTAAACTGTGTCAGATTAAATTCATCTTGGTAATGCTATCCCTCTATTAGACTGTCTCACAAATGAATTAGGTTGAATAGCTGTCAGCAGTCAGTTGTTAAATTTAAGCACACAATTAGATGATACAAATGCAGGTCAAACACTTACCAAGCAATGCTTAATTTTGTTCCGTTTGTGGTGTAAAAAGGTCGCATTAGCAATTAAAGAAAAAAACACTTATGCTAAACATGGTCAGATCAGTGTCGGAATCATTTTCGGTTCCAAATCTTCAGCAATTTTACTGGTAGTCCACTGTATGAAGAATTTTTGGTTATAATGTCAGTTTACCTAATTTTGCTATCCTTACTTACATAAATGAACCGCAGTATCCTGCACCCACTAGCCAAAAAAAAAAAAAAAAAGAAAAAAAAAAGGCTAAAATTAGGTCTAGTATCTGAATTTTTGGTTTGACTGTATTAAAAAAAAAATATATATATTATATATAGTCTACACACAAACATCCTACAAATTTGACTTAATATGGAACGTGATTATACTGCCAGTCAATAAAGAAGCAAAAATTGTAAAAATATACAAGGCTTTATTCAACCATTTAAATATGTACAATTTCTGTGATAAGACAGACAGGAATGGATCATTTCATCAATAAAACAATTTTTTTATAAAATCTTATAAAACATCATTTACAATACTGAAGAGGCTGTTTAACCTCCTTGTTAGGTCTCTTTTTTTTTTTTTTTGGCATGAAGGATGATTGTAGTTTTCACTTTGTGCAGTGACCACAAATGTGGTCGAATTCACTTCACATTTAGGAAGTTGATAAAACATTTCACATTTTTAAAAGCATTTCAAAACACTTAAGATCCTAAAGGTAGTTTTTTCTTTTAAAAGTTCTTGTAACATTTTCCCGTCTGGTGCTCAGAGACGACGGACATTCCTTTTGCTTCGAGCCGAGCCGGCGAGGAGCGTTTTTTGTGAAGTGGAGAAGGTCCGGACGGAACTGCGGCATGGGGTGGAGCCGTGGAATGATGATTGACACAGTGTGCAAAAATCAAAAGCGCAGCTTATGCGTGTGCACACGGCCCGCTTCATGGCTTTGTCGAACCGCGCCGCAGAGTTGCAGGAGATACATTGTCGCAAAGATTCATCCTGTTTAAGCGATTGGGCAACCTAGAAGAAGAAAACACAATTAAAATCAGCTACTGAAGTCCTGAAGTGTACGTATCAGTAAACAGGTACATTCTGACGTTATTGGGGGATTTTTTTTACCTCGTGAAACTGTTGGAAGCGACTTGGCTTGGATGCGTTTTGCACTCCACCCATCTGGCACTGCATCTTCTTAATGGGCTTGTGATCGGGCGTTGATGCGACGGCCTGCATGCTGGAGAACACCACCCTGCTCAAGGTGAAGTCTCGTGATAATGAGCCCATGGAGTGACCAGAGTCCTGAAAGCAACAAATACAAACACCGTTAGAACTGGAATACAATCAAGTAATCATGATGGTTTCCATTCCTTTTGAACTACATAAGCATACTTTTCTACCAGGGTTTCTACAGGTTTAATGAAAGAAAATGTAAGTTTAAGAAAACAATTCAGTATTCTCTAAAAGTTGCATTAGCGCTTAAAAGTTTAAAAATAAGTTCAACAGATTTTTATTGGTGTATTTGGGAAGAAAATAAAACACCTTTAATCTTTATAAACCTTTATTTACCTTTATAAAGAAATACCTGCCAATGAAGTATTTATAAAAAGTAAAATAAAATAAAATACTTAATTCAGAAGTTTTTGTACCCCATTGACAAACATGGTTCTAGTCTCAAGCTCACTTTTTAAATTTAGCAAAAAACAAGACTTCATACATTCATTTCTCCAGTCCACACTCTTAAAAATAAGAGGCTCCAAAGAGTTGTTTTTACAGTGATGCCATAGAAGAATCACTTTTGGTTCCGCAAAGAACCTTTCAGTGAACAGTTCTTCAAAAGAACCATTTTGAAGAACATTTTAAAAATCTGAAGAAACTTTTTCCCACTACAAAGAACCTTTTCTGCATTTGAAAGGTTCCATGGATGTTCAAGGTTCTTTATGGAATCATCATCATTGCCAAAAAAAACCCTTAATTTTTAAGAGTGCATGTGCATCTCCAAATAAATGCATCTTGATTTAAGAATGGAAAACAAGACAAATACTGAGGAGGTTTTCATTTTTTGCAGTGTATGCAACTTTTAATGCATGACCTTAGGAATTTAAGACTTTTGGCTCAGATTTAGACCTTTTAAGGTTTAAATTTGTGGACGGGTGAATTGATAATGAACTCATTAATACCCACAGAAAATTCTTCAGTATTTCCAGATTTCCATGACTTCCATGACTGTGAAGTCTTCGGTTAAATTTCAAATTCACATGTTGTTTTAAACTCGTATGACTTACTTCCTTCTATGGAACCTAATATTTTATATTTTATACCGTTTGTAATTGTAACCAAACAGTTTTGACTCCCATTATATTTTTTGGGAACTGAAACTGGTTACATTCTTCAAAATATCTTCGGTGTTCTGCAGAAGAACATCATATTGGCTCATATTTAGGCCTAAATTTGTGGACAGGTGAATTGATAATGAACTAATACTTTTTAAGACCCACAGAAACCCTGTCTACACAATTCTTCCATTCTTCAAGATTTCCATGACTCTGAGAAGTCTTGTTAAATTCGAAAATTCAAATTCAAACTCACTCACATGTTGTTTCAAACTCACATGACTTACTTTCTTCTATGGAACATAATATTTCACAGACTGTGTAACCAAACAGTTTTGGCTCCCATTATGCTTTTCAGGAACTGAAACTGGTTACAAACATTCTTCAAAATATCTTCTTTTGTGTTCTGCAGAAGAACGTTATAAGGCTTTGGAACAACATTAGGGTGAGTAAATGACAGAATTTAATTTTTTTTTTTTTTTTGTGTACTACCCCTTTTAAAGTTCTAATAAAATGACTTATGGATGAATTGCTCCAGTTTTTTCATTCTGTAATGTCTCTTACCCTTAACGTTCTTTCTGCTTCTCTGCAGCGTCGAAGAGCCATCTGATCTTCACAAATGATTTTCCGCCACGTCCGGCTCACTTTTTTACAGCTGCAAAAGTTCGAAAACAGTCAGTCAGTCATTTTGATTCACATCAGTGTGAGATACAGATCAAGCAACAGGAGAAATAACAAAACTAAACAGGATGTTACCTCACTAAGTCGCAATCTCCCAACAAGCCCAGTATTCTGGCAATAATATGCCTCATGTCTTTCCTCAACAGGCCACAAAGGATGTCCACAAATGGTCGTCCCATCTTCCCACCGATCACATTATGCAGTCCGCAATTCTCAGCAACCTTATCGACGACGGTCCAGTCGAAGCTTTTGCTCCTTTTAAAACTTTTAGTCAGTTCTCTGCACACCTCCTCTTGAAATTTCAACATGGGCAGACAGGGCGCAGAGCGACACTCAACGCTCAAGGATTGAGAGGACACAGATTTCTCTTCACTCCTCTCCAGCAAGTCCACGCCATCCACATCCCCATGATCCACCTGGCTATTTTGGAGGGAAAGGTAGCCGCTGTCCTCGCACAGGCCGTTACTGCTGATGATCACCTCGTCGTCTGATGCCACCTCTAGAGAATGACGCTTATTCTGGTAGTTCTCTTTATTGTGGGGGCCTTTGCTTCTGGTCTCCATAGGGGTGGAGATGTTGGGGGCCACGGGGGAACATGGGGACATTTTCCGTGGCGAGACCCTGTGGCCCTTCACCTCACCGAGGTCTGTTTCAGCTTTCTCCATGTGGCATAAAACTGTTGAATCATCACTGTAGCTTGGACACTTCATGTTGAGGTCAATCCACACACAGCAAACTAGAGGAAATGAGAAATAAGACATGTTAAAGTTTGCACAAATTGTTCATCCTGGTTATACATCATTAGTAACATGAGCATTGTACATAAATCCACACAGGCCAGACTACTAGTTATAATATGTACTAGCAGTATTATATGAGCATTTACTGGAAATGCATTAACAAATTGCTAATTACCTTGATGTTTTGTGTTTCTAATGCATCAATATAAAGAACTATATAACATATCAATGTAAATACACAAAATCTAAGTTGATCCACCTACTGTTTTAGGCTCATAGCGCAGAACACTATCGTTTTAAGCATTACAACCTCATTAAATAAAACACACTGATAATGCATGTCAAAATACACACTTGTTATTACATAATATTCAATGTGTCTTAGTGTTACCCAGATGATGCATTTGTTTTTGTGCGATTTATTTGTGGTTTTCAGTTTGCGCGCCTAAGTGCATGCATTCCTGACGTGGCTAACTCACATTCTAGCTAACTTAAAATCTATATTCTTACACAAGAATGGCCCATTTGGTTTCTTGAAATGCTTTCTAGAGCAAAAACTATTATATTATATTGAACAAAAAAGCAATATTAAACTCAAATCTTAAGTTATCACGTAGAGGGAAACGCAAACATGGCCGGACATCCAGTATCTATAGAGTTAAAATCCTCTTTAAAAGCTCATACTTTGCCGAAATTATAAAAATACAACATTAAAACTGTCTTTTCTTACCTCTAAAATATAAAAGCACTTTTATATATTCCTCATATGTCCTTGTAAACGTGTCCTGATCGCTGTTGCAATAGCACCACAAGCTTTAAGCGGCAACACAATGGTTAGTGAGTTTGGGGGAAAAAGCGCCACTTGCAAATACATTTGAAATTTGGCGACCAAAGCTTCTAGCCAATCAGAGCCCAGCGGAATACCTTTAAACGAGCCGCAGCCAATGAAAGCGCTGGGCGGAAGACTGAAGCGATGTCATGACGCACATACAACCGAAACGTCACCGTGCACAAAGAGCGCCACCCAATTAAAGGAAAGCACGGAAAAAAAGCGCCTTTTTGAAAAAAAGTCAATAAAGGTGGACTTTAAAAGTTTTTTTGTTGCTGGTTTATCCATGCCCTTATATATACTTAAGATTTATAAAAGCTGTGATTTGAAAACTGGAAATATTAAGGAATACTGACCATGTGATTTCCAGGTCTGAAAAAGTAATGAACTTTTATTTATTTTCAAGTGTTATATACACTACCAGTCAAAAGTTTTTGATCAGTAAGATTTTTTTTAATGTTTTTTAAACAATTATTTGATCCAAAGTACAGCAAAAGCAGTAAAAATGAAAATATTTTTACTATTTAAAATAACTGCTTTCTATTGGTATATATTTTAAAATCTATTTTATTCTTTTGATTTCAAAGCTGAATTTTTTAGCATCATTGCTCCAGTCACATGATCCTTCAGAAATCATTCTAATATTCTGATTTGCTGCTTAAAAACATTTACATAAACATTATTTTGTTGAAAACAGCTGAGTATAATTTTTTCAGGTTTCTAGAAAAAATTAAGAACAGCATTTGTCTGAAATAGAAATCTTTTGTAACTTTGTAAATGTCTTTATCATGACTTTTGATCAATTTAAAGTTTCCTTGCTAAATAAAAGTATTAATTTCTGTAATTTTTCTCAAAATGTACTCAACTATTTTAAATATTAATGACAATAATAATAATAAAATGTTTCTTAAAAAAGAAAATCAACATATTAGAATGATTTCTGAAGGATCTTGTTATACTGAAGACGAGTAATGATGCTGAAAATTCAGCTTTGATCACAGGAATAAATTACATTTTAAACTATATTAAAATAGAAAGCAGTGATTTTAAATACTAAAAATATTTCCAAATTGTACTGTTTTTGCTGTACTTTGAATCAAACAAATGCAGGCTCTGTGAGCAAAAGAGACTTATTTAAAAAAAAAACAAAAAACTTTTGACTGGTAGTGTGTTATACTCAGCTCTAAATATTAACTTTTAATGAGCTAGTAGTTGCCCTGTGTGAGTTAAAATGCAACAAAATATATGTTATTTTAAATCTGGAAAAGTACAACTGGCTGAAAACAAAATGAACACCCCTCCAAAAGCATTTCACACCGCTGTGTAAATGTTCAAGAGAAAGCAAAGAGTATTTGTGAAACTCCTCAGAGGGATAGTGAGATATACTGCGCTCTTTTTCTCAGACAAGACGGCTGTGCTTACAATTCAATCTGACACCCATAAGCAAAACTTTTACACATTTCTTTATTGCAAGCAAACAACTACTGATTCTGATCACTGTCTTCAAGAAGGTCCATAAGCGATTCCTGTTCAGAAAACTCTTGCAAAGACACAATCATCTCCTCTAGCAGTTCCTCTCCTAGTAAAAATCCATGAACATCATGAATGGTTTTTCCAATCCTGTGATCGGTGATCCGGTCCTGAGAGAAGTTATAAGTTCTGATCTTCTCTGATCTGCCTTTGGTGCCAATCTGTTACAAGAGAAGTAAAATGCAGTTTATATATACATTATTAAAGTTAAAATCAATGTAAATTGTTGTTCACAACCCATTTTACTTAATCCAATTTCCAGGTGAAATAGGATATTTAAGGAAACTAAATGTAGGGCGGAAATTTACTGGATCATGAAGTTTTGCTAAAAGACAATAAAGACTTTTTTATTCTATTTACTTTTCTGTGAATGATTCATTCAGTACAAATTATTTAAAAATTAATTCAGAAAGTAAATAGGTGAAGATAGTTAATTAATATACCTGAAGTTTTCGAGCCTGGTATCTCTTACTGGTCTCCTCCTCCAACCGGGCGCTGTAGAGTTTGGCTCGCAGTAACGTCATGGCTGTCTCTTTGTTCTTGATCTGGGAGCGTTCCTGCTGACATTCAGCTACTGTGCCTGAAATTACAATAAAAGATGCAAAAAAAAAAAAAATCTCACTCCCAGTGTTTTGCAGGACATGAGAAATGACTAGAAAAATTATTTTAATTCATAGTATATATTAATCTACCTATATACTGTATACAGACAACTGGTCAAGAATTTGTAATAATTAACAGCTTTAAATGTTTTTAAAAGTCTCTTATGCTCACCAAGGCTCTATTTGTTTGATCAAAACTACAATAAATGTGAAATATTATTACAATTTCAAATAACTGTTTTCTATTTTAATATATTTTAAAATGTAATTTATTTTGGTGATGCGAAGCTGAATTTTTAGCAGTCATTACTCCAGTCTTGAGCAAACAAAAGTGTTTTCAAGACTAAAAATAATAAGAACCATTATTAATATTTGAGCTCCAATAATAACTGGCAATAACTGAGCAGCAAATCAGTATATTAGAATGATTTTTTAAAGATCATGTGACACTGAAGACTGGAGTAATTATGCTAAAAATTCAGCTTTGCATCACAAAAATAAATTACATTTTACAATTTATTTATATAGAAAACAGATATTTTAAACTGTAATAACATCTCACAATATTGCTGTTTTTATTGTATTTTTTTTTAATCAAAAAAATGCAAATTTATTGTAAAGATATATACACTACCAGTCAAACGTTTTTGGACAGTGAGATGTTTAATGTTTTAAAGAAGTCTCTTCTGCTCACCAATGCTGCATTTATTTGATCCAATGTACAGCAAAAATAGTACAGTTTTGAAATATTTTTACTTTTTAAAACAACTGTTTTCTATTTGAATATATAATTTATAATTTATTCCTGTGAATTCAAAGCTGAATTTTTTAAAAGCTGATTTGCTGCTCAGAAAACATTCATTATTATCATGTTGAAAACAGCTGAGTAGAATCAGGTTTCTTTAATGAATAGGAAAGTTCAGAAGAGCAGCATTTATCTGGAATAGAAATCTTTTGTAACATTATAAAAGTCTTTTATCACCACTTGTAATCAATTTAAAGCATCCTTGATTTCTATAATCCCCCAATAATAATAAATGTTTCTTGAACAGCAAATCAGCATATTAGAATGATTTCTGAAGGATCATGTGACACTAAAGCCTGGAGTAATAATGCTGAAAATTCAGCTTTGATTACAGGAATAAATTACATTTTAAAATATATTCAAATAGAAAGCAGTTATATTAAATAGTAAAAAAATATTTCTCAATATTACTGCTTTTACTGTATTTTGGATCAAATAAATGCAGGCTTGGTGAGCAAAATAGACTAAAAAACATTAAAAATCTTACTGTCTAAAAATATTTGACTGGTAGTGTGTATATACATATATAACACAGCAGTATTAAGAAATAAAGAGGTATATTTACACATAAAGTCCTATATGTCCTGCTGACCTGTGGGTAGATGAACGATCCTCACGGCGCTGTCGGTGGTGTTAACATGCTGTCCTCCTGCACCGCTGGCTCTCTTTGTCTCTATTCTCAGATCTTTGGGGTTGATGGTAAATGAGATCTGTGTGGTTAAAGAAAAAGTGCAATAAGATAACCATATACACCTCAATACTGTCTTTCTAATTAAACCCTGATTCTGTTTTTAATAATAACCCCTAATCTATCATCCATTTCTGAAAAGCCTTTGTCTTCTGTACCTCAGTGGGCTGGGGAAGTATGGCCACCGTCATGGTGCTGGTGTGTATGCGACCTTTACTTTCTGTTTTTGGGATCCTCTGGACACGATGGACTCCAGCTTCAAACTTTAACTTTTTATAACTGAGTGGACCACTGATACTGGCTGCTGCTCGTCTGATGCCCCCTAAACAACCAAACAGACCACTGGAAATGAGGATTCAAGGCACATGATAATTACAATGCAATCAATCTGCCTGAGCAGATATTATTATTAATTATTTAGCATCTATAGAGGACAGGAATAGACAAATTTATCAACCTAGTTCACTAGACATGACCTCCAGGATGTCGAAGCCCCAGCCATGGAAAGCAGCAAAGTTCTGATACATATCAAAGATCTCGGCGGTAAAGAGCATGGCTTCTTGACCTCCGACCCCAGCTGTGACCTCTAGGACCAGGTCACTCATGTCTGATTCCTCCTCGGGGATCAGAAGGGATAAAATCTGAAACACAGAACACAGCAGTGTCAATTTTGTTTAAATGTTTAAAATTACTACATACTACTATTGTTTTTACAGCATTATAATATTGGTTTGACTTTCAAACTGTTACTACTTATTGTACTGCCTTTAATAACTCTTTAAGCATAATTTATACATTTAAATTGATATTATTAAATATACAAATAACATTACAATAATCCAAATATTATTGCTACAATTAAATATTATATTTATTTTATATACATTAGTTGATTAAAATTTATAGTAATACATTAATTTTAATTTATAATATATCAATAATAATATACTAAATTGTTACTACTTATTGTACCACTTTAATTAAATAATTCATATATTTATATAACTTGGATATTTATATTGACATTATATTAAATACATCATTAACATTACAATAATGTTAATATTATTGTTGCTACTGTTAAATATTATATTAATTTTACATACATTAGTTGATAATTTACAGTAATACATTAATTTAATTTATAATATATCAACAATAATGCACTAAATTGTTACTACTTATTGATCCGTTTTAAATAATTCATATATTTATATTGACATTATATTAATTACATCAATAACATTACAATAATATTACTATTATTATAGTTACTGTTAAATAATATATTTATTTTACATACATTACAGTTGATAATTTAGTTATATATTCATTTTAATGTTATACATTATTAATATACTAAATTGATACTACTTATTGCACCGCTTTAATTAAATAACTAAATAAACATAATTTATATATCTATATTTATATAATTTTAAAAACATCAAAAACATTACTGTTATTATTAGTATCAATAGTAAATACTCTATTAATTGTGTATACATTTATGTGACAATTTATAACAATACATTAATTTTTCAATTATAATGTATCAGTAATAACACTATATATTTGTTTTTAGTTCATTTATTTACTTGATTTTTATTCTGAGTTTAATTTATACTGAAACATTAATAACAGACTTTAATATGCATATTAATTTTATATATTATATATAATAATATTAATAATGTCAACAATATTATTTTAGTTCATGCTCATTTACTTGTTAATGATAATGTATAATAGCAGCCTAATGATAAAAAAACAACATACATATAAAAAATTATAATAAATAAAACAGGCTTCATTTTCATAAAAAAAAAAAAAGTTCAAATTTAACAAAACTGTTAAATAAATTAATTAATTAATTAATTAATAATAATAATAATGTAATAAAAAATGTAAAAAAAAAAAAATATTGTGATATTGGAATAAAAATGTGACATAGATACGTAAAATTCACCAATAAGGTTTTTAAGTGTATATGCGTTATTCATCTTATTCCTTGCCATACCAGGTCTGTATCACAATCAACAAGGGTAATTTATTTAATAAAGATGACTGAAATGCTAATGAGAGCATTTCACACCTCACCTTTTGTTTGAGATCTTGAATGTCTGCTAGACAGGCTTCCTTCTCTGACTCTGCAAGCTCAAGTAATTCTGGGTCATTATCTGAAATGAGATAGAGATGCAAATGAAATCCCACTCTAGACAGCTTTTCATTTCCAGCACACCTTTCCTAGCAAACTACCTTTCAGCAAATCCTGTGTGTCCTCCAACTCTTTCTGTTTCTCCTCTAGTTCTTTGATTTTTTGGACCAAGGGCCCAAGCACAGAGAGGTTAGTCCTTTTCATTTTCCCATCCTCATCATCCAGTGTTTGGCTTTCAGTATTGAGGGACTGCAAGCATGAGTTATACTCCATTTCCTTCTTCTTCAGATAGTCGTGTAAAGACTTCTTGTTGAAGATCTCATCCACAGACAGTATTTTAGTGACCATCACAGACTGGGATGTATGCAAGGCTCTCTGAGCGTGTCGTATTGTGCTGTTAACAGTCCTGTGAATGGCTGGACATCTGCATACTGATCCTCTAATGACTCCTGCATGTGTTGTGATTGTCCTGGACAGTGTCACATTCAGCAGCTGCCTGCCTGCACATGAAAGACTCTTACGAAAGCAAACGACAGCCATCGCCACTCAAGTGCTGTATTTAAAGTGAGCACTTGAAGGTAAATAAAAGCATTTACCATATAAACAGGCTTCCAACCATTGTAACGTTATTGCAGCCTACAGCTGACATCTATGAAACAACATTCACATGTACTGCAGATACTGAACGCAGCTTCTTTTTCCGGGTGAAATGTTTTTCAAAATAAAAGTTAAAAGCATTAAAAGCACATGCGAAATACAGACTTAAGAAGCTGTAACATTTGAATAAAAATCGTTTACATTACCTAAACGTTGTGAAATATGTTTTCTCGTCTCATGGAGGAAATGTATTTTTAAAATTCAATGTATATATGTAAGTATGTTTATATATATATATATATATATATATATATATATATATATATATATATATATATATATATATATATATATATACACATATAAAATATATATTTAAAAAAAATAAAAGATAAATAATTAAGATAATGAATAATTTTAATTTGATTTAAGTCCAATTATTAAAGTATTATTTTTTTTCACTTAAGAAATGTTTAATGTTCATATCAAGAAAATCTGCTATTTATAAAACACTACCGTTCAAAAGTTTGGGGTCAGTAAGACTTGTAATAGTCTTTAAAGTAGTCTCTTATGCTCATCAAGGCTGCATTTATTTGATTAAAAATATAGAAAAAAACAGTAATATTGCAAAATGTTTTTACAATATAAAATCATGTTTTTTATTTTAACATACTTTAAAATAGAATTTATTCCTGTGATGAAAAGCTGAATTTTTATCAGCTGTTACTCCAGTCTTAAGTGTCACATGATCCTTCAGAAATCATTCTAATATGCGGATTCATTATTAGAATGATCAATGTTGGATAATATCAACAGTTGTGCTGCCAAATATTTTTTGGAACCTGTAATTTTTTTTTCAGGATTCTTTTATGAATAACAAGTTTAAAAAGTACAGTGTTTATTCAAAATATAAATATTTTATAACAATGTAAATTATTTATTATTAACTTTTAATAAACTTTTAATTATTAACTTAATACATCCTTGGTGAATAAAAGTATTAATTTCTAAAAAAAAAAAAAAAAAAGAAACAATAAAAATGTACTGACCCCAAACTTTTGAACGGTAGTGTATATATATATATATATATATATATATATATATATATATGATTTTTTTAATTTAAGATAATCAATTAAGATAATTAATAATTTTAATTTAAGTTCAATTATTAAAGTATTTCCACCATTATTTTTTCACTTAAGAAATGTTCGATGTTCATATCAAGAAAATCTACTATTTATAAAATAGTCGTTATTCAGAGTATTTATTAATGATGTAGAAATACTAGAATACATTCCAAAAGGTGTAAAATCAAACAAATTGCACATAAAAACGTCTGCTAAATGACTGATGTAATGTAATGTAATAACCAAGCGACAATACCACCTAAAACCAGTAGATGGTAATATTGCCAAAAGTATTTGTTACCCTTGACCCAGAAAAAACAGTCATAAGGATATTTTTTTGAAAATAATCTGAAAGCTGCATAAATAAGCTTTTCATTAATGTATGGTTTGTTTGTTCGGATAGGACAATATTTGGCCGAAATCAAAATATTGAGAAGATTGCCTTTAACGTTGTCCAAATGAAGTTCTTTGCAATGCATATTACCAATTAAAAACTATGTTTTGATATATTTACGGTAGTAAATTTACAAAATATCTTAATGGAACATGTTCTTTACTTAATATCCTGATGAGTTTTGGCTATATCTACAAATCTACCCATGCTACTTATGACTGGTTTTGTGGTCCGGGGTCTTCCTGTATAAAACATAGCAAAAATACACATAATCCTGTGACACTATCACCTCAAACCAATAGATGGAAGTATTGCTAAAGTATAAAAAGTATACAAAAATTGACACTTATGTGAACATAATTGATTTGTTTATTTTAGTTACATGTTTTTTTTTTTTTCAAGGCCAAACAACAGCAATTTTGTACAGTGGAAGTAAGAGTAGCAAATGTGCTTATGTCATGGAATTCATTATACTTTTCTCATGGGTGATTTGTTGCACAATTTTGCAGTTTTATGTTTTGTTTCTGTTTAGGAGGTTGTTGATGTTGCACAATAATCCAGGCACTTCATCTTTCCATCTGGACGAGCACAAGGCCAAAATGAACATCTACAAATCTTCTGGACATCTAGACTCTTTCTTTTTCAAATGCAAGTTAACAAAGACAGCTTTATTCATTTATTGTGATTATGACAGATATGATGTTTATTAGACACATTAATTACACAACCTTGAGTCTTAAAGGAGAAGTCCACTTCCAAAACAAAGATTCACATATAGTGTACTCACCCCCTTGTCATCCAAGATGTTCATGTCTTTCTTTCTTCAGTCATAAAGAAAATATGTTTTTTGAGGAAAACATTTCAGCATTTTTCTCCATATAATGCACTGATATGGTGCCCCAATTTCAAACTTCCAAAATGCAGTTTAAATGCGGCTTCAAACGATCCTAAATGTGGTTGTAAACGATCCCAGCCGAGAAAGAAGGGTCTTATCCACCGTAACGATCAGTTATTTCAATAAAAATAATACAATTTATTTACTTTTTAATGCCAAACGCCCATCTTGTCTTACTCTGCCTGGACTGCTTTTGTTCCGGTTCATGACAGTTAGGGTATGTCAATAAACTCCCATCTCATGTTTTCCCTCAACTTCAAAATCGTCCTATATCGCTGTTTTACCTTTTTTGTTAAGGGTGTTTGATCTTCTTTGCATGTTCACTTTGCAAAGATCATTCTTGTAAACATGCAAGGTACAATCTACTGTATAAAACAGAGCCTGTAGGTAGTTTAATTCTCTCTGGGGGCTTTAGATGAGATTTGACATTCTGTGGCTCTGTGACCCACAGAAAGAGAAAAGTGTTTAATCCTCTGCTGATTATTTAGAGGAATTACAGCTATATGGGTCATACGCCATGCTTCACAGATCAAAGGCTTGGGAGTGCATAATATCACATCTAAATATATTGCAATACTTCATTTGTTGGTGCATTATAAGACAAATACTACAATTCCAGAACTCAGTGTTATTGTAATGACAGTTAAAGAGGAAGGAAATCCAAACTGTCAATGTAATTAAGGGATTGTCTTTGTCTGCAAACTACAAATACTGGAAACCGCTGTCAGTGAAGTTTGTCTTCATGTGTCAAGATGATTACTGACGGACAATAAGTGCTTGTTCATTTAATACACAGATGCACTCGGGTTGCTATTGTCTTTGGCTGCATTGTTCTCTGATTACTTCGGTTTCATAATTCCTTTGTGTACAAAACACCCCCCCACAAACATCTGAGAACAAGCCCTGAGAACACAAAAGGTGGCCAGATGTACATTTTGAAAGTTTTAGAAAGCTCAGAACAGAAAAAGTATGTAATTATGTTAAATAGAGAACCTAAATATTTACTATAGTGTGTTATTATTGTTAAGGAATTTTCATGATTATGCTTATTTATGCATGACAGGCAGGTTACTTGCAAAATCTACAAAATTTAGTTTAGCTTCACCAAGCATTAGTAAACCACAGTCTATGGCATATATTTATTTAGAACAGATGTTCTCGATTCAAACAAACCCAAACACATCCATGATTTAAATTTTATTTAAATCTCTCGCTGTCTCTATTTAAAATGTAATAGCTATATAGTAATCATTTCAATTATGTATTTAATTTACTTTTTTTTTCTCAACATTATATATATAAAATATTAGTATACTATAAAGTAATTACATATATAAACTTTATTTTATAAATAATTAAAAATAGAATTACTTGAAATTATTTCTTTTTGAATAATTATATATAATTAATGTAGTATATTTTCTATAATTATATTTGAATATATTTTTAACACACATTAGAATATATAATTTATTAAAATTAGAACTATATGTAAAATAGAATTACATTGCAATTATTGATTTATTTTTTACTATTTTAATTTATAATATTGTAATTAACATTGTAAATTACAATATAATATAATTTACTTTCTAACATTATTTGTACTGTTTATAATATTACAATTTATAATTACATTTCTATATATATATATATATATTTATTTATTAAAATTGGAATTATATATAAATTATAGTTAACTTCATATGACATCATTTAATTTCTAATATTATTTATACTATATATACTATATATAAAATTATGAAAAAAAATATTCTTTTTAGTAAAATAACTTAAAGAATTAATAATTAATTATGCATCATTTCAAATTAAGTTAATTGGTTTATAATAAATTACTAATATAAATTATTTTAATATAACTTCACTATAAATTATTCAAGAATAAATTATGTTAAGACTTACAATAAGTAGCAGCAGTGTTCTGTTAGCTTTTGAATAAATTAACTGACCAAACATGTACACTTGACAGCTGAATGTAGGCGAATTTATACGAGCCCAAAAACAACATATCACCACGCAACATTTTAAAAATAATCCTCACAGAATGGCATAACCTGCTACTTTGCTAAAGCTAAAGTACATCCGGGACTCGTCACGATGTCATTTTCCAACGTCGGGAAATTCAACCAATAGGAATCTCAGGTATGGTGGGTGGGTTTAGTGGGTAGGGACGATAACCAATCGAAAACCGTTTTACAGCGGTAGCGCACTTCGATTGAATCGATTGCTCGGATTGACAGCTCAGCCAAGATCAGCGCTCATCCGTCAGGATTTTATTACTTATTACTTTTTTTATTTTTTTTTTTACATGTTTACACATGGAAATAGTTGGTATGTTCACGTATGCATGTATTCGAGTGATTATTGTCCTGTATGCAGGATGTTTCTTTTTTTTCCCACAAAAACAATTTTGATTGGCTGGAGTAGCCGTCAGTCTGTGGGAGATTTGTTACATTTGTCTCTTTAAGGAACCAAAAATGTGTCACTTGTAATGACGTGGCTCTGAGGATTTTATCCCGAAGGGATAACAGTGTAAAGCATGGGCCGTTTAGCCAGCTGAAACCTATTGACAGAGAGCCATTCATTCAGAGGAATTTAGAGCAACTTCATGCTGCGCAACGGCGCAGGAATCACATTCACTATGAATGATGCCAAAGCTGTGACCGCTATGCAAGACTCACACAGAAAACATTCTGCAAACTCTGTCCACTGACATGCAGGATATGCAGGGAAAAGGCTCGAAAAACTCGAAAAAACACCGGCCAAGTTTCTGAATGTAAGTAACTACATCTGCAACAATGTAGCGAACGTTTGTCAATGAGAGCTGACATAATAATCCAGCGGAATGTACCACGGGCTCAGAACTCACTGCGTCACGTCATGGCAATGGAATACTAGCGTACTGCGTTAGTGCGCAGCATATACTGCATACCATTTTATTTTTATTTATGCATATAATTCAAATGATGAATAAAAATCCATGATTTAAATATTGTTCTCTCTCTCTCTCTCTCTCTCTCTCTCTCTCTCTCTCTCTCTCTCTCTCTCTTTAAAATGTAATAACTAGTAATAATTTTAATTAAGTATTTAATTTACAGTTTTATTTCTAAACATCATGTATATAAAATATAAAGTAATTATATATGGAGGGTCAAATTACTCAAAATTAAATAATTAAATAAATGTTGAAATATATAAATAAATCGTTAAATGCATCATTTAATTATTGAAAGCATAAATAAATGTATAAATATTTATTTATTTAAATATACATTTATTTATTGAACTTTTTATTTATTTAAATATTTATTTATTTAATTATTTATCTATTTAAATATTTATTTGTTCATTTATTTAAATATTTATTTACGCATTTATTTCTGCATTTATTTATTGCCTCCACATTTCATTTTGAGGTTTGCGGTTGTCGGCACGTCACTCAACAATAGTGGGCGTCACCTTTACAGCTCGATTACTTTGGTCTTTCTAGTTCAGGCGACTTTTTCATGTTTTTCGCATCACGAGCTATGGCTGATAGTGGATGGTACAGTAAAAGATCTGTCGTTGACTCTTGCAGATGAAGTGACGTGACATCTGATGCACGAAAGCCATTAGCACACGCCACTATGCTCAGTGGCTCAACGCTGACACTTCCGGTTTTCAGGAGAGTCGCATGTGCCACCGACACTCTTACTTAACATGTTAAAACACGCACTTAACTGCAGAACGATATTTCATTGATGACGCGTTTCTATCAAAAGTAGGATCTATCTCATCTATGGCTTTAATACTTATATTATTATATTATATTATATTATTATATTATATTATATTAATACTTACAATATTTTATAGAATGATGCAATATGAAATGAAACCATCTTATAACAATGGATTTTTTTTATTAAAGTATTGGTCAAAACATTCAGGTAAACAAAGGGAGACAAGACAAATATTAAACACATGAAGAAGCCTAAGATGTTGTACACATTAACTGCGCGACGTAATGAAAATGCTGGACAGAAACCGAAACGTGTCATCAATGAAATCCCGCTCTGCGCTGAGTGTGTGTGTGTGTGTTACACAGTCTACTCTACGTTATTCTCCGGCTGACAGCGGCATAGTGAGAGTCACTCGAGGTGCCGCGACACTGACACAATCCATCGGCACGTCACACAAGCAAATACATACAAATCAAATCCGCGATATAACTAATTCTACTTTTGATAGAAACGCGTCATCAATGAAATATCGTTCTGCAGTTATGTGCGTTTGTTAACATGTTAAGTAAGAGTGTCAGTAGCACATGCCACTCTCTGCTGATTCATGTCAGTGAGAACCGCAAGTATCAGCGGTTGTGCCACTGAGCATAGTGGCGTGTGTTAATGGCTTTCGTGCGTCAGATGTCATTTCACTTCATCTGAAAGAGTCAACAACAGATCTTTTACTGTACCATCCTCGATCAGCTATAGCTCGAGGCAATAAATAAATGCAGAAATAAATGCGTAAATAAATAAATAAATATTTAAGTAAATAAATAAATATTTAAATAAATTAATTAATAATTAAATAAATAAATATTTAAATAAATGAAAAGTTAAATAAATAAATATATTTTTAAATAAATAAATATACATTTATTTATGCCTTCAATAATTAAATGATGCATTTAACTATTTATTTATATATTTCAATATTTATTTAATTATTTAATTTTGAGTAATTTGGCCCTCCATAATTATAAAATATATAAACTTTAATTTATAAATAATTAAAAATAGAATTTTATTTTTTTTAATAATTATATTAAATATAATTAATTTTGTATTTTTATAATTAATTAATTAATAATTATATTTTAATATATTTATTTAACACACATATTTAACACACACAATTTAATTTCATTAAAACCATTAATTCATTTATATATAATAATAATACAATATACAATACTTATTAAAATTAGAATTATATATAAAATATAATTATATTTCAATTATTGAATTATTTTTAATTATTTTATTTTAATTGTAATTAACATTATAAATTAAATTGTAATATCAAATAATTTCTAATAGAATCTATACTATTTATACTATTACAATTTATAATTACATTTCTAAATATATATTTAAACAATATTTTTAAAAACAAAAATTGTATTTAATTTTATATTTTATGTGTAATTATATAATTTATTTTATATCTAATTATATATTTTTATTACAACTAGAATTATATATAAAAATAGAATTATATTTCAATTATTGATTTATTTTTATTTTTTTATATTGTAATATCATTTAATTTCTAATATTATTTATACTATTTATATTTTACAATTTATAATTATATATATATATATATATATGTACATTTTTACATATAAATGTATACATTTTATATATAATTTGTTAATAATTGAAAATAAAATTATATTCCAATTACTGAATTAAAATAATAATATAATTTAATTTCTAATATTATTTATACTATTTATACTATATATAAAACTTATGAATAAAATATAATTCTTTTTTTTTCTTATTAAAGAATTAATAATTAATTATGCATTATTTTAAATTAAGCTAGTAATATAAATTATTTTATTATAACTTTTCTATAAATTGCTAATACTAAAATGTAATTATTCATTTAATTATTAATGAATAAATTATGTAAAGACTCACAATGAGCAGTAGCAGTGTTCTGTCAGCTTTTGAATAAATTAACTGACCAAACAAGTACACTTGACAGCTGAATGTAGGCGAATTTGTAGCTGAATGTAGGCGAATTTGCAGCCCACATGCTGATTCAGGTCAGACCTCCACAGGCGATCCCGTGAGAAAATCCCAAAAATATCTGGCAGATTCCTCTTTAAGATCTCATTAATGTGCCTTTTAGTGCAGCCCAAGAAGCTCCATTCGATTCAGTGTATTCAAATGCAAAGAATCTAAACTGAAATTAGCATAGTGAGGTTGACTGGTGCCAGAGAACGTGACCTCAGATACCCCACATAGGCATTAGACGGGTGTCCTAAATGTGTGCCACCACATACTGTGCAGAATCTGTTCTCTCTTGTCAGTTCTAAATGTAGCCAACTTCCTACTGACTAGCAAAGTCTACATTCACAGGCAGAAAAGCCTTAGAATATACTGTACATGTTGTCTTCTTCCGTTGTTGTTCTCCTGCATCATTTCAGTGTTGGTTGTGTACTAATATTGACCTTAAACTGTCACTCAATTGTGTGCATTGTTTGCTGCGGCTTTGTTGTTGTGATTTGAACCCATCTAGTGTTGCATAAATGACATGCTTCACTTAAATGCTTAAATGTGCCTACCCATATTTTTGGAGACCCACCCAAACCATAAATTCTGTCTACGCCTAAGAAGTTAAGACATGCAACGCACAATGATTTTCCACCCTCAGAAGGAATGACGTGCCATTGGCAATAACCTAAAACGAATTAGCCAGACATTTTTAACCTTTTCTGACCTCACAGTTATCCCACTCCACCAATGCACAGTGTTGTGAGAGTGTTAAGGAGACACACATGACCCGTGTCCTCTGTGGGGCCGAGCCAGGAGACCCCATGGCCTGACTGTTAATAAGAGAGGGATGAGAGGAATTAATCAGCTTGAGGAATGGGCCTGAGGTTAAACACTGCAAATATTTGATGAATGATGACTATGTAGTGCACATTTCACTCACTGTAGAATAATAAGCAGAGATATGTTTTGATAGATAAATGAGGACTGTGGAAAATGAGGTTCAGATAAACAGAGGAGTGAAAGCTTCATCTCAGAACATTTGCTGTTTCAAAGTTTAGTGCTCAGGTTTCAGTCAGAGAATAAACTGTTGTGTTAATGGAAGATTTGTGCCATCTTTGTTCGTTTGTTCCTTCATTCGTGAGGTTCTATCTATCTGCCTATCTGGGGTGCGTTTCCCGTACAACGCCGTAACTCGCTGATTAACCTCCATAGTACAATGCATTGTTGTGGAAACTAACTATAGCTAGTCACGGCTGTTTCCTGAACACGGTTGCATCTCCGTCGTTTGAACCACATTTGTTTCACAATGTAGGGCCGTTGTTACTGACGTCACATGCTGTGGTGGAGTTATAATTTCTGCTATATAACTGATTAGAGATCTCTAAAATGCAGCTACATTGAACATGGCACCTGATGACTAGTTTACTATTTTTTGTTCCCTGTCATTTCACTTTATTTGATGTTTGATTAATCGGTTTGGTCATTCTATCTATCTATCTATCTATCTGTCTATCTATCTATTGTTCGTTTGTTTGTTTGTTCGTTCCTTCATTAATTTGTTCGTTTTTAGGTTTGGTCATTCTATCTATCTATCTATCTATCTATCTATCTATCTATCTATCTATTTATCTATCTATCGTTCGTTCATTTGTTTGTTTTTAGGTTTAGTCATTCTATCTATCTATCTATCTATCTATCTATCTATCTATTTGTCTATCTATCGTTCGTTCATTTGTTCATTTTTAGGTTTAGTCCATCTATCTATCTATCTATCTATCTATCTATCTATCTATCTATCTATCTATCTATCTATCGTTCGTTCATTTGTTCATTTTTAGGTTTAGTCCATCTGTCTATCTATCTATCTATCTATTTGTCTATCTATCTATCTATCTATTGTTCGTTTGTTTGTTTGTTCGTTCATTCATTCATTTGTTCATTTTTAGGTTTAGTCCATCTATCTATCTATCTATCTATCTATCTATCTATCTATCTATCTATCTATCTATCTATCTATCTATCTATCTATCGTTGGTTGGTTGGTTCGTTCATTCATTTGTTTGTTTTTAGGTTTAGTCATTCTATCTATCTATCTATCTATCTATCTATCTATCTATCTATTGTTCGTTTGTTTGTTTGTTTGTTTGTTTGTTTGTTTGTTCATTCATTAATTTGTTCGTTTTTAGGTTTGGTCATTCTACCTATCTATCCATCTATCTATCTATCTATCTATCTATCTATCTATCTATCTATCTATCTATCGTTCGTTCGTTCATTTGTTTGTTTTTAGGTTTAGTCATTCTATCTATCTATCTATCTATCTATCTATCTATCTATCTATCTATCTATCGTTCGTTCGTTCATTTGTTTGTTTTTAGGTTTAGTCATTCTATCTATCTATCTATCTATCTATCTATCTGTCTGTCTATCTATCTATCTATCTATCTATCTATCTATCTATCTGTCTGTCTATCTATCTATCTATCTGTCTATCTATCTATCTATCTCTCGTTCGTTCGTTCATTCTTTTGTTTGTTTTTTGGTTTGGCCTATCTATCTATCTATCTATCGTTCGTTCGTTCGTAAATTTGGTTGTTTTTTGGTTCGGTCTATTTATCTATCTATCTATCTATCTATCTATCTGTCTGTCTGTCTATCTATCTATCTATCTATCTATCTATCTATCTATCTATCTATCTATCTATCGTTCGTTCGTTTGTTCGTTCATTCTTTTGTTTGTTTTTTGGTTTGGCCTATCTATCTATCTATCAATCTATCTATCTATCTCTCTATCTATCTATCTATCGTTCGTTCGTTCATTTGATTGTTTTTTGGTTTGGTCTATTTATTTATCTATCTATCTATCTATCTATCTATCTATCTATCTATCTATCTATCTGTCTATCTATCTATCTATCTATCTATCTATCTATCTATCGTTCGTTCGTTCGTTCATTTGATTGTTTTTTGGTTTGGTCTATTTATTTATCTATCTATCTATCTATCTATCTATCTATCTATCTATCTATCTATCTATCTATCTGTCTATCTATCTATCTATCTATCTATCTATCTATCTATCTATCTATCTGTCTGTCTGTCTGTCTATCTATCTATCTATCTATCTATCTGTCTATCTATCTGTCTATCTATCTATCTATCTATCGTTCGTTCATTCGTTCATTCATTTGTTTTTTTGGTTTGGCCTATCCATCTATCTATCTATCTATCTATCTATCTATAGTTCTTTCATTTGTTCGACTACCTATTTTAGACCTTGAAAGCCGACAGCTACATTTCCTTCACAAGATAAAAATAACGCAGTATGGAAAGCACTGAACATCCATGTTTACAGAAAAACCCCACACATCAAGTGCTACCTGCTGTTTGATTCCCATCGCTCACTGTGACTTTAGCTGCGGGTCATGAAAACACTACGTGACAGATTGAAAACTACAGAGTGCCTCAGAGTTCAGGGCCGAGGAAGGCCAGCATGTGAAGGAAGCGCTGAAAAGCTGCGAATTCCACAAGTGGGCCTTTATGAAAACATCTGAAATATCCAGTGGAGACTTCAGAGCAGTGGGCAGTGGAACGGAAGAACAGATGTAAAAACATCGTCATCCCTTAAATAACTATAGCATCAGGAAAACTCCAGACCATGTTAAATAAACACAACAGTTTGCTTCACTTTAAACATACTGCATGTACACAATAAGACAAAACACCTTTTATGCTTGAGTGTGAGAAAGACTGGAGAATTGCCTGAAGAGACTCATGTACCTGCGTCTGTAGGGTCACTTGATTCAACAGTAATATATAGATTGTGGAGAACAGATAGTTTATGAAAGAGGCCCATCATGTGAAACTCATGATGTTGAGTCTCATGATGTGTTTAACCCTTCAGAAAGAGTCAGTTTTTTACCCATTTCCACAAATACAGCATTTCACATTGGGACAAAACTTTAAGTTAAATAATATCTAATGTTTTATTTATTTGTTTTTATATTTGACCCAGTTGTGGTCTTATATAAAATATATAATGCATAATGCATACATATACAATATACTGTATTACATCAATCAATAGCCACATTTAATTTCATTAAACATACAACAGTCATCCCATAAAAATAATATCATCCCATAATCATAAATATTTAATTTATTCTAATGTAATAAAATTGCTAGTTAAATCATTTATAGTATTAATATTTGCTATTATTTTATAGCAAAAAGTATAATTGTAGAAGTTAACGTGTTATTTTCCCTAAATATTAATACATTTCTAAATTAATTTTAGTAAATTAAAATGTTTCACATTTTCTAAAATTTAGCACCTTAGTACTCACTTTTTTTTTCTCCAATGCTTTTATTTTTTCTCATAATGCATTTGAAGACTTTTTTTTAGATTTTTAGATTGTTTACCTAACCTGATTTTTTAGGAAGTTTAGTGGGGTTCAGTTTTGATCCCATGTTAAAAGGTGGAGTCCTTTTTCTTGGTCAGTAAGAGGGTTAAGAATTCCTATCATCCTACAGCCGATTAAACCACGTCCAGATGCTCCTAAATAAATTTCTGCAAGATTTCCCAAAGTGTCGTTTCTAATGATTTTAAGTACAGCCAACACACTCTGTCTAGTCATGGGGTAAAATGCATGCTGCTGAATAAATGTCTGTAAAACTTTCCAAAGTTTGTCTAGGTCGTCTGGAGTGCCAACAGCACGGACAGGGCGGCTAGTCAGGATGAATATAAACAGAGTAAAGATGACAAAATAAATAATTTTCATGAGAGTTACACACATTTTGCCTCAAATTCTCACTGCAAAAAAGTGATAATATAATTGAAAAATTATAATAATATTTTTAATATTTAATATAATTAACTTTAAAATAAATAATAAGATATTTAATTTTAAATAATTTGATTTATTGCTATTATTGGTAAGAAATAAGAATGAGTTTTACAGTCAATAAATGGCTTTGGCAAGCAAGCTGAACTACAAAAATAGCATGTGCTTTTCATTTTGAACATTGTGTAGCTGAAGTTTTATTTTAAAGTTTGTTTCCTCATGAACTATTTTTGTCTTCTTTGTCTTTGTCTTTCATGCTATTTATAATGCTGATTACTCAGGAGCCTTACTGAGAAAGTATGTGAAAAGATGTTTTGAGACACTGCATGTCATTTCATTCAGTCTCTGAGGTTTTAGGCCTAGAATCACCTTTCAAACCTATTTTGGTCAAATTCAAATTTGGCTCTGACTCCAGACACTGACTCATTTCATTGGCCAGAACTGGCACTACCTCTATCTGCAGTGGATGCGACTTTAAAGGCATCGTCACTATGCCAGCACAAATGAAATTAGAGCCATAACACTACGGTACTAGTGGCAGGACTCACGTACACACAAGTTCAGGTAAGAAACGTGACATGGAGCATTTAACTTAAGCTGTTTGCTTTCATGGAATTACATTAGATTTTATATAAGTTTCCTTGTATTTTGTAAATGACCTGGTTGAATGTCATTCCTATTTTGCAGTATTTTCAGTGTGTTCATATATTTCCAGCAGTAAATGTAGCATGAAGAGCGTTTGATAATTTCTGACATGCCGAGGTCTGGTGGGTTTAAATGGAAGGTCATAACTAACAGACTAACCTTATGAGAGTCGGGCTGTTGTGTTTCTCTGGAGATTTGGCCCTTAAAGGCAGAAGTCATGTGATATATTGACTTTAAACAAAGTCATTGATGTTGTTATTCTAGCTGTGTTTGTGAGTAATTTGCAAATTGGTTCTGCACGTGATTTTACTGCTGAGACCATATAGCTACCACTGTGCCTCTGCATTTTTGTCTTATCTGGTCCGTACTACGTCAGAGTTCAAAACAGATCTTTCTTTCCCATCTTCTGTTCTCAAGCTGCATAGAGGAGAGCAGATATAAAGCTTTAGTTCTGCTTTTCCCTCTAGAAGGCCTTTCTGTGTCAGTGCTAATCAAGGAATGAAGGCTAGGATGTGTTTGGACACGAGTTGTAGAAACCAGCTGTATTTGTGTTTGTGATGAAGTCATGGTGTTTTATGTCAGTGTGGGCAACATTCAAAAAGTGGTTCACCCAAAAATGAAAATTGGTTGAAAATGTGCTCACGCTGGAGAATCTGTTGCTTCATCAGAACAGATTTGGAGTAATGTGTGTTACTTGTGGATTATCGTGATGTTTTTAGCAGCTGTTTGGACTCTCATTTTGGCACCCATTCACTGTAGACGATCCATTGGTGAGCAAGTGATGCAGTGCTATATTTCTCCAAGTCTGTTCCAATCAGATGGTCCAGTCGGGTTGTAGGCTGATTTGTTGTCCGCTGGTTCTCACTTAGGCCCATTCCACAGCAATACGTAACAAGTCACATGGAACATGGGTCACTGAGTCGGTTGAACAAGGTTTCCTCTTGTGTTCTTTGCCCGCTGTGTCTCAGGTGGTAGTGGGATGAGGACAATAGGACATGGTGTGTTTTGCGTGGACGTCAGGATACTCCTCCCTCAGAAGGTTCAGCAGGAAGATGCCTGCCGCTAACAATCAGAGAATGGCCCGCTATATGTTTGTTTAATGTGATTTCTGTGAAATCTGGCAGTTTACTAATCTTGTTTGAAAAAACACATCTTGACAGTGCTTTCATTCCAGCTATTTTCTTTTGTAATATCATTCTGGATTCAATCAGATTTTATAAACACTTGTCTAGGACTATTAATCAAGTCACATTTCAGTGTAATTGAATGCAAAAACTGTAAATCTCAATAATTATAGCATACACTCTTAAAAGTTAAGGTTTTGTGTTGGCATTAATGGTTCCATGAAGAACCTTTAACATCCACAGAATATTTCAATTGCACAGAAGGTTCTTTATGGTGGAAAAGGGATGTTTAGATTAAAATGTTCACACTATAGGAAAAAGTGGTTATTTTAAGAACTGTTTGCTAAAAGGCTGTTTAGATATCCCAAAATAGTTCAAATTTTTTTTTTTTTTTTGTCAGCTGAAACCCTTTTGTCTACATTATTTACTTGAGGCACCCCCTGAGATATATTTGCATGTTTATATAAAAAAGAATTTGTGTACACTTACTTTGTTTTTTTTTCTTTGTTTCTTATAAATGTACTACCTTAACTGTTTAATGTTTTGTACTGTTTAATAATAAAATAATATTAATAATAATAATAATAAAAGATTCGCGAAACGCGAAGTTCCGGTCTGAATCAAAAGATTCTCAATCCGCTCTCTGACGTTCTAATTAAAAAGATTCGCGAACCTAATCTGAATCAAATGATTTGCGAACCGCGCTCCAAGGTTCCAATCTGAATAAAAAGATTCGCGATCCATTCCACGCTCCGAAATCCTGATCTGACTCAAAAGATTCACGATTCGCGCTCCATTGTTCCGATCTGAATAAAAAGATTCGCGAACCTGCTCCGAAGCTCGGATCTGAATCAAATCAATCGCGATCCATTCCATTTCTTTGCCAGGGTAACAAACAAAGAAAAAAAAGCAGGGTAATAAAATTACATCTTAAGAAGATACAAAGGATGAATACAGGATACGCTTTTCATAGCTTTCAAATTAGCAGAACTTTGGATAGTTTTCACATTCTTATCCAAGTCCACTTTGAACAAAGAAAAAATAGAGCCAGTAAACTTCTGTTTATGAATGTGAAATTTAGCTAACAGAAAACACAAATTAATTATGTAATATTTTCCCGTATTTTCCTTAGAATATTCAAATAATCCAAACAAAGCATCTTTAAAACAAAATGAGAAGTCACTTACAAAATAAGATTGGATAAACACCAAAAAATCCGACCAAAATTTCTTTGTGTGGGTGCATTGCCAAAACAAATGAATGAAGTCTACTTCAGAAAAATGACAAAAACTGCAGTTCACTTCAATGTCAGGCTTATATTTCCTAAGAAAGACTTTAGTCGGGTAACATTTGTGAATCAGTTTGAATGTCAGTTCTTTTACTTTATTGGTAAGCAGATACTTATGAGGCATGGTCCATACTTTCTCCCAAGGTATATTCACCACAGTATTACTCCAATGTGGTATTACGTAGGGAATTGTTGTTATCTCAGCCTTGAAGCCTGCTCCGAAGCTCCGATCTGAATCAAATGATTCGCTATCCATCATCCACGCTCCGAAATCCTGATCTGACTCAAAAGATTCGCGATTCGCGCTCCAGTGTTCCGATCTGAATAAAAAGATTCGCGAACCCGCTCCGAAGTTCCTATCTAAATCAAATGATTCATGATCCGCGCTCCGTTAGATAACGTTAGATTGATGTGCGCATGCCCAGTAGCTAGACCTGTATCCCTTCTAGCCTTAACCGCGCTCCGTAGCCCCGATCAAAATAATGATTCGCTAACCATCATTTTAGATCGGAACTTCGAAGAGCGAATCGCGATTCATTCGCGAACCCGCTCCGAAGTTCCGATCTTAAATGATTCGCAATACGCGCTCCGAATCCCGATCTGAATCAAACGATTCGCGATACGCAATTTGAAGTACCGATCTGAATCAAATGATTCACGATACGCGATTTAAAGTCCTGATCTGAACCAAATGATTCGCGCTATGCGATCCGATTCAAACGCTTCGAAACAGTGAATCATTTTGTGACGTTTAACTGATTCGGAGTTCCGAAAAGCTCTGTTTCTTTCACCCATCACTATACGCGCTTTTTAAAATCTTTACAAGCGATGTCGAAATCAAAAATGAACGGCTCTTTTCATCTGTTTTGTTGCGAGTTTGAATCAATCAGAGCGGTTCCAGCATAACTTAAATGACTCACTCAGTTGATTTGGTTCATCTGTTACGCGTCTTCAGCCATGTTTACACGACACTGTCAGTACTACTACTGGCTTAGCTCGCTAGTTTTATGACATTAACTGAAATAATCGAAAAAAGTTGTTGTTTACCAATAAAATATCAATATTTCCATTTCAAAGATAACATCCAACACAAATCTACAAACATATTCAGGTTAGGTAACCGGTTTACTGCTAACTAGTGAAACACTCCATTAAAATGACGAGCTGCACCTCAAAATACATGCTAGATGGAGACATTGTGCATGATGACTAGTTTGTAGCTTAGGTCACTGTAATCTAAATAGTTTGAGCACTCAGTTGGTGACAGTTTAATGGAAGATCAGCTGAAAGCATCCAGTCATCTCATACTATTTAAGGTAATGTTAGATTTATCATTATATATTGTAATAAATATTTGAGAAATTATTGTTGTGACTCATTGTATTAGTCTATATAGAGTTATAGTCAATGTGAAAAGAGCAAATGGGAGAAGCAGATGAACACAAAACAGCATGCCATCATAAAATGTAAACTTTATCATTCAACTGAACTGTGCACCTATGTTTTAAACACTTCCGCTACCTTATATGTGACCCTGGACCACAAAACCAGTCATAAGGGTCAATTTTGTGAAATTGAGATTTATACATCAGCTGAAACCTGAATGAATAATCTTTCCATTGGTGTATGGTTTGTTAGAATAGGACAATATTTGGCCGAGATACAACTATTTCAAAATCTGAAATCTAAGGGTGCAAAAAAAAAATCAAAATATTGAGAAAATCACCTTTAAAGTTGTCCAAATGAAGTTCCCTACCAAAAGCAAATGCTGCGTATCTATACGCTAATGAGAACATTCTTTGTTCAACCGGTTGTGAAGCATGTGTGTGAAACGCACCAAGAATTGGCTTAAATAACCTCGGCAGGTGACGTCATTTGATTATGTGCACCTGAGGGTTATAAATAGACGTGAGATGTACATATCTTCAGGTTTCTTTGTCTTCAGAGAACGCATTGTGTGTGTGTGGAATTCAGAGCGCCACCTCCGAGCGCTCCTCCCGTAATTATACATAAGAATGAAGAGTTACTTGAGGTGATGACTCGTGCACCAGATTAAAGCTAGATTGGCCACAGCAACAAGAGACCCCCAGATGCTCCAAACTAGATGACAGGTTTCTGTCAGGTGGTCAGGGGGAGGTACCTCAGCCATGTTCTCTCTCCTTCTTTGGTTACTTCCATGATGAGAGAACTCATTCATGGAGTAAGCCATATTTGTCCTGTGTTTTTCTGTGTCCTCAATTTTGAATTATTCAATTATTGTGGATTCAAGACACAGAGCTACATGATGATACCCCAGGTGGAGGAGACGCTAGTGGGCTATCTCTCCTCCGGGGGCGTATCATCAGTTGAAAGTCAACGCTCCCTACCAAGCTATGTAGAGCAACATCTACACTGATAGGGAGAGGTTCCATGCAAGTCATGCTGGTGCTGCCCTGCACACCACAGCAGTTTTGCAGGCCTATCAGACTGACATTCATAAAGATCTGAGCGCAGGGAGGCAAAGAGGCTTTAGGAAGCTTCTAAGTGTCTCCCCTACTGTGCTCTAGTGTCGGGGCTGTCGGCCACTGTTCCCTGTAACCCTGTTCCCTTAAAAAGCGGGAACGAGATGCTGCGCCTCAATGCCGCACTGTAGGCGTGCCTGGATGTCTCTTCAGACAAAGCTGTAACCTGAAGATTTGTACGTCTCACGTCTATTTATAACCCATCACCTGCCGAGGTTATTGAAGCCAATTTTTGGCATGTTTGACACATGTGCTTCACAACCGGTCGAACAAAGAACGTTCTCATTAGCGTATTGATACCCAGCATCTCGTTCCCGCTTTTTAAGGGAACAGGGTTACAGTCAGGTAACCTGAGACGTTCTTAGCCATGCATATTACTAATCAAAAATGAAAGTTTTAATATTTATGGTAGGAAATTTACAAAATATTTTCATGGAACATGATCCTTACTTAATATCCGAATGATTTTTGGCATAAAAGAAAAATCTATAATTTTGACCCATAGAGTTCATGAGTGAAGAGTTCAGATGCAAAACCAGCTAAATCCATCTGACGTCTTTTTTTAAAAAATGCATTTTTATCAGGCTCAGATGTATAGGTTTCTATGGAAGTACCAGTACTTTTCATTGGGCTGAGGCTGGTATTTTAGCGAGTTTGAAGAAAAAGTATTTGATGGATATATAATATGTGTCAAGAGCATTCACTCAGTATCATTATCTCATTTTTGACCGAGATGGCTTTTAGCTGGTTTTGCATCTGAACTCTATTTTTACACACTGATTAAGATTTTGTGGTGCAGGGTCACATATGTTCTCTCTCCGCCCATGTATTAAATGTACATTATCAACTCACAAACCCCCTGAAATTCACCTGATCAAAAAGTGCATGTCTTAACATGTATTTACAGCATAAACTCCTTCTGATATGACCCCAGCTGCACAGCAGTGCCACAATATGAATGCTTTTTTATATTTTCTCAAGAAAATGTAGGTTTTGTGGTTGGTTGCCAGGGCGTTGCTATTTATTAAAAACACATTTAAATGCAAAATGCTCCCAATATGCATCTATCTCATACCTAAAATATTTACCTATTAAAATCAGATGCAACTCCAAACAGTCCTGTGAGCAGACAGAAGTTGAGGGGTGACTGAGCGGCTCTGATTTCATTTCACATTCTTCTATAGAATTGTTTCAATAGAAACGATTGTTGTGCTGCCATATGCTCAGCTCCTGTTCCTCTGTCCTGCCAGGTACGTGACCTACTGCACACAGTTTTAATGTGCCTCTGGGCACATAAGAGCTGCATATCCAAAACTGAATTGTTTATTTACGCTTGTATATAATATTTTAAAGGAGTAGTTAATCTAAAATATGGCATTATTTACTCACCCTTGTACAAGTGGAGTTTCCAAAAGAAGTAAATTTACATTTGTTAAATCAATACTCACTATACTCAAAATGGAAAGCTTTTAAAAAGGGATTTTAAATGTCTGGAACATTTTACTGATTGAATTCGGTTTTCTTATTCCCAGCACCCCTCTTTACAGATCAAGTGACCTTGGAAAAATAATGTCAGCAATTTCATTTCCTAAAGGTGATGGTTCACATTTACCCTTAAAAACATTGTCTTTCATATCAATTACTTGTTTGTAACAGATTTATTTCATCAATGTGAATTGAATTTCCAGAACACTCTTCCTGAAGCAAACAGGACTTATGACCCAGATCGACAGCACAAGGTTGTTATTTCATTCACCCTTCGCTTTCTGGATGTTTATGACTTATGTTTGAATGGAGGCAGTGTTGGCCATCAGTCTAAATGCTACCGGTCTGTAGCACTCATTTTAAAGCCGATTAAGTGTTGTTATTCTAAGTGAAATTACCCAAAAAGTGCTTGTTTGGAGTTTTTGTCCCCTCCTGCTTTTTTTTTTTGGATGTTTACTTATTAAACTTCACGTCCATGGAGAGACTGTCTCACTCCAACCACTGCTGCTTTTAGACTAGACAAGAGTGTAGGTGGAAGCGGTCAGACTGTTAAGTGCAAACAGAGTCTAACCACACGGTTATATTCAAGCGGCAGACCATAAGAATACAACACGGTTGCCAGTTCTATTTTAAACATACAAATTCATCTGACACAGAACCCAACCTACAGATGTAAACAAGTCATAAGACACAATACATTTGAAGTGCGTAGAAAATCAACATCCTCTTGTTTACAAGACTGATTTGTTAAACTATGTTTTAATTAGAAATCACAGTAGTTCATTTTCATTTCTTTTCTCTGATGTCACACATTTCTGTGTAAACCAGGATATTCAGTGTATCATGAAAAGTTGCTGTTTGTATACCAGAATACCAGGTGAAGCCAGACCTGAAAGATAAATGTGAAATAAAATATCTAAATTGCTATATGTTCAACATCATTTACAATAAGACTGAAAGGGTCAATTTTGATTTTAAATTTTTATTCTGTGAATTCTGAGTTCAGATTTCACAATACTGTGGATGCTTTTGGGAATTTTTTTACCATGGAAAATAATTCAGACATTTTCAAAATAATTTAATATGTAAACAGAATTCTGAGAAGAAAATTTAGAATTTTTACATGTAACTTTAGAATTGTGAGAGACAAACCCCGAAATGAGATATAAACTCAGAATTATGACTTTATGACGTCTCACAATTCTAAGAAAAAAAAAAATTGTAAAACATAAATTCAGAATTGTGAGAAAAAAACAAAGTGGGATAAAAAATTTCTGAGATAGAAAATCACAATCTTTTATTCAATTTCATCCCAAGCTTCCATAGCCTTCCATAATAAACAAAATTGTGAGACGTAAACTCAGAATTCAGAAAAAAAAAAAAAAAACATAAAAATTGCAGAATTCAAAGAAAGAAAGACAGAATTATGAGTTTATATTTCATAATTAAAAAAAAAAAAAATCAGAATTGTGAGATATAAATTCAGAATTCCGACTTCTTTCTCATGTTAATTGGTGGCAGAAATAGTGTCACGGACGTGCTGGATAGATGAGTCGAGAGACGAGATACGATACAAATAACAATTTAATATAACTCTTAGTAGGAACAGGCAGGAACAGAACGATAATCCACACACATCCAAATAACGTCAAGGACCGACAGCAAACTCAAAACACAAGCAGACTTATAAAGGGTGGTGATTAAGACACAGACAGGTGTAGTAAATAAACTAATCAGGACAAAATGAGGACAGGAAGAACCAAATATGGGCACAATGGGAAAAACAAACATAAACAGTCCAAACGGCACACAGAACTCTGACATTACTCCCCCCTCCCGGAAGGCGCGACCTCGCGGCGTGGAAAGGGAGTGGAAATAATAAAGTCATTGTGGGAGGAGGCTCTGGTGGCGGACGGTCTTCCGGGAGGAGGACAATAAACAAAGTCCAGGGTGGTGACGACGGAGGGAGGAGCCAGGGAGAACTCAGGAGGGACCCGGAGCAGGAGGAGCCATGCGAGACCCAGACCACAGCCATCATGACGACCCACGGTGGAGCCGACGGAGGGAGGAGCCATGGTGGAGAAAAGGCTGACGACTCCAGGGGGGCGACCGACGGAGGCGGAGCCGCTGGCGGAGGAGCCCGAGGCGGAGACGGAGAGCCGAAGATCCAGGGCGACACCGAGGATCCGGAGGGCCAAGGCGGAGCCCTAGGCTCTGGCGACCGAGGCGTAGGCGGAGATCCGAAGGTCCGCGGCGGAGCCGGAGCGACAGAGGATGGAGGCTGTGCCAGAGGGAGGGAGGAGGTCCACAGAGCCGGTGGGACGGAGTGACGAGGCGCAGCCGGAGGAATAGAGTCCTGAGGTGATGAAGGGCCGACGACCGACCAGGGCGGAGCCGGAAAGACGAGGGAGCCCGGTGGAGCTGGTGGACCGATGGGCGACGATGGAGACGAGGGCGCTGAGAGCCGTGGTGGAGCCGCAGGGTCGGAGGGCCGAGGCGGAGTTCTGGACTCTGAGGCTGGAGGCGGAGATGAGGGATCCTCCAGCCCTGACGCCGATGGAAGCTGGCAGACCCGCGGCGAACCCACTGCACAGGTGGTGGGCTGAGGGTGAGCAGAGGGGCTGTCAGGGGACAGCGGTGAGCAGACAGATGTTGACATAGGCAGAAGAGGGAGGGTGGGTGGGGATTCCATACTGGCAGGCATAACGTGACAGGTAGATACTTCTGTAAAGAAGTCTATTAAATCCCCAGAGTTATTCTCTAGATCTTCCGTAGAAAAGTCAATCAAGTCCCCAGAGTTATCATCCAGCTCACCCCCAGCAGTGGTGCAGTGGGCAGGGCTCTCCATAGCCCTCACTTGCTCCATGTTGCACTCCCCCGTCATGGTAGATGTAGCCGGCTCTCGCACCTGATCGGACGTGTAGGGCTCTGGCTCTGTGGCGATCTTTAGCTCTGTCGCTCGTGGCTCTGGCTCGTCATCCGCGGTGGGCTCGGGCTCAAACTCCGCGTGTCGGGGTGCTGGTTGGCTGGGCTCTGGGTCTTGAGTGGGGCTGGTGTCATCCTCCGCGGTCAACGAAGATCTACAGGACACCAGCACCCACTCCATGTAGTCGGCGAAGCTCTCTCGTGGACCCTCCCCGGACAGCTGCGCTTTCGTGGCGATGTTCAGTCCTGCACGGTAAAATGTGCAAAGGCTGCTGTCCGGGAAGTGTGTGAGTGGTACGAGGTGGACAAAGTCTCTAGTGTGGTCCACGAGAGAGCGATTCCCCTGCTCCAGGAGGAGGAGGAGGACGGCAGGGTTATCCATAACGAAAAACAAAAAAAACAAACACTGAGAAAAAAAACGGAAAAAATAAAGCAGGGAAACGCCGGGGATAAACTGTCGGTCGGTCCTTCTGTCACGGACGTGCTGGATAGATGAGTCGAGAGACGAGATACGATACAAATAACAATTTAATATAACTCTTAGTAGGAACAGGCAGGAACAGAACGATAATCCACACACATCCAAATAACGTCAAGGACCGACAGCAAACTCAAAACACAAGCAGACTTATAAAGGGTGGTGATTAAGACACAGACAGGTGTAGTAAATAAACTAATCAGGACAAAATGAGGACAGGAAGAACCAAATATGGGCACAATGGGAAAAACAAACATAAACAGTCCAAACGGCACACAGAACTCTGACAAATAGGCTTCCATGCTAATAGGTAATTGATGCCTAATGAAATACTTTCAGAAATATGATGTCAGTTATTTAGCTTTATTCATTCATTTTTAGGAACACTTACAAAAGAATACGTGATCATGCACTGAAAACCTGAATATTTGTAAAAGTTCTTGCCATATTTGTAGTGCAGGGTGGAAAGATGAAACTTACAGGAAAAATTAAACTTACACATTTTCTAAATTTACTAGACATCAGACATGTTCAGCACATGATAGTGACACTACTATGTACTCAGATAGCTTTTCACTGCAGCTTTCAACAAAAACTTTAAAGTGGGTATTTAAAGTTAATAGGGTATTATGCCATTTTAAAGGTTGCTAATATTGTTTTAATAGACTCCCAAAACAGGTTTACATGTATGCAAGGTCAAAAAACACTTCAGTTTTCTCCAAATAAGATTTAATTTTACTCCATTCATAAACGACTCGTGCAAAGCAGTTCCAAGAATCAGTCTCTCTAAACCCCTCCTTTCCGTGAGCCCTCACTGCTGTGATTGGTCAGATGGCGCAGTCCTTTATGATTGGTCTACCGCGTACAGCGTGTCGGAAAACGAAACGCTCATTAGTGATGGGAAGTTTGGATCATTTTACCGACTCGGACCTTTGAGTCTCGTTCAGCAAAATGAATGAATCTTTTTTCGAGTCATTTCGTTCATTTTAGCAAAATATAATTTAAATGTTACGTGTTGCCTCCCTAACACATCTACTGCTTACACAACCGTTGATCACACTACAAACAAGACAAAACTATAATGCTATAAGAAACAGAAAAGATTAATTCATTTATCACCTGGGTCTTTAGTCTATGATTAGCTCACCTCACCTCTTCTCTGGCAAGTTTTTGGGTTTGAGTTAGTGATGGGTCGTTCTTGAACGATTCGTTAATTTTGAACGAATCCTTAATGTGACTCGGGACGAACGAGTCGTCCCGGGGAGTGATTCGTTCAGTCGCGCATGTGCAACCTCCTATTAGGTTCTGTACTGGAATTAGTTAACCTGTTTCGAGTCTTCGGGTTTTCGTTCGTTCATCTTATGGGGCTGTCACGTGATGAACGAATGACTCGAACCCGAAGACTCAAAAGATGAACTAATCAATTCTCTTTCCGGCTCAAACGGCATTAGTTAAGCTTATGAGGCTGTCATGTGATAAACGAACGACTCGAACCCGCAGACTCAAGAGATGAACTAATCAATTCTTTTTCCGGCTCACACTGAATTGGTTAAGCTTATTGGGCTGTCAGCCTGTCACGTGATGAACGAACGACTCAAACCCGAAAACTTGTCAGAGAAGAGGTGAGGTGAGCTAATCATAGACTAAAGACCCAGGTAAACAATGAATTAATCTTTTCTGTTTCTTATAGTATTATAGTTTTGTCTTGTTTGTAGTGTGATCAACGGTTGTGTAAGCAGTCGATGTGTTAGGGAGGCAACACGTAACATTTAAATTATATTTTGCTAAAATGAACGAAATGACTCGAAAAAAGATTCGTTCATTTTGCTGAACGAGACTCAAAGGTCTGAGTCGGTAAAATGATCCGAACTTCCCATCACTAGTTTGAGTCGTTCGTTCATCACGTGACAGCCCAATAAGCTTAACCAATGCAGTGTGAACCGGAAAAAGAATTGATTAGTTCATCTCTTGAGTCTTCGGGTTCGAGTCGTTCGTTCATCATGTGACAGCCCCATAAGGTGAACGACTGACTCCAAAAACCCGAAGACTCGAAACAGGTGAACTAATTCCACTACAGAACCCAATAGGATGTTGCACATGCGCGACTCAACGAATCACTCCCCCAGACGACTCGTTCGTCCCGAGTCACATTAAAGATTCGTTCAATATGAACGAATCATTCAAGAACGACCCATCACTAACGCTCATTGCCATAACTGACTGACAGCCCTGGATACTTATCAATACATAGAAAAGATGGCATCGATTTTACCATAACAACTCCAGCCAGAGTCTGATGATGAAACGGCTGAAGTGGCTGATCGACAAGTTAACACGGTCTACCGTGGAAAGTGCTTGCAATTTGCTTATGTAAGCGAACCGGGCACACCTCTATGTTGTAAACGTCAACATTCTATAATGCATTAAGGCAGCTTTCACACCGAACGCGGAAAGCGCTGCGCTGGCCGCTGGGTTCAGTGCAGCCCTTCAGAGCGCAGCGGCAAAAGTTCATTTGAACAACTCATTTGAACTTTGTCTGCGGCGTGCGCGCTCCACTGCGCGTGCGCTGTGGTCGAGGCAGAAACAAGCCGTCCTCACAGGGCGGAAGCAATTAAAACGAACGGGTTTCATAGCACAACGCTTTCCGTATTCGGTGTGAAAGCCGCTTCGTGCGCCATCCTTTATCATTACGCCAACTAATGAGACAGACAGACAGTCAAGCTGCATCAGTCACAAATTGTCAGACTACAGTGGGTCCACAGCTGAACAACAGTGATTTAGCCGGTTAGCATGACATGTGCAGGGTTTGTTACACAACATAACATACACAACTACTTATTTTGAAGCATCGCTAGAAACTACAATCTTTGTAGATTCCTCATCTTTTGGAAGTGAATATAAAACAATTTTACTCAAAGCGTAGGATACAGCATCTTCCGTATAATGTACGTGTAAATTTCCATGTGACGTAAACCACATGGAAATTTGTGGGCGGGCAAGTTGTTCGCGACGTAGAACGTGGGTGGGCATTATGCAAATGTGTTACTTCGTGACGTGTGGCCGTAATAGAAAAAGATTTGAAATCCTCACGACTGGTTCAGGCAAATGTGAGCCGACTCTTTTTTTTGATAGACAATAACTTCATTTATCGTGCACTGTCAGCTTCACAACGTTGCAGATAGTTTATGTTCACATACAGCTACATGAAACACTACATGAAAGATCATATTTGAAAAGGCATAATAGGGGCACTTTAACAAACTGAAGACATCACATGTCTTTGAAAATCCGATAAAGACGTATACTTGTCATTGTGAACTCTTCAGGAATCTTAGAAAGTGCAACTGTGTTCTGATGGGATTTTTCACTTCTTGTGAGTTCGACGGCAGACCCTCATTCCTCTGCGTGTGAAATGTCACATAGAAGGTGTGGATCTCCTCACTACAAACAGAACAACGGACATCTGCCATTGTCAACAGGCAAGGCAAAGTGCAAAGTTTGCTGTCACATGCTTTAGGAGATGTTATATTTGGCCGTGACGGATTGTAGCACCTCGTTCATGACCGAGAGAGCATGTCTACAGATGATATGCACAAACCAGGGCCAAAGTTGGGCTGTGATGGCTTTTGATTTGGCCCGCCATGCCATGTAACAAGAGGAGGATAAAAAAAGAAATTAAAAAGGCCATTAAAGCCATTTTTGTTCTGTTTCTGCCTTAAAATGTAAAAACAGTATAAGTGAGTTTGATTAAAAAAAATGTAAAAGACTTATTTGTTGTCAATACACTACCAGTCAAAAGTTTTTAATAAAGTCTCTTCTGCTCCAAAGCTTTTTATATCACATAAATGCTCTGATAAATTCAAATAAAATATCTTTGGATCTTTCCATTCATCAAATATTCCTGAAAAATGTACTCAGCTGTTTTAAATATTGATTATAATAATAAAAAATGTTTCTTGAACAGCAAATCAGCATATTAGAATGATTTCTGAGGATCATGTGACACTGAAGTCTGGAGTAATGATGCTGAAAATTTAGCTTTGATCACAGAAATGAATTACGTTTTAAAATATATTGAAATAGAAAACAGTTATTTGTTAATGTTACTGTTTTTGCTGTACTTTGGATCAAATAAATGCAGGCTTGGTGAGCAGAATAGACTTCATCAAAAAACATTACAAATCTTACAGTTCAAAAACTTTTGAATGGTACATTTGAATATAGTTAGATATAATGCAAAATTTACTTTTGACCTGTAATTTTTTGGTCTTTTGTATTAAAAAGTTCATTTTTTCAATGCAGTGCATTCAGTGGAAGCAAATGTTTGGACACAGGTATTTATTATGGCTATTTTCCATTTTGTAGAAGAAATAAAGTCAATAAAAGTATGAAATAACATAAATGCAAATACACATGAGCTTCTTTTCGTGTAGATATTATGACATTCTCTCAGCCTACTTCATGGCATGACTTTTTCATGTTGAGAATTCCTATGTATTATACAACAGTGCTGCTTTTCAGTTCCTTTCTTCACTATTTCATCCATTACCATTAATGAATGAATAAATAAACGCGAAGCCAATAGAAAATGTCTCTGAAGCAACTCAGAAGTCATGTTTCTCAAGAAAACTAATTTTGAAGCACTTTTGTCAAGTGTGCCCAAACTTTAATTTGTATATGAAACAGAAACGTTTTTGCTCGACCTAAACATGTAGTGCAGCAGTATTTGTTGTTGTTACTGCCAAAAAAAGATATAAAAAAAAAACTAGTATGATTAAACTGTGCCAGCCCACTTTTTTCGAGCTTTAGTTATCAACATCATCATCAGTGTGTGGATGGGAGAGTCCCTCCTCACATTGTCTTAAAGCTCTCTTTCTCTCTGAGACTAAGCAGTCTCTTCTACTCTCCATACGTGAAGGTAGGGCTTGGTTTTACTACAGTTTTTTTTTTTTTTTCTCTCCCCTCACTTCTCATACACATGTTTGACGTTCACTTTTATCCCGCGAATTACTGTTGTGATAGCTCTCGTTTGAAACCTGTTTTTTTTTTTCAGACATCGATAGTCAAAAGTTAGACAAACAGTGTTCTGCGGTGTTTTTGTAATAACAATGCGTTCAGTATATTCGAACACGTGGATTTAAGTACCGCGTTGAATTTTAAATGTAGCATGTGAGAGCAGGTTAAATTTAGCGCCAAATATTTGCGGCGTGACTTTTCTTCGCAAAACATACGGCGATAGTTCTTATAACAAAGTTCTCTTAAGTATTCGAAAATGTGTGTTGATCACGTATGTGAATGTGTCAAACAGTATTATTTTCTTGTTTGTTGGTCACCACGTGTCGGGGGCATGATGAAATGGAGTGTGGCGTGGGTCACGTACAGTTAAACACGTTGTGTGCTTTTGTTTTAATAACTTTAGGATGTGTGATATGAATGTGTTAAGTGAAATGGTAATTGGCTGGTGACTTAAAATGTACACAGATAAGTGAGATGATGCTATAATGTTTACTGTTTATGCCTGTTATCAAACCAGCTAATTTTGGCGGTAGATACATAAATGTAGTACGTCATGACGTTGGCATGGTTTACCATGCCATGTGCCCCCTTTTTTTTATAGCGACGTTTCGATTTTAAGAATAGCCAGATAATTTGTTATGAGTGAGGAATAGCTGAGCTTATGTGCTGTATTACAATCTCATTCTCCATTCAGTGTATTTGAACTGTATCTTAAACATTCAGAGTTCAAATGGCATTTGCTAACACATGGTGTCAGATTTTTTTTTTGCAATGACCTGATTGGATGTCTGTTTACTGTCATTAAAAGAGGAAATGCAACTTTGCTCAGTTTTTTTCTACATGAATGCTCATGTCATGATGCTCATGCATATGCTTGTGGCTTGGATACTAGATGTATGTGCACTTCTCATGCACTTTAGATGAGATTCATGTGAGGAGTATCATGGGCCGAGACAGTGAGCTCTCAGTCAGTTCCAAAGCTGACACATGTCCCTAATGTAACTCATGTGGCGGGCGTGCATGCCTTGCATGCAGGTCTGGTCACATTCTCGTGTCATGCACAAGACTGCCAAAACCTAGGTTGGTTTCCGAGTGGTAACGATATAGTATGCAGCTATCAGCACAAAGCTTGCATATTATTCTGCAAATACAGAACTAGTACCTATATTTTCAGAAATCGGCAAAGTCAAAATTGACAGTTTGCTTTCTTAATGCACAATCCTGGTTATTCCAAATGACAAAGTGTGTCTGTATGTGTGTGTTTAATAATCTTTTATCAGAAACAACGTTCCTTTTATTCTGACATTCACAAAGGCAACTTCCAACCCTTTGCCTCCAACCAACTGGGTCCATTCCGGTATCTAACACCTAGTTTTCACAATCCAAAACCCTATCCTCACACTTTCTTACACTTGAATGATATTTGGTAGAGAAAACAAAAGTCAATATTTACTCATTTCGCAGTCCTGAGCTTCAGTACAGCAGCGTATAAAATACCGAATTGATCAAAATGATAGTATCAAACCATTTGAAATAAAATGTGTAGCCTACCAGTATTTTTCCAGCGCTGCCCTATGTACAATGTAACAGTGCAATAAAAAAATTCTGCATTCTGACAGCTTTTTTAGATCAACGTGAATTACAACACGTTTTGCACTGTGCAGCGGGGGGAAATTGTGCAAGTGTTTGACAGATTTTTATCTGAGAATAGAAGTCTATCAGTGCTTTCTAGTTTAAGAGTTCCTCTGTGACAACATGTTCCTGCTGGAACTAAAAGTTATTCCATAGAAGAACCATTTTAGGTTCTCCAGAGTACCTTTCAGTTCTTAAAAGAACCATTGTACTTGGTGTAAAGAACTTTTTAATAGATGGAAAGGTTCCCTGGATATTAAAGGTTCTTCATGGAACCATCCGTGCCAATAAAGAATCTTTTAGTTTTTAGTGTGTTGATGCCAATATTGGTGCCAGAAATGGTTGACACAGTTGCGTCACTTGCAGCTGTGTGCGCTTAGTGGTTGCAAAACAAAATTGGTAACAAGTGGAGGTAATTGGGTAAAATCCATGGAATACGAGAAAAAAAAATATTTTTGTGCCTTTTGATGTCAAAATCGAAATGCAAATAATTTTTATAGAATTCTACCATCAATGGCGCCATTTGAAGCTAAACGCAGATGTTTAAATGGATGTACTATGGATGGAAACTGCTATGATTGCTCTACTTTTAAAGCATAAATTGGATTTAAACAATAGGTCTCGTAATATTCACATATGCTATTTATAGGGTGACGTATTGTATTATCCCTACAGTTACAGCATGAAATATTATTTAAAACTTTTAATATTAACATTTTTACATAACACTTATTTATTTTATCTCACAATTCTGACTTTTTTTTCTCGCAAATGCAAGTTTATATCTCCTAATTCAGACTTTATAACTCGATTTAACTCAAAAATAGTGAATTTGTCAGTTCTGAGGGAAAAAAGGCAGAAGTGTAGGATATGAACTCCCATTCTGAGCCAAGGGGAAAAGAGAGAATGCCGAGTTGTTTTTTCCTTATTAGAGCTGTGAGATATAATCTCGGAATTGCGAAAATAAAGTCAGAATTTTGAAATCTAAAATCAAATTTACCTTTTTTTTTTTTGTTGTTTTTTATTCTTTCATTCCATGGCTCCGTAGACCGCTACTTGAACTGCCCACAAAAACGTCATCCCTATTTTGGATCTGTAAGACCATCATCCCACTATTTAACGTCTGTTTCGTTGAATAACAGTGTTCTTGTAATATATGGAGAACATTTTGAAAATGACATCTAATCAATATAATCTATAATCTCTTTAAATGTAACTCTTTTGTACCGTATCTGTGTAATTCTCTAGCCGTAAAGGCCATCTCTCCCAAGTTTTCTGCAACCATGATGTGCGCGCATCCTGAATGTTTACAAATAAATAAATTAACTATTGCTTTGCTGCAAAAAACCCTATTCGGAACCGTTATTCGTTAACCGTTAAGTATTCTAATATTCCTTTACAGTAAAGAAATACTGGAATTTGATAAACCAATTTCATAATGTTTGGTTCCATCAACAGTTTTTGAATGTTTGTGGTTCTATTAGAGTAAAAATGCACTCAAACCTTTCATAGCTTCTCTAAAACTACCCAAAAAATGGTTAATAAACACAATCATTAAATGGAATTGGAATCTGCACCAGAATGATTGATTTCCCACTATTAATCCCATTTATCTTCAGGCCTTGTTGTGGAGATGAACTGCTCGAATTAGTTTGCAGGGCCTCTTGAACTGAAATCTGTTCTGAGCTTGATCTTGGACGCACTGCTGATGCTCTCAGGTTACAAGCTCTCTCTGTAGGTCCGCTCAAGGCTCAACACCCCAACAGACAAACTATTTCAGGACCCTGCAGCTTTGTTGTGAAATATTGAGTCCCTGAAAGCAGTGCCAGAGGACTGTCTAAGAAACTAGCCAGTGGTGGTGGTGGAGGAAGGTTTGGATGTGCTCTTTCAGATTTGACGCATGAGCTGGTTTGGGAGTGACGCTGCAAGTCAGAGATGTTATTGGCTGTTCGCTAGGATATCAGACTTCTATTAAATAAAGACAGATTTCTCTTAAACATTACTGACAGTATAAATAGAATGAACATAGTTATACAATTTTAAAAAATGTTTTAATTATGATTTAAATATTATATAATTCAAATATATAAAAATACATTTATAAATGCAAAATATTTATAAAATATAAGCTGTACTACCAGTCAACATTTTTTTTTTTTTTTTTTTTTTTTTTTTTAAGGGGACCTGTCAAATTTGAGATTTTGGGCTTTTTAATTTTCCACAAAGTGTTTTTTTCAGACTAGTGGAAAGAAAACATCCAAAATACACTGTTAAGTGTCAATAGATTTCAATTACAATACATATTTTTAAAGGCCGTTTTCCCAAAATGAGCTTTTTCTTATACTGAGCCATAAATCTCCAATTCAGTACCACTTACACACACCAAACTTTACATTTTTATTCCTGTCTATATCCTGAAGGTTTTTACAGAGGGATTTGTTCATATATAATTAACTTGATTATATACAACATTTTATTTCCCCAAAAATTGTGAAAAATATATTGTTTTCTGTCTATTCTAAGTATTTTCTAAATTATGGAGTGAGAGAAATAAATTACATGTTAAAATGTGATACAATAAAAAAAAAACAGTTATTTGAAATGTTAATAATATTTTATAATATTGCCGTTTTTACTGTATTTTTGTGCAAATAAATGCAGCGTTGGTGAGCAGAAAAGACTTCTTTCAAAAACACACAAACTTTTGCATGTTAATATTATTATATGCAGTCATTTTAAATTAATATATGCAAATTGCATTTAATGGTAATGGTTTTTGTGTGTGTGTTTAGTGCACTTCATCAGAAGTTGTGCACACATTTGTTTGTGCCTTTATAAAAATTAGCTGCTGTAAGCCAGATGGAAGTAGTTCTGAGACTAATGTTACGGCATCAGGTTTTGTTGACACATCCATCCATTCCTGGAGTTCCACAGAATCTCTCATGCCTGCCAACCCTAGGGCATAGAAGTCCGGTCAAGATGGAAATGCTTCATTAGCTTTCAGTCATTATCAGCTAACCACAGCATGTACTGCTTCCACTAAATTAATGGTCTCCCGTTTATCTTTAAAGTAAAACACTGAGTTTCTGCAGCTGAATGCATGTTGCTTTACAGAGGGCATCTTGACCTTGTTTAAGTGGTGCTGTGATTGATATTGTTGTCTCATGAAAGCATAAAGTGCCTATATTGGTAAGGGACAATCATGTTCTGTGTGTTCATGTTCAACATGTGATGACAAGAGTTAGGTCAGTCAGACTCCAGTCAGATTTTCTCAACGTGACTGAGATTTCAGATGGTTGTAACACAGTTTGCTCAAATTAAATCACTTGTGTCAAGAGGTTGATTTGAAGGTCAGGCTGGTTCAGTCATGATGATGCATTGGAAATGCACGTAGAAAGGTGGCTCTGTAATACTATTTGAAACAGATTATTTATTTATTTTTTTAAAGAATATTTAAATCAGCATGGTTGATTTAATGATCCTTGTATTAAAAAATAAACAAAACTAGCTTGATAGTGATCTTATCTCATTAATATGTTCTAAATGTTCTGATACGAGTTGTTATCCATGCGTTTAACCTTTTTTTAAAGTACTATGTAGAATTTCTAAAATGTAGTGAAGTTATTCTGTGCATTTCCAGGAGAGAATAGGAGGAAAAAATAACTCGTGTGTTATTTTCTGTTGGAAAAATTACCTTACCGTAGCATTTCAACCGAATTACTAAAATTACTGTGCAGATTTTTTAATGCAGCAAGATAAAAAGCAAGAAAAAGCTATTTTTGTATACAAGTTTTCCAGTAGCTGTGGATAAAAGCTATTTTTAATGTTACAGAGCAATACGAAATGCATCCTTCAAATTAACCTTCTCTCAATGAAGAGTGTTTAAACATGCAATAAAGCGGCATAACAAATGACTGATAATATGGCATCCCATGTTTTGACCTCCTGTCAGCCAATAAATCTCTTCACTAAGAGGTCTGTTTTGTATATAGTGTCAGCTGTGTAAATGAAGAGTATCTTAGTGCGCTCTGTGTGTACAGAAAGTTCATAAAATGTTTATGGGATTGGTGAAAGTTTGCTTTTGGAGCGGGATAATGGATTACTTTAAAGCATGCGTCAAACTCACTGATGTCAATAAGGCATCCATATTTGTTTATGCACCGTAAAAAGCATCATTTTAGCAGATTAGTACATGCCGAAAGCTTCATTATGGTCCATGGTGATGGTTGAAACCAACATCAGTCTCTCATTATCATCATAGTTTGCAAACAGTTTAAAGAAACAGAATCCATTTCCAAGACTACAATTGTTAATTGTGCCATACAAATACTTTGAAAACTTGAATTCACACAGGTATCGTATTAATGGAAAATCCAACAAGTAGAAATACTGAGGCTGTCCGTCCTGAAGTTTCTCCTTCTGTTTATTTATATTCTCAAAGAATTGCAGGATTAATCAATACTTCGCCCTTTCTTGTGTGCAGAGGAGTTTGTGATTCGTTCCTTAAGGGCTGGAGATTTCTCTGAAATCCAGTCAAGCTATTGCTTGAGCTCAGGAAATTAATTTTTTGTTGTTTTAAGAACTCTATGCCCAAGTCTTAATTTAGAGATCTAGGCTAATTGCAAGCACATGTAAAAATGACAATGAAGTGAAATATAAACATTCGTTCAGATAATACAATTGTTTGTGTTGGTGCTGCCAGCATATCCATTAACAGAATCATATTTTTGAACAGAATGCAATAATAATGGATGTTTACACAGTAAATACTGAGGCCTGCAGACCTGTTGAGATCTGTAATGACCTCATAAAGTATTCAGAGACAGGGATCTACACTTACTTTTCTTTTTAGGAGCACCCTCTAAGCAATAATCCAAAAATCTGATCAAAAATAAGTGATTTACAGGAAAAAAAAAAAAAAAAATATATATATATATATATATATATAATATATATATATATATATAATATGGATGTTCAGATTTACATATTTTTAAAGTGTTTTAAAATTTTTAATTAAAACAATAGAATAAGAACAAGTAGAATAAGTTACCAATTAAATAAAATCAGTATTAACAAAATTAATTTGTACTACAGAGATGGCACAGAAGAACACAAAAGTGGCTTGTAGGTGTATTTTCATGTTTAATGAGGCTCAGAGGTGGCATGAGTGCAATCAAATTCATAAATTCATGTTGTGATTAATGTTTTAAATTTAACATTTTGAATACAGAAATATTAAATGATTTAAATAGCTGAAAATATACTTTAAAAATGAAACTAAGTCTGCCAGTAGGTGGCAGCAAGTCACTGATTTAATTACTGAATCATTCATTCATTTGATTCGTTCGAACGGCTGATTCATTCAGGAATAAAGCAAGTGACTGTCTTTATGAATGGGAAATTGAATCATAGACTCACTAGATTCGTTTAAAAATGCACGTTCATTCATAAAAGAAACGCGGCTGTATTTTAATGAAATGCGCAGTGGCTCAACTGTGACTTGTTTCAAACTATTTTTGATGACAAAATACAGCAAAATCAGGCAATAGTGTTATAGTCAGACAATGTAAGTCACTTAATATTAACTTCTTGTTTATTTAACTGTTGTATTAAATCAATATCTCATTTACAAACTCACTAAAAATCATTAAAAGCTGTCACTCATCTTAGTTCATTGCGATCACACAAAGTTCCATTATAATCAACAAAGCTCTCTACACTGCACAATGAATCTCTTATTTACACTCTCTCTACACTTTGTTTATAAAAGGATTCGTAAGATATGTATGCGATACATTACTCAACGTTGTAAAAACACGTAGAACCCTTTGAAGCTTCCCTCAGCGCAAACAAATATGCTGATCGGGTCAGTCGCACTGGTGCTCCTAAATATTTTTTCATAATCACACGCAGTAGTTTTCAGTAGCAAATGCGACTAAAATGGTCGCACTATAGAGCCCTGAGACATACAGTCATAAGTTTATTGGGTTTGAAATGACAAAACAGTAGATCATCTGTGGCGCTGTGGATCACTGAATGAACGTTTTTTCCATGTGATTGTGATTTCAGATTTGATGCCAGATTCTGAAACGAATCAGTGACAAATCCGTCAGACACAATGACAGCCACAAACGCTCCGCGAGACAGGTAAATATGTGACTTTCTCACATTATGCCAAATATTCAGTAACGAAACTGCATGTGAATAACATGGCATGTCTTTCAGGTATAATGCTGTATGGATCATATTCTTCATTCTGGGCCTGGGAACTCTACTACCATGGAATTTCTTCATGACTGCCACCATGGTAACAATCGTCTCATTGAAACCACTGTTAATAACAAACTTTAAAGTCCCCCTGTAGTCTCAATTTTTATCCCTTAAAACTCCCACCAAAAATGACATATTTAAAGGAGAAGTCCACTTCCAAAACAACAGTTTACAAATAATTTACACACCCCCTTGTCATCCAAGATGTTCATGTCTTTCTGTCTTCAGTCGTAAAGAAATTATGGTTTTTAAGGAAAGCATTTCAAGATTTTTCTTCATATAATGGATGCCCCCAATTTTAAAGTGCCCCTATTATGCCTTTTCAAATATGTCCTTTCATGCAGTGTGTCATGTAGCTGTATGTGAACATAAACTATCTGCAAAGTTGTGAAGCCGACAGTGCACAATAAATAAAGTTATTGTCTATCAAAAAAAAGAGTCGGCTCACATTTGCCTAAACGAGTCGTCAGGAATTCGTAGCTTTTGTAGTTCTGTTGTTCAGCTGTGGACCCACTGTAGTCTGACAGTTTGTGATTGATGCAGCTTGTCTGTCTCATTAGTTGAAGTAATGATAAAGGATGACGTACGAAGCGGCTTTCACACCGAATGCGGAAAGCACTGTGCTATGAAACCCGTTCGTTTCTATGTCTTCCGCCCTGCGAGGATGGCTTGTTTCTGCCTCGACCTACGCGGACGCGCAGTGGAGCGCACACGCCGCGGACAAAGTTCAAAAAAGTTGTTCAAATAAACTTTTGCCGCTGCGCTCTGAAGGGCTGCACTGAACCCAGCGGCCAGCGCAGCGCTTTCCGCGTTCGGTGTGAAAGCCGCCTTAATGCATTATACAATGTTGAAGTTTACAACATAGAGGTGTGCCCGATTCGCTTACATAAGCAAATTGCGAGCACTTTCCAAGGTAGACCGTGTTAACTTGTCGATCAGCCACTTCAGTCGTTTCATCATCAGACTCTGGCTTGAATTAGTATGGCAAAATCGATCTTTTTATGTATTGACAAGTATCCAAGGCTGTCAGTCAGTTATGGCAATGGGCGTTTCGTTCTCCGACACGCTGTACGCGGTAGACCAATCATAAAGGACTGCGCCATCTGACCAATCATAGCAGTGAGGGCTCACGGAAAGGAGGGGTTTAGAGAGACTGATTCTTCGAACTGCTTCGCTTGAGTCGTTTAGGAATCATTTAAAAATGGGGTAAAATTAAATCTATTTTTGGAGAAAACTGAAGTGTTTTTTGACCTTGCATACATGTAAACCTGTTTTGGGAACAATATTATCAACCTTTAAAATGGCATAATAGGGGCACTTTAAACTTTCAAAAAATTTTACATTTTAAATACGGCTTCAAAGGGCCCTAAACGATCCCAGCCGAGGAAGAAGGGTCTTATCTAGCGAAAAGATCTGTCATTTTTTTTTTTTGGAAAAATAAATATTTGTATACTTTAAGCGCACAGGCTTTGGGATGTGCGTCCATGAGTCATTCTTGAATGATTTGCTTGAATGATGACTTGCGAAGAACGAGTCGTCTCGGGGAGTGATTCGTAGAATTCTTAAGGCGCGGTCACACTGCGCTTTTCGTTTCATTGACTTCCATTCATACGCATGCGAATGCGTTAGACCGGAAACGCAAGCCCGTGCGAAAAGTTTCGCATTTCGCTGCGTTGGAAAGTTCAAGTATGGTGAACTCTGACCTGCGAATTCGCATGACGTGAAAGCGAGCGACCAATAGAAGATCGAAACGTCATATCGTGACCTTTCTGTACAAAAAAAAGAAGATGGAGGAATCGCTAATTCTAGCAGTTTCACACCATCCTATTTTATATAATACATCTCTAAAAGATTATAAAAATCAAATAAAAAGAGAAGCTGCTTGGTTCGTGGTGTCAGCGGAAACAGGAATAGATGGTACATTTGAACACCGAAATAAATAAATGAATGGAATTTATACGTAACGTTACGTACGTGTGTGTATTTAAATACATGTGCGTATACACTGCCATTCAAAAGTTTGAGATCTGTAAGAATTTACGTTTTTTAAACAAGTTTCGAATGCTTATCAAGGCTGCATTTATTTGATCAAAAATACATAAAAACAACACTAAACTGGAATATAGTAAATTTAAACTAAAAAATTATATTTGAATATACTTTAAAATATTGATTTAATCAAATAATGAATTCTGAAATGGTTCTAATACAGTGATTTATTATCAATGTTGGAAAGTTTTAACTGCTTACTTTTTTTAATGAACTTTTTCATGATTTGATAAAAAATCATGTTTGTCGTAACAAACACAGTGCAAGCACATCGGAGTCCATGTTGCGAACAAATGGAAAACCTTGGCGCGTGACGTCATATCCTGCTCCCGCCCATATTCGCAGCGGCATGCGAAAAAAATTTGCATGTTGAAAGTCTAGTGTGACCGCCCCTTTAGTTCACCTGTTTCGAGTCTTCGGGGTTTTTCAAATTGTTTGTTTATCTTATGGGGCTGTCACGTGATGCTGATTTTGCTAAAATTAACGAAATGACTCAAAAAGATTTGTTCATTTTGCTGAACGAGACTCAAAGGTCCGAGTCGGTAAAATGATCCGAACTTCCCATCACTACTACGAATCACGTCTAAGTTCATCATTTGTGTACTCCGGCTCAAAAAAGGTAGAGTATGGTGAAAAACTCCTTATTTCTTATTCCATCTCATTTTCTCCTACAACTTCAGAATCGTCCAACACGTTGTACCTTTTTGTTTGTAAACAGCGTTTGACTTACTTGCACTTTCTTAGTCTTTGCGCGTTCGCTTTGTAAACACTGGGTCTGTAGATCCGCCTACGTTTGGCGTGACCTTTCGACATGATTCAATAGTACGTCGTGAATGCGCATGCCAGAACCTGTGCTACACAAGCTTTTGTGCGTAAAAAGTATACACATTTTTATTTTCCGAAAAAAAAAAAATTACAGATCGTTTCACTAGATAAGACCCTTCTTCCTTGGCGGGCATCATTTAGAGCCCTTTGAAGCTGCATTTAAACTACATTTTGGAAGTTCAAATTCGGGGGCACATAATATGGAGAAAAATCCTAAAATGCTGTCCTCAAAAACCATCATTTCTTTACGACTGAAGACAGAAAGTCATGAACATCTTGGATGACAAGGGGGTAAGTAAATTATTTGTGAATTGTTGTTCTGAAAGTGGATTTCTCCTTTAAATGTTTTTTTTTTTCTTGTGAATAATTTTCTCATGCCTTAAAACAGCTGGAATGTAACTCTACGCCCTTTGCCTCATTTACTATACGCAGATCTACGAATATGCAAATTAGCCCCGCCCCCACACAGTCGCACCAGCCAGAGCCCCCTGATCTACTAATGGAACTGTAGTAAACGCGATATAATGGCGAAACACAGATAATGACTGATAGAGCTATGGGTTTACTAGCGGACAACTACAGTGGATATTGTAACTTTTGTTAAAGTTACTTACTTGACGATGTTGTGCCATCAAAATGCCTTGAAGGCTCGAATGCAGCCTAGTTTGTGATTCCAGTTCGCGCCCGCGAGCATATGCGAGTGAAGTGCAGACGGCAATGCGGGAGAGGTGCGTCTGACTCCGGCCTACTTTTACACTGTTGCCGCGGGTTATTTTTCAAGTTAGCGGTTAGCTACTAGCGGTTGTGCTCTATTTAATGCTCTATATGCTCTATTAAATGCTCTGTTTAATATTTGGTTTTGTGCTGATAATCCTATTTGTATATTTTGCATGCTAATAATAGGAATCTATCCTTTGATGTGATTGGTTTCTTAAGTTTGTGACGTAGCAAAAAAAAAAAACCTGTTTCAAACCGCATTTCTGGGATGGCCTTTGGGAAACTACACTTTTAAGGAGAAAATACTCAGCAATGGTGTTGATTAATGGACTGGCACATGGTTTGTCTAAAAGCATATTAAAAACACCATATAGACAAACAAACAACAGAAAAATCTTGATTTTTCACTACAGGGGAACTCTTGGATTTGGAGTACTTATTGTCCCCAAAGGGTTTATATATTTCGTACGTGCATTAACCTGTGAATTGAGTGTGCTTTGCAACAATGACTGTTTGGTTCAGACTATGTTTCATATTGGCTAAAAACATAAAAATGCACCTGTAACATTTTAGTTTTATAAATGGAGATTGATTTTGACTCTTTGATGTTTAATGTAACCCAAGTTACCCAAAGTGTATGGCTCAACATCTGTCTTCTTGTTGTTCTGCAGTACTTCACCAACCGTCTGAAGGACCCACAGACTAACAGAGAACACAATCAGACAGCCAATGTGACAAAGGAGACAGAGGGCGACAGTCGTAACGTCTTAGAGTCAAAGTTCAACAATGTGATGACGCTGTGTGCTATGGTACCGCTGCTGATTTTCACCTGCCTTAACTCCTTCATCCACCAGAGGTGAGACAAATGCTGTATATCACAGAGTAGAGCTGACATCAAAGATAACATGTAATGTTATCTTTCTTTAACACACTACTAAAATGCAGCTCATCAAAATTCTATTCTCTTTAATATTAAGACTGTTTGGAAAAGTTATGGCTAAAATAAAACTAAAGCTAAATCTTAGTCACAGTTATCAGTCAATGATTTAAAAAACAATGTTGAAATAAATCATATACAGGGCTCGAAATTAACTTTTTTACTTGGTAGCACTGGTGCCCCCAACTTCAAAAAGTTAGTAGCACCAACAAAAATTTAGGAGCACCGAATGAATATTAAGGAGCACCACAACTGCCAATTGAGCAGAACAGCCAGCACTAGGCCTGGCATTTCTTTTAAATAATGCACCGATCTAGATTCTTCATGGCCGATTCTGTTTGCCGATGTTTTTACAAGCAAATAGGCTGATTCCAAAAGCCTTTTTTTTTAATATTTATTTTATGCCTTAAGCAAGGGACAAGAATGAATGAAAATATGAGTGCATGAATAAGATGTTTATTTTCTCTATTACATGTAGAGCCATTTAAATTAGAGACAACCACTGCATTTTAAACAATCTACAGTATAAATAAAAAATAAGTCGTATTAAGTCGTTTCTTAGTCGTATTAAGTGCAAACAATAAATGCAGCCATAATCAAAGTAGGCTAGTCTCTCAATATTCAAAGTGCAAATAGAGACCAAATTTTTCAAGCATGATACAGAGCTATAGACAACTACACAGCTTATTATAGCCTACAGCCTAGATATGTTATGTAGCCTAATTTGCGCACATTGGGGAGTTGCTCTCTAAATGTTGTTGTAGAATTTTCCTTGCTCAAAATAAATAGCTCTGAAGAGGTTTTGAAGTCAGATAGACCTTTATTAACAAGTTAACAAAAGGCCGAGTAATGTTCGAACACCACTCCAGAGTTTCGTCTCAAGCACATATATACATCCTGAAGCATTCCATATATGCACTGTTGTATTTTTGGACAAGGTATTTTTTACCATATATGAATTCCTGAAGGTTGATCAATAGCTGTCATGTATTTCTAGCTCCTGAACAGGTTTGTTCCATACATGAGTGTTTTTCAAGCTTTAAATAGTTCTCTTTGCTCTAAGCTCACTGCACAGAGTTAATACACATAGTCAGATGATCAAGATTAATGAAAATCTTCTACAATGTGTGGTATTAAAATTGCTTTTGAAGGCGCGTGTGCGTTTTATTTTCGGTTTCGTTTTAACGAAGACGCGAAACTCTCGGCGGTGCAAGACAATACAAGACATTAATTCAACAAAACAATTTGAAAGTGGAGGGACACAATCGGGATTTTCAAAGTGTGTCCCTAGTGGAAATTACGCCCCTGCGTGATTGGAACTCTCAAGCTGAGTTATCATTTGATGTGAATGTATGCCGCGTATATTGAGACAGAGGCGCCAGAATTGCGTCTGACAGAATGTGCGCAGCAGCACGAAATATAGTATATTTCTTCAAAAGCAGAATGTGGAGACATTTTAATTGTCCACAATCAAAAATCGTCATATCACACACCCCAAATTTCAATGTAGTTTGTGCAAACCCGGAACAGAGGTTAGTTGAGAGAGAGAGAGAAAAAAACGGCTCGAGTTTAGAGTTTCAGCGGAGCGCAGTGTCAGTGACAGAGTGATTGACGGCTAATATCTAAAACCTGCATTAAAGTTAAGAATGTAAAGATCAAGCTTAATTAGTTATGTAATGTTGGAGATAACGGCGAACCTGATTCTGTATCAGCTCACAGCGGTCTGGGCAGTAGATAGGCTAGCGAAAGTTTAGTAAAGAAATGAAAACAAGTCGCACCACAACAGTTTCTCGCACTCGCACAAATGCTTCCAAATATATTTTGAGGTCGCGCAGATTAAATTTTGGGAGCATATGCGACCAAGACGGTCGCAATTTCGAGCCCTGATATAACTTAAATTATACATGTATTTAAAACAATCCATTGTCACATAATTCTTTTAAAATTATTTTTAAATCAACTGTCAAGCATATGTGTGCTATGAGTTAAAAGCATTTTTTAAAAAAAAAAAGTATTTTGTAACGATGTCTTTTTAACAGTATTAATTAAAAAAAAAATCTGACATCAAATAAAAATATAAAATAAAATAAAAATAGATCAAAAATATAAATTAAATGATGAAAATTTGATAATAAAATAAAGCTAAATAGGAGCATTAAAAAGCTAAAAATAATAAAAATGATGAAGGCACAACAATATTGCAAGAAGACAAAAAAAATAAAATATTAATAAATAGTATGATAGAATATAAATATTTAACACTAAACGCATTCAAAAGAGATTCAAATAAATGTTAAAGCTGAAATAAAATGAAATATTAATGTAAGATTAAAAAAAAAATGGAAAAACTTTAAATGAAAATTAAATGTAATGTAGATTGTTACAAACTTTTTAATATGCATAAATGCTGTTCTTTATATCTTTTCATCAAAGAATGGGAAGACATCAAAGAAAAATATTTCTGATGATCCTAAAAACCCTTTAATCTAAACGCTTCAGCTTTAAATGTTTAAAATTTGTTTTGTATAAAAACATATCAGTGGTTTACTTTCTTTAGAACACTACATGATGGACCAAACAGGGTAGGAAGCACATCCCTCATAACTCACTCCCATGCTCTGTTGTGTTGTTTCATAGTTTTGTTGACTTTAGTTTTACTCTAAATGGAGAAAATGAGTTGCAATAAACAATGCTGAGGTATTGAGTAACTTGGCAGGAATTTCCCTAACAGCCACTCTCCAAACAGTAAAATCCTGTTGTTGTTTTTCAAGGATTTCTCAGAAGTTTAGAATCTCAGGCAGTTTGTCGGGAATTTTCCTGGTGTATTATATATATATATATATATATAATATATATATTATACGGCCATCAAATCCTTTTCTTCAAATCTTCAAACTCGCTAAAATACCAGCCTCAGCCAAATCAGAAGTACTGGTGCTTACATAGAAACCCCTCTCTCTCTCTCTCTCTCTCTCTCTCTCTCTCTCTCTCTCTCTCTCTATATATATATATATATATATATTTTATATATATTGTGTGTGTATATATATATATAATATAATATAATATTAGGCGTGCAACGGATCGCAGTTGATTCCGTGCGGATCACGACCCACGGTTCGGAACGCACGTGACCCGTGGATTAACTCATTTTTAAAACTTGTAGATTACATAATATAGACTACTGCTCAAAAGTTTGTCAGAAAAAAAATATGTATTGAGAAATATTATTACGATGTAAAATAATGTTCTTCTTTTTTTTTATATACAATAAAAATCTAATTTATTTCTGTGATCAAAGCAGAATTTTTCAGCATCATTCTAATATACTGATTTATTATCAATGCTGGAAACAGTTTTGGAATCCTGTGATACTTTTTTTTTCAGGATTCTTTGACGCATAAAAGGTTAAAAAGAACAGCATTTATTTAAAATAGAAATCTTTTCTAACAATATACACTACTGTTCAAAAGTTTGGAGTCGGTACATTTTTATTTTTTGAAAGAAATTAATACTTTTATTCACCAAGGATGTGTTAAATTAATAAAAAGTGATAGCATAGATTTACATTGTAAGAAAAAATGTACATTTTGAATAAATGCTGTTCTTAACTTGTTCATCTGAGAATCCTAAAAAAAGAATCTCAGGTTCCAAAAAAGTATTTGGCAGCACAGCTGTTTCCAACATTGATAATTCTAATAATAAATCAGCATATTAGAATGATTTCTGAAGGATCATGTGACGCTTAAGACTGGAGTAACAGCTGATAAAAATTCAGCTATGCATCACAGGAATAAATTATATTTTAAGGTATATTAAAATAAAAACCATTGTTATATTGTAATAACATTTTGCAGTATTGTTGTTTTTTTTTCCCCGTATTTTTGATCAAATAAATGCAGCTTTAATTAGCATAAGAGACTTCTTTAAAAAACATTACAAGTCTTACTGATCCCAAACGTTTGAGCGGTAGTGCATGCATATAAATGACCAAATAGTGAAGGAAGCACATCCCTCATGACTCAGTCCTATTGTGTTATTTCACAGTTTCGTTGACTCTACCATTATTATACAATGCAGAAAATAAGTTGTAATGGCAGGAATTCTTGTAAGATCTTATGTTGTTTTTTTCCCAGGATTCCTCAGAAGTTGAGGATCTCAGGCAGTTTGTCGGTCATTTTCGTGGTGTTTCTCATCACAGCCGTGCTGGTGAAGGTGGAGATGGAGCCCCTGCCGTTCTTTGCGTTTACTATGATCAAAATCATCTGCATCAACTGTGAGTATCACATTTCCTCCATCATTATCAATATCTGCAGTGTGTCTATTCTAGGCCTCTTTGACCTCAGTGTCGTGGTCTTCTCTGTAGTGTTTCTCTCCTCTGGGTCGGGTCGCAAGGTTTGGTTTCTGTTTGGGGTTCGTAATGAGTAAAAGATGGCTTGAGTTCACACACATCCTTTGATGCTGATATTAATACATTGCATGTTTTGAGAATCAAGCTGGGAAAGATCCTACTTGAAAGAGGAGATGAACTCTCAGAAATGTTTCATGATGATCTGTGTTATCGTGACCTTTATGCATTTGTGTGGATTTATCTCTAATCTTAACAAATGTTTTTCTTTTTTCGCTGTCTCTTTCTGCAGCATTCGGGGCAATTCTGCAAGGGAGTCTGTTTGGATTGGCTGGAATGCTCCCAGCGTCCTACACCACGCCTATCATGAGCGGACAAGGCCTGGCAGGAACGTTCGCCGCCTTCTCCATGATCTGTGCGCTCGCCTGTATGTATTCATCCTTTGTCACTCTCTTTATTTTTTTCTTTTCCAAATCAGAGGAACTGGAATTTGGAAAATTCCAAGCCAGCTTTGTTATTGTTATCGAAAACTATAAAAAAAAAAATTATTTCCACGTCGGTGCTGATAGCCTTTTGGGCACGCCAGCATATGGCACAGTTGCGCTTTGGGTGTCCCGAGTTCGAATCCCACCCCGTGGACCTTTCCCGATCCCGCCCCCCTATTCTCTCTCTCACATGCTTCCGGTCATATCTCCACTGTCCTATCACAAAAAATGCAAAAACACCAGAAAAAAAGTTTCCAGTATTTGAAATAAATTTGAAGTGAAATAATATAAAAGTATTAGATCAAAAACGTTAATTTAAAAAATGTAATTTAGAAAATGAAAATTAAGCTAAATAGAAGTTTTAAAATATTTAAAATATTAATAAATAGGATATAAATAATATTTTAACACTTGACAAAACAGATTCAAAGTAGATTCAAATAGATGTTTAAAGCTGAAATAAAATTAAATATTAATGTAAGATTTAATGTAAGAAAAATTTAAACTGGAAAAACTTGAAATAAAAATGAGAAATCTTGCCTTTGCAACTAACTGAAATAAAATAACCTGAAGCACAAATTTAAATTGAAATAAAAATAGATAAATAAAAAAGCTAAATAAATGTATTATAAAAATAATAAAAAGGACGAATACACAACAAATTTACTAAAACTAACATCAACATTTATTTAAATATTAATAAATACTATAGGATATAAATAATGCTGAAGTAACACTGGATCAAAATATTCAAAGTAGATTCAAATAGATGTTTAAAGCTGAAAACCTATAATAAAATATTAAAATAAAATAAAATAATAATAAAAAAAAACATTAGTTGAAATTTAAATGTAAATGAGAATTGGAAATATTACCTTGGCAACTAAAAGAAATAAAATAAGTTTAAGTTGAAGCATTTAAAAAAAAAACAAAAAAACAAAAAACTGCACCTAACAAAATTACTAACATTAAAAGGAAATTTATTTTATTTTATTTTTTATCTTAACCATACCCCCTAAATATTTATCTATACGCTAATTTATTAATTTTTAATTTTATATAATTAATTATTTATTTGTTTGTTTGTTTATTGTATTTTATAGTTTTCTAAATATATTGCCTTTGGGATACTAGTGCCCCTAAAAAAAAAAAAAAAGTCTATTTTATTTTATTTTATTTTATTTTAACCATACCCCCTAAATATTTTGACAACTCTTATCATTAGTTTTTTTTACTTTTCATTTTATGTATGTATGTATGTATGTATGCATGTATGCATGAATGAACCTTACTGTAAAGTGTTGCTGAATTAAATTCTGCACTAGTCGATATGCTTATGTGCCAATAAACAGCTCAACATTGACTTCCATGAGTACTTTTGAGTTGCAGTATCTGTTGTGAAGCAACTCTTTGTTTTGCAGAAATGATTATTTAGTTCCAGGTGTTCGGTACTGACCTGTAGGTATTGACCTGAATCTTGTTTTCCAGCGGGCTCAAAGTTGCAGGACAGCGCCTTTGGCTACTTCATCACTGCCTGTGTAGTTATTCTCCTGGCCATCGTTTCTTATCTCGCTCTGCCTAAAATGGTATGATGTAAACTCACATCTGGGTTTCATTTCCACTAATCAGTACTGACAATTGTTTTGATGCTTACATGTTAAAATATAAAAGTATTTGTTCTGCAGGAGTTTTTCCAGTATTTCTCTGAGAGCAATGGCTCCCGATCCAGCGCTGATGAGGAAAACAAGATGGATTTGCTGAAACCAGGTAATGCACAGCATTTCGTATTTATTAAGAATGTTCCTCTAAAAATCTGATGTCATTAGTGACATCTAATTCTGATCAAACACTCATGAACAAATGATCTCATACACTGCACTCGTGAACAAATTCAGCGTATGAGACCACTGGAAGAATAAACGCAGTTCCCAGTGCATCCAGTTAGGTTTCACACTGTAAATGACTGCTTTTTGTTTTATTTTAATATCACAAGTTGACAGAAAACATGCAGAAGTTCTAATATGGTGACGTTTGTGAATGCAGTATTAATCAGATCATAGGGATTATTTTCTGTGAAGGTTTCCAGTCATCTAGAAACTGAATTAATGCTCAGATAACATACAGACTTATCTAATCAAGATTTTGGGGTAATTTATTTGTGCCACAGAAGATTTTTTTTTTTTTTTTAAATTTAATTTCATTTTACCATACTCCCTAAATATTTTGACAACACTAGTGCATCTGTTTAACACTTATTTTATATTTTCTTTTTAGAAAATTAAATAATATTTAATTTTTTATTTTTTAATTACATTTTCTAATTATGTGGACACTAGTGCCTTTTCAAAACCAGAGTCCTGTCTTAAATGCTGTAACACGGAGTTTAACTCTCATTTAATTATTTTTTTCATTTTTTTTTAACATTTGTATTTTTTTTTATTATTGTATTTTATAATTTTAACCATACTCCCTAAACATTTTGACAACACTCTAGTGCATCTAAAAGTGCATCTAAAAATAAGTTTAACACTTGTTCTAAATAAAAATAAAAAAAATATTATTTATTTTATTGTATTTTATCATTCTGACCATACCCCTAAATATTTTGTGCCCTTAATAACCACAGATTCCTGTCTTAATTGCACTTACACTGAGCTTAACACTCTTTTTTTTTTATTTTATTTTATTTCAATTGCTTTATCATTTTTATTTTTTTTTATTTCATTCGTTTATTCATTCATTCTTTTTATTTATTTATTTATTTATTTATTTATTTATTTATTATTTATTCATTTATTTAATTTGTTTATTTTTATTTTATTTTTTTGCATTTTATAATTTTGTAATTTTTACCACATCCCTAAATATTGCTTTTGGGACACTGCTGCCCTTAAAAAACAATTACAGTCCTAAATGCATTTACACTGATCTTAACACTCATTTTTATTTATGTATTTCAATTTATATCATTTTTTTATTATTATTATTATTATTTGCATTTTATAATTTTGTACATTTGACCGTACCCCTAAATATTTTGACTTTGGGACACTAGTGCCCTTAAAAAAAAAAAAAAAAAATTTCTGTCTTAAATGCAAAAGTTTACACAGAGTTGAACAATTTATTTTTATTTTTTTTTACATTTTTTTTTTTTATTATTATTTTTTTTTTAAGTTTATCTTATTTGAAATTACTATTGACTGTACCCTAAATATTTTTAATTTTTTTTTTATTTTTTTTATTTTAATTTATTTTATTTTATTTTATTGACTGCTCTTCAATATTTTGACTTTGTCAGATTTTTAAGAGAATAATGTTCCAGTCTCAAATTGGCTAAACAGCGTCTTGATGCGTTTTTCATGCTGTTTAAAGAAAACACTGTTTTTTTGTTGCTAAATGACAAATACAGAAGTATGGCTTTGTGTCTAACTCATATCATCTGTGTTTCCCTCTCAAGAGAAACTGATCATGTTTTTGTGTTCTTGGCTTGCAGAAGGTCAGGCAGAGAAGAGGCCGGTCCTGAGCCTGACTGATGAAGAGAGCAGACCTGTCGTGTCAGTGTTTGGCATCTTCAAACAGGTATTAACTACAACCAGCTGCCCATAAAACCACCTAGATCTCTAAGCCATATCTGAAGTTAGTGAGCCTTTGAAGAGCAGGAAGTCTGTTTGTAATAACACTTGTACTGTCTGGTCTCTCGTCTTAGATCTGGGTGATGGCTCTTTCCGTATGCTTTGTTTTCACCATCACCATTGGCGTCTTCCCAGCCGTCACTGTTGAAGTCAGCACCACTGTTGCTAAAGAAGGGAACAGTTGGAGTGAGTGTTTTTGCATGTCACTATATTCTCTGCCAATGAGAGCAGATGATTCTCAACTGCTCGGTCTCATTTCACAGATACTTATTTCATCCCTGTGTCCTGCTTCCTCCTGTTCAACGTGATGGACTGGGTCGGCAGAAGCCTGACTGCTGTTTGTATGTGGGTACGTATGTGTATGTGTGTTAATCAGGCTCTCGACACATGTGCCGTGAATGCTTTATTAGTTCTTGAATGAAATGGAGCATCTGCTTTCTGTATTTGACTGTTCCCTCCTGGGTTTTCATGGAAATCCTATTAAGATGTGTGCTGAACTACAAAGAGCAGAGCAGGGACAACGCTGTTGGAAGGTTTCTCTGGAAAATCCTACTTAAGAGAGTAGTTCAGCCAAAAATGAAAACTCGTTCTGAGCTTATGTGACTTCATTTATTATGTGGAACAAGTTGCTGTTTCCATACAGGGACCGCAGGTTGTCAAGCTCCAAAATGTACCATCACAAGTGGTCTAGAAGTGGTCTTCTGAGGTCACATGATGGTTTTGTGTGTGGAACAGACTGAAATATATTATTCACCAAAAATCATGCCCTCTGTTGCAGCTCTTCCATTTCTTTCATAAAATTTCAGTCTGTTCCTTGTACAAAACAAGAAAAAAAAAAAACTATTTTTTTTTGATGACTAGTGTTATGATACTTTTATGGTTGGTTAAATAACTGATTTGTAATCAAGTAGATATCAAACATTTATTTGTTATACGAATACAGTAGATATACAAGGATGTAGTTTATTTATCTATCCATGTGTCATAATACAAATATAGTAGATATCAAGGATTTATTTATTTATTTATTTATTTATAGTAGATACCAAGGATTTTACTTATCATAATACAAATAAAGTAAATATCAAGGATTTTTATCATAATACAAATGATATCAAGGATTTTATTTATTTATTTATTTATTTATTTGTAGTAGATATCAAGGAATTTATTTATCATAATACAAATAAAGTAGACATCAGGGATTTTATTTATTTATTTATTTTTATTTATTGATTTCTAGTAGATATCAAGGATTTTATTTATCATTATACTAATAAAGTAGATATCAAGGATTGTATTAATTAATTAATTAATTTATTTCTAGTAGATATCAAGGACTTTATTTATACTACAAATAAAGTAGATATCAAGGATTTTATTTATTTATTTCTAGTAGATTTATAAAGATTTTATTTGTCATTAAAAATAAAGTAGACATCAGGGATTTTATTTATTTATTTATTTATTTATTTGTAGTAGATATCAAGGAATTTATTTATCATAATACAAATAAAGTAGATATCAAGGATTTTTTTTTCTTTTTTTTTCTAGTAGATATCAGGAATTTTATTTGTCATGTTACAAATAAAGTAGACATCAAGGATTTTATTCATTTATTTATTAGTTGTAGATATCAAGGAATTTATTTATCATAATACAAATAAAGTAGATATCAAGGATTTTATTTAATTTTTTTCTAGTAGATATCAACGATTTTATTTGTCATATTACAAATAAAGTAGACATCAGAGATTTTTATTTATTTATTTATTTATTTATTTATTTATTTGTAGTAGATATCAAGGATTTTATTTGTCATATAAATAGAGATCAGGAATTTTATTTATTTCTAGTAGATATCAATGATAATACAAATATAGTAGAAATGAAGGTTTTTCATTTATTTATCATAATACAAAAATAGATTATTAATTACAATACATATAGTGAAAATGAAGAATTTTTATTAGTTTATCATAACAAATATCCTTGATAGACTTGTATTATTATTTATCTAATAATCTACCATAATACAAATATAGTAGATATGAAATATTTTTTTTATTTATCATCATAATACAAATAAATTATTTGTCATTCAAATAGTAGATGTCAAGACTTAATTTATCATACTACAAATATAGTGGATATGAAGGGTTTTATTTATCATAATGCAAATATAGTACATATCATGGCTTTTATATATTCGTTTATAAATTATCATCAGACAGATATTGTTAAGGGTAATGTCACTGGCGTCGCTGCTAAATGTGAAAAGGCAAGTTCTTGTGTTTGGTGCTTTGGAAGGTCAGTGTGAAGGTTTTTTTGCTCATGAAATGTCAGTTCTGTCATTGCTAGCTTGATGATCCTGTTCGCATGGTGTAAACTATAGTAGATCTGCTTTGAGCATGTGGCGGCTCAATTCATCTTTACATTATTCTAAAATGTAAGTCAACATAGAAAACCTTTTACATGGAATTCAGCCTGTTACATAACTTCCTATATAAAATGTCAAACTCACTCACAGGGAAAAAGTGAGCAAGTTGTTAAGGAAAACCTCAGTGGAGCAGCAGATCAGATCACTCTGAATATCCTTCTCGGTATGCTTGCCATTTAGGGAGTCTTTAATAACACGAGCACTGGAAAGTGTGCATCTCGTGTGCAGTCAGCTGTCTCGCGCTCGTGTGCTGCTCATGCACGCTATAACCACTCTCAATCTAACTCTTGTTCCACATGAGTCCGTAAATGTCCGTCTAAATGAGAGCTGAGCGTCATGGGAGAAACTATGACTGCTGTAAATCAGCAGTCATTGAGATAGTAAATGAATTTAAAATGTCACGTCCAGGCAATAGTGGTAAATTAGCCAGATTTAGATTCGGTATTGTCATGGGTTTGGAGTATTTTAGGAGCTAAACCGCTTTCACATGGACGCTCACATGACCTCAGAATGTACTGAAGATGCTGAAGGCCTGTTCTTCAGTCTTTCTCATGCACTGATTGGCTGGCTGAGGAATTGGATTCCAGTGGTTGACCAGAATGGGTTGATACTTGCCAGTGCAGTCCTGATGGACTTTGGTAGTTGATTGAATGATAATGACAGCTGTGTATTATGATATAACACAAAACTGTGACACTTTAATATAAAAAAGTAGGTGATATTAAGTGAACATTTACATTATATTTGGTAACACTTTACAATAAGGTCTCAATATTTTGCATTTGCTACTGATAATGTATGAATAAACGTTGAGATTAACAATAACTCAGTAAATGTTGACAATGTTTGTGTTAACTTGGTTAAATAACAAATTAAATATTTTTTTTTAAACAATAAAATAAGAAATAATATTAAATAAATATTACATTTTAAATAATATTATTTATTATATATTAACAACAAATGTTATAATTAAACATTCTTTTTAGTGTTTAGTAATTCATGCTGAGTTGGCTTTTAAATTCATTTTTATTTGTTTAGTTTAGTTTTGTGTTTTTCATTGTTTTAATTTACAATTTTATATATTTCTTTTTAGCAATAATACATTTTTATTCCGTTTGAATTTTACCAATTTTATTACTTCAACTTGAGCTTAGTTTATTTCGCTTAGTTCCGTTTTTTTAAGGTTTATCTTATATTCATATTTTTTATTTCTGCAAAGAAAACCATTTTAATACTTTTCCTAAAATAGTAAATAAAACACATGGTTCTACTTAAAAAAAAAAAAAAAACAAAAAAAAACCTGACTTTTTCAAATTTGAAAAAAATTTAGTACTTGAACTTAGTTTTTCACTTAATTCAGTTCTTATTTTAGATTTTAATCTAATATATTTTATGTAACTACTTTATTTCTGCAGTGAAAACCATTTTAATAGTTTTCATAAAAATAGTAATTAAAACAGTATAGTTTTGGTATCCTTCACAGCAACCCCTTAAAATAAAATTTCTGTTTAAAGAGACTGTGACACATATATATTACTTGATGTAATAATAGTACTACTATTACTACTAATAATATATTTTTTATTAAAATAAAACTATTAAAACACTTTTTTATAGGAATATTTGCCAGAAAAAAATATTTACCAGAAAAATGTAAATATACAACACAGCATTTCTTTAAAAAAAAAAAAAAACAGAAATAAATCAAATAATATTTTTTTATTAAATCAGTTTATTAGAGGTAATTTTAATTATTAACAGTGAATCCAGAAAATGAAAGGAAAACGCAGAATTTAATAAAACTGAATTTGATTAAGCGAATAAAACATTTCATAGGTCTTTCACTAAATTGCTGTTGAATTGTGTAAGTTTTACACAATAGCTGTATCTATTTGAATAGTTTTCATAAAAATAATAAATAAAACAAACAATGTAGTTTTAATTAAAAATAACATTATGCACATTAGTTAACGTTATGCACATTGTAAATATTTCTCTTTCGAAGTAGTTTTATTTCAGTTTGAATATTATTTCAAGTATTTCAAATGACTTCAAGTATTTAAAATGTTCCAAGTATTTAAAATGACTAGTATAATGACTAGTATAATAATCTATACTAGTATTTACATGAACTGAATGGAGTGTCTTGGCAAATAAAATGCAATACATTTCTCAGGTTTGATTTTATCTGGAGAGGAAGATGAATTTATGTTCAATTGAACTCTGACATTTGCTCTCTTTGTTCAGCCTGGTAAAGACAGCATCTGGCTGCCCATCCTGGTCATCGCACGCTTGGTGTTCGTTCCTCTCTTCATGCTCTGTAACGTTCAGCCCAGAACCAACCTTCCCGTGTTGTTTGCTCACGACGCCTGGTACATCGTTTTTATGATCCTGTTCTCCTTCAGCAACGGGTACCTGGCCAGTCTCTGCATGTGCTTCGGACCAAAGTATGTACAGTACAGAATATCATGAACATGCATGCTAAAAATAGACCTAATATCAGTTCTTCATGTTATCTAATGTTTTGTGTTTGTCCCACAGGAAAGTGTCCCAACATGAAGCGGAAACCGCAGGGGCCATCATGGCCTTTTTCCTCTCTCTCGGCTTGGCTGTGGGAGCCGCGCTGTCCTTCGCTTTCAGGGCCATGATTTAGAACTGTGGCCTAGTTCTCAGTATGATGAAGAAGAGGAACTTTAACCCAACATACACACAGAGCCAGAGAAAATGTTTTCATGCTGCACATGTATACGTTTGCCTGCTTGTCCCTCTTGTGTGTTATCTTGAAGATGTTGAACTGGAATATAGAGTATTCACACAGGGATTCAAAGAGGGACTTCTTCGTCTTCATCATCATCATCAGGCAAAAAGAAAAAAACGAGCCAAATCTGTCTGCTTTTTTTTGTATACTTTTTGTAAATTGTGCCTATTTAGTATTTAGCAATAATGTATAGCTCAGGTTAACCCATTTCTGTTTTAGTTATTTTTAATGTTTTTGTAGGTATTAACAGTTTAAATGTTACTGTTTTAGTTTTGTTTAGTGATAGGAGAGAAATGCAGCTATTAGGGCAGTAGTTCACTGCAAAAAAAAAAAAAAAAAATGTATTTTTGTCTCTGTTTTCTATTACAAATGTCTAAAAATTCAAAATGACACTTCAATATGATACGAAGTCTTGTTTTCTGCATAATCTGGTAAGATTCGGTAAGATTATGCTTAAAACAAGAAGAATTGTATAAAAATAATCTGTTTTTTTTCTTTTGAATTGTTTTGAAACATAAACATTATTGACATTTTTATTGACAAACATTTTTTTTTTTCTTAATTTAAGCATAAGATCTTAAGTCATTTTTCTGAAGCAAATTTTTCCTTTAAGAATTTTTAGATATTTATACTGAACACGAGACAAATACTGATTAAGAAACTCATTTTTTGCAGTGGCTCTAGATAAATCGTACTGTATCACACCATTAAAGGGCCCCAGTTTGAGTTTATAGTGGCATTTTGAATCTTAAGATCTGTTCAGATGTCTGCTTCTTTGTCAGCTGCATGTATTTGAACTTTCTTTTTTTTTTGTTTTGTTTTTTTTTTAACTATTGGCCGTATATTTTTGTCAGCAATGGCTGAAGTTTCTCATTTTAAACGAAGTCAGGAGTGAAGGCCTAAAAGTGTTACATTTGACCTTATTATTTATGTTTATTTTGTAACAACCTTTTTTTATGAAATGTTATTAATTAACCATGTATGATGACACAATCTAACTCCATGTAAATGCATAAACAACTTGCTTTGGTGCCTTTTGAATGAGGTGTTTTTTGAAAAAATGGCAAAATTGAAATGTGGGGTTGGTGGGCAGCTGAGTGGGTAACTGAATGGAATGGGAAGGAAATAAACACATTTCTGTTTGTAACTGCATGAGGGTGTCTGTTTGGTACGTGAGCTTCACCAGAGACTCAGCTGCTTGTCTGTCAGCAGTCTCTCGTAATGGAGGCTTCCAGTAAAAAAGGTTCGTAATTACAGGAAGGTTGCTAGATTAGTGCCCTCATTTCTGTGGCAAACCCAAGAATCTTTTTATTAATGTTTGACGCAACTTTTAAATGTTACATCCACCAATTGTTGCTATTTTCATTAGAAAAATACCCTGCTTCCTATGGTTATTTTTGCTAAAAGTAAAATTGGCGTCATTGCCATGAAACAAGGAAATGAGAAAATAATTAAGATTCTGTTAGTTAATAGTGTGATTAATATTTTATAACCTGAATCTGTTGTTTTTTCATTCACAATATTATAAAAAGATGAATATGCTTTTTAAAATGCATTTTCTGTTTTATTCATGATAAAAAATGTTTAATGCCAACTTTATATGGGCCATTAATCGGTCCACACTGCTGTCCCTCAACCAAAAAACACATTTAAAAAGCATTTAAGTATTTAAATCTTAGATGTTTACTAAGATCCTTCTATTATCTATTGAAACCGACAATAATATTTAAAATATTAGTAAGCTTAATTTATATTTATATATATATATATATATAAAATCACTTTTTTTTGGGTACTTTCAACTCCTAAATTTCAACTTATGAAAATATTGAAATAATATTTGTATATATATATTTTGTTTTTAAAAGTATATTTTTTTGATTATTTTAAAAGGTGAAGTAATTTTTTTTTTTTTTTTTTTAATTTTGTTATTTTTTTAAATTATTAAACTTCATGCAAAAAAAAAAAAAAAAAAAAAAAGTATTTTTTTTTTACAGTGTATGTTTTAGTGCATTGGCTGAGACTGCTTTTAAGGACACCCCTACATTTATGATCAGGAAATATTTGTCTCTCTCATAGCTACATGGTGAGTAGATAGTCCCCATCATTTTAAGGGTAAATGTGTTCAAAAGTCTGAAGAATCTGTGTGTAACTTCAAGGAACATCACTACCGAACAGTAGAGCTGTGCTAGCTAACCATGTGCTGATTAGCATCTTCGAGCTAGGTTCAAAAGTATCTAAAAATGTCACTAAATTTCTGTGATGCGGTCGCTACCAAAGCATTAATGTCACAACCGAAACATGGGATGTTTTATCAAAAATAAAGTGTATTAAATTATCAACTAAGATGTTATGATAATGTATATTCAAACTAATGAATCTTTAACTTCGGTAAAATCGGTATGTTAACTTTTTTTTTTGCCTTTTACAAAGAAAAATTTGATTCAAAATACAACAAATATCATAAATTACAACTGAAATATTGTTAAAAATGTAATTGTTATTAATTTACCTCTGGAAAAATTGTAATACAATAGCAAAAAGTACATATTTACAATGTAGATGTAAGCAAAATCTTAATAGGTCAATATACCCTTCTAATTAAATTATTATTACTGTGTTTCGGTAGTAACAAATTTGAGGACAGGTCAAATATTCCAAAACCTTCTGAAAATACAATATGAGAATTAAACATTTTTTTCCAAGACGTTTCCAATGAATGGCCCATATATGAGTATTTAAATGTCATTGCATGTCAAGCTGCACAAACTCAGTGGCTCACATTTATTCAAAATCGTTTAATCAAGTGGCTTTTAGTTTTATTAGTACTATTTGAAGTAATTTCTCCTCAAGTTCACACAGGTGTTCTAGCTGAGGAGCCATGTGTAGCTTATTACATTAACTATGAATAATCTTTTATATTTTTGTCTTCATGTTCAACACTATATGTATTGTTTTAAGATTTCCAATCAACCAAACAAATGTATTTGAAAGTGTTTTGCTTGAAAAGTGTGCTAGTGCTAAATGTGGCAGAATGTCGTCGCCTGGTTGCTAGATGGCGCGCTTTCCAGTTTGAATTTCCATGAGCTTAGAAGAATTTAAATCCGTTCCATCCTGTGACGTTGCTGCGCTGCTATGGTGACCAGAGAAGCGTCCGAGCTTTTGAAGAGCAGAATAAGTATTATAAACATTTACAGACGTAAATATTGTATTAAGAGACGTTTTATTTCGTTGTAAACTGTTTTATAACAGGAACTGGTTGGAACGTATTAGTAAACCAGCTGTATTATCGATACAAATGCACAAAAGTAGATTAAACACGGTTATTAATGGAGCATTTTAGATCGATTTCACCTCTCCTGCATTTGGATTTAAACAATTTTAACTCTCCTGAAGCTGAAGACAGCAGATATGTTCTGACAAGTCCACGTTCACTTGAATCCTGTGCAAGATTGGGAGTGAAACCTGTTGATTTGTTGTTTAGATCCCTCACAGACTTTATTGATGACAACCAGGACTCCTCTCTGGAGGAGGTGACTGCGTTACATGAGGAGTACGAGAAAGGAAGAAGAGAACGACTGCGCCTGTGTCGAGAGGAGAGAGAGCGCATCATACAAGAAGGCTGGAATAGAAATTCATCTGTAAAACCATTCACAACTCTGGAAACCGTCCTGGAGCAAACAGCTGAGAGTCAAAGCACAGATTCCAAAGCCAAATATCCAAGTAAGACACACAAAGATGACCGTGTTCATTCAAAGTCTGCGATTTCAATCTCCACATGCGGTCAGAAGTTTCCCTACGGCCTCAGTCTGGCCGACCTCAGATGTTCTCCTGCGATGGAGCGTCAGCTAAAGAGCCTCTCGCAGGAGATCAGTCGCAAACTTAGCATCACCGTCCCAGAAAAAGATTGCAAGATTGCTGCATTGATGCTGGCTAAGCATGAAGAGGAGCAGTTTCGCCTACGCCAGAGCATGTTTGAGGAGCAAAATCGTGAGGAGGAGCAAAGGTGCGAGGAGGAACGGCGAGCTCACATGGAGCGAAAGCGACGAAAAGAACTTCTGAGACATATTCGCCGCTGGCAGGAGGACTTGGAGGAGCGGAGGAGGCTGCAAAAGAAAGAGGAGGCGAAGCTTGCGGAGCAGCGTGAGCAGGAGACGCTACGGCAGGAGGAGCGCTGGAGGAGGCTCGCCGAGGAGCAACAAGCTCGACGGAGGTTCAAGCTTGACGTGGCGAGCAGGGATGCAAAAGAGCGTAAACGCTACCAGGAGAGGCTCCTACAGGAGAAGGAGCGTGTTGAGGAGGCGCAGCGAGAGAAGGAGCTGCAGGAGGCGTGGGAAAAAGAACACCACGCAATGAGGAGCAAACGAATGCAGGAGAAGAGAGAAAGAAGGAGACTTAAGGAAGAGAACCAGAGGGAGCTACTCAAACACCTCCTCCTAAAAAAAGAAGTTGAGGAGCAGGAGCGTGAAGAGAAGGAGCTCAAGCGAAAAGAACTGGAGGATAAGCTCCAACGCTCCGAAGAGAACCACGCACTGCTTCTAGAGGCACGGGTGCAGGAAATGCGATCACGTGCTGCGAAGGAGGAGGAGCAGATTCGGATGGCGCAACAGCGGGCGAGGAGAGAGCACAGGGAAAGGTTGGAGCAGAAGCAAATGTTGGTGCAACGTTGCCAGCGGAGGATGCAACGTGCAGCGCTGCAGGCGGAGGAGCAGCAGTGTCGCAGAGCTCGATACGTCAGGCGAGAAAACCAGGAGAAGAAGCTTAGCCATCGCAGATTACAAGAAAGAGTCCTGGAGGAGGAGAAAGCGCAGTGGGAGGAGAGATGCAAAGCCTTGGCGCAAAAGGAACAGCGCAGGGAGAAGCTTCAGAAAGAGAGGGCCGAGGCCCAGGAGAGGAGCCGGAAGGTGGCTCACGCCTCCTGCTACATGCGGGAGAGAGTGAGGGAGCAGACGTCCCGTCGAACCTTCGACCAGATGGCACGAGAAGCCGAGCTGACCGCTCAACTGGGCCACCTGAAACTATGAATAGTGTAGAAATAAAAAAAATAGTATTGATGGAGCCAAATGAAACAACTTTATAGCCATTTAAATGCAAAGACAGCTTGTATCAGACCTATTAGACAAAGGAGAACCAGTTTTATGTATTTTACAGTGCTGTTAAATGTATTTTTCAAGCCAAAGACAATTATTAAGCTTGTAGAGTGCAACAAAAACAGGCCAAGTATTTATTAAATATGTATTATTTATTTATAGACTTTTATTTAAGCAAATAATGTGATTTTCTGAAGGTTTTATTAACCAATAAAATTTTGGGATATTTTACGGTATTTTTCACTTTTATAGAATTTTTTATGCCTTTTGTGTTGCAAATTTGAGACCGATTTTGATAGAAATGGCAAATTTTGCCAGGGCAAGTCAAAAGTTTACATGTTAATTATTTTACCAAAACAAGAGAGCATAATATTAATGCATAATGCAAAACAAAATGCATAATATTTTTTATTTAGTACTGACCTGAGTAAGATATTTCACATAAAAAATATTTACAAATAATCCACAAGAGAAAATAATAGTTGAATTTATTAAAATGACCACGTTCAAAAGCTTACATATGCATGATTCTTAATACTGTGTTGTTACCTGAATGATCCACAGCTGTTTTTTTTTGGTTTAGTGATAGTTGTTCATGAGTCCCTTGTTTGTCCTGAACAGTTAAACTGCCCGCTGTTCTTCAGAAAAATCCTCCAGGTCCAACAAATTCTTTGGTTTTTCAGCATTTTTGTGTATTTGAACCCTTTCCAACAGTGACTCTATGAGTTTGAGATTCATTTTTTCACACTGAGAACAACTGAGAGACTCATATGCAACTATTACAGAAAGTTCAAACGCTCACTGATGCTCCAGAAGGAGAAACGATGCATTAAGAGCAAGGGTGTAAACTTTTGAACAGAATGAAGATGTGTACATTTTTCTTAATTTGCCTAAATATCATATTTTTTTTCATATAGTACTGCCCTTCAGAAGCTACAGAAGATACTCACATGTTTCCCAGAAGACAAAATAAGTTAAATTTACCCTGATCTTCAAATTTATAAAGTTGAACGTGGTCATTTGTATAAATTCAACTATTATTTTCTCTTGTGGACTACAGTATATGTAAACGTCTTTTATGTGAAATAACTTATTCAGGTCAGTACTAAATAATAATAAAAAATACCATGCATTTCGTATGATCCCTCTTATATTGGTAAAATAATTAACATTTTGGATTCTGCAAGGTGTATGTAAACTTTTGACTTCAACTGTATATAATAAAGCATGACTGACTAAACTCAAATGGTATGTTTAAGATAAATATATTCTGATAATAACGATCGGTTCCAGATCTATTAGTGTGTCGACAGCTATTTATCAGCAGGCAATACATCATCTCAAGGTCGACAAAATCTGTGTTACTTGAAATAAAATAAAGCACAAAAATAATAGATAAAAAAACTTAAAAATGTTGGCAACTAACTAAAAAGACGTCCCGAGTTCGAATCCCGGCTTGAGAGCCTTTCCTGATCCTACTCCCTTCTCTCTCTCTCCCACTTCACTTCCTGTCCAGTATGATCTGTTCTATCTTAATAAAGGCCAGAAATAAATCTTAAAAAAAAAAAAGTTAGTAAACGAAAAGAAAGAAAATAAATCTAAATAAAACATAAAAATAGATAATAAAATAGCAGCAGCAGATATATTAAGATATATCTTAAGGTCAAATGATTTTTATGTCAACAAGTGATCAGCAAAACACAAAAATGCACAAAAACAGCAAATTTTATGGCTTTAATAGATATTTGCGTACCAGAGAGATTGTCCTGCCATCACAATGTGCATGTATTTCAGATTGCACTGCATTGTAGTTTTCAAAATAAACATTGGTTTATATGAATACAAGGCATTCTTAGTTTAATAAAAAAGTTCAGAAAAATAAACATTTAAAAATTCTTTGGAAAAAGATCACTCTATTGCACTTATGTTTTGAAACTTTATGGCAGTGAAAAAAATTACTTTATTTCTAGGACAAAATAAAATTTGATTCTAGATATAAGAATATAAAATACCATAATCTTTTTTTGTCTTTGACAACGGACATAAAAACACCACAAGCTTGTAGTTTGTTTCTCGGCTAATAAAACAATTATTTAAAACTGTCTAATACATAAAACAGAAAATATGGGGAGTTTCATAACACTAATCATGACAAAAAAATTATCTCATAGAGCATTCTCAAGTCTTGATACAAATATAAACATTTTAAAATGAAATATTACACGTCAGTGTCATGTTTGGCTGTTGGATTGTTTTTACAGATTAATCATCTGGCAGTCCGAAGGCCAAAAGCACAGGAAGACCAGTACCCAGGATGAGAGTCAGGCTCTCTGTGATGCCCAGACCGCCCTGCTGCTGATAAGCTCCATTTCCTGCGTGATGGTGGAGGTGAGTGGAGCGCTGCTGCCCTCTGCTGTTGATTTCGGGCAGCACATGAACCGTTGCCACATATAAGAAAGTCCCAGCTGAGAACAGCATGCCAATGCCTGTAGCGCTCACACGGCTCTGAGAAGAGCCATTAGACTGCAAAGACAAAAAACAGCATTCATTACTTATTTTAGATCATTTAGAAAAAAACAGAAGAATTGAATGGAAAACGTTTCATTAAAACTTTTTTTTTAATGCTCTTCCGAAATAAATGTGTTCGGATGTGTTATGTAGACATACTGCAACGTTTAGAAAAAAAATTCCCTCTACCCAGTCCAAAATCAACATGTTGGTTCCAAGGTAAACATGTCAATGACGTCATGAGAACAGTGGCCAGATGCATAAACTGCTTAGACTAGTTTTACAAGTTAATCATCAATTTTTTTCACAAGTCATATGTTCAAAAGTCAGTTACATTAAAATGTATGATGTATGATGTAAGTTGATACTGAAAAGACTAAATACCCCTTGGCTAATTGCCAGTTGGTCATACTAGTTAACTCCACTTTCAGAACAATTTATAAATAATGTGTCATCCAAGATAATTCATGTCTTTCTTTCTTCAGTCGTAAAGAAATTATGTTTTTTTAAGGAAAACATTTCAGCATTTTTCTCCATATAATGGACTGATATGGTGCCCCGATTTTGAACTCCCAAAATGCAGTTTAAATGCGGCTTCAAACAATCCGAGATGTGGTTGTGAACGATCCCAGCCGAGAAAGAAGGGTCTTATCTGGCGTAAAGATCGGTTATTTTAATAAAAATAATATAATTTATATACTTTTTAATGCCAAACACCCGTCTTGTCTTACTCTGCCTGGACTGTTTTTGTTCCAGTTCATGACAGTTAGGGTATGTCGAAAAACTCCCATCTCATGTTCTCCCTCAACTTCAAAATCGTCCTATATCGCTGTTTTACCTTTTTTGTTAAGGATGTTTGATCTTCTTTACATGTTCACTTTGCAAGGACTGGGTCGGTACTTCTGCAGCGATGTAGGATGATTTTGAAATGATTTTTAAAGTTGAGGGATGTAACGAGTAGGGCGGGGCCGAGAGCCGTGGGAACGGAACAAGGCCGGTGGAGTATAATGATAATGAGCGACACCTGCCCCACTCACCAGACTTGAGTCCCACGGAGGAGCTTCAGAAGGATAAAAGGAGGAGCGATGACAGTGGAAGACGAGAGAGGACCAGGCCTGGACTTTATTTTGTGTTGTGCATGTGGCAGTCATCCATGAGTGGCTGCCGCTTTACTTTTGTGTTTGTTTATTTTATTATTAAAGTGTTTAAATGTTCGCCGGTTCCCGTCTCCTTCTTCTCGTTCTACGAACTGTGTTACAAGGGAGAAAATACGATTGGAGTTTTTCGACATACCCTAACTGTCTTGAGTCAGAATAAACAGAGTGCAGGGAGAAAAAGGCAAGACGAGCCTTGGTAATAAATGGTCGGTAATGAAAATAACCGATTGTTTCGCTAGATAAGACCCTTGTTCCTCGGCTGGGATTGTTTACATCCGCATTTGGGATCGTTTGAAGCCGCATTTAAACTGCCTTTTGGAAGTTCAAAATCGGGGCACCATACCAGTCTATTATATGGAGAAAAATCCTGTAATGTTTTCCTTAAAAAACATAATTTCTTTACGACTGAAGAAAGAAAGACATGAACATCTTGGATGACAAGGGGGTGAGTACATTATATGTCAATCTTTTTGGAAGTGGACTTCTCCTTTAAGATATGCTCTTAACATAATGGGTGTGTTTATGCAGCTGGCCCCAGATCTCAAAAGGATTTGATGTCATGGTGCCACAAAAAAAAAAAAAAAAATTATATATATTTACATAGAAAATCAATTAATCAATCAAATAAATTTTAAAAATGAACAAATAAATATTTAATTAAAAAGCATTTTTATGTTGCATTGAAATACATCTGAATAAAATAAAAGGTAAATATTACATGAAAAACTTAAAGTTGAAAAAAATCTTGCCTTGGGAAACAACTAAAAAAAAGTAGGTTGAACTTCTAAAATTACTAAAACTGAAATAAAAATAAAGTTAAATACAAATGTATATTTCACAAATACAAATGAATAAAACATCAAATTAAAAAGGACATAAAATTACTGAAATTTAAAATTTAACCTGACAATATACAAATAAAAGCTAATTTAAAATTTAAATAAATTTAATATATAAAATATACTACAGTGACCCTGCATTGTGTGCCTATTTTGATGCTTGGCTTGCTGTTGTACTGGAACTAAAGTTTCAAAGGATGAATAAAGAGAAGCTGAGGTTTCTTACTACACTCAGGATGAAGTAAGTGCTGATGGCCATCAGCGGCGCAGCAGCAGAAAATGCCAGTAAATGCTTCTGAATAGTCTTCCTCTCCAGACCTGCGTGCATGAGGAAAGACACAAGACCAAACGCAGCTGGAGCCTAAAGACAGAGAAAGAGGGGAAAAAAGTGAATTTGTGTTGATTAAAAGAAACTGGTCACTAAATGTAATTCTATTACATTCTGCAACAAAAGCATGGCATGATCTTTTTTACTGGCTCACATATTACTTTTTTTCTTTGTTATATTCTCTAGTTTCAGATCAAGTTTTTTTGGGGACATGTTTAGCAATACTTCCTTTTCTTGAAACGTGACTTTCATTGCATTTACAGTTTAGATATTTATATCAGTTGATACATTCCCTGAAAGTCAAACCCACGGCCTTGGAATTGATTTACTGTTTGAGCTACGTCATACAGAATGACTCAGCAGTGCAATCTCACCTTATGCAAAATGACAGCAAAAAACACGACAACCTGCACGGACACCTGCGATGAGGCCGCAGCTGCACCCAGAGCGACACCGTCAGCTGAAAAGAGACGATGTGAATGTCATGCAAATTAGTTGCACACAAAAGCAGTTTCAGCTGTGGGCTTCTCTTCACAGCAACCAAACTGAACTGAGCCATTTCCATCATTAAAACTATCGTTGCTTACTTTGCATGTAGAACAAAAATCTTGAGTAAGTCTTGAGTATTTCATAATTAGAGTGACCAGACATCCTCTTTTTTTTTTTTTATTGCCTAAAATGTCCAGGAATTGGTTTTGTTTTCATATTTATGGTCTCTCTACAGTCCTGCAAGCTTTTTGTCAAACTACTCTTCAGTCATTACTTTTAAGTATGAAAACAGTAGGAAAACAAAACCAAAACCTGAACATTTTAGGCAATTTAGAATCCCAACCAGGACATATCTGGTTAAAAGAGCATGTATGATAACCCTAATTTTAACATAAACTACTCTTTAAACATGTTAAAGAGTTTAAAAGATGTTTAATGTTTTTTTGTTGCCACTCCTGGTAATTTGAAAACAGAAATGTAACACTAGCCATGAAAACCAAACCACACAATGAGGTTAGTCTGTTTTTAGTGTCCTTTTTTTGTATTATAGGTCAGACGCTGTGATAAAAACACAATGGAGGCTTAAGCAGAACTGAAAACCCATCGTTCATTGACTTGAATAACCATACTCAGAATGATAAGTACTGCTGGCATGATTCACTGTAATGTAATCTGTTTTGTCTGGGCAAAACGGAACATAATAGTGGAAGTGAAGTCCTTATTACCTGCGGCGTGAATAAGCAGACCCAGGGTGGCAGTAACACTGTTGCCACTGTACATGCGCGCTCGGGGCTCTGGGAAACAAGACAAACAGAAATGTTCTCAAGAGAGCATCTGACTGCGTTTCACACTGGCTGTTTTTCCGCAGACTTCAACACATCGATCTGCAGCCGAGTGGAATAAATTCAAATAATGCATGCTTACAGTTGTGCTCTGCACTTTCAATAATACACTAGGAATGAGATTTATCACATTAAAATATGGCACTTAAAACTTAAATGCAATAATGTGTTTTACATATGCAAAAGATCCTTTTTTAAATGCAAAATGCAATTTTTTATAATTCAGATTTTGGCATGAAATATGACCTAGATATTTCTTGAAAGTTTTCAAAAGAGTCAGACTAAAACTTTAATTTTTTACATTTTTCAAAAGAAGTTGAAATAATATTCAAATGCAAAATAACATTTAATTTCTGGCATTATAACTGAATGCAACTTGCTGAACTAAACGATATAGCATACTACAGTCTGAATTTCTTTTTTGTTGTATACCATTTTTAAAATCTATTAAAACAATATTAGGCAACAAATCAAAATGAAATAAAATATTAATGAATAATAATAATTAAGAATTTAATGCAACAAATAATACAGAATGACTGCTGAGTCATTCAGTATGAATTATTTCAACACTTGTCAACAAAACATTGAATCTAGTTTATTTTAATACACTACCAGTCAAAAGTTTTTGAACAGTCAGATTTTTTATGTTTTCTGAAGAAGTCTGTTCTGCTCACCAAGCCTGCATTTATTTGATCCAAAGTACAACAAAAAGAGTAAAATTTTGAAATATTTTTACTATTTAAAATAACTGCTTTCTAATTGAATATATTTTAAAATATAATGTAAAATGTTACCCCAGTAACAAATAGTTTTTTTGTGTACTTTGGCTCAAATAAATTCAGGCTTGGTGAGCAAAAGAAACGTCTTTAAAAACATTAAAAATCTTACTGTCCAAAAACTTTTGATTGGTAGTGTACATTTTTGGGTAACTACACATCTTTTTTTAATTCCCAGACCTGTCCTGGCTGGGATTTCTAAATTGCCAAAAATGCCCAGGTTTTGGTTTTTCTTTTCCTATTGTTTTTATACTTGCTGAAGGTAATGACTGAAAAGTGATTTGACCAATAGCGTGCAGGAATTGTAGACAATCGACCAATCATGGTGTGTGAGAAGGTGGGTTCTACAAAGAGTGGTCAAAGCAATGCAAATACACAATCCTGTAATGTATGAAGACTTTAGGGAGCACCTCAATAGGAAAACAAAGCCAAAATCTGGACATTTTAAGTAATTTAGATTTCCCAGGCAGGACTTGTTCAGAAAAATGAGGGCGTATGGTCACCCCTAAACATTTCTATTCTCAACACAGCCTCTGTTTGGAAGAAAAGAGTAGATATTAAGTATTAAAAGGTGTTTATAATGAAAAGAAGCATCAAGGTACCGTGCATGGAGCAGTAGCTGGCAATCTGGTCCACCACAAACATGAGCGTAAAGCCCAAGACAAGAGAGACTCCTATGAAGAAGTGAGGACGCAGACCATTCTTTGTGGCTAGATGAAGTGTTGAATTTGATTCAGAGATATTTTGATTCTCTCCCATAGCGGAGCAATACCAGTCTACATGAGGAGGAGGAGGAGGAGAAGAAACATGTATTGGCAAACATAATCAATTTGAGGCAACCAGCAGCAAGTTTTTACTTGTAAACTGTAAATTACTATGGATAAAAGTAAACAAAGGCATTGTAAAAGTGTGCATGACAGTGCATATTCATTCCCTGAATAGGGAAGTGCATAAATAAAGCAAAGGAAGATGTTTAGTTTAACCTTTCCATGACTCCTGCACTAACTCCACCCCCTCTGGGATGATGATTGACAGAGCAGTGCCACATAGAAGCCCCGCCCCCAGCACAGTTATCAGCTGTAGTTTCTGCTGTAAGGGTGGAGAAAATGTCGTAAAATAACTTTAAACTTGTTTTTCAATATCAAAATATATAGTTACTGCCTTAGCTGTTTATAGTCACGGACTTGTTTTCTTTACAGTATGACACTGTAATTTGATATACAACGCTGACTGTGGAGTTTAATTGCGTTTGAGAGATTTACAGATACGGGAGCAGAAACTATCACATGTAGAATCTAACACCTACGTGACTGAACTCAAACACACTGGTCAGAGTACAAAATACAGTAAAATCCTTACTGATATAGTTAAACTTAATTTGTAATGCATGCTACATGTTGTATTGTGTGTAAGCGGTGTTTTTATTCTCCATTTTATCATCTGTAACATTGTTACAGAAATTTTACACACAGTAATGTTACAGACTGTTACTATTACAGTTAACGTAGCAGCATTTGTTGAATATGACTATTGATTCTCTTACCTCTGACAAATTGATCAATAGTGGAATTATCCCGAGCACGAAACATCCCACGAACATAGCCAGAGAAATGAGAATAACAGCCCAAGCTCCGTCCATGACTGCTTCTGCTCCTCAGTCCTTCCGATTAAACTTCTTAACGCACATTCAGGCTGCATCACATGTAACAAACACCCTAAAACACAAAAGGAAGACACAATATCCTCTTTGAACACTCACTGGAAGGCATTGTGCAGTTCTCCACGTCTCAACACCCTCCATAACCCTGCACAACCCTAAAATACACCCCTAGAGTCAGACGAACAGCATTACATGATAGTAATGCTCAGGGGAGAGTCCGATTCATTTGAGAGAATCGGTTCGTTTTATTCAACTCATCTACGAACCGAATCAGTGTCCTCAGAACCCAGGGGATTTTTCGTGTTTTTTTTTTTTTTTGTAGTAAAATTGACTCAAAGCTTAAGTATAAAGAAATTAATCAGTATAATTCGATTTATGTAGATTTAAATAACTTAATCAGTATATTTGAAAGAGACGTTTGTGAATACGTATTGAAAACAGTTAAAAAACCAAGTACGTTAAATAACCAAAAAAAAAAAAAAAACCAAAAAAAAAAAAAAAAACAAACGCAAACTTAATTCTTATTTCTTTAGACTTATATAAGTAAATTGTAAATATTGATATCATTTTGTTTTAACTTTGAATGTTATTAGACGAATGTTATTAGACGCTTTTTAAATGGGCACGTGACCTAAATTTTAAAATGGTAAAAGCCGTTGAACTGATTAACGTTAACGTTAGATCGCTGCGCACTGAGGTAAGACGCCTTTTCTTCACGACAAATTACTTCTAAAATATATTAAATACATATTCAGTGATATTATTTGTCTTAAGAATATTTAGGTGTAAGTTAAATACGTAATGTGCATTTTAAAATAACATGACTGGAACGCTGTTAATATGCCGGTTATCAATATCAGACAATTTGAATACAGAACATTGAATTATTTGCTATATAGAAATATAGAACGAAAACTATGACCTTTATCTCTTTCTCTAGGTAATATTATTGGTAAACACTTTAAAACGTGTGTTTTGGCCGACGCTAAAGGCAGTTGGATGTTTCGAACCACTGCAAAGAATCGGTTCAAATGAAAGATTCGTTAGTGAATCGGGTATCAGAGAAAACGTGTTTATGAGTTTATGACTCCCTGTTCCTGTTTTTTTTCCTGCTATTGAGACACATCACAAGACTCCACCACAAGACCGTGAGAGGTCAAAGATTGTGCACACTATTTCTTGGCAAAGAAAGCTGCCAGCCATAAAATGATATAATGACTCCTTACAGGATGGAAAAGGGTGTTTTAAAACCATATTATTTAAAAAGGATCCAAATCATAAAAAATGGCACAAAAATGGCAAAAAACTGCATATTGGGACATGTTTCTTTATACATTTTTAAACCTATTTGGAAGTATATATATGCTTGACTACTTGCATGGTTCGTACAAATAATGTAAAATGAAATCCCAGGACTTGCAAGGATTTTTTTTTTTTGTTTACTTTTTTGATTTTGAGAGATTTTGAGATCTCACTTATCAGTGTCTTATCTTTCAAATTCTAATAAATAAATAGATCTTTCTTTATTCAAAAAAGCATATGGAAACTATCTAAAGCTCTGTTAATCCTAAAATAAACCCCTGTATCTCTATCTCCTGTATTCTGTATATTCTATGTGTTCTCTAAGGTGTAAATGTATTACTTTTTTATGGTTAACCTGGCAACACATCTCTTACTCCAAACAAACAAAACACATAGTTACTATAGTTAAACCATGGTAACCACACATAAATCTATAAACGATAGTTTAACTATGGTATTTATAAAACTGTGGTTATACAAAAAACATGGTTACTACATTTTTACTGTATTAAACCGACGGTTAGTTTTCTTAAGTGATTTGTATGCATTTGAGTACACTTTTTTTTTCCTTCTGTTTTGTTTTTATAACTGTACTGCCTTAATGGTTTGATGTTTTCTACTGTTTGATAGAAAAAAAATCGCGAACCAGCTCCGAAAGCTTGATCTGAAACAAATGACTCGCGAAACACGCCTCGATGTGCTGAACCGAATCAAATGATTCACGAACCGCACTCCGAAGTTCCGATCTGAATAAAGATTCGCGAACCATTATTTGACCATCAGATCAGGACTCGGAGAGCGGATCACGAATCATTCAATTTGCGAAATGATTCACGAACCCGCTCTGAAGTTCCGATCTAAATTAAATGATTCGCGATACGAGATGTGAAGTCCCGGGGCGGGCCAAGATGGCGACTGTGTAGCATTCATGTGCTGAAGCTCTGCACTTTTTTTTTTGTAGTTAACGCATGTAAAAGGGTATATAGGTTAATAACATCTTTTTTACTGGTCTAAGCAAGTCTTTTTTCGTTCTTTTGTCTTTCTTTCGTTCTCTTAACTTTTCAAACGAGCGCGATGGAAGCAGATAGGCGTGTTCAAGGTGCCATGCATTCGTACGCGAAGAAATCTCTGGATGCCGCGTTCAAAGGAAATGACGCAGCGAATACCTCTGGATCGAAAATCCCTCTAACGTTACCTGAAACTCCTAAACCGCCTTCCAAGAAATCAAAAATAGTTGACAGAGTTGGGTCGGACAATCAGACGGTCTCAAATGTACACCTGTTGGAAGTTTTGGAGCGAGTTGAAAAAATGCAAGCGGAATTTCTGACTCGCATGCAATCCCTCGAGACAACCGTGAAAGATAACACGAATTCGTTAAACAGTGTGACTGAGGCGCTCGAATTCATGAACAATCAAGTAGAAGAGATTACAGACAAGGTGAGCTCGTTACAGAACAGGGTGGAATCTCTGGAAAAGGAGAACCGTGTGCTGCGTGACAAATGCGACGAACTGGATGCTTACAAGAGGAGGTGGAATCTACGAGTGGCCGGTATTCAGGAGCAGCGAGGAGAAGATGTCCGGAAGATTCTTATCGATCTGTTCAGTAAAGTTTCTCCTGAGATAGCAGATCAGCTCATCTACACGCTTGATGTCGCCCATAGACTGGGTCCGCGCTCTGAAGGAGCTCGCTCGAGCCGCCGAATCATCGTGCAGTTTCTTTCACGCAACGTCCGAGATCAGATCTGGAGGGATGCCAGAACCGCCGCCGTCCTCAAAGAAAGGAAAATCCGAATTTTCGAAGACCTGACGCAAAGCACCAAAGACGCCCGGAACAAACTCTGGCCGCTTGTCGAGCAAGCGAGAAAGGAGGGGAAGAGAGCAGGCTTCAGAGGCCCCTTCGCCTATATTGATGGTAAAAGGATCTCTGCTAAAGATCAGTTTGGCTGAATGATGCTGTGGCATCCTCGTCGAAGTTTCCGTGCACCAAATGACTTTTCTGATACTCACGGGTAAACACGAACTGCACCGCGGCTTGTTTGCCATTTTTTCCCCTGACAGGATGGATAGACTGTAGACTTTGTTGTATTGAGCTAATTGGAATATGGAACCAGAAGGCTTAAAGGTACCGTTACTTATTTTGTGTCATTTCACGAGCTGGATCCTCAACTCAATTTTTACTTTTATTTTGGGACTTACTCGTGTAGGACATTGGTCATAAATATGGAATATTTACTTTTGAATCCATCTTTTTTTCTGTTTATGAGAGTGAGTGCTCGTTTGGAAGAAGATATTACATTCTAGTGATTAAAAGATGAACGAAAGAACACGGAAAATGATAAAAGAAAAGAAAACAAAAAAGACTTTTATTCAAGCCCTTATACTCATCATGTTGCAGAGTTAGGCGAACTATCGCTTTTTTCTGTTATTCGAGTGAAGTTTTTCTGTTCTAATTGATATCTTGTTCTGTACCTAGTTCTTTAGGTATTATTTTCTTGTTTCATTTTTATGTCTTTGTCTTTGTTTTCTTTAAATGCCAGGGGTTTGAAAAATAATGTCAAAAGGAAGGCTTTATTTTTATTTTCTAAGAGACACAAAGTCGATTTTTGTTTTTTTCAAGAAAGTCACTCTACATCTAAAGATGGAGGTCACAGTGGGGCAACAAAATATGGCTGTCACACGGGTCAGAATACTCTGTGGGAGTAGGGATTATGAAGTATAATTTTAATGGTAGTATTCTGGAAACCAGTATCGATCCTTCAGGTCATTTCCTGCTAATGGTAGTTGTTGTCAGTGAATTCATAGTGATCATTGTCAACATTTATGGATACAATTCTGTTGCTGAAAACTGTACGTTCTTTAACATGCTAGATCAAAAACTTTCATCTGCATTAGGGAAATATCCTACCGCCTTTCTGAATTTAGGTGGTGATTTTAATATGGTAATGAATAACATGATAGATCGACACCCTCCAAGGAAAGCAGCTTCTTCAAATTCAAATCTTATTGCGTTTATGGATAAATTTGATTTAGTCGACATCTGGAGAGAAATGTATCCGGATGTAATTCAGTACACCTGGTCTAACAAAGACCGTTCAAGACAATCCAGAATCGATTATTGGTTGATCTCTAAAACATTAAGAAATAATAATATTTCTATTAATATTAGCAACAGTCCACTGACTGACCACAATGCCATTTATATTTCGGTTAATTTATCACAAAATAATACGATTCAAACTTCTAAAGCGTTACTTTGGAAATTAAATAATTCCCTTCTTAAATATGAAAAGGTCAAGCAACAGATTGATGAGTTAATCCGAATTTACTGGAAAAGGGCCGAATCAGAAAAAGCTTATGGACGTAACTGGGAGCTTCTAAAATATGAATTAGGAAAGTTCTTAAGAAAATTTGGAAGTAATGTAGCAAAACAAAACAGATTAATCGAAGATGATATTCTTTCACAACTGTCTGCTTTATCACTGAAAGAACCATTGACAGATACTCAAAATACTGAATACTCCAAACTACAGAATAAATTAGATGAGCTGTATAGAGCCAAAGCTAAGGGAGCCTATGTTAGATCCAGAAAAAAGTGGCTGGAAGAAGGAGAGCAAAATTCAGCCTATTTCTTCAGGTTGGAAAGATCCAATGCTATAAATGTCTCTATTGATCGTCTCCAAACAAATGATGGCGTTCTTGATAATCCTAAGGAAATAGCTGCTTTTTGCTCTGATTTTTATAACAACTTGTATACTTCAAGATATTGTGATAATTCAGCCAAATCCTTTTTTGACTCTATTAGTCAAAACAAAGTTATTTTATTAGAAGATAAGGAAGCTTGTGATAGCGATATATCTCAATCAGAAATTCTACAGGCAATTAAGAGCTTAAAAAATAATAAAAGCCCGGGCAGTGATGGTCTAACCGCTGAGCTATATAAGATGTTTGATGAAAAGTTATCTCCTTTCTTACTAAAAGTGTTTGAGGAAAGTCTTGATCTGGAAGCACTTCCACCAACCATGACACAAGGAGTCATTACTCTGATACCCAAACCCAATAAAGATCGAGAATGTCTAGAAAATTGGAGGCCTATCACCCTATTAAATAACGATTATAAAGTTTTAGCTTTAGTTCTAGCACAAAGAATGAAAGATGTCCTTAGCGTTATTATTGACGAATCACAATCAGGTTTTATGGAAAAACGTCACATTATGAATAATATAAGATTAGTCTTAGATCTGTTAGATTATGAGGATCTCGTCCCTAATGACAGTTTCATGCTTTTCTTAGACTTCTACAAAGCCTTTGATTCACTTGAACATAAGTTCATATTTCAAGCTCTTGCCAAATTTGGGTTTGGAGATCACTTTTGTAGAGCCATCAGAACACTATATAAAAATAATAATAGCGCTATTAAATTAAAATTTGGCACCTCACCAAGATTCAGTTTGTCACGTGGAGTAAGACAAGGCTGTCCTATATCTCCATATTTATTCTTACTTGCCTCTCAATTTTTAGCCCTGCATATTTTCAATAATAACTTACAAGGTATTTCAATTGACGATAGACAAATTCTAATTAGTCAGCTCGCTGACGACACTACTCTGTTTCTGAATGACGCTTCCCTGTAGCTTTGCAATTGATCGAGTCCTTTTCCAGAGCTTCAGGTCTCTGTCTAAACATCAACAAATGTGAGTTAATGTCAATTAAACGCTGTGAAATTCCCTCTATATGCAACATCCCTGTGAAAATCAAGTTACATACTTAGGTATTGTCATTAATAAAGACCAAAAAACAAGATGTAAACTAAATTTTGACCCTTTAATAGTGAAAACACAAAGAAAACTCAATATGTGGCTGCAGAGAGATTTATCAGTAAGAGGAAGAATTTTACTGTCTAAAGCTGAAGGATTGTCTCGACTGACTTATGCTGCTCTTTCCTTGGAGGTTGATAAAGGAACATTAAAAAAAGTTGACAGCATGTTAAACAACTTTGTTTGGAAAAATAAAACTCATTATATCAGGAAATCAGTAATAATGAATCCAATAAAACAAGGGGGACTGGATTTTTTAGATTTTGCTACCTTAAACAACACTTTTAAAATTAACTGGCTCAAGTATTTCCTTAAAAACCCCTCTTCCCTTTGGAATATTATCCCCAATTATATTTTCTCTAAAGTTGGTGGCCTGAATTTTCTTTTACTCTGTAATTATAATGTCTCAAAAATCCCTATCAAACTTTCTAATTTCCACAAGCAGATGCTCTTGGCCTGGTCCCTCATATACAAACACAACTTCTCTCCACACAAATACTATGTATGGAACAATAAGGATATTCTTTACAAGAATAAATCACTTTTCTTCAAGGATTGGTTTAAAAAAACAACCTTCTTTTAGTTGGACAGCTTTTTAACTCACAAGGCAGACTTTATAATTATTCAGATTTTTTACAGAAATATAATATTCCTGTATCTGCTGATGAATATGCAATTGTTTTCAATGCCATTCCTTCTGGTGTGTCTTCTCTGTTGCAAGGTACTGCATTTCCATGGTCATGTTCTTACTCTCTGAATGTAACTGACACAATGATTGGAGGTGTTTGCTTTTCTGCAGATCGTCAGAAAAATAACTATAAAATCAGAGCTCTCTTCCAGGCTGAGATAACTACAATTCCCTACGTAATACCACATTGGAATAATATTGTGGAGAATATACGTTGGGAGAAGGTATGGACCTTGCCTCATAAGTATCTGCTTACCAATAAAGTAAAAGAACTGACATTAAAACTGATTCATAAATGTTACCCGACTAAAGTCTTTCTTAGGAAATATAAGCCTGACATTGAAGTGAACTGCAGTTTTTGTCATTCTTCTGAAGAAGATTTCATTCATTTGTTTTGGCAATGCACCCACACAGAGAAATTTTGGTCTGATTTTTTGGTGTTTATCCAATCTTATTTTGTAAGTGACTTCTCATTTTGTTTTAAAGATGCTTTGTTTGGATTATTTGAATATTCTAAGGAGAATACAGAAAAATATTACATAATTAATTTGTGTTTTCTGTTAGCTAAATTTCACATTCATAAACAAAAGTTTACTGGCTCTAAACCTCTTTTTTCTTTGTTCAAAGTGGACTTGGATAAGTATGTGGAAACTATCCAACGTTCTGCTAATTTGAAAGCTATGAAAACTGTATCTCTGTATTCATCCTTTGTGCCATCTTAAGATGTAATTTTATTACATTATTATACATTATTATATTATGTTACCCTGGCAACAAGTCTTGTTGTTTTTTTTTGTTTTTTTTTGTATGTTTTTCTTAATTTTATTTTGTCTGTAATTGTACTGTCTTGATGTTTTGGATATCTGTAATGTTTAATTAAAAAAAAAAAAAAGCAAAAAACAAAAAAAAAAACAAAAAGAGATGTGAAGTCCCGATCTGAATCAAATGATTCGCGGTACGCGATCCGATTGGGGCTCTTAGAAAGTGAATCATTTGCGACGCAATGGTTTAACTGATTCGGAATTTCGAAAAGCGCCAACCCATCACTATACGTGGTTTTTAAAATCATTACAAGCGATGTCGAAATTCGAAAATGAATATATATATATTTTTTTCTTTGCTAGTGAATCGCTTGAAATGAATGATCGAAACCACGAGTTTGAATCAATCGGAGCGGTACCAGCGTAAATGACTCAATTGATTCGGTTCATCTGTTCCTCTTTTCGCGTCTTCAGTCATGTTTACAGGACACTGTCAGTACTACTACTGGCTTAGCTCTTTATGACATTAAGCGAAAAAATGTTTAATTGTGGAGTTTTGCTTGAAAATATGTGCTTATTGAAAAAATTCCACATTTATTTCATAGATACATTGTCTTTAAATAATTCAAACCATTTTAAACTACCTCTTCAGTCAAATTGAAGTACTTGAACTAGAACAGAATAAAAAAAGAGCCTATATTACTTTGATAACAAAGAATTTCCTTTGCACTATTTATGGTTTTGTCAGTCTATTTTATTGTTCAAAGACATGGAAGAGTTTGAGGATGACACTGTACAAAAGATCATTTGAGGGGAGGTTGAGATACAAAACTATTAAAAACAGCAATCGCAAGCAAAGTACGATCTTAAGGGAAATCTGAATGGACAAAAGCAAACAACTCATGGTCGACTGTACATGGATTTGCTGGCTAAGCTGTACAAATGTAAATACAGTTTAGTGTTCCAAGAGCAGTGCAATGCTTCTATTTACAAAAATATTACACTGACTTAACCACTTCACTTCAGGCCAGTGGCCGGTTAATTCAAAAGATGGAAAAGTAATAGGCATGAAATAAATATTGCGGACAACATCTGTAACAAATGGGAAAAGCCTATAAAGATGAATAAATAAATTATTGCCCCATCATGCTTGAGAACAGTGTTTTTCCTTAAATAGATCCAGAGTGCAGTCATACAGTCATCACCTACAGTATCTAAGCAGCAAGAGCGTCAGACATACAAAGCACTGCAGTTACTCAGTGTTGTCCAAATGAGATCACTGACAAAAATGGCTTGATATTGTTACATACACCATGATAATGTTACATATTTCACATGAAGTGCATAGCCTACAATGTTATTTGCATTTAAAAGTTACGAGCTCCTCAGTGACAGATTGGTAGATTAGTGTGATTTATATAATTTAACTAAAAATATCACTGATTAGCTTCCTACAGTTCTAGTTCACAAGTTTACATACACCTGACAACTGTTTCAAGTTAACATTTGTTGCAGAAAAAGACAGTTTAAACACTGCATTGCTATTCCTGTAAACAATAAATGACACAATGAGAACTATTCAGGTCCACTAGCAGGAAAGATCAACCAATTAGTGGCTGGACAAAAAAAGTAAAATGATTTTAAAGCAAGTACTCAGGGACAGCCTTTGTCTGCTCATCATTTTTGAAAGAAAAACTTAAATATATTTAGTTTCCAGTTCTAACAATGCACAGAGAGCAAAAATGCAATATGTATATAATAGACACAGCAGCAAAAATGTCTGAGCATGGTGACAAAACAGATACAAAGAGTGTAGTTGTTTAAAAAGAAAAAAAAAACAAAAAAAAAAGTGGCTAAGTAATGTGGTCAATGTAGTAATTTTTGTGTTCTTTTTTTCAGACTTCAACCACTAAGTGATGCATAAACCCAGCCAAATAAGCTCACAACTGCTAGAGTGTCAGCGAAAGCTTGTTAATGTACACAGGTAAGATGAACCATAGAACAGTGTCTGTTATTTCTCATTCTCTTGGAAAATTGCAAGGAACACACCACTATAGCAATAAGGAAGGCCATAATTAAGACACACAACGATATGACCCAATGAAATCTTGCTTTCATCATAAACTCAACTTTCAGGATGTTTCAGGTTATGTTTCCATGCACTTTTTTAACAGTATTTATGAGCGGTAAAACATGTTAAGGTGATCAAAAATGCTAATGTGTACATCACTTGTTAGTGCCAGTGAAAAGAAAAAGAAAAAGAAAAAGAAAAAAAAAAAAAGAAATTTCATCAACAAAATCTGATGAAACCATTACCTACTTCATACTCATGCATGACAAAAAGAAAAATATATTCACATTCACAAATTCCACCTTTAAGTCCACAGAATTTGCTGTGCGTTGAAGTACTTCTTGCTACAGTATCAGTTATTGACAGAACATTCCACAGTAGAGCAACACAATTGGTCCATTTGATGCCTGATTCAGAAGGTGGCGTCATACCACGCGTAGCGCGAGTATGTATTAGCAATGCGTAGGTTTACATTTAAACACTGGATGCGCAGAAGACGTAAGGAGAATAGTTCCAGTGATGGTGATTTGCCTTTGAGTCTGTCAGACAGTCTAAAAGTGGCTTTTCCAGTTCAAGTATATGGTGAGACAATTAGTGTTCGGCGGCTTTTTTCCTCACAGTAGGTTATTTAGCAGGCTGGAGTGAGTTATTCGATCCTGTGTTTTCCAACCATTACTTAAACGGGGAATTAGTAATGGTGTTTATGTTAAATACATTCACTTTGGTAGATAAGAATGAGAGCTGCATTAAATAATTTGCACATCTTCAAATATATCATGCTATAGTGCCATTTCAGCTGGGACAAAGAAAATAAGAATATTTGCTTTCTATATCAAAAAACAAATCTTCATTCAGCTCAGCTATCTGTCATTCTGATTGGTTTATTCCACAAGCATTTCTCATATGTATGATTTCTCACAAAATTTGATATGTGATAATGATTCACCATTACCGTTTCCATGCACGATTGTAAACATGGAGAAATGGCATTATTAGAGCTCTAAAAACAAATTACTGTAAATGATCACAAGGCTGTCTGAAATAGTTTATCTTGACTGATTAAATCATAGTTGCCATATATACACTACCAGTCAGAAGTTTTTGAACGGTAAGATTTTTATTTGTTTTATTTATTTATTTTTTTAAAGAAGTCTCTACTATTTACCAAGCCTGCATTTATTTAATCCAAAGTACAGCAAAAACAGTACAATTTTGAATTAAAATGTAATTTATTCCTGTGATTTCAAAGCTGAATTGTTAGCATCAAGTTCAGAAGAACAGCATTTGTCTGAAATATAAATCTTCTGTAACATTATAAATGTCTTTATCTTCACTTTTGATCAATTTTAAAGCATCCTTGGCTAGATAAAATATAAATAATAATTTTAATTTCTCTAATTTATTTCCCAAAACGAATCAAAGAATCCTAACAAAAAATGTACTAAACTATTTTAAATATTATTCATAATAATACTACTACTAATAAAAAAATGTTTCTTGAACAGCAGATCAGCATATTAGAATGATTTCTTAAGGATCATGCGACACTGAAGACTGGAGTAATGATGCTGAAATTTTTGATTTGATCACAGGAATAAATTACATTTTAAAATATATTCCAAATGAAAGCAGTTCAAAAATATTTCACAATACTACTGCTTTTGCTGTTTTTGGATCAAACAACTTTCTTTAAAAAAAACATTAAAAAACTTTTGACTGGTAGTGTATCTATTTTTGATTTTTAGTTCTGTTTAGTTGACTATTATTCTATGCAACTCATTCTGTAAGAAGACATCTTTTAATATTTTCTTTGTGCAAAAGATTTGTGGGTGAAATCCATTCTAATATACAATTTTCCTTCCCACCTGATATAGCACTATAGCTGTTTTAATTCATCGCAACATCAGTAAATTAAAATTTGAAATACAAATTATGAGTATTCATTACTGTTTTTGGTCTTATTTACTAGACATGCACTCGTAACGGCAAGAAACTCGTTATCTACCAAATGCCTTACGAACAGGTTAACCAATTCTAAGAAGAATTGTGAAACTCAGTTTCTAGTAGGTGGAGTACAATCACTAGCCACTTCAGATTCTTGACAATTGGCCATCCTGTCTCCAAGCCTTAATGATAAAGGAGTGTTTTAGCTGTCAGCTGTGATGGATTCACACACTTAGTGAGTGTAGTGAGGTGTAGTGGATCTCCGTTTGGTCATGTTGCAGTCCTGCTAGTGTTTCTATAAGTCCAGCACATGGCGTGGCCCTGCCTGGGTCACTGGTGCACCTCGTTCTCAATAAGGCTGTCCTCTCCTGATTGGAAATCACCCTCGTTCACTGCCTCCTCATCCTGCGACGAACCCTGCCCCTCCTCCTCGCCACTTCCCGCCTCGTCTGTGTTTGGGTCCTGTAGCACTTGGGCGACGTACGTCTGCTGATGTAGAATAAAAAAAGTGAAGATGTAAAGTGAGGAAAAAAAAAAAATCATGTGACAATATCCAATTTTGTTGATGCTAGATAACTACTAGGGGTGTAAAAAAGCTTTCTTGCTCATTATGATGTGCGGGATGCTGACATGTGTATAAAAACTTACCATGGACTTGACAGGTGGAGATGAATCGCGTGGTCGTCCATTGTCCACACCGTCCAAGTCGATCTGTAGAGAATTCAAGAAGATCACACTGCCGTTTAGATAAAGATCTGGGCTTGGTTTTATTTAAAAAGAACAAATAAGACAGACAGAGCTGTTTCTGACCTTGTAATTGTGCGCACTGAGGTATTTGAAATGACCAAAGACGACATGGGAAAGGCAAACGATGATGGTGATGATCAAAACCACAAAGGTAAACATTGATGTTGGAGCAACAAAGCCTTTAAAATCAAGGAAATCAAGAGAGAAGAGAGCAGGGGGGAAAATTCTATTAGAGATATAACCATTATCAACCTTGTTTTCCACTAGGCCACAATACTGTCCAAGTACCAGTGAGCAACATTTCTGCCTACTGAGTGTGCCTATGATGCCTAAAAATGCCATGTAGGTAGGCAGCTTGCTAAGGTTTAGAATAGATCTACTAACAATTCTCTTACCTGTACGGACAGTAGAGAAGAAGAGCAGCCAGAAAAGGCAAAGGATGGGTGCTGCCACCACCTGGTTGACAGCTCCAGAGTGAATTTTCTTATCCAGTTTGGAGGGCAGGTAGGCATAATACATGTTATACCTGTCCACCAGGTGCTTCAGTAGCATGTACATTAGTCCTGCAGACAAAATTATAGTCAACCTGTTTAAAACACACCACTACGATGCAGGAATTCTTTACAGTTCTTCGGTGAGAAATGTCACTCACCAAATGGTACAATGATTGGACAGGTGATGCTGTAGGTCATGACTACAGTAAAGACGTTCATCATCCAGGCGTACGCAGCTCCAAACTGGAACTCATAAGCTTGATGCTATAATGAAATTGGAACAATGCATGAATTAGAACATGAGTTATTGGCTGAGTGAAATTAAATTTTCTCAAAAAACTTCACAGACCTTTTTCACGTTGCGCCTCTCGGCAGCAGAACGTGCCAGACAGAGCCGGATCATGTACATAAGAAAATAAGGGATGCGTAACAGGTCCATGGCGTTACCAATGAAGGCAGACGCAATGACATAGTTCACAAAGAAAGCTCCATTATCTGGAAGGAAGACACACCTAACAGAGGAAAAAAAAAAAAAGAAATCAAGCCATATGTATTGAAATAACAACCCCTGTTACACAGGATTTTAGAGTTGCAAATCCTCTCGTGGACTTACTCAAATCGGACTTTTGCCTCGTCAAGGAATTTCTTGTCAAAGAGCCAGCGGAAGAAAACGTCCAAACTGCATTTTGGAAAAGATTGTGAAATGTTTAATACAAATGAGAAATAGGCAACAAGGTAAACACAACTAGGACAAAAAGTTTGTGTGTTCTCCATTTTCTATAATCAGAAAGAATCTTTTTGATGTGAAAATACACAAAAAGGCAATATTTGTATTGAAAAAAAGATTTTTTTATTTGCAGTCAGTGCTATTTAAAGCCATTCGAAAGGTTAAGATGGGATATGTATGTAAACTGAGTGTTACAAAATACCTGCTCAGTCCTAGAGATGGCAGCAGCAGAACCATAAAGATGAGGAAGGTGTAGCATTTGTGCATGGTGGTTCTGTTCTCTCCAGATCTAAAGAAAAAAGTCATGTATATTTTGAGCTTAGGACCACCAGAAAGTGGTTTAGGTTAGAAACTCTAACTGATGAACAATTCTAGGTGATTAAAAATACATGTATATACAGAATTTGGCATTGTACCGTGTCCAGTGGGCCTCAAAGAAGGCGGAGTAGTAGACGATGGTGGGGAGAAGGGCCGAGAAGCACCACAACAGCAGGGTGGGGAAGAACTGAGTGACGATGGGGTTCTGGAGGTACAGACATGAGGGAAGGAAAGGAGGTAATGAGATACAGAATCATGATCCAATAATCACACTGCATTGGGTGCTCATTTACACCCAGTCTCCTTACGTTCAGGTACTCCACGGGTTTGGTGACGTTGAACTTGTCCATGGTGGAGATGATGATGGCAGGGGTGGTGAGAAAGAAGAGCAAGATGAAGAGAAAGCAGTTGATGACAAAGCAGCGGAGCCACCATTTTAAGCCACCAATAGACAAATGCTCCCTGTGAAGAACAAGGTACAAGTCACGATTTATATAGCGAATTAATACTATATGTATATGCAACAAAATGTAACAATATTATCGTCCAGCTCTTTATATGAAGTTGAATATGCCAGTATGCACACAAACATTAACATCATGATCTTCTCTAAAGCTACTCTGAAACAATGTGCATTGTGAAAAATGCTATATAAATGAATTTGACTTGATCATTGTCTCCAAAAACAGCCCACGGACCCGCACATCTAATGCCTATTGCGTTTGAAATGGCAAGCCCTAGTCACTATCATATATCAGTGATATGCATTATAGATCCAGTTCTGAATGAATTATTATTGTGGTATTATCGATTTTAGATTTACCTGCATATAAAAAAAAACTAACTGTGGTCCGTCTCTTCCTGTCTAAGTGGGTATTTCTTGGCCAGAATGAGACAGCAAAGTGGATCCTGGTTTATGTCCAAAGACTAGCTCTGAGACTAGATCATAATGAATTCATGAGATTTAAGATGAGGATTTTACCAGTAAACATTCTGTGGATCTGGAGCATACGTGACTGTCCAGTTGTACGTGCTGAGAAGGCTGCTGAAGGGAGAAGACTTTGGGTCTCGTCGACAGTGACAGCCGTGACACTGACACGCATTGAAATCTTTCAGGATTCTGGGAAGGGTAAAAATCAGGTTAGTATTATTTTTTTCTTCTGGTAAAGTATTGTGATGGTAACATGATAATATCAGGTAATACCACGACACTGAATGATCATAATATTCATGTGCAGTTTCACATGGTACCACAATGATACTTTTTGGTTAGCGTTACAAAGACCAAAACGTCCATTAGACTTACAGGGCTGTCGTTGTTTCATTCTGGAAGGTAACAAAAGCCATTCCCAAAGGTTTAGTGTTGACTCTCTCTCGTTCTTTTCTGTATTCTTCCTTCAGTTTGGCCTCCAGCTTAGTGTAGTAGTTCACAGCATCTTCCTGCACGAATGGATTAACATTAACATTACACAATTTAGACATCACTACTAAAATGCATTTGTTACATTTTTTTTTTTTTTTTTTTTTACTAGAGTCTGTATGATATTCTGGTCTCTAGATATGGCTTATGGTGGTTATAAAAATCTGACTGATTTACGTTACAAGCTATCAGAATTTCATCTTACTTTTTGGCCATATAAATATCAACTGAACCAAACTGCATATTTTTGCTTAGTTTGGGCCTCTGAATAAAACTGAGATCATTTTTCCTCCTCGAGTATGAGCTCAATATTCTTCTGTATCACACTATATGAGCCATACAAGCCTAGTGTATCAAATAAGATACTCAACAAAAACACATACACTACCAATCAAAGATTTTTAATGTTCTTTAAAGAAGTCTCTTCTGCTCACAAAGCCTGCATTTATTTGATCCAAAGTACAGCAATAACAGTAAAATTTTGAAATATTTTTATTATTTAAAACAACTGTTTTCTAGTTAAATATATTTTAAAATGTAATTTATTTCAAAGCTGAATTTTTAGCATCATTACATGCTTCAGAATCATTCTAATATTCTGATTTGCTGCTCAAAAAACATTTATTATTATTATTACATTGAAAACAGCTGAGTAGAATTTTTTCAGGTTTCTTTGATGAATAGAAATTTCAGAAGATAAGCATTTATCTGAAATAAAAATCTTATAAATACTGATCTTTGGATCTTTTGTTTTCAAAGAATCCTGAACAAAAAAACAAAAAACAAACAAACAAAAAAAAAACAAACAAACAAAAGTACTCAACTGTTTTAAATATTGATAATAATAATAAAAAAATGTTTCTTTAATAGCAAATCAGCAGATTAGAATGATTTCTGAAGGATCACGTGACACCGAAGACTGGAGTAATGATGCTGAAAATGTAGCTTTGATCACAGGAATAAATCACATTTGAAAATATATTCAAATAGAAAACAGTAATTTTAAATAGTAAAAATATTTCACAATTTTACTATTTTTGCTGTACTTTGGATCAAATAAATGCAGGCTTGGTAAGCAGAAGAGACTTCTTTAAAAACATTACTTTTGACTGGCAGTGTATGCAACCTTTTTTTTTTCATGTCAGGCTTTACACTTTAAAATGACTGTCCCTTTGGATACTTTTACTTAGAAGTCTAAGTTGGCAATTAATCAAAAACCTTCCTGTTTTAAGCTTTGTACACCTGGCAGTTAAGTGCTTGTTTTTCCGCCAGTCATACTGACTACATCATTACATATAGCGTCCAGCAGGGGGACATGATGCGCTACAGAAAAATGACTCTAGTGACAAATGGGAAATCTGTTTATCTAATAAGGACGCTTGGGAGCTGCTGAATAAACCCGTGCTGATGTTGAACACGTCTCACAGCAGCAGAACGTACATCATCCTGACTGTAAATATAATGAAGCGGAACTACAGGCAGCACACAAGACAGAGAATGTGATATCCTGACTGTGTGTCTGATGGGAAAACGTTGTGTATTCGTGATGACATTTCTGAGATATTTAAATGTGAAGTGAAATGCATGGGGATTCATTTACTAATGAGGGAGCTAGGAATCCGCTATTTATCAAAACACTTGAGAGGTTATAATGCATGTGATCTGACCTGCTCGCAACCCGTGATGATGCAGCAGCAGAGGTGGCCGCAGGGTTTGGGGTTAATCATAGTGGGGATGTGCTCTTTGGCCATCAGGTCTGTGTAGAACTTTTTGCTGCGTTCTGCCTTTTTCCTGAATAAGACAAAGTCAAGAACATTGGATTAAGCTTGATTGTGACATTTTAGTTACAACATCCATTAATAAGGTACAAAATAGTTTAGGTTCTTTTTCATCAAAGGGTCATTGAAAGCAGAATGTTGTTCAGAAAATACTGTTTAGTTTGACCTCAAAAGGTCAGAATAAAAAGGAGTGGTTTTATTTGTTTATTTCAAAGAGGCCTGCAATATGGTTTAAAAATAGGTTTGGGTGATTGTAATTCTGTAGGAATGTACATTAAAAAACAAATTTGTACCTTATTCATAGAAATTTCCTTGTATAGTGTACTTAAAATGGTGACTGAAACTAGTCTAAGCTTGTAATTTGTACCTTACCTTTCAGACTCCAGGGACATAAGCCTGGCAACATCGTAACAAATGCGAGCATCCAGAACTACGCAGTTTTCATATGCTTTCCTGGATATTAACACAAAGGGAGAAAAAAAAAAAGTGTAAGAGAGATAGAACTCCCATGAGAGAGACAGGAAATAGTTCTACTAATTCCCACTTTCTGCTTTAACATGGCACAGGAACACAGTGGTAGTCTTGCAGGAGCCAGGCTTTAGTATTGTCTGGCGCACACTGTACTTTATGCTGGCCAAGAATGGCTCATTTAGACAGGAAGAAACTGGCCGACATGTAAAACGACCAGCCATTGTTTCTTTTTATGTGATGCATAAGGGTGAGTAAATCGAAAATCAATGGTACCAAAAATAGTAGACTGGCATGCAACAAATTGGTAGGCTTTTTAAATAATGACACAGCACTCTTTGTGCAACGGCGTACAGTGCACACAACACTGAAGACATTAGTGGAATATAATGTGTACACTATGAATTTCAAAATTTCCATTTATCCTAAAGTAATAGGTGTGGGAGTCTAAACAACAGATGACTCTTTTTCCAGTTGGCTGCATTAGGACAGACTGCAATATACTTTGAGACTGAAATCTGTTTTGTTTGTTCTATTCTTCCTCTTTGTCCTCTATCTACACATCCTGCTTTCTATTTCTCAATCGGTTTGGTGGTCACTCTTGTTCTAGGAATCCTTGACCTAGAAGAAGTTAAAGACACGTATTGTCCTGACACATTCTTTAGCAGTAAATGAGATTAGATAAACTGAGTGGATGGACACACTGAGCATCTTGTAGCCACATGACCACTTTAGACCACTTAAAACGAAAAAATGTTTGTCATTGTCTTACATGAATCACGTCTCCGGATCAAGCTCAAATTTACTGTGCGGATTGGGAAACCTTAAAGGAGAAGTCCACTTCCAGAACAACAATTTACAGATAATGTACTCACCCCCTTGTCATCCAAGATGTTCATGTCTTTCCTCAGTCGTAAAGAAATTGTGTTTTTTGAGGAAAACATTTCAGGATTTTTCTCCATATAATGGACTGATATGGTGCCCTGAGTTTGAACTTCCAAAATGCAGTTTAAATGCAGCTTCAAACGATCCCAAATGCGGTTGTAAATGATCCCAGCTGAGGAAGAAGGGTCTTATCTAGCGAAACGATCGTTATTTTCATAAAAATAATACAATTTATATACTTTTTAATGTCAAATGCACATCTTGCTAATCCTGACCTCTGTTTTTTCTGGTTCATGACAGTTAGGGTATGTCAATAAACTCCCATCTCATGTTCTCCCTCAACTTCAAAATCGTCCTATATCGCTGTTTTACCTTTTTTGTTAAGGGTGTTTGATCTTCTTTACATGTTCACTTTGCAAAGCCTGGGTCGGAACTTCTCCAGCGATGTAGAATGATTTTGAAATTATTTTTGAAGTTGAGGGAGAAAATACGATCAGAGTTTTTCGACATACCCCAACTGTCTTGAGCTAGAATACACAGAGTTCAGGGAGAGCCATTTGATGAGCATTAGACAAGCGTTTGAGATTAAAAAGTATTTAAATTGTATTTTTTAATAAAAAAAAAAAAACTGATCGTTTCACTAGATAAGACCCTTCTTTCTCGGCTGGAATCGTTTACAACCACATTTGGGATCATTTGAAGCCGCATTTAAATTGCATTTTGGAAGTTCAAACTCAGGGCACCATATCAGTCCATTATATGGAGAAAAACCCTGAAATGTTTTCCTCAAAAAACACAATTTCTTTACGACTGAAGAAAGAAAGACATGAACATCTTGGATGACAAGGGGGTGAGTACATTAACTGTAAATTGTTCTTCTGGAAGTGGACTTCTCCTTTAAAGGGCCAGTCCACCCCAAAATGAAAAATCTGTCATTATTTACTCTCCCTCATGTCATCCCGATTTGAGTGACTTACTTATGCAGAACACAAAAGAATATCCAACAAATGGTCCATCAGTTTACTGAATTTTTTTCTTGGAATGTTTCACAAAGGAAAGCAAGTCATACAGGTGCATAAATTACACATTTTATCCTTACAGCTAATGGAAAGCCAGATCCTAATTAAAGGAGTAGTCCACTTCCAGAACAAAAATGTACAGATAATGTACTTACCCCCTTGTCATCCAAGATGTTCATGTCTTTCTTTCTTCAGTCGAAAAGAAATTATGTTTTTTGAGAAAAACATTTCAGGATATCTCTCCATATAATGGACTTCTATGGTGCCCCTTAGTTTGAATTTCATGAACCAGAATACAGAGTTCACATAGAGCTGGACAAGATAAGTGTTTGAGGTTAAAAAGAATATAAATTGTAATTTTATTTAGAAAATAACTGATCGTTTTGCTAGATAAAACCCTTCTTCTTCTTCTTCAGCTGGGATTGTTTAAAGCTTTTTGAAGCTGCATTAAAACTACATTTTGGAAGTTCAAACTCAGGGGCAACATAGAAGTCCACTATATGGAGAGAATTCTGAAATGCTTTCCTCAAAAAACAATTTCTTTATGACTGAAGAAAGAGATGAACATGTTGAATGACTAAGGGGGGTGAGTACATTATCTGTAAATATCTGTTCTGGTGAACTACTCCTTTAACATTGTGACATAGAATGAGTATTTCATCAAAAACTTACTCAAAATGCTGCTTTATTTGACTCTCTTCTGCATATTTTGCAATCCCGTTAATGAATAAAGTGCGTTTCACCTGTGAAAGGAGACAATTTGGAGACATCAGAGTTTATTTATTATCCTTTCAACCATAATATCGATCAATGCTCTATGTTGATCCCCATTAACAGAATGTTTCAAAGCACTAAACTATGAACCTTAGTCGCATTTCATTTGACGCCAAGTATGAGTCTGTGAAGAGGCAGATGCACAGTCTGTTTGCATTGTTAGAAATTATGAAACAACCAACCAGGTTTACACTGTTTGCCTATTTATCTGTTCACATTATCCCACGGTTTCATAGACAAGGCTTAAACCTAGTCCCAGACTAAAATGTAAGTCTGAGCTGTTTCAGTTGAAAAAAAAACTTGCACTGACTGATCTTAAAATATGTCAGATTGATTGTTTAGCCTTAAAATGCACACCAGTAATATTGGCATTTATAAAAACTACTTAAATGTCCTAATTGAAATATGGCCTAATCCTGGCTTAACCTAAGCCCTGTCTGTGAAACTGGGCATATAATATTTTTTTCTGGAACAACCTTTTATGTGCAACCACTTTTTAAAATTTTTTTTTAGCCCAATCAAGTTTCACTTTTTTTTTTCCATTTTAAATGTCCTGTTTCACTCCTAAATATGCTAGATTATGCAAGTAAAGTGGGTTGCAGTGCGACGTTTACTCTGACTATGGTTCATAGCTCTCTCTCTCTCTCAGGGAAAGTGAAATTTCTGAGTAATGAATGTGGGTTTAAGTCAAAATCTGAAAATAAAGGAATGTTGCTGGTTCAATACAAATTGTGGTTACTGTAAGGCACTTAAAACCGAGATAAAACTTTAAAATCGGCCAGTGTTCCGGGCTTAAAAGTAAAAATGCGATGCTCATATTCTGTTATGATTACATTATGTGTTAAAGGATATTATGCCAAATATGCTGAAGATAGGAACTTGTATAGAACCCAGAACATTTCTGTGCAGTTTTCTCTGCTTACCAAGTCGTCTTCTTTGTAGTGCATCTTTGACGTGTGTCTCCTCATGCTGTACACAGTCAGTAACAGATAGAAGAAGGCAAATGTAGTGTGCAGCCATAGCAGGTTATTACTGAAAGAGAGCAAAAACAAAGGGATGATTCATTCATCAACAGTCATTCGGGAGTTATTTTAGTGTCACAGATATTACACCGGGCTTACCCAGAATTTAAGTTGGCTATTGTAGTTCGCCCAAAACTGTAGGCATTATCTTCTGCAAGAAGAGAAGACATGAAACGGGTCATAGGGAATCTTTAGTCATATAAACTACAGGAAGCAAAACCTGAATGGCAGCGTTCAGATGTGTAATCCTAGATAACTCATCCTCAAACTTTTCTGACTCACCTAATAGGTCTCCTGAGAAGTTGACGGGCAGGACGATGCCCACAGAGAGCACGCCCACCACCACCAACAGACCAATGATGTGCCGCTGGAATGAGAGGTAGTGCACTGAATCCTCACCACACTTCTCCCTGATCTCATCATCTCTGTAAAGGTGAGAGAGATTTGTCAGTATAACAAACATTTTTAGCCACATGTCTTAAATGCAGGGTTCATACAACGTGCTTAAAGTGCTTAAAGTACTTGAATTCGTCTTTTTAAAATTTAAGACCTGGAAAACCCTTGAAAATAGCAATATTCCTGAAGAGGTACTTGAAAAGTGCTTGAATTATTGAAAGACAATGTGTCTATGAAATAAGTGTTTAATTTTGTCAATAAGCACATATCTTTTAACGCAAAATTCACACAATTAAAAAAAACATCATATTTAAGTTAATGTCAGAAAACAATCGAGCTAAGCAACTAATAGTACTGGCAGTGTCATGTAAACGTGGCTGAAGATGCAAAAAGAGGAACAGATGAACCAAATCAGCTGAGTCATTTACCGATCCGATTGATTGAGCCTCGTGACTTCGATCGTTCATTTCAAGCTATTCACTAGCAAAAACCAGATGAAATTAAAAGAACCATTCATTTTCAATTTCAACATCTGCTTGTAACAATTTTAAAAACCACACAGTGGTGGCTGAAACTGAGCTTTTCAAAACTCTGAATCAGGTAAACAATTATGTCGCAAAATGATTCACTGTTTTGAAGCGCTCCAGTGGATCGTGTATCACAAATAATTTTTTTCAGATCAGAACGGGTTTACGAATCATTTCGCAAAATGAATGATTTAAATCAAATGTTTTGCGATACGTGATTTGAAGTCCCGATCTAAATCAAATGATTCACGATATGCAAAGAAATGAAGGTTCATTAGTCAGATAGGGATTTCAGAGCATGGATCGCTTGAATCATTTGGTTTAGATCGGAAATTCGGAGCGGGTTCACAAATCTTTTGCTTTAGATTGGAACTTCGGAGCGCCGAACGTGGAATCATTTGATTTGGATCGGAACATCGTAGCGGGTTCGCATATCTTTTGCTTTAGATCGGCTCTACGTAGCACGGATTGTGAATCGTTTGATTCAGATTGGGACTTCGGTGCAGGTTCGTGAATCATTTGTTTCATATCAGGATTTCGGAGGATTTCTGATTCTGATTTTTCTGATCAAACCGTTAAGGCAGTACAGTTAAAAAACAAAACAAAGAAAAAAGAAAGACAGTTTAAATACACAAGTGAAGACACAAGTGAGATCTCTGGTTGAAGTCCTTGAACATCAAAAAAGTTCATTTGAACTGAAATTTCATTTGACAGTATCTGTACGAACCCTGTACATGGGTAAATGCCATACTCAAAAAGCAGTACACAAAAATTAAACCCAACTGTAATGTATTTGTTATCATAATTTTTATTATCAAAGAGAAAAGAAAAGGGGGAAAAAAAAAAAGAAAGAAAATTTTTTGAAAATAATTTTTTTTTTTTCAAGTCTTTTGAAATTTTCTATTCTAGTCTTTGTTCAGTTTTGGTAACAAAACAAAAAATTATTAATAAATAATAAAATAATGTATTTATACAGTATTTCATTAAACAAGCACAATATTTAGTTCACAATATAAACACTAAAATGAATTATTTGATGAAAAATCTGATTATGGTGTATAACAGTGAATATAAAACAATATCATATAATAATGAACTTTTAGCTTTAGTCTTTTTATATAACAACTGAAATAATCTATGGTAGTATCTATCCTACTTCCCATTCCCTCTACTTCTAATTTGAAAAGGACCCTGGGAACCGCTGACATGTAAATGTGGTTTTCATGTTAACATACTGATTTTTTGTGATCAACAATCCAATTATTTTGTAATGAGTTGTTTTAGCATAGTTGCAATAATTAGGAAGTCTTCATTTCAGTACTTACAGTATGTTCATAAAGTAAAAGCAGTAAGGACTCACTTTATCCTGAAGATGGCAGTGAGCCAGGCACAGAAGCCCTATAACAGAGACAACGAAAAGAACATCACATTCAGTGCGCTCTAACCGTCGTCTGTCAGTCACCTCCACATTCAGAGACATTAACAGTCTCTAATGCAGTTTGAGGAGCTGTCAGAGGCTGCGTAGGTGCACGTGACACCAGTTTACATAAGTGCAGTTATTCCAGATCACAGCGGGGAAGGGAGAGGCAAACAAATGGCTGTCAAAAGGCGTTATGTGTGTTATTATGAAATCCACAGGTGTGTGTGCATTAAGGGGGATAGAGCTATAGTAGATGGCAAGAAATTCTTCCTGCGTGGGCTTTTCAAACTGTGTAAACATGAGCGTGAGAGTGAATACGTGAGCATGGAAGACAAAGGGTATGTTCAGAATGGCAAAATTGATAGCACCTTTTAATACGTCTGTAGCATGTATACTGTGAACTCTATCCAGAGAGCGATTTCCCTTTCAAATAACTCATGCCAGGGCATGCACCTCTCGACTTGTCATGTGCTGCTTTGACCTTCACATAAAGAGCAGTGCAGATATAGCCTTAAGGTCTGTACACAACAAGGACGATAATTAACGATATCTATAACTGTAAAGCTTTAATAACCATTCTAATTTTATGAGAATACCATTATATAACTGTATAACTATAATAACAAGCCAGTGTTATTTTTGTATAATTTATACACTACTACAGTTTTTGTAGTTTTTGAAGTTTTTGAATTAGCCTTACTTTTTGTATTGTCCCTTTTAATTTTAGTATTTTTGTAAGTGTGTTTTTGTCATTTTATTTAATTTCTATATACACTGCCCTTCATTAGTAAGATTTTTCCTCTTTTTAAATAATACTCTTATGCTCATCAAGGCTGCATTAATATTGTGAAGCATTATTACAGTTTAAAATAATGGTTTTCTATTTTAATATATTTTCAAATAATTTATTTCTGTGGTGCAAAGCTGAATTTTCATCAGTCACTACTCCAGTCTTCGGTGTCGCATGATCCTTCAGAAATCATTCTAATATGATGATTTTTTACTTTTATTATCAACGTTGGAAACAGTTGTGCTGCTTAATATTTTTTGGAACCTGTGATTCCTTTTTCACGATTCTTTGATGAATAAAAAGTTAAAAAGAACAGCATTTATTCAAAATAGAAATCTTTTCTAACAATATAAGTCTTTGCCATCACTTTTTATCAATTTAACACATCCTTGGTGAATAAAAGTATTAATTTCTTTCAATAAAAAGAAAGAATAAAAATTTACTGACCACAAACTTTTAAATGGTCATTTATATTGTTACATAAGATTTCTATTTTAAATAAATGCTGTTCTTTTTAACTTTTTATTAATTAAAGAATCCTGAAAAAAAAAAGCAGCACAACTGTTTTCATCACTGATAATAAATGAGCATATTAAAACGATTTCTGAAGAATCATGTGACACTGAAGACTGGAGTAATGATTAAATTCAGCTTTGCAGGAATAAATTACATTTTACAATATATTCACATAGAAATCAATTATTTTACACAGAAATAATTTTTCACAATATTATTGCTTTTTCTGGACAAGCATAAGAATCCTTTAACTTCTCACTGATCTCCAACTTTTGAATGGCAGTGTAGGTCTTATTAATTTTGATTTTAGTTTTAGTTATTTTAGTTATTTAAATGAAACTAAAAGAAAATGAGAAATTATCCATTGACAACTAGCTGAAATAAATTAACTGTCAAATGAAACAAAATAACTTATTTTATGCTTAGGTTTTAGTTAACAATAATAACCCTGATAATAACACAGAAACAATATCACTAGAATCACTTTCAGAACTAATTTTGCTAGTAACTTATGAATGCCAAAAAAATATTTACAGTAGATCAATTTACCATTTAGAAATGTGCATAGAATATCTAATGTTTAATACTATATTTTGATTAGTCTCTGAAATTACAACTCAAATGTATCTAGAAGTTTCTATACGGCAAACTAAAGCTTGATGCCCATTGAATGCTGTTTTACATACACGTTTTAACATTTCAGGGAGAATACAGTGTAAAGTGAAAGGCTGCTAGCATTCCATTCTGAACTTAGCCTTATGTATCCACACTGACAACCTTGCAAGCTACTTACGTTGTCCCTTTGGTCAAAGTCGACCGAGCTGGACACAGAGGTGAGACGCTCGTATCGGGAGTCTGCAGGCGTCTGCATGGTGGAGGCCACACTGAACACAAACACACATTATCAGACACGTGCCCTCAGAGCACAGCACTCAAGCTAACACAGAAGCGTACAGTCACTTAATGGCATGCCACTTCATTCAGCAATAATTAGAATGAAGATTGTAGATAATGCAAGATCTGTATAATCATGTTAAAGGACTAGTTCATCCCAAAAAGCAATATGATTATTCACTGAAAATCTACAGATCTCTTTTATCAAAACCTAATATATAAAGTTCTCAAAAACATGTATATTGTGTGTGTTCCTCAGGCTGAGTAAATGGCAACATTTTAATTCTGGATGAACTAATCTTTTATTAAACTTTATCTTAGCATCTTCACAGGTTCAATTCGATGCAAGCTTATTAATAAGTGATGGGCACTTCTAGGCCCTCCAAGCTCAGGTTACTCCGGCTACATCAGGCCATATCAAGGCTAACCACATGTCAGGCATGCAGCAATAAGTGACTGTGCGAAAAAACTCAAACACAGAGTTAGCATTAGCGGTTGAGAGGCGATGCACACAAACTGTTCACAAAGAGACTGCAGTAAACCTAGAAAGGAGAAGAACATGCAGAGATAGGAGCATAAATTTAGAGTTGATTAGAGCCAGAGTGTGTTAAACAGAGAAAGACTCATCAAGAACTGGGCAGAGATACTACTAGGAGATGATACAGTGGCCTCTAAAAGCTATACTTGTACTTAAAGCATACAGTATGAACTTCAGTGCATTAGGTAACAAAATATCAAATGCATTTAGCTTAGAAGTGAGGGCATGCTGTCAAATAAAATTGACAAATGCACATTTACATTACCAATCAAAAGTTTTTGGACAAAAAGAGTTTTAATGTTTTTAAAGACTCTTCTCTTTATCTCTTTATCTCACCAAGCCTGCATTTATTTGATCCAAAATACAGCAAAAGCAGTAAAATTGTGAAATATTTTTACTATTTAAAATAACTCCTTTCTATTTGGATACATTTTAATTATTTATTCCTGTGTTCAAAGGTAAATTTTCAGCATCATTACTCCAGTCTTCAGTGTCACGTGGTCCTTTAAAAATCATTATAATATGCTTTTTAAGAAACATTTTTATTATTAATATTATCATATACATTAGTAGTACATTTTTTTAGGATTCTTTGATGAATAGAAAGATCCAAAGATCAGCATTTATCTAAAATAAAAAAAAATTTGTAACATTATACACCATACCATTCAAAAGCTTGGAATCAGTACATTTTATTTATTTTTTCTTTTGGGAAATAAATGATAGAAATTGCTACTTTTATCAAGCAAGGATGCTTTAAATTGATCAAAAGTGATAAAGACATTTATAATTTTACAAAACATTTCTATTTCAGATAAATGCTGTTCTTCTGAACTTTCTATTCATCAAGGAAACCTTCTACTCAAAAAATTCAACTCAGCTGTTTTCAACATAATATTAATAATAAATGTTTTTTGAGCAGCAAATCAGAATATTAGAATGATTTTTGAAGGATCATGTGACTGAAGTAATGATGCTAAAAATTCATCTTTGAAATCACAGGAATCAATTACATTTTAAAATATATTCAGATAGAAAAGTTATTTTAAATAGTAAAAATATTTCAATTTTACTGTTTTTGCTGTACTTTGAATCAAATAAATGCAGGCTTGGTGAGCAGAAGAGAGTTTTTTCTTTAAAAAAAAAAAAAATTAAAAATATTACTGTTCAGAAACATTTGACTGGTAGTGCAAATATGCCTTAAATATTAATACAGGGGCCAGTGTACGTGTCATTCTCTGGCTACGATATTCACAAACATTGGGACGGATTCTACAGAGGACCACTTCTACAGGGCACTTGGAATAAGTATGAATCCTATCCATTTGTCAGTTGACAAAAACAATCAAACAACATGGTCAAAACTAGGTCTTCCATTTACAGAGGGGTTCTCTATGTCACCACAGGATGTTTTACCTCTCCCTGTAAGCCTCTTCCCTGTGGGACCTATAGGGTGCTAAGACCCTGGCCAGAAAGTGCACGCTTAAAGGAACGAAAACATATTATTCAAAGGTGAAGTGTGTAGTTTTTGCAACTATCTGTCCAACTCCAGAGTATGCTATAAGTAAACCATGTGTAGTTTGACTTTCTGAAGAGTTCAGCTCATTGCTGCGTGCAAAACATTGCTCTGTTTGTTTTAAAGTGGTCCAACTTGTGTTGTGAGTTTGGGACAGGACTACCTGTTTATCTGGAAGACGATGATGAGAAAATGTGGTAGGAGAGTTTCGTAAATCTGTTTGGAAACATTTGCATGCAGAAAATACACAATTCACCTTTAAGAGACACCAATCCAAAAGAAACACAATTATATTTATTAGTTCAGGTAAATGTGATGAGTATCTTGAGAAACCCTCAACCAATGGACTCTAGGAAGGAAGTAATTTTAAAAAAGGACAATACAAAGAAGTAAAAAGAGTTAGAAACAGTACATAGTGAACAAAATCACCCCAAATACTCCCGACAGAGCACACAGCAGAAAAAATGCCAGAAGGTAAATTCAAAAAGCAGACACAAGGCGTCCTTGGAAGAGAGAGCTGAAGTTTAAAAACAACACATACTATTCCTGCTCGTCCAGACGCTGATAGTGCTGATTCCGCCTACGGCTGAGGGAAAAGAAATTATTCACGTTCATGCTATTAGTCAAAATATGGTATCATTCATTTCGAGAAAGAACATTCTATTACTCAGCCGAGATGCAATGACAATAGTAACTCAAAATTTCCCTTGCGCTTTTGTTGGCCCATGCAAGTTATTACATGTCATAAAATCAAACCTTTGATGGATTTTGCATTCTTAGTCTTAGATTGCACGTGACTGTTTTCTTTTTTATTATAAAACAAAATGAAATACAAAAATACATATAAAAATGAATAGTTTTAGATTATCTTTCTGTAGTTAATAGCGTGTAGATCCAGGTTTGTTGACAGCTTTACAGTTCCACATTACTTCACCACAAACTTCACACTTGTAAACTAGTAATGTCGGCTTGACCTGTTTTTGTAAGCAACATTAATCTGTGACATAAGGAAACGCTTCTACACAAGAGACAAGAGTTTTAGGGACGAAAACATGGAAAATGCCTTGGGACAAACTCACGTACATGTGATAACAATGGTAGGAGTGCAGTAACTAACTATTGAATTATTGAGTAAAAATGTAATGCGTTGCCAAGTTGTAACAGGCACTCCGCTTCATGATTGGACTTCTCAGGGTTTCACTCTTGAACTTTTATGACATTTAAAAAGAGAACTGAGCAGTCATAATGTGCGCGTTGTAATTCAGGGAAATGTTTATGGAAGTAAATGTTCAAAACAGATCGACGAATGTAGGATGGGTACACACACAAAAACCCATTACATTTATTTTAGGGTTGACACCTCCTTAAATAATCCTTAAAAATGGCTAGATGCCACCCAAGACTTGGTCTTAAAATATAGTGACTGGATCTGACTCAAGCTGAATCAAACATGGAGAGCAGCTTTTGACATCTGTGTAGTAAAAATGTGACTGTTGGATCTGACAGAACAAAAAAATGATAATTGAGATGCCCGGAATATAATCACATCTCGTGTGCACTTACATGCCGGTCAAACCGGTTTCCAAATCGAAGGATGCGAGTGTGATTGAAAGGCAGGGTCATATTACTAATCGAATAAGACTGGCTGAGCTTTTGCAAAGGTAGAAGCTTCAGATCCGTACAACCAATCCATTAGCTAAATCCATTATGCAGCTGCTGAGATCATGCTGCTGGCTTGCAGTGTTAAATGCAAGAAACGCACTGCTGCAGGATGCATTTTCTCTATTATTTTACCAAATCATGACTGATGAATGGAGTGCCCAGCTGTAAATATATAGTCTGACGATTTCACAAAATGTTACTCGGTGCAGGAAAGATGACTGTTTGTTTGGGGTTATGTTGGGGCTAAGAGCATGCTGTGATAATGCAGCCAGCTGAGGCCACAGTATACACGCTGGGAATACGGTTGTAATAGTGCAGTTGTGACAGTTTTATAGTTAGTTTTTATTGTACATTAATAAAAATGACTTTTTTTCAATATTACGGTAATGCAAATTAAAATTACTGCACATTACAGTCATGAGAATAATGACAGAACAGGTCTTTCTGCGAAATGGTAAATTAACTATTAAAGCTACTATAAATTTTTACCTGTCAGCATCAGAGACTAATGCGAGACGGCCATAATCCCACGCCACCTTCCTCAAGACAGAGAACACACATAGCAGCACCTGGAGATGCAGAACATTCACGTTACAGTCAAATTCCGCACATGCATTTAAACACAAATCCCTTTTTACAACACCACAAATATGTGACAAATAACATGCAAATCGAAAACAATTATAAAACTCACATTCCTAAAGTGCTAAAATTTAGAACTGCAGGAAAACAAGAACATAGCTGCATTTTTTGGAGGCTCAAAATACTCGTAAAGGTCTGCAGTATTTCACAGAAAGCTCTGCTGACATCCATCAAATTTGATACACTTTTACACATCCTCAGATACTAGTTTATTAACACTTACATTATGCATTTAGCCGACGCTTTACTCAAAGAGGTTTAAAATAGAGGAGCATTAGCAGTATGTCACAGAACCAGCAATATTCTCAGTATACAATGCCAAGTTTTTTTTTTTTTTTTTTTTTTAAATCACCAGATTAGGAAACAAACTAGAGCAGAGCAAAACAATTAGAGAATAGAAAGAAAAGGAATTATTTATTTATTTGTGTAGGGTTGTGGAGTAGTTAAGTGCCGGCAGAAAAGGTGTGTCTTCAACTGCTTCTTGAAACGTGTTTGGTATGTATCCACAAAAAAAAAAAAAAAAAAAAAGATTACATGCTGAGATACTAGCAATTGCTTTTTTGGATCCATAGCAAATTAATTTCAAGAACTACTTTACTATTGGCAACTGACTGAATTGTAAAAAGCGGGTGTTTTGCTTCCTTTGTTATTGGATATCCTATTAAAAAGTCCATTAACTACAACAGTAACCTAAAACAATAACTAAACAACGATTTTACAATGGGTTAACGCAGTTAGGGTTAGTGCCAGGTTGTCGGGTGTGCTGTAGAAAATTATCATAAACTTCCTATATCTATTATATTTCGTTATTATTATTTTAAATCAAATTTTCAAAAAATGTTAAGTGCAAGTGTCTGATCATAGATAATGCCAAAATATAAACTCTGACGACGCATTCTTTAAAAAAAAAAAACAAAAAAAAAAAACAAAAAAAAAAAACTTTTTTTTTTGGTGCTTAGTGGTGTGCTATGGGATTTTTTACTTTTTAAAACTATGCCGCAGCAGAAAAAAGGTTGGGAAACACTGGGCTAACGTTTAACAAAAATCCTCAATCGTGTATAAGGCAGGGAACGGGTATTAAGAAAGTAAAGATGATAAAGACTGATTCCATGTTGACTTTGAATGACGAACTCATGGCAAATGAACAACTGAAAATTGTAAGTTTGTGATGCTCACCAAGAAGCACATGAAGTCAAGGGCGAGTACGGTGGGCACTCCTCCGAAGGGCAGACCCTGGAGCACGGTGCTGCGGATCCGGGCCGAATAGCAAAATTCTTTGGAGCTGTTGGAGCTGGAGCAGCTGCCATTGCAGACCTCAGCACCTTTAGCAGCCACGACCATCATGAGCAAAGCTAAGACAACCAGCATCCTCAATACTGCTGCATACTGAAACTCCACCTGTTAGGAGACAAAATGCCTAGTGTGATGATGTCTATTTTAAAAGTTAATTGCATAATGATACAGATGATCCAAAGCTCTAATATTGATCACATGGGGTCTTTATGTGGAATGGAAAAAAACTGGCAACGTCCACTTTCATTGCACGAGTCTGTCATCTTGATTACTATCTTTTGCATTTTACAGAAGAAATAAAGTCATAGAAATTTGGAAAACAACATGAGGGTGAAAAAATGCTGACAGTATAGTCTTTTTATAGTGTAGTACTTTAAGATATAGCATTTTTAATAAAGATTTAATAGGCTTAAACTGAAATTTGATAGGGCTTTAAAAAGGCTAAATTAAAAGCAAACAATGAATCTGGCTCATGCTTTCTTCAGAAAGTAAAGAGAACGATTTTGGAAATAATCAGACAGGAAAGACCGGTCCTGGTAACCTATGAGAGAATGTGTTGAAAACACATCAACACACATCAGCCGGTGTCTAAAGGTGTGACTAAGCAAATTATGCAACTGCACGAAAGCGTTGCTGTGAGCAACTGAAAACAGATCTCTACATTAAAACATTTGTGGACCTCCAAGACTGTGCATGCTGTGCTCTGGCATGCTGCCGCTGACTCAACACAGACACATCTATATTCCTCCTACAGTGAGATCAGCCACGAAACGGCTTGACAATGGACAAACAGAGTTCAGTCAGTTCAAGCTCTCTCTCTGAAGCAAAATGTGTCAACTGTACCAAGTTCTTCCTGCGGGAAGAGTGTAAAATTGCCAGCCAATATTGTACCTTTCAAATATTAAAGAAATAGTTCACAGGGAAAAAAAAAAAAAAAGTTTTCTTTCTTTTGTGAAATACAAAAGAAGAAATTTTAATGTTTGCAATGCTTTTCCCCTTTTTTTCTAGTCCAAAAAGCCCCATATAAGCATTAGCAAAAACACAAGAAAAGAATGATAAATCTAAATCTAAACCTATATATATATATATATATATATATATATATATATATATATATATATATATATATATATATATACAAATAAAAAAGGTAAAACTTATAATGTCAATACTGCTAAAATGATGCTTTACATATGCAATCAAGTTAAGTGGGGTTCATTTGAACTGGTGTCTGCACTGCCATGGTAAATGAGGTTAAACAGATACTACAGTTTAATTCGCTTGTCATTTGTAGTTACATTTGCTAATATATTACACAAAAGAATGCAACGCAACATACAAGGCTGTCCAGTGTGGATTAATGTCAGAACCAAGGTTATGTTAACCATGACAGCAGGACTCTGACTTTTCCAATGGAAAATAAATACAGCATATAAGGGTGATGGGGGAGAAAAAGTCACATGCTGGGTTTCGTAACAAACCAAGTTCTGTGCCAAACCAGCTGAAGGTGAGGTTAGTCATAAGCATCATCTTTGACATCATATCACTTCTGATAACTCAAGGAAAGTAAACACTTTTAAAATCGCGTGTAATAGCGGAATTCCTGATTGGTGAACAATGACATCACCCTGCAAATACATTTCCACCAATCAGAGAATTCTGATAAGCAAAGTACCACAAGAACACTTTAGTGCCACTCACTTCCATTAATGACTGCAAATGATGCAAGTCAGTCTCAAATTGCTTCTTTTATTTTGCAATAAGCATAAATTACAATGGTAACGACAGAAATTTCGCCTGCCGAAAATTATTGGCCAAAAATGGCATTTTCAGTTTTTGGATGGATGCGAAAAACGGCTGAAAATATGAGGCAAAATATATATATTAGCTTTGTAGGACTTTACATTTGGATAACTTTTAAAAACCCCCAAAAACTAACAAAAATACACACAATCAGTTAAATCTGTTGCATAGATTTAACTACAAAATTGACATGTAATATTAATATAGTTTGTGTCCAATTTTATTGATATACATTCAATAAAATTGTGATTATTTTATTGGCTTGTATCTTTTAAATTCAGTGTCATTAAATGTGTTATGTTAAAAGAAAGAGTCTTGCAAAATTATTTTATATTATTAAATAAAAAAGTATAAGTACCAAGTATTTTCAGTTTCGGCTTTTGGCCAAGTGCATCCAGAATTTTGGTTTAGGCCCAGAATTTGAATTTCAGTGCATCCATAATTATATTAATATAGTTTCTGTCCAATTTTATTGTTATACTTTTTAAAAAAAAAAAAGTGTGGTTATTTTATCGGCTTGTATTTTTTAAAATTCAGTATCATTAAATTTATTGATTTAAATTAAAAAGTCTTACAAAATTATTTCATATTATTAAATAAAAAAGTATACTTTTTAAGTATTTTCAGTTTTTGTTGTTTTAGCCCAGAATTTTAATGTCAGTGCATCCATATATATATATATATATATATATTTATTTTTATTATTTTTTTTTTTTTACAGCTAATGAAAGAAAAAAAAATATTGACAGCCAATCAGAATCCATCCTGCTTTCAAAAGCTCAAGCATTTAAAGTACACACCAAAACTGCATTGTGCATTTATAATAAGCAGAATGATACTGAGCACCGGTGTGAACTCTAATACAGTTACCTTTCTTAGTGTGAACTGGGATCATAAACAAAGGCTTTTATAAAATCCCCATGGGAAAAAAGACTTGTGGGCAGCCACGATTACAATCCAAACTTCTGCAGTTGTTACTGGCGCACTTAATCACACTAAACAGTTGGAATTACAATTAAGATTAATGAGATGCATTAAATTTAACCATGTTAAATGGTTTTAATAAACCGCACATGCTAATGCATTGCCTTTGGCAGCCGTCGAGCTGTTCATTCTGTCTTGCCTGTAGACGTCAGACTAGGGACTCTAGGAGGCTTTGGGACAGATGGCTGGGACATCCACCCCGCTGCTGTTCTTCTGAACTCAATGCTAATGCCGAGTCATGAAAACAAACAGCGCATGACAGAAAACGTTACAAGCTTGTGACGGCCAAGCTCTAATAAAAGCATCAGGTTGCAAATGATCCATATTACAGAGAGCTATTCACAGAGAGCCCTTCTTTATTTATGTTCAATTAGACCTGCTGCCACATGGACAGATCTTGTGATTTCAGAACACATACTGCTGAGTCTGACAGCCAACAGTCTGAATATATATAGACAGTCTTGTCTTGACATCCTGATGTCGTAACGCTGAGCGCTGATAGACTGCTGCTCTTTCACCTGTTTTTCAGACGTCTGACAATGTAGTCAGCAGATCAATGAGAGAACTGATACTGAAAAGATCACTGGAAACTATGGCAAAGCACATGCCTTCCTGTGACATGCTGACACTTAAGTTCTGACCTCAACATGTTCGATGAGACTACAAACCACTTCTGACTTGTTTGTTATATTCAATTATTTATCTAGTTTATGATGTTGCTTTCATATTATCGATTGAGCAAATGGACTTCCTCGAAATGAAGAGAAATTATATTCCAGTCTGCATCCTAAAGAAACTTTTGAGCAGATGAGATTACCAGCATAAAAATCTGATGTAACATATTTCTCCAGCACTGCTGCTGAAACTCTTAATTTACAGCACAGCCTCATTAGCGCACGTATCATTAGAGTTGACTCAGCAAAACTCACATGATCTTTAACATAATTCAGGGTGTCTGCGAAAGTTCAACATCTCAGGCCAACAGAATTAATCTATACGAGTTCACAACACCTGCAGCATTTACTAATATCAGGGTTGGGCAAAACCGGGAATTAACAAACTATTCAAGTCACGAGTCTGAATTTGAATCGAATTGGCCTTAAATCACATGAGGCTGGAATGGCCGGAAAAGTCATTTAATTGAATTGTGATTCAGAGAATCTCAACAGAAGAAGTTAGTCACTGTCCAACATGTTTTGCTACAAGATCACATGACTAATTGTGCCTATTAGTTCTCTGATATGTAGAATAAATTATATTAACATAGGTCTCTAAAATAAGTCCAACACTGTCAAAACAAAGGGAATATTTCAGTACCACAAAATATTAATCACATTGTTTTTATATGTGACCCAGAACCACAAAACCAGTCATTCAGATCTGAATCTGAAAGCTGAATAAATAACCTTTCCATTGATGTATGGTTTGTTAGGATAGGACAATATTTGGCCGAGATACAACTATTTGAAAATCTCGAATCTGGGGGTGCAAAAAAAAAAAATCTAAATATTGAGAAAATTGCCTTTAAAGCTGTCCCAAAGCAAGTTCTTAGCAAAGCACATTACTAATCAGAAATTAAGTTTATATATATCGACGGTAGGACGTTTACAAAATATCTTCATTGAACATGATCTTTACTTGATATCCTAATAATTTTCGGCAGAAAAGAAAAATTGACAATTTTGACTCTTACAATGTATTTTTGGCTATTGCTACAAATATACCTGTGCTACTTAAGACCAGGTCCAGGGTCACATATGTTAACCTTTATTAAAATGAATACTGATAACAAAATCTAAAATATTATACAATAAACATAAACACAGATTTTAAACACTGATAACATTTATCAACATTGATCATTTAATGTTTCTGGAGATGTGTATATAATGTTTGAGTGATTTATTATAAAAAAATCAAATATTCTTTAAAAACTACACATACAGAAGTTATATAAATTTGTTTTAAAAATTGAATTTGAATTCTGCATCCAATTTCATGGTGTTGTAATATAATTCTGATTGGTGTACAACCGTGAATAATACATTAGCCTTGCTACAGTGACCTTGGAACAGTTCAAACAACTGCTAAAAAACAAATAAACAAGTGATTCCTACACTTGTCACGCTATCATTCTGCAGTGCTTACAAATACATCACCTTCATGCCCTGTTGGACTACACTTTAGAGTTTGGCTTTCATGAGACGGAGAGACAAATCGAATGCTGTGGATAGGAATGTGTCGCTCTGATAATCTGTTCTTTCTAGGGGTTGCTGGCCTCAAGGTGAAAGGAAACTGTTGATCATTAACCACATTACAAGAGCGAAGTAATACTGGCATCATTTCACGGCGCAAACAGCAGAGCTGTAAATAACATATTCTGACATCATTTCCAAGGTCAGTGTGATACCAATTCACAAATATTATCAGCAGTCTTCAATGGAATATTACAGTAGAGTTTGTTAAAGTGGAATGTGTTATACAAGTACAATTACTCCTTCACTGTCTTTTACTGTAGTATCACTGTCTGCTACTGCATTTTATGACCTATATCTACCACGTATTACCTGATCCAGTGCTGAACTCTTTTAACCTGTATTTCATTTTCATATTCATATGCCACATACCTTATGTCTGTTCTGTCTGAAAGTAAATGTGTCTTATGTTTTAGCAACATGATTCTAATCAGAATCATTTAAAAGTCGGGAACCATGTTCAAATAAATAGGACAGGAAATGACAGATGAAAGCTGATGGATCTGCAGATACCACACACGCTCCTCGAAAGTATTTCAGGTATTAAAAACACGAAACACTGAAATATAACCAAACAGAAACCAATACAGGAACAATGCAATTGTGAGATGCTGACTGTGATGACATTTTTCAGTTCAAATTATGGTTAGTAAAACTTGCAGCAACACAACAAAGATAATTCTGCAATGCAATTGCAATGTATTAGAGACTAAATGTACAACAGGGGTCAGTTGCATAAAAGGTTTAGACTAGTCCTAAAAAGTTAGTCAGCTAATTTTTTCTTTAAGAATGGTCAGAATATTTTTAACTAGTTGGCCTAAAACACACCTAACATAGAGGCTAAGTCTATGCATCTGGCTCCAGGTTTCTCTGAAACCTTGCACTCACTGTGAAGAGCAGTGATAAATTAAAATATTGGCCAGAGCGATTTATGAGCTGAATTTAGTGATTTTCAAATTATTCACACTGACCAATATTAAGTCAAAAGTTTTAGTTTCCCCTTGTGCTAGCTTCAAAGTCAATCGACAGGCTTGTCTATCAAACTATAGTCTGTAAAAGGCTGAAATGTCTGATTAAAACTAAACTGTCAGCTGTAAACATTACCATAAAATATATGGCGGGAACATTTTAAGTTTTACGGACTGAACTTAATCTTTATGTTGTATTCTAGTCCTTTTGACCTCAAGAGGATTTTCTTTTTCAGAAAAATGCTAGTTAATGTTATCACATTAAACTAAAACGTACTGACTTTGCTTCCCAATTTTTACATTTTTTTATTATGCTCCTAAATATAGCAAATATTGGATTAATGCTTTTTATCAACTTGTTTTCATTCAGTTAGCACAAGTGTTGTTTTTCCTTTAGGAACTGACTGATCTTAGGCCTCACTGAGTTTATGCACCTCAGTTTTTGAGTGAACGTTGCCAAATTTATCCACAAATACTGCTTTTGTTCACTCCAGAAAAACTAAGAGTTGCAGATCAATAATGGCCTACAACCAAACGAAACACAAAACCTGCACTAATTTAAAGAAGACAAAATGACAAAGATTGAGTCCAAGATTTGGTGATAAAAGCATAATGAAAGATTTACAAGCAGTTTCAAAGACTGGTCATTTTTGACTGGGAACATTTTCAAATGCAGATTGCTGATATGATGTTAATAAACCAAAGTACTATACTGTCTGCTTTGTACCTTCATAATACTGCCAAATGCCATATAAACTTAGGTGGTAAAAAGAAAGCCAAATGATGAAGGTGAATGATGTCAAATTAAGTTTTTTTTTTTTTTTTTTCACCACTGTAACTTACAAGATGACTTGTTATTTTTCACTATCACAAATAGAACATTTAACTATTTGTTGTCCCATTAGTAATAATAACAGTATTTTATGTCCCATTAGTAAAAAAAAATTTAGTGAATTCAGAGCTACTGTAAATAAGTGTTCATTTTGAGTCAGCAAATAGAGCATGGCCAGTCTTTCACCCTGGGCACTTTATATCAGTAACTGCCAATAACTACTGATAAAGCAAACCAAAGCCTGAGGGCAACATTACCAAGGCTCACATGGAGGCAGTGCATTTGAATCTGTTTGCTATACCATGCAAACTGTACATTCTCGTCAGGGAGAAGACAGGATGTGAGGTATGACAAATGGAACATATGGTGAGCCCCAGGAGCAGTTGTTGCCTTGCTGAGTAAGACCTGGTTGAAAGGAGCTTTGTAAGATCTGACGTTCTCCTCAGTTTCATCAAATCCAGCCAAGCCCAAAGGGTGAAATGCATTCTGACTCCAGAGACAATATTAAACTTGGAGTGAATCCTTTATCCTGTTGAAACGCACTGAAACGATTTTAAAACTGTATCCAATTTCAAAAAGCCATCTCCAAGACACCAATGAGCTCAATATATTGATTTTCGTTGCACTAAGCTGTGCCAGAGGCCAAACGCAAGGATCATAGAGCGGAGGAAAAAACATTGAGCAACCTTCTGCTACTATGACAGAAACAGAATGATTTGCCACAGGATAATCAAACTTGGCGGACTGAAGGCTTTGTAAAGTTTTAACATATCAGCAGAATACTAATAAACAGCTTTTTAAACTCAAGGCACAAAATAAAATGCTAAAGGTTAAAGGTGATATATTCTGAAACAGTAAAGCTACCATAGTTTAGAAAGTCAAAGAAACTACTTAGTACACAAATAACACAATAAACAACAATGACTTCTCTTTTATACAACTACAAGTTCATGCTTTTCAGATCTCTCTACACTAAAAAGTTGGTGATGAAACAGTTTTTACCTAGAAATGTCTAGTATTGTAAATTTCACAAATATTTACAAAGAAATGACAAGTAACATTAAAATAAACATGGAATTTTGAGTTAGAAAGACTGAAATCATAAATGGTTAATCATTCACAGCTTCAAAATTTCAGGGGTTTTCCATCTAGTAGATGTCATGACTGACACATATACATACATATATATATATATACTTCATTTTAAAATTAAAAATGCATCTATATATGTTCATGTATAAAGACCCAATTTATACTGTGAAAAATCACAATTAAAAAAATGAGTCAGATATAATTGGAAAAATATTTAATTTATATTACTTACATTATTCTGCTCACTATAATATTGTTAAAAGTATTATTTATATAAATCAACATAATGCTTTATTTTATCACATTTACTTACTGATTGATTTTGTTTATTTTATTTAATTATTTATTTAAATTTTCTTACAGACCCCAGTTTAAACCCCCTTCATTAGACTGTTTAATGCAGTATTCATATTCGCAGACTATAAATTTTAAATTCTAAAAGCTCAAATTTAACATAGAACATTGAATAACCTCTGGTTTAGATCCCTCCATAGAGCCCTAGTCATATTCCGAGATGGATCAGAATGTGTGTCAGTAGAGTACACCATAATCCGTCATGATGTTGTTGAGGATTGACACTAATCGGCAGATTAGCTATGCCACATATCACCTCAAGTACCTCAAACTCAATATTAACCACAGCAAATACCATCAAAATTTCGTAGACTTTCAGAAAAACAGCTGTAGCTAAAAAAGGTGAGGCTAATCAACCCATGCCGACTAACATCATAATAACCATGTAAGCTACAGACTGGCTATGAGACTATATCTAGTCAATATACAACAGGTAATTATGTACCAATCTGTCTTTAAAAAAACATACATATGAATAAAGTTAAATACTTAAGTTAGTTAGCTAAAGCTAATGCGCCCTAGCCGAACTGTTAGCCATTCAGGTGAGGTGATTTCTCATCATCCCGATTAAATTATTTAACATTCGTACACGTTTACTTCTTCTATAGCTAGTCAACACAATTATCAGACTGACAACGCTTTAACTGGTTAATTTAGACGGTACAAGTTAAGATAACTCACCTGGCCGCAGTGGTCAAAGCCAAAGTAGCTCTCGGCTAGCTACTTCTGTAATATCCCAAAATAACCGCAATAATCTCAGAATTCCAGGTCAATATTTCCTCAGAACGATTTATTAGTGCTCAGAAAAACAAAATGCCGAGGGTTAGTTCATCATTCAGTTAGCGTCTCATCTGTACAATACTGACACCCAACAAGCCCTAGCATGGCTGTGATGGGTCGGGCCGGTGTATGTGCGGTTGATAGGCAACCCACGAACTGTTTCTCAGCTGGGGCGTCGTCCAAGCTCGGCCCACTTCGAATTCTTTCGGTCACTTTCGGCTCCGCTTACGAAGCAAGTTCGGTTGGTGTTCGGCTTTAGTCGGATTTTCTCGGAATTGTTCGGTCACATTCGTTCTTTTAAACGACTTTGCCACCTGGTGGGGGTTGTTACGCACAAGTAAAACTAAAATTAGGAATCTATTGATAAACTTATAAATACAGGAGAAAACGTCTCTTTCTACAGCTATTGTTAATTTGAAGTACCCTATTGGGATGATTTTGTTTACACACAATACACAAAACAAAAGAAGTGCAAAATATTATAATAATAAATATCAATAAAATATGATTAATATAAGATTCCAAGTTTATAAAATAAGTTTAAATAATTATAAATATATAATATCAAAATTAGTGCAGTCAAAAGATTAATCGCAAATAATCGCATCCAAAGTATTTTGGTGTACATAATATATGTGTGTGTACTTTGTATGATTATTATGTATATATATATATATATATATATATATATATATATATATATATATATATATATATATATACATATATATATATATATATATATATATATATATATATACACTCACACACACACACACACACACATATACAGTATATATTTTGAAAATATTTACATGTATTTGAATGTATATATTTATATTCGTATAATTTATATTATATACAAATATATATAATATAAAAACATAACATTTTTCTTAGATACAGGCATGTGTGTATTTCCATATACATAATAAATGTACACAGTACACACAGATATATTATGTAAACAAAAACTTATTTTGGATGCGATTATTCGCGATTAATCGTTTGACAGCACTACATTTTTAAAAAGGGCCTCAACTTTTGAATAAAGTTGTAATATGTTCCACAACAGTGCATGCACTGCCCTCTAGTGGCTATGAAAACATATTCATCCTTCGAACACACTTATTTTGTAGAGCTGTCGTATCACGGCGTTTTCGGACCTTCATGAATATTTAGTTTTCATTTATATAATTTTAGTTTAACTTACAGCACACACAAATGTGAATCACACTTTGCATCAGCCTGCGTGTTGCCTGATGTTTTGAATGCGCATAAACAACCTGCCAACGTTGTCGGAGAAGGGGATTTTACAGTGTACCTATTTATTACAACAGAGTCATAGTTTTGCATGGCATATACTATAGACTTCAGGAAAACGGATCCCTTGGGAAATGTACTCCATTGTGGAGATCAAAGGTGTAAAGTGTGGATATCGCTGTGGCTACTGTGGAAATGTAGGAGGTAAAGCTTCATACGGTAAGTGAAGCTGCATAGTATGAAGTAAACACAAAACAAACGAGTAACCTATAACACACAAAAACCTTTTCACTTTCGTGTACATTTTTTGTGAATATGAGCAAGGCAAGTTACAGTATTTTATAAACCTTCAAAACCATAGTTTTGAATCTTAAATATTTTATTGCTTTTTTTATGGGGCTTTTACTGCAACAGGAAATGTACTGTATATCTTCCAGGAATAGGTCATGTAGCGCTAGAATCCAATACGGCGAAATGTTCATTAATATTAAGTGTATTCTGTTGACGTTGCTTCCTTGCCTTTTTGGAACGTCCAATCACATAACCTCATTAAAATTAATACTTGTGTTAGACTTCTAGCGCCCACCCACTATCGGCGGGGTTTTAGCAAGTCAGACCAATCAGGCAAGCGTACTGGGCGAACGTCATTTAGCTTACTTAATATTCATAAAGCAGGCCTTTCCAATAGTAGGTTTCGTTGAAATGTTTCTGGGCGCAGCTGAGTGAGTGTGGAAATGGCAGCGGGTGGATCATACAGTATAGTGGAGTATTTCGGGGGAGATGACGGCTATCGCTGCGGTTATTGTAAACATGAAAACGGCAATTTCTCACACGGTAAGTGGATGTTAATGTGTTACCGATGGCTGGTGGTAAATATTCAGCGAACTTACAGAACAGTTTAGGGAAGCCGGGTTTGATCAGTCTGTTTTGACTAGCGTTCAACGGTTGGTGAGCATGATTTGTCAATAGTTGAAAATGTTGAAAGTTTTAGTTTTATATAGTTTATATATAGTTCCAGATGGGTCGCTTCCAGTATTTCATTGCGTAATCCTTTAAAAACAGCATGATGGTGGATCTGTCTGGTGGATAGCAGACCTTGTGAGCTGTCAGCCAAACGTTTGCAGTTTGCAACTTCAAAGGAATATTTTTAAAAACATAGATGATGCAGATGATTTATTGATGTGATGGAATAGCAGAGGCCTGGTCATGTTTGTTCATCTCTGTCTGGACCAGTGATTTCCTCATATGTCCAGGTTTTGCAAGGGGTTTAACAGTCCAGATCATCCTTGTATGGGGGACCAGCCATCCTACAATCGACAGGCTTCTATACATTTATTTATGTATTTTAATTGGATTTTGGATAATTTATTTAGTCCTGTTTAATCTTTTAAAATATTTTAGTATTTTAGTATTTACTACAGAGTTACTGTATTACATTTTAGACCAAAGTCTGGTCAATTTTTGTATTTCCCAATCCCAATATAGTGAAAGCTTGTCTAGGGAATTGCAAAATGGTTTATGGTCTAGGTCATGGAAATAAGTGGTTTTATGTACCCTCACTTTGTTTTTACTACAGCCACATGATAATTTACATCAAAATGTTTCTTGATTCACATTTATAGTGATGATGATGCTAATGTTTACTGCTCACTGTACGAATGGTGATAAAAGTGGCGACGTAAGTAGATGAACAAGGATTGCGAGGCTGCAGTGTTGTAATCGTGGGAAAGTTAGGTATAAATAGGGGGCAAGCTTGTTTATGAATGAACGTGCTGGAGATTCCTGAACCTGGTAATCTGCGCCATGCCACATAATCTGGAAGACCGGAAGAAGCAAGCGTGCCTCTGATGGTAATCCTGAAGTGGCTGGAAGCTATCATGACGGGACTATTCTGGGAAGTTTGATTAGCAGCATACTTTGATTGTTATGATGGTCTCAGTGTCTCATATCTTTGGGAGCTCCACCTTTAACTGATACTATGGCCCATTTCAATCCTGCCAGGTAGGAGAATAGTTTGATTGATTGCCAAAGTATTTGAAAGTAAAAGCAAGTACTTGAACCTTGAAATAATGTTGGACAGGACCCTAATTTATTAATTGCAAATTTTATTTATTTATTTTTTTTTGTATACTGGGTTTTGCATGCCATAAAGTTGAGGTGTTGAAATGTAAGAGAATTTGATGATGTTGCAGTTTCAGAGGTGGAGCAAGCTGATTAAAAAAAAAAATCTAGACTTTTTTTTTTTTTTTTAGTTTGAGTATAAACTCAATCAGTCATTCACAGTAAGTTAAAGACATTAATGCACTTGCATCTTGGACTTGGCAGTAGTGCATTCATTGATGCACTTTTTTTGAGTAATGTGCACTAATGCATCATGAAAAAAAAGTCTGAGATAGTGAATGGGGTCAATTTTAGTTTCACCTTTTTAAACAATACAATTTTGTCTCTTATTTGCGCTGAACTAAAGTTGTGTGTAAAGCTGCGCATAACTTTTCTTTGGAAGGTATACTAACCACTTGTCATAAACTTTTGACTTTATCACTCTTCAGTCAGATGTATGCAACCGGGTTGCATTTTACCAGGCTAATGCTTAACCTGAAGATGGCACAGAGCCATCTAAAATTTAGGAGTGCATTAAAAACCTTTTGTTAGATACAGTTTATTTTGCAACCGAAATAACAATATTAAAAAGTTTTAATTATAAACAGACATGAATCAGACTCTTATTTTGAAATGTGTATGCTTTACTGTTGCTGTCCGCTCATTCATAAAGATGAGGCAGATAAATTATGTACTTGTGCAGTCATTTACTAAAGTAAAAGTAAGAAATTTGAAGTGTGCATTGATTGCGAACTGCTCTGAAAGTGTGAACCTTCTCTTTAAAACGTGTAGCACATTTATTTATGTAATGAAATCATTTTTTTGAAGTTTAATAATCACATTATGCTGTGTCATCATTCCCTGTTTTTACGTCCCCACTTAAAATGATAATTAAGATTTCATATATTTTTTTATCTTATGCTTCTAAATGCATTCTATGGTTTGCACACATCAATTTTTGTTGCAAATGCGAGTAAAATGCTTGCATTGTCAGGCTGTGTTTGAATGCTTTAATAAGAAAATGTTCTGAGTTGAGTTTCCTTTTAGTTATTTTACTTGATTATTATTGAATTGAGCATTCAGATGGTGTGTTTTAGCAGTACAGTAATAAATCAGACTTCAGATTAACTAGCACAGGATGTGGTTTGGGTACTGAGGTCTGGTTTTTTATGGCACAGACTGACTGTTGTATGGTGTGGTCTGGGCCTCAACTGAACTGTTTGCCAGTGATGCTTTTTTGATGAGGACATCATGCATTGTGTTTGAAATGATTACTAACCCTTCATCTTTCATCTTTTTAGGGCTTGTTTCTGTGCCTCAAACTAAATCAGGGGCTATTGTGTTGTGAAAAACAGGTGCCATGTATCAGCTAGATTAATGTATGATAAGTCAGGTAAAAACAAACCTCTTTTGTTGTGGTGGTCTGATTGATGTCGCTTAATGGGTCTTTCTGGATTGTGTTGGGTTCTGTTCTATTGAATTGTCTGTTTGTTTTTGCTCTGAGAACTATTGGTCTGGCCTGTAGAGCTTGAAAGAGAATGCCTGCTTTTTCCTGACCTAGATTCTGGAAGTATTTTAAATGTAATGAATTTCTTTTGTTAATTTACATTTACATTTTGTGCATTTAGCAGATGCATTTATTAGGGATGTGGCGAGATCTCGTGACGATATCCTCTTAAAATATTTTGCAGTGTTTACATTAGAGCTGCACGATTAATCCTTAAAATATCGAGATCTCGATTCAAACGCCTACGCGATCTTATTCCTGAATGACAGCGATTAAGCTATGTCTATTAGGACTGTTTCACATTGCGAGTGTCAGTGGAGCGTGAGAAGCACGTTTTGTCTGCCCATGTTAATGAATCAGAGGGTCGGGGTAAATGTGAACGCAGAAAGAGCAACACAAACAGTCTTTTCAACCACATTATAATAATTATTTATATGTTACGGACATTTAAATAACTGAAGTACTGGGATAAAAGTTTATAGTTTGGGTATAAACACTTATTGTCTACAGTAGCGATCAAAACGAAACTATCTTAACACTTGTATGCATAGTAATGCTTATCCTCATCCGCCAGTTTAAAAAAAGTATGTTATTGAATCATTCATTCAGGAGATTTTAATAGTCAAACAAGTCTTAATGAAGTGAGACACTGACTCCTTCATTGAATGTTTTTTGTTGTTGTTGTTGTTGTTGTTGTTGTTTAAATGAATGTATGTTTTTAAAAGACTTAAGCAATGAACAGTTTGTCAGAACCACTAGTAAATTGTTATTTTGTTATATCTTTTTTTTCTCCAGAATCGTGAGAGAATCATGGTCTCCAATTTATTAAAAACAACAGGGTTTCTTAATTTATCCAGAATCGTGAAGCTCTTGTTTAAATGTTGTTTATTACTGCATATAATTCATTAAAATGAATTCATTTCATAAAGTTCAAAATGCACCTACATTTTTTTGCATTTTGTCTTTTTCAATTGAATAAAAGACTATTTTCCTTATATATTTAATCACTGAGGATTTCTTAAGAAAAGTTTAAAAATCTCATCTCGTTCTCATGAACCCAGTCTCGTGTCTCGTCTCGTCTAGTCAAATAAGTGTCTCGTCAAACCCCTAGCATTTATCGAAAGTAATTCTCTTCCTAATTTAAATATTTTTTTCCAGGGAATTCCTTAATGAAGTGTTCTATACCTTAAGTCAGCTATAATAGGGATGTAATGATATTATCAATATTGTGATATCGCGATAGCAGATATTATCTATCAAATATTATTGTCTTGATATTATCGTGGTGACATGACGATATGAAATGATAGGTCAAAATATCTCTTTCAAGTGTCGAAATGGGAAAGGAGTATTGTAATTTTCCTACTGTAGTGTAAAACAAAAATAATATACCTATGAAATATTAATTTTCATTCATTTTGCAGAGCAATTCTTTTACAATATATGGCTATTACTGTCTTTGTTGTTGTTATTATTATATTCAAATTTGTTTGGCTTCCTAAAACAACAGTGTGAATGTAATTTAGACTGAGACAGGATACCACAAATAAAGTGTTAAATTCACAAGTAAATTCACTGACTTCTTTCTGATTCAAGTTTTCTTAGTTAAGAACATGGGTTGGAGCTATTAATTTTGAACTCTCAAAGTGCATTAGATAGAATAATTTATCTTTATGTACACTATTTTAATTTGTACAAAATGTACACAATTTTTCCAATTCTTCATTTGTCTTTTTTTTTTTTTTAATGTCACAATAAATATTCCATTATGGACTTCATATCATGATATTATCATATTGTGAGAGTTTGATATTGTTACATCCCTAAAAATTAAAATCAAAACGTTAAAAAAGTGCAAAATATAAAGACTTCCCTAAAATTCCTACTTTAAATCCTGTGCAGAGTCTCCATATATGAAACTGATTTTGAGCAGTAACAATCTGAGCCTTTCAGTAGCAAAACGATATTTATTGTTATTTCCTTTTTTTGTTGTTTTGTTTTTACATTTGGATTTATTTTATTTTTTTTTTACTCTCACCACTTTTCCAATATTTAGCGCTTTTCCTTTAACTTTTTAAGAGCATGATTTATTTCAATTTTATGTACTGGATTTTTAATAGTAATAAACTGATTGCGCTAACTATTCCTGCTGAGCAGATTTAAAGAAGCATTAGCACTCCCTTGTGTCCTCTTAATCTACCAACAGCCTGTTTACATTTTTGTTTTTTTTTGGTCAGTTTTGAGTAAATATTATGTTAAAAAAAAAAAAAAAAGGTCTATGTGTATGTCTCAAGTGTCATAATTATTTCAGCCTTAATCACACATATATCAGCCTGCCCTCTTGTTTTATTGATTTTGTCAATTCGTGTTGACAAATGTATACCAGTCTCTCATATACATCTTTTCGTCTTGTCAGTATTGTATGGTTTTAATAATTTTTCAGTCCTCGAAGTAGTGAAAGAAGTCTTTTAATCTGAAATTGTGTATCTAAGATCTCCTCAGTGTTTACATTAAATGCATTTTAGCTCAATCTAGATAATGAGACATCTTAACCTTCAGCCAAAAAGCAGAGGATTCTCAAAGCTCTGAGGACTGATGTCCTGTACGTGTCCTTGTGTGGGAGCTTAATTCTCCATGACGTCAAAGGAAACATTTCCCTTTCTGAATAGCGTGTGAGAAAAGAACAGTGGTCCATTTAAGGCTCGCTGTGTCTCGTATCTACAGTACACATGGATGTAACACTGGCATCAGATGCCCTCCTGTTGTGATTCTTCATCCATGCACGCACAACTTCTTGAGTGTTTAAGTGATCGTACATGTCTTTATTTAAGAGGCTTATCCTGATAAGTTGTGTTGTATCTTCTAAATGCTGTCATTCTCTCTCTAGGGATGTGGTCCCATACTATGACAGTGCAGGACTACCAAGATCTCATCGACAGAGGCTGGAGAAGGTGCTGATGTATTTTATTGTCTGACCTCTGAAATACGTTTTTTATAGTATAGTCTTATGGATTTAAATCGTGCCACATAAATAGATTTTCTTAGCAGTTATACATGAACAGGATGCAGTAGTCTGGTCAGTGTAATGAGCTTAACACAGTGACCGATTCAGACACACTCCCTGAGCTGTCTCACAGACCTCTTACAAGACAAATGGGTTTTCGTGCTCCTCACAGGCACACTGCCTGAGTTTCTTGAGGAAAGCATTTCAAGTCAATATGAAAACACATTTTAGAGCTTTTTTCTGGGTGTGATGTGATCTGTTTGAGTGAAGCAGGATATATTCAGCAAGAAAACAATGAACATTTTCAAATGAGTGTCATAGAGCCAACACGTGTACAATGGCAGGTTTATTTTTTTGAAAATGTTGAATAATAATTTATATAAAACATATGCTCATTTAAAATAAATGATCATTTATTACAAGAAGAATTGTGAATTTTAATGTACAGTTAGTAGTGAGCCCTGCATAAACAGCCATTAATCATGAATTATTGTTTTTTTGTTATGGCTAAATTAAATGTTTTTTCTTAATTCTTTTTTTTAGAAGTGGCAAATATGTTTACAAGCCTATTATGAATAAGACATGCTGCCCACAGTACACCATCAGGTAAATGAACCAAATGGTTTTTTGACTATATACACAAGTAACATAACAACTTTTCACTTTCTTTATATATTAATAGGCTGTTCTATGCTTTTCTACTTGTTTTATGAAGGTGCCATGCTTTGAACTTCCATCCGTCGAAGACTCACAAAAAGACCTTGAAGAAGGTGAACAGGTTCCTCTCCAAAGGAGAGATGCCAGTAGAGAAGCAAGATGAGGGACATGAAGGTGAGAGCCGTTTATGGTGATTGTGGTGTGGTGATTTAGGCCCAGCATTCACAAATAAATGTTATGATCCACACACAGGTCTCATGAAGCTGGATGCTATGTTGCTTATTTTGTCTGTGTTTCATGAACTAATTTGAAAAACCTTTTCATTACTTTGTATCTTTGACCGAAAATATCGTGATTTGCGTGTGTTCCTCAAACCGAAGAGGCCACATTATTTACTTTTGAGTTTGAGCTGACCAATAAATATTTGGGTTAAGTATTTATCTTAAGTTAATTAGCTCTGATATGGCTTGAAATGATGATTTATTTTTCCAACAGAGAATTCATAATTTCAGCATTTAAAGCAGATTCAAAATGAATGCGGCAGTATTTAATCATATTTATTTACAGTATATATCCAAGATAACAATATATACATGCAGTAGAAATATATTTTACACTGCCGTTCAGAAGTTTGGGATCAGTAAGATTCTTTAATGTGTTTTTTTTTTTTTTAAAGATGTTTTTTTTACATCAAGGCTATGTTTATTTGATTTAAAAAAAAAAAAAAGAATGTAAAAGTGTGAAATATTGTTACAATGTAAAATACAGTACCATTTTTCTATTTTAATATACATTTAAAATCTAATTTATTCCTGTGATCAGAGCTGAATTTTCAGCATCTTTACTCCCACATTCAGTGTCACATGATCCTTCAGAAATTATTCTAATATGCTGAATTCTTATCAGTGCTGCTTAATATTTTTTTTTGGAACCTGTAAATTATTTTTTCAGGATTCTTTGAATAAAAGGTTAAAAAGACATTAATAATTTTATTCAGCGAAGATGTGATAAATTGATACAAAGTGATAGCAATGATAGCAATTTACATTTTGAATAAATACTCTTTAACTATTCTTCAAAGTATTCTGAAAAAAGTATCACAGGTTCCAAAAAATAAATATTTGGCAGCACAACTGTTGCTGACATAGACAGGGCTCGACAATAAGGAGTGCCTGATGGCCCGGGGCCAGCGTGAAGGACGCTCGGGACAGTTGACGAATTTGTCACTGGCCCGATCGGGCCACTGCTGCATCCTAACGGAAGTTTATCATTTGCGCGGATTTTAAGCCTTGTTAATTTACAATGTCAAGCGATTACTGAGAGACGCGTCCCTGACGGACAAATAGCCTACAAAAGTATGTCAAAATACCCGTCTTGACGAGTAACTTTGTAGTTTTAACAATGTTTAATCTAATTTATACAGTGGAGTACAGATGCACCGATCGACCGGATATTTCAGCCGATCTGTGCTCAAGGCTTGCACAAGAACTGCATGCAATTATTTTTCAAAATGTCATGTGTGTGGAAATATTACGAACCCTTTAAACATCTGTTAACAGGCCAGAGATGCTGAAGACGAACGCAAGGAGGAAAAAAAAAATACTGTCGCAGACAGAGCAAGATCACGGTTCACAACGCGCGAGATATTGGAAATATTATCCTAATATATTAAAATGGGGGGTTATATTAATGTATCTCTGAGTGGAACTGACCGTTTTAAGTAAAGTTTACATGGCGTTTCCTTTTATTTGCCTCTGTATAATGCATTTAAAGTAGCTTTCCTAAGCATGACACTGCTTTGTTTACAGCGGTAGCCAAGGAAATGTAGGATCATTGTTATACATAAGCGCCATCTGCTGACAGAGACTGATGAATTTGCGTTCTTTCAGTCTGCTGTTTTTCCCTAAAGCATCTTTTCATTTGTAATATAATAATAATAATAATAATAATAATATAATTTTTGAACAACCAAGTAATGTTTGGACTTTATGTTTGTTAGGCTAGTAGGTTTTGCTGTGATATCGAAATTGGAAATGAGAATTGTACATTTGAATTCTAAATTTAATTGGTATGTAAAATTTTGGTGTCATATAAGCTTATTTATTAAAATAAAAGATGACATGGGTCAAAAACAATGATAACTGCAACAATTTATTGTCTGTGGCAGGGCCAGTGAAAAATTTGACCGGGCAAGTAAAAATCTGAACCACTGGCCCAACCGGGGCAGCAGAACAAATCCTTAGCGTTGAGCCCTGCATAGATAATTCTAATAATAAATCAGCATGTTAGAATGATTTCTGAAGGATCATGTGAAACTTAATACTGGAGTAATGGCTGATGAAAATTCAGCTTTGCATTATTGGAATAAATTATATTTTAAAGTATATTGAAATAAAAAAAACCCATTATTTTATATTGTAATAACATTTCACAATATTGCTGTTTTTTTTCTGTATTTTTGATCAAATAAATGCAGCCTTGATGAGCATAGGAGACTTCTTTACTGATCCCAAACTTTTGAATGGCAGTGTATGTACAATACACAAACAAATCATTGAATCAGATTTTGGAATCAGTTCTTTGAAATTGACAGGGTTTAATTGAAGGAATTAAACTTATCAACTCTAATGCTGCCTTTGCTGATGAACACCCCATTAAAATGGCTCATATTTTCACAGTGCTGCACAATTTTACATCGGCAGCAAATCATGTCTTGTTATATTTGATTCAGTATATTGTCCAGTCCTAATTTGAGCCATATGAAGAGTTGCATCCCCAAACCAGTATTTTCTGCAGGTATAGCCTCTGTCTGTTTCTTATATCTTGTGGTCTGGTCTGATTTGGTTTGCCATCCCAGGTTTGTTAGAAGATATCAAAGGTCGTCTAAAGCCTCTCTCTTCCATACTTCAGAGGACAGTGGCTATAGCTGCAGGAAAAACCCAGTCATTTTTGTCAGGTGCGCTTTCTGTGCTGTAGGCCAGACATTAACCAGACGCCCTTCCTGTCATCCAGGCATCTTGTGATATCTCGCCCGTATTTCACAGTTTTCTTCTCCTTTTATGTTTTTGTCCATATTTTGTGTTTCCCCGCCGTGCATGACTTGTTTATGCGGTGTTGTGTATGAGCAATCTTGTTAGGGTTTATGAAGTCAAATTTTGCTTGCAAGTTCAGTCTCTTCCCATCGAGACCATTTCATACCATTTAGACATGCATATGTAAAACCTGTGTGAGTGTATGTAAATGCACCCAATTCTGTTTTTCCTTTTTAAATGGTGTGCATAATTTGATGGTCCTAAGTAGTGCGAGTTGAGTGAATCCCTGTGGTAGACTGCATCAGAGGCTTTGTGATTATGGTTATCTTAAATGTGCATGTGTTGATTCTCTAGGAGAGCCCATGGACTCTGTGCATGAAGAAGGTATTCAACCACCTCCTCAAGAACCTCTGAAAATAGACCACAGTGAAGTACAGGATATCACCACCAGCTCAGACACAGACACCACTAACTCAACTGCACCAACAACGCCCAGAGAAGATGCAGCGCCCGCCCCAGCAGAGAAAACGCCCAATGCTACACCCAAACCAGGTCAGTCTCATAGAATGTGCATCTTTGACATGTCATTGGTTATACTTATCTATACTTGCACATTATATAGACAGTATTTAAGTATCATGAACTTTAAAGGGATAGTTCACCCAACAATGGGTGAACATACAAAAATACATTGTATGGGTCAAAATGATTGGTTTTTCTTTTAGGATATTAAGTAAAGACCATGTTCCATGAGGATATTTTGTAAATATATTTTTGATTGGTAATATGCATTGGCTAAGAACTTTATTTGGACAACTTTAATGGCAATTTTCCCAATATTTAGATCTTTTTTTTTTGCACTCTCAGATTCCAGATTTTCAAATAGTTGAATCTCCGCCAAATATGTCCTATCCTAATAAAGCATACATCAATGGAAAACTTATTTATTCAGCCTTCAGATGATATATAAATCTCAATTTTCAGGGTCAAATTCGTTCTTTGCGAGTTCGATTGATTCAGTCAGTGAGTGAGTCATTAGACTGATTCACCAATAACTAATATGTTTGAGACAGATTTTTGAGTGTTCCTGACCAATTCTTAAAAAAGAATTATTTCATCAATCATTCTACACTGGAAAGCCATTGGTGTTGTGTGCAAAAAGTGGTCCTCACAACAGAAAGATGTGTTGTGAAGTTGTCTTACTTTGTTATTTTACTTATTGTTTTGCCTTTTCCATTTTGTCTTTCTCATTACATTCAGTTCAGACTGACAACTCACATTTCTTGCATGCTAAAGGTCTTTGGCCTTGGTGTTGTACAATCAGTTGCAGCAATGTAAACCTTGTCGGAAAATTATAGTACATTGATCTATAGACTGATTCAGGGTCTTATGAGCCATTAAGGCAGTAGTTTTTAAATCTTTTTGACTCTAAGGCCCCCCATTGTTCACAACATCTAAAAACCCAAAGACTTCCAATTGTGTTATTTTACTGAATAAGGATTTTAAAAATATTTTTTGTACTATTTTTTTACAATTTCTACCTGATAGGATGTTATAGAGCTTGGTCTGATTTTGTATATTGATGATAAAATGCCAGTGGAGATTATGTTAAAGGAGAAGTTCACTTCCAGAACAACCATTTACAGATAATTTACTCACCCCCTTGTCATCTAAGATGTTCATGTCTTTCTTTCTTCAGTCATAAAGAAATTGTTTTTTGAGGAAAACTTTTCAGGATTTTTCTCCATATAATGGACTGATATGGTGGCCCAAGCTTGAACTTCCAAAATGCAGTTTAAATGCGGCTTCAAACGATCCCAAATGCGGTTGGTCCCAGCTGAGGAAGAATGGTCTTATCTAGCGAAACGATTGGTTATTTTCATAACAATAATACAATTTATATACTTCTTAATGTTAAATGCTCGTCTTGTCTTGCTCTCCCTGAACTCTGTGTATTCTGGCTCAAGACAGTTAGGGTATGTCGAAAAAATCGTATTTTCTCCTTGTATCGCTGTTTTACCTTTTTTGTTAAGGGTGTTTGATCTTCTTTGCATGTTCACTTCTGCAGCGATGTAGGATGATTTTGAAATGATTTTTGAAGTTGAGGGAGAAAATACGATTGGAGTTTTTCGACATACCCTAACTGTCTTGAGCCAGAATGCACAGAATTCAGGGAGAGTAAGACAGGACGAGCGTTTAAGATTAAAAAGTATTTAAATTGTATTTTTTTTTTTTTTTTTTTTAATGAAAATAACCGATCGTTTTGCTAGATAAGACCCTTCTTCCTCGGCTGGGATCATTCACAACCGCATTTGGGATCGTGTTAAGCTGCATTTAAACTGCATTTTGGAGATTCAAAATCAGGGCACCACGGCAGTCCATTATATGGAGAAAAATGCTGAAATGTTTTCCTCAAAAAGAAAATAATTTCTTTAAGACTGAAGAAAGAAAGACACAAACATCTTGGATGAAAAGGGGGTGAGCACATTATCTGTAAATTGTTGTTCTGGAAGTGGACTTCTCCTTTAAGGTCTAGAAATCACCCTGAAAATTAGACTTCATAATTTATCCAGCTTTTTCTAGACAGTTGGAACTTTGAAAAAACTGGTGAGAGAGTGAATTAAAATAAGAAATATATTTACTTATAGTTGTGCTTATTTTAATGCTTGTTTTTTCTTAATTTTAATCATTTGAAGTCATTTTGAGACCTCCTTTGAAGTTTGCTAAGGCACCTAGGTGGTCACCGGCTCCCTGGTTAAGAACCACTTCATTTAGGGAACCGGATATTATTAAAATCATCTGGGTTGAAAAATAGAACCAGTTCTGAATAATAACCATTTGTCAGTTCCTAACCAGACTTTCAACAGGAAGATGTTCCTCTGAGGAACACTAGAGGGCAGCATGTGTTCAGAAATAAATGTTGCATCGCCTTTGGAGATATTGATGATTTTTTTATTTTTTTTTTATTTTTTTCTCCCCTTCCAGTCACATCATCTGTGCAAGATGTAATTTCTGAAAATGTAACTTTTCACATCAAACAAAATTTCACTCGTTAGCAAAATGAAATTTCGATAGAATATGTGTTCAGCTTTATCAGAGGTATCTACTGTGAGTCAACACCCTGCTTTGAGCCCAAACGTATAATAAATTCCCTGCAGACTTTAGGTGCAAGGACCGTACATCTCTGAATATGAGTTATAGACAAATTAAAAGTCCCATACATCTACAGGCCCCTGGAATGAGCACCCCCACAGAACTGGTCTGGAAATGGGAAGGATTTATAGGGGCTCCCAGAAGGAGGAGAAAACTCTCGCACTCTCCATCTCCAAACGGAAACCACCTGGTGACAAATTTATCGCGCCGTGCTTTATGACCATCTTTACGTCTGAGTTATGTCTGTTGTTAGCATTGACGCAGACGGAGCTAAATGACTGATTCCACACAGGAGGTTAACACTCTGGTTATAAACAACACAATCTGTGAATGGTTTCTCTAGGCATTTGAGCTGAATGTAATGGAGCGACTACATGTGAACAGGCTTAGACCTTCACTCATAATTCATGGTAATGAGAAACAAAGAACAATTAAAACTAGATTTTTTTTTATATGACCCTGCCAGAATCTGCAGACTGTATTAAGTGGTTGCTTAGGTCTTGCACTGAAAGACCAGGAATGTGTGTTGCAAAACTAGATTTTGATTTCACGTTGACTGAGCGCTTCAGTGTTGCGTTTGTGCATTGACTGTGCCAGTTAAGGCTGGTCCAGGTAGTAAAAGTGTTTCTCTTCTCCACGCCCCACTATTCCTCTTTCCATATGTTTTCCTCTCATAAAGGAGTGTGCCAGCTCTAATTCACCCAGCCCTGACTCATCCCCGCACAGCAGATATACCTTCCACTGTCCCCTCAGGGAGTGTGCGTGTTTGTGTGTGTGTGCTTGCATCTGAAGGAATGTGTCTTTGAGTTTCTGCTGCGTGTACATTAGCATGCGCAACTGTATATGTGCGTCCATGAGTCCTCAAGGAAAGGCAGTTCTGGACTTTTTACGAACTGTTAACTGCTAGAGAGGGAGAATGTGTCTTCCGCAGGAACAGATCTGTCAGAGTTTATCTCTCCCTTGCACACAACGGCCTGCTCGCAACCACACGTGTTTATTGCTAAAGGTCTGTGTGACCTCGGTACAATCCAGACAGTGTTCCTAGTCAAACGGCAAAATATGCAGTGTTTATAGGTCAGCGTTTGACCGTGACCCATTTAATTAGTCAATAAACAGCCTGCGCTGTGTTTACACTTGATTCAGTAGTATGCGTGTTTGTGGTATTATTGATCTATTGATCTATTTGAATATATTTTAAATTGTAATTTATTCCTATGATCAAAGCTAAATTTCAGCATCATTACTCAGTCTTTAGTGTCACATGATCCTTCAGAAATCTTTCTAATTTGCTGTTCAAGAAACATTTTTTATTATTATTATTATTATTATTATTATTATTATTATTATCAATGAACTTTCATTTCATCAAAGAAACCTCAAAAAATTTACTCAGCTGTTTTCAACATAATAATAATAATAATAATAATAATAATAATAAATGTTTTTTGAGCAGCAAATCAGAATATTAGAACGATTTCTGAAGAATCATGTGATTGGAGTAATGATGCTAAAATTCAGCATTGAAATCAAAGAAATAAATTACATTTTAAAATGTATTCAAATAGAAAACAGTTATTTTAAATAGAAAAAAATATTTCAAAATTGTACAGTTTTTGCTTTATTATGGATCAAATAAATGCAGGCTTGGTGAGCAGAAGAGACTTTTTTAAAAACATAAAAAAAAAAAAAATCTTACAGTTCAGAAGCATTTGACTGGTAGGGTATGTATGTATACAAAAAATAAAAAAGAACAGAAAAAAGTTGATTGATTTTTATAATATATATATATATATATATATATATATATATATATATATATATATATATATATATATTTATTATTATTATTATTATTATTATTATTATTATTATTATTGCTATTTATTTTATTTTTTATCTTATCTTACAGTTCAGAAACATTTGACTGGTAGGGTATGTACGTATACAAAAAATAAAAAAGAACAGAAAAAAGTTGATTGATTTTTATAATATATATATATATATATATATATATATATACATATATATATATATATATATATATATATATAATATTATTATTATATTATTATTATTATTATTATTGCTATTTATTTTATTTTTTATCTTATCTTACAGTTCAGAAACATTTGACTGGTAGGGTATGTACGTATACAAAAAATAAAAAAGAACAAAAAAAAGTTGATATATATATATATATATATATATATATATATATATATATATATATATATATATATATTTATTATTATTATTATTATTATTATTATTATTATTATTATTATTATTATTATTATTTATTTTATTTTTTTGATTTATTGATTTAATATCCCATCCTGATCTTGGATCTGGTTCCTCCCAAGGTTTATTCTTGTCTACCTAAGGGGATTGTAAAAGGATGTTAGATCATTAGTCCGTCATCCAAAACTGTATGCATGTCTTTCTTCTGTGGAGTACAAAATATGATATTTTGAAAAGTGTATCAGTATTGTTTTTTTTTTTTTTTTGTTTGTTTTGTTTTGTCCATGCAATGAAAGTCTGTGGGGTCCAAACATTCTTCCAATATCTTAATTTTTGTGTCATACATGTTGAACTCTCCCTTTAAAAAGATTTTTCTTGCATTATTTGCCTTGCTTGTTGGAGATTTATAAGGTTTTGTTTTGTTTGTTTTTTTGTTAAAGCTGTTTTTGGAATCAGATGTGTTCTGAAAAAAGTGCTGTACTAATATTTTTAAGTGAGTTGAATTGCAGTTGCGTCATTAACATAACACTGTTGTAACCGGGCGGAAAGTGATAAAGGGACAGGTGATTAAAAATCCATAGTGTTTGTACTAGAAACCACGAACCCCTGTCAGCCGTGCCAAGGGGTTTCTTGATGTGTGCTTGAATTGAGTAGTGTGCAGATGCATTCATATGATACACTACTGTATTCTACCCATGCAGCAGCTCACCAGCTCTGATCTACTCAGCGTTCAGTTAAACAGTGCGAGTAACAGAACGCAGGCTGTCTTTGTCCTGGATCCGGTCCAGCCGTCTGCTCTAGCTCTCTCGCCCGTGTTTACGCTAGTTTGGGGCAAAGCCATTCAACATCTCTATCATCCCTTTGCCGTATTTACAACCCTGGCCGGAAACGTTCCCTCCTCTAAGTCAACTGGAGGTATTAACAGGAAAAGAGGGAAGAATGAATGTTAAGAAAGAGCTAATTGTCTCAATGACTCTGGCTCTTTGTCGGAGGAAGTCGCAGAGCAGCGCTCGGAGGTCCTGTAGGAGGTCCCACGTCTCATGCGAAGCGTGTAAAGGCCAGATTTATTTGAGGAGAGTGTAAATAGTCTGTTATCAATGTGCTTTTTAAAGCTGGTCCAAATCTGCGCTTTGTGCTGTAAGTGTAACTAACACGTTGCATCCGGTTAATGCTGCATTTGTGAGATGTCTAGAGTTTATTGTAGTATTAAATTAAAGAAAGAAAGTAAACATTGTTCTTCAGTTGTTCATGGGTGGGTCTCTTGAAACTTGTCCAGAACAGTCCAGAACCTATCCAGGTCATATTTCTTTAGGACTTTAATGACAATTAAACTCATTTTCCTTTTAAAAAATGAACTTAATATTTCATTGTTATAAAGAAATATAATTTTCAAATGATATACACTAATGTTTAAATGTTTGTGTCTGTAAGATTTTTTTTTTTTTTTTTTTTTTTAACCAAAAATACAGTAAAAACAGTAATATAATGAAATTATTACGTCTTAAAAGAAGTTTTCTATTTAAATATATTTTTAAAATTTTATTTATTTCTGTGATGGAATCCTGAGTTTTCAGCATCATTACTCCAGTGTCACATGATCCTTCAGAAATCATTATATTATGCTGATTTGATCCTAATGAAATATTTATTATTATCAATATTGAGTTGTACTGCTTAATATTTTTGATACATTTTTTGGTCAATAGAAAGTTCAGAAAAACAGCATTTATTTGATTTTTAACAATTACAACATTACTAATATTATTACTGATATTATTGTCTTTACTGTCCCTTTTGATCAGCTTAATATCCCATTGCTGGGGAAAATAAAATAAAATAAAATAAAATAATTTGTTGTATTGACATTAATTTAATTTTTTTTTTTTATTTATTTAATTTTTTTTTGCTGTGGTAGTAAAAAAAAAATGACAGCAATGATAATCATCACAAAGGTAGAAATATTTATTAAAACAGGCTTCCCTTTCTTTATGTAAATATCCAATTCCTTATTGTAATTGCTTTTTATTTGATTTATATGCTTCTGACAGGTTTTATGAGACGCACTTAGCTTTGCTCCTCGTATCTCGGACGGGTTGATGGCAGGCGGGCTGGCTGACGCTCATCGGCGGCTGGCACAGGGACAGTCAGGAAATGGCCCTGCTTTCCTTATTGCTCCAAACAGGATGTCGGCGTGTAAACTGTTGACATGGGATGCCGGGAGCACTCCGAGGGGCTGGCGTCGGTCCAGGGAGATTGAGGGAGGGATAGAGAGAGAGAGGGAGTGAGCAGGTTATTGTACTCTATACACAGATATATACTGCCAAAGTTCAGAATGCATTATCACACATAAACTGTTTAGCTTGCACAGTCCAACAGATGAATCGGGTTTGTTCTTGACCGCTAGAACAGGATGTGAAACATTTCATTTTGCACCTCTGGTGTCAAATATGTGTGTCTGTTTTCATAATTGCCAGCTAATCAGTGCAAAATTGCCTTCTAGTTTCCAGAATCTTTAGCAAATGCATTGCAATACGTAGGCAGGCATCCTAAAATCAAAGCAGCAAGTTTTGCACCGATCAAATTATTCTTTGAAATTTAATTACACTATATGCTTCAGAATATGACAAACATTTTGAGGTGCTTGACAGTTGTCAGAGATGAAGTTAATGACTGGAGTGTGTCCAAGCGTTAGCTCAGCATTACACCATTACTGTACACCATATAGCCCGCTCTCTAATCTTTTCTCAATAGTAAATGGATGGCCGGCTGCCAGGGCTGCGGCCGCCGCACACTCTGAAATAGTAACTGATGCAATGACCCTCTCCGTCCCCCCTTTTCCTGACCAGCCCTGCCTGTCGTTCTCGATCTGGGATTACCACCTCCTTCGGTTTCCTCCAGGGCAAATGAACAACCATCTTGACACTTTCATTTAAACCTGCTAGCGGCTTGAACAATCCTCGCAAAAGCAGCGGGAGTCAACAAACAGAGCCCGTGTTGTTTTACAGCTGCGATGATGTCATGATGTCAGAGGAGCGAAAATGACTTCCATCTAAACGGGAGGACCCAGCCCTGCGCTTACTAATGCAAACTAGTCGACTCATTGGAGAGCACACATCGTGCTCGTAACTCGCTCGAAGAATCACGCTCTCCTACCGTTAGCGAACGTGCCCGCGAGCCGCTTACTGAAACATGCTCTCACACCCAGCAAAACGGCTCCAAATGTGGGATGTGCTCAAGACCTGTTATTGATTATACCTCTCCTGTAGTCTTCGCTCCTCTACCTCTACACTTTATGTGGTAGTGTGTAAATGGACACTTAGTTTTGTTTCAGATGGGCATCCCGGCCCGCAGGTTTTTTAGACTCCTGCTGCTGGTTTTTTGGAGATGTCAAGTTTTCCACTGTGTTGAACTGTTTATTTGACATATTTTAGACTCAGGGTGTGCCTCTGCCTGTGGGCATGCGTTCTTAAAAATTACAATTACACATGCCACATATAGCTAACCAAGTCAATATGAAAACAAAATGAACCCTGTTAGTTTCTTAGTCTTAATGTGCATGATTTATCAATGCATGTTTTTCTGAAGGCTGAGAAATGAATAAGTTTGCAGGTTTAAAAAGTTGTAAAAAAAAAACACCCGTTTGACACCATCCAGTAAGTTCATCATGGATGAAATCAATTCTCCACCTCCAGTTTGCTGTGTCATTCATAAATAAGTCACATAGATATAAAGTGCACATACTGTATCATAAACTGCAAACCTTTTCGATTTTTTTTTTTTTGTCAAATTTTGTTACCGCCAATAATAAAACAAATTCTTTACAAATAAGCTACCCTTGTTTATATAAAAAATTTGGCCCTGTTTACACTTGTGCGTCTTCGTTGTAAAATGATCCTCGTCTACGCTTTAGGGCAGGTCATTTCACTCGGCGGCCATCTTTGAAACGCCTCTTGGTCAGGCAAGTGCAGCTCCTATATCTTTGAATGGGGTAACATCAAATTCTTCAAAACTGTTCACCAAGCTTACGATTAAATTTCATATTTGAAATCACCAATGAAATCTGACAAGAACTGCCTCATAAATACTGTTCCTTATGCTCCAATAGCGATGCTAAAAATTTAGCTTTGCATCACAGGAATAAGTTACATTTCAAAATATATGTAAATGGTTGAGGTTAAAAGTTTACATATACCTTGCAGAATCTGCTAAATGTAAATTATGTTACAAAAATTAAGAGGGATCATACAAATGTTATTTTTTTTATTTAGTACTGACCTGAATAAGATATTTTACATAAAAGTGTGAAAATATAGTCCACAAAAGAAAATAATAGTTGAATTTATAAAAATTACCCTGTTCAAAAGTTTACATACACTTGATTCTTAATACTGTGTTGTTTCCGGAATGATCCACAGCAGTGTTGTTTTGTTTTGTTTTGTTTTTGTTTAGTGATAGTTGTTCATGAGTCCCTTGTTTGTCCTGAACAGTTAAACTGCCTGCTGTTCTTTAGAAAAATCCTTCAGGTCCAACAAATTATTTGATTTTTTTTTTTGTGTATTTGAGCCCTTGCCAGCAATGACTGTATGATTTTTGAGATCCATCTTTTCACACTGAGGACAACTGAGGGACTCATATGCAACTATTACAGAAGGTTCAAATGCTCACTGATGCTTCAGAAGGAAAAGCAATGCATTAAGAGTCAGGGGTGTAAACTTTTGAAAAGAATGAAATTTTCTTATGTTTCTTATATCATGTTTTTGTCATTTATACTACCCTTCAGAAGCTACAGAAGATACTTGCATGTTTCCCAGAAGACAAAATAAGTTAAACTCACCCTGATCTTCACCTCTGGCTCTTAATGCATTGCGTTTCCTTCTGAAGCATCAGCGAGTGTTTGAACCTTCTGTAATAGTTGCATATGAGTCCCTCAGTTGTCCTCAGTGTCAAAAGATGGATCTCAAAATTATACAGTCATTGTTGGAAAGGGTTCAAATACACAAAAATGATGAAAAATCGAAGACCTAAGGGATTTTTCTGAAGAACAGCGGGCAGTTTAACAGTTCAGGACAAACAAGAGGGACTTACATATAGTCTCTTGTGGACTATATGTAAATGTGTTTCATGTGAAATATCTTATTCAGGTCAGTACTAAATAAGAAAAATAACATGCATTTTGTATGATCTCTCTTATTTTGGTAAAATAATTAACAATTTGCAAATTCTGCAAGGTGTATGTAAACTTTTGACCTCAAGTGTTTCATTGTTGTCTTAATTCTAGGTAAGGGAGCCGATCCCAACAGGCCTCAGTGTCGAAAAGCTAAAGACATCAGGAAAGAGAGACGACTTCAAAAGGAGCAACAGAAGCAGCAAGAAGCGGTGTCTTCCTCTGTGAATCCCACCCCATCGAAATCTTCACCTAATCAGCCTAAATCATTGGAGGAATTCATTACGGAGTCCTTACCCAACGACCCTCTGCACCGTTTAGAGGTAACACATTAACTTTGTCTGTATGTAATTCTTCTTTGAGGTCAAGTAACTGACACAGGCTAAAGCAAGAGAGGATGCACCAATCAAAACTGACCGATCGAAAGTGTAACTATCACCCACAGTGATTTAAGTATCCTGGGTAAATATTCCAAGCTGTTCTTTTCACAAACTGTCCTCTCCTGCTTTTGCTGCGATTGCTTGGGTGAAGTCAGCATGGGTAAACAGCCAATGTTTTTGCTTTCTAAGCAAGTCTGTATGAAAGACCATCTTATGCCCCAAACGTCATTGTCCCCGGAGACGGCACTGGGCCGGTTCATCCCTCAATTAGCTTGTCGACTGGATTGATTTGATTGACTTCAATATGTCATTCAATTATCTTAAGTGGATAGCAATGTCACCATCATCTGAACAAGGTTAGTGGTTCACCTTAGAAACAGTACATGAGAAAACCCTGAAAGCAGCTCTTGTGTACACAAACTCTTTTGTTTCATCATGAACTTTCGCATATAAACACTTTGTGCGTTTATTTATTCAAAAATGTAATTTGCGTGACAGACCCCTGTGTTGAAATCTAAACCGTCAGAGTTTAGTTTGATGTTAGTCTATTTGTTCCCACTTATCTCTCTGGATAACGAAAACGGATGCGTTTAAAGCAGTGCGTGGAGTATCACGCGTTTCCTTTCCAGATTTTATTTTATCACTTGTGAAATGGGGAAGTTAGAGCTTATTTTTGTAAATCTCAGTTGTGGGGTCATTAAGCCTTTGGAGAGGGACCTCAGAGACACCCAGCCTAATGAGATGTTTACATACAGCCAGTCAGACACGTGTGGAGTGTGTTTTATAATAGACAGCACACTGTAAGTGAATCACTCATTGTTTGACAGGGAAAAGATTACTTTAAGAAGACCTTGGTACATTTTACATCTGGGGATTTTGATGTTGAGTTCATTAAATGAATGTTTTGGGTTCAGTAAATATTGAAAGAATTGTTTACTAGAAAATGAAGAACACAGATTTGTTTTGTTTTTTTTCCTTTCATGACACACAAAAGGAGATCTGAGCAATGCTTTTCCATATAATGAATAAATTAAATATTTAGAAAAGTCTAAATAAAAATATTCCAAATCTTTTTAATGCTATATTCCAAGTCTTTTGAAGTTAAGACGTAAATGACTGATATTCCGCCTCTCTGCTTTTACTTTACATATAACTTCACACATACAAATTTAGTGAGCTTTATTATTTGTTGTCTAGTGAGTTTATTATTTTAGTTTTTGAATGATTTCTGGAGGATCATTTGACACTATAGACTATCATTACTATAGAGTAATGATGCTGAAAATTCAGCTTTGCATCACAAGAATAAATTACATTTCCTAATATATTCACATACACTACTAGTCAAAGGTTTTTGGACAGTAAGGTTTTTAATGTTTTTTTAAAGAAGTCTCTTCAGCTTACCAAGCCTGCATGGAACAGTATAATTATATTTGAAATATTTTGACTAATTAAAATAACTGTTTTCTATTTTAATATTTTAAAATGTAATTTATTCCTGTGATTTCAAAGCTGATTTTTTAGCATCTTTACTTCAGTCACATGATCCTTCAGAAATCATTCTAATAAACATTTATTATTTTTATTGTGTTAAAAACAGCTGAGTGGATGTAAGGTTTCTTTGAAGAACAGCACTTGTCTGAAATAGAAATCGTTTGTAACATTATAAATGTCTTTATCATCACTTTTGATTAATTTAAAGCATCTTTGCTAAATAAAAGTATTAATTTCTATAAAATCTTTCCTAAAAATAAGTAAATAAAGCATTTGAATGGTATAGTGTATAATGTTTCAGATAAATGCTGATCTTTGGATCTTTCTATTCATCAAAGAATCCTGAAAAAATGTACTCAAATGTTTCTTGAGCAGCAAATCAGCATTTTCGAATGATTTCTGAAGGATCATGTGACACTGAAGACTGGAGTAATGATGCTGAAAATTTAGCTTTGATCACAGTAATAAATTTAAATTTTAACATATATTCAAATAGAAAACAGTTATTTTAAAAAGAAAAATATTTTACAATTTTTACTATTTTTGCTGTACTTTGGATCAAATAAACGCAGGCTTTGTGAGCAGAAGTGAATTATTTAAAAACATTAAAAATCTTACTGTTCAAAAACTTTTGACTGGTAGTGTAGAAATCAGTTATTTTAAACTATTTCAAAAAATCTTGCAGACTCCAAACTTTAAAAAACATTATTGCTCTAAGCTAACTTGTATTGAACCCAGAACATTACATTAATGGTCCTTAAAATATATCTTTGTCTTCAAATCACCCATCTACACCTGCAGAGGGCAGTAGAGGCACATTATAACTTTTCCCCACATTGAATATCTTGTCAAGTCCCTATTTGTAAAATTTGCCTCTGCCCTCTTTCACCCCCTGCATAATTTGAAATCTCTGAGCTGTTTTGACAGTGCTCCGCTCTCTTTATCTTGGTTACTCCTCATACACTTAATCAAATGTCTGCATCTCAAGAGAATCGCCCTGCAGATTAAAAGACTCTACTTATGTTTATCTGAAACAAAAGTCGCAAATACCTTCATTAACTTGGCCCAGCAATAATATGAGATACTCAGTGAGGGCCAAATACAATAAAACCGAAGCTAAATCTCCCAGTCATGCTCTTCTGGGGAACTTGTGAACCATAAGCACCTCGTCCAATGAAAACGTCTCCGTGAGAGGTCCTTTAATTAGGAACAGCTTCGCCGGTCAATTAAATATTTTTTGGAGGATTGCATTTTGATTTGCCGCCTCACTTCTGAGGCCAGTTTGTCCTTGTGCAAACACAGATGATCCTGTTAGATGTCAAGCTCAGTTTTACTAATCAAACATAACAACTGATCCCACACAGTTTGCTTTTAAACTGATGTCAGACTTTTACACCCTTATCCAGCAAGCTGAATGAGGCTTAGTGTTGCTTTGTCTTCAGAGTGTGTAACAGAATGACTTTTTATAGTTGTGACCTGCATTTTGCAAATGTATTGTTTATTTTAATAAGAATTAATTAAGTTTCTTAGTAATAAACTTGCGTAATGCACTTTAACCTGCCAGCCCTCATGTTTTGGACTACTTCAAATCACCCATTCATTTGTGTGTATATATGTATATATATATATGGCTGGATTTTTTAAAATATTTTTTGAAATGTGTATCATAACCTAGAGGATCGGTCATCGTTATTATAGCTTTTCATCATTTCCTGTGTTTGACTGTGATCGCTAATGTGATATAATGAAAGCCAGTTCAACTGCAGCTAGGAATTCAGGAAGTTTCCTTTGTAACCGTATACAGTAAGGAGACACTTATATACAGAGATGGATTCACTGCAGGTCTGTGTTTAATCATTAGTGCAGGAAGTCATATGTAATCGTCTTCTCTACAGTTTGCATTACATGGAGGACCAGGAAGTGGTTCGTCATCAATGAATGGAGTGTGCAGATTAACAGATTTTTGGAGACACAGTAACATTCTTCTAAAGTCTGTTGAGAAAATGCATTACACAGTTGATTATATTAATGATATTATTAAAGAATCTCATAAAGCCTGTCAAGAACATTCCCAGGTCATATTTAGTAATTTGGGTTCTAATAATTTGTAAGTAATTCATAATTGGGTCATATAATTCATAACTTGTTAATGCAAAGAAATGTTTTTCTTTTTAATTTTAAGATGAAATATGACATGGGCATGTTCTCATGAGAGTCACCCTTTTATAGCCACATAATTCTTAATATTTTCTTGCTGAACTCATGCTGAATCTCACCCAAGCAAACAAAGGTGGTAATATGATAAATATGGGTCACATTTGTATATATGTGTGTGTGTTTTATATATATATATATTTATTTATTTACTTATATATATATATATATATATATATATAAAACAAAATGTTATGACCACAAATTTGCAGGAATATGAGTGAATCTCATGAAATTACTGTGTAAATTAAAGGCTGTACTGATTTATTATTTTTTTAATTATTATTATTATTATAATACTTTTTTTTTTTTTTTTTTTTTTTACATTTTTTAGCAGCCTATTGTTGCGTTATATACATATAAATTGTTATATTATATATATATATAGGGATCATACACAAAATGCATGTTATTTTTTTAATGCAACGTTAAGGAAAAACGGTGCGTTAAGTGTCGGGGGATGAAAACTTTCTGAATTTGAAGATCAGGGTACTTTTTTTTCTTATGTCTTATTTTGACAAACATTATGTCTTATTTTGTCTTCTGGGAAACATGAAAGTATCTTCTGTAGCTTCTGAAGGGCAGTACTAAATAAATAAAGTACTAAATAAAAAAAAAATAAATAAAATAAAAAAAAACACAAAATAAAAAAATATATTATTTTTAGGCACAATAAGAAAAATGTACTCATCTGCATTCTAATCAAAAGTTTTCACCCCCCAGCTCGTAGTGCATCGTTTTGCCTTCCAAAGCATCAGTGAGTGTTTGAACCTTTTGTAATAGTTGCATACGAGTCCCTCAATTGTCCTCAGTGTCAAAAGAGAGATCTCAGAAATAAACTGTCATTTGTTGGAAAGGGTTCAAATAGACAAAAATGCTGAAAAACCAAAGAAATTGTGAGACCTTAAGAATTTTTCTGAAGAACAGTGGGCAGTTTAACTCAGGACAAACAAGGGACTCATCATTCAGGTTACAACACAGTATGTAAACTTTTGAATGGGGTCATTTTTATAAATTCATCTATTGTTTTCTCTTGTGGACTATATGTAAACATCTTTTTATGTGAAATATCTTATTCAGGTCAGTACTAAATAAAAAATAACATGCATTTTGTATGATACCTCTTATTTTGGTGAAACATGTTAATCCGGACATGCACTTGAGCTGTTTCATGAGATTCACCCGTGTGCTGTAAAGAAAACTGCATGTACAATTTATTTTTATTCGGTTTCCATTCCAAAGAGATGTTCCATGCTCACTGTTCTCCTGCAGTGCTGTACTATTAACTTTATCTTGGCGTGTTTCTTGGAAACAATCTGTCATTTTTCTCTTTAACCCTCTGATGCTCATCCTCATGTTGAAGGTGAGGCTAGTGCGCTCCAACCCTCCCAGTCCACAGTTCAAAGCTTCGTTTGATGCCTCGTACCAAGTGTACAAACTCTACCAGATGGCCATTCACAAGGACCCACCTGACAAACCTACCGAGAGCCAGGTCAGGGGATCCAGAGCTGAAGGGCTTACTCTCAGCCGCTGAGCACATTTGACATGGCCACACTTCTACTTTGGTATTTAAACCAAATAATATTTTTGAGGATTTTGACTTGTGCTGAACAAAGGGTCCAAGATGGGTGGAAAGGTGAAAGGGCAAGAGTTAGAAACAAGAGCAGGTTCAACTGAAAGGGAAAAAATCATAGAGCAGTGACTTTAATGAGCTGTGTTTTAAAACAGCAGTGAGGAGGAGCAAACCGAAAGCAAGCAGACAGGAAATGAGAAAAGGCTTAAGCAGTAAGAAATGAAAAAATGGAGGTAAGCCATGGAAACTCCATGAAACAGTATGGATCTAGTCCTGAAAAGAGGGCGAAAGAGAAATTGAAAGGAAATGAGGAAAACGCTTTCATCCGCACTGTGTGGGCAGTGTTTCTGCAGGTGTCCGTGTAAAACGAGGAGTTTGTTGCTGTTGAGATGTTTAGGTTCTTACGCAGGTATTTTCCTTCCACTTTCCTCTTTGCAAGCCAGCAATTTTAGTCAAACATCATCTTGTAGGTGGTGCACCTTCACTGAATGTACAGTTTGTTGGCTTTTGCTCATGATATGCTCTGGTAATTATGCAGCCTCGGTTTTTTTAAACAAAATTGTATTTACAATTCTTGTTTGTTATTACTATGTGGCGTTTTTATCACTGTTTACACTGTTATGACTAATGTGAGGAATTGCAATTCATTAAGATTTTTTCTGTAATTTCTGTCATCATTAGCGTTTCCTGTTGCAACACCAAAGCTGAATCAACAACGGCAGAACACTTTTTACTTTTTAGTATATTCACCATCACATTGAATGCATTTGGCACTGTAAACTACATAATACATAATGAATAGGATAGATACATGTTGTAACAAACAACATGTATTGCTGTGATATCATTTTGTTGATGTCTGACCTACCCAGATGGCTTTTTTTTGTTTTTTAAAGCAGTAATAAGTAGGTCAAACTGATTTCAAAAATCATTGTTTTTGTAGCTCAAATACACAACCAGGATCTGGAACACATGCATAACGTGCAACTAAAAACATGTTAGCTTACATAATGAAAACATTGTAATAAGTTTAACTTATTCAAGTTGTTTTATTTTAGATTAGAGAATATGTAGAAAGCTTTGCATGGGACTTTTTGTTGCGAGTTGGACTGAATTGGTTTTTGGCTTTTCTAAACTTCTGTTCTTTCTGCTCTCGCTTTACAACATTTCCAAGTTATTGAATTGTTTGAGAATGCTTTCTGTATGTGTGTATACTTTGAAGGATGCCATATTATTGATACCCCACTGCTTATTTTTGCCTCAAACATGCTGTTTTTGTTGGGCTAGACACACTGAAGCAGATTAGATCAGCCGTTTTTTGTTAAATCTGTCTAGGGACTATTCCTTATCCCGCATTGGAACAACCTGCCCCATTGACACAGTGTTAACAGCAATTCATCAGATTCATTGATGGTCTGCATCAGTCTAAGGCATGTGATTTTAGCCTTGAGCAGAGCTTCACAGCCCCGGTGCACGAGCCTCACCTTCAGCCTCCCGTTTCCCTACATTTACCCTCCAACTCTGAGTTTTAATCCATTATACACATTGCCTTCCCTGTCTTACTCAACACGGAGATAGGTTACTCTGTCCTATCCACCTTTTTCAACGTCAACGTGGAAGTAAGCCTATGGGTGAGACTTCCGGTTCATTATCTGCTAAAGGGAAATAACTAGTAGATTAACAAGGTGCAGTAAACGGTAAAACTGTTTGCACTGCATCTTAATCATAATTAAGATAATACATTAAAATAACATGGTAAGACAAACCAATTTGCAATATCAAGCAGCAAAACGAGCTGTTTTGTACAGCTAAAAATAGCTGGATGCGGATGAGACCGGAAGCCTGACCCATACAAATTACAAATGGCTGCACCTGTTCTTACGGGAAGAAAAAGGTGGATTTATCTATATTTCTTCTTATTTATATTTCTTTGTCCTTTAGGTGCATCAGAACATTATGATATAAACAGTATAACAGATGGAAAACTGTGAACTTCCTTTAGAAATCTGGAGCAAAAGAAGAATACATTTTTAACTATATCATATCACGTTTATGCATCTATGACTTACAGACTGATAGCTTATGAAATCACAAGTATTACCATTATTGGTAAAGTGACATATTGTGCATCCCTACAAAAAAACTTGTAGTTTGACACAATTGTGTAATGCTAAAATTAACAACAGAGTGAGGTGTAAGACAGCTTGGGAATGCAGTTACGTTTTATTTTTGGGTTCATATTTACTCTTAGGATGTCTTTATTTCAGAAGATGCAATAACAAATCTAGGAATTTTTATGTGAATCTGCTGTTTTCACATTGAATCTGACAAGTTTAGTTCCAGTCCACATTTGCGGGCAAATTGACAATGTCAACAGTCAGAATTCATATGATTATTTAGGTTAGTTGGTTACTTAAGTTTTGCACAAAAATCAGAGACCAGAGTTTCATATGTGACCCTGGACCACAAAACCAGTCATAAAGGTCCATTTTTAATAAATAAATAACATTTCCATTGATGTATGGTTTGTTAGGATAGGACAATATTTGGCTGAGATACAACTATTTGAAAATCTGGAATCTGAGGGTGCAAAAAAATCAAAATATTAAGAAAATCACCTTTAAAGTTGTCCAAATGAATTTCTTAGCAACACTGTAAAAAAAAACAACAACAACAAAGTTGTTTCAACTTAAAAAAAGTAAGTGTTTGTGCTGCCCTAAAATTTTAAGTTTAGTCAGCATGAAATGTTAAGTTGTACTACATGAAAACGTGAATATTTAAGTTGAGTAAACTTAAAATTTTAAGGCAGCATGAACACTTAATTTTGTAAGTTGAAACAACTTTTTTTTTTTTTTTTAAACAGTGGATGCATGTTACTAATCAAAAATTAAGTTTTGATATATTTATGGTAGGAAATTTACAAAATATCTTTATGGAACATGATCTGGCATAAAAGAGACATTTTTGGCATAAAAGAAAAAGCAATAATTTTGACCCATACGATGTATTGTTGGCTATTGCTATAAATATACCCATGCAACTTAAGACTGGTTTTTGTGGTCCAGGGTCACATATAACAAATTATGATATTCAATTTATTTAATTCAGTTAAATTGTGAAATTTGTGATGAATAAGCATCGCCTGTTCAGACCAGTGTCTGATATGGGTCACATTTAAAAGGTCATGTGAACAGAACTTTGGCTTGCAGTGTGAATATGAACCCAAAAACACTGCATATGTGATGTATACAGTCCTGCTGAAATCATTTCATTGTTATTTTTGTATTAACCACCTCCCCTTATTCACACATTCTTGTCCTCTTCCTTCATTCTCCTTATCCTCCATTGTTTATGTCCCTTCTTTTAATTTTTATTATCCTTCCTTCAAACGTATTCAATCAATTTCTGCTCCCGTGCCCTCTAATCGTCCATTCATCACTCTGAAGGTGAGGCTAGTGCCGGTCAGCTTTGAGGACCCGGACTTCCTGGCGTCGTACGAGCAGTCGGCGGCACTGTACGCTCACTACCAGATGACCGTTCACGGCGATGCTCTGAGTGAGTGCGGGGAGAGTGAGGTACAGGCTTAAACATGTCACATTCACAACTGCATGAAACACACCCCTGATCGATCTAAAGCTCTGCTCACTGACTCACAAATTTGCCTATACTCCTCACATACACATTAGCTTTTTACTAGACCTGCACACAATCTGTGCATGCAAAATGCTGCCCGAACTTCTGCTCATCCTCTGAGTATGAAACTTCTAACAACAACCCAGAAGATCTTGAGCAATGCCCTGGCATCTACCCATACCCTATAAACCGCATAGTAATGGCAGAGAAATTTTTGCATGGGCAAGCATCACATTTTCTATGTTATAGTGACATTTTGATCAAGTTTTTAAATGCATGTTGCTGACTTACAATATTTTGCAGTTTTTATCTCAATAAGAGTGCAGATTTCTGAATTTGTAGGTTGAATCAATGGATTTTCCCACACTCCAAAAATTTTTTTTTATGAATGATAAAAATTATGTACAAATATTTTTTACAATTATTTAAGTTAACGAAATGGTAATATTAAATAAAAATAAGTATAATAGCAACATGATATAATATAATAGTAAATAAAGCTAAAATACTATTTAATTTGGTCTACTTATAAATGTAGCATTTCATTCAGGTTGTTGCTTGCTATTTCTTTGTTGTAATTATTAAAGTTTGCAAGCAATTTCTGAGTGAAAATGGTTTCAGATCAAAATCTTTTAGTGCATTAAGTGCAGGAAATATGCAAGTAGTGCACAGATTATGTTTTCTGTACAATGTTTCTGTCTGAATGCACTGATTTTATAATGACTCTCTAGTGTTTAAATGAAGATGTTGAAGAATATCCTGTGGTGAAGAACTAAATCAGAAGCTAGATATTTATAGATTCCTCAAAGAACATTGCATGTCACACAGAGCTTTATTACATGTTTGTGTTGTTGAGGGAATGCATCTAAATGTGAAATGAAGATTGCAAATTTTTGACTGAACAGATTTTGGCCCATATATAATTCATGCAGCCGGTATCATTAAACAGCGTCTGTCCAATGTTCAATGGCTTTATTAACATCCCCCTTAATGAGTTCAGTAACAGTCGTGCAGTCATAGAAATGTATGACAGTACAGATGCAAGAGTTTAACCTGTAACATTATGTCTATTTATAATCATTTGTGTCTGCTGCAGAATGAAAAGCTGCTGTTATAATTATATAGTTTACAGCAGCCTCCATTTGAAGAGTATGAATGAGCAATTGTTTGGATTGGCCAATAATTCACCTGTGTTTTGGTAGAGAGTGAATAGGACTGGGTGGATCTGTTGCAATGTAAGCAGCTAAAACTCTTCTACCGTGTGTTATTTCAGTCTTAGGCTGGGCCGGTCCACGCACACACGCCCTGCTCTGTGAAACACGGCCATAACTCAATTATGTGTCATAAAAGAAGCAACATTCGCAGTCTGAGAGCTTGTAGGGAATCTTTACGTTATTAAAACACTGTCGGGAGTACAAAGGGAGGCCAAGAGAAATCTAATTTTATATAAAGAGCTGATGTGGTTGTTAAAATGGAATGATGTCAAACAGGAAAATGACAAACAGGTCATAAATATAGTGAAAATGTGGTTTCATCTTAAACATAAGTGCTTTTGGAAGGTTTTTGAATGTAAAGGAAGTGTGGATTGTGGTGTTGAAGATGAGCCAGATGTTTTTTGAAGTCTAAAAACAACAAATTGTATACATTTTTGTGCTTTGGAGCTTTGTAGTGTGTCCTAACAGCAAGAATATTGAGCGACAAATCTAGATTCGTGTCATTACAGTTAATGAAGCTTGCTGAAGCAGACTAATAGCATATTGATATGTGGTTTGTAATGTTCTGTACATGGAGTTTTTAATTTTGCAGTATAGACATGCCATGTGTCATGCCATGTTGTTGTAATGCAGTGCAACTCTACATTAAGACCTGAAACATACTCTACACGAATACACTAATGCTCAAAAGTTTGGGGGACAATTTTTAAATGCTTCTGAAAGAAGTCTCACCAAGGCTGCATTTATTTGATCAAATATACAGTAAAAAAGTGATAATCTGAAATATTATTACAATTTAAAATAACTGTTTTCTATTTGAGTATGTAATACTGAAACCCTACTGTAATTGTTAGAATGGTCACAGATCAGCAACCTCCGTGTAAAACTGATTGTGCAGACCAAACCGTAAGTCGTAGAGACTTGAAACTCGGAGGGATGGTAGTACTCACACTGCCAACAACATCACCAAGACTCACCCCAGTCGGCCTGACGGAGACGCTAAAGCGATCAAAAGTACGAAAAATGCTTATAACTCCTAAACCGTCAATCGCAGGCTTGGGTGTCTTATGTCGTTGGAATCTTTGGCTCACGTCGGACAAAACGCATGCCTCGGATTCAATCGTGAGCCTGCAAAATTTTTGGGCATTTTGGATTTTTTGCAAAACCTAAAGTTTGCAAACCAAAAGTTAGTTTTTTACGCCCAATCGGAACCAAACCAGTGCAGAAAGATTCTCCGGAGAATGAATATCAATAGTTATCAAAAAAAGTCTAACTTTCGACTCACCGTTGTAAGAAGGACACCAAAACATTTGAAAGTGGCTCCTGAACATAATGAGATATCTTCGCCAAATTCAAAACACTTTATGTAAGAGCTCAATCTGAGGTTGCAGGACCAAAATAGTGGATCTTGGCCACTTGGTGGCGCTATAAGAGGGAAAAATGGCTATACCTACTCAACCATTTGTCCTATCAACATAAAAATCGCTCTGCATGGTCTTCGTCCAAAGTGCCACAAGTGTCTATGTGGACATGGCCATCATTGGCCGATGATATTTGAGCACCTATTAGACATGTTAACGGAGGCCTATTGGAACGAGACTTGGTGGGCCTGTTTGACTCATGGCCCCAAAGGTCTGTTAGAAAAGGGGCCTGTCCCAATTTACCCAAAAACCTATAAAGCCTAAAGGAAAACTCAAAACTTCACGAAACCTGGTGAGCACATGCGACAGGTGATTCTAAACAAGCATGCAAAGTTTTAAGGGGATCGGACCACAGCTGCCGCTATAACAGCCATAAACGTTATTTCTATGGTAAATTATGTGTATTTGCAAAAAAGGCTTGCTACATAATGGCTTTTTTTCAGAATTGCTTAAATGCTTTAAAGTGCTTGAACCCCAGTAATCACTGCTTGCAGCTATATTTTAAAGTGTAATTTATTCCTGTGATGCAAAGCTGAATTTTCAGTGTAACATGATCCTTCAGAAATCAGTCTAATATGCTGATTTGCTACATTATATATGTCTTTACTGGCACTTTTGATCAATTTAATGCATCCTTGCTGATTAAAAGTATTAATTTCTTAAAAATGACATACCATAGACAATTGAACGGTAGTGTATCTGAATGTAAATCCGTTCACTTTCCCTTTCAGTAACATGCATAGCAAATGCAATAGAATGTTTATAGCTTGTTAAGTGAATAACCTGTCTGATGTAATGGCACAGGCGTCAGAAGGGAACTCTATCACCCCTGTGAGACCTCAGTGTTTTTTTACCATCACAGTCTTGTGCTTGCATTGTGTTGACCGTGCATTTACGCTTGCATGCTTGTCTAGAATGGGTTTCTGGTCCCAATCACTCACTCTCTGTTAGGACAACGCGTTGGTAGACAGACGCTGAGGGTGAACAGGATGTGGACCTACTTGACATTCTCAGTAACCTGAGAGAGAGGCCTTTGTCCCCCTTAGGCCTGGAAACTGGCCCGACTCTGCCAACAGCAAATGAATAAATCCTCATGCTCGTAAAATGTGGGAATTAATAAATAATAAGTCGTCAGACTGTCTCCTGCCAGATTTTTTTCCTGGTGCCATAACAGAGCTCTATTTATAGTGTGGAAGGTGTGCATATGTTTGCATTAGCATTCCACTCAGATGGGTCTATATGCATAAAGTGAGGAGGGGATTTTCTTAAAGTCGCTTGTCTCTCACTCCATTCCCTCAATCCTTCATTTATTTTCATTTCATCCTCTACCTCCTCCTATCCTTTGCTGGTAGATCTGGCCTACTTCAGCTACTTTATTTTCTGTGTCTGTCTGAAGTCACATTGATTTTGTGACTTATGTGATTTGAATTTAAACTATGTGAATTTAAGATACTGTTCAAAAGCCTGGGGTTGGTAAGATTTTTAAATGTTTTAAAAGAAGTTTCTTCTGCTCTCCAAGGCTGCTTATTTGAACATTGTGAAATATTATTACAATTTTAAATAACTTTTTCTGTCTGAATATATTATAAAACATAATTTATTCCAGCGATGCAATGCTTAATTTTCAGCGTCATTACTCCATTCTTCAGTGTCACATGATCTTTCAGAAATCATTCTGATATGCTGATTTGATGCTCAGGAAACATTTATGATTATTATCAATGTTGAAAACAGTTGTGCTGCTTGATATTTTTGTGGAAAATGTGATGCATTTTATTTTTCAGGATTCTTTGATGAATAGAAAGTTCAACAGAACAGCATTTATTTAAAATAGAAATCTTTTGTGGCCTTATAAACTGTCACTTTTAATCAATTTAATGCATTTCCTGAATAAATGTATTCATTTCTTTTATGAAACTTACTGACTCTAAACTTTTGAATGCTATCTTGATAATAAGTGCTAAATATTAAAGTAAATGTTGGAGTTTATGGCCTGCTTATACAGTACCTCATCAAAATCTCAGTAGAAATGAATGACTTCTGGTCATTGTGTTGCTTGAAATCAGTGTAAACGACCCTTTATTATGAGTGTAAGGCTGTAATTGAGACGCGCACGCACACAGAGGCAGGGATTTCTGTTGTTGTAGTCTGATTGTAGTGAGGCGTGACTGAGCTCCTACACATGTGGCACTGATTTTCAGCACAACAAATGCTGTTAAAACTGTTAAAACTTTACTCCTCCTAATGGCACACTAACTAATTATAATGCGTAGCAATGGGGAGCACAAATCGATCTATACACGTTTGTGTCTACCAACAGGTTTTTTTGTTTTGTTTTTTTTGGCAAAGACTATGAGCATCTTGTAGGGTCTAAGACTTTCTATATTAAGTGTTAATATATGCATTTGCTGTTAAATGATGCATGGCATTTTCCAAAATGAGCTGTTTCCTTTATTTTTTGTAATGTATGAGAATATTAACTAGTTAAATGAAGTATGTTGTTACCTTATTACCTCTCTGACAGATGTAGGTTGATCTAAACAGTAGATTTCATGGTCTGTTAAGAACCGATCCCTAATGTTCAGTACGTTCTGCCTAATTTCAAAGTAGCAGAGCTTTAAATCCCTGCTGAGCCATTTCACTTCCTACTTTTGGTCAGAGTTCACCTTTTTGCTTTCGCAAAAGGCCATTTTGGAACGTTTCAGAACAACACATTTGAAGAAGGGCTACAGAGAGAATGAAGCTGGTGAAAGAAGCAGGCCTGCTTGTGTTTAACATTTGCTGTGTACAAAATGGGTAGTTGACAAATAACAGGTTTTCTTTCAACGTCGAGATTCAAAAAGAAAAAAAAAACATTTTCAGGCCAGGGAATTGATTGAATCATGAAAAGTCAGAGGGGAGAGGTTGAGAAACTTGGTTTGGAGAGAGGAAGTTATTACATTCGGGTTGTTTGTTTACTTGCTTGTTTGTTTTTTGTTGTCTTTTTTCGTTTTTGTTTTTATTTTTTCTTTTCTTAGTTTTTTTTTTTTGTTTTCTTTTTTCCTCTAATTGAAATGTATTTATTTATATCAATTTATTTATTTTTGTTCCATTAAATTTTGTTTTTCTTTCTTCTTCTTTTACTTTTAAATTTATTTTTCCATTTTGTTCCTTTTCCATTATTTTCTTTCCTTTTTTTTTTTTTTTTTTTTTTTTTCCCTCTCCCTTTTTTCTGTTCTTACTTATCTTACTTCTTACTTATAAATCCACATGTGAATGTGGGCATCTTAATGCTGTCCAGTCCAAGTTAACCAGGCAGGGTCACATCTGCCAGGCTCCAGGAGATCAGCAAGGAGACTAATGGAAATATGCATGGCTGCGTTGCCCTCTCTCATAGAGCCGTTACCCACAAACCCCCCTGTTGAGTGCCTGGCAGCACAGGAGAGAGTCTTTGCCAGCTTTCACCCCCCGAGCGACTCACCGCACCCCTCTCCCATATCCCATCTTTCTCAGTTCCACTTTCCCAACAATACGTTTCTCTTTCACAACCGCCCGGAGAGGTAAACAAATTGAGCCTTATTGCAAAAGACTCCGTTGTTGATATAAACTGTGCAGCTTAAAGTACATATAACAGAAACAGTTCTCCAAAAAGTGTATACGTTCAAGAACTTTTAACGGAACCGAACGTCATACATTGTGTGGTTGTGGTATATTTAGGGCTATTCTTGAGTCTCAACCCACATACGCTGTTAGTTCTAATCATCACAGATGCAGAAATCACCATATGGAGTTTGTAACTGCTGACTAATTCTCTCCAACCCTCCCGCTGTCCAATAAGCGAAGCTGCTCACGCTTGTTTTGTAGCATTTTAAACCACAGGAGCCTGGTTTCGCCCGATTACAACCAGACCCGCTTTGTGTGTGTCTGTATATTAAAGATGGAGGGCATGAAATATGCATTTTTGTGAGTTTGTTACGTGGAACCAAATGTACTTCCAAATGTACTAATTTATTCTGAAGAAGATCTGGAATCTGCGGCTTCATTTGAAGCTTTCTTCAAGTCTAATGAAGTCTAATGGATTCAGTGTGGGTGAATTGTCATTTAGCTTGTATAAAGTGCTCCCCTCTCTCTCTCTCTCTCTCATTGGTTTATGATGTTTCACCATTACAGCGAGGTATGTTAGTATCACAGGCCTGTGGATCAGCATTGACAACCAGCTAAAACAGCCAACACACACATGCTGCTGAAGCACTGCCAGTGATCATGGACTGGCTTTTTCCATGCATTTCTGATTCTTACATTCTAAAAATGCTGGGTTAAAAACAACCCAACTTGGATTATTTGGCAACCCAAGCACTGGGTAAATATTGGACAGAACACACGCTGGGTTATTTTGACCCAGCAGGTTGGGTTAAAAGTTTTTATCAAACATGCTGGGTTATTTTATTTAAGTCAACTATTGTTTAAAAATTATTATATTGCTGGTTTAAAATGGACTGGAACTTATAAAAACACACACAGAATTACTAGAGGCAACAGCAATAATCAAAAGATGAACATTCATTATTAAGCAAGAACACAGGGACAAAATACAAGACCAATTTAATTAATTGGGTGAATACAGCATTGTTTGCAATATTACATACATTTAAACTTGTTTAACAAGCATTTTAGACATAAAAAATGTAACATTTAAAAGCAGAATTTTAATTTTAGTGTATTCAGCCATTCTCTGTTATTGCTTTTTACCGAAATAGTGTGTGTCACCAAAATCTGAGCTGGTGAAGGGCTGCTGTTTGCCGGGTTAACTGCGAACTTCAGACCACGGCCTCACATTTCACTTGTAGCAGAAAGATGCCATGACTGACTCCAAAAACTGCCCATGAACAAACAGTACTGACAGTAGAGAACATGTAAGATTAAACTCAGTACAGTAACAAATAAAATCCATTTATGTTATGCAAGGCAAAAGGTGTTTCCATCCTGCGAAACAACTGCTGCTGGCGCAGCTGACTGACATCTCATCCTTATTTTGCGTTGTGTAAAATAATACAATTTACAGCACAGTAAAGACTTTATGAATGAAATCAAATGTATACAAACCTTTATTTTGCTGAAGAAGTGCAAATCGGCGGCACTGAGAACCGCTCTCTCCTGTAGAGGACTCAAAAAGCTCACGCTCTGACTGAATGTGACTCAGCAGCTGGGTTGTTTCATCAGAGACAGGCTCAACCCAGCAATTGGGTAGAAAAAAATAACCCAGAACCTGGGTAAAAATATTAAAAATAACCAATAAAATGACCCAACGGGCTGAACCCAGCATTTTTTAGAGTGTATGTTTGGATCTTTAATCTGAGCAGTTTTGTCTCACACTTCCTAGTTTTAGGCAGAGACTTGAGACTTGACTTTATGTGAGGAACGCAGCATGCAAGTGCTCTGTGCATGGGTGTTGAACATGTTTTGTATTCTACCATGCTTTATTCTTGATCTAAACAGAAAGAGACACTACCTAAATCACCTGCCATTCATCAGTAAACAAATCAAGTCCATCCCAGCACAGAAGAAAAGAAGATAAAGTTCTTTAAAACCTCATTGAATAAACATCTTGCCTTTTCACTTTCTTCACAATGCTAGCCAGTTACTGCCGCCTCGCTTCGGCCAAAGCAAACTAATGACCGAACAGCTACTCATTGTGACATTAACTAAACAATATTAAATGTCTTACATCACTGTGATTACAAAAGTTGTAATTGTGTGTGTTGTTAAAGAGCCAAGTTGATTTTAACTCTCTTAGATAAAGCAGAATTGAAAGCGTCTTCTGTTTGCATTGGTCTGTTTGTTTGTGCATCACAACCAGCCCGACGTTGTTTGCAGACATGTTGTTGTTGTTGTTGTTGTTGTTGTTGTTGTTGTTGTTGTTGTTGTTGTTGTTGTTGTTGTTGTTGTTGTTGTTGTTGTTGTTGTTGTTGTTGTTGTTGTTGTTGTTGTTGTTGTTGTTGTTGTTGTTGTTAGTCTTTTCTCATTTATCTGTGTGCTTGATTTGTGTGTAGGCATTGAGATACAATAAAACCTAGTCAGGCATTAGTTGTTTAATGAGGATTATATGCAGCATTTGCCACAGGAGATAAGTTTGATTCAAATTATGCAAAAGGCCATATCAAATGTGCTCAGCTGTATTCATGAGACTGCCCACCAACTATATCTTTTACATTTTATCATATGTACATGAATGTAAAGTAACACATTTCTTTTCTACCTATTTCTCCTCACAGTTCAAGAGGTTCCTCTGTGACTCTCCTTTAGAGGTAAGTCTTTTTACATTTCAAATGTATAACTAGATTTGCCTCTCTTTCTGAAGTCTTAGCCAGTTCGGAGGATTTCCCTTTGAAATTGCACAGGTCCAGTGTAGTCTCAAAGCAGATGATTCAATCATTTTCATCAGTCGTACTCATACTCTTACATTTCTTCTGGATTCTAGTGAGGGACTCAAAGTGTGCATGTAGTTTCCATTGGCAGTCATTGTAATTGCTTAAAAACCGCTTTATACAAAATTGTATAAATTTTTCTTTTGATTTTAAAGGAAACTATGACTCTGAGATACTTGACAGGCTTTGTGAGCATTTATATCAAACTTTAGGGTAATGCCAAATATGAGTAGGAATGTTAATGTTGCGCAGTCTATCCACCTTATTTTTCCTATAAGAGTGGGTGCAGCCATTTGTAAATTTTTTGTGTCTGGCTTCCGGTCTCATCCACTTCCAGCTATTTTTAGCTGCACAAAAAGCTTGTTTTGCTGCTTGATATTGCAAAATGGTGTGTCTTACCATGTTATTTTAATGTATTATCTTAATTATGAACTCACTGGTTTGTAGAGCAAACTGTTTTACCGTTTACTGCACTTAGATATTCTTCTCGTTATTTCCCGATGGTGGATTATGAACCGGACGTCCAACACATTACCAGAAAACAGCTTACTTCCGCATTGAAAAATAAGGTGGATAGAAGCGCCGTAGTGAGACAAACAACATGTGGAAACGGCTTTTGTAGCAGTGTAATTGTTGGGTTGTTTGTTTGTCGTGAAACAATGGAAAAAGTTTAATGTGTCGTCCAGACCAACCACATTTCTGTGCAGCATGGCGTGGCCACACACAGGACGCAAACAGAGAGTTGACTGATGTGAAATTGTGCTTGACAAATGATCTTGTCTCTGTCATGTCCAGCTGCCATTATTAAGCAATCCTCTTGTTGTGTTTCTTTATTATTGAGGAACAGATGAGGACATTAAAAAGTAACTGTGGCTGGGCGAACTTTTGTTGATGTTAAAATCTGGTTGAATGGAAGAGGTTGAACATCTTAATTGGTTTTCCATTCAAAAACAAGTACTTTTTGAATTACAGAAAAGTACCAGGGCATGGTACAAATATACTTTTAATTCTATGTATATGAGAGTTTTTTTTCTATGGTATTTATATGATGTACTCCACTTCAAACAATGTCATGTCTGAAAAACAAGGTATTACCGTGGCGTATGTTAAAACATGCACTTCAAAAGATTTATGGTACTGCAAGTTTTTCTTGGACATGTTCCATAGCAGTAGCGTGTTATTCTTGGAAATACTTTGTAAATACCAACTGTCATAGATATATCTGATTCATCGCTGTATCAAACAGTGTTATTTTAATATCATTGATCTACTAATTTAATATTTATAAAAATTTAAAATTTACTATTTTTTCCATTTTAATTTTAGTGTAAATTGTAATAATTTTGTTTTGTGCTTTTGTACACTTTACAATAAGGTTCATTAGTTAACTACATTAGTTAACATGAACTGAGAATGAACAATACTTCTACAGCATTAATTAATCTTAATGTTAATTTCAGCATTTACTAATGCATGATTAAAATCAAAAAATTAAAAGTTGATTTTGTTAACATTAGTTAATGCACTGTGAACTGCAACATGAGCAAACATGAATTAACTTTAACAAAGATTAATAAATACCATAATAAATGTATTGTTCATTGTTCGTTCATCTTCGGTAATGCATTAACAAATGTTAACAAATGATACCTTGTTATAAAGTGTTCTTATTTTTTATATTTCTTCATTTTTTTTTTTTTTTTTTTTACTTTAATTTGTTTTATTTCAGGTTTTGTGCTCTATTAGTTTTTCTTTTTATATTTTTGTTTTACTGTATTTTTATTTTTTCAGTTTTAGTAATTTTAGTACTTCAACTTAAACTTTCAGTTGCCAAATCAACACGTTTTATGCTATTTTATTTTCTCATTTTTTTTTTGTTTTTTTGAAAGGGCGGTGTATTTATTGCCCTGATAAGACTATTTTTGGTATCTGCAAATTGCATTTGATCCTTAAATAGACCAGCTTCATCATTCAGTCACATTAATATATGAAGTAAACCTATTGGGGTGAAGCTGTTTTACTTGTATTTTAAGTTGTAGTGTCTTATAAGCCTTTTTATTTAACTTTTCCTAAATTTTTAAAGGGGGAGGATGTGGAGGGAAACATATGTACTCTGCTTTCTCCTTCATGGTAATGAAGATTGTTAGCATTTATAGCAAACATGCTTTTATCACCTCGTCGAAGCTGGTAGCCAGACGCTCCAGCATCAGTGTTGTTGATGGCATAAACTTATACTTTTTAGGTTATGTTTTTTCTAAACTTTTTTTTTTTCAAGCTGCATTTATTGGATAAAAAAATACAGTGCAATTACTAGAATTCAAAATAACTGTTTTCTATTCGGATATTTTAAAATGTAGTTTATTCCTGTTATACAAAGCTGAATTTTCAGTGTCTTCGGTGTCGCATGATCCATCCTAATATGCTGATTTGCTGCTTGAGAAACATTTATGATTATTATGAATGTTGAAAACAGTTTTGCTGCTTAATATTTTTAGTGGAAAGTGAATCTTTGATGAATAAATGCTGACTTAGATGAATGACGCTGCAATTAGATTATTAGATTAGTACTAACATTTATAAAGACACTGCAAATGTAATACCATATGAAGGTCTCTCTTATTTCGTGCACAGATCGACTAGGATTCTACGTGCGGAAATCTTAAAGGGGCTAAAGTTGGCGTCAGGTGCAGAACCATGTGAGCTTGTGGCGTATCTGTCGACTTAAAGATGCGTGAACAATAACACTATTTGAACTTCGCCTGCGAAGTCAAAAGTAAACGAGCGTAATTGTCGATTTGCCATTAGCGTGTATTAGACTCCTTCACCTGGTTGTGTTTATCTAGGTGTGCGTGTGTGTTTGTTCAAGTGTGTGTCACATGGCGTGCGTGGCAGCGTGTTTTGCGTCACTGAGATGCCCTTCTCCTGATGCACGCCTGTGTTGCATTTGTATGTCTGTTTCTGCTTGGCTTTTTTTAAATGTCTTTTATTGACCTGAAATGTCTGTCCTAAGGGGAAATGCTCGTTAACAGTGGTGTTGTGTAATTAGTCGTCAAGGTTTTATAGACCTCAAACCCTGCCTTTGCCCCATACCCCTGCTTTTTTCCACATGCATATGCACACATACTCGGCGTACGCTATTTATGTCATCGTTTTCCTTTAGTTTTTAATTCTGTTGTCTAGATTTGACAAGCAACAGCAGTTGGACTTCAACTTTCTGTGTTTCTGCCAGCACGACACATATTTTGATCCGAAGGATACACGATGAACTGATTAGCGCATTAATAAACACTTCCCCATAATATAATCAGAGCTCCACATGCCTGCATGTATCCCGGACAGGCGTTGCATCTGTGCCGCAGAGGGAGCGTGCAACGCCATGCCGTGAGTGCCGACTCTGAGAAAAATGGCAGCCGTAATCGAGCGCTGCTGTTTCCACGTGGGGTTAAATGAGCCGTCGCTGAACGCTGCGTCTAATGAGCGCTGTGTGTTTAGAGTGCCTGTGTGACTCGAATAACATTTGAGTCCTGCAGCGTTCCCAGTGCCGGAGCGAGGTCCTCTCCAGGGCCACGTTTGAGGAGTAATTCTTTGACATTTAGTGCTCTGTCGGAGTAATCACTGTAGTCAATAAATGGGATGTAATATAATATAATGGGGTATTTTATTTTCTATTGTACTATACTCGAGTCTGTGTGTATAGTGTTTCTCACTGTGTATATTGAGGTTATCTGTCTAACTAGACTATATTATTTTATTCGCTTGTTAAGTCTTGACGTCAAGCGTCACCTCTTCCATGACTTCCGGGTTCAGACGCTTTATCAGATGGCATGAGAAAGCAACAAACGGTGTGATATAATACTACAAAAAGTGTGATATAATACTACCAAAAAATTATAATCCTACCATTTAACTCCATACCAAATAACCAGACAATGAAAATATGAATATAAATAAATGCATATAAAATTATTTGTGTTTGGGACGCTGTGAGCACGGAGACTGTAGTGTACACCGTACATTTGAAAACGTCTAGCTGAAATGTTTAATATGAATAAACAGTGCTCATAAACGGCTGCTGAGATGGTATTCTCAAGTGAAATTAGTTGGGGTTTGGACCCGGAAACAGTGTTCGTTGGTGCGTTCAATGGACGGATTACGTCATCACTTAACAAGCCCATAGGGTGAATTCAGGTACATTAGGCCACTGATGACTTGCCATCAAAAAGTGGACTTAAATTTAACTGAATTCAATTATAGTACAGCAGTGGTTTTCAAAACATGGTTCAAATTAATGTGAAAAGTTCACAGAAGTTATTTAAAGTATCTAATATATATGTGCATATAAATATATATTTATATATGAATTCATAAATTCAAATTGGTGAATTCAGGTTGATTGGGACACTTTTCCCAAGCCATTTCAATGACAAAAAGTGTCCCAATCAACCAACCATATATATATATATATATATATACTAAATTACTAAATTACTAAATTAATTATAATTTATTATAATTTTAAATATATTAAGTGTTTTATTAAACTTTTTTTTTTTTAATAAAGTCTATACACTTACACAAATAAAATAATAAGAACAAGAATAAATTATTTTTATTTATAAATATACAAATAATTATAATAAATTGTACACACATGCACACACACATACGCATACATATTTATTATAATATATGATTTTTTTGTTATATAAACTAGTTTATAGTGTCTTATATTTTAGTATGTTTTTTATTAAATATTTTGCACTTATATTAATACACAAATAAAACAATAAAAACATTAATAAATGTATTTTAATTTATATGTAAATTATTATACATTTAATGCACACACACACAGTTATATTTTCTGACAAATGATATTTTTTTTTTAAATAAGATATTTTTTTAAAATACTAAAATAATGAAAACATTATTAAATGTATTTTAAATTGTATATAAATTATGAATTTTAGGCACACACACACACACACACACACATATATATATATATATATATATATATATATATAATTTATTTTTGACAATATAAGTTTTAGGCATGCATACACAGATTATTTATTAATACTACTAAAATAATAAAAACAACAAAAAAAAATGTATTTTAAGTTAGATATTTATTATTATTATTATTATTATTATTATTATTATTATTAATAATTATGCACACACACACATTATATTCTGTCAAATTATATAGAAACTTTAACTGCAATGCTAAAATACAAACATGAGTAAATGTACTTTAATTTATATGTAAATTATTTTTTTGTTATAAATTTTTATGCACAAACACACACACACAATTATATATTCTGACAAATGATATATAATCTATTTTTACTATAATACTAAAATAACAAAAACATGAATAAATGTCAATTATAATTATTCAAAATTTTATTTACATACACAAACACATGCACTAAACACTAAAATTGTACAATTTGTACATTTGTAAAATCAAGGGATCACTTCCTATTCTGTACTATTATGATACAGTACATGTATCAGTGTATTGGTGCAGCCTCCTGTATGACATAATCTGGTTGGATGGTTTCCTGCATGCATTAACCTCTCTTATTGTTTCTACGACATAGAAAAGTCACTGTATTGTTAATAAAAACAGGAATGTTAACTACCCCATCCGCCTGACAAACAGCCTGCTGCCGTCCCCTCCGCCGACTGCAAACGGACGCTTAACACGCCACTACACGCTAGAGAAAGCCAAACAAAGAGCGACACAGAGCACCATATGCTTGTGATTTGGGCCCCTGCCTTTATTGTTGGCTTCATCTGTGTGTTTTGCTGGCCTTCACAGTGGCACAGACGCAGTCATTAAGCTGTCCGGCGAGGTGATCCCAAGGTCAAGGTGACGCCATTTCCCGCATTTAGGTCATGGCTGCGTAAACACGCCTGAGACTTTTACCGTGAAATACTTCTACGGGGGCTGCGTTTCATTAAAACGGAGGGAAAACACAATCTAGAACATACCGTCAGATCATTATGGATGAAAGATGGGCGGCTGTCAGGTGGTGCTGAGAGCTTAACGTTCTTTTAGCGGCTCTCCGCTGCTGGAGGGTAAGTTAGCGTGACAGGCGTTGGATTCGAGTCCGGTCTGGTTCTGACAAAGACGGGGCCCGGCACATGTGGTGCCAAAAGGCAGATTGAGAAGGGGCTCTCCGTTTCACCGCAAGCCCTTAATCATCGCCGCTAGCCGCGCTATGAAAGCACCTTCATCTTGAGCTGTGTGTACTTAATACTGACAGCTAGTTTAAAATGCCAACTCGCCGGACAAGCGCTCTGAATGAAAATAACTAACCTATACATATGGAATGTGCTCCTCGCTGGGGGAAATGAGGGGTTTACTGTAACACCTCTCTAGGGATGTTGTGAACTGAGCAAAGATTATACTTTGAAAGATGCTAGATTTTACTGGCTGAACTTAAAGGGATAGTTTACCCAAAAAATCAAAAGCACCCCATGATTTAATCACCCTCAAGCCATCCGAGGTGTATATGGCTTTGTTTTTTCAGACGAATACAATCAGAGTTATGTTTGCAAATGTCCTGACTCTTCCAGTCTTTGTAATGGTGGTGAATGGGTGTTGAGATTTTGAAGCCCAGTAAAGTGCGTACATCCAGTCATTTAAAAAAAAAAAAAAAAAAAATCCACACAGCTCTGGAGGGTTAATAAAGGCCTTCTGACATGAATCGATGCTTTTGTGTAAGAAAAATATGCATATTTACTAGGGATGTGACGAGATCTCGTGGCACGTGAAAACATTTTGCAGTGTTTGCATTAGAGCTGCAAGATTTATCCTTAAAAGTTTGAGATCTTGATTCAAACACCCACACGATCTTATTCCTGCATGACAACGATTCAGCTATGTCTATTTCGACTGTTTCACATCATGAGTGTCAGTGGAGTGTGAAAATCACGTTTTGTTGCTGCCAGTGTTACTGAATCAGAGGGTCGGCCATCATCACACTTCCGATGTGAACGCTGTCATTCACTGATATGGGCGTCGACAAAACGTGGTGCTCACGCTCCAGTGATGCTTACAATGTGAAACAGGTGTTAAAGACATTGAAATCTGCATTCATACTGCCACTGATCCAGAAAGAACAACACAAACAGTCTTTTCAACCACATTATAATCAATATTTCTGTGTTACAGACATTTAAATAACAGAAGTACTGGGATAAAAGTTTATAGTTTGGGTATAAACACTTACTGTCTACAGTAGCGATCAAAGCGAAATTATCTTATGTATAGTAACGCTTATCCTCTTCCGCCAGGAGGTGGCGACAACTGCCCGTTAAAAAAAAAAAAAAGTCATTGAATCATTCATTCAGGAGATTCCAATAGTCAAACAAGTCTGATGCACAAATTGAGACACTGACTCCTTCATTGAATTTAAAAAAAAAAAAAGTTTAAATGAATGTATGTTTTTAAAAGACTTAAGCAATGAACATTTTGTCAGAACTACTAGTAAATTACGTTATTTTGTTTAGTTTTCAAAAATTTGGGATTCTCAGTTTATCCAGAATCGTGAAGCTCTTGTTTAAATGTTGTTTATTACTGCATATAATTCATTAAAATGAATTTCATAAAGTACAAGCTGATTTCAAAATGCACCTAAATTTGTTTGCATTTTGTCTTTTTCAGTTGAATAAAAGACTATTTTCCCTATATATTCGATCATTGAGGATTTCTTTAAAAAAGTTTAAAAATCTCTTGTTCTCGTGAACCCAGCCTCGTATCTCGTCTCGTCTCATGGGAAAAGTGTCTCGTCACACCCCTTATATTTACAACTTTATAAATCATAATCTCTAGCTTCCCTTAATTGAGAGAGTGGCCAGTGAATAATGTAGGACATAGGCGTGACAAAATAATGCAAAAAAGTAACATAATGCATGCATTACATTCAATAAAAAGTATCTAAGTAATGCAGTTACTTACTTTTTTATAAAGTAATGCAATATTGTAATGCATTACTTTTAAAAGTAACTTTCCCCAACAGTGGTCCTCACAAAGTCTGTTTTATACCCATATAGTGTATATATATATATCTCTAAAAATAATGATGGTAAAAGAGACACATGATGAATAAGAGTTTGTTTCATGTAATCGCATATTCTGACAAATTATATATATAAACTTTTTTTTTAACTACTAAAAACTAAAATAATAATAAAAAAAAAAATTAATAAATGTATTTTAATTACAAGTAAAGTAGCTTTTCCACAAGCTAAGTCACTGGAGAAAAAAAAATTGTGTAGAAACAAATTTTCATTTAGAAGTTAACTAGTAAATTTTGCAAACAATTACAAAGAAAATGCAAGTAACACATTAAGCTGAACATGAAATGTTTAAGCGGAACTGAAATTTTATATTTGTTTTGTAATACATACTCTGGTTATCTTTGTTTTATTTACAACATAAAAAATATATATACAAATATATAAACACACACACAAATTATATGATATATATTATGCATAATATAAAATGCGCATATACATATACAAACGTTTATTTTGGATGCAATTAAACGACAGCACTAATACACTACCAGTCGGAAGTTTTCGAACAGTAAGTTTTTTTTTTTTTTTTTTTTTTTAATGTTTTTTTCTAAGGAAGTCTCTTCTGCTCACCAAGCTTTCATTTATTTGATCCAAAGCACAGCAAAAACAGTATGATTTTGAAATATTTTAGCTATTTAAAATGACTGCTTTCTATTTGAATATATTTTAAAATGTAATTTTATTCCTGTGATTTCAAAGCTGAATTTTTAGCATCATTATTCCGGTTTAACAGCAACAAACCACTTTTTGACACTAAAAAATTGCAATAATCTTCAATTAAACATCAGATGTAATGTAAAACCCAAATGAACGTAACTGATAACATAAACTAAAAAAAACTTTAAGCAAAATATTAAATGTAAAGTGTCACGCAGGTTTTTCACTTAAAAATGTGTAAAATTATTGTTCGTTTTTCAAAATCTGTACATTTAATAGTATTCTACTATAAATTCTGTAAATCTCAACCTTACTTCCAAGGCAAAAACTATCTATTTTCTGTGAATATACAAGACTTCTGATTCATTAGCTAAAGATTTAATAGAAAATAGCTAGAAAAGTAACAAAGTACAGTAAACCATAAAACTGTTTGCGTTACAAACCATTGTGCTTGTGACAACCATACATTAATACATTATGATAAGAAATACCGCTTTGCAATATCACAAAGCATAACAAGCTTTTTTGTCATGCTAAAAATAACTAGAAGCAAACAACCCCGGAAGCCTTGCATATACAAGTTACAAATGGCTGTGCTGGTTATTACGTCAAAAATAAGGTGGATAAAATGTCCCGTTAGAGAAGGGCTTTTTACCATATATAGTAAGGGACCTTGCCGTTAACTAATAACTAAGTAAAATGATTTTACAGTCTTTTACCGTGAAAATTGCAAACATTTTTAACTGCGTAGGTTTAAATATTACGAGTGGTGTTTGTGATGTTTCTGTGTTGGTTTTAATTTAGAGGTGAGTGACCGTGGCACGGCAGCGTCTAAGGCCTCTCATACTGAACGGATTGGCCGAGTCGCTCCCCTGGTGTTGTGATAACGAGCCGCCTTCCTGCAGGGCTAACTGGACCCAGATGGGCCGAGGGGGCCGCGGAGAGATCCCGTTTCGGCTACGGCTGCGTAGGCCCCCTCCCGCCGATCTGTTTGAAGTCTCGTTGGTGGACTAGGCTGAATAAAGCGCCCTCCTCGATAAGCCACTTGATTGAAAAAAGCCAGCGTGAAGGTTTGAGTGGGAAATACGATCTCGGGCAGGTAACGGTTTGGGATTTTTACGGCCGTCCAAAATAGCAGACGTATATTCATACACGGGTGCGTTCATGTCACATGAAGGAATGTGGGCTTTCATCTTCAGACACAACAGTAGTGCGAGTTGTTTTTTGTGGTTCGACTCAATGATTTAAACACACCTTCACACACAGGGTAAAAACGGCCCCTCGGTCCTTCCTGCACGGGCTTTCGGCGTGGAGATTGATTTTGTTCATGCAAGGGGTTTTATTAAATCGCCTTTCGTAGTTTGTGTGTGCCTGGCATGGACTTTTACTTCACACACACACACACCTCTGCTCTCGGCCCACATGTGGGAACTATTAGCAAGCTACTGTACACCCTGTGTTTCTTTGCAAGCACAGACTTTCAAATTGTTTGAGCATTGATTGACTCAATTTTACACAGGATCACAGACAGGAACATATTTCATAATTTTTCAGTCAGTTTAATTGATTTGCATGATAATATTAGAAATTTGGAAAGTAAGAAATTTGAAAGTTCAACTTAGTTTAAATAAAATGACTGGAACTGACTGTTCCTGGTCTTATTTTACACAGTTTATTAGTACTTCAACAAAAAGTTGAATAAAAAAAATCATGTAAAATGGTTGCGGTTTTGTTTTAGCCCCTCCCTTCCTTATCCCGACTTTTTGAAATTTAAGGTCTGGAACACCTTTGAAAATATCAATATACCTGAAGAGGTACTGAAAAAATGCTTGAATTATTGAAAGACAATGTATCTATGAAATAAGTGTTTCATTTTTTTTTCAGTAAGCACATCTTTTCATGAAAAATTCAAAAAACATCTTACTTTTTTTTTTTTTTTTTTTTTTTTTCAGTTAATTACATAAAACTAGTGAGCTAAGCCTGTAGTAGTACTAACAGTTCACAGAGTAAATGGTAAAACGCTTTCGCTGAAGATGTAAAAAGAAGAACAGATAAACCAAATCAATTGAGTCATTTATGCTGGAGCTGCTTCAGGTGATGCAAACTCGTGACTTTGACCATTTATTTCAAGTGATTCAAGAGCAAAAGCCAAATCAAATTAAAAGAGCCATTCATTTTCGAATTTCAACATCGCTTGTAATGATTTTAAAATGGAGCTTTTCGAAACTCTGAATCAGTGAAACCAATGCGTCGCAAAATGATTTACCGTTTCAAAGCGCTCCATTCAGATCACGTATCGCAAATCATTTGTTTCAGATCGGGACTTCAAATCGCGTATCACGAATCATTTGATTTTAGATCAGGACTTTGGAGAGGGTGTGTGAATCATTTGACTTTGATCAGGACTTCAAATCGCCTATCATTTGATTTAGACCATTTGATTTTTCGTGTATTTTCGAATTGTTTGATTTAGATTGGGTCTTCAGAGCGTGGATCGTGAATCATTTGATTTAGATCGGAACTTTGGACCAGGTTTGTGAATCTTTTGCTTTAGATCAGAACTTCGGAGCACAGAACACGAATCATTTGATTCAGATCGGGACTTCGGTTCGGGTTCATGAATCATTTGTTTCAGTTTGTGACTTCGGAGCATGTATGGCGAATCATTTGTTTCAGATCATAATTTCGGAGTGTTTTCGCAAATCTTTTTTCTGAGTTTTTTTAAACCGTAGAAAACATTAAACAATTAAGGCAGTACAGTTATAAAAACAAAACAAGGAAAAAAGAAAGAAAGTGTACACAAATACAAATCACTTAAGAAATTGAACCATGGTTTTACTATAGTAAAAGTGCAGTATACTTCGTAATACTTTAGTAGTAATACTTTGCATGTGCTTCACTTTATTTTTACCATTTTTTTTTTATTAGTATATTTTTGTTTATGTATTTATCTTTTTTTTTAGAATTTGGAAGAGAAGCCATTGTTTGATAAGTGAGATCTCTGATTGAAGTCCTTAAAAATAAAAAAAAGTAGTGCTTGAAAAGTCCCTGAAAGTTCTGGAATTTCATTTTACAGTATCTGTATGAACCCTGTATATATTATGGCTAAGTCCAACCATTTTGCTAAAAAGTATGAGTCCAAATGATATATTCAGTATTAGATTAAGTGCGAATTGAACTACAGTTGAAAGATAGTAATTTTATTCAGCAAAAACGCATTACATTAATCAAAATGAACACTATAAACATTTGTAATGTAACAAAAGATTTTGATTTAAAAAAAAAAAAAAAAAAGAATCATGAAAAAAAGTTTTTTTTTTTTTCTCGAAACAGTAAGCAGCACAGCTGTTTTCAAAACTGCTAATAATAAACATGTTTCTTAAGCAGCAAATCAGCATATTAGAATGATTTCTGAGGAATCATGTGACGCTGAAGACTGGAGTAATGATGCTGAAAATTCAGCTTTGCATCACAGGAATAAATTACATTTTATAGTATATTAAAATAGTAAACCATTATTTAAAATTATAATAATATTTCAAATTTTTTTTAATGAATATTTGAGTTTCCTGCTTTTCACTCTCGATTCCCAGTAATTTCCTGCAGCTGTCATCCAATTAAAAAAAAGGCAAAAGCCTACAAATAATTATAGTGGGAAGTAATTACATTTTTGTAATAATAATTTATGTTTTCTTTGTCTTTTGCTCATCTTCTCCAGGCTGAGATGGCTCCTGATGGTCCTGATGTAGGCTATGGCTCTTTCCATCAGCAGTATTGGTTGGATGGCAGAATAGTAGCTGTAGGAGTTCTGGACATCCTGCCCTCCTGTGTGTCTTCTGTGTACCTTTACTACCACCCCGACTTCTCCTCACTCTCATTGGGCACCTACTCTGCTCTCAGGTTGGTCAGCCAATCATAAATTCTCTCTAATCTTTGAGCTTCTCAACATTTAACTGGTTGACAATTAATCTGTCTTGAAATTAGGTGTGAATCTGTTCGGATATCCGAAACTGAAACTAGTTTGAGCCTAAGCCTTTTGATTACCAGCCTAAACCTTTAACCACTAGGCTACACTACCTCCCAACAAAAGATTAACAGCATTAATGCTGCAGACGAACAGCACAGGAATCCTGGTTCTGCTCTCCTTTAGAGCACAATCTTGTCTCTTTCCAGTAAGTTTTCAATGCTTGTGCTGGTCGATCAGAGAGTTCAGTGCGTATTGTTTTCAAAACACATCCATACGCACCCACAGTTACAGGCCAATTTCACATATGTGTGTAAATATTTCACATGGGCTGCTCACCTGATTAGGTTACACTTTACAGGAGATGCCAGATGTGTGCGTGTGTGTGTTATACTCAGTTTTGGGTGTCTGGAGGCCTCGGGAGCCTCATTTCTCACAGCCAGAAGAATAAAAAGAAGGCTAAGAGAGAGAAAGTGTGAGTGAGAAGTGGAGATTGTGCGCGGGGCTCTGTTGTGCCCAGAGCAGCTGGTGTCAGCCGCGGGGTCAGTGTCTTTGTGCTGTTGTGTGTCAGTGTGATTGAGTGAGACTGTCTGAGCGCAGGATGTGACACTGTTCAGCAATGTGTCTCCATGCTGCGCTGGACGGTAAAAATAATGATGAATGGCCAGCAAAGATAAACAAAACGAGTTTCCTCTGAGCCCTAAACGTGCTGAAAATTAATTTACGCTCTTCATTCTGTAGAAATCTTTAAAAAAAATTGCATAAATGACATTTATATTATTTAGGTTAATTTGATTTTTTTTTTTTTTTTTTTTTGGACCAGTGTAGGATCGTTTATTGATTTATTTATCTATTATTATTATATATATATTATTATTATATATATATATATATATATATATATATATATATATATGTATGTGTATGTATGTGTATGTGTGTGTGTGTGTATATATATATATATATATACACACATATACATACATTTTCCTTGTTTTGTTATGTATGTGTATATGTATATGTGTATGTGTTCTAATGTTTACAATTTTTTTTTCTTTTTTCCCTTAAGTAATAATGGAAAAAAAAAAACTGTGTGTGTGTATATATATACTCACACATATAACTTCGTTACTGTACCTAAGTAGATTTTTCTGGTATCAGTACTTTACTTTACTATGTATTTTTCGGACTACTTTTTATGTTTCCTTCTTACATTTTTACACAAATATCTGTACTTTCTACTACTTACATTTTCAAACCAGGCTCGTTACTTTAGTTTTAATTAGCATTTGGTGGATCACCATTCGATAACCAATCTCTAATAAATCAAGGATCTGTTAGTCTTGACTGGCAACGCAATTCGGCTCGCGCGTGCTCCGCGTCTCCGCTAACTGGTTTCTATTAGAGTAATCGTTGCAAGTGACTCAAGAATTAAGTGGAAGCGCCCGGGTGGATCGTAGAGGCAAAACTAGTGACCTGTTCAGGACTTCAAGTGCAGGTCAGTTTCATCTGTAAACAGGCTGCTAAGAATTGCTAGCAGTTTAATGCTTAACTAAGTAAACAAACACAAAACTGCATCAGTACTACTATAAACGAAACTAAACTAAATTCCTATCATCATCACTCAAAATACTCTATGCTAAAGGACATCATTATTCTCTACTGTAAAATTACAGTAGTAATTTAGCAAACAGATGTTATAAAACATCGTTTTGTAATATGTTCAGAAAATAACAACACAACCTTTACGAAAATTAAAACCAAAACCCATGGTTACTATAGTTAAACCATGGTAACCACAAATGAACCATGGTTTTGCTACACTAACCATAGTCTAACCATAATATGTGTAGTAAAACTATGGTCGTAGTTAAATTAAAACATATTGGGAAAAAAAAAAAAAAAAAAAAAAAAACTGGTCATAATGTGACACTTTAAATTGAACTTAAATGAAATTGTTACTGCAAATAGAATATAATGAGGTGGTTGTTTTGCAACAAGATGGAGACAGTTCTGCTCATAACAGTAAATGGATGATGGGAAAAGTGACAGGTGAAAGAAAATTAGCGAAAAAAGCAAACACACACAAAGTGAGATGCAGAGAGATATCATGGAAAATGAAGAGACTGAAAAGGGAAATGGAAGTGAAGGTGCAGTTTAAGAGAGAGCCTTGTTCTTATTTCGCACAGCCCCTGCCTAAGGTTTTAAACATTTATTTAAATGTGATGGCCATACCAAAAAAAAAAGTTTGCCCATAGTTTCAGAGTTTGTTGTGGGTGTATGGGATGGCCTGGATGAGTGTGAGATTTCCCAGGCTGAAATTTTGTCCCAGTCCGGCCCTGTTCTACATGGTGGTTGTTTAGCCTTGATACATTCATTTAAATGTAAGTTATTTTGTATTAATGTTTCAGTATGATATGAGGTCCAGTTACCAGCGTGACACTAAAACAGGTAGTAGTAATGGGTACTTTTTACTTAAGTACATGTCTGAGCCCATACTTCTTTACTTTAACTTAAGTACTTTTACCACAGTATTATTAAACATGAGTATATGTACTTCTACTTGAGTGAAGGATGTATATACTTTTGCCATATATATATATATATATATATATATATATATATATATATATATATATATATATGAAAATTGACATTTATTTTACATTATAAAGCCGTACAACAAATGGTATCGTAATGTACAAACAATTTTACAAATATAGTTTAAAATTGATCATTTTTTTGTATTGCATTTGGTTCTAAGAATTAGAGAAAATATGCTGAATTGCCATAATGTAAATGCATTTAATTGTCCTACAAGTAGCTTCACTTTCATTTTAAATAAAATATTTTTTTCTTACTTTTTAAAAATAATATGACTCTTTGCAAATTCACCCTCTTTTAATCCGTGTATTTTTCTTGTTACTTGATAAAAATATCGGTAACACTTTACAATAAGGTGTCATTTGTTAACATTAGTTAATGTATTAACCAACATAAGCAAACTATGAACAAAACATTTATTACACTATTTATTAATCTTTGTTAATGTTAGTTAATAAAAATACAGTTGTTCATTGTTAATTCATGTAAGTTCACAGAGCATTAACTAATGTTAACAAACACAACTTGTGATTTTAATAATGCATTAGTAAATGCTGAAATTCACATTAACTAAGATTAGTAAAGGGTGTAGAAGTATCGATCGTTCTTAGTTCATGTTAATTAATGTAGTTAACTAATGTTAACTAATGAACCCTATTGTAAAGTGTTACCAAAATATCTTTGAAACATCCGTAAAAGAATATAAAAATGTTCATTTTAGTGTTTTTTTTTTTTTTAAACTGTTGTGAGAAAATGTACCTATGTGTATGTTTTCATTGACTGCTATTTTGTTTACATCTCCAATAATAGTTAGACAGTGTGTTATGTAGACGTACAAAATATGGTCTTCACATCTCCTGCTCTGAGTGTGTGTTTGAGTGTGCGTGTGTGACATTAATATTAAGCAGACGTCTTGTCCGTGCTGAGCGCTGCGGCATAATTGGCTTGTGTAAGGGTGTCAGAGCACTGAAGAGGAGATAATGGAGGCTTCAAACTGCTGCCAGCGCCCGAGCGGGTGGGGACTGGGGTTCGAATCGAGGAGGGAGGGGGCCGCCCTTTCTTTCTGTCCCTCTTTCTTTCTCCATCTTTTTTGTGAATGGGTTCCACAGCCTCTTCTTATCCGTCTCTCATTCATGGAGAGCCAGGCTTTGTCACCAGGGGATGGGAACCCGGGAACCTGGCAGCGACCGCATGACCTTCCAGCACCTCGCTGTTTGTCGCCGCTCCTTTTCCCTCCGCTATTTTTCTCTTTCATTTTCCACCACTTTTATTTTGCCTTGGCTTCTCTCTATCTTCCTCTCCTTTTCCCGCAAGAAAAGAAAAAGATTTCTCTCACTAATTTTTGGGTAGACAGAGAGTATGAGGTGTACAAAATGCAGGAGAAGAGAGAAGAAAGAGCAGGATTTATTTATGGAAAAGAGAAACGTGTTTGTGCAGGGAATAAAGCGAGAGCTGAAAGGAGAGAGAGAGCGGGAGCTCATTGATTGCTCGCAGGAGGAAGTATAAATCTCCTCTATTTTTCCTCCTGTTTTTATTTTCTCAGCTCCCTTTTGTTTTTCTCCTCCACTTCCTCTTTTTCTCCACTTCCAGATACACATTTAAATGGCTGTTTAGGAGGGAAACTGTTGATCTGGTCCGTATGTGATTGTTTTTTTTCTACTTTAAACATCATATCCTGATGCTACACATTGTATTTGTATAATTACACTACCAGTCAAACGTTTTTGAACAGTAAGATTTTTAGTGTTTTTAAAGAAGTCTCTTCTGCTCACCAAACCTGCATTAATTTGATCCAAAATACAGCAAAAGCAGTAAAATTTTGAAATATTTTTACTATTTAAAATAACTGTTTTCTATTTGAATATATTTTAAAAAGTAATTTATTCCTGCGATCAAAGCTGAATTTTCAGCAGCATTACTCCAGTCTTCAGAGTCACATGTTCATAAATCATTGTAATATACTGATTTTCTGTTCAAGAAACATTTTTAATTATAATTATCAATATTTAAAACAGTTGAGTACATTTTTTCAGGATTCTTTTATGAGATCCAAAGATCAGCATTTATCTGAAATAAAAAGCTTTTGTAACATTATACCATTCAAAAGCTTAGAGTCAGTATAATTTTTTTCTTTTTTGGAGAGAAATTATAGAACTTAATACTTTTATTTAGCAAAAATGCTAAAAAAGTGATGATAAAGATATTTATAATGTTATTTATAATGTATTTATAAATAATAATAAATGTTTTTTGAGCAGCAATATTAGAATGATTTCTAAAGAATCATGTGACTGGAGTAATGATGCTAAAAAATCAGCTTTGAAATCACAGGAATAAATTACATTTTTAAATGTATTCAAATAGAAAACAGATATTTTAGATAGTTAAAATATTTCAAAATTTTACTGTTTTTGCTGTACTTTGAATCAAATAAATGCAGGCTTGGTGAGCAGAAGACACTTATTAAAAAAAACAAAAAAAACATAAAAAATCTTACTGTTCAAAAACATTTGACTGGTAGTGTAAGTACTGTTAAAAAAATTAACTAAGCTTAATCTAAATATTTTATAGTTATAAAAAAACCTGAATAAATCAATTTTGTCACTTGCTTCCTGTTTTATCCTAGGTTAAGTGTCTAAAACTCTCTATTTTATTGTGCATAATTTGTTTTGATGCAGCATTTAATGAGCTTTTAAAGCACTGTTTCTGTCTTTTCTTGCACAAAGCTATTGTATGTCTTCAGAATATAGCAAAACAAGTCATATGGATCACTTTTGTGCTACTTTTTTGTCATTTTTAGATCTTAACAGCACAAATCCCCATTCTGAAAAAGAGCTTTTTGGATATTTTGCTAAATATCTTCTTCTGTGTTCCATAAAAGTACAAAAATCACACAAAATGATTTACATAAATGGAAAGAAAGCTGATAAACTCTAGATAAACTCTGCAAAAACAAGTCATGTTACTTGTTTATCTTAAAATGTCCACACTGTTACCATGCTTTTATGAGAAAATCAGCTGATAATTGAGCAGAGGATATTTGTAGCATTAAATCAGCATTAAATTCTCTTTGTAATGAGCACCATGCATGCACAAAGCTAGTAACATCAAACTATCTGGACAACCTAGTTGCCTGTTTTGTAGCATGACCCATATGCCTGTAAAGCATTATTTCTGCTTTTATTTTCTCTGCAGGGAGATTGCCTTCACCAGGCAGTTGCAGCAGCAGTCGCCCAAACTCGCCTACTACTATCTGGGTTTCTACGTCCATTCGTGTCCCAAGATGCGCTATAAGGTACACTTCTGATCTGACATCAACTCTGTTCATCTTCTGTTTGCACTGAATAGAATCTGGAATAACCAATCAGTGATGTTCTTACATGAAAGAAATGAAAGCTTTGCTCATGCATGGTCATAGTACCATCCAGCAAAATGCATTTCTGTCTTGTGCATCTACCTATACTGGTTGCATAAATCTTCTGCTACAATTCTGAAGTGTAAGATAAATTATCCTACTTTTTCTCTCGCTTTCAAAAACTTTTTTCCCTAGGCTGCACTTTGCAGAATAGTAAAACAATATGCATCAAAACAAGTCATTCCAGCGGTTGCAAGTGTGCACTATTTTATGAGCATGTATCCTGTCTGTCACATTGTTGGGCATGAGGCAGGCCGCAGTGCTTGTGTAATCAACAGTGTGGCTTTCTGTTTTGGAGCTGAAGTAGACACCTGTTAAAGGTGTTAATCGTCTGTCGTCCGCCAGCATCACACCTCTCCGCTCGATTGCCGCTGCGATCTGTTTCTCTCATTACTGTTCCCAAACGACTCGCCCTGGAGCGATCGCAATGCCACACTTCTGGAAACCTGCCTCCGCCACAGGAAATATCTTATCCCCCTTCCTTTATTAGACCTGAGAGATGGTAGATACAGTATAGGTGGGTCAGTGTTAAATTAGTTTTATAAATGGACTATTATTGTATTTATTAAGGTTTTGAAATAGCTTTTATTTTTAGATTTTCATTTTAGGGTTTTATTTAAATTTTTATATATTTTTAAATACTTCTATTTGGCATTTTTAATAATTTATTTGAGAATATTTTTACTTAATTTTAAATGAAATTAAACTAAAATTAAAAGAGGCAACAGACAAAAAATAGAAATAATAGTTGAATTTATAAAAATGGCTCTGTGATTCTTAATACTGTGTCTTGTTTCAGTACTATGTACTGTTTTTTTTGTTTGTTTTTTTTTTTTTTTTTGTGATGGTTGTTCGTGAGTCCCTTGTTTAAACTGCCTGCTTTTCTTCAGAAAAAGCCTTCAGGTCCTACAAATTCTTTGGTTTTTCAGCATTTTTGTGTATTTGAACCCTTTCCACCAATCTCTGTATGATTTTGAGATCCATTTTTAACACTGAGGACAACTGAGGGACTCATATGCAACTATAACAGAATGTTCAAATGCTCACTGATGTTCCAGAAGGAAAAACAATGCATTAAGAGCTGGCGGTGAAAACTTTTTTAGTTTGAAGATCAGGGTAGATTGAACTTCTTTTGTCTTCTGGGAAACATGTAAGTATATTTTGTAGCTTCTGAAGGGCAGCACTAAATGGAAAAAAATATGATATTTAGGCAAAATAACAAAAATGTACACACCCTCATTCCTTTCAAAAGTTTTCACCCCTGGCTCTTAATGCATTGCGTTTCATTCTGAAGTATTAGTGAGTGTTTGAACCTTCTATAATAGCTGCATATGAGTCCCTCAGTTGTCCTCAGTTTGAAAAGATGCATCTCAAAATCATACAGTCATTGCTGAAGAGGGTACAAATACACAAAAATGCTGAAAAACCAAAGAATTGTGGGATCTAAAGGATTTTTCTGAGTAACAGTGGGCAGTTTAACTGTTCAGGGCAAACAAGGGACTCATGAACAACTATCACTAAACAAAAAACACTGCTGTGGATCATTCAGGTAACAACACAGTATTAAGAATCAAGTATATGTGAACTTTTTTATAAACGTTTTTATAAATTGAGCTATTATTTTCTCTTGTGGAGTATAAATACCTTATTCATGTAAGCACTAAAAAAACATGTATTTTGTATGATCCCTCTTATTTTGGTAAAATAATTAACGTTTTGCAGATTCTGCAAAGTGTATGTAAACTTTTGACCTCAACTGTATTTTTATTTTTTTTTACGTTTGTTAATTAATTTGTTTGTTTGTTTGTATTGTTATTATTACAAAACACATTTTTTTATATATGTAATGTTATAAATCCAGCACGTACATTTCTTAAGTTCACTCACCAGGCCACTTTTTTTTATCTAGCTTGTCAGTTTGTTTTTTCAATTACATAATGTTAGCATTGCCAATATGACAACACTAAATGTTCCTCAATTTTGCTGGAACACTTGGACTACTCTGAAATGTGGAAAGCTAATATATTCGACTTCCAGTGAACTCTGCATCAGACTGACCTGCAGAAATCATCAGCGCAATCTCAATATCGCAACCGCATGCCTGCTTTTCAGCCCTTAAGCCTCTCGGTGCGGACAGGCCACGGAAAATTTCGAGGTATGCTTCCAGATTTGGCTCTGTTGTGTAGCTTATTGAGTTTCTGACACCGTTAGCTGTTTCTGCGACGTGTTCGGCAGCCTCACACTTGGCTTGTAGTTGGTTTTCAGCATCTTTTGCGAACAAGGGACTTGGAGCCGTGTTGAAGCTGGGCCGCGGGGCTACGGAGGATGACGATAAAGCGGTCCGGCGGGAGCTCTGTGTAAGTGCTTGCACAGGTGTGGCCGAGCGCAAAGCGTGTTGGCCGTCGTTTGACTGCAGCGAGGGAGATGCTGGGCAACTGAACAGCTGATTCATATGCGATGGACAGAAATGGTGAGAGAGAACAAGAATGTAAATAAAAGTGACGGACTGGCTCGGAGCTGAAGGCGAGGAAGAGGGAACATATGCGGCTGTAGAAGCTATTAGCAGTTGAGGAAGAGGTCAGAGCTACTGTAGTTCACGGAGTCACTTGATAGTGTTATCGGAAAGGTAGACGGCTCTCCTCCTTATTTAAACATTCCACTCTTTAAAGGAACAGTGCACCCAAAAGTTCTGTCATCATTTGCCCAGAAATATCATTCATGCTTATGTTCGGCTATTCTATTGCTTGTGTTGAATATCTATCCTTTTATTAGCATTTTACTATCATCCTATGAAACAGATGCCTTTTCCAGTTAATATGGTAAATGTTATAAAGATTTAATAAGTGTTTTTGTGTCACACAAATAATGTGTATATATATACACAGTTGCAAAAACAGATAACTGTTTTTTTTAAATGTTCAAAAATCATGTTTTTGATGTTATCGTGTTTTTATTGTTATGCATTAGTTAGCTGTATTTTTTTTTTGTTATTTTTACTTAATCCAAAAAATGATTGAGATTAATTGGAATGCACAAAAAAGTTAAAAAAAAAAGTTAAGTTTGTTCAAAAGATTTTATGATGCTATTCAATATTTATAACATTTTTATTAGCTATTTTTTTTCCATTTTATGTACATGTACGTTTACGTTTTACTTTATATTTATGTTTACTTTAATATAAGTTTTTGTTCAACAATTTTTTTTCGATTGGAAAGATTTTATGATACCATGCAATATTTATACAATTTTTATTAGCTATTTTTTCCATTAAATCTTTTGTATTTCCCATTGATTTATTATATCAGTCAGTTTTGACTGCGAAGGTACAAAGTTTTGCTTTTTATTTTTTGATCATTTAGTATTTCCAAATCGTGTCCATGTGTTTTTGTTTTTTTGTTTTTTTTGCAACAAAAGTGACCAAGTTTCATCCATTTCAGATGAAACAATTTTTTTTTTTTCCATTATTTTCCTATGTTGGTTTTGACTGCGAAGGTAACAAGTGTTACTTTTAATTTTTCAACCATATTTTTTTTGTTGGCATAGCTCATGCAACAAATGTCAACAGTGTCATCTCATTCTGATGAACCAAAAATTGTAAAAAATAAGCCTATATATATATTCTTTAAAAAAAATAGGATTTCATTGTGATATACACAAGTTATATTTATTTAAGGGGTGCACCTGTTTAGTAGAATGATGCATTGTCTTTTCTCACAGCTTTGATATTGATTGTTTTCATATCCAGATCAGGTTTATCAGTGGTGCACTCTATTAGAAACCATGACATAACTTCCCCATCTCAAACCTTTGACCATCTCTGCAATGCGGCAATGAGCGTAAAGCCGCTGGGTATCTTAATTCACTATTTCTCTGCACTGCAGCATCATAGTTAGTCTGCCGAAAACTCTCAGCCTCAGGCTGTATCTGCAGTCCTGGAAGTTGTTTTTGCGTCTGTCTTTCTCTCCGTCTTTGTTGGGCTCTCTCGGTGGAGCCGGTTTCTGCAGAGCTGTGCGTGTGGAATAGTGAATAGAGCTCGGTTGGAGCCCAGCTCTCGCTCTTCTGTATGGGTAATCTCTCCCAGCATTGCTCTCACATCAGACGATGAGTGCCACTCACCCCGCTCATTCACCTCCTGCCATTGTGCACTGAGAGATTAGTCTGGGGTTAGAAGGTTGTCTGTTTCTCACCTACATCCTCAACCCACCTTTTCAAACCGAGTAGTTCACATAAAAATGAACTCGGGTCATTCCAAATCCAAATGCTGCTTATGGCACTTTTCAATGCAGTTTACAATAAATGTTTTAATCAAATTTTAATAAAATATTTAATGACAAGTGAATAAATATGCATGTTTGTAAGATGTGAAACTTGTGTAAATTTGCATCACAGCACTGCACAAGGTATTTTTGTATCCGATTGATAAAATAGTCTAATTGAAGCGTTTACATGCTTCATTGATTCATCATTTGAAGTTTTCTTTTGGATCGAGCTCAGTTGCATCGATTTAGGCGTTTACACGAAAGCTTTTGAGTCTGATTGAGCCATTAATCTGATTATCAAACATGCATTTTTGCATGTAAACGTAGCTAATGAGTTGTGCATGGATCATTGAATCATTCAAATCAATCTGATTCATAAATGAATCATTGAATGAACAAAGAATGATTTGTTCATGAATCTTCTCTCATAAAACATGCCAAGGAAATCTAGGGCAGATTTTTAGTCACTAATGTCTTAAATTTGGATGTTTCTCACACAAAGTGAGTTGTATAAACTGCTTTTATGATGTTTTTGCATCTTTTAGAAGCTTAAAAGCCCTAGTCACCATTAATTGTAATTGCTAAAGAGAATGGAAAAGTCTTTAAATTCCTTTTTGTATTTTGTGGAAGGGTTTGGAAAGACATGAGGGAGAGTAAATGATGACAGAATTTTCCATATTTCTTTAACACAAAGGCATATGTTATTGTAGTGGCCGTCCTGGAATGTCTTCTTGAAATCCATCTCAGTGTGTTGTTTCAGAATGACCCCCTGCACCTTTGCTAAGAGCTCAGCACCCGCTGTGTCTCCTCAAAGCCCCTGAGCTCTCATGCCCCGCACTGCTTAGAGCTCAGATCCATCGCATTAGAGTGACTCCCTTCTTTTCAGGCAGGGAACACTGTGTACCTCCAGTGTGTCTATTGGCAAAGCACGCCAACTGTGTGCAAAGTTTGCATTATGTGCTGGAGTCAATACTTGTTTATGTGTGAAATTGTTGCTTAAGTGATATGGGGACAGGCAGATTTATTTAAAAAGCATTGGGCTTTATAAATATATACTCTGCACAAATTTCTTCACACGTTTGAGTTCACGTGTCAGTGTGTTCCGAAAGTTCACCGTGTAATTTTTTATAACAAAATAATGCGTTTGCAACTTTGTCACCTCCAAAAAATCATTTACATTTTAAACAAAGTCAAGTTTTTTTTTTTTTTTTTTTTTAAATAATCCTGTGTTGTTATTTGTTTTGTTGTTTTAGACTCCATTTATTTTCATTGTTTAGACAAAAACAGCCTTCAGAATTGTGTTGTATATACTGTATATGAAGAGTTTATTTGCAATTGCACATACCTGCATTTTTAACAATTTTCAAAAATCATGTTTTTTCATTGTGCATTCCAAATAATCTCAAACTGCAGTTGGGTTAGTAAAAATAACTAAAGAAATACAGCTAACTAACACAATAAAACACAATAAAACATAATAACATAATTTAAAAATTTGAATTTTTTATTTTTAAATTTACATTTGTAAAAAGTTATCTGCTTTTGCAAATAAACACTTCATATTTTGACCATTATTTAGAGGAACATGCAGCACAAACATGCAAGATGAACTCTAATTTCACACAATACTGATCAAAATTTTGGGTTTGGTAAGATTTTTTTTTAATGTTTTGGAAAGAAGTCTCACCAAGGCTGCATTTATTTGATTAAAAATACAGTAAAATGATGAACAGTGATATTGTGAAATATTATTACGATTTAAAATAACTGTTTATTTTTAAAATATTTTTTAAAATATTTTTTAACATGTAATTTATTTCTGTGATGCAAAGCTGAATTACTCCGGTCTTCAGTGTCACATGGTCTTTCAGAAATCATTCTAATATGCTGATTTGCTGCTTAAGAAACATTTATTATTATCAATTTTAAAAACAGACATGATGCTTCATATTTCTTTGAGAAAACCTAATTATTTGTTTTTTCAGGACTCTTTGAATATAAAGTTTTAATATAAATATAAAGCATATATTTAAATATAACACATTTAAATTAGAAACCTTTTGTTACATTTATACATTTTTACTGTCACATTGTAAAAAAAATAGTTGAGAAATGTAAGAAATAAGGCAACTAGATGTAGTAAAACCTTTGAGTTCTCTCAACAGTAGTTTTTTAGTTCTTCTCAGTAAAAATACTTTGTTTAGCCAACATAAATTTGTTTGTTCATGCAATGCTGATTGTCTTATTTTGCTAATAGAAACATTTTTGTCACAGCAAGTGAATTTTTTATTTCTGTTTCCTGGATGAAAAAAAAATGCCTAAAAAGTCACACCACATTATCAATTTTATGTTTATTTTCGAATGATAAACAGTGAATTGTTATAAGAATCTTAATAGATATCTTAGTCTAATATGTAGACAACATTGCCTTTTTTATAAGACATCTTACAAGACTAAGATATCCAGGAAATGGATATAAGTGGTTGAACATAATCTAGGCCTCGAACGGTGGCAGATATTAAAAACATGAGCTCTTTACATCACAGTACAACAAATAACTAACAGTAATGACAAAACAACAACAGAAAAGTATAAATGAATTCAGCAAACAGTAAAACAATAATCCTGTAACAGTAACTACCTAATTTATTCACGCTGCAATGCATGCTGGGAACTCAAAGCCTTAACATTTCAACAGTATGAAATTCTTTGTTCAGACAACTGTGTTTGACTAGTTGGGACAACATTTGGGCAGTATGTAGTTTCAAGAAAATAGCATTTTTTTTAGTATTTGAGCCTCAAAATGTTTTGTAAACTGGAAAACATGCAGTTGCATTTTTTTTACAGTGCACTTTTGATCAATTTAATGCATCTTTGCTGAATAAAAGTATTATTTGTTGTATTTTTTTTTTTTTTTTAAATGAAACTTAGTGACTCCAAACATCCAGAATATATTATTTAGTTGTTGTGGAAGAAGTACTGGAGCAGACCGTAAACACAAACAACCAGACACAAAGCCAAGAACTTTAACTGGCCTCCGTTTAAACTTCACTGGTCACAAAGGCAGTGGTTGGAGTCCTTTCGGGGAGGCTGTGCCTAATGCCAGCCAGCTCCATTCCTCTTACTGCTAGTCGAGCCAGACCGCCGTCCAGTTCGAGACGTGACTTCCTGGCCCTGCCGGCTCCATTCTGTGCCTGAGCCGCTGATGGCTGTTTGGCCCTCGACTGTGCCCGAGCTTTCAAGCTTCTGAATGTGTCTAATGGGGTGGAATGAGCAGGTCTGTGGGGTTCTGGCGAAAGACACGTCCCCCCTCCACCCTCCCTACACCTGCCTCCCGCTTCATCCACCAGGTGTTTCCCAAAGCTTCCTGTGAATTCCACATCCAGGCCAAAGGAAACAAGCGTCTGAGAACTGCATTGGGGTCGTCTTTGTATGTTTGTGTGCGGGCTGCCGGTCATCTGGAGAGGCTTTTCATTAGTCTTAAGAGCCGCTTGCTGCTAAGTCGATGTCGGAAACCTGAGGTATTTCAGTGGGTTAAATGGATAATGCTTGCAGTGTGCTCAGGCCAACCTTGATGCAAATGTGCCACAGTTAAGCATGCTTGGGAATTACTAATATGTACAGTGAACTTAAAGCATGAGTGTTTCATTTAATTCAGTTTTGCAACTGGAAGACCCCTGACTCTATGAAAGGACCCCTGTTTGGCAGGTATGTTTTTTTTACAGTTGCGACTTCAGTGAAAGTCCCTCTAGTGTAGTCAAGAGGAACTGCGCTCAAACTCTCCTACTGTAGCACTCTTCTTTGGTTGACTGTAACCTCTCATCTGGGACAAATGTATTAAATCGAATTGGGCCAAGAACTGACAGAACATGAGTTCATTCTCATGCATTAGCATAATGCGTGCATTGCATGCTAAGTTTGTTGCATGCTAATCCAAAATAGATAACATCTGTTCATGTTTTCCATTGTTATATTTAGCTGTGATACTTAAGATTTACTGACTTTTGTCAGTGCCTCGCTTTTCCCCCTTCCCCTGGTTTGCGTGGGGCCTCGTGATGTTGCACCACATTTTATTTATTGTTGTTTTCTTTGTATTTTAAGACAAAGAATGTTCCCAAGTGAGTTGAGGGGAGTCTCAGTGACATTTAAGATGAGTTTTATTTTTAGAATAGTGGTAAATTTAGGCAAACTATGCAGTTATTGTTTATTTTAAGTTTTAATTCTTTGATCTCAAACAAAGTTTAGTGATTTATTTTAGGAGTTTCCACTAAATAATGAGCACAAATGGTGCAGACAGAGTTGGAGAGCTGAAAAAGAAACATTGTTTTGTCCAGAGAAAGAGAAAATGCTAATATATACTGACAGGTTTGGGGTCTTTCAGACTTTGTTCATCAAGGAATACTCAAATAGATGTCATTTACAAATATTAAGCAGCACAAATAGTTTCAACATTGATAATAGTAAGAAAAGTTTCTTGAGCAGCAAATCAACATATTAGAATGATTTCTGAAGGATCATGTGACTGAAGACTAAAATAATGATGCTGAAAATTCAGCTTTGCGTCACAGAAATAAATTACTTAAAATATATTCAAATAGAAAACAGTTATTTTGCATTGTAATAATATTTCACAGTATTACTGTATTTTTTTAATCCAATAAATGTAGTCTTGATGAGACTAAGAGCATCTTTCAAAAACATTACAAATCTTACTGATCCTAAACTTTTGATCGGTAGTGTGTATTTGTAGTGTCAGGAACAGTGTTTTTAACATGCTAAACCACATAACAAGACTTTGACAACAGATTTTAGTTTTTTCCATTGAAGACATCATAAGTGAAGAAGATACAAGCACTGCTTTTGAGAATATGGGTTCTCACTAGGGCTGCCCCCTAATAGTCGACTAACCGTTAGTTGACGAGAAGAGGCTTGTTCGACCAAAATTTTATTAGTTGCTTAGTCGCAAAAAAAAAAAAACTCCACAGGAAATGGCGAAGTGACGCAGTCCGTGACAGACAGATTGTTAATGGCTGGTCTATGTGGTAATATAGTACATCAGGCAGGACATCCAAACGCTCACCTATCATTCATCGATCTCAAATATGGCTTTTCATCTGAAAGATATATGTAGTAGCAATTTTACATGACTGGTCAATCTGATGTTAACCTGGAAAAATATGCGCTATTCAAGAGTTTGGAAGCTTTCAAATGAACCAATTCAATTAGAATACAAATATTCTCACATTATGTAATCCATATGAATACAGGCGCATCACTAGTGTCGCCAACTTCATCTCTTAAGCCGAAAACAAGAAAGCGATAGTTTATCAATAGATTATTAAAACATTAATCCAGTCTCCTTGCTGTTTTTCCCAGACACATTCCATAATTATTATATCTGCTGTTGCGCTGTGGCAAGCTTTTTTGCGTGCACTTGAGTGCTTATTAGGCTATATAGGCAACTAAAGGCTCATTATTATGATTTATATGTTTTTTTTAAATAAATGTGCGACTAATAGTCGCCTAATGCTTAAAATGAACAACTACTAGTCGACCAGAAAAATGTTTAGTCGAGGGCAGCCCTAGTTCCCACTGTCATGAAGAATTGAAAAAGTCACAATTTCTAGGTCTTAAAAAAATAATGTAAGTGTCATTACTAGGGCTGCAACGATTCTTCAATTCTATTAGAGTATTCGATTTCAAAAAAAGTCCTTGATTTTGCCTGTGTTGAGTAATCAGCAAAATACCGGAAATGGCGTATTCCACATATTAAACCCATTTAAAAATCATTATAAAGCATGCTATGAAGAATTCAAAAAAGCTATTTTTCAATTAAATTCATTTAAATTCAATTAAATGTATGCGATGCAGGTTTATTGTATGCACTTTAATTATTTACATTAGTGTAGGTTATGTACATGCGTGTCAGAGCGGCTCTGTTCACAGTAAATGCTGCTACACAAAGTGTTATCATTTACATGTGTGGAGCGTCTCAAACTCCATCTCTGCATGTTGTTGTGAGTTTGGATTTATTATAACATTCATCCGGGAATGCAATGTGCGCTATTTCTTCAGATTTGTGAGGTAAATCATTTAGAAACCTGTGCAAACACAGGGGAATACATCAATATCTTTCTCAATATAACTCACTGTTCATCACGATTTCAAAATAAGTTTAAACCCTTACTCTGAGTTTACATGTTTTGATGTCCACATATTCACCAATTTACAGTGACTGTAGCTATTCTATGATAATGAAATGGCCAAATATGAAAGATTAAGTGGACATTTAAATTAAATTTTGACGACTCAATACTAAACAAGGCTTGGGTCATGCAGTAAAGTGAAACAACAATCGCCAGACCATTGACGCACTGTGAAGGCATTTGTTGTAATGTGTAATGTACTTTAGCTCTATTGTTTATAATACTTTTGTTCAGTAAAAACATTGATTACTAGCTTTTGATACTTTATTTGAACTAATAATTATTGCCTCATTGATATTATATATGTATTTTAAGTAGGGCTGGCAAACGATTAATCACGATTAATCACATACAAAATAAAAGTTTGAGTTTGCCTAATATATGTGTGTGTACTGTGTGTAATTATTATATACACACAAATTAATATATATATATTTCGGAGAAATATGTTATTTATGTTAAATATTTTTTATAAATTGTATAAAAATTATAATAAATACATATACATGTAAATATTTCTTAAATATATACATGAATGTGCTTGTATTTATATATGCATTATAATTACACAGTACACACACATATATTAGGCAAACTCAAACTTTTTATTTTGTATGCGGTTAATCGTGATTAATCGTTTGCCAGCCCTAATTTTAAGCATTTTAGGTTTATTACTACAAAAAATTATAATTATCTGATTACTTGCTTAATCGGCAAATTAATTGACTAATTACTCAATTACAAAAATAATCGTTAGTGAAAGCCTTAGTCATTACTCACATGGCATAGCTGATTGGTTTCTTTTCACATCAGCTTGCAGCTCAGCATTCAAATACTTGGCTAGTGCTTGCTTTAGCAGTTGCAGTGCACTTAAGAAACCCTCCACCTTCCCCAGCTCCACCTGTATAGATCTGCTACAGTTAATTTCATGTATGTTATTTCATGTCATATATTTATATGTTGAGCAACAATCTCAGTATTTCCTACATGCTCACAGCAGCATGTCTGTGGATGTATTGGCAGTAATAAGTCTTGGTACTTGCTCTGCTGCAGCAGTGTTGCAGATCTATTCCGCCAAGGCCAAATAAATTAACGTTGCCATGTTTATTATCATGCTAAACTCTCAGAGAGTTGTTGTTTGAGTTTTTCTAGCTATCCTCTCTAATATGTTTCATTGCCAAAAAATGTGGTCCTTGTGAGTGCAACCATTATGATGTCCATCTTTCTTTTAATCTATCCAGAATTCATGGAAATTCAGTGATCAAAAGAAATGGGAACCCTGGTGATTGTACATGTGGCGTTTGGAGCCAGTGCATAGCAGCACAAAGGACCCTTCTCATCTAATCGCTACATCTCTATAATAGAGTCCTCATCCTGTTTGCTGTACGTGTTTCTGTATCTCGCTCTCTCTCTCTCTCTGCTCTTGTATAAATCCTCAGGAATGCAAAGGCAGGTGGGAACAAGTGCTCGCTTCTGCTCTCTCGCTCGTGTCGCCTCTGGTGTTGTACGTGTTTGCTTGTGCTCGCACACATGGTCACACTTTAGTTCGTGTTTATTTTGGTCAAACCTTTGAATTGATTAAACTCACAACCAAACTACAGTACAGTTTAACTTGACAGAAATATCTCAAAAGAAAAAAAAAAACAGCATTTTTAAGTTTGAATGCTTCTGTAATGCTCAAAAATGCTAGGCATTGAGACACAATCCTAGTACAATCCACTTTTTCTTCAGCAGAAGTCTTTTTTCTATATGCTTGCAGAACCCAACCCATCTCATTCAACTTTCATCACGGAAACTCACTTCAAACCCTTGCTCCTTTCTTTACCGTCTCCGCACCCGTCCCATAAACCACAGCATCACGCCAGCATGATGCGCTAAATGAAACGATAGGAAATGAGGGCTTGAAATGAAAGAAAGTGGTCTGAGAGAAAGATAAACAATTACCACACATTTAGTTTGGCATGTTCTGCCCTTTCTCCTTTTTTTTTTCCCCTCATCAAAGCGCCTTTGAAGCGTGCTCGGTTCTGCAGCGTAATCTCTTTCACTTGTTTTTCTTTCATTAATAAGCTACGGCCCTGTGGAACTGTCAGTTAGCCGTTTAAATGCGGTCTGCACTTTCGTTACGTGCTGTTGAGATTGGATTTGTGATTGCGGTGCATGTCAGGACAGGGAAAAGACTGGAAGATTCCAGCGTCGGGGTCTCGCTGCCCATCCTAAATCTTTCCCACAGGTTTGTGCAAGTGTGATCTTGTTTGCATAGGACTGAAATGTCAAAATACATGATCTACAGTAGGTATGCCATGCTAAACCACCAATGTTTTAGCTCCTTTTATTGCACAGTTGGACTGTTCATCCCAAATACGTTGTTATTTTGCTCTGAGGTTCTTAAACTGATCTGAAAAGGATCTCTTTTCATTTTTAGATGAAGCATTCCTATAATACAACACTAATTTTGGTTGAATGTGTCTTTAAAATGCCTTTACATGAACTCTTATCCTCTTTTCGCTCATATATATGCAAACTTGTGCCCTGCTTACCAAATCACCTTGAGTGTTATTTATTTATTTTTTTTTTATTTAAACCTCTCACTCAAGCGCCCTCCCTCTTCGCCTGATTTTCACCCTTCCCCGAGTCCTCTATTGGCAGCCAACCTCACAGAAGTTGCTTTTTGATTTAGTTAAACTGAGACCACCAACAGTGAGACGTATGAGGGAAAAGTTTGTTTGAATTGGGGTTTGTTTTTTCTCTTTTCTGTCTCCCTTCTGTACGGTGTAAGTTTTGACATCGGTCGAAGCCAGCACGAGGGTCTTGTTCCAATTAGTAAAAAAACACTCACTCATCTAGCAAACTCTTTCTGTCTGTGTTGATTTTTGTGGCAGTGCACTATTTTATTCTCTAGTTGATCTGTTTTTAAATGTTTCTAGTGAATTTCAAGTAAACATTGTTTAAAATGTTTAATCTAGTTTGCACTATTGTTAAAAGTCTGAGTTCAGTAACTCTCCTTGAAAGAAATGGACACTTTCGTTCAGCGAGGATGCATTAAATTGACATTTCTAATGTTACAAAAGATTTCTGTTTCATATAAATCCTGTTCTTTCAATTTATCAAAGAATCCTGAAAGAATCCAAGTCATGTTTTTCACAAAAATATAAAACAAGTGTTTTCAATATTTTTTTTATGGTAAGAAATATTTCTTGACAAGCAAATCAGCATATTAAAATGATTTCTGAAGGATCTTGTGACACTGAAAATTCAGCTTTGCATCACTGGAATAAATTACGTTTTAAAAAAAAAATTAAATAGAAAATAGTTATTTTAAATTGAAATAATATTTCACAGTATTGACAGTTTTACTATATTTGTTTATTAAATAAATGCAGGTTTTTAAAGATTTTTTTTTGGTGCTTCACACTGCCAAGATTGGCCTGTCAGACTAGGGATGGACCGAGATCGTCTAGTCAACTAGTTTAGTCTTGAGTTACTTAAAGTTTTGTCATGCACCTTAGAAAGTCACTATGAAAAAAGTTCATAGTGAACGTATAGCATGTTTGATTTCCCTTAAGGCTATGTAAACAAATATTGCACTACGGTTGAATGACATGAATAATATTATTTTAGTTACTAAAATATTTACAAGTGTTTAATATGTTTCTCTTTTTGGTCTTAGCTCACTTTGACGGTGGTTTTTCTTATAGACCCTAGCCAACCGGAATATTATTTTATAGTAATATAAAACCAGAGTGCTTTCGGTTGCAGTGCACAATAAGCCTTGTTTATGTTTTGATGGGAGTGTGACATGAATTCATCAGTAGCTACTCTTTGTGTGGTTTGTGGGTCGATGAGACGGTTAAGAGTTCACGCAATGCATTACTGCACCGGAAAGACATTAAAATGCACATTTGGTTAAATTGACTTATTTGGATGCCACTATGAAATTTTAAGTGCACTGTGATTGCGTTTTATCAGATAATTGCAGATATATTGTGCATCCCTAAATAATAAATAACTCATGATATTCGTTTAGCATGTTGACACAGTGTGCTAATAGAGGCTACGTGTTTTATGTGTTTACATTGAGGCCCTGGTTCAGCGCACTTACCTCTGCTCCCCCCATCAGCAGCGCTGACATGACGGCGGACCCCCGGGGTCAGAGTTGAGAGGTCGGGTCAGACGATTTAGTCTCGGCAGTGAAAGAGAGAAACGATAGATGGAGGGGGTTGGGGGTTTGGTGAGGGAGGTGTGAAGGTCACAGGGCTGGAAAATGAGAGTTTAGATCTGATGTCAGGGTGAAAATAGCCAGAGCGGCCCAGCTGCAAGAGCAGTGTGTTTGCCTTGCCATTAACTCGCCCTTTGGTTTATTTTCAGAGCCTTGGATTCAGCCACTTTGTCTGGGGTGACAGGGCCTCCAGACCCTACAACGTATAGCACGCTTTGACATATAGTGCATGAAACAGAGCGAACAAAACTTGTGACATGTTATTTTGTTTTTTATGAAACATGGGAGCCTTTTTTTTTGTACTTAACATGTTTACTTTTATTATCTCTTTCTGATGTGCTTGAAACTTTTATTCAGGATTCATTAAATTGGCCAAACGTGATATTTATGTTACACAATATTTCTATTTCTGTGAATGCTGTTCTTTTGAAGTTTGCATTCAAAAATATTAAGCAAAATATGAAGCAGCATGGCTGTTTTCAATCATTGTTTTTATTAAACATTTTATTTTATTTATTTTTGAGCAGCAAATCAGAATATTATGATTTCTGAAGGATCATGTGACACTGAAGACTGAAGTAATGATGCTGAAAATTCAGGTTTGATCTCAGGAATAAATTACATTTTAAAATATACTAAAGTAGAAAACGGTTATTTTAAATTCCAGAAATGTTTTACAAAATTGTTATGATCGAATAAATGCATTCAAAGAAATTTTAAAAAACTGTAGTGACCCCAGACGTTTCATACAAGGTTTAAAACCTTTTTTAGGTTTAAAACCTTATTTCATATAAACAATATACAGCTTGTTTTTACTGCCAAATTCCTTTCAGATCATAAGCTTTCTTGCGTTTATGTTTGTAGTTAAAAAGGTGGAATGAAAATGAAATGAAATGAAACATGGGAGCCTTTTTTTGTACTTAACGTGTTTTGTTTAAAACATTACTTTTATTATGACTTTCTGATGTTTGCAAGTTTTTTTTTATTAGTTATTAGTAATTTTATTCAGGTTCCATTAAATTGATCAAATATGATCAAATGCTGTTCTTTTGAACTTTGCATTAAAAAAAATATGAAGCAGCATGGCTATTTTCAACATTGATAATAGTACATTCTTATTAAAAATTGTATTTTTTATTATTAAAAATACATTTCTGATGTGTTTCCAAGTGTTTTTTTCTTTATTCAGGATCTATTAAATTGATCAAACATGATCAAATGCTGCACTTTTGAACTCTGCGTTAAAAAAAATTAGAAAAATATGAAGCAGCATGGCTGTTTTCAACATTGATAATAATAATAAATTCTGCTTATTAAACATTTTATTTTTATTATTAAAAATACATTTTTTTTCAAGCAGCAAATCAGCATATTAAGATGATTTTTGAAGGATTATGTGACACTGAAGACTAAAGTAATGAAGCTGAAAATCCAGCTTTGATCTCAGGAATAAATTGCATTTAAAATATACTGAAGTAGAAAACAGTTATTTTAGATTCTAATAACATTTTACAAAATTACAGTTTTTGTGTTTTTGGTTAAATAAATGCATTCAAAAAAAAAAAAAAAACTAATGTTTAGAACAAGCCCGTGACACTTTTTCCAAAAAAAAAAAAAAGTATTAAAAAAAAAAAGAAACCTTTTTTCATATAAACAATATACAGCATGTTTTACTGCCAGATTCCTGTCAGATCATAAACTTTCTAGCGTTTGTGTTTGTAGTTAGAAACGTGGCACAAATGTGGTGCTAATTTCCATGCAAGCTTTATTTTTTGGCCGTTCGTCTAGTAAGCGGGATCAGAGATGTCTGGAGTGAAAAGCACTTAAGGAAGGTGAGTGTTAAGGCCGTAAGACCGCAGCGCTTAAGCCACCCGCCAATAAACGCCAGGAGAGATAGAGAGATAAAACGAGGCTCGGGAGGCTGCGCCTGTAAAGCGCTGCCCTGCTGAAACGTGATCCTGTAAAAATATTTTCCCATCATTAAGCTGTCATCCACGAACCCCTGATACACAGCCCCAGCCAGGCACTACAAGTGAGCGTGTATTTGTGTGCGTATGTCTGAGGAGGCATTAGTTAGCAGTCGGGACGTCGTGTTTATTTGAATTCTGTCCCGTGGTAATGTGTCGAGTGAGCCGAAACGACTCGCCCAACTTTGTGTGTTTAAACTGCAGGTTTGTGTAAATATCTGAATTTTGAATGTGGTTTGATGCTCTCCTGAGGACCGCTGTGTGGTACTCTGTATGCATGCCGTAGTTTGGTATGTAAGGAGAGGGAGGGATTCTTTATTTACACACGTCTGTCACAGAGCACCTCTCCTCTGCTCATTTACAAAGGCCCGTCCGACCGCTGTTTGTGTGAGAGTGTGTTTACACGTGTCATTCAGCGACGTCTACCCTGATGTCAGCCCTAACAGGGCGGTCTTGCCATCTGTGCCGTGTTTGCGAACGCCAGAGAAAGTGGAGATGAGGCAGAGATAGTGACTAGAGGGTTAGTTTGAGGGAAAATAAAAGGGTTTTCTTTGTGGAGACATGAACTGGCTGTTTAACTGACCTCAAGGGCAGCGTCGGGTCTTAGTCCAGGTCAGCCTGCCCTTTTTTTGTTTAGTGCTAGCTAGGTCTTACAGCCTAAATCATTAGAGTGCTCCAGGGATTATTGTTTTTTGGCAGTCCATTCCGAAAGTTCGCATCACTCTGGTTCCCTCGACAATTAGCCAATAGGATTATTGCAGAAAATAATTTCTCTGACAAACTAAAGTTTATGATTCCTGCAAGTTTTGTTAATCAAGATAATCTCCACAAATGTTGAAGACACGGTCATATGTGACCCTGGACCACAAAACTTTAAAATTGAGATTTATACATCATCTGAAATTTGAATAGGCTTTTCATTTGATGTGTGTTTTGTTAGGATGGGACAATATTTGGCTGAGATGCAGCTATTTGAAAATCTTGAATCTGAGGGTGCAAAAAAAAAAAATCAAAATATTGAGAACAAAATCGCTTTTAGTTGTCCAAATGAAGTTCTTAGCAAAGCATATTACTAATTAGAAATTAAGATCTGATATATTTACAGTAGGAAATTTACAAAATATCTTTATGGAACATGATCTTTACTTAATATCCTAATTATATTTGGCATAAAAGAAAATCGATAATTTTGACCCATACAATGGTTGGCTAATGCTAATGCAACTTACGAATGGTTTTGTGGTCCAGGTTCACATATGACTTCAGTGTCATCATCACTAAGCTTCTGATAACTCTTTGATGTTTATTTAAATTCTACAAGTTGTGCATTTTTTTGTTAAAGTAGTTTGCAGGAGCATGAGGGTGTGAAAAAGGTGCCAAATTGGGGTTTGGCAGCAATGCCATTTTGTGTTCCACAAATAATCTTTCAGTTAATGATTCTTAAAAGAATCATTTTTGGTTAGATTTAAGAACATTTTAATAATCTGAAGAACCTTTTTCCACTACGAAGAACCTTTTGGTCCAATGGAAATGTTCCATGGATGTGCAACCATTTCACTCTTAAAAATAAAGGTTCTTTATTGACATTGATGGTTCCATGAAGAACCTTGAACATCCATGGAAACCTTCAAATGCAGAAAAGTTTCTTTATAGTGGAAAAAGGTTCTTTAGATTTTTTTTAAATGATTTTCAAAATGGTGCTTTTAAGAACTGTTCTCTGAAAGGTTCTTTGGGGAACCAAAATTGGTTCTCTGTGGCATCACTGCAAAAACAACCCTTTGAATTCTTTATTTTTAAGAGTGTAAGTTGAAAAGTTTTCGTGATGTTTAATGTCCCCAACAACGTCTGTAATCCCATTCAGCCACTTGCATGCCTTTTTCAAAACACATAAAAGCTCAGAAATCATGAGTTACTAATGTATTTTATGTTGTAGAATGAAATGTGAAAATATCTTGAGCTTGTGTTTACCACAGATCTTGTTTCAGACATTTAACCAAAAACACATTCACAAAAACCCATTGACTTCAAGGCAATGGAACCGGTGCAAAAATGCTGGGTTTTAAGACTAATTTTTGAAGCATTATACTCGCTAGTGGTAAATATTAGTGCTTTATGACTGAAACATTTCCTACACAGACACTTCTAGCTTGCTAAATTTTCTTGCAATATGTTCTGTAGTGTCTAAAACATGCAAGTGTGCAATGCTTTCTCCAGGGTTTGTACAAGGTGCATAAAGTGCTTTAAGTACTTGATTTTGACTTTTTGAAATTTGTCTGAAAAACCCTTAAAAATAGCAATATTCCTGAAGAGGTACTTAAAAATTATTGGATTATTGAAAGACAATGTATCTATGAAATAAGTGTTTAATTTTTTATATATCTTTAATATATTTTTATGCAAAATTCATGCAATTCAAAAAATGAAACGTAGTTAATAAAACGTAAAAAAACAAAACAAAAAAAAAAACATAAAACTAGTGAGCTAAGCCAGTAGTAGTACTGACGATGTTGTGTAAACATGCCTGAAGATGCAAAAAGAGGAACGGATGAACTGAATCAAATGAGTGAGTCATTTATGCTGGAACTGCTCCGATTGATTCAAACTTGTGACTTTAGTCATTCATTTCAAGCGGTTCACTAGCGGAAAAAAAAAAAGATCTAATTAAAAGAGACTGTCATTTTTGAATTTAGACATTGCTTGTAATGATTTTAAAAAGCAAGTAGTGGTGGGTGAAACTGAATTTTTCGAAACACTGAATCAGTTAAAACATTCCCTCTTTCGAAACACTCCAACTGGGTCACGTAGCACGAATCATTTGATTCAAATTGGGACTTCAGATTGTGTATCATGAATCATTTAATTTAGATCAGGACTTCGGAGCGGGTTTGCAAATTATTTGATTTAGATCAGAACTTTGCGTATCACGTATCATTTGATTTAGATTTGGAGCGCGAATCGCGAATCATTTCATTCGGATCGGAACTTCTGAGCGGTTTCACGAATCATTTGATTCAGATTGAGACTTCAGAGCACGTATTGCAAACCATTTGTTTCAGATCAGGATTTCGGATTGGTTTCATAATTCTTTGTTCTGATTTTTTATTTTATCGAACAGTAGAAAACATTAAACCATTAAGGCAGTACAATTATAAAAACAAAACAAAGAAAAAGAGTATAAACAAATACAAATTCCTTAAAGTTAACAGTGGTTTTAATTTGAAAGAGAAGTGAGAGCTCTGATTGAAGTCCTTGAAAATCAAAAAAGTAGAGCTTGAAAAGTCCTTGAAAGTCCTGGAATTTCATTTTACACTGTTTTATCTGTATGAACGCTGTTTCTCAATGCAAGGGGCACTTGCATAATAAGGCATCGGTAATAAGGCATGGTTTAAAGAATTAGTTCACTCCAGAATGAAAATTTCCTGATAATTTACTTACCCCCAAATTGCAGTTTCAATGCCGCTTCAAAGGGCTCTGCACAATTCCAGCCAAGGAATAAAGGTCTTATCTAGCAAAGCGATCTGTCATTTTCTAAAAAAAAAAAAAAATAATAATAATAATTTAGATATTTGTATAACCACAAATGCTAATTTTGAACTAGTTCTGCAATGTGCATTACGTAGTCATGTTCGAAAGGTAATTTATTGTTTAAAATGGTCCATTTGTGTGCTTATGACCTTTCCAATGTGATTACGTAATGCTTAAAGTCATGGATGCCTGTTGCAGAGCTAGTGCAAAACAAGAATTTGTGGTTAAAAATATAAAAATGTTTTATTTTTTATTCTTTTTAAATGACTGATCGTTTCACTAGATAAGACACTTGTTCCTTGGCTGGGATCATTTAGAGCCCTTTGAAGCTGCATTGAAACTGCAGTTTGGACCTTCAACCCGCTGGCCATCATTAAAGTCCGCTATATGGAGAAAAATCCTGGAATGTTTTCCTCAAAACCCTTAATTTCTTTTCAGATGAAGAAAGAAAGACTTGAACATCTTGGATGGCATGGGGTTGAGTAAATAATCAATACATGTTAATTCTGAAGTTTGAAAGCAACTCTATCACCCCTTTGGCTGTAATGCAAAGCCACAGGTCTGTGTTTGCATTTGTTTCTGGTCACAGCGTTTGACACCTGGTCTCAATTCCGCCTCTTTAGCACTTTGTGCATCTATTTCATCTATACTTCTCAATTAGGGGGGGGGGGGTTACGTAGGCGGGTTTATTTAGGGACAACAATATGGCATCATGGGCTACAGGGGGGGTGGGTCTCTTTGAAATGTGTCTGTCTTCCTAGGCGTGTTTATTGGGGGATAGCAGTGGAGGGAAGGCGAAGTGTGCATTTGTAATTGTGTCTGTCAGGGCGACAGACCTGTCCGGGTGGCCGGGTTGGGGTTTGTCCGTTTTGTCGGAAGGGATAGGCGAGCAGGGGTCGGGTGGACTGGATGGAATTGCAGGTTGGGGGTATGTATGGTCAGCTTGGTCAGGGTGTATGGACAGGTTGCGGGTTGGAATTGTCAATGACTGCCAGTGCACACTATTTGTGTTGGGGGGACTATGTGTGCCACTGTTAACTGGTGACTCACACTAGGCCTACAGGTTTGTTTTAGTAACTTAGCAGGTGTTGACTTTGACTTGCATACGGTTCAACACCACTTCCGCCATTGTCGTCAGCAAGTCGTAAGGGCATACGGGAGTTTTCCTCATCAAGTCTTTCAGCTGTAGGTTGCCCTAAGTACCTGCTAAAAAAAAAAAAAAAAATAAGATGAAATGGTGACCGCTACGAGGAGAATAGGCCCAGATTGGGCAGGAGATCATGAAGGGAATGGTGACATTAAGATAGCCGAATCCGCCCCTATTTGACCCTGTTTACGGCTCGCCTTCTTACTTCTTCGAGTTTGGGTAACAGTGCGGAGGGTCGCTCGCGCGTTCCATTTGTGGCCCAGCACTGTGCACGCGTTCGATTTGGGACCCAGTTTGCAGTGTCCTGATCTCTGAATGAAAGGTATCAGCTGTCCACATCTTATAGGAGGACAGGTGGGGGGGGTGGCGGGCGGGGGGCATGGGGGGGGGACATTCTTGGGGATGGCTGTGTTAGATATGTGGGAATGGTAGGTGATGTTGTGTGTTAATGGGGATAGTATGAGCGTGTGTATGGCGGCGCGCCCGCCCGGGCCTCGCTCCGCTTCGCTTCGCGCTGTATGACTGGCTGCGCGGTCCTCACTGTTGTGAGCGTTAATGTGGTTGTCACTGGCGCGAGTCGGTGGCGGGTCTCTAATGGGTGGATGATGGGGAGGTGGGATTGGGGTATGTGGTGTTGATGTTGGTGATGAAATTATTATGAGGGGGTTTAGTAGGATAGAAAATATGGCTGCGTGGGCGGCGGGGAGGATATGTGTTGAATAATATGGGGTTGGAGTGGTGGGTATAAAAGTGGTTTGGAGTTGGTTAGGATTTTGTTAGATGTGTTGTAAAGAGGTGAGAAATAATTAGGGTGGGTTGTTGGAGGGGGTGTTTTATTGTTGGATTTGGGTGAGGGGTGGGGTAAGATGGGGTGGTATAAGAAAATATATGTGTTTTAGATTGGAGGTGTGTGTGTTATTGGTAGTGGTGATATGGGTGTTTATTTAGTGGTTTGAGGGGGGTATTGTGAAAAAGGTATGTTGTGATAATGTGGTTTTTTTTGTTGTTGTGTGTGGTTGGTTGTTATTTGTTTGTGGTTTGGTGGGGGGAATATTAGAATTTTGAGGTATTGGTTGGGGTGTGTTGTGGGTGGTGGGAGGTGGTGGTGGTGGGGTGTGGGGTGGTTTTAATGTTAATTTTTTTGTTTGTTTGGAGCTTTGCTGTGAATGCTGTTGAATACAAACTAGACTTTCAAAATATGTTTTATGAAGCCTACATTCAAGATTTGTTTTGGCAGATGCTTCTTTACTAGTTGAACATTATACTTTTATATGCATTTTAGATGCTGCATCCTTTTTATCTCCTTATTTCAAATTCAAATCAAAATTTGCATTTTAGTTTGGGGACTAATTCTCATTGTTAACTATAACTTTTGCAGAATCCAGTCATAAAAACGCAGAATGTCACGAAATTTGTCAAAATTTGGATGAATTAATCAAAAGTCATTACACTTAAATCAAATCACGATATGGACTAGTATCTCTGAATATTAAGCAAAAAGACTATTAAAATATGAATCGCTCATGTCCCTGTGTGTGTGAATGGCGCAGATGCGCGGTTTCGTTTACCACACACATACTGAAGTGCGTGTGACGCTCACGGTGATTTCAGCGTCTGCTGTTTCGTCAAATGAGGACATGAATACATGAACATTTCCAGAACTGCTCTGAATTTTTTTTCAAAAGCATTTTACCGTTTTCTATATTCACACAGAAATGTAATAGTATTCACGGCAATCCGTCAAAATAAAAGTTTGGTTTAACTTGAAAACATACATTACTGTACGTAATATTACTACTACTATAATTACTACAGTTGTTAAAATTTTATTTTATTAAGGAATAATCACAAAATATTTCTTTCATGTTTTAATTTTTATAGTAACTTTAACAAAAGTTTGTTTAATTTCCATTTGAGTAAAAGATAAATGAAATTAATATTTTATGCCTTCATTTGATAACCAGAAAATATTTAAGTATTGTAAAAATATTGCATAAATAAACTTTTATGCATTCAAACAGTTGAATGAAATGACATGAAACAGAATTTAAACAGAATTTTGCAACAATAAAACAGAAGGTGAGGAAAAAATAAAATATTTCATAGGGCCCTAAACGTAATTTTTGTTAAACTTTTAATAAATTGACGTTAAATTGTATAAGTTTCATAATTTTAATTAATTGGACTTGCTTTTTGATTAATAAAATGTAATTTAACCATTAAAAAAAAAAAAAAAAAAAAAAAGTCCAGAAAAACATACAATAACTCACATGTGCTTAGGGTGTGCTAGCGATTACATCACATCGGCAGTGTGGCTCATTCTTGAATCAAAGTTTTGCTTGAATGATGATTAGATTCATTGTTTTGGATCGCTGAATTTAATCTGAGAACACACATACAGAATGACGCATTTGGTGGTGTGTGATAGAGTCAACAGTTATAGCACGTGCAGCAGCTGCAGCCTGCCCCAGGTCCTAATGCCTGCTCGGTAAGGAGTTTTAATTCCGTAGGGGGCACTGTTGGCCTACTTCTAATAAAATGAAAGTAAAATACATAAATAACATTTAGACTAAATAATCATTTAGTTTCTGATTAAATAAAGCAGTAATTGATGTGATGAAATCATGGGTATGTTTACATTTACAGGTCAGAAGCTATAGCTTACGTGAATAAAAAAATCACAAACATGACACTTGTAAATTAAATAATTTTTTATATATACTGATTTATTCATTAATGTGTAATAGTTAACAGTTATTTTCAAAGCTTCAATGTAATGTCATTATAAAAGACATTCATTATTCTTTATTTAATTCTAACAAATAAGTTCTTGTTAAAAACTGACCAAAATTAAAAATAATTTGCTTATAATTTCCGCACAGGTGAGACTTGGTGTTGTTTCCAAACAAAGGGAAATGTATCGTATCAACCAGTGTTGCCAAGTCCGCGGTAACAGGGAAACCCTGCCAAAAATTGTGTATTTTACCCCTCAGAACGCAATTTTTACTGGGGGACCCCCTCGAAATGCAGTTGGGCTAGTTTTGGGTTAATTTTGAGTAGCAATTGAGCAGGTTTTGTTGTAAAAACCTGGCAACCCTGGCATCGGCTACCGGCCAAAATTAATTGAAAAATGTCGGCATGTAGGATATCGGCAAAAAAACAATATCATGCATCCCTAGTTAATAAGGTAGTTGTTAAGTTTAGGTATGGTGTAGGATTAAGAGATCTAAAATATGGTTATAGAGAATAAATATGTGCTTTATAAGTATTAATAAACAGCTAATAATCTGCATGCTAATAAACAACTAATTAATAGTGAGAATTGGTCCCTAAACTAAATTGGAATGTATAAAAGCATCTCTTGAGCATTTAGACCTTGACAGAAAAAGTTTAGATGATTTGGGCAATAATACAGTGATAATTATTTTTACGTTATGAGTAATTACAGGTAGTCCCATCAAAACATTATAATATACAGTAAAAAATGGATAAATGACTTTTTAATGTGGGAAAACACAGTCATATGATTCTAATTTAAGCCTAATTGGACCATTAGAGAATTAGAAAGAATATTGGAGTCATTTATATAATTTGTGCATTGCTAAATTAAGCCATAACATACCTGCATGTCCATGTTTCTTCTTCAGATTTATTGGCTTTTATTGAATCCAGTCATCCATGATGTTGTATCTGTCATTGCCACATCCATGTGTGTGTTTTTGGAGCTTTCTGATTTTATCTCTGATTTATTATTGTGTGTTTTCTTTAAACAGCTATTCATGCGTTATGACGAAAGGTGCTTCTCAAACACGGTTCTTATTTTCTTTTCTTTATCCTCTGTGTTCCTCACTATGGTGATGTCAATGAGCCGTAGCGAGTGCGGGGCCGTCTGTCAACATTACCTTCATTGTCGTGTGAAAGCAGGTTGGCAGGAGGACTTGAAGACGGATGGCGCTGCGTTCCTCGTGCCATTCTTTTAAACAAACGCGGGGGAGTGAGAAATGCAGACAGAAACACGCGGATTAAACTGGTTTCAATTTGTCCTTTCAGCCGTCATAGCTCACTTCACTCTTTTCCCCCCTCTGCGCTTATGAACTGATGTTGGATCAGAGTTCGTACCCTCAGACTCTTAACCACATCCTGCCTCAGCAGAAGACAAAAGTGGCTTTAGATCAGCTGGAAAGAGTAGGACAAGAGAGCATGTCGTTTCTTGCTGCTTTTTTCCCCCTTACCTGGCCTTCAGCCTGTGCTATCACATCCTCCTCTGATATCAGTGTGCTGAGCTAGCGGAACTGACGGATTTATGGATGCGAAGGAAAAAAATATGCTCCACATGGTTAGTTTTTGCTCGTTTGCCTTTTTTTTTTTTTTTTTTTTTTTTTTTTTTTTTTTTGTTCTTAAGTCTTCAGCATCCCATGATACCCTCTGCTATCATTTTAGATACGGGCGTCAGCTAGATCAAGTTACCAAGAGATAGCAAGAATTGATTTGGAAACCCAATGATTTTCTTGACGTTCCGTTCTGTTCGTGGTTTATGGAACATCTGCATTGTTCCACAGATGCGGACAGAATACCTCAATAAAATATGCAATAAAAGCATCAGAGGTGTTGTCATGAGGATGAGCACAGTTTTATTTTCTCTCAGCTGTACATGTGAATCAGCACTCATTGCGTGATTCAATATTTCCCATCTGTGTAAATGTACTGTATATAGGCAGGAGTGCAGATGTGGTTCTCATGACACACCTTACAGAAAAACTGAATCCAAAGTATGTGTTTGAGGTAATAGATCACCCACATTTTTTTTCATCATTTTTTTTTTTCTTCTTGTGTAAAAGTTTTTCAAAAAGCTTTTGAAAAAAGTAATACTTCTGTTCAGCAAGAATTTATTCAAGTACCCATGAAATCAAAATTGAAGTTTTATTGGCTTTTAGTATGAAACCTACAGTCTCTTAACTTCTGCCAATATGGATCAGCGATTTTGATGACATCACCCTGCACTTCAGCTTTCCATCAAACTTTCTGTCCAATCAAATGCTCTCTAAAATCTGAAGTGTTCCGCCCCCTATACTATAAATGTATGCTAAAGCTGCGGCTGAAATTAGTCACTTGTTTACAGAATTAGTATTTTCTGTACAATGAATGGCACGTAGTGCACTATATATTCGATAGGGAACGATTCAGACAGTGTAAATATGCTTTCCTTTGGGGTGAAAGAAGTCTGGTTTCAAATTGTGCCATGTCCCTAGTTAAAAAGGTAATAGATTTAAAATGCATTAAGTATAGTTCAAGTCTGATAACATATTTACTGACATATAGCTCGAGACTTACTGATATAAAATTGTAATTATACTTGCTACTTGTGCACATTTCTTAATATTAAGCCTAAATATGTTTTAATGTTACTACTAGTGAGGATAGTATGATTATTGAATAATATCGGTCTTTAAATTCAAAATATTTAAAGTATACCTAAAGTATGCTTGCACTAGTTCCACTTTAGCACAATTTGAGCATATGTTTAGTTGGACTTCAGCACTACTCCCACACAATTAAAGTGCATTAAGTGCAAAATTAGTTAAATATACCGGTTTAGTATACTAAAAGTATAATTGCAGGATGTTTTTAATAAGTACATAATATGTAAATGTATTTGTAGTATACTTTGCATTAAAAATATGTATTTTAATAAAGCAAAAAGCCCCAAGAAGCCATGATTTACAGTGAATTTGTAAATTATAAATTATATATTCACTGTAAACCATGGCTTCACGGGACTTATTGCTTTTATAAAACAGTTATTCCATATACCTAGTAAGGTCTCACAAAATAAAACAGAGCAAATAAATTGTAATAATATTAATAAAAACATTATTCTTCCGCCAAACAATGTAGTACCTCAGAAACAGTTGTGGTTGCAACAAAGTGGTTGCCAAGCAACACAGATGTAAACAAAGGTGTATGTTTGTAGAGTAATCTACAACAGCTTCGAACACGGCTCAACCAATCAGAATCAAGGACCGGAACTATCCATTTTATAATTAAGCAATAAACCCCAAGAAGCTGTGGTTTACAGTGAATTAATAACAGCTAAAGGGCGTTGTTAGGCATGATGTGAAATGGATTGCCTAAAACCCCCTTAGCTGTTATAAATTCAGTGTAAAAAACACAGCTTCACGGGACTTATTGCTTTTATAAAAAGGTTATTCCATATAGGTTGCAAGGTTTTACAAAAGAAAGTGTAATGATATTAATAAAAACAGTATTATTCCATCAAACAATGTAGTTCCTCAAAAACAGTTGTGGTTGCAACAAAGTGGTTGCTAAGCAACACACAAAAGTAAACAAAAGTGTATGTTTGTAGAGTAATTTACAACAGCTTTGAATGCGTCTCAACCAATCAGAATCAAGGACCGGAACTATCCTTTTTACAAATACATTTTAGTATATTTATTTTTCACTAGCGGTGAACCTCTCAGAGCGCACAGTCTGCTCTATTCCGGAAAAACGATAGCACGGAGCGGATCATATGCGTGAACCCACGCAGACCAAAAAATGCATCGGATCCATTTGAATTCTCCACATAATGCTGTATTTTATTGCAATATGGATGAGATTGTGGCTACTGAATGCGGCTTTACCTAGCTCAGCGGCTTTGGCTCAAGCAAATATAAACAAAATGCTATTGGCCATTTAAATAAAAGGGGACAGGGCTGCCCATATGTCCCGCCCTCTCTTCCTGTTTCTGTTGAAATTACGTCAACAAATAGAATAACGCAGCGTGTTTCAAAGCACTTCAGTGGACCTTTAAAAGTCAAAAGTGACCAGTAAAGACTTTAAACAGTTGCATAATGTTACAGAAGATTCCTGTTGCAAATGAAAACTGGTTTATATTCAAAGAATCCTGCATGTTAGAATGATTTTTGAAGGATCATGTGACACTGAAGACTGGAGTAATGATGCTGAAAATTCAGCTTTGCATCGCAGGAATAAATTACATTTTAAAATATATTCAAATAGAAAACGGTTATGTTAGATTGTAAAAATATTTCACTTTTTTTTTACTGCATTTTTGATCAAATAAATGCAACCTTGATGAGCATAGGAGACTTCTTTTAAAAGAATTCCAAAAATCTTACCAACTCTAAACTTTTAAACAGTGGTGTATATTTTGTATAATTAAGCTTCGAAAATAAGCACCATAAAAGCATCATAAACATAGTCCATATGAGTTCTGCTCTGACATCCACCCTAGTTCTCAATGGCCTGTTGATGAGTCATAAGAACTATTTTTAAATAAACTGAAGTTTTATTGCTTCAGTTCTCATTCATTGTAATTGTAAGGAAAAGAGTGACAGAATCTCCTTTAACAGACATGTCAAACGAAGTTGCTAGACGCTATGCATAACCATTATAGGAGAAGTCCACTTCCAGAACAACAATTTACAAATAATTTACTCATCCCCTTGTCATCCAAGACGTTCATGTCTTTCTGTCTTCAGTCGTGAAGAAATTATGGTTTTTGAGGAAAACATTTCAGGATTTTTCTCCATATAATGGACTTCATTGGTGCCCTGAATTTGAACTTCAGAAATGCAGCTTCAAAGGACTCTAAACGATCTAAGTCGAGGAAGAAGGGTCTTATCTAGTGAAACGATCTGTCATTTTTTTTGGCAAATAAAAATTTGTATACATTTTAAGCACAAAAGCTTGTGCAGTACAGGCTCTGGGATGTGCATTCACGACACTGCGAATCACATCTAAGTTCATCATCTGTGTACTTCGGCTCAAAAAAGGTAGAGTATGGCGAAAAACTCCGTCTTATTTTCTCCTACAACTTCAGAATCGTCTGACATCGTTGTACCTTTTTGTTTGTAAACAGCGTTTGACGTTTGGCGTGACCTTTCGACGTGATTCAATAGTACATAGCGTCATGGACCCACATCCCAGAGCCTGTGCTACATGAGCATTTGTGCTTAAAAAGTATACAAATTTTTATTTTTCGAAAAAAATGACAGATCGCTTTGCTAGATAAGGCCCTTCTTCCTCGGCTGGGATCGTTTAGAGCCCTTTGAAGCTGCATTTAAACTACATTTTAGAAGTTCAAAATCAGGGCACCAATGAAGTCCATTATATGGAGAAAAATCCTGAAATGCTTTCCTCAAAAACCATAATTTCTTCACGACTGAAGACAGAAAGAAATGAACATTGTGGATGATGAGTGGGTGAGTACATTTTTTTTTGTAAATTGTTGTTCTCCTTTAAGGAACTAGAATTTGAAATCTGACACAGTCATTTCTGAAAAATCCCATCCTTAAGATGAAAATCGAAGGGACGTATAAACCTTTGTGTGAAACAGGGATCTTTAGAGCGAGCACTTGCGTGCAAGCGGTGAATCTTAGAGAGAGATTTAGGGACAGGCTATGAGGAGAGAAGGCCTTTGGTGCGGTGGTGAGCTCAGCCTCGAGATGTGTGGCCAACAGAACCGTTAGGGAAGTGGAACAGACGCAGAGATAATGACCAGCCAGACTCCATCTCTCTCTCTCTCTCTCTCGTCTTAACTCATTGACAACCTTTATCCAAGTGTCTTCAGCGTGAACCGTTCTGACTCCCCCGAGATCACAGGCTTCTGTAAGTATGTGCTAACTACAGGGTTTCCTGCACCGCGTTTCTACGGTAAAAGAAATATTTTTCCAGAAATGCGAGCTTGCAGTCTGAATCATGATGAGGTACCGCGTGTATCGTGAAACAAAGCCAAGACACGTCTTTCTGTTGCGTGTTACGTGTCTCTATTGTCTTTACTAGCTGCACTCAAAAACAAACATATGGTGTGAGCAGTGTAGCCTGATTCATGGACTACAGTGACTTTTATCAGGTGATTCTATTTGACTCTATTTATGAATTAGTCAAAATGAACCATGATATGTTCATGTAGAATTGCATTAAAAATACACATTTACAACAGAGTTCAAGGGAACGATAAAACGTTTTTTTAGTTGTTTCCTAAATTAAATTACGGAACTGGAATCATTCAGGCATACCAGCTTCCGTGTGCTAACAAACTTTAAAATAAGTGATCTTTATGTGCTCCTGCTATTCTCCTAGTGTCCAAGAATCATTTTCCCCTATCGTATTCCCAGAAAAGGTTTGTTTCTCAGTGGCTAAGACCTGTTGGAACAGGCAGCGAGTCCCTCATTGATGGCAGCAAGCGTGTCCAGAGGGCAGTTACTGACATCGGCCCCCTTATTGCACACTTCTTTATCCTACTCTCTGCATCTGTGTTCCCTTGCAGTTGGGCGATAGTTCATTTACAACTGTTTCTATTTGCAGATTTTATTACAGGCTTAAATAAATTAATAATTGCTTCATCTGAATTCTTTATATTTTAGATCTTAGAACAATTCACCAGCAATGACCAATCGCTATATTACCAATAACTAGTATTTTAGTATTTACAGTACTATAATTTTACCAGTAATAGTATCTGCAATTATGTCTGCTATGGAGATGCAGCTTTTAATTAATTCATTTTTTTATTATTATATAACTTTTTTTTTTTTTTTTTTTTATTATTTTATATTTATTTTTATTATATCAACCTATCTGGTTTATTAATAAATAATTTATTTAGTTTTATTGTGCCATTCTTTTTACTTTTATTTTGTTATTTTATTTTTTATTTTTTTCTTATTTAATTGGCTGGTGATCAAGAAAAAAAGTTTATAATTACTAATTCCTTCATCTGAATTCATCATATTTTAGATTTTAGAACAGTTCACCAGCGATGACCAATAGCTATATAGTATTTGCTATAATAATTTTACCAGCAATAATATCTGCAATTAAGTCTGCTGCAGAGATAAAGATTTTAATTAATTGTATGTTTTTGCAAATATTTTTATTAAATGTTATCATATATTTATATGTAATAAAAAATATATTTTCATTTTAATATTTGATTTTTTTTTTCTTTTTCTGGATGTATAGCTGTCTTTTGTTTTATATTTATTTTATCCCGCTTTATTAATAATAAATTATTTATTTATTTTATATATATATATATATATATATATATATATATATATATATATTATATATATATATAATTTTTTTATTTATATATATATATATAATTTATATTTTATTATTTGTTTTGTTTTTTTTATTTCTTTTCTACATGTATAGCTACTTTTATTTATATATTTATTTTATCCTGCAATCTGGTTTATTAGTAAATAAATAATTTGTTCAGTTTTATTGTTTTTTTCCCCCTACTTATTTATTTATTTATAATGAAAATTATATTTTTTAATATGTCATTATTTTTTAATTTATTTTCTATATGTGTATCTGCTTTTATTTTTTATAATTATTTTTTACATTAATAAATTGGTAATTTATTAGTTTTATTTATTTATATATTTATTTATGCTTTTATTTAATTGGCTGATTATCAAGAACAAAAAAATCATCACTTTTTGGACTGTTACTCTCGTTTTTAGTTTGGCTTGTTGAACGTATCATCTGTTTGTTCTGGTTACTTCCTGGTTTCCCCAATAATGGAATTTGCATCTTTGCAAAATCTCTTTACAGGCTCTCGCATGTACCAGCAGCCAAGATTCCTTTCCAGAGCATGATCGCTAGCTGCACATTTAAGAGCTGTGGAGTGTGACGTTTAACTTAAGCATATCCGAATATCTGTTGCGCATGCTTCACTTTAAAGCGATCACATTCTGCACTTTGGTTGCATTTTATTCCTTTCCTCTGAAGTCCATTGTAACGTTACTCAAGGTTTCTTGCACCAGAACAATTGTGATTTAGCATTGCGTGACCATTATCCACCCCTTTTTTGACCCTTACCACACTTAGCATTTTTGCTACTGTACCTTTCTTGAATTTTCTCTAAAAGACATTTTCGATTGACTAACCTCCATATACTTGCACAGCTCTCTTTTATTTTGAAACAGAAAGAAAAACCCTGTTTTCTAGAATTACTATTTCTGTATTTTTGCAGTTCTTGTTGAAAATCCCATGCTGTTTTACATATGTTCGTACTGTGCATTATGGAAGTTTGCTTTATTCTCTTTTCTTTAATTTTGCACACATGTGCACATATCACTACGCAGGCTTGAAAATTCAAACAAATTCTCTTTCATTGCTCAGCGAGGCCTTCAAATCCAGTGACCCTTGCTCGCTTGTCATCGGTCTGCTCTGAATAAGTCACCTCACTCTTTAGGGCTCTCCATATAGTCCGCTGATGACAGAGTGATGAACACGGGTGTGAAAACGTTCCTCTCGCTGCTCGCCCAACATATCGCCGCCCCACAAAATGCCTTTTTTTTACACGTTCCACAGGGTCCCTCGTTCCCATGTCTTGTAAAAACAGGACACGTAGTTTCCAGCGCAGGATAATGACAGACGAATCCTGTCAGTAATGATGGGACGTTCACGGTACTGCTTCTCGTTTGACCAAATACTGAACTAAAGCCACATAATCTGTGCGGGCTTTAGCGTGCGGGTGCGTGTCCGTACGTGCAGCGTGTCGCTGAACTTTTGCCTTTGCTAGAAATGGCTCGACCGCGTTTGAAGAAATGCAGAGATCTGCGCTGAGGCGTTTGCTTGTTTACATTGCGGTCGCAATGGTGCGTGTGTATTTGTTTGGCTCTGTGTGACTATCAGGAGCCCCCTAAAAGGCACGCAACTCAAGGCCCAGGAGGCCATCTGCTTTTTCCCTATTTTTTTCCCCTGGTTTTACAGCAAATATTCAGTGTTTGACATACCAGTGCACTGACCAAGTGCTTCCGCTTCTTGTTTTTGCATTTGTAGGGTCAGTACCGGCCTTCAGACCTTCTGTGCCCTGAAACGTACAGTTGGGTGGCCATCGAGAGATGCATCCCCCGCCTTGATATCTCTGCGTACTCTCGTCTCAATGAGAATGCCCAAGCAGGTGAGTCCTCAATGGGATTGTAAATCCATAACAAAGCACATCCAATGTCATGGTTGCATCTCACAAAAAAAACGTCTAGGTCACTTTTCGCCGCTAAATAATTATTAAGACAAATTTTTTTAATTTGTAAAATTTTAATTTAATTTTTTTTTTTTAATCTTTTAAAAAGGATTTATTTATTATTATTATTATTTATTTATTTATTTTCTGCTGTTTTTACCTTTTTAATGTCAGTTAAGCACATTTTCTCACCAAATTTTCAGTAAGGTGATTCATCCTTTGCCTTACTTTGTCTTTACTCATTTGTTTTAACGACATTGATTTTGTTAACAAATGCATACAGGCACTCCAATAAATACCAGCATGTATTGTTTTTTTATATTTATTTAAATGTATATTTTTATATTTGATTTTTTTAATAATAATTTGTAAATGTATTATTACTATTATTATTACTTTTAACAATAATAATAATAATATATGCGCCATTTTCAGACTTAAGACTAAGTTTTAATTGTTATGTATCAATAATAAATGAACAAAAATTTCTTTAATCGCTTAAATTATTATTATTAATAATAATAATATATTTACATATGTTTTAAATATATTTAATATATTATAACAATAATGTTTTTATTATTTTTTTATTTATAATTCCAATCATTTTATATCCTGGTCTAAAATAGATTTAATTTTTTATAAGCAAAATAAATATTTATGTTTTTCCTTAGATTTTTTGGAATGAAATTTTATCCTGACAAGTTTCTGAGATAATAACAACAACAACAACAATTTGTATTAATATATTAAATATCATTACATGTTAATAACAATAAATAATAAATTATTGTTTTAAAAGTGTAATATTGTTATTAATATATTTAAATATATGTAAATATATTTTTATAAATCTAATATATTATAACAATAATATTATTTTATTATTACTAAAATAATAAAATAATAATAAAATATAATTTTAATTATTTTATATGCTGTTGTAAGTCTAAAATAGGCCTTTTTTCTATAAGCAAAATAGATATTAGCAAAATAAATATTTCTTGTTTTTCCTTTGATTTTTGGAATGAAATTTTACCCTGACTAGTTGTAACCTTTCTATAATAATAATAATAATAATAATAATAATAATAATAATAACAACAACAACAATTACTATATTAAATATATATCATTAACAATAAATTAATAAATTATAAATATTATTTTAGTAGTATATTGTTATTATTAATATATTTGAATTTATATATTTAATATATTATAACAATAATATTATTTTATTATTATTCATATAGATTTTTAATCATTTTATATCCCATTTTATTTCTAAAACAGGCTTTTTTTTCTATAAGCAAAATAAATATTTATGTGTTTCCCTTTGATGTTTAGAATGAAATTTTACCCTGACAAGATTTAATCTTTCTATAATAATAATTATAATAATTATAGTTATAATAAAATATATTAATATATTTTAATTTAATTAATCATATAATATTATTGTATTTTTGATGTATGATTTTAATATATATTTTTTTTTAAAGGGATAATTTCACCCTAAGTTTTTGAAACATTTTGCGATTCTTTCACTCTTACCTTTTGTATTGCACATGTTCAGAAAGATCCTGTAGTTGAACCTGTACATATGCAAAGACATTGGCAGCTCTTTCCTTTTCCAGAGCCAATGTGACAGGACCTCTCAACAAAGTTGTAGGTTCAGCCAACCTTCCCCTAACACAGCTGACTGAGCTTATCAAATGCAGTCTGTTTAGTATCAAAATTGCAGCAGGCTATTGGACTCTGGGTCAGAACGAGTGAAATCCGATTGAGATACATCACGGTTTCGGGAACCTCTCCATTTGACCACGTCATGACACTTTACTATCAGACTTACTAATCAGTTTGACACATCGGTAGAGTCGGTAGCGGCCAACTGTAAATTAAGAGCATTTCCCATGACTCTAATTACGCAATATACATAATTTGCGTTAGCTTAATAACGGTAGCCATTCTGCAAACTCGCTCCTTGGATGCCATTTCGTTGGAGCTCAATTTGTAAGCCGTCAACTGTGTTTATAGATCTCAGTTCTGTGAACAAAAGGAGGGGTGCGCTGGTCCTGCGAAACGTGTGTTGAAATAACAGGACTGGTTCCAGGCATGGAGAACGTCCAGGATTCTGGAGCGGCAGTCAAGCGGGGTCAGCGCTGTGGTCACGGCCCAGAACTGTGGGCTCGATGACGATGATAATAATAATAATAATAATGTCAGTACCGACAAGCAGACGCCATGCCTGGACCAAAGAGGGAGGGAGAGGCGCTGATGAATAAAAGAGAGTTTATGCTCTTCTTCTTTTTCTCTGATGTTTCTGATTTTTCTAGCAGTCCAAGTTTGGACACACCTTCTCAGTGTTTATTAGTGCTGTTTTTCACTTTTTAGAATAATAGTAAAGTCATGGAAACTGTGAAATAGCACAAGTATGAGATGATGTAGTGACCAAAATAATCCGTCATATTTGATCTACGCATTGGTATTTCGTTATGTTTTATATTTGTTTACATTTATTATTATAATAATGAGAATTATATGTAATTTTTTAAATATGTGTGTATCTGTATATACACTGCCATTCAAAAGTTTGGCATCGGTAAGATTTTAAATGTTTCTAAAGAAGTATCTTCTGCTTAACAAGGCTGCATTTCTTTGATTTAAAATACAGAATAAATTGTAATATTGTAAAAAAAATATTGCAATTTAAAATTGTGGTTTTCTATTTTAATATACTTTAAAATAGAATTTATTCCTGTGATGCAAAGCTGAAATTTCTTCAGCCATTACTCCAGTCTTCCTTCAGAAATCATTCTAATATGCTGATGTATTAATGATGAAAACAGTTGTGCTGCTTCATATTTTTGTAAAATGTGAAATGTTTTTCAGGATTCTTTTATGAATAAAACATTAAAAAGAACAGCATTTATTTAAATTTGAAATCTTTTTTAACAATACACACTACTATGTTTTTTCTTTTTTTGATAGAAATTAATACTTTTTTCAGCAAGGATGTGTTAAATTAATAAAAAGTGATAGTAAAGACTTATAGTGTCAGAAAAGATAATAAATGCTGTACTTTTTATTCATCAAAGAATCTTGAAAAAAGTATCACAGGTTCCAAAAAAAATATTAAGCAGCACATCTTTTACCAACATTGATAATAAATCAGCATATTAGAATGATTTCTAACCATGAGACCCTGAAGACTGGGGTAATGATGCCGAAAATTCAGCGTCGCATCTCAGTAATAAATTACATTTTAAAGTATATTAAAATACAAAACTGTTATTTTAAATTACAATAATATTTCACAATATTACTGTTTTTTTCTGTATTTTTAATCAAATAAATGCAGCTTTGAGCTCTGAGCAGAAGATGTTCTTTAAAAACATTAAAAATCGTTTTTTTTTTTTTTTGTTTGTTTTTTCCAGCCTGTCAGTAACACAGATAACACATGACAGTGTGTATGTGTAGCTATGTTATCATCATTAACATCAAAAACATTAAAAATCTTAACGATCCCAAACTATTATTATATATACAATTAACTGTATCCTAATACTTAATGCTTACAATTAGACTTTATTTTTATATAGATATCACAACAATAAATGTAAAGTATTATTATTGTTATTATTAATTTATATTATTTTAACACCTATTTTAAGTGTAAAAAGGCTTTAATAGTTTATAATAATTTTTTTAGGTGCAGTTTTTGACACATTTTGAGATTCATCCACTACGTCACCTTTTCTGTTGTACATGTAAATGTAAAAAGTCAAAGACTCAGACTACATTTCCTCCAACATCCATTTAAAATATAGTTTTATGCAGAAATTCGAACATAGGACCGATCTAAATATTTTTACAGTCACAAGAAGCAATTTCTGTTAGGTTTGTCCAAACGTGTGTCTAGATATCTATCTAGTTTATACTGTTTATAGTGTTTAATCTAAGAAAAGAGGGCGTTACATACCAGAATGGCGTCGGAGAGATTGAAAAGTATGAGGGATTTGTGACGCCAATCGAAAAGCAAAGCCCCTGCAGAGGCAGAGCAATAAAAAAGTTTTCACGAAAGATTACAAAGGCATTTTTACTTGAATAGTAAATAGGTTATGTTAAGTGCCTCATGATCAAGCCTATAAAACTCAGAAAAGATTTTCTTAGAATCTCAGAAACAGTCGACATTCACAGAGCTCTACATATTCCCCACCTGTGTTCGTGTTTGTGAAATATTTCGCCTAACTTGATTATTTAGCCATCAGTAAAAAGTGTAGTTCTTGGAGCCCAACTCATTTTAATACGTTTAAATTAGTTACACGAAATTCCTCAGATTTTCCCCAAATAAAGCTTGCTTAAAAATAACATCTAGGTCTGCTTATGACAATCGGTGTTGTTAAGTTTAAATTGTAGCACAGAAAACGCTTTGCTGGTGTGCTTACGTAATCCGAGAGGATGATGGAGTCTATGCTGTTTATATTACCCTGTTAAATCAGGATGTGCCACTCCAGCCCACACTAGGGGTGTTTGTGCTCTCCTGACTTTCGATGTTGTCTCTTCACAAAGATCTGTTTTTCCACTATTTAAAGAGCAGGGTTTATAGAGGCATTTCTGTTATTTTGTCAGCATTGTGAATTCATATTTGGTGCTGGGTGATACAGGCAGAGGATGAAGGAAGCATTGCTTTTAGGACGCCCCAGACACGTCCACCCCGGACAGACCCACAATGCATTTATTTTCCCTTCTCATTGTGATCTTTATCCATCCATACCCACATGTCTGTTTTATGTCAGACATCCCCTCCAAACACAATGTTAAAAGAGTAGTTGACCCAGGAGTGAACAAACTGTCATTATTTACTCACCCTCATGTTGCTTCACACTTGTATGCTGATATTTCTCCCATTGAGCTCATATACACAAAAAATTGTAGATATACACTGCCATTCAAAGGTTTGTAGTAGATGTTTTTGAAACAAGTATCATATGTCCACCAAGGTTGCATTTATTTGATTAAAAACACAGTAAAAACTATAAAATGTTGTGTAATATTATTACAATTTAAAATAACTGGTCTCAACTTGAATATATTTTAAAATGTAATTTATCCCTGCAGTGCAAAGCTGCATTTTCAGCATTATTATTCTGGTCTTCCTTCAGAAATCATTCTCAAGAAATGATTATTAATATCAATGTTGTAAACAAGTGCTGCTTTATTTTTGTCTAAATTTTCAGGATTCAAAATAGAAAGTTAAAAGAACTGCATTTATTTGAAATAGAAATATTTAGTAACAATGTAAAAGTCTTTACTCTCACTTTTGAACAACTTGCTGAATAAAAGCATTAATTTCTTTCAATAAAAAAAAAAAAAAAAAACTTGCTGTTCTCAAACTTTTGAATGATGATATATATATTTTCCATGCAGCTAAAAGGTCCAAGAAGGGAAAAAAGACAATACAAAAAAAAATTAAAAAAAATTAATTTTCAATAATAAATAAATAATACAATTTATATCTGAACCAATTTTTGACTGATTTCACTTTTATTTTCTTGGTTTAATATTTTGTTTCCTTTTAAAAAAAATAAATAAATAAATAAATAATATATATATATATATATATATATATATATATATATATATATATATATATATATATATATAATGGGTTTTAACAACATTAGCAACATAAATAATGACTTTTCCATTTCTAGGTGAACTGTTCCCTATAAGAAACAATAGCATTTTAATCTCACCCATCTTATCATGCCATTTATTACACTTTCCTTTTCTTCAGGTTTATCTGTCTTCACATTTGACCCCGTCAGCCTTGTAAACACACTGGGGCAAGTATAAGTGTGCCTGTACTTCTCTTGTGTGTAAATATTTAAGTTATAGCTGAGCGTTTGAATGTTAAATGGAGCGCTCTGGAACGGGGTTAAGGTAAAGGTCAAGGAGAGATTACGCTCATGGTCAGCCATTTGAACTCTTCTTTTAAGCCATTGATGAAGAGAGTGTCAAAGCACTATGATCCTCATGGCAATGTCATGCAAGTTTAGTGATAGAGTTTCCATTTGGAGTAGTGTGTCAGCTGAATACAGCATTACAGTTTCCAAACCAGTCACAACGCAGCATGTGTTCAGTAATGCGTCCTTATTGAAAGTGAAATGTTGCATGAAGCATCAAAACAACTGCCAGTCAGGCCTTAAAAGGTGTAGACACCATATTTTATTTGACAGAAGTGAAAATAAGCCTGCGTACAGTCCATTCAGTATGTTGTACTGTCTTTTTAAACACCATTTGATTTTTCACAACACAACATATGTGTCAATTTAATTATGGTGTCTAACATGACTACAGTTGAGGTTATAAGTTTACATACACCTTGTAGAATCTGTTAATTATTTCACCAAAATAAGAGGGAACACATAAAATGCACGTTTTTTTTTTTTTTATTTAGTACTGACCTGAATATATTTCACCTAAAAGATGTTTACATATAGCCCACAAGAGAAAATAATAGTTGAATTTCGTTTAAAAGTGTATACACGCTTGATTCTTACTTGTTACCTGAATGATCCACAGCTGTTTTTGTTTTTTTTGTTTTTTTCAGCTTTAGTCGTTCATGAGTGCCTTGTTTGTCCTGAACAGTTAAACTACCCGCTGTTCTTCATAAAAATCCTTCAGATCCCACAAATTCTTTGGTTTTTCAGCATTTTTGTGTATTTGGACCCTTTCCAACATTGACTGTATATCCGATTTTCCACTATCGGGCCGAACGGTTCTTAGAACGGCCAGGTACGGTTCCAGTTGTGTTTCCACCTGAGCCTGGTCAGCACGGCACGATTACAAACCGTTCTAGGCCCGGAATTCTCAGCATCATCAGAATCATCGTCCATATCACTGTTTACATTACAGTTGCGTTACCAAGGTAACGACTGACGCATTTGTATTTACATTCCAAAAAGTTCTGTTATTAGCACCATAGTGGAAAATGAAACCGTATATGTGCTGACTGGCCCGGATCGGCACACAATGGAACGGTTAAGTGAAGAGAACGGTTTGGCCCGATAGTGGAAAAGTGGCTTATGATTTTGAGATCTTTTCACACTGAGGATAACTGTGGGACTCGTATGCAACTATTACATAAGGTTCAAACACTCACTGATGCTCCAGAAGGAAAAACGATGCATTAAGAGCTGGGAGATGAAAACTTTTGAACAGAATGAAGATGTGTACATTTTTCTTATTTTGCCTAAATATCATATTTTTTTTCCATTTACTACTCCCCTTCAGAAGCTACAGAAGATACATGCATGTTTCCCAGAAGACAAATAAGTTCAATTTATTCTGATTTTTGAATTCAAAAAATTTTCACCCCCCGGTTTAATGCATTTGGGGTTCCTTCTGAAGCATCAGTGAGTGTTTGAACCTTCTGTAATAGTTGCGTATGAGTCCTTCAGTTGTCCTCAGTGTGAAAAGATGGATCTCAAAATCATACAGTCAATGTTGGAAACGGTTCAAATACACAAAAATGCTGAAAAAACAAAAGATTTATAGGACCTGAAGGATTTTTCTGAAGAACAGCAGGAAGTTTAACTTTTCAGGGCAAACAAGGGACTTATGAACAACTATCACTAAACAAACAAAAAAAAAAAAAAAAAAAAAAAAAAAAAAACAGCTGTGGATCATTCAGGTAACAACTCAGTATTAAAGGGGTCATCGGATGCCCATTTTCCACAAGTTGATATGATTCTTTAGGGTCTTAAAGAAAAGTCTCTAATATACTTTGATTAAAAATTCTCAATGGTTTTGTAAAACAACACCCTTTTTACCTTGTCAAAATGAGCTCTGCAAAAATCATCTCATTCTAAGGGGTTGTTCTTTTAAATGCAAATGAGCTCTGCTCACCCCGCCCCTTTCTTCTCTCTGTGGAAAGACAGTGTTGTTTACATTAGCCGCATTTAGCGCGTTTAGCCGCTAAACTTGCTAACTACCACGTTATAAGGAAAGCCGATCGCAAAGATTCATTAAAGAACACTTATACTCACTTCTGCTGTAAGTGAAGCTGGATCATGAATGATTCGCACGAACATAGACAGATATATGTAGATCGGGAGGCGCGTTCCATTCACAAACAAACCTAATCCACTGCATCTTCAGCGGCTCAGATGTCGGGAGTAAATGACGACCACTATGTTCATTATTACATCCAGCAACACAACACCTCAATCGCTCAATCAGAGATATTCTTGTCTAACTTACATCCCTGCTCTGGCATCAAAACATGGAAAGTTACTGGACTGTGACAGCTGGTCTAAGGTAAGAGCTCATGTCAATCAACTATTGTGGGAGCGGCCTCTGTTGGTGTGACGCCACACCGACAGGCATCTGAGAACGGCTCGATTTGAAAAAGGGGATATTATTCTTACAGATTAAGTAAAAACCACTACATGGATTTTTATCATTATAGGGTAGATTTGTACATACACTGCCAACACACATTAATGTTCAAACAACATGAAAAAGTCAACTTAGCATCCGATGACCCCTTTAAGAAACAAATTCAACTATGATTTTCTCTAGTAGACTATATGTAAGCATCTTATGTGAAATATTTTATTCAGGTCAGTACTAAATAAAAAATAACATGTATTTTGTATGATTCCTCTTATTTTGGTGAAATAATTAACATTTTGCAGATTCTGCAAGGTGTATGTAAACGTTTGGATTTTGGACCAATCAGATTCACTGTGGATGGGTCTCCATTGTCCAGCAACCAGTAAAATATTGTGTATTGCTTGTCATAGTGTCGCTAGTTAGGACAAAAAAAAAAGATTAACATAGAAGAGAGAGAATTTATCACATCGTGCCTGGTTAGGACACATGTTACGGTGTCTCTTTTTTCTAAGTCAAAACCGCGAAGGGTACGGATAGGATATATTCTCAAGTCTATAAAATGTTTTTTTTTTTTTGACAGTGATGCCAATAAGAATGAGCTCACCGTAATCCTCATGGCTTCCCACACATTTCGTACTGGTTTTGCTCGCAGAGCTTGGGAGGCCCTCGGTCTTGTTTGACCTACCTCTGCGCTGACTGGCAACCAGACGCGGGCCTTCATTTCCCCCAGTGTTTTTAAATCGTTCTTGTGGTGCCTCCAGTCCTACATGACCTGTTGTTCTTGGCCAGACAGACCAACTATTTCAGGCCTGTTTCTCAGCAGAGCTCAAGGCCAGCGGTCTGACGGTTGGTTACAAGGTCGATGTTTGGATTCTGTGGAAGCCACATCGGAGCCGCATCAGGAACCTAATGTAGAAACGACTGTTATAAACTCCATGCCCTCTTTCGAAAACTGAGAAGAATATGATGCTTTTTATTAATGGCTGAGGTAATTTTGAGCTTGAGGTTAAGATCGCTCATAGCTCTTATAGCGATTTGTTTATTTACTCGTGGCGTTCCAAACATGTATTTCTTCTGCTGAACATAAAAGAAGAAATGTCTATACAGTGGAAGCCATTGGACTCCAATGTTTGGTTTCCAACATTCTTCAAAATAAATTTTTAAGTTCCACAAAGAAAATCATACAGTCAAGATGTGGAAAGTGGTTTGGAACAACGTGAGAGTAATTAAGTGATAACAGGCGTTTCATTTTTGGGTGGAGTATCTTTTTACATTTATGTATGTGCATCGAGACACGCCAGGTTTGATGTCATTGGTTCTCATGTGCATGAGAAGTGATTTTAAACACTTTTTATTTTAAAAGTCTTTAAATTTGATTTCTTTTTAACTCTTTTTGTCAACTGTTGCTTTATTTTTTCGTTGTCGTCTACACAAAGCGGTGTGGATCTAACCCTGCGGTTCAGACTAGTTCTTCTCGTTCTAGCTGTGATATGTGATATAGTACTGGTGGTCTATCTGACATAATGTATTTTCCTGATCTAACAAATCTTTCATCCTCTGCGGTCCTCGACCAACACGTGATCGTGATTGATTGAGTTTTGTCTGAGTTCAGAGTTGAAACTAAAACATTCTGTCAGGGGCCTCTGTGATTGGAGAAAACAGTACCGAATGATCAATCCAGAGGATGAAGCTCACTTTAATGAAGTGTCTGTGGAGTATGTTTACTCACATACTGCTTGAACTCTTCAATCATGGGGTTACTGCTTGATAAGGTAAATCTGGCTGTGAGTCTGTATTGTATTTGTCTGGATGTGTTTATCAAGAGCTTGTGGAGTTGACCAGGCCAGTGACAGAGTACCAAACTGACCTTTTGAGCTTATCCAGACGGGCAGGATTCAGGTCATGTCGGAATAATTATGAATGCACATGAACGCCACAAAATTGTTGTGAAACTCTTGATTTTATTTGGCTTTTTTGGCTTTGTTTACACTGCTCTGATTTGTTTTTCAAATTCAATCTTTGGGACTGACAGTCTAGGCTGAATCTACAGCACCACGGCAAAAGAAACTATAATTCATCTGATTTGTGCGTTTAAAGTCTGAATTAAATGTTATGAGAAAAATAAACACATTTATATTGTGTTGTATGTGCTGCCAACACGCAAAGTTATCGCTTTGAATCAGTCTAACAAATGACTTGCTGAATCTGTCAGAGCAGTTGCTGAATTAATGTTACTTGCTGGATAAATGGATATTTATATCATAATTTGTAGTGAGTTACGTTGCTGGCCAAAAGTTTTAAATAATTAAGATTTTTTAGTGCGTTTGAAAAACGTCTCTTGCTCACCATTCAAATACAATAAAAATAATATTGTGAAATGTTATTGCAATTTAAATCGACTGTTTTCTATTTGAACATATTTTAAAATGTAATTTACTCCTGTGATCAAAGCTGAATTTTCAGCATCATTACTCCAGTCTTCACTGTCAAATGATCCTTCAGAAATCATTCTGATATGCTGATTTGCTGCTCAAGAAACAATTCTTAATCTTAATTGTTTCAAAATTTTGATCGGCTGTGTACATATGCAGAGAAAAGATAACATCATAATTTTAATGTGAATATCACAAAAATGTGTTTCTGTAGGAAGCTTCTGTAGTTACTCCAGACCTCTTCCTCTTTGAGGAGCGTGCCGGGATGTCAGAAACCTCTTTGGTCAGCCATCGCTCTCATTCCAGAGAAAGTTCGATTTATCACCTTTGACTTTTGACCCGGGGACAGATCTGCCCCCGAAGCAGCGTGTCGGTGAACCTCCGGCGCGGCTGATTGAGAAAGCCTGATGCCGCTTGACGGGAGTGTTAATCGAGTTAGAGGATGGATGAATGGAGTAAGAATGGGTCGGGGGAAGGAGTGTGTTTATATACAGAGCGGATGTTTGGATTGTCTAAAAGAAAAGAGCCCAACTGTCGTGACGGCTCTGTACAGTGTTATTGTCGTGCCTAATTGAGCAGCTAAAAGCTTTCATTCTGAACTGTTTATTGCTGTTTGATATCTCAACACTGCTTTTATTTTCTTTTACTCTCAAAGTCTTATGTATTTGCTGAATGTGATGTATAGTGTACATGATGTCATGACATCAAAATTTGAATCTGTTGGTTATATAATACAGTGGCATGCGAAAGTTTGGGAACCCCTTGCAGAATCTGTGAAAATGTGAATAATTTTAACAAAATAAGAGAGATCATACAAAATGCAAGTTATTTTTTATTTAGTATTTTTTTTATTTAGATATTTTACATAAAAAAAAAAATGTTTACATATAGTCCACAAGACCGAAAAATAGCTGAAATTATTAAAATAACCCCTTTCACAGTTTTGGAACCCTTGGTTCTTAATACTGTGTGTGGTTACATGGATGATCTATGACTGTTTTTTTTGTTTTGTGATGGTTGTTCATGAGTCCCTTGTTTGTTCTGAACAGTTAATCTGAACACTGTTCTTCAGAAAAATGTGACTGTATGATTTTGAGATCCATCTTTTCACACTGAGGACAACTGAGGAACTCAAACACAACTATTAAAGGGGTCATCAGATGCCAAGTTGACTTTTTCATGTTGTTTGAACATTAATGTGTGTTGGCAGCATATGTACAAATCTACCCTATAATGATAAAAATCCATGCAGTGGTTTTTAATTAAAAATAATATCCCCTCTTTCAAATCGAGCCGTTCTCAGATGCCTGTCGGTGTGGTGTCACACAGACAGAGGCCGCTCCCACAATAGTTGATTGACATGAGCTCTTACCTTAGACCAGCTGTCACAGTCCAGTAACTTTCCATGTTTTGATGCTGGAGCAGGGATGTAAGTTAGACAAGAATATCTCTGACTGAGCAATTGAGGTGTTGTGTTGCTGGATGTAATAATGAACATAGTGGTCGTCATTTACTCCCGACATCTGAGCCGCTGAAGATGCAGTAGATTACGTTTGTTTGTGAATGGAATGCCTCCCGATCTACATATATCCGTCTATGTTCGCACTAATCATTCGTGATCCAGCTTCACTTACAGCAGAAGTGAGTATAAGTGTTTTTTTATGAATCTTTGCGATCGTCTTTCCTTATAACGTGGTAGTTAGGAAGTTTAGCGGCTGAATGCGGCTAATGTAAACAACACTGTCTTTCCACAGAGAGAAGAGAGGGGCGGGGTGAGCAGAGCTCATTCGCATTTAAAGGAACAACCCCTTAGAATGAGATGATTTTTGCAGAGCTGATTTTTGCAAGGTAAAAGGTGTTGTTTTACAAAACCATTGAGAATTTTTAATCAAAGTATATTAGAGACTTTTCATTAAGACCCTAAAGAATCATATCAACTTGTGGAAAATGGGCATCCGATGACCCCTTTAAAGTGCTCCTATTATGCCATTTTAAAGGTTGCTAATATTGTATTATGAGACTCCTAAAACAGGTTTACATGTATGCAAGGTCAAAAAAGACTTTAGTTTTCTCCAAAAATAGATTTAATTTTACCTCATTTCTAAATGATTCTTAAACGACTCGTACGAAGCAGTTCGAAGAATCAGTCTCCCTAAACCCCTCCTTTCCGTGAGCCCTCACTGCTGTGATTGGTCAGATGGCGCAGTCCTTTATGATTGGTCTACAGCATATAGCGTGTGTCGGAAAACTAAACGCCCATTGCCATAACTGAAGGACAGTAGTGATGGGAAGTTCGGATCATTTTACCGACTCTGACCTTTGAGTCTCGTTCAGCAAAATGAACAAATCTTTTTTCGAGTCATTTTGTTCATTTTAGCAAAATATATTTAAAATGTTACGTGTTACCTCTCTAACACATCGACTGCTTACACAAACATTGATCACACTACAAACAAGACAAAACTATAATGCTATAAGAAACAAAAAAGATTAATTCATTGTTTACATGGGTCTTTAGTCTATGATTAGCTCACCTCACCTCTTCTCTGACAAGTTTTCGGGTTTGAGTCGTTCGTTCATCACGTGACAGCCCCATAAGCTTAACCAATGCAGTGTGAGCCGGAAAAAGAATTGAGTAGTTCATCTTTTGAGTCTTCAGGTTTGAGTCATTCTTTCATCACGTGACAGCCCCATAAGATGAACGAACGACTCCAAAAACCCGAAGACTCGAATCAGGTGAACTAATTCCAGTACAGAACCTAATAGGATGTTGCACATGCGTGACTGAACGAATCACTCCCCAAGACGACTCGTTCGTCCCGAGTCACATTAAAGATTAGTTCAAAATGAACGAATTGTTCAAGAACGACCCATCACTAAATGACAGCCCTGGAGCTTTCACACTGAACACAGAAAGCGCTGTGCTGGCCGCTGGGTTCAGTGCAGCCCTTCAGAGCGCAAAAGTTCAACCAATTTTAACTTTGAGCGCGGCGTGTGCGCCTTGTGGTTGAGTCCCTCAGTTGTCTTCAGTGTGAAAAGATGTATCTCAAAATCATACAGTCACTGCTGGAAAGGGTTCAAATATGCAAAAGATGCTGAAAAACTGAAGAATCTGCAGGACCTGGAGGATTTTTCTGAAGAGCAGAGAACAACCATCACAAAACAAAAAAAAACAGTCATAGATCATCCAGGCAGCTACACACAGTATTAAGAACCAAGGGTTCCCAAAATTTTGAAGGGGGTTATTTTTATTAATTTCAGCTATTTTTTTTTGGTCTTGTGGACTATAACAAGACAAACAAGAGAAGCAAAATATCTTACTCAGGACAGTACTAATTAAAACATAACATGCATTTTATATGATCTCTCTTATTTTGTTACAATTATTTACATTTTCACAGATTCTGCAAGAGGTTTCCAAACTTTCGCATGCCACTGTACATTCATTAGACTGTTTCAGATTTGTGATTCATTAAAATAATCACTCATAAAAGTCATTTGTTCGTGAATCAGACTACTTTTATCATGCTGTGTGTTTATGTTTGCATGCAGCCTGTAAAACAACAATATAAGAATTAGCTGTTTAGGGGTTTGTAATACCTAATATCATGACATTTAATTTAGACCCAAAACCAAAACTATTTGTCTTCGTAAATTATGCCCACTTTGAGTTGCATAATACCATGAATAAAATGCTAATGTATTATGCAACCTGTTTACCCCAGAGGACCACGGTCCTCAGTTCTCTATTCTAGGTATCACATTTATGCTGATTTAGAATTTTGGCTTGACTTGAATTTTAAACTCGAAGCTTATTTAATTCCAGGAACTACTGTTTGCATGCAAAAAAAGTGCCAGTGGATGAATAAATGAAGATGTGCAGTATGAAAGTATAAAGTAAGCTTTCGTGCAGTACCTTTCTGGGACAGAAACCGAGCATTGAGCGCCTGAAGGGGTTTTCCAGGGAATGTTTTTTTTTTTCTTTTTGAGTGGAAATAATAAAGCTCTCAGTGTTTAGTTTGGGGGTGTAGGCAGGGGCTTCATACAGTTATGAGAGAACGTCCAGAACCTGCTGTTCACGGGTCTCGTCTGCTCTTCATTTATCATAATTTATTGGATGTAGTGTGATGGACTGCCAGCTACCTCTCTTTTTCCTCTCTCCTATTTTTTTCCCTCTCTCGCTCACTCTTTTGCTGTCTGTCTTCCTCGCACTCTATTTATCCTGCTTTATCTGTCTGCACGCTGCTATCGTATTACAGTCTGGAGTAGCTCGCATCTTTCTCCATTACAGACCGGGATCAGGTCAAATCAGATGCAGAACATTCAGATTTGTGCATTTATAAGGCCTCTTCAGAATCTGATAACAAAATATTAACGCACATTTCATTTCTTTGAAAGAAAGATGTTTCAAGGGTTGAAAATGAAGTGTGTGACTCATTGCGGTTGTCATTGCCTTTTGTTTGCAGGTGTCATTTGATTTTATATATTGCATATGATGTAATGAAATTCAGACTTTTTTAGGCGTTGCATAAGTGTTCAAATGCTTTCTGGGACCGCAGTGCGCTAAAAGTACAGAGTGCATCTAATCAATCTTGTTTCCTTTTTATTTTATTTTTCCCAATTTCTTTGTTTAAAAGAACATCTTATCCTAGGGTGGATTTTCCTACTAGTTCAGGCTGGATTATGTTGGTTAAAAGCTGTGGTTCTGGTCAAATGGCATGATTTGGAAGAACACCAGCGTTCAAAACGCAACATATGCTGGTCTTCTCGACAGTGTTTGCTCTTTTATTAAAATGAGAGAACAGTGTGGGTACTGTAGTTGTCGTGTTATATTTCATTTCTCTTTTCCAACCCCCAACCAATCTTCCCTTTTCTCATTCCCTGAATCTCCCACAAAACCCAAAGCCAAGTTTGAACAGTGTCTGTGTGGTGGATGAGTTTTACTGGTTATATTTGAGGGAAAATTAAAACGGGAAAACAGTGAAAATTAAACCCTACCCCCTATGTGTGTGTGAAATGATGAGGGCTAATTTACATTACCCAGCATCCCCATGAAATCTCTGTCAGCTGGCTTCCAGATGAGGCACTTCACAGAGTCAGAGCTGTGAGCCGGTGTCAGATCTGTTAATAACAATCATAACTTTCACAAAAAAAAATAAATAAATAAAATCCCTAGCAATATATTGTTCCTCATCTGTCACTCTTGGCCTGGAGTTTTGCATATCCCAGTGTTTATTTTCCCTCATGTTCCTTCAACTCTATTTAAGGCTGGTGGCCTATAGTTTGTGTATTTCTGTCAGTTTGTGCAATATTACATGATTTTCCCACTGCTTTATGCCAGAATTTTATTTAGCGCCAGTTTTGAGTCTACTCCTTTTTTTTAGTATTTGAGTATGTTGCATTTCGAAGTATTTTATGTTGTTCTTTAGCTTCATTAAATTCACTTTTTAAATTCCAATTCAGTTCCTAAATTTAAATTGAGATGCAAACAAGATGCAGAATTGCAATTTGAATTTGAACTGAAGTAGAATTCCAAATAATTGCAACATTCTAAATTATCCTTTTGATTTGAAATGTAACTGAAACAGACAATTTCAAATGTTGGAATCCTGCTTCTTCAAATTTCGAATGTCAAAATTCAAATATTCAAAAACATTTAACATTTTAAATGTTAACTTGACAAAGCCTCGTTTCACAGGGCCTTTGCTCAGTGCTGCAATGTGAGTTTATTTGAGTTAACGTTGTGATTCTTTATTTGAGTTAGTCAGCCAGGCCTAGTGGTTTGTTCTCTCCTATTTTAACGTCCTGCTGCCTTGGAGGGCCATTTTCAGACTTCCACAAATGACTGCTTTTTTTTTTTCCCTTCTTCTTCAGCAATTCCTGTTTTAACAGCTCATGGGGGAAGGTGTTGGCTTCTTGACTGAATACGCAATGTGCGTCTGAATTTTGGCTTGCAGGAGTCAAGTCCTATAAACAAATGAGAACCGACCAAGCTGTTCCTTCACTGAAGGAGTCATTGTTACACGTTTCTGGCCGTTCTGCTCTGAGACGCTGGTTTTGGAACGGTTCTGCTTCTATGTTTGTGACGATTGAGGTCAGGCTGTAGTAACCCTGACTGACCCGGTGTCGTCGCCTAAGGGTGGAGAGATCCTTTTTCATCTTCGTACCTGGCTAATTATGAGTTTGAATCTGCACCTGACCCTCATTTGAACCTTTGAGTTCAGGCCACGTGCACTAATGTTTATCCCTCCACCCAGTGACTTCATGTAGTTTCAGTGAAGGATGTAAAATTGAAGTAGCTTTGTTAGTTGGAGGGTTGCCTTCCTTGGCTTTATTTTTAGGCAAAATTGAAAATGTGCATTGTGCTTCCCATATGCACAAAGCTAAGGTGTTGTGGTTGCTTACCTGGCTGTTTATTCTGCCTTTGTAAGCTTTTATTTTGGCCAGACTACAAGGTAGCATTTTGTCTGTTTGTTAAAAAATAAAAAAAACTTTTATTCAACAAGTATGCATTAAATTAAGCAAAAGTCACAGTAAAGACATTTAAAATGTTACAAAAGATTTCTGTTTTTAAAATAAAAGTTTCTGTTCATCAAAGTGTCCTGAAAAAAATGTATCACAGTTTTCACAAAAACAATAAGCAGCAAAACTATTTTTAATATTGATAATGTGTTATGTGTGCTGAAATCAGCATATTAAAATGATTTCTGAAGGATCATGTGAGACAATAAAGAGTAATGGCTGCTGAAATTTCAGCTTTGCATTTTAAAATATATTAAAGTAGAAAACAATTAAACAATTTGAATTAAGAAAAATGTAAACAAAAACCATTTTAAATTGTAATAATCAACAATATTGTAGTTTTTTAAAAAGGAAAGGAGGAAAGGAAAAGATGTGACATGTTTTTACTGTATTTAATATAGTTTTTAATGTATTGCAATTAATTTATGTATTTTTCAAATAAATGCAGGCTTGGTAAGCATAAGAGACTAGCTTTTCATGCTAGTTTTTCATGTTAAGCATAAGGCACTTTAGTTTTTAGAATTGAATTGAGGTGGCAAACAAAATGCAGACTATTTTAATTTAATCGTAAGGAAGCAGAATTCTAATAATTGCAATATTCACAGGGATCGTACAAGGTGCTTAAAGTGCTTGAAGTACTTGAATTTGACTTTTCGAAATAACAATTTTTTAAAGAGGTATGTGAAAAGTGCTTGGATTATTGAAAGACGATGTACTTATGTAATAAGCGTTTAATTTTTTTCAATAAGCATATCTTTTCATGCAAAATTCAACAATTCAGTTCACCAACAGTGTCATGTAAACATGGCTGAAGACACGAAAATAAGAAGAGATGAACCAAATCAATTGAGTCATTTACACTGGAACCACTTAAATGGATTCAAACTCATGACTTTGATCATTCAGTTCAAGCGATTCACTAGCAAAAGCCAGATCAAATTGAAAGAGCCATTCATTTACGAATTTCATGATGGGTGAAACTGAGCTTTTTGAAACTCTGAATCAGTTAAACTATTGTGTCACAAAATGATCCACTGTTTCGATCGGGACTTTAAATCGCATATCGCGAATCGTTTGACAGAGATCGGGACTTCGTGCATCGCAAATCATTGAATTCAGATCGGCACTTTGGAGCGCGTATTGTGATTCATTTGATTTAGATCGGAACGGGTTTATGACTCATTTGCCAATTGTATGATTCAAATCAAGTTTTGATCTGAAATGATGGTTCACAAATCATTATTCAGAACATGAATCGTTTGATTTAGATCAAAACTTCGAAGCGGTACGCAAATCTTTTACTTTAGATTGGGACTTTGAAGCGTGGATCGTGAAAAATTTGATTGAGATCGGGACTTCCGAGCGCATATCGCAAATCATTTGTTTCAGATCAGGATTTCAGAGCAATTTTGCGTATCTTTTTTTTCAGTTTTTTTTTCCTAAACAGTAAAAAAACATCAAAACATTAAGGCAGTACAGTTATAAAAAGAAAGAAAGTATACACAAATACAAATGAACTGTGGTTTTACTATAGTAAAAGTATATTTTGTAATACTTTAGTAGCAATACTTTGTATGTGCTTCTCTTTATTTTTGCCATTTTTTATTAGTACATTTTTATTTATCTGTTTATCTTTTTTTAGAATTTGAAAGAGAAGCCATTGTTTGATAAGTGAGAGATCTGGTTGAAGACCTTGAAAATCAAAAAAGTAGTGCTTAAAAAGTCCTGGAATTTCATTTTAAAATGTGCCTTTTCAGTTAAAAAGTGACCGTTAAACAAATTTCTTTGAATTTAAAAATTCGGAATTTTAGAATTTTAGTTTTTCATGGTTTGTCTTACTTTTCTCATCTCTGTGTCCTTCTGTAGGTGATGCTCGTGCACTGAGGGAACTGGGCAGGGTGCTGGTGCTCCACAGGAGGACAGTGATGCCCTATGCGGCCTACGCCCGCAAGCGGAAGGGATTGAACGACGAGAAGGAAGTGGAGCAGTACGCCAGTCTGGTGGGCCAGACGTGTGCAGAGAGAATCCTGCTCTACAGAGCCTAGATTCCCTTTATACCTTACACCCATCTGTCTGTCTCTCTTTCTCTGTCTGTCTTTCAGAACGTGTAATCGCTTGTCCTCTTATACTCTCGACTGTTCATTGTCTTCCTGATTATTTGTCTGCTTTTCATTTTTATTTGTCTTTTTCCTCTTCCAGAAGTCTTTTCCCCATCTGTGTGTACAGTTTTGTTCTTTTTTTGTACTGCTGTGCTTTCCTCTACTCACCCAGTCTTTCGTAATCTCTTTGAACTCTACTTTTATATTTCTGGCCAGCAGCGCTTTGTAATAATCACACTCGCACACATGCAGCACGCACATGTTATCTCACATTGTATCCCAAAATATTACCCATTTACAACTCACCAGTCGCATCCTAACTAGCCGTGTAACAAGGAATGATGTGCGATAGGGCAAACCCTTACTCTGAATCTATTTGGCTGGGTATTTCTAAACCGTCGTGATCCTGAAACGCTTGGTGACAAATCACTGCTTTCCCAAAGTCTTCAGTGTTCCTGATATTTATATTCGTGACTGATATTATCCAAAGCAGGTGCTATGACACAATGTAAGTCATACGAGGAAAGTCTTGTTACTGGCTTTGCTGGAGGGTTGAATCGGTCCATTTTCCTGTGGAACAGATTTTTCTTTTCTCACTTTGTCATTTGGTTGAAGTAATTGCTTGAGTGCTTTTATTTTAATATTATTGTTTTGTTTCAAACAAAATAAAAAAAAGACATAATCTGCTGGTGTGGTCTCGGTTTGTTGACGTTTGTGGCACTCGAAACACCAGGTTTTTTGTGTCCGAGCACTAGTGCGTCTCCTCTCGTCCAGCTGTAGGTGACATTCTCTGGGCCGAACTCCAGTCCTCGTTCCTATGCTTCGGTCAGATCTGAAGAGTAATGTGTGAATGCTGATGCAGACAGCTGACTCACTCGCGTCTGGCCGGAGACGCTGTGTTTTGTCGGCAGAACTGGCTCTGGTGAGAAGGGGTGGGTGGCCTTGGTGCTGAACCAAGAGCGAGAGCCAGCTGTAGATCCAGAGAACGTGCGAAATGAACAGTGAAACCTCGGCAGGAGTCACCTGACATCTGATGCAATCCATCACGCCTTTGGATAGCCACTTGAATAATGCTTAGTCTCAGCTTTTGACTATCTCAGCTTTTTCTGAACGCTTAAACAGGATTACATTGTTTGGTTGACATTCAAAGTGGCCAACCAGTTTTGTTTTTATTGGAAACAGTTGACATCAATCCAGAAGTATTGATATTGATCATCTTAACTCCAGTCTTCAGTGTCACATGATTCTTCAGAAATCATTGTAATATGCTGATTTGCTGCTTAAGAATCATTACTTATTAGGGGTTCAAGCATGTAGCGCTGAAACCCTATTGTAACTTTTACAATGGCCAAGGATCAGCAATCACCTTGTAAAACTGATCAGACAGACCAAACTGTAAGTTGTATAGACGTGAAACGTGGAGGGATGGTAGTACTCACACCCTCTACAACGTCACCAAGGCTCGGCCCAATCGGCCAGATGGGGGTGCTACAGCGATCAAACCTATGAAATCACTCATAACCCCTTAATCATTTATCGAACACTCAAGTGTCTTATGACGTTGTCGCCTCCTGTCACCCTGGCGAAATTTTTGGGTATTTATCATTTTTTAAAAACCTACTTTTGTAAACTAGTCCTAGGTTTTTCGCCTGATCGGAACCAAACCAGTGCAGGAAGATTTTCTGAATCTCAATAATTCTGAATATCAAGAATTATCAAAAAAAAACTTTCGACTCTCTGTTGCAAAGGAACGCCAAAATGCTTGAAAGGTTAAGGGCTGCCTTTACTGAAAGGGATAAAACTGTTGAATGGAACGAGATGTCTTCGCCAAACTCACAATGCGTATGTAAGAGCTGAATCTGAAGTCACACACAAAAAATTGCCGAGCTTGGCTGCTTGGTGGCGCTGTAAGAGGGGAGAAACATAAAACAGCCATAACTATGCAACAGTTTGTCATATTGACATGAAAATCAGAACGTACAGTCTTGGTCCAAAATGGCACAAGCCTCTATAAGGACGATACAAGCGTATCTGGGAAAAAAAAAAAAACGGTAGCCAGATGAACTTTGAGCAACTGCTGGACAAGGTGAAACTTGACCTGTTTGACTCATGGTCCTAAAGGTCTGTGGAAAGTTTAAAAGAAATCAGCCACAAAACTACTGGCCACTTGGTGGTGCTATAAAAGGGCATAAACATAAAAACTATGCATAATAACTACACAAGCGTTTGTCCTATCAACATGAAAATCAAAACGTACTGTCTTGGTCCAAAGTGCCACAAGCGTCTATAAGCGCTTTAGCGTATCTCAAAAAAACAATAGGTCGATGAACTTTGAGCACCTGTTAGACAAGATTAACGGAGGTTGTTTGGAACGAAATTCGGTGGACCTGTTTGACTCGTGGTCCTAAAGGTCTGTGAGAAATTTGAAAGAAATCGGAAAGAAAGCATGTCAAGCCTAAACAAAAACTCAAAACTTCATGAAACCTGGTGGGCAAATGCAAAAGGTGATTCTAAACAAGCGTACAAGCATGCAAGTATGTGCTATAACAGTCATAAACATAAAAAAAAAAAAAAACCTGTATTAGCTGTATTTGCCAAAAATGCTTTTTGAAATCATTGATTTAGTTGGTTACAGGCTTGCTAAATAATATGTGCTGTCTTTTTTTATATGAACTTAAATGCCTTAAAGCGCTTGAACCCCGGTAATCGCTGTTTGCAACTATACTTATTATCAGTGTTGAAAACAATTGTGCTGCCATGTTTTTAAGGAAACTGATTTTTTTTTTATCAAAAAGATCTTAAAAAAAAAAATAGCATTTATTTGAAACGGGAATCTTTTGTAACATTTAGAATTTCTTTACTATCTATGATCGTTATGATCGTTTTTATGAGTGCTTACTGAAAAAAAACATGTAGTATAGTTCTACAGGTCAGTGTTTTTGTTAAATTTCTCTTGTGTCTGATACAAAGATTTGATGCCATTAACCTGGTCAGCGTTGGTAAATCTAGTGATTAGTTCTACAGATGTGTTTGTCTAACCATTAGTTTGTTTACAGGTTAACTGGAACTGTCCTGTGCAACTTTTTTGAAAAATAATATTACAGAGTGTCAGCGGAAGCAAATGTCATTTTTGTGTGCAGTGTGCATTGGATGTTTTGGGATTGTACATCTGAGACTACATGTCTGTTGTATTGTATTCTTTGTAACTGTGTATTATCTTTCTCTTAGTCTCTCAGGCCTCTGTTGGCGCTTTCACACTGTGTTAGTGTCTCTGCGCTGTGTTTGCAGAACTGTGCCAGCGGAGCTCTGGAGCCAGGACTGTAAAAACACCAGGCATCACTTTACCATTTTAGAAAATTTGGCCATGGTGTGTTTAAGAGGGCTTTGAGCCACAAGCTATTTGCATTGACAGACCAAATGATCTAGTTTGTCCCAAATCATTTAGTCCTGATTTATCACCACTGTGATGTGCTCTTCATAGTCACATCAGTGTTATCTCATCAACTGATCACCATTAAACATATTTAATTTCATAAATATAGCTGAAGTGAGCATTTTTAGTGTTTGGATCTTAAAATGCTTAACGGAATAGTTTACCCAAAAATGAAAGTTTGCTTAAAATGTTGCTTAAAGCCTTAGCTCATCCAAAATGTACAGTAGATGTGTATGTTTCTTCATGGAAACAGATTTGGAAAAATGTAGCATTTCATCACATGCTCACCAACGGATCCTCTGCAGTGAATGGGTGCCGTCAGAATGAGAGTCTAAACAGCTGATAAAAACATCACAATAATCCACAACTAATACAAACCACTCTACTCCATCAGTTAATATCTTGTGGAATTTAGAATGGTACGTTTGTAAGAAATAAATCAATCATACTGATGTTTTTATCTTCAAACCATTGCCTCTGGCTAAAACACAAGACCTCCATTCATAACATGCTTTCTTCAGTGAAAAAGTAGTCTCATCTGTATCAGGAGAGATAATATGCACAGATCAAACACAGCTTAGAAGCTGCTTAGACAGCTCTAAACAAATTTATGAGACAACAACATGAGATTTTTCACTGGAGGAAATGTTATGGATGATGGACTCAAGTTAAAATGCATTAATTATGAGGTTGTTTCTTACAAACACAGCTTTGACTTTACACAAGATGTTAATTATTGTACTGGAGTGGTGTGGGTTACTTGTGGATTATTGTGATATCTTAATCAGCTGTTTGGACTCTCATTCTGACGGCACCCATTCACTACAGAGGATCCATTGGTGAGCAAGTGATGCAATGCTACATTTCTCCAAATCTGTTCTCATGAAAAAACTCATTTACATCTTGGATGGCCTGATTTCAGTTTTTAACTATTGCTTTAAAGGGTTCATCAGATGCAAAACTCACTTTTACATGTTGTTTGAACATAAATGTGTGTTGGCAGTGTGTGTACACAATTTTGTGGAAAATGGGCATCCGATGACCCCTTTAAGATTACTTCTAACATCTTAAATGTGCTCATTTCATTTGCTTCCCTCATTCCTCTGTGTACTACTTGCAAAAGTATAATTTTTCAGGTTTTGCAGCACATCCGAGATCATTTCCAACCACCGAGACCCACGCTGAGGCTACATTCTCCACAATCCATTTTACCATCCTGTTTCAGTAGAGGTAAGAGCTCTGGTATTGTTTAAAGCTCATTCAAACACACAGACTTTGGTAAATCCCCTTTATTGCCGCTATAGTGTGTAGTTGATTTGAAGAAATGTACTTGGATTTGGTATCATCGAGTGGCGACCACAGGACAGGAACACTGGTTGCTTTGTGGCGCTGGTGAAGATTTTTCTCTGCCCTGAGACTCTCTTCATGTTTCACGAAATTAACCGCTGGGTTTCCACATGGATAGGCCACATGAACCGATGGGAAGCGAGGAAAAGGAAAACGGTAAACATGGAATGAGATGTGAGGATATAATGTAACCTCTGGTAATGATTTTGCCGTCATCCCACGCAAATACTGGAGTTGAGTACAATGACTCGGATTATTTAGATGACTTGAGGTGGTGAGGTTAGCTTTCTGTTATTAAACAGAACAGTCTTGTTCTTTTTTTTTTTTTTTTTATGAGCAGCATTGTTTGTTTTGTACTTTTGTACAAGTATAAAAACATGCTTATGCCATCATATTCTTTGCATTTCTATTAAAATTTTATGGCATATGAATGATTTTTACAGGGTTCCTACGGGGTTTGGAAAAGTATGGAATTATTTTAGAAGTATTTTCCAGGTCTGGAAAAGTATGGAAGAAAGAAAGCAGAGTATGGAAAATTATTTGTGTTTCCAGACTTTTGCCCCCATTTAGAAAGAAAGAATTTAATGAAAATAAATTTATCGTACAATAAGCAAGGTTTCATGGCAGCTGTTTAGTAATTCTTTAGTGATTGTTAAATTCAAGATGCACTTTTTCATTATGCAAAATTCAGGTTATAAGCATTTTGGGTTTCTTTTCACTATATTCTTAGCACCGTATTACATAGCCTCAGAGAATTTTGCAAAAAAAAAAAAAATGCAGACTATTATGTGCGCACAAGAAACCATTAAACTTAGCATATAGGGCAATGCACACTGATCCACCTATTGTGCCATCAGCCCGATTTCCCAGTATGGTTTCTTCGCCACCACAGACTATGCAAAGAGACCTAAGGCCTTAAAATATGGCATACTGCCCTAACGAAAGCCAAATTTTAAACACTTTTTTACAGTACCAGTCTTTTTATAGACACTTGAACTTGGCAAATTTTATGCCATCAGCCCATTTCATGTCACGATTTCTCTGCCGCCACAGAGGATGTGTTAAATTGGACATTATGCCTTGATGTTAGAGGTACTAACATAAGAAAAGACAAATTTTGAGCAAGCAGATCTCTGTTAATTCATGTGCATCCATGCTCTTGTATTATTCATAGTAAGATGACAGTGATGCACAAAGGAAGTAGGTTATGTAAAACTAGAAATTGTAATGCGTAAGCATGCAAATAAAATCCCATGCACATGTGAATAGTTTCTTGAGGGCACAAAAAAGTTTTTTTAGGGGGTCTGTATGTTGTCATTTTGAGAAAATCAATAAAAAAAAATCAAATATTTTACTCAAATATTCAAAAAAATATTAAAAATACATAATAAATATATTCAATAAAAATAAAAAATGTTTTTACAGATGATTGTACTATCTCCCCAAATATAAAGCTGAAAATAATCATTAATGTTAAATATGGTCCAAAAAACTACTGAGAGGTTTGGAAATTTTCCTTTTGAGTCTGGAAAAGTATGGAATTTTGAAATGGAAAATGTTCACTCTTCAAGGATGCATTAAAAATGATTTTATAATGTTACAAAAAATTCTATTAATATAAATGCTGTTCTTTTGAACTTCCTGGAAAAAAACTGTCACAAAATAAGCAGCACAACTGTTTTTGACGTTGATAAGAAATGTTTTGTTAGGATCAAATCAGCATATCAGAATGATTTCTGAAGTATCATGTGACACTGAGGACTGGAGTAATGATGCTGAAAATTCAGCTTTGCATCATAGGAATAAATTACATTTTACAATTTTTTAAAATAGAAAACAGTTGCTTTGAATAGTAATAATATATCACAATTTTGCTGTTTTTATTGTATTTTTAATCAAATAAAGGCACGCCTGGTAAGTAAATGTTTAAAAAAAAAACATTAAAAAAAATATTACTGACCTCAATCTTACGAACATTGGCATAAATTTAAAAGTACAGTCTGTCACTTACACCACATACTTTTTGTAAGGGTCAAATCTAATCAAATCTCAGATCTGGACTTTGTGTGTTGAATCGTGGATTTTAAATATTTCAGCTCTTTCAGTGCATCAGAATAAACATGTGGCAAACAGGCACGTCTCCCGTAAACATTATCTCTCCTCTGGCCTCCTTTATCTGTCCATTCAGAGAAGTTTGTTTTTCCGTCCCGACACGGGGGCTCCGTCTAAACACTCACAATGCCCAGTAGTGTGTGTTTGTGATACGTACGTGCGCTTTATACATGTTTGTGCTGGCACGGACGCAAGACGGATAAAGACAGAAGGAGGGTGAGTGTTTCTTGTGTCCTGGCATAAGGGGGTTAGCTTTCTAATTTTGTGGTTTTATTACGGTCTCACTGTTGGTTTCTGTGCCTTTGACTTGTAAATAAAACAGAGTGTTCTTTTGGATGCGTCGTGTTTGGTTTGGCTGCCGGACAAGATCAGATATTGTAAACGCTGCATGTTTATATCACTCAATCAACACGCCGATGATCGTGTGGTAGCTTTATGTAAATCACAGCTCAAGTTTGATTTGTTGAAACCATCCATGTGTTGTAGTTTCCTAACCTCTCTCTCTCTCTCTCTTGTTTTTCATGGCACCCGGATGGGCCCCAAGCGGAAGCGCAGCGGCCAGAAGAAGATCTGAAGTGTATTGTGAACAGGGGCCCTGGATTAAGTGTACCAGGGCCTAAATGCAGGGCTTTTCTCTGAGGGATTAGGCCTGGGGTTTGTCAGACCCCCACCTTCCCTTTGGCTCTGTCAATAAAATTCATCTGCTTTGAACCGTGATGCTTGTGCGAGTTTGCTGGTGTACAGGACACCTCACAGTCTCCACAAAGCATTAAAATGCCCGTTATGCTTATTTAAAAGTTTTTAGTTTTATTTTTGGACCCTGCTACAATAATTTTACATAATTTAAAGTTCAAAAAGCTATTTTTCTCATATGATTGAAGCTTATGCACATTATTTGTGGATAATTTTGCCAACATTCACTCAAAATCTGAGATGCATGAACTCGATGCCTATGATATGTAACACAAATCCTGTGCTAACAGAAAGAAAACAAGTTGTTAAAAAGATTAAATCCAATATTTGGTAGCATGAGAGATTTACAAGCATTTTTTTTGTAGACTGGTCCCTTTTGAGCAGGAAAACCAAAAGTGTTTGGAAACAAGGTGGGGAAAAAAATCCTAAAAAAGTACAAACATTGTAATTTTTTTAAGAAGTTGGTTTTAGTCAAACTGAAAAAAAAAAAAAAAAAAGAAAATCCTCTCCAGGTCAAAATGACCTGGTGTTGGGAAAAGTTTTTTTTTTTTTTTTTTTTTTTTTTTTGGAGTACAGGTCCTTGCACACTAAGTCTAATATGTGCACGGAAAAACGTAAATACGACCTCACATTGTGTTAGTCCCATTTACTGCCTCCAAAACATTCGTCCATCATAAAAAAAAATTGGATCGGGTTCAGTTTTCTGCATTTTTCACATCCTTAGCCTTAGCTTGTTTTGACAATTCAGAGGTCACCTTACAAGCAAACACCAATGGCGTCTGACAAGTTGATCCACTTCGTCTCACAGCACAAAGCAGTGTATAAAAAACGAAATGTGGAATACAAAGAGACTGAACATAAAGACAGATTGCTAGCAAAGCATCAAACTAAGCCAATGACACCCTGAAGTAAACTTAAATTCGCTCAAGATAATTCTGGAGCTCCTTGATAAGGAAGTTGGAACTCTCCTTCCTCTCTACACAATCTCAAGATTGGATGAACCCAAAATTTTCTTACTTCCTTTATTCTTTTTAAGAAGAGAGAGGACAACAAAATCATCCCTGCTGAAAAAACAGCTAAAACCAGCCTAAGCCACTTCCAGGCTAGTCTTAGCTGGTCTTAACTGGTCAGTCTGGGAGGCCAGCTGGAACAACCAGCTAAAACCAGCCTAGCCAGGCTGGAAGATCAGCTAAAACCAGCTACTTCCAGGTTAAACCAGCTAAAACCAGCCTAGGCTTTTTTTTTCAGCAGGGATCCTCACTGCTAGACTCATTGTTTTGCGAATTTTCGCAACAGATTAATTAATATGCGTTGGACTCAGTGTGCATGGTTTTTGTCAACCCAGGCTCATTGGAAATACGTGCCTCTACATACATTTCTGCAACACCGTATTTACGTACCTTACTGCATGTTCGGTGGCAGTTTGACAGTGAAATGTCCAGAAAGTGGCGCTAAATCTCACGCTTAATACGTGACTTCGGCACGTTTTTATTACGTTAATACAGGCACGTATTGCTGCATTTTTATTATGCTGCTTGAGATACCTATTGCAGCTGTTCAGAATATCCAGGGCGTGTCGCTAAAGGTTAATGCCCTATCTAATTGGAAATATCCCCTACGCCAAACCCAACCCTAAACCTAACCAATAGTGCTAACAAATGCAAAACTGATTAAAAAATGTATTTTGTGATGAAGCTGTGCTATTTTTACTTCCTTATTCAGATTTGAGCTGTTTTGTCGAACCGTAGTTTCACCTGAGCTCTTCATCACCCAAGTGCAACGCCGTATCGCGTGAGCTACCAAGCAAACTGACTATGTATGAAAACTCATGCATATGAAGCTGTATATGCGACGACAACGTTCAAAAGTATCAATTTTCAAATCGTGCAGGATGTTGAAATTGTTTTAAAACCATAATATAATATTCCGCAGTAGTAATCGTCTGAAAATTAGGCTTTGTTAATCAAAACTCTGTGTGTAAATCATACTACGTGTGAAAAGGATTAAAAGTTTTACTGCCTGTAGTGTTCATTTCAACTGGAAACTGCAGTGATTCGTACATATAGGTACGTTTTTTATGGGTTTGCAGAAATGTATATAGAGGCACGTATTCCCAGTGAGCCTAAGTTGGTTTTTGTGCTTGACGAATTTTTTTACGCATATGAAAAAGGACCTTAATGCATTTCAATATTGTGTTGCTCACTAAAAGGAATGAATTGCAGTACTTAGTTACTTTTTATGGAAAGTTATGTTACGTTACTTTTTATTATTTGGGCTGGGCTTGCTTGTTTGTTTTTAATATAAAAAAGTTCTGTTTTTAGCAAAGGTAAGTGCCCTTTTAATAAGCCTCAGGCTGAATAAAGTGTACATTTCAGCTGTGCTGAATTGCATGAAGAATAAGACGCAGAAAAGAAAGTTTAAGAAATGAAACACATATGTTAAATTTACACACAAATTTAATTACTTGCTAGTTTTTGTCATATTCTGAGTTTGGGTTTCACAGTTTTTATTAATTGTGAGGAACACTGAATCTGTTTTTGTGCAAGTGAGATGAGTAAATACTGGTGCTGTCAATAGATTAAAAAATAACTAATTAATCAATTTTTTCTGAAATGAATTGATTAATCACAATTAATCCTATCTAATATTAAAGATTTTAAATATACTTTTATACTGCAATAATTTCACATGCAATCTTCAAATTAATGTAGAAACAACATGAAGAGAGTATATTTTTTAAATATTTGTTTAGTGGCATTTTTATGACTGAAGGCAAGTTTCAACGATGCCAATACTACTGATGTCTCTATGAAATATTTTTTTTCCTAATATTTAACCAAAGCCATTTACAGAACCTGATTTTACCAAGTACGACATGTTCCTGGATCAGCATCTTTGTTGACCCTGGAGCAACATTGTGATTAACCAATCAGATTTGAAAAAACAGTTTGTAGTTTTTGTGAAGTTTAGGCTTACAATCAGTGTTTGGTACTTGTACATCGGTGTCATTCATCTATCATGTCCTCTGATTTTAGGGATTACTCATGGGTAAGGTTAGGTTTAGGTATAGGGATGTGGTCAAGATTAAATTTTTGGATTAAAATGTTGTTCCAGGGTCAACAAAATATGTTGACCCAGGAACACATCTAACTCAGCAAAATCAGGACGTGCAAAGCCATTCGACATTACAGAGTAATTGAGAGCTATCATTTTGAACATTTATCAGACTTTAAGAAATAACATAATTTAAGTGAACTTAAAACGATCTTCACATAAACCCTTTATAATAAATGTCATATTTAGCTACCTGGCCCTTCAGCGAGTAGGAAATATACAGAAACTGAATAAAGTTATCAAACAATAAATTCTAATAAAATCAACATTTATTGTTGCATTCTGGAAATGCATTGTCTGTGAAGGATTCATCTGTTGCTGCCTTAGGGGGTGTTTACTTCACTCAACTAAAGCTTTTTATGCATTTTGGCTGTTCATTTACACAACAGCTGTGTTTTTTGGGGGCCTGAAAAAGCAAACTTTTAAGAACTTTTTTTTTCTTTTTTTGAAAAAAAATTACCATGTATAGTCAGTCTATAGTTATGTATATGTCCGGGTAGTATTTCTCTACAAAGTGACATTGCCAACTACTGGGCTGTCATGCATAATACAATGTTTTTAGTTGCGTTTGCGTATCCGTGTGAACAAGGATCGTTTTGAGAACATTGTCGTCTGTATGCAAAACTTTAAAAAATGCAAAAAATAAACTTCACCGTTTTTAGTCATTGTTGTGTGAACGTACTCTTATAAATGTTGTCAGGAGTGTGTCTATGATGTCTGGTTAGGGAGCTCACTAGGTTTTGGAACAGAATTGTGGAAAATAAATATTTTCTTTTACTGTCCTCAAAACCTCAGGTGAAGTGAAGTGGAGTTTATATTTGAAACACTTTAAATCTTCCACCTTTATGAATGCTGTTGTTGTTCTCTAATGCTTGGCATCTGCATTGAAACCCTGCTGAGTCTCAGGGAGAGCTGGCCTGTGCTCCAGAGCAAAAACCGTCTGTAGATTTAAGATTATAAAATCTCAGATGTTTATGGTCCAGTGCGGTCACACTGGCCCTCTGGGCCATGTTATTTTTTTTTTTAGCTCACAAAACCTGATGAATTAAAGACTGAGTTAATATATGTTTGTCTCAATGTGGTAATGTCATAATAGTGACTCGTTCCAATGTCACGAGCGCTTGTTCTCTTCATGAGGTGTTCTCACCTGGTTTCTGTCATGGATAAATGCATCCATGCAATTATTCTGTCTGTAAAAGCAACAAGCGTACTACTGTTCACTCTCATAAAGCTGATTTTTTTCAGCTAAAGATGTGACTCCTTCACCCTCCTTGTCTTTTTCTCGACTCTTCACACCTCATTTGATGCTGTAAATGCTCTTGGCTGGGCTCTTCGTCCAGTAAACGCTACCTCTGCTCATTAATAGTCTGTAATAGCCCATTATTCCAAGAACTGCTATTGTTCTGTGGGTTCATTTTCCAACTCTGTCTTTATTTTATTTATTTATTTTTGCTCCGTTCATATTCCCAGTAGATCTTGTTACGAGGTTCGTATTCGTTTATTTGGGTCCAGTTGCATTTTCTGAGAACTTCAAGTATAATGATGCATGGTAAAGAATTGCAATCAATTTGATGTATATAATATGGGATAGACTGCCAGAAAAGTGTGGGTTTGGAAAGTAGTGATCTAAAGTTGTAAAGAGCATGAACGCAGTTTTCTGTTTTCATTAAATGCACATTTAAAAAGAACATTCTGTCATTATTTTCTCATTCTCATGTTGTTTCAAATCTATGGAAGCCCACCTCTGCCCCTGAATAAAAATTAAAAAAAGGTCATTTTGACTTACAAATGACTTTACTTTTCGCAATTCTGATTTTTTTTTCTTAGAACTGCGTGATGTAAACTCACAATTGTGAATTATAAAGTCTGATTCTAATGGGAAAACAAGACTTTTTTCTTGTAATTGTGAGTTTATTTCTCTCAGTTCTGACTTTTTTTCCTCAGAATTGTGTGATATAAACTTGCAATTGCAAGTTATGGTCCAGTGCGGAGGGAAAACGACTATTTTCTTAAAATTGTGAGTTTATATCTCTAAATTCTGACTTTGTTTTCAGAATTGCAAGTTTATATCTCACAATTCTGATTTTTGTACAAGCTTGTAATTGTGAGAAATTACAAGTTATAACGTCCAATTCTGAGAGAAAGCGGCTATTTTCTTACAATTGTGAGTTTATATCTCTCAATTATGAATTTATTTCTTAGAACTGCAAGTTTATATCTCGCAATTCTGACTTTTATTTTCAATTGTGAGAAAAGAAGTCAGAATTGTGAGATATAAACTTGTAATTACAAGTTATAAAGTCCAATCCTGAGGGAAAACAACTATTTTCTTGTGAGTTTATATATTTCAATTCTAACTCTATTTCTCAGAATAGCAAGTTTATATCTGACAATTCTGAATTTTTTTCTCAGAATTGCAGTTGCAAGGAAAGAAGTCAGAATTGTCAAATATAAACTCGCAATTGCAAGTTATAAAGTCAAGTTCTAATGAAGAACGTCTGTTTTCTTACAATTGTTTACAATTTTCTTCCTCAGAATTGCATGATACAAACTCACAATTGTGAGTTATAATAATAGGGAAAATGACTATTTTCTTACAATTGTGAGTTTATATCTTTCAATTCTGACTTTATTTCTTAATTGCAAGCTTATATGTCACAATTCTGACATAATTCTGACATGTAATCATGTAATCGCAAGTTATAAAGTCAGAATGCGAGTTATAAAGTCCAATTCTGAATTAAATAAGACTATTTTATTTTGATTGCCAGCTTATGTCTTACAATTCTGACTCTATAACTCACAACTGTGATATAAACACTCAATTCAGAGAAAAAAAGTAAATTCAGAATTACAAGATTTTAATCTAATTATAGAATTTATATCTCACAATTCAGTTTTTCTCAAAGCTGAGTTTCAGTCTCGCAATTCTGACTTTTTCTTGCAATTGCAAGTTTATATCTCTCAATTGTGACTTTATTTCTCAGAACTGCATGATACAAACTCACAGATCTGACTGCAATTGTGAGAAAAGAATTGTCAGATATAAACTTGCAATTGCAAGTTATAAAGTTATAAAGCAAGTTATAAAGAGGGAAAACGACTATTTTCTTACAATTCCCAGATAACACATGTACGTCTGCAAGATGTCTGTTAAAGATCTCTTGATCTGGAAAGCATCTGCTGTGTACAAACGTCTGGCAGACGTCTGTAAGATGTCAGGTTTACATACATTCTAAATCATAAACATCTTAAAGACATCTAACAAACGTCTATTTGAAATCTGATAGGAAACGTCCAATAGATGTATTGCAGATGAGCAAACTACGTCTTGCAGATGTAAATTTAGACATCAAATAGACGTCTCCGAGATGTACGTGTGCTATCAGGGTTGTGAGTTTATATCTCTCAATTCTGACTTCATTTCTCAGAATTGCAAGTTTTTATCTTGCAATTCTGACATTTCTTCTCAGAATTGTGAGATAATAAACTTGCAGTTGTAAGTTATAAACTCAGAATTGTGAGTTATAAAGTTCAATTTTGAGGTAAGTAAAACTATTTTCTTTTGTGAAAATGTTTAAATTGTGAGTTTATATCTCTCAGTTGTGACTATTTCTCAGAACTGCGTGACACAAACACAATTCTAACTTTTTTTTTCTCAGATTTGTGGTATAAACTTGCAATTGTAAGAGAAGAAGTCAGAGTTGTGAGATATAAACTTGTAATTGCAAGTTATAAAGTACAGTTCTGAGTGAAAACGACTATTTTCGTACAATTGTGAGTTTATATCTCTCATATCTGACATTTTTTCTCAGAATTATGAGATATAAATTTGCAATTGCAAGTTATAAAGTTTTATATAAACTATTTTCTTTTGTGAAAATGTTTAAATTGTGAGTTTATATCTCTCAGTTGTGACTATTTCTCAGAACTGCGTGACACAAACACAATTCTAACTTTTTTTTTCTCAGATTTGTGGTATAAACTTGCAATTGTAAGAGAAGAAGTCAGAGTTGTGAGATATAAACTTGTAATTGCAAGTTATAAAGTACAGTTCTGAGTGAAAACGACTATTTTCGTACAATTGTGAGTTTATATCTCTCATATCTGACATTTTTTCTCAGAATTATGAGATATAAATTTGCAATTGCAAGTTATAAAGTTTTATATAAACTATTTTCTTTTGTGGAAAGTTTTAAATTGTGAGTTTATATCTCACAGTTCTGACTTTATTTCTCAGAATTGAAAGTTAAACTTGCAAAAAAAAAATTGCAATTGCAAGTTATAAGGTCCAGTTCTGAGGGAAAATGACTATTTTCTTACAATTGTGAGTTTATCTCTCAGTTCTAACTTTATTTCTCAGAATTGCAAGTTTGTATTTCAGAGTTCTGACTTTTCTTATCAGAATTGTATGGTATAAATTTGCAGTTGTGAGAAGGTCAGAATTGTCAGATATAAACTTGTAATCCCAAGTTATAAAGTCTAATTCTGAGCTAAAGAAGACTTTTCTTACAATTGCAAGTTTATGCCTCACAATGTTGACTTTATAACTTGCAATTGTGAAATATAAACACTCAGTTCTGAAAAAAAGTCATTTCAGAATTACAATATTTTAATCTAATTATAGAATTTATCACACAATTCTGACTGTTTCTTCTCAATTGTGTCATTCGCACAATTCTGACTTTTTCTTGCAATTGCAAGTGTATACCTTGCAACTGTGACTCCATTTTTTAGAAGTGAAGCAGTTTACATCTCGCATTTGTGACTTTATAACTTGCAGTTGTGAGTTTATATCACAATTCTGAGGAAAAAAGTCAGAATTGTAAGATAAAAAACTCACAATTACCTTTTTTATTTATTTATTTTTCTTTGGTAGAAACAAGCTTCCACACAAATCTGTATTGGAACACTCTCAAAAAATAAAATGACTGCCAGTGGAGTCCAGTATTGTTCTGGACCCCAGTGACTTTCATTATATGGACGAAAAAAGTTAAAACAATCTTCAAAATATCATGTTTTACAGAAAACAAAGCCATATATGTTTGAAACAGGTTTTTGGATGTGAGAGTGAATGAATGATGACAGCATTTTCATTTTTGGGTGAAGAGCCATGCATCAATCATCAACAACAGCAAAACATGTTTACAGTTTAATATGAACAAGATGGCAGAAGGTGAACCAGTGACATAACGTCTCACTGCTGGTTAGTCGATGTGCACTTCATCTCCAGTGTTTCAGTTCGTGAATGCTTGCGGTCGGCCTACAGCATGTTTGCTGCATCCTCATTGTGTGTAAATCACAGAGACTGAGACATTTACTGCCCTTCCTGATTTAACACACATTTCAGCAATGTCAAAAATGTTTCAAGCATTACATCCTCCTAAATCCAGCATTTACTTTACATATAAAACAATCAGATGTGCTGATTTACTAAACGCTTACTACATACTGAGCTGTCGTGATGAAACGCTGATTGGTTGTGATGTGGCACATGCCAGAATATATACATATATTTCAGTAGAGTTTTGAAGTGAATCTAGTCTAGACTGTGTGAGCTGTGTAACCCTGTTCGTTTGTATCTTCCAGAGGATGGGTGGAGTAACTTTTTGCCTTTTTCCATCTTCTTGTCCAAAACTTTCTCTCTGGCTGTAACCGGACTGCTTGACCACAGACTCATCAGTGCCCTTGGATGGATGAACTGCTGATATGGAGAAATGTGCAGAAGTATACTTGCTTTTTCCTACAAAACAATCAAATCATACTGATGTAAGCAATCCATGGTAAATACTTTTAAGATTGGGTTCATATATACATCCCTGACCACTACTTGCAAATATTTGACTAGTCTGATCCAATTGGTGCAGTGAAGTAAAAGCGCTTATTGCTTATTACACACACATTTACACTTATTGGATAGCATTGCAAATTTGGCTGTACAAATGGTACAATGATAGACTGTATAGCACTGGTATTTACATGTATCAGGGTACTTAAAAAAAAAAAAAGATCCCAGCATGTTTTTTTTTTTTTTTTTTTTTTTTTTTCTGAATGGAAATAAATAAGCTAACACAATGTATAATAATAATAATAATAATAATAATAGTTCAATTATAATTTTTAGTAATTTTATTCATATTTAAGTACATCTTTAAGTCAAAAGAAAAGTTAATATTTTCTTTTTTACTTTCCAGATAATGTCTGCTGTAATAAATTATAATTATTTTACTTACTAAGTACATCCTTAAGTCATTTGATTAAAATAATAGTGTTATATTTTCCTTTATTTTCAAGCAATGTCTGCTGTAATTATTTAATTATAATTTTTAGTAATTTTCATAATCCTTACATAAATTTGTAAGTAATTTTATTTAAAAAAAACAGTGTTATATTTTGTAGTAATTTTAATAATCTTTAAGTACATATTTGTCATTTTATTAAAAATTGTTATATTTTCTTTTACTTACCAGATAATGTCTGCCGTAATAATTAAACTATAATTTTTTTAGTTAAATTAAATTATTTTTTTTAATAATCTTTAAGTACATCTTTAAGTCATTTTATTAAAAAAGTGTTATATTTTCCTTTCTACTGTCCAGATAATTTAAATTAGTCATATGTATAATCTTTAAGTACATTCTTAAGTCATTTGATTGAAAAACAGTGTTATATTTTCTTTCTTCTGTCCAGATAATGTTTGTTGTAGTAATTAAATTATAATCTGTAGTAATTTTAATAATCTTTAAGTACATCTTTAGGTAATTTTATTAAAAAATAGAGTTATATTTTCCTTTACTTTCCAGACAATGTCTCTGTAATAATTAAATTATAATCTTTAGTAATTTTAATCGTCTTTAAGTACATCTTTAGGTCATTTTATTAAAAAATTGTGTTATAATTTCCTTTACTTTCCAGACAATGTCTCTGTAATAATTGAATATTTTTTTTTTTGTTTTGATAATTTTAATAATCTTTAAGTACATTTTTAAGAAATTTAATTTTAAAAAAAGCAGTGTTATATTTTCCTTTCTACTGTCCAGATAATGTTTGTTGCAATAATTAAATTATAATTTGTAGTAATTTTAATCATCTTTAAGTACATCTTTAAGTCATTTTATTAAAAAAGTGTTATATTTTCCTTTCTATTGTCCAGATAATGTTTGTTGCAATAATTAAATTATAATTTGTAATAAATTTAATAATCTTTAAGTACATCTATAAGTCATTTGATTAAAAATTGTTATATTTTCCTTTACTTTCCAGACAATGTCTGCTATAATAATTAAATTATAATTTGTAGTAAATTTAATCATCTTTAATTATATCTTTAAGTCATTTGACTAAAACAGTGTTATATTTTCCTTTCTACTGTCCAGATAATATTTGTTGTAATAATTAAATTATAATTTGTAGTAATTTTAATCATCTCTAAGTACATCTTTAAGTGCCAAATAAAAGCCAGTTATTTATTTATATATTTATTTATTTATTTATTTTTAGAATATCATGCTTACTATTTTTCCAAAGTATGTTTTATCAAATTTATGGGTCTTTGTCATTGAAAAGATTAAATATGTTAACACATTATTACAAAAATGAATGAATGAATGAATGAATGAATGAATGAATGAATTAATTAATTAATTAATTAATTAATAAATTAATAAAATAAAATAAAATAAAATAAAATAAAATAAAATAAATCTTCATATATAGATGAGCTGAGCTGAATTATATTTTTCTTGACATTGTCCAGATAATGTTTTAATTTGCAGTTTTTAGTACAATTAAATATTTCCAAAGGCATTTTTAAAAATTATTATTATCATTAATAATATTATTCACTTCATTTTTCATAATAAACATTAACATTGACATTAAATACATTTTTTTCCATGCTGATTATTTCATTGTGGTATCAGTTATTGCATGTAAATTACACTTGGAAAACTGTCTTTGGTAGATTTACATGTCAGTCAGACGACCGCTTCCTGTCCAGGTGGGCAGTTTTTGGTCACAGGTCAAGGGTCTGTATATATAAGATAAAAAACATTTGTAACCTGGCACGGGTCTAATGTTTTGAGACACTGTTTTCTCGCTTAGTGTCTTGGCTGAGGTGGTTAAACTGAGCTGGAATGGGGATTACAGTGGTCTTAATTAACGGTCATTAGAGAGCAGAGAGGAGACATGCTTCATTAAGTCCCACCACCTCAGGCCCGAGGGAAGCCAGCGGATCGTACCCGTCCTGAACCTACTTCACAACACAACCTCAACACGTTCATGTGGTTTCAGCTGCGTCATAAAATTACAGACTGCTTTTTCAATTACTCTGCTACTGTGAGAGTCGAACGGCTCGATCATCTCTGCAGTCTCTGCTGTTTACTGTATCACGGATGATATATAGGTATATAACATACAAAATCGTAACCGTATATAATTTGTCTATACTACAGGTGTGTGGTTTAATAAACAAGTCAGCATTGAGAATAAACCTAGACACCAGTAAAATAAGTTAAGATTGTGTTTTAGATTTCTTTTTTTTTTCCACTTAACAACTACAATGTAGACTTGTATTGAAGCATACTGGACACTTTAGTTTCTTATCATATGCCAAAAGCAGTCGCCAGGCACTTCACAATCTCTTAAAGTTCTCATCCAGCTTTCTGAAGAATTTTTCTCATTATTTTATGCTTGTAAAACACATTGTTATTCTGAGGTGTGATGGAGTTTATAGTGATGGATTCTGACTAGACATAACAGCAGGTATGTTGTAGTAATTTCTTTGTATTTCTCAAATATACAAGTGAAGTACTGATAATATTGACATTTGAAAGCTTTTTTTATGTGACCAAACTGCTCATTTTAAGGCGCTTATTTGTCCTTTTCACAGCTTGATAGTGTGCAAAATGTCTAAAGTACTTATTTCAATGCTTTTTAAGTTTGCAGCTTGATAGTGTGCATAATCATCAACTTCACTTGTATGGAAAAGAGAAGTTCAAATATACTGCAAAACATCTCTTTTTGAGAAACAAACCATGCATGCAGGTTTGGAGCAAAACAAAGGTGAGTAAATGACAGAATTTTCCTGTTATGGGTGAATTATTACTAGAATATGCTGATGAAAAACAAAATGTCTAAAATACTAATTTCAATGCATTTTAAGGTGTTTATTTGTCCTTTTCACAGCTTGGTGTGCTTAATCATCAACTTTTGTTGTATGGAAAAGAGGAGTTCAGATACACTGCCAGACATCTCTTTTTGAGAGAAAGGTCATGACAGAATTTTCCTGATTTGGCTAAAACATTCCTTTAATTCTGATGAAACGAGACAAAAAGTCTAAAGTAATTATTTTGACTTTTCAAGTTGCTTATTTATACTTGTTTCATTTGTATGGAAAAGAGAAGTTCAAATATACTGCAAAACATCCCTTTTCGAGAGCGAAAAAAAGGTAATTCCTCCAAGTTAGAAATAACACAAGTGTGGGTTAATGATAAAATTTTTCTGTTTTGGCTGAATTATTCCTTATACTGATGAAACACAAAACAAATTGTCTAAAGTGTTCATTCCAGTGTTTTTAGGTTGCTTATTTGTCCGTTTTGTGGCTTTATATTGTGCAAATTTCATTTTATGGAAAAGAGGAGTTCAAATATACTACAAAACATCTCTTTTTGAGATAAAAAGTCATGATGCATACAAGTGTGGAACAACACAATGGTAAGTAAATTACAGAATTTTCCTATTTTACCTGAATTATTAATTTAATGCTGATGAAACACAAAGCAGAAATGTCCAAAGTGCTTATTTCAATGCATTTAAAATGTTTTTTGTCCTTTTTGCAGCTTGCTAGTGTGCATAATCAAGAACTTTCACTGTAGGGAAAAGAGGTGTTCAAATATATCACAAAACTGCATCTCTTTTTAAGAAAACAAACAAACAAAAAAAAAAACATGCATGCAGGTTTAAGGTGAGTAAATGACAAAATGTCTTGTTTTGGGTGAATTATTGCTTTAATATGCTGATGAAGCACAAAGCAAAATGTTGGAAGTACTAATTTCAATGCATTTTAAGGTATATATTTGTCCTTTTCACAGCTTGATGGTGTGCATAATCATTGACTTTTGTTGAATGAAAAAGAGGTTTTCAGATATAAAAGAGGAGTTTAAATATACTGCAAAACATCTCTTTTAGAGATAAAAAGTCATGATGCATGCATGTGTTTAAAGGTGTTTATTTGTCCTGCTTGCAGCTTCACGGTGTGCACAATCAAGAACTTTCACTCTATGGAAAAGAGGAGCTGAAATATACTGCAAAACTTCCCTTTTTGAGAGCCAAAAAAGCAATGCATGCAAGTTTTGGCTGAAATATTCCTTAAAATTTCAGTTTATGGAAAAGAGGAGTTCAAATATACTGCAAAACATCTCTTTTTGAGGTTAAAAAAAAAAGCCATGAAGTTTGGAACAAAACAATAGTATGTAAATGACAGAATTTCCTATTTTGGCTGAATTATCCCTTTAATGCTATTGAAACACATTGTCTTAAGGACTAATTTCAATGCCTTTTAAGTTGAGTAAATTACAGAATTTCTTGTTTTGGGTGAATTATTGCTTTAATATGCTGATGAAGCACAAAGCAAAATGTCGGAAGTACTAATTTCAATGCATTTTAAGGTATATATTTGTCCCTTTCACAGCTTGATGGTGTGCATAATCATTGACTTTTGTTGTATGAAAAAGAGGTTTTCAGATATCAGATATCTCATTTTTCAGATATCTCTTTTTGAGAGAAAAAGTTATACATGCAAGTTTGGAACAGCACAAGGCTGAGTATAAATGACATAATTTTCGTGTATTGGCATCAACTTCACTTGTATGGAAAAGAGAAGTTCAAATATACTACAAAACATCCCTTTTTGAGAGTGAAAAATAGGTAATGCATGCAAGGGTGAGGAAATGACAGAATATTCCTGTTTTGGCTGAAATATTTATTTAATACTGATGAAACAAAACGAAACATACTCATTTCAAAGCTTTTTTAAGTTGTTTATTTATTTATTTTATTTTTTTGTAGATTGACAGTGTGCATAATCAAGAACTTTCACACTATGGAAAAGAGGAGTTGAAATATACTGCAGAACTTCCCTTTTTGAGAGCCAAAAAGGCAATGCATGCAAGTTTTGGCTGAAATATTCCATAAAATTTCAGATTATGGAAAAGAGGAGTTCAAATATACTGCAAAACATCTCTTTTTGAGGTTAAAAAAAAAGCCATAAAGTTTGGAACAAAACAATAGTATGTAAATGACAGAATTTCCTATTTTGGCTGAATTATCCCTTTAATGCTGTTGAAACACATTGTCTTAAGCACTAATTTCAATGCCTTTTAAGTTGCTTCCTTTTTCTTTTTTTTTTTTTTTTTTTTTTTTTTTTTGCAGCTTGTTATTGCACATAATCAACGTTCACTGTATGGAAAAGAGGAGTTCAAATATACTGCAAAACATCTCTTTTTAAGAAAAAAAGCCATGCATGCAGGTTTGGAGCAACACAAGGGTGAGTAAATGACAGAATTTCTTGTTTTGGGTGAATTATTGCTTTAATATGCTGATGAAGCACAAAGTAAAATGTCGGAAGTACTAATTTCAATGCATTTTAAGGTATATATTTGTCCCTTTCACAGCTTGATGGTGTGCATAATCATTGACTTTTGTTGTATGAAAAAGAGGTTTTCAGATATCAGATATCTCATTTTTCAGATATCTCTTTTTGAGAGAAAAAGTCATACATGCAAGTTTGGAACAGCACAAGGCTGAGTATAAATGACATAATTTTCGTGTATTGGCATCAACTTCACTTGTATGGAAAAGAGAAGTTCAAATATACTACAAAACATCCCTTTTTGAGAGTGAAAAATAGGTAATGCATGCAAGGGTGAGGAAATGACAGAATATTCCTGTTTTGGCTGAAATATTTATTTAATACTGATGAAACAAAACGAAACATACTCATTTCAAAGCTTTTTTAAGTTGTTTATTTATTTATTTTATTTTTTTGTAGATTGACAGTGTGCATAATCAAGAACTTTCACACTATGGAAAAGAGGAGTTGAAATATACTTTCCTGTTTTGGCTACTACACTCCTTAATGCTGATGAAAAAAAGCAAAATGTCTAAAGGACTCATTTCAATGCTTTTAAGTTGCTTAATTATTCTTTTTGCAGCTTGAAAGTGTACACAATCATTGACTTTCATTGTATGGAAAAAATGAGTTCAATTATACTGCAAAACATCTCTTCTTGAGAAAGAAGAAAGTCATGCATGCTGGTTTGGAACAACACAAGGGCGCATAAATAATGACAAAATGTTCCTGTTTTGGCTAATTTATTCCTTTAATGCTGATTTATGTGGCTTCAAGTTATTGTTTTCTAACATTCGTTGAAAGAAACGCTCTGTTTTTCCATGTAAAGGGCCCTGACTCTGATGGAAAAATTGTGCTGAGCAATTGAATCTCAATGCCACCGGTCCTCTCCAAGCTTCTGTGATGCAGAACCGAATCTGAGTGCCGTGGTTTGAACCATAAATCCAACCATATATGGAGTCCTTTCACCAAGATGAGCTGCAGATAATGCAGCGGATCTGTCCGCAGGGCACACCTACTCTTAGCTGCCGTGTCTCTTGGACGAGACGAACCAGTGGCTTTGAGAGGCAGATTATACGGAGACGTTTCTCTCCCTCCCGTCTGGCCGCAGAGCCGCTGGGTGCGTGAGTGAGTCGTCTTAAGGAGTCTTGCAGCAGATCAGTTGCTCACACACTGTGTGTTCCAGAGCAAAGCCTCACACCTGCCTTGCCAAATGCAACAGAGGTCCCGTCTGGACGCTCGCCCTCCCTCCATTGTGTCTCTCAGAGCTGTTGTCTCTCAATGATATACATTAACTTTGGCTGCTTTACATTTATTCTTACGTTTCTACTGCAGTGTCCAATTCAAACCTAAACCCTTTGTTTTTCTGCATTCTGATATAATTTTCATGACAAACTCTCTCAAATTACTGTAATACATCTGCATATTTTACTGTTGAGTTTTCTGTGACTTTCAAAGGTGATTTTCATTTAATTCTCTTTACTCTTATAATGTCATCATTTTTAATCTGCATAAATTAAAGTCAATTTAACAGCTACTACAATGAACATTAATACCTTTCAGTTTATATTGTATATATTTTTACATTATATTAATGCTTTATGTTGCTTTTTATTTATTTATTTACATGTATTTATTTCTTTTGCTTTAATAAGAATTAATGAGAAAACTGTGCTTAAAAATGACTCTCATGTCCAGGTCTTCTCAAAATAATAAATAAATAAATAAATAAATAAATAAATAAATAAATAAATAAAACGAATTAAATGATGCATAGTGTAGGACTATTAGGATTTTCTGCATTGCAACATTTTTTAAATGACAGTTAAGTAAAATATACTCAAATTTCATTGCTTTAATGCATCAAAAAGTTTTTACTTTTTATAATTACTTATTTTCATTAGATTTTCATTACTGTAAAAAATTGTTTAACCTAAAGCAGCACAAATTAGTGTCACAAACATGTGACTTACCATATTTAAATACTGTATAATATTTATATCATATGTTTTTTTTCTCAAATTAAATGAATTATTATTATTTTATTTTAAATTATAAATTTGGTAATTTTTAATTTTTGGGGTGAAATGTGCTTAATTGTCAAGGATGTAATATCAAAATGCAAAATAAATGAACTCTACATCTTTATTGTTTCACTTATAATTCTTTCTTTGATTTTTATTGTTATTTTAATTTTTAAAAATCTTAAAAATTTTAACTATACACTGCTGCTCAAAAGTTTGGGATCAGTAAGAAGTTTTTTAAGAAGTCTCTTATGACTTGGCAGTTGTGCTGCCAAATATTTTTTTTGGAACCTGTGATTCTTTTTTTTTTTCAGGATTCTTTGATGAATAACAAGTTAAAAAAAACAGCATTTATTCAAAATATAAATCTTTTCTAACAATGTAAATCTATGCTATCACTTTTTATTAATTTAACACATCCTTGGTGAATAAAAGTATTAATTTCTTTAAAAAAAAAAAAAAGACTAAAACTTTACTGACCCCAAACTTTTGAACAGGAGTGTATATTGTTAGAAAATATTTCTATTTTAAATAAATGATGTTCTTTTTAAGCTTTTATTGATCAAAGAATCCTGAAAAATGTTTTCAACATTGATAATGAATCAGCATATTAGAATGATTTCTGAAGGATCGTGTGACACTTAAGACTGTAGTAACAGCTGGTGAAAATTCAACATTGCATCACCGGAATAAATTATATTTTAAAGTATATTAAAACAAAAACCATTATTTTATATTGTAATAACATTTTGCAATATTATTGTTTTTTTTCTGTATTTTTCATCAAATAAATGCAGCCTTGATGAGCATAAGAACCGTCTTTAAAAACCATTCAAAATCTTACTGATCCCAAACTGAGCGGCAGTGTGTATATATAGATGAGCAGTATCCAGCTGTGTGAGCATAAAATCAGTCATGTTACACCTCTGAGAGTGTTTTCAGACTGTTGGAGTACCTGAACAACAAAACTGACTACAGAGGTTTTATTTTTCCAAAGCGTTCTCATTGTCTGTACACTTAAAACTAATTTACGAAGGTCAGCGTTTAAAACCACAGCGCAGAAACCTTGTTGGCCGGTGCATTTTCTCAGAAAATATTCCCCACTCTGACTGGAGAACTACCAGCCACAAATCCCGGTCTTGGCCCAAGTATTTGCTGAATGTGCAAAAAAATAAAAATGAGAGGGGAATGGTGGGCTGCCATGCAAATTAAGTGCAGATTCTGTCTATATGACTTTTTTTTTTTTGAGTATGTGTGTAATAAGAGAAAAAAGAGAAGGATGAAAAATGGAGAGAAATAAATAGAGAGAAACTGGCAGAAGTCATTGTTTCACTTGGCTGCGAGCGGCGCTGTACGGTTACAGCCCAGTCATTATCCAGGAATTCTGAGCTGAGGAGACTAAAAACCTTGACGCCTCTCTTTCTCTCTCTTTCTCCTTTCCCTCCTTCATATCCAGGACTAGAAGTAATTTAAAGAGAATTTGAATTCACTTTCAAAACCCCAAAGAATTGTGATGTGCAGCCAGGGAGACCATTTCAGGGGATTTGTGGCACCAGCAGTGTTTAGACCCTAAGAATCCAAGAGGGGTTAAATAATGAATAACCCAAAGCCAAGACTGAAAAATTAATGATATCAATAATTTGATACTCTAGGCAGGAGGAGAGGAAGCGTTCAGTTGTGGTTGTGTAATTATTATGATGATTGTGTTTGTACAGTATATATTCCGGGCTGGTTTATGGGAATGCCTGGAGCTGAAGGGTGATGAAGGCCTGACTTCCTCTCTGTGGTACTCACTGGTAAACAATGAAGAAGAAATGATCAGTTGAGCAGCTGAAGAGAAACACAAGTAATGAAATCAAAATGGATGGCACAGTGCACATATCCTGTTAGAGGGTATACAATAAATTAGGCTTTTTTCCATGGTGCTTTTTTGTACTTTGTTAGTGTCACTGTAACCCATCCAGTGCTGCTCGCACCTCCTCGAGTGGGATTCAAACCTGTGCTCTAACAAGGAAAGACGGCAGCCTCTAGCATTAGTTGCTAGCGTGCCTCTTGAGGCAAAGGAGTGAGATTTTACCTGCAGAGCTCTCACTAGCTGGCCTCTGTTATATCAACGCAGGTGGAATTCTTAAACATGTCTTATTTATGTTTTACCATTGTTAGGTGCATGTCTGAAAATTCAATAGGAAAATAAATGATTCAGTAGTTGATATACTGTGGAGCCTATAAGGGCACATGGTAATGGAGCAAAATTGGAGATGTGAGAAAAAGTTACATTTTAAATATTTTTTCGTTCTTCCAAAAGTTTTGCATGGAGAAACACCCGTGTTTTTTTCCCACAAAGCATTGAAATATAGTTTTTCCTTTAACATTGTATTATTTTTATTATCGTTTTGGGTTTCTTATGTGTGCACAAAGTTTTGCAAGCAAATGGAAAATTTCTCAGGGAAACGCAAAAGTTTTGCAAACAAATGTAGGGAGATTGCAAAAGTTTTGTTCATGGGATAACAAAAGTTTTTCCAACGAATGCAAAGTATTTTAGTGGAATGCAAAAGTTTAGCAAATTAATGCAAAGTTTCTTGGGTAAACAAGTTTTGCAAAAAAATGCGAAATTTCTTGGGAGCAAAATTTTTGAAAACTAATGCAAAGTGTCTTGGTGGAATGCAAAAGTTTTGCAAATTAATGCAAAGTTTCTTGGGTAAACAAGTTTTACAAACAAATACAAAGTTTCTTTGGGGAACCAAACTAATTTAGCAAATTAATGCAAAGTTTCTCTGGGGAGCACAAAAGTTTTACAAACATATGTAAAGTTTCTTGGGACAATGCAAAAGTTTTGCAAGTGAATACAAAGTTTCATGGAAGAAAACAAAAGTTTTGCCAATAAGTGCAAAATCTTTTGAGAATGCAGCATTTTTGCAAACAAATGCAAAGTGTCTCTGTGAAATGCAAAAGTTTTGCAAATGAATGCAAAGTTTCTTTGGGAAAAACAAAAGTTTTGCCAATTAATGTAAAATTTAATGGGAAATGCAACATTTCTGCAAATGAATGCAAAGTTTTTTGGTCAAATAAGTTTTGCAAACGAATGCAAAGTTTTTGGGGAACAAAAAAGTTTTACAAACAAACCTTTGCTCTCCTCCAAGAAATCGGCATTCACTTGAAAAACTTGCGTTCCCCCCCAAAAAACATTGCATTTGTTCGCAAAACTTTTGCGTTACCCAAAGAAACTTTGCATTTACTTGCAAAATGTTTAGTTCTATTGAGTAATTTTGCATTCATTTGCAAAACTTCTGCGTTCTCCAGAGAATTTGCAAAATTTGCATAAATTCCATTTATTTGCAAAATTTGGTTCCACTGAGAAATTCTGCATTTGTTTGCAAATCTTTTGAAACTTAGTACTCACTTGCAAAACTTTTGCATACTCCAGAAACTTTACATTTTTTAGGGGTTCTGTAACATACAGTAGTCATAAATTTATAAATAGAGTAAAAAAGGTTATAAATTGAAAGTTATCTTATCTCAGGAGAAGCTCTGGGTTCTGGGAAAGGTTTTCAATGACATTTAGTGCATATGAACATTTCTACAAATCTATTTTACATTTCAGTGTTTTCTTTCCCAGTTTTACATTTCAGCATTTTCTTTCCCAGGCACCTCAAGCAAATAATTTCTGATATATCTTTGAACATTACATATTAAAATGGGTGGTCACTGTCACACTCTGCATTTACCTCATCTGTTGATGTCATTCTCTTCAAAATTAAGGATTGAAGTTGTGTTTGTGGTAGTTCAGAATTGATAGTTTATTTGTAGTAAATTGATCATTCTTTCTTTATTATTTACAGTATGGGACACTTACTCTCATCTGACACCCTCTGTGAAAACTCACACTCATTTAAACGGTCTGAACTTTTCTTTGAACTGAATCCAAACGAGTGTTATTCAGAATAACTCAGTGAGGAGTCATGCTAACCCCTCTTGAAGTTCTCTGTGTGAGTTAGATGAGATTAGCTCATCATCTCTTAGCCTCTCATAAGCCAGGCGATCACTTAGCAAGGTTTTAATGGATGTGCGGTGTGACAGTGCAATTCAATTTGGAAAGAACGTGAGCCCTGGACTCTCCCCAGACGAGACAGTGAAGAGCATCTGGTCAACACCCACGTCCTCCTCCTCCGTCTGACCACATTAAGTCTTCGGATTGTGATAAGGTGCTCTCACCTAAAAATGAAAACTTTCATAGTCTACATAGTCACTGAATCTTTCTCACAGAGTACAAGCCTCATGCATTCACCTCACAGATAGAAAGGACAGATAGACAGATAGATAGATAGATAGATAGATAGATAGATAGATAGACAGAAGAATGGACAGACGGACGGACGGACAGCTGGACAGAGGAATAGATGGACAGACGGACTGACAGATAGATGGATGGACAGATAGATAGACAGACAGATGGACAGAAAGATGGACGATAGAGTAATAGACAGACAGACAGATAGATAGATGGATAGATAGATGGATAGATAGATGGATGAACGGACAGACAGACAAGATGGATGGATGGATGGATGGACAAATGGATAGATAGACGATGAATGGACAGACGGATGGATGGATGGATGGACGGACGGACAGACAGACAGATGGATGAATAAATGGATGAATGAATAGACAAACAGACTGACAGATGGACAATTGGATGAATGGATTGATGAACAGATAAGATAGATGGATGAACGGACAGACAGATAGATGGACGGATGGACAGATGGATGGATAGATGGATGGACGGATGAATGGATGGACAGATAGACAGAGGCATAGATGGACGGACGGACAAATAAATGGACAGATAGATAGATAGATAGATAGACAGAAGAATGGACAGACGGACGGACGGACAGCTGGACAGAGGAATAGATGGACAGACGGACTGACAGATAGATGGATGGACAGATAGATAGACAGACAGATGGACAGAAAGATGGACGATAGAGTAATAGACAGACAGACAGATAGATAGATGGATAGATAGATGGATAGATAGATGGATGAACGGACAGACAGACGGATGGATGGATGGACGGACGGACAGACAGACAGATGGATGAATAAATGGATGAATGAATAGACAAACAGACTGACAGATGGACAATTGGATGAATGGATTGATGAACAGATAAGATAGATGGATGAACGGACAGACAGATAGATGGACGGATGGACAGATGGATGGATAGATGGATGGACGGATGAATGGATGGACAGATAGACAGAGGCATAGATGGACGGACGGACAAATAAATGGACAGATAGATAGATAGATAGATAGATAGATAGATAGATAGATAGATGATAGATGGATGGATGGACGAACGGACAGGTAGACAGAGGGATTGATGGACGGACAAATAGATGGATGGACAGACAGATAGATAGATAGATAGATAGATAGATACATAGATGGACAAACGGATGGATGGACAGAAGGACAGATGGATGGATGGATGGATGGACAAATGGATAGATAGACGATGAATGGACAGACGGATGGATGGATGGATGGACGGACGGACAGACAGACAGATGGATGAATAAATGGATGAATGAATAGACAAACAGACTGACAGATGGACAATTGGATGAATGGATTGATGAACAGATAAGATAGATGGATGAACGGACAGACAGATAGATGGACGGATGGACAGATGGATGGATAGATGGATGGACGGATGAATGGATGGACAGATAGACAGAGGCATAGATGGACGGACGGACAAATAAATGGACAGATAGATAGATAGATAGATAGATAGATAGATAGACAGAAGAATGGACAGACGGACGGACGGACAGCTGGACAGAGGAATAGATGGACAGACGGACTGACAGATAGATGGATGGACAGATAGATAGACAGACAGATGGACAGAAAGATGGACGATAGAGTAATAGACAGACAGACAGATAGATAGATGGATAGATAGATGGATAGATAGATGGATGAACGGACAGACAGATGGATGGATGGATGGACGGACGGACAGACAGACAGATGGATGAATAAATGGATGAATGAATAGACAAACAGACTGACAGATGGACAATTGGATGAATGGATTGATGAACAGATAAGATAGATGGATGAACGGACAGACAGATAGATGGACGGATGGACAGATGGATGGATAGATGGATGGACGGATGAATGGATGGACAGATAGACAGAGGCATAGATGGACGGACGGACAAATAAATGGACAGATAGATAGATAGATAGATAGATAGATAGATAGATGATAGATGGATGGATGGACGAACGGACAGGTGGACAGAGGGATTGATGGACGGACAAATAGATGGATGGACAGACAGATAGATAGATAGATAGATAGATAGATACATAGATGGACAAACGGATGGATGGACAGAAGGACAGATGGATGGATGGATGGATAGATGGACGGACGGACAGACAGATGGATGGACAGATCGATGGACGGATGGATAGATAGATAGACGGACAGACAGATGGATGGATGGACGACTGAATAGATAGATAGACGGGTGGATGGACAGACGAACAGATGGATGGATGGATGGACAGATAGACAGAGGGATAGATGGATGGATGGACACAGACAGAGGGATAGATGGATGGACAGATCGATAGGTGGATGGACAGATAGATAGATAGTAGACAAACAGATAAATAAATGGGGAGATAGATGGATGGGCAGATGGATAGATGGATGGATTGGTAGAAGGATAGATTTTTAAATAGATAGATATAGATAGATGGATGGAGGGGTCAATAGACAGATGGCTTGGAGAGATTTGAGCTTTGATTCTTCCATTGTACACAACCTCAAAATGTTGTGACATACGTTGGACAGTGTAGACAGTATTAATCACAGCAGGATAGATTGTGGGTTTGTTTAAGGTTAAAGTTCAGTTGTGGGTTGGCACTGATTCCAACTTTTACCCCATCAAACGCCTCTATGGATAAGAATGTGAGGACAGGAACTGTTGTTTACCCACCCAGGATGAATCTTTTTCTAACACTGGACTGCTCCAATAGGGGCATCTGCCTCCATGTGCCAAGAGGCTGCAGCACCAGCTCGGCTCCATTCAGCTGTCCGTCTGCTGGAGAAAGCGCATTTCTCATGCTACATTCCTCCTATTCAAACAGACAGTGTGATGTGCCTAGGGTTTTGTTCAGGCATTGGCGCACAGGAGGTTATAGAGCCAGGAGAGGAGGCGCTGTGCCTGCTCCGCTCTGACTGGGATGAGTTACAGTGGGTAGAGCAGGAGTTTAAATGAGTATGACTAGTTAACATGACACTTTAACATCTGCTGCTGTACAACACACCTAGTAACCCTTTAGCAACATACTTTATTTATTTATTTATTTATTTTTTAATTTTGCTAAGGTTGTTCAGGGTTATTTTTGAAGTTTGTTGCTAAGGGGTTACCAGGTTGCTTCGGACTGCTTTTTAAGTATGTTGCTAAGGGGTTACTCTGTTTTTCTAGGTAATTTTTAAGTATGTTGCTAAGGGGTTACTCTGTTTTTCTAGGTAATTTTTAAGTATGTTGCTAAGGGGTTGCTAGGTTGTTTAGGGTTATTTTGAATAATGTTGCTAAGGGGTTACTAGGTTGTTCTAGGCTATTTTTTAAGTATGTTGTTAAGAGGTTACTAGGTTGTTCTGGGTTATTTTAAGTATGTTACTAAGGGGTTTATTTCTGGGTTATTTTAAGTATGTTGCTAAGGGGTTTCTACGGTATTCTGGGTTATTTTGAAACATGTTGCTAAGGTTTTTAAGGTTGTTCAGGGTTATTTTGAAGTATGTTGGTAAGGGGTTGCTAGGTTGTTCTGGGCTATTTTTAAGTATGTTGCTAAGGGGTATCTATGGGATTCTGGGTTATTTTAAACTATGTTGTTAAAGTTTTCAAGGTTGTTAAGGGTTATTTTTAAGTATGTTACTAAGGAGTTTCTACGGTATTCTGGGTTATTTTGAAGTATGTTGCTAAGGTTTTCAAGGTTGTTATGGGTTATTTTTAAGTATGTTGCTTAGGGGTTTCTATAGGATTCTGGGTTATTTTGAACTATGTTGCTAAGAGTTTCTGGGTTATTCTGGGTTTTTTTAAGTATGTTGGTAAATCGTTGCTAGGATGTTCTGTTTTTTTTATATAAGTATTAGTATAAATATTTTTCTATGTGGTTGTTATGTATGTTGCTATGTGGTTACTAGGTTGTTCTGGGTTATTTTTAAGCATATTGCTATGTGGTTACTATGTTGTTCTAGGTTACTTTTTAAGTATGTTGCCGTGAGGTTGCTAGGTTGTTCTTTTTGTTTTCTTAAGTATAGTTGCTACAGTGTTCTGGGTTATTTATGTTGTTATGGGGTTGCTAGGCTGTTAAACTTGTTGCAGTTTGTTGCATTGTAGTTGCATAACCCATTATTTGAGGAATCATTCATAACTGTAGCACAAACATGGATCATTCTAATCAAGTGCTAGCGTAGTGACGGGGATGATTGACTTAGCTGGATTTCAGATTACGTTTTTCTTTCCTTTTGTTTTTTTGTAAATAATATGGATGATATGAAGGGTAGCTTCACGCGTTATGCATATGAGCCCGGATGCCATAATTTGGGTTCATTATTTATTGGCCTTCTGACCCATTAGCGCTTGGCTTTAGTGCTGTATGACTGACAGACAGCTCATCATCTCATGGCAGTTTGGAAACAAGGGACTGCAGCGGTTTATAATAGGCCTGTCACTCAGCGTGACTGACGGACACACATTCCGTGGGAACCAGAGGGCAGGGGGCCGTTTGGTTGGACAGTCTCAGGATGGGATGGGGCACATGGTGAAACGGGGTGGATTTATATGTTTGTCACTCTGCTGACCCTGTGGCGTCCCGGACAGGAAGCGCATTGACGGATGAATGGAGAGATCATGGCAATGAAAAGCTAAGAAGCGATGGAGGAGGGGCTGGGTTGTGTGTGATGAGATCTAATCATCTGTGATTCCTTCTCCGTTCTTCTGACAGATTTGTCTGTGTTTCACCCATAGAATGGAAAATAACAAATGAGATATTTTTAATATCTCAATTGTTTCTTACAGACTTTTGTCTTCTGCTTCTCAGATGTTTCCCCAGGAAAAAAGACTTCAGTAATCACATGTGTCTCATCTAGGATCTCATGTTGTGCTCTCATTGTGCGTTCTATACATTTAAACTTTTTTTCTGAAGTCCCTTCTGAAAAGAGCATCAGTAATTAGTGACAAAAGTGATGAATCTCTCCAATCAGGATGTAGCTGGTTGACCAAGGAAGTCAAGACGCCTTTTGGAGACACCAACATCTACATTACTGGATGACTTTTTTTTTTTTTTTTTTAAATCAGGGTTGAGGAACAGGCACTCATGGAGAGGATCACCTCAGGTCTGGCCAAGTGTTTGACTAGTTTGATGAGTTGTCATTCTGTCTCTTGCCTTGTTTTATGACGTAGTGGAAATTAGAACCTGCATTATGAAAAGATAAGAAATTCATGTAGGACATCAGCTTTCACCAGATGGCTTTAGAGCAATTATAAATGGCGGTGATCTGTTTAAGGCGTTGTGTTTGTATTGGCAGTGGTTTTTTGGAGTCAGTTGCAGCGTTTTTTGAAGTTTTGTAGGGAAATTCCTCCATGGAAACCCTTCATTTTGCATTATAGCTTGAGTTACAGATTAAAGCCAGACTCAGCTCTATCTATCTATCTATCTATCTATCTATCTGTGGCTTGTTCCATCTATCTATCATTCTATCATTTGTTCCGTCTATCTATCTATCTATCTATCTATCCATCTATCTATTTATACATTTTTCGTTCTATCTGTCCATCCATCATTCTATCATTTGTACCATCTCTCTGTCTATCCATCCATCCATCCATTCATCATTCTATCATTTGTTCCATCCATCCATCCATCCATCCATTCATCCATCCATCATCCATCCATTGTTCTATCATTTGTTCCATCCATCCATTGTTCTATCATTTTGTTCCATCTGTTCATCTGTCAATCCATCTATCATTCTATCATTTATTCCATCTGTGTCTATCCATCCATTCATCCATCCATCCATCCACCCACCCATTGTTCTATGATTTGTTCTATCCATCCATCATTCCATAATTTGTTCCATCCATCCATCCATTCATCCATCGTTCTATCTTTTTCCATCTGTTCATCCATCCATCATTCTATTATTTGTTCCATCCCTGTCTATCATCCATCAATCCATCCATCCATCCACCCATCCATCCATCCATCCATCCATCCGTCCATCTTTCTATCATTTGTTCCATCTGTTCATCTGTCCATCCATCCATTATTCTATCACTTGTTCCATCTCTCTCTCTCTCTCTCTATCTATCTATCCACCCATTGTTCTATCCATCCATCCATTGTTCTCATTTGTTCCCATTTGTTCCATCCATCCATCCATCCATCCATCCTTCCATCATTTGTTTCATCTTTCTGTCTATCCATCCATCCATCCATCCATCCATCATTTGTTTCATCTTTCTGTCTATCCATCCATCCATCCACTGATCTATCATTTGTTCCATCCATCCACCCACCCATCCGTCCATCCATTATTCTTTCATTTGGTCCATCCATTCATCCATCCATCGTTCTATCATTTTGTTTCATCTGTTCATCTGTCAATCCATCTATCATTCTATCATTTATTCCATCTCTGTCTATCCATCCATCCATCCATCCATCCATCCATCCATCCACCCACCCATCCATTATTCTATGATTTGTTCTATCCATCCATCATTCCATAATTTGTTCCATCTATCCATCATTCTATCTTTTTTCCATCTGTTCATCAATCCATCATTCTATTATTTGTTCCATCCCTGTCTATCATCCATCAATCCATCCATCCACACATCCATCCATCCATCCATCTTTCTATCATTTGTTCCATCTGTTCATTTGTCCATCCATCCATCCATCCATCATTCTATCACTTGTTCCATCTCTCTCTCTTTCTATCCATTGTTCTATCCATCCATCCATTGTTCTCATCTGTTCCATCCATTCATCCATCCATCCATACATCATTTGTTTCATCTTTCTGTCTATGCATCCATCGACCCATTGTTCTATGATTTGTTCCATCCATCAATCATTCCATAATTTGTTCCATCCATCCATCGTTCTATCATTTGTTCCATCTGTTCATCCATCCATCATTCTATCATTTGTTCCATCTCTCTCTCTCTCTATCCATCCATCCATCCATCCATCCACCCACCCATTGTTCTATCATTTGTTCCATCCATCCATTGTTCTGTCTTTTTTCATCTGTCTGCATATCCATCCTTTCATCATTCTATCTTTTGTTCCATCTATCTTATCCCTCCATCATTCTATCTTTTGTTCCATCCATCCGTCCATCCATCATTGTTCTATCAATTTTTCTTTCTTTCTTTCTTTCTATCTATCTATTTATCTATCTATCTATCATTCTGTCTATTGTTCTGTCGTTCTGTCTCTCCATAAGTCCTAAATCCTTTGCCAAAGTTTGTCTTTAAAAACCTCAGTTTTTCTTGTTAGAAATGTTAGTAATAAGACTTCCTAGACAATTTCAGATTGAATGAATGAACAGTTAATTTCTAACTAATAGTTAATTGGTAATAGTAGTAGTTAATAGTTAGTATAGGTATTTTCTCTTTGTTAACTCTTGAGTTGCACTTTGGAGTGAATTTGAGTCCAAATTCTTCATTTCAGACGCCTTTAAAGTGCACTTCACACTCCCAGACTCTCAAATCAAGCACATTTGAAGCAGTGTGAGAAGGTTTTCATCCTTTATGTCTATTAATATTATTCAGTGAGAAGCGTTATGTCAGCGGGGGCTGTCGCTGTCCTTCTCCTCCCCCATTCACTTTTCAGTGGTTAAATTCCGCGGAAAATTAGACGGCGCTGCCAAACTGGATGTTCTCCCCTTGGCCGTGGAGAGGAGTGCGGATCAGGCACATTCCAGGGGAAAGCTGTGTAAATCCCTGCCATTGATTTGGTGGAGGACCTCCTGACCTCAGGAATACATTAGCAGATTAGGCGGACAGACAGCGCACACAGAGAGCTGTCGCCTCGTGGGGCCGCTGCCATTCACACCACAGTTAGCACAGGACCCCCGCCTCACCTCTGCTGGCTCATCTGGCCCGTCTCTACACGACATTCTCTGGCCTCTGGGTCAAATATGTGTGGAAGCTATGGAAAAGGGCAGCAGTGTGTAGTTGGCTGCCTGCCGGAAATGTGGCATGTTTGGATGAAGACTTGGTGTGTGTTTGCATTGTCTGTGAGCATTTGTGTATATTGAAATTTAAGACAATAATTAAAATTGTTAATTGTCCATTTTAAATTTTATATGTACATGTATATGTCACTTTCTGAAAAACTACACATTACTAGAAAAAAGTGGGCGGGACATGATTTTATCTCTTGAGAACTGATTGGATAATGAAAAGTGACAGGCGTTTAGGGGAGGGATTGAAAAACTAAAGAGGGCCTGGTGATGTCATATGAAAAGAGAATTTAAATTACCATTTGATAAAAGCTTATAAACGTAAACATTTTATAAAGTATGTTTAATACAATCACTGTAAGACCAGGTACATGTATTAAGAAAGTAATTAGGATCTATTTTGATTTGCATAGTCTATCATAGGACTTGATTTAAGATTAATATACTTAGAAAAAATATGAAAATGTATTATTGATTTCAGGTTTTCGTTCTTATTTTCTCAACCCCCATTCAAGATGTGAATCAGGAAAGCTGTTAGTGTGTTTACCCACTAACTCCCAGATCTTTGCCCCACTGTTGCCCCTCAGATGCCCCTCGGCCTCTAATCCGCCCCGGCTTAACTAGCCTCAAACGGCAGCCATAGAGATCTGGATTACATTTTCCCCGTGCCTGATGTGAGGAGAGTTTAGGATGAGATTAAGTGAATACTTTCTTATTGAGATCCACCATATGGACTTTTAAAACAGGAAGTGAGGTGCTACATACGTCCTGCCATGAAATATGAGTTTTGTTATATACACTTAATCATACCATCATTGGCCCAAAATTTGGCACAATGAATTTCAGCTGCATCTCAAACAGATCTTACCATTGATATTACCTAAGAAGTTAACATACAAGGTAGCTAAAGTGTTTAAAACATACGTGCACAGTTCAGCACACTTTGTTGTTGTGCTCTTTTGTGTTTATCTGCTTCTCCCATTTGCTCTTTTTACATTGACTATCACTATAGACTAATATAATCAGAAACAACAATAATTTCTCAAGCATTTATTACAGAATATACTGATAAAATGAACATTTACTTACATGGTATGAGATGACTGGATGCTTTCAACTGATTTTCCTATTGAACTGTCACCAGCTGAATTGTAGTGGTCAAACTATTCTTTTAAAATATAGTGAATTAAGCTTCAAACTTGATCATAATGTACAATGTTTCCATCTTACATGCATTCTGATGTGCAGCTCTTCATATTAATGTATTCGTATTAGTGTTAATGTATTCATATTAGTGTTTCGCTTAAACCGGTTACCTGAATATATTTGTAGATGTGTGTTGGATGTTATCTTTGGAATGGAAATATTGTAATTTTGTTTGTAAACAGCATACCTTTTCCACTTATTTCAGTTAATGTCATAAAACTAGCGAGCTAAGCCAGTAGTAGTGCTGACAGTGCTGTGTAAACGTGGCTGAAGACGCGCAAATCATAGGAACAGACAAACCGATTCAACTGAGTGATCTGAAACTGCTCCGATTGATTCAAACTCGTGACTTTGATTATTCATTTCAAGCGATTCACTAGCAAAACAAAGCTCAAAGGAGCCATTCATTTTCAAATTTCGACATCATTGTAATGATTTTAAAAAGCACGTAGTAATGGGTGAAATTGAGCTTTTCGAATCTCTGAATCAGTTGAACCATTGCGTCGCAATCGCAAAACGATTCACTGTTTCGAAGCGCTCCAATCGGATCGCGTATCGCGATCATTTGATTCCGACTTCAAATCGCGAATCATTTGATTTAACACGGGACTTCGGAACGGGTACACGAATCATTTCGCATTGAATGATTCAGGAACCGAGCTGCGAGTGCTGATCTGAAATGATGGTTCGTGGTTCATTATTCAGATCGACTCCAAGCGCGTATCGCAGTTTGATTTAGATCTTTCGAGCGGGTTCAGGAATCATTTCGCCAATAAATTATTCGTGATCTGCTTTCCGATGCCTGGTCTGAAATGGTGGTTTGCGAACCATTATTCTAATCAGGACATCCAATCTCGGATCGCGAATCATTTGAAAGAGCCGGAATTCGGTGCGGATTCATGAATCATTTGATTCGAATCGAGATTAGCACGTATCGCGAATCATTTGATTCTGATCGGGACTAGCGCGTCTCGCGAATCATTTGATTCAAATCGGGACTAGCACGTGTCGCGAATCATTTGATTCAGATCGGGACTTCGGTGCGGGTTCGCGAATCATTTGATACAGATCGGGCCTAGCACGTATCGCGAATCACTTGTTTCAGAGCGGGACTTTGGAGTGCATATCGCGAATCATTTGATCTGATCAGGACTTCAGGGCGGGAAACAATGAACAACAACAACAAAAAACCTTCAAACCATTAAGGCATTACAGTTTTCAAAACAAAGAAAAAAGAAAGTAAGTAGGCTATACACAAATACAAATCCCTTAATAAAGAAAAAAGAAAACTAGGTTTTACTATATTAAAAGTGTAGTAACCATGGTTAATTTATGGTTATCATGGTTTAACTAAAGTAACCATGCTTTTCACCTTAAGAGAACACGAACATGAATATAGAGATGCAGTTTTCACTGCTCTAGGATTAACAGAACTTTGGGCAGTTTCCATATACTTATCAGAGATCAACTTTCAATAAAGAAAAAATAGGTTTAGAGAGATTTTTTTTTTGTATGTGAAATTCACATTATTAAGTTACATTTTCCTGTGTTCTCTTTTGAGTAGTCAAACAATCCAAGGAAAACATCTTTAAAACAAAAAGAAAAGTCACTTACAAAATGAGATTGTATGAACATTGAAAACTTGGAGGCCAAAATTTGGCTTTTTGTGAATTTTGGAAGGTTGTTTGACAGAACTATATTTTCTAAAGTCGGACAGCACTTGTTATGATTTTCAAGAGTGCAGAATGTTAAAAATATTAAGCAGTTGTTTGCAGAACTTGATAATAACAAGAACCGCTAATAACTGAGCAGTGAATCAGCATTTTAGAGTGATTTGTGAGGGATGATGTATGTGTGTGTCTGTGTCTGTGTGTGTGTGTGTTTCTATTAATGAATCTCTTCTTTTATATATTCTGTACTGTTGTGTGTATGGATGTCCATTGGATAGACTTGGTGTGACAGTCCTGATGTTCACGGCTTGGTGGTCTCACCAAGACCCCGGCTTCCCTTTTGAGATCAAACCACATGGTCCAACACTCCCAGCAGAAAGCGGCTCTGCAGGAACACATCACCCACTGACCAGACAAGCTGGCACACAGATGGACATCTCACCGAAATACACACAAAAAACACAATCCCACATTATCGTGATGGGGTCATGCCCGGTGCTATTGTGAAAGCGACGTGTGCTAAAGCAGAAAAAACAAACATAAGATCAGAGTCATTTATTAGAATGCTAGAAAAGTACTATTCCCCGAAGTATGACGCCATTGTTCCATTACACGTTCGTGGAATAGTTTTTCGTATCAAAATATATTGGAACAACTGCATTATCTGTCCTTGTCAACATAAAGCATTTTGAATTTTCTTCTCGTAAAGACGCACTTGCTAAAACATTCCCAAAACTCTTTGGGTATCCAGGTGCAGAGTTGGGAAATTCTGCAGAACTTTTGGGGGTCAAATGTTTGAGAAACTCTCAAAGGGACACAGAGCTCATAAGTCAGCAAAAGTCTTGTGTTTTAGCAACAGCAGTGAGTAAAAGGCAAAGAGAGTCTGACTGCAGGCCGATGGAGTTCATCCTAATCTGCTCTGTTATTTACAATGACAGTTAAGCTGATTGTGATGATCTCGTAATCAGTATGTTTTTTTCTCTTTAGTGAGCAATTCCAGATCTGATTGGATGGTGCCAAAGTGTTTAGGAAATAAGGAGTTAGAGGTAAACATGATTTTGACGCAGTGGTGTGTGAACAGTTTAAATAAAACATAAAGAGGTTGTGAAACAACATTTTTACAGGTTTCTGCTATTAAAATGATCAAACTGGGTGAATCTTAGAAAAACGTTTTTCACTCCAAAGGCAAAAAACCTTTTATTTATTTTTTTATTTATTATTATTATTCTTTTATTATTTTTTATTATTTATTATTCTTGTTATTCTTAATGATCAAATAAATGAATGAATGAGTTTTTTTGCTGTAGACTGCACTCAATGATTTTTTTTTTGTTAACAATTATTTTTATTGTCATTTCAGAATGGTACAAAATACAACATATTATTTTAGACTGTAGCCATACCCCCCGCCCACCAACCCACCCACCAGGTAGACTTATTCAGTGCTGAGGAAATACAAGATATTGCAGTGTAGAAAGGTACATAGTGTAATACTTAATCACAAGAAAAATAAAAACTATACATAAATACAAAATAAACTGTACATCAAAAAGAAGTAACAAAAGATTTAACAGTATCAAAAGTAGCACTCCAGGTCTTCAGAGTTTTTGTCTTTGCTCCATGAATGCGAGCTGTTGATAATTCCAAAGAGACAATGTCGAGCAAAGATAAGCCCCTACACTCAATGATTTTTGATATATAAAAATTAGAAAGACTTGTTGTTTTTAAAGAAGTCTCTTATGCTCATCAGGACTGCGTTTATTTGATCAAAAATACGGAAAAATAATAATAATACTGCAAAATGTTATTACAATATAAAATAATGTTTTTTATTTTAATATATTTTAAAATAGAATTTATTCCTGTGATGCAAAGATGAATTTTCATCAGCTGTAACTCCAGTCTTAAGTGTCACATGATCCTTCAGAAATCATTCTAATATGCTGATTCATTATAAGAATTATCAATATTGGAAACAGTTGTGCTGCCAAATATTTTTTTGGAACCTGTGACTCTTTTTTCCAGGATTCTTTGACGAATAACAAGTTAAAAAGAACAGCATTTATTCAAAATATAAATCTTTTCTAACATTGTAAATCTATGCTATCACTTTTTATTAACTTAACTCATCCTTGGTGAATAAAAGTATTAATTTCTTTAAAAAAAAAAAAAAAAAAAAAAAACATTAAAAATGTACTGACTGCAAACTTTTGAACAGTAGTGTATATTGTTAAAAAAGATTTCTATTTTAAATAAATGCTGTTCTTTTTAACTTTTTATTTATCAAAAAATTCCTGAAAAAAAGTATCACATGTTCTAAAAAATATTAAGCATCACAACTGTTTCCAGCAATGATAATAAATTAGCATATTAGAATGATTTCTGAAGGATCACATGACACTTAAGACTGAAGTAATAGCTGATGAAAATTCAACTTTGCATCACAGGAATACATTATATTTTAAAATACATTACAATAAAAACCATTATTTTATATTGTAATAACATTTTGCAGTATTACTGTTTTTTTTTTTCTGTATTTTTGATCAAATACATGTAGTCTTGATGGGCATAAGAGACTTCTTTAAAAAACATTACAAGTCTTACTGATCCCAAACTTTTGAGCGGTAGTATATATATATATATATATATATATATATATATGTATATATATATATATATATATAAAATATGATTTTTTTAAAAAATATATTTATAGCTTATTTATATTATATAATCTATTTTAGAATTTTCAGTGTATTTATTTTTTTATGTATTTAACAGTTTCAAATTAAATTAAAGTTTTGCCATATGAAAAAAACATTTAGATAGATTTCATTACATATAGCCAGCTGGCATTTAGTTGTGAGAATCTGTAATCAGAATTTGTCTTGTTTTTTTGTTTTTTTTTAATTTGAGGCTGTGGGGGTTGATGGAGAAAATAACAGGACGAGTTTCCCAAGCATCCATGTGTGAAGTTTCAACCCTCCTCCAGCTCCTGAGGTGAGAAAACCCTGACACTTTTACGACTTTAAATCTGAGGACTAATGTAAAACAAACAACTGATTATTCACTTCTGGAAAATCAGATGCTCCAGTTTGGCGTCTCCATTTGTAAAAGCAGGGGCTTCACACTGGCTTTGATTGATGCCTGTTTACATTTTGAGTTACAGTCGCATGTTTACGTCATTCTACTATAAACTTCCACCACTATCTTTCTGTAGTGATACCGTGGTACAGTGATGGTATCAGATGGTACTTTGATATAAACTCTAATACTGAATCTTCTCTCCTCCAGTCTTCATGAGAACTAGCACTAGCTTGTGTTGGTGTTTGTTTAAAGGCATAAACATTGAGTCAAATACGGTGTTAACTGCTCTCCAAGGCTTTGCCAGAAGCTAACCAAGCAGGACAAAATGAGCCGATATAATAAAGCTGAAAAATATGAAAAGGTTTTACATTTATAAAGGCCATTTACACCAGTCTGTTCTGATTTTATATCCATTTTTGTATCAGTGACGGAATTAAATTAAAGCTCCATATATAAACTATATTCTGAAGGAAACTGGGTCACTGAAAATGTTTTAATATACCAAAACCAAAACATTAAGAATTTAACAATATCTCTCTTGCTTTTCTCCATCTAAGATGTCTGTGTGTTTTCACACTCTCATCGTCTCTGTATAATGTGCTCATGGTGGCCCACTGGTGTGGCCAGTTGTGTGTTGTCACAGTAAATTACTCTGACACACTGGAGGAGTGATGGCTCTCACTGGGTGGGATGAATGGAGAGGGTGTGTGTGTGTGTGTGTGTTGTGACAGTATTGGGTTTGATTCTGGCCTTCATTACAGGACAACCTTTTCCAACAATCCATCTGGACTCTGCAGGAGTTTGTTTCTTTAAATCGAGCACAATTAGACTTTTCCATCATATATTGATGCTGATGACTTCCAGAAATTACAGCCGGTCTGAATTTTCAAATTAGGCATAATTTCATGAATTTATAGAAAAATATATATACACTACCTACACTCTAAAAAAAATGCTGGGTGAAATATGAACAAATCCAGCAGTTGGGTTCTTTTGACCCAGTGGTTGGGTTAATGTTTTAACTTCTCGCAACTATTGCTTAAAAAGTACTATATTTCTTGCTTAAAATGAACCCAACATAGGTTGGCAATGAAAATGTATTAATATGTTCAATAAATGAACATTTATTAATAAGTTTAATAAATAAATTTAAAGTAAATAATACACTTTTTTTAAAAAATTGCTTAATAATAAATGTTCACCTTTTGATTATTGCTGATGGTTCTAGTAATTATATGTCTGATTTTTAATTTACAGCCTAATTTTGGATTTATTTTTAGCCAGCCATATGTGACCCTGGACCACAAACCAGTCATAAGGGTCAATTTTTTGAAATTGAGATTTATACATAATCTGAAAGCTGAATAATTAAGCTTTCCATTGATTTATAGTTGTTAGGATAGGACAGTATTTGCCCGAGATACAACTATATGAAAATCTGGAATCTAAGAGTGCAAACAAATCAAAATATTGAGAAAATCACCTTTAAAGTTGCCCAAATAAAGTTCTTAGCAATGCATATTATTAATCAAAAATTAAATTTTGATATATTTACAGTAGGAAATTTACAAAATATTTTCATGGAACATGATCTTTACTTAAAATCCTAATGATTTTTGGCATAAAAGAAAAAAATTATAATTTTTGACCAATACAGTGTATTGTGTACTATTTTTCAAAAGTTGGGATCGGTACGATTTATTATTATTTTTTTTTTTACATTTTTGAAAGAAGTCTCATGCTCATCAAGGCTGCAGTTATTTGATTAAAAATACAGTAAAAACAGCAAAATTCTGAAATATTATTACAATTTAATAGAACTGTATTCTATATGAATATGTTTTAAAATGTAATATATTTCTGTGATGCAAAGCTGAATTTTCAACATCATTACTCTAGTCTTCCATGTCACATGATCTTTTAGAAATCATTCTAATATGCTGATTTGCTACTCAAGAAACATTTCTTATTATCATCAATGTTAAAAACAGTTATTATTTGTGGGGAAACCATGATACATGAATATAATGTTTAAAAAAATCTTTTGTAACATTATAAAACTTTGTGAATAAAAGTATTAATTTTCATTACAAAAATCTAACTAGATACTTTTATTTTATTTATATTTTTACATCTATTTTTCTGCAATATACAGGTCTGAAATCTGGTTTGACTGGCCTCTGTTTTCATCAGTTTGGATTAAATTATCTGTAATGAACGTAATGTTTGTGTTAATACATGTTGTAGTCTGAGTTTGATGGATTTATTTGTAGAGTGTTTGTGTTTGCCACTTTCCTCCTTGTCTGCACTTTCTTGCCAATTCATAGTCAGACGGTGTTTCTTTCTCAAGGAACTTTAGTATTTAACATTCAAATCATCCATTCGTTTTTGTGACTTCCCGATAAAGTCATTAAATATAACTTTCCCCGCAGTGTTTTCAAACAAGTTGGCATAAATTTAGTGAAGACCTGAGGGGAAATCATTGAGTGCCAACAACATCACTGTAGAAGTCTGAACACGCTTCCACTCACCGCAGGTGAAGCCGGCGTTGCGTAATCGAGTCATTAGGCAGGCAGAAAGTAGAACAGAGTGGAAGACGACAATGTAAATCTGTCATTCGTTCACCTGCAGTCTTGCATGCCGTAACCTGACGTCCGGCTCCAACCCAACCCACGCTTTATTCACAGGGTGGAGGCGGCCTGTCAGATACAGTAGCGAGCATTGACTGAAATTCCTCGCCTTTGTACAGTGAGGTTGTATGAACTGGGCCGGGACTGATGCGTACGAGCATGTGTGTGAAAACAAACCCGTGAGCGTCTCTCCACACCTCCCTCCTCTGAGCCCGGAGAGCACGAAATGAGCAAACACTGCCAATAAATCTTTCAAACCCCTCATTTTTCCGCCTCCTCTTTCCACTCCTCCGACGAGAGCGAGAAATCTCATCTTAATCCAGATTAAGTGATCGCTGGTGCTCTGCTTCTGAAGTTAGCTGACATGGGGGTGTTTTGTTTGACTCAAACTTAGGCACAAATGGAAGTGGAAAATCTGAGGAACGTCTGTAAAAAAGGACACCATGTTAACTGTTTCTCAAAGAAAGCTGGAGAAGTGTGTAAACAACATGGTTATTTGATGTTTTCAGAGAACATGACTAATTAATCATTTGGACACATGTTCTCATTATTTATTATAACTGTTTTCCACAATTTACATCAAATAATCAAAACTATGAAAACACATAAAAGTATGGAAATTTGTAGTCACTCAAAATGTAATTCCAGGTCTGCTCACTCTAGATGTTAATCAGGTGTATCCTGTGATGCTTTTTTAAGGAGGTCATGTGTGCTTTCCTTCCAAATAAATAAATAAATAAAAACAATAGGCCTGTGCTTAAAACCCCTTAGCTATTATAATTTCGCTGTAAACCACGGCTTCATGGGCCTTATTGCTTTTATAAAATGGTTATTCCATATATGTAGTGAGGTTTCACATATATTAATATATTAATAAATTAGATATTAATAAAAACAATATTCTTCCGCCAAACAATGTAGTTCCTCGGAAACGGTTGTGGTTGCAACAAAGTGGTTGCCGAGCAACACACAGACGTAAACAAAGGTGTATGTTTGTAGTGTACTTTACAACAGCTTAGAATGCGGCTCAACCAATCAGAATCAAGGACCGGAACTGTCTGTTTTATAAAAATAAAATAAGAATTTGAAGTTATTTATATCTAAATAATCAACTGAATAAATTTCAAACAATGAAACAGAATCCATTATGTACATAAGTCATTTCAAACATTTAAGCAGAGGCAATAAATAAATTAAGTAAGTAAGTAAGTGGGTATTTGAGCAAAAATCATTATATATAAATAAATAGATCCCTGGATTTATTTTTTAAAATACATTTATTTAGACAATTTATTTATTTAATGGTTTCTAAATGTCTTTATTATTTATACATTTAAGCAAATAAATAAACAAATAAATAAATAAATAAGCATTTTAAGTTATTTATATCTAAATAAATACTTTTCATACAATGAAACAGAATCCATTATGTAAATAAGTAATTTTAAACATTTAAGCAGAAGCAATAAATAAATAAATAAGTGGGTATTTAAGCAGAAATCATTATATATAAATGGATTTATTTTTTAAAATATACTTATTTAGACAATTTAGTTATTGAATGGTTTTTTATTTAAGCAAATAAATAAATAAATAAATAAGCATTTGAAGTTATTTATATCTAAATAAATAAATGAATAAATTAAATTTAAACAATTAAATAGAATCCATTATATAAATAAGTAATTTTAAACATTTAGGCAGAAGCAATAAATAAATAAATAAATAAGCACAAATCATTATATATAAATAAATAGATCCCTGGATTTATTTTTTTTTTTTAAATATATTTGTTTAGACAGTTTAGCTATTTAATGCTTTCTGCTTAAATGTTTTTATTTATTTATTTAAGCATATAAATAAATAAATAAATAAATATTTCAAACAAATGACAACTGTATTAGTAAAATTTAGTAAAGATGTAAGCGAAGCATCATTATTTTAATTCATTTTATCTATCATATATACGATCATGATTCAAGAAGTCTAGGAAAATAGTGGACTGCAGACTTCATTTATGGTGGTATTTTTATTTTTTTTTTGGACACGGAAATGCATGGATTTATTTAGTCAATAAAAAGCTACTAATTAATCCATACAAAATAAAGCATTAAAAATTAAATGAAATAATTTTAAAAACAATCAAAATAAAACCACTTTTTAAATATAAATACCTTGTATTTGTTTACCTGCTTGCCATGTGACCATTAACACCATCAGAAACATGCAAAGGTGTTGATAATTCCTGAAATATTAACTGATATTAACTAATATTAAACATTAAATATTACTGAATATTTAAAATCTCAGAAGGCATTTCAAGTAAATATTTTAGGTCACAGGGCTTCAGCTGACAGAAAAAAGTCATGGTCACTTTTTTTTTGTGAACAACAGCAGCTTGGACATTCTACTAAACATCTACTTTTCTGTTCCACAGAAGAAAGAAAGTCATGCAGTTTTAAAACCACATGAAGGTGAATAAATGATGACGAAATGAGGGTAGAACTTACTTATCTGTCAAGCAACAACAACAGCAAATGTTTGGGTGAACTTTTTCTTCATTTATGTGTTTATATGTGAGCCTTTGAAAGATCACGTCTGTATATAAACCAGAGGGAATCCGTGTTCCCTGTTCTGGGACTCTTTTCACTGTGTGTTTTAATGAGGAAACAGCAGCGGTATCTTGTGTCTAGCCGTTTGTTCCTCCTCGCTGAGGTGCTGCCAGGTGCTGTCACAATACAATCCACGGCTTTGTCAACACACGGCCGAAGAGGTTTATCATAAACCTGTTTCTTTAGTCTTCCCTCCTACCTTTCCTCTTTTCCACTACTTCACATTCTCTAGTGTCTCGCCGAGACTTCTCAAAGCCTTTATGCATCCTCAGATGAAAGACGACTGGAGAGGGCTGCGCTTAGACAGAAGAGAGATGAGTGTGAACATCATGAAAGATAAGAGCGACTGGTAGAATATAATGGGAATAATGTGCTAACATAACTGATTAGATTTTTATTTTCACAAGTTTAGGGGTTTTATTTTTTTAAAGAAATGAATAGTTTCATTCAGCATAGATGCATTGAATTTATCAAGAGTGACAGTAAAGACATTTATAATGTTACTGTTACATTTATAAAAGACTTTTCAAATAATGCTGTTCTTTTAAACATTCAGTAACACTTTATTTTAAGGACTAGTTGCTTATTAGCATGCATGTTACTAGCATATTGGCTACTTATAAAGTAGTACTTATACAGCACATATTAATGCCTTATTAATTAATATGCATGACCATATTTTAGATCTTTAATACTTCCCAACCTAATAAGCAGCAAATTAGGAGTTTTTTGAAGCAAAAGTTATAGTTAATAATTATTGGTAAGAATTAATGACCAAATTTTCCATTCTGGATATCCTGGAAAAAAAAAAGAATCATAATTTCCACAAAAATATGAAGCAGCACTGTTTTAACTTTAATAATCAGAAATGTTTCTTGAGAAGCAAATTAGAATCAGAATATTAGAATGATTTCTGAAGGATCATGTGACACTGAAGACTGCAGTAATGATTCTGAAAATTCAGCTTTCAAATAAAAAACAGTCATTTAAAATGATGATAATATTTCACAATTATACTGTATTTTTGATTAAATAAACGCACCTTTTGGTATGCATAAAAAAGAATCATGGTTTCCACTAAAATATTAACTTTGATAATCAGAAATGCTTCTTGAGCAGCATATTTAGAATAATTTCTGAAGGATCATGTGACACTGAAGACTGGAGTAATGATGCTGAAATTTCAGCTTTGCATCACAGGAATAAATTTAATTTTAAAATATATTAAAATAAAAATCAATCATTTAAAATGATAATAATATTTCACAATTTTACTGTATTTTTGATTAAATAAATGCACCTCTTGGTGAGCATAAATGGCTTCTTTCCAAAATCTTACCAAACCTAAGCTTTTGAACAGTATTGTAAGAGTCTTGTATTTGAGGTTGAGGACTTTAAAATAGATAGCTTACACTAACTAAGCCCTATGATATATTTCACTGTCAGGATTCATTTGTCAGTGATGACAAACAGTATTTTTGTCACTGAGGAACAGTAAATGTTGTGTTTGGCTTTGTTTCGGATCGTCACAGTTCAACTAGATGAATGCTGTAAAAACAGTTTGCAATAAGTGTCTCCATTGACTAATTATCCTGCTAATGACACATGGGGAGTGTTTGGGGTTTATGTCGGGGACTGTCTGTGACAGTTTTAGTGCTAAAGTTTAACCATGTTTCCTGCTTGTCCAGACGGAATGAGTTCATGTCGCTCGGTCAGCACAAATGCTTAACCTGCAGTCATCACATACACAGATATTAGCAGAGAAAGTTTTTTACAGAGTAAGATTTTTATTTGCATTATGATGGATTGTCAGTTTTTCAGTCATACAAAAACCATGACATAGTCATGTGCATACAGCTGAGGTCAAACGTTTACATCCCCCTTTCAGAGTCTGCAAAATGTTAATTATTTTACCAAAATAAGAGGGATCATAGAAAATGCATGTTATTGTTTATTTAGTACTGACCTGATTAAGATTTCACAAGATGTTTACATGTAGTCCACAAGAGAAAATAATAGTTGAAGCATAAAAATGACCCTTATCAAAAGTTTACATACACTTGATTCTGTGTTGTTACCTGAATGATCCACAGCTGTGTTTTTTTTTTTTTTCTTTTGTTTAGTTATAGTTGTTTGTTTGTCCTGAACAGTTAAACTGCACGCTGTTTTTCAGAGAGATCCATCTTTTAACACTGAGGATAACTAAGGGACTCATAAGCAACTATTACAGAAGGTTCAACCGCTCACTGATGTTCTAGAAGGGAAACAATGCATTAAGAGCAAGGGTGAAAACTTTTGAACAGAATGGAGATGTGTACATTTTTCTTATTTTGCCTAAATATCATATTTATTTCATTTAGTACTGTCCTTCAGAAGCTACAGAAGATACTTAAATGTTTTCCAGAAGACAAAATAAGAAGTTAAATTTATCCTGATCTTCAAATTCAAAAAGTTTACACCCCCAGCTCTTAATGCATCGTTTCTCCTTCTGAAGCATCAGTGAGTGTTTGAACCTTCTGTAATAGTTGCATATGAGTCCCTCAGTTGTGAAAAGATGGATCTCAAAATCATATAGTCATTGTTGGAAAGGGTTCAAATACACAAAAATGCTGGAAAACCAAAGAATTTGTGAGACCTGAAGGATTTTTCTAAAGAACAGCAGGCAGTTTAACTGTTCAGGACAAACAAGGGACTCATGAACAACTATCACTAAACAAAAAAAACAGCTGTGGATTATTCATGTAACAACACAGTATTAAGAATCAAGGGGATGTAAACTTTTGAACGGGGTAATTTTTTTTTATAAATTCAACTATTATTTTCTCTTGTGGACTATATGGAAACATCTTTTATGTGAAATATCTTATTCAGGTCAGTACTAAATAAACAATAACATGCATTTTGTATGATCTCTCTTATTTTGGTCAAAATAATTAACATTTTGCAAATTCTGAAAGGGGGATGTAAACTTTTGACTTCAAATGTAGGAAGAGTTCATCTAAAAACTAAAATTTGCTGAAAGCCATCCAAGATGTAAATGAGTTTGTTTCTTCATCAGATTTGGAGAAATGTAGCATTTCATCACTTGCTCAGCAATGGATCCTCTGCAGTAAATGGGTGCCGTCAGAATAAGAGTCCAAACAGCTGATTAAAAAATCACAATAATCCACAAGTAATCCACACCACTTCAGTCCATCAATTATCATCTTGAGAAGCCAAATGCTGTATGTTTGTAAGAAACAAATTCATCATTAAGGTAATTTAACTTCAAACTGTTGCTTTTGGCCAAAATATGAGTCCATAATCCATTATTGGGATTGCTCTATCCAAAAAGTCCCTCCCCTGTTGTCTTCTTGTGTCAAAATCCACCCACATATTTGTTCAGAACTGTTGGTGTGGATTGCTTGTGGATTATTGTGATGTTTTTATCAGCTGTTCAATGTTTTTATCATTCTGACGGCATCCATTCACTGCAGAGGATCCATTGTTGAAGTACTGTAATTTCCCCAAATCTATTCTTATGAAGAAACAAACTCAAAGACATCTTGGATGGCCTGAGAGTGAGTAAACTGTCAGCAAATGTTCATATTTGGGTGAACTATTCTATTAATAGCTTCATTTTGAACAAAAGCAGCTGTACAAATGTCCAGTCATCTTCTTCAGTGTTGTTGTTGTAGTAATTAGCTCGCCTTGGCTGCTACTTCTCCCACATGTGAAGATTTAAGCATGGCTAGATGGTTAAAATGCACTTCAACACCTTGATAGCGCAGCTTTATCAGCTTTTGGAGTTTAATTGTCATCATTTCAGCACTTTCTAGGCCCCAGACTTCCTAAAAGTCCGGAGGGATTTTCTTTTTCTTGCAATGTATTTTTGTAATGTTATAATTAAAAGATCAGAGGTAGATGACTCATATCCTGAGTGGAATATGAAACAAATGTGAAAAGATGTCTGTGTGTGTGTGTGTGCGAGCACATATGCCCCGGGCCTTAATATGAACCATATACGTAGACTGTGGAAACATGTTGGTTTGCATGAAGGATGCAGTGATAGACTGGAGGAACAGCCACTGTGAACTTATTCAGATTCAGTCTGAATCTTCAGAGATCTAAGATAATGTCCTCCACAGGTGTCTCTCTCAAAGGAGAAGTTCACTTCTAGAACAAGAATTTACAGATAATGTACTCACTCCCTTGTCATCCAAGGTGTTCATGTCTTTCTTTCTTCAGTTGTAAAGAAATTGATTTTTGAGGAAAACATTTCAGGATTTCTCTCCATATAGTGGACTTCAATGGTGTCTGTGAGTTTGAACGTCCAAAATGCAGTTTAAATGCAGCTTCAAAGGGCTCTAAATGATCCCACCCAAGGAAGAAGGGTCTTACCTAGTGATACGATCAATTTTCTAAAAATAAAAAACATACAGTTCATATACTTATCTTTAGGGATAAATTTTTATTTTATTTTATTTTATTTTATTTTATTTTATTTTGTTTTATTTTGTTTTATTTTCCACTCATTGCTAATGCTAACAATTTTTTAATTTTTTATATGTCTTAGTAGGTTTGACATTACTTTATTTTATCACTTTTTTGTCTTTCTTTTTATCTAAAGGTAATAATCTGTGATTATACTTTTTTAAAACCTGTATTAATCTTGGACTGTTTGGTATTCATTTGTTTTCCACAAATAAAAGGTTTGCAAAAATTTCCAAAAGAACACAAATGCTCTCAAAATTACCTGTAGGTTTGGTCTTTAATTTAATAGATTTTTAATCTTTTTTTATTATTATTTTTTATATGTTAAGGAACATCCATAAAACCTGCCCCAAAATTCTTTGCAGGTTTAATTTAATTTAATTTAATGATTTCTGCACATTGCAGAGGCTTTGATTAGATTTTATTGTCCCTAAAGATATTTTTTTATTTGTTTACTTTTTTTTTTTTTTTTTTTTTAATTTTATTTCAAGAGTAGCATTAGGTTTAAAAAGTATATAAATTGTAATTTTTTTTTTTTTTTTTTAAGGAAATGACCGATCGTTTCACTAGATAAGATCCTTATTCCTTGGCTGGGATCATTTAGAGCCCTTTGAAGCTGCATTTAAACTGCATTTTGGAAATTCGAACTCACAGTCACCATAGAAGACCACTGTATGGAGAGAAATCCTGAAATGTTTTCCTCAAAAACCATATATATATATATATATATATATATATATATATATATATATATATATATATATATATCTATATATTATGACTGAAGAAAGAAAGACGTGAACATCTTGGATGACAAGGGGGGGAGTAAATTATCTGTAAAAAAAATTTCTGGAAGTGAACTTTAAATGCATTAGATTAAAAGAAATCCTTTTGCTATGAGAGTAATTTTCAGCTTGATATGGTTTTTGAGTTCCTCATGTTTCTTTGGAGAAGCATCAAGAACCTTCAGGGTTCATATACATACACTACCATCCAAGTTTTGGAGTCAATAAGAAATTAATACTTTTATTCATCAAGGATGCATTAAATAGTAAACTGTTTTCAAATGTTTTCAACATTGCTAATAATAGGAAATACTTCTTGAGCAGCAGTCAGCATATGAGAATGATTTCTGAAGGATCATGTGACACTGAACACTGGAGTAATGAGGCTGAAAATTCAGCTTTGCATCACTGGAATAAATTACATTTTACGATATATTCAAATAGAAAGCAGTTATTTTAAATTGTAATAATATTTCACAATTTTACTGTGCTTTTGATCAAATAAATGCAGCCTTGGTGAGCATTACAGACTTCTTTCAGAAACATTAAGAAGTCTTAACAAGCCCAAATGCATATGCAAATGACACTTCAGAGCAATTTTAAAGAGTAATGACCCAAATTTCAATCTGTTTCTCGCACAAGCTAATTTATGACTTCAGAAGGCTTGAAATATAGTCTTATGGACTTCTTTTATGATGTGTTTTGTTTGACAAATGTGGTCACTATGAAGTGTCACATGGAAAATAACTTAAGAATTGTCTTTAGTGCTCCACAGATTAAAAACAACAGCGTATGGGTTTGGACAGACATGACAGAGAGTAAATGAACACATCATTTTCATTTGTAGGAGTGAACTGTTCCTTTAAGAACTAGAGTGCAAACAAAGTGAAACTTTTTGCAACCGTAGTTGAGATATTGTTTGAAGCCATGTCATTTATAGGTTTTCATCGCACTGATTAACTACACTGTGGTACAGTGCCCATGAAATATGACGTGTCTTTAGAATAGCATGATAATGAGTCTCCTTAATTAAGCCTTTGTCTTAAATGGCTCATAAATGTCAGTCTTTGGTGATTTGTAGCAATTAAGGTTCTTAACCTCTGACCTTTCCTGTCGCCTCCGTGCATTAACAGTTCCTCATCCTTCCGCCCAGTGTGTCTCCTTACTGCAGTCTTCTCATACAGCCCTAGAACTGTATGTGTGTGTGTGTTGGTGAAGTGTCCAGATTCTTCAGATGTCTGGGCCGCTGCTCTCTGGAGTGCCTGGAATATCTTGCATGCCTGTCACTAGACTTCTGCAGCTCTGGAGAGCAGCATGAGTGAGTGTTTGCTTTCTCATTTGGGCCCTGATCAATCTGTAAAATCTGCATATATTATTAGGAACTATATTAGTGTATTTTAAGCATCTTAAAGGAGAAGTCCACTTCCAGAACAACAATTCACAAATAATTTACTCACCCCAAGATGTTCATGTCTTTCTGTCTTCGGTCGTGAAGAAATTATGGTTTTTGGGGAAAACATATCAGGATTTTTCTCCATATAATGGACTTCGTTGGTGCCCCGATTTTGAACTTCCAAAATGTAGTTTAAATGCAGCTTCAAAGGGCTCTAAACGATCCCAGCCGAGGAAGAAGGGTCTTATCTAGCGAAACGATTGGTCATTTTTTTCTAAAAATAAACATTTGTATAATTTTTAAGCACAAAAGCTTGTGTAGCACAGGCTCTGGGATGCGCGTCCACGATGCTACGAATTAGTAATGGGTCGTTCTTGTGCGATTCGTTCATTTTGAACGAATCTTTAATGCACCTATCAGTGTATACAAAACTAACTAGTGATACTTGAAAGATAAAAAAAAAACCTGAAATGCAGTGGTTACATTAATTAGTTCTAATTCATTAATTAGATAAATGGACAAGTGAATCACAGATCTTTCCTGGAATGGACAGGGTTGGTTTCTCAACTCATCGCTGTTTGTATCAGTTTATACAGATCAGTGGATTTGATTGGAAAACTCATGACAAGACCTCTGTTTCCTTCTTTAAAGAAACTTCTTTCTTCTTTTTTTAATTGAATTGAAATTATATTGAATTTAACTGAATTGAAGTGAATTTAATTTCATTTTGTGATTTGTGAGTAGTATTTGTAATTTTGTGGTTTGTGATTATTTTGTTTTATTTAACTTTATTTTTTTTGAGAGAAGCATCCCTAAGGATAATAATATTTATTATTTTATATTTTAAAATTCTTAGTAGATTTTATTTTATTTTATTTTATTTTATTTTATTTTATTTTATTTTCATTATATGGAGAGAGGCATCCCTAAAGATAATAATTCTTAGTTTTTTTATATTTTACATTTTAAAATTCTTAGTAGGTTTGAAATTTTATTTTATTATTATTATTATTATTTTTTTTTATGGAGAGAGGCATCCCTAAAGATGATAATTTTTACTTTTTTTATATTTTATATTTTAAAATTCTTAGTAAGTTTAAGATTTTATTTTATTTTATTTTATTTTATTTCATTTTATTTCATTTGTGTCTTTCTTTCTTTCTTTCTAAAGGTAATAATCTGTAATAATCTTATTATTATTTTTTTTTTATCTGTATTAATCATGGACTGTTTGGTATTCATTTGTTTTCCACAAATAAAATGTTTGCAATAAAATGCAAATGCTCTTAAAATTACTTGTAGGTTTGGTCTTTTTTTATTTTATTTTATTTTATTTTATTTTGAGAAACATCTATAACACCTTCCTTAATCATATACTGTTTGATATTTAGTTGTTTCCAAACATTGCAAATGCTCTTAAAATTCTGGATGTATTTAATTTTATTTTATTTCCACACATTGCAGATGCTGTGATTAGATTTTTTATTTTATTTTATTTTATTTTATTTTATTTTATTTTATTTTATTTTATTTTATTTTATTTTATTTTATTTTTGGCAGGGGAGAAATATCTCTATAGAATTTTTTTTTTTTAACATTTACATCTATTTACATTTTTAGGTTTCATTCATTTCATATTTCAGTAATGACACCTGATTAAATCTACTAATTTCTTTATATTGCTTATATACATAATGTAGTTACATTTAGAAAAGCATTGTTTGTTTATCTAATTATTATTTACCTGTGAGAACCTGTGTGATCTTTGCACTCAGGTTTAATGCACTTCTTAAATGACTGTGATTTTTGTTTCCTAACCGGTGGTTAAACCCTAAGAGAGGTTTCTCCTACTGTTCTGCCTACTGAATCCACGAGGAAGTGGCATATAACGCTTGATGGACTGCAGTTTGAGATCGTCACCACAACCACTAATGGCATCACTAAAGCTGCACCACAGGCCTATTTACTGCTAATGCTCGCTGTCCAAAAGTGCCAATCTCACAGTCAGAAACACCACAAGCTCCTTAACTGGCTTTGTCATTCATACGCATATAAAAGAGTCCTGTTAGAGAGACCAAGAATCATATTCACACAGTTTTCCACCTCATACTCACAGTAAGTGTCACTGGTAAACCAAGACCATTTTAAATATATATTTTTCCTTGTAGGTTTGATCCCGTTCAGCTAATGGTGCTATCAAAACATTAAAGGCTTTATGAAGGACCATTTTCAGGCCAGTAAGCAGCCACAAAGCACACAGCATCATGGCTGTGAGTTTTGTACGAATTTAAGAAAGGCTTTGTAAGATTTATTAATGTATTTCTTTCTTTCTTTCTTTATTTCTTTCTATTGAGAGAAGCATCTCTAAAGGTAATAAACTGTATTCATCTTGCTTTTCTTAATCATGAACTGTTTGGTATTTAGTTGTTTTTCCACAAATAAAAAGTTTGCAAAAATAACTTCCAAACATTGCAAATGCTCTCAAAATTACTTGGACTTGGTTTGGTATTTTATTTTATTTTATTTTGAGAAACATTCATAAAGATAATAATTTTATGTTTTTAAAATCTTCCTTAATCATATACTCTTTGGTATTCAATTGTTTCCAAATAGCACAAATGCTCTCAAGATTCTTTGCAAGTTTGAGGTTTATTTTATTTTATTTTATTTTTAAAAAATTCTTAGTATGTTTGAGATTATTTTATTTTATTTATTTTTTCTGAAATGCTCTCAAAATTATTTGAGATTTTCAAAGCATTTACAATGTGTGGAAATATAATATTAAATAAAAAAAATAATAAAAATAAAATAAAATAAAATAAAATAAGAAAAAATTAAAATAAAATCAATAAACAAACAAACAAACAAAAAGATAATATCTTATGTAATATCCAAGATAATATCTAATATAAAAAATACATTTAGGGATAAAATTAAATCTAATCAAAGCATTTACAATGTGTGGAATAATAAAATAAAATAAAATAAAATTGAGATTATTTTTATTTTATTTTATTATTTCTATTGCAAAATGCTTTGATCAGATTTTATTTTGTCCCTAAAGAAAGTTATATATATATTTGTTTATATATTTTATATTTTTAAATTATTAGTAGGTTTGTGATTTTATTTTATTTTATTTTATTTTATTTCTCAAAATTCTTTGCAGGTTTGAGGTTTATTCTTTTATTTTATATTAGTTTGAGATTTAATTTTAATTTAATTCTTAGTAGGTTCGATATTATTCTTTTTTTATTTTTTAATTTCCTCACATTGCAAATGCTTTGATTAGATTTTATTTTATCCCTAAGTATAATTTTGTATTTGTTTGTTTTTTCTTGTTTTATTTTATATAAGGAAGAATTCTTAGTAGGCTTGTGATTCTTTTTATTTTATTTTATTTTATTTTATTTTATTTTATTTTATTTTATTTTATTTTATTTTATTTTATTTTACAGCCTGTCTTAGTCATAAATTGTTTGATATTCTTCCAAATTACTTGTAGGTTCAGCTAATAGCCCAAGTCATTCAGATAATGGCACTATCAAGACATTAAAGGCTTTAAGAATTTGATGAAGGGCTGCTTTTGGCCCAGTAAGCAACCACATAGCAAATAGCATCATGGCTGTGAGTTTTTTGTGGCTATGAATCACTCACACTACCTTCATCTAGTTTAAGAAGCTGTCCTGCTCTTATTGAGGTCCTCCACACTAAGTAAGGATCAGGATTAACTACAGTACTTATGCATGGTTAACTTTCGTATGTGTCATTACAAGTGGATTACTGCACAAAACATGTTAATACACGGCAAAGAACACCTACACAGACATTATCCCACAATTATTTTGTTCTCTGTAATTTAGATGTTGAAGTATTTGGCACACCTTAAGTCAAATCGCACCAAACGCGGTTTAAAGTGTTTTCTTGATGATCATAATGAATATTTATTCACACGGGTTGCCAGGGAGATGATTCGTGACATCATGTTTTTCTAAGAATTCTTGACGCGGGGAGTGAGTGTTTGCTCTCCGTGTGAATAGTTTTTCTTTTCGTCTCCTCTCCGAGTAAAGCAAACTCTGCATTTTGGTAGGATTGTTTTGAAACCAAAAGCTGACCAAACAATTGTCTTGCATAAATCATAACTTGCTGTCAATAGACAGAAGGGCAGCACACAGCAGGCTGCTCACGTGACTGACTGCCTTCGGAGGTGGAATAACACCGTCGTGTCGATGGCCTCGCCGAAATCACTCAGCATTAGCATAACAGCAGGATTGAGCTGTAATGAACGTTAAGCATCCATTAGGAGGCTGTTCTCATGCTCAAGTCCATTAGCTGTGCTCTGATTACTTTATTGGCCTAAATAAATGACCAGTCTTTCTCAAGTGTCTGTGATTGTGTGCTTTTCGTATTTATACTGCTAGTTGCTTTCCAAAGCTTATACTAACTGCTAAAAGTATGTACTTCACGGCTAATGTGAAAGTACATGCTTTTGAAACTGTTTGGCTGTATTCATGGAACATGAACACAATGAATGTGTGTAAACTTTGTTAAACAGTTCTTATGTAAACAGTCGTATTCAATTGGACAATTAACATGATAGGCTTTTAAGAATGATTCACTGAATATGAAAGCCTGTTTCTGCCACACTGCAACATTTTATCTTACAGTTTGGACTGTTTTCTCACAGTTCTGTGACTGGTTGTATACTATAGACTAGTCTTAAGAGATAGTCTTTTTTTTTCTTTTTTTTTTTCTTTTCTTTTTTGCAAGAGTGGTCATAATCTGAACTGCTCGTTTGTCAAACTAGGTCTTAAGACAGAGTCTTAACATAAGACTATTTTAATGCAACTGTGAGAATCCCTAAAGATATTTTTCATTATTTTTGGGGGGTTATTTATTTTATTTAAATTTTTTACATTATTTATTTTATTTTAGTTTAGTTTAGTTTAGTTCCACACATTGTAAATGCTTTGATTAGAATATATTTTTATCCCTAAAGTTTTTTTTTATTCTTTTTTTTTTTTTGGTTTATTTATTTTATTTTAATTTTGAAAATTATTTGTAGGTTTTATTTTATTTTATTTTATTTCCACACATTGTAAATGACTGTCATTTTAAATTTAGTTTTAGTCATTTTGTTGTGTTGTTGTAATTTTTATTAGTTGTTAAATAAAAATAAATAAAATATTAAAAACTGCTTTAATCATATACAGTTTGGTATTCAGTTGTTTTTAAATATTGCAGATGCTTTCAACATTATTATTATATTTTATTTTATTTTTTATTCACATTGTAAATGCTTTGATTAGATTTTATTTTATCCCTAAAGATATTTTTTATTCTTTTTTGAGGTTTGTTTATTTTATTTACATTTTTACAATTATTTGTAGGTTTTATTTTATTTTATTATCCCTAAATATATTTTTTTATGCTTTTTGTTTATTTATTTTATTAAAATTTTTTTAATTATTTGCAGGTTTTTTCAATTTTATTTTAGTTTTTTTTTTTTTTTTTTTTATTTCCACACATTGTAAATGCTTTGATTAGATTTTATTTTATCCCTGAAGATATTTTTTTATTCTTTTTGTTTTTGGTTTATTTATTCTATTTTAATTTTTAAATTATTTTAAGTTCTTTATTTTATTTTATTTTATTTTATTTTATTTTATTTTATTTTATTTTATTTTATCTTATTTTATTTTATTTTTTATTTCCACCAATGCAAATGATTTGATCAGATTTTATTTTATCCCTAAAAATATTTTTTATTCTATTTTTATTTTTTGTTTATTTATTTAATTTATTTATTTTTTAAATTATTTGTAAGTTTAATTTAATTTAATTTATTTTAATTACATTTTTCTAAATATGTTTTTATACTTTTTTATTTAATTTTGGCTTTATTTTAGTATATCAAGTCAAACTAATAAAAAAAATAAGAAATGTTGCTTTGGCAGCTAGCTGAAATCAAAGTTTTCCTATTTAATTTTATTTCTATTATTATTATTAATGTTTATTTTATTTTAAGTAATGAAATTGCTTTTTAATGGTTTTAAGTTTACTTTCGGTTAATTATAATAACCCTGATTCGAGGGTTGTTGTCATTTGTCTATTAGCTGAAAGAGCATGTTTAGTTGCACATATTTAAAATGTTCCATTTGACACACTGGCTTTAGTTCAGATAAGCATACTGTCATACTGTACATAGTATGCAAATATAGTCTGATGCCACTAGCATGCAACATGGTGATTTGGACAACATGTTGCATTAATGTGCAGTAAACTAGTACTCATCAGATTCATCAGATTTTGTATGTGATTTATACCATTGGTTAGTTCCTAGCATCTTCAGAACGATGAGGAGGAAAAGTGAAGAATGGCGCGACGTGACCCACCTCTTTCAATTCTGTCTTTTTCTCTCTGACTCTCACTAGCTGTCCTATTGTGTTTGCTAAATGTGGCAGGCCTGTAAGACAGCCATAAAAACAATGTAAATCTGGCCGAGACAGGCGATGGGGAAGCGCGTGAAAGACTGTATAGTCCATCTTTTATTTCACACCCCTAAACCTGTGGCCTGTCCCCTCCTTTTCTCGCTTCCCTCTCATTGCGATCCAAACTGTCACCTTTTATGGGAGTGTGTGATGGCTTCACTGTGTATGAGTGAGCGAGAGAATCTGGGCTAAAGAAAGAAAAGCCGTGATCGAAGGCCCCATTCACCGCTTTCTTTAACAGCCTTATTAGCTGGCTCGTTCGCAGTGAATGGGAACGTTTCTTTTATGAGGAAGGGAAAAAAAAAAAACAGGAGGCTCGGGCAGCCTGGTGGAGAGGAGAGAGGAAAAACAAGAGGGAAAGGCATATTCGCCACAGTTCCCTCCTCCTCTCCTAATCCCGCTCTCCTCCGCGACTCTTTAGTTTTCGCCTTCGGATCGCTGAAAAGGGCCTGTCCAATGGAGAAGACAGTTTGGAAGGGGAGTGTGGAGCGCGGCAGGGGGGCCCCTCAGTCTCTGACATTTAGGGGTCATTGATTAGGGAGCCTCCCTGTGTGAGCGCTGGGACAGAGAAGGCTCCACGGGGGAGATGCGTGAGGGAGTCTATCAGGCACAGCTAGTAATGCTGGGAAAATGAGGGGCTCCGTATGCAACAGTATGGATGATATGCAGTGCGGCTTACACAGAGATTAAAGGAAATTACAAATCTGTCATTATTTACTCACCCTCATGTCTTTACAAACCGTTTACCAAACTTTACACGGCTCTTTTGCATATGAAAGACAGTTAATAGTACCTACTTCTTTCAGTATCCAATAAAATAAAATAAAAATAGTTTTCTGCTCTTCTGAAGCTCTGAAATTTTTAATTTTTAATTTTTTATAAAAATATAATCTGATTATGGCATTTTTAACAATATTGTTTTTATTTATTTATTTATTTTAAATTTATGCTGAAATGTTTTAGACTTTGTTTAGAGGCTTTAAGACTGTGATGCAAAGCTGAATTTTCAGCATCATTACTCCAGTCTTCAGTGTCACATGATCATTAAGAAATCATTCTAATGTGCTGGTTATGATGTATTTCAAATAATATTTAAAAATGTTTTACTGTGTTTTTGATCAAATAAATGCAGCCTTGGTAAAAATGATTTTAAAAACATTTTTTAAAAAGCTACTTTGCATATGAAAGTTTATAGTTCCCACTTCTTTCAAAATAAAATAAAATAAAATAAAATAAAATAAAATAAAATAAAATAAAATAAAATAAAATAAAATAAAATAAAATAAAATAAAATAAAATAAAATAAAATAAAATAAAATAAAATAAAATAAAATAAAATAAAATAAAATAAAATAAAATAAAATAGTTTTCTGCTCTTCTGAAGCTCTGAAATTTGTAATTTTTCAGAATTCAGAAAAATTTTAGCTTAAAACCAGACAAAAATATGGTCTAATTATGGCATTTTTTTTAACAATATTGCTATTATTTATTTATTTTAAGTTCATGCTGAAATGTTTTAGACTTTGTTTAGAGGCTTTTAGACCAGGTTTTTTTCTTTTCAGAAAATGTAAAAAAAAAAAAAAAAAAAAAAAAAAAAAAAAAGTATACACTGCTCAAAAGTTAGGAATAATTAATTTTTTTTAAAAAATATTTTTGAAAGAAATCTCTTATGCTTACCAAGGCTGGATTTATTTGATCAATAATACATAAAAACAATAATAAAAAAAATAAAATATTACAATTAATAAAAAGTGTTTGCTATTGAATATGTTGTAAAATGTAATTTATTTCTGTGATGCAAAGCTGAATTTTCAGGATCATTACTCCAGTCTTCAGTGTCACATGATCCTTCAGACATCATTGTAATGTGCTGGTTATAATGTATTTCAAATAATATTAAAAAATGTTTTACTGTGTTTTTGATCAAATAAATGCAGCCTTGTTGCTTAAAACCAGACAAAAATATGATCTGATTAAGGCATATTTAACTATATATTTCACTTATATTGTTTAACCAATTCATTATTTATTTTTATTTATTATTTTACGTTCAAGCAGAAATGTTTTAGACTTTATTTAGAGGCTTTTAGACCTGGTTTAGACTTTTTTTCTTTTCCAGAAAATGTAAAAAGTATACACCGTTGGTAAAAAGTTAGGAATAATATTTTTTTTTTATATTTTTGAAAGAAAAGTATTATGCTCAGCAAATTTTTTTGAAAGAAATCTCTTTCTGGATTTATATATCTCAAAATAACATTTCAAAATGTTTTACTGAGTTTTTGATCAAATAAATGCAGCCTTGGTAAGAATTCTTTCAAAAACATTTGTTTAAAAAGCTATTTTGCTTATAATATACAGTTTAGAGTGCCCACTTCTTTCAAGATCCAATAAAACTAAATAAAAAATAAAGTAAAATATAATAAAATAGCTATAAAATAAATTGATTAGTTTTGTATATAGAAAGATTACAGTTTTACAGATTTACAGTTTTCCGCTCTTCTAAAACTTTGAAAATCTGTCATTTTCCTAGAATCCTTGTTGCTTAAAACCATGTTGCTTAAAATCAGACAAAAATATGATCCAATTATAGCATTTTTATCAATATATTTCACTTATATTATTTAACCAATTCATTATTTATTATTATTTAATTATTCATTATTATTTAATTATTATTTATTATTTTAGGTTCAAGCATAAATGTTTTAGACTTTGTTTAGAGGCTTTTAGACCTGGTTTAGACCTTTTTCTTTTCCAGAAAATGTAAAAAGTATACACCACTGGTAAAAAGTTAGGAATAACATTTTTTAATATTTTTGAAAGAAAAGTATTATGCTCACCAAGGCTGCATTTATTTGATCAAAAATACATAACAGCAATAAAAAAAAAAAAGAAATATTATTCTAAAAAAAAACAAAAAAACAACTGTTTTCTATTTGAATATATTGTAAAATGTAATTTATTCCTGTGATGCAAAGCTGAATTTTTAGGATCTTTACTCCAGCCTGCAGTGTCCTTCAGAAATCATTCTAATGTGCTGGTTATAATACATTTCAAATTATATTTCAAAATGTTTTAATGTGTTTTTAAATCAAATAAATGCAGTCTTGGTAAGACTTTTTTTTTTTAAAATAATTAATTATTTCAAACTTTTGAACATTTTTGCCTACATATAATCTGTTTTGATAGATTTGTTAGCAGGGGATGATCTTCAGTTGTCAGCTTACTCTGATTTTGTACAGTAAAAATAGCAACATTTAATTCTGTTATTTTATTAAAAAACCATATCTCAACATATGTTGTTGAAATAATCTTTAAGATGTCACAATGCAACTTATTAGCATTTACAGACATTCTTTGTCTGACTGAATGTTTAAAAATGTCAAATTCATGAAATGGAAAGTGTCACGACCCAAGTATGTGTGTAATTTAAAAGGCCCTGGGGTCTCTGGGACCCCCAAAGGGTTAATAACCCGACAGATGTGCCACTAGGTGGTGCTGTTGCTGTGAATGAATGGCATTCTGCAGCACTGGAGCTTGTGCAGGGGAGGAGGGAGACCCCCAGTTCCGGACAAACTTTGCAGGATTGCGCAGAACTGGTTGAGTCGCTCGGAGGGAGCTGGAGCTCCGCGGTCTGTGATTGGAGGAGAAAGCCCGACTCCAAAAACTATCAGCCAGGAAACGTCTCGGGTTTCAGGGGGGAGTGACATTTCTTCAGGGGGTTGGAAGGAGAGAAAAAAAAAAATCTCTGTAAACCTGACAAAGCGTCTGAGAACAGCCAGTATCCTCAGAGACTGCGCTCATGTCACTGGATGTGTATTTTGGGATGGATGTTTTATTCGCTGTTTGTTGCAGTGTTGCATCTCGTGTAGCCGAAGGCTGCAGCGCGTTTGCACGGGCAGTTTGGTGAAGCAACAACAACTTGGTATACGGACGAAAAAAAAAGTTTCTGGGACGCGTAATTTTTTTTCTCTCTCTTTTCTGGAAGGATTTACACAAACACGCACGGATACTATCGGTGGGTCGCTGTTGGCATGCGATCCTGTCGTCGGTGCCCCGTTGGATTTGGGAATAGGGAATAGTTTTGGTCGCATTCCTGTCTGGATTCGGCCCATGAGCTCCCTGTTTATATGCGGATCCTGAACTTCACTATCAGCTCCTTCTCTGTAAGTTACTTGTGTTTCTGTTTAGATTTCAAGCGAAGGTTTGCTTTTCTTTCATGGAAATGTAACTTTTTGTCATTTTTTACACGTTTAATTATTGTGGCTTCAGCTTTTTTAAATACGCAAATGTAACATTAAATGCGCACAAATTTGGATACTCTAGGCTAGGATATCTAAAGTTACGTGGAGTTCACTTAAAATGTCATAACTTCTATCTTTTATGATCAGCGGTGGCCTTGTCAGACTCTTTTGTGAAGGTTATTTATCAAAATATTTTTACTTAGTTTGTCTAAATGTATGCATACTATCTGTGCGTGCATTTTTCTTTATTGCTTATTCATTTTTAAAAATAAAGACCGCTTGCAGAGTGTAAAAATGATAAGTCTGTGCTTATTATGAAACATCAGATACTGCTTTCACTGTATGAGAAAAATGTCATTTAAAAATGTCGTCTTAAATGAAAGCTGCAAGCCAACGCTAATGTAATACGTAATATAAAATCATAAAAGTAAACGTTCATAAAAACCTGTTATATGAACGTTTTTGTTTTTGCGAAATACCCTAAAGTCAAATATAAGTCAAAATGGTTAAATCCACTCAAAATCACCATTTACATTTATCGCTCGTCCTCAAGCGTCATGATTTTCAAAAGTATGATTTCAATGCATTCATAACATACTGCAGTCATTTAGAACACTCCAATCTATTCAAATTCAAATTTCAATTCGAATTCAAAAAGCAACTAATTTGGGTGTTTTTCAGGAACAGTCTGGCCTACCTGTTGTTTTCTTTTTTCTTTTTTTTTTTTTTTTTTTAAGTGTCGTTTAATCATCGTACTGGTAATGAAACTATCCCCAGCCGTCCATCCCTGAAATCTGTGGATGCAAAGAGATAAAATGAAACAGACTGACATAAGTTTGCTTTTGAAAGTTGACTTTGTCATGTTAAATAAGTGATTTTTGGATTTCCTTAGTCAATAGCCTGTTAGTGGTAAACTGAAATAAACTAGAATGCTATTTGCAAACATCAATCAATATTGAACTCTAATCATAATTTAGACGCAAATTACAGTTGATCTAATGATAAACCTGTCCGTTCACGAAGTGATCAAATTAGTCTCCAGTAATAAAATCATGATAAACTCATTAGGCTTGTGTTTTGTTAATGGGCCTTGATAAAGAACGAACACACGTTTAAGTAACAATTCAAATGTAATCAAAGTACACAGTACAGCTGATTCCAGAAGAACAACGGTGTTCTTCTTTGCATTGGCATTAAATGCTTTCTTGTGTATTCTGATTTGAATGTGAATAGGATGCTGATTAACGCCTTCAGATTGCGTGTGCACGCGTTGTACGCCGCAGACAGCGGTCTAAAAGCAATGCTTTAGCGAGAAAAGTTCTCTAAAGGTGACGTCATGTATTGCATTGGGAAATCTTTTTCTAAATCATGCTCATGCAGCAAAACGGGGAAGCACTGACGGTGATTTGCTCACTGTTTCTATCCAGCATGCGCAAAAATGCGTCTTGCGATCTCCAAGTGCAATAGTTATCTAATCTATGAAATTAATTAAATGACGCATGACACGAAATGAGAATAAACTACAGTATTCTTGTTATAGCATCAAAATCCTGCGTTGCTCACCTCGCACGGTTAAAAAGACTCTGCAGAGGAACCTCAGAAACTGTCAATCATCTCACAAGCATTAAAGCCTGCTATAAATGCAAGCGCACGATCACAGAACAGATCAATACTGCATTTACGCGCCAGATCTCCAGAGAGTGACGTGCGCTTATCCACTGACTGTTTCCCGCGTTTTCAATTCCTTCTCAGTGGTCTTGTTTTGAATGTTTGAATCACATTTTTGTTTGTCCAAATGTGTTCTAAACTGCCACTGAATTTGAAAACGAATGACATGCAAGTCTTGTGATAGATAGAAGTGATGTGATGGATCGACCCTTACGGAAATTAACCATGGTTTTATTACAAATAAAACCAAAAAACCATGGTTACTATAGTTAAACCATGGTAACCACAAATTAACCATGGTCTTGCTACACCAACCATAGTTTAACCATGGTATTTGTAGTAAAACTATGGTTATACAAATGGTTACTATAATAAAATCATGGTTACTTTTTGTAAAGGGATGAATATCTTCAATGCTTGGGATAAAAGGGTCTACCAAATGCACAAATGTATTTAAACAAGTGCATTGGAACTTCCATAGTTGCCTAACTAGATGGATTGCAGTCCTGATAAAACAAATCACTGTTTAGTAGTGATGCTGGAAAATTGTCTTCTATGTCAGTACTTTAGAAAGTTAGCCAAAGTTGCAGGTAGCTCTTAAAGCAGTGGCCGATGAAGGTGTTTTGTCAGGTTAGTGTGTAGGTGTCAGATAGTAGGTAGGTCTAAAGCATCAGAGCTTTGGTATGTCTGTGGCAAGGCTTGTTTAACAGCATTTTGACACGTGGGCCTTTAGTTTCTCTCTCTTTCATAGGCCTACGCACTCTCTGCAAGATAGTTGTGCTTCGAAATATTCACACTAGATATGTAGAGCCCATGCTAGGAGTGTTTTATGGATTATGTGTCCTCAAAAGAAAGTTTTCTAATTGTTTCTCCTCTTTTTTTTGGGGGGGGGATCACCTGCACGATCTCTGCTGCCCTCATCAGCCCAGGTGATTGGTGGGAATTCCAGTGAGTGACCGACCGTACAGCCTGCAGTTCATGGTTGGGTGGAGCTCCTCAGATGGGATCCGTGTCCAGGGGGAGGCCGAGGAGGGGGGGATGGGGAGACACGCCCGCTGCTGACGGGATGTCCGCCCGAGGGTGGCTTCTGGGTGCGCTCCTACTTTTGACCCTGGCAGCGGCGTCCGTGGCAAGACCGTCGTCAAGGATTGCTGAGAGGGTGGAGACGGCGATTGAACGTGAAGGTAAGGAAAAGGAGCGTTCCCAGATTTTACAGCAGGATCTTGTTAGGAATACTCGATAGTTCAGTGGTGACAAGAAAACAGATGCTTCTTTACTGCTTAATCGCTATAAAAACAACCTTCTTCTCCTACGCAGCTGCACCTATGTGTGAAAACATTTTGTTTTTATTGGGGGAAGTCTTGGGAGAATAAGGAATTCGGGGTGAAACAAAACATCGCCGCACGGAATTTCTCGTGGTATAGGTAGGATTCCTCATGGCTTCATACATCATTAGTTAGTGCAGATTTATGAGATTTAGCTTTTCATAAACGCTTGCGTTCAGCCCTTCAAGACAGCCAGGAAAGTTCTGAGGAGGTGCTGGTTTGCAACGATGTGTGGTTTGGAGGTTTTACGAGTTGCTGTATGCAAACCCTAGGAAGTACTTCTTTTGCATGAAGCACGTCTTTGAAACGCCGATAATTATGTGGAGAAAGTGGTTTCAGCATATATCTGGTGTCTTTGAACCACGAACCCTGAGGTTTTATAATGTATGGAATTATTTTTCTATGCTGCGCTCACAACAGCTCGTTTCAAAAGAGTCGCTTTTAGGATTTTTGTGGTTCCACTCGTAACGTCTCTTTTCCTTTCTCCCCCCATATTTTCTCTCTCTCCATCTGTCTGAGTTTAATGTTGTTCAGAGTTGAGGACCACACACATACCTGCTAGCTTGGCATGCAGATGCAAACCAACCCGTATTAGTTTGTTTGGGAAGAAAATAAACCTTATATGCTTTCAGATTCGAAGTAAAATGAAACAAGAGATTCTCCGCTCTTTCTGGAGGTTTCCTGACTTCCTTTTAACGGGATGTGGTTTGTCATCGTCTTCATTCCTAACTCTAAGTAAAAACACTCATTTTATTTGGTTCTTTGGCACTTTCTGAAGTGGTAAATTCCCAGTGGCGTATCTTGGCCCAGCTTTGCCACATTCTACCATTAGGAGTTACGATTATTGATGTGATTTTTCCGTTTCGTTTGGGGCAGCAGGTAATGAGAACTGTTGCTTTGGATAAGCCTGCTTTTGTTCTTCTGGCTTTAATCACTATGTTAATTAAAGGGTTGTCAAACACAATCACTTGAAGCAGCCACCCCGCCCCCAACCAACACTGTCCAGATGCCCTTTGACCTTAGGGTTAAAAGAGGTCCATAGTAGGGTTAAAGAGAAAGTTCACTCAAAAATAAAATTCTGTCATTACTTACTCCAGGGCTCAACGCTTACTTTTCATTTTAGGAGCACTTGTGCTCCAAACTTAAAACATTTAGAAGCACCTTCTAATCAATAATCAAAAATTTTGACCAAAAATTTACCTTCCTATTACGAGGTGATATTTGAATCCTTAAAGTTATTTACAGGGGAATTTTGTTTTTACCTTTTTAATGGCATTTTTCTAACTTTATTAAAAGTATGTCGTCTTTTATGTCAGTTTTTTAAAAAATTATATTTTATAAGCTTTTTAAAATGTCTGATTAAAACAACAGAATAAGAACAAGAATTAGAATAAGTTACCAAGTATTAACAAAATTAATTTGTACTACAGAGATGGCACAGAAGAACACAAAAGTGGCTTGTAGGTGTATTTTCATATGTTTAATGAGGCTCAGAGGTGGCACAAGTGCAATCAAATTCATAAATTCATGTTGAGATTAATGTTTTAAGTATAAAATTTTGAATACAGAAATATTAAATGATTTAAATAACTGAAAAGATACTTTAAAAATGACACTAAAATTGCAAGTAGGTGGTGGCAAGTAGCTGATTTAATCACTGAATCATTCATTCATTTGATTCATTCGAACGGCTGTTTAATTCAGGAGTAAAGCAAGTGACTGTCTTTATGAATGGGAAATTGACTCACTAGATTTTGTTTAAAAATGCACGTTCATTCATAAACTAAACACGGCTGTGTTTGAATGGAGATGCGTAGTGGCTTACTTGTGATTTGTTTCAAACTATTTTTGACAATGAAATACAGCCAATAGTGCAATAGTGTTATAGTCGGGCAATGTAAGTCACTTAATATTAACTTTTTGTTTATTTGACTTGTATGTAAATGTAAATCAATATCTCATTTACAAACTCCCTTGAAAATCATTAAAAGCTGTCACTCATCTTAGTTAATCGCAATCTCACAAAGTTCTATTATAATCAACAAAGCTCCCTACACTACACAATGAATCTCTTATTTACACTCTCTCTACACTTTGTTTATGAAAGGATTCGTGAGATATGTCTGTGATACATTACTCAATGTTGCAAAAACACATAGAAAGCTTTGAAGCTCCCCTCAGCGCAAACACAAATATGCTGATCGGGTCAGCCGCACTGGTGCTCCTAAATGTTTTTTCATAGCACTGTAGAGCCCTGTACTTAAACTTGTGTTTTTCCAAACTTGCATGACTTTCATTTTTACATATTGAAATAGCCTTTAAGGCCATTTTTCAGCCATTGAAAGTAATTGAAAGATTCTGCTTGTTTGGATGAACTGTTTCTTTAAGATTAAAGCCTCGCTTAACGTCTCGAATACAAAAGATGTTCTATTGCACAACATCGCGTTGCATTGTTCTACAGGTTATCTTTTGTCTAAAGTCAGATGCTTAACTTTAAGTGGTCTATGTTGTGGAACTTTGTAAGACGATTTGCACTTTTCTCTCCTATCATATGATGGAAGATTACGGGAGGTCATGTGACGGAGGATTAAGTGGCTGAAGTGGAGTCATGTGATGCGGATAGGCTGAGATGTTTTGGTGAAAGGTGGACAGCGCTAACCACACAAGTTTCTTGTGGTACAGACGCAACTCCACTAGTTGAATGGTTGTGCTAAACGTATTATTTCAACGCCCACCCCTGGAGGGAAACTACAACAGCCCCCACCTGATGCATGCAAAGCCCACCAAGGGCTCGGTTGTGTTTCTGGGAGGGGTAATTGTTTAAGATAGCATATCAGTTTAGAATTCCTGCATGAGCTGGTTTTTCTGTGAGAGTGATATGGTAGAAATATTCCATTACCTTTCTGAAACGGCAACGGTGCTCCTAAAATGAGTTTTATTTGGAACGGCTTCATGATAAAGGCTGAGAGAGCGGTCGAAATCTTCTAAGAGGTTGGAAAACAACACATTGTGAAAGTGTGGGAAAGCAAACTTGGATCAAATGTAATCTGACAGGGCTTAGAGCACAATAGAGTTGAAGATCTTCGCCCTTTATTCTCTCATTCCCTGCCGCCCCATAAGGTTTGTGGTTGGAATCAGACGTATGGCCAAGCTGACCCAATGGTGGAAAATGTGGAATCGCGCAAGCTCGGATCGTTATTATTTGGATTGTGTGATTTATTTATTGTCATTGGAGTGGTTCTGCTGGTGTTTTAGTGTGCGTGTGTGCCCTGTTGGTTTGGACAGAATTAGACACAGTCAAACGGAGCTTTGATGATGTTTAAAACATTGGCTGGAGATCCAAGCGAATCTCTCGCTGTCTTTCCTGCCATCGTTCTTTTTTTTTTTTTTTTTTTTTCCAGAATCGGAATCGTCCCCGATTTCTTTCTCTCTGCCTTTTTAACCCAAGGGTTTTCTTCTCACAACCCATACGTTTCTGTTCATGACAACGACAATACAGCAGAACTGTGGGAGATGCTCAGCCTCTCGATAAGCTTGCCTTAAAGTGATCACCTGTATACAGTAGGGGGTTTCCTGGGCGAATCATTCTCTGTTTATACCAAACGCCCTAAATCATGATAGTAAGTCCCTGTAATAAAAGTGTCAGCTCACACCCTTTGTTTATTGTGTTTTCTTAGGTGAATAAAGCCTCACTCTCCCACTAAACAAACTAAAAGTGTTTTTTAGTGTATATTAGGAAGCACAAAGGGATTTAAAGGGAATTTATTTGACATTTTAAATTAATTAATTAATTTATATATTTTTTACATTCTTATTTTATTATATTATATTATATTATATTATATTTTATTTTTTTTTATTTTTTTTTTTAGCACATTAGGTGGTTGCGTGAGTTTTTCAGGTGCTTGCTAGGTGGTTGCTAACTTGCCCCAGCCATAAAAGGTAACTTTTAAGTCAATGTGATTTTTATTCACTTAAATCACTTTGGAACTAACTCTTTTCAAGAAGCCGCATGATTTGATGCATAATTCATGTTTGATGCGCAAACAGTACAGATCAGGTTACATGTTAAATTTTAAAGTTAGCAGTTTGCTTAAATCCACCACCAAATTCCAGTGTTTATACATGACTCCAGAGGTTTTGGAGGGAAAGTTGGCCAATGAGATTTGCCCGGATGCTTGTGTTGCCGTGGGCGCCCCTGAGAGGCCTGTGCTTTTGGCTGGGCATGCCATTGTCATGACAATAAAGCTTGCCAAAATTACAATTTGAAAGGCGATTGTGATTAGGAGAGAAAAGGAGCGGCTACGGAAGAGTGTTGGGATTTACCCGGAGTTGAAAATGGGAAGGGTGAGAAAATAAGGAAGGAGGGGAACGTGAAAATAGAACAGGGCGAACGCGCAGCTTGCGTGGAGTCAACTTGTGTGGGGGGCGGCTGGGTTGTCTGCTGAACCCCTGTGATCTAATTATCAGTGTTTGCTAAGGTAAGCGTCACTATTACTGTTTAAACAAACCCCTAACTACTAATCTTTGGAGTGTGACTCATCCCACACCTTTTGTCCTTTAGAGATGTGCTTATTGAGGGCAGGTGTGCTAATACATTTTGCTATTAGACCAGTAAGGAGGACCTGAGGACTATCTAGGGTCCAGAATGTCAGCAAGAATTTAAGGTGAATCTGGCCACGAAGCACCCACTTCACCCAAATATGTGACCCTGGACCAAAAAAACAGTCATAAAGGTAATTTTTTTTAAAATTCAGATATATGCATCATCTGAATAAATAAGCTTTCCATTGATGTATGGTTTGTTAGTATAGGACAATATTTGGCAGAGATGCAACTCTTTGAAAATCTGGAATCTGAGGTTGCAAAAAAATAGAAATATTGAGAAAATCGCCTTTAAAGTTGTCCAAATTAAGTTCTTAGCAATGCATATTACTAATTAAAAAGTAAGTTTGGATTTATTTATGGTAGGAAATTTACAAAATATCTTTACTTTACTTACATGATCTTTACTTAAAATCGTAATGATTTTTAGCATAAAAGAAAAATTTATAATTTTGACCCATATGATGTATTGTTGGCTATTGCTACAAATATACCTGTGCTACAACTGGTGTTGTGGTCCAGGGTAACTTATCATGATGACAACTTTTACATGTGCGAAAACTGTTCTGATGTAGGTTTTTTGTAAAATTAAAGTACTTCGTATGATTTTAAGTAATGTTTTACTTTTTCATTAAATATTAATAATTATTTAGCCCATAAGATTAATGGAAGAAAATTAGATTTTTTTGATGTTTTAATTTAATTGTAAGACTTAAGCATTGTTATTAAATTATATTTGGCATCAACAATGACATTTGCATGGGAAAAACCCATGTTTTAGAAATATGCAAAAATGCATTTTTAAAATAGAATTACTTTGTGTGATTTAAAATAATATTTTTCTTATCATTCATTTCTTATCATTTTTTAAAAATGAAGGACTTTGTGTGATTTAAAGTAATATATTGAATTTTTATTTAATAAAATTAATAATTGTGGCCATAAGATTAGGGAAAAAGGCAAAAATTGTTATTTTTAAATGGAATACTTTTATGTGATATTTTTTAAGTAATGTTAAGGTTTACATGCAATAAATTATTTTAGCTGTAAGAATAATGGAAAAAGATTTGTGATGTTTTAATTAGATTTTAAGATTATGCGTTTTTATTAAATTACATTTGACATGAACAACGACTTGAAAAAATGCAAAAAAAAAAAAAAAAACAATAAATAAATAAAGATGATTAGATTTTAATTTAATTAATATTTATAGTTTTTATTAAGATGTATTTGGCATCACCAAATATACTTGGGGGTTTGCAGCTCTCTGGTTGGGAAATTCTAGACAAGTGGAAATAGGGTGTATATGTCTCTTATCAGAGAGCCATTTCATCATTGTCTCGTCTCAGACGCATCTCATCCGACTGACCCCGAGCACTCAGTGAAGCGCACAGCGGTCTCGATTCCATGTCGCCAAGCAGGCGGAGGCAGAAGGATGATAGTGTGAGAATTGGACAGACTGGATCCTGTCACAGTTTGGTCGAGAGCCTAATTATCTGTTCTAGCGGAGGCGCAAATGAGACTTGGTGGAGCGGACGGGAAGTGCGAGACAGTCCGTATCCGTCACTCCTGACGGGACGTTTGATAATAACCGCCGCTCACAGCGCTCTTTTCAATAGCCTTCCCATCAAAACACAAGAGAACAGATACAGTCACACCTTGAGAAATGGAGCTGGAGGGTTTTTTCCCTGCATGTGTTTCAAATATTATTCCATGAGGAAAAGACTGCGTTTATTGTGGTAGAGTAGGATGTTGCGCTGACCTTTCCCAAGAAGAAGAATCTGGAATTTGCAGGATGTCAACAGGTTGTGGATTTGTGGAGGGTCGGTGTCTTAAGGACGGCAGGGGGCCGGTTGGCAGGGTGAGAGGTGAAAGGTCAAAGAGCAAATCAGAGGAGCAGGAGGTGGTGTTGATGGTAAAGAACAGATGTACTGGACCTGAAGATTAAAGAGAATCAAAAAAGCATGTCAAATGTTTAAAGAGGTTGAGCTTGCATCAAGTTCCCCACTGCCAAAACGGACACAATTTATCGTAGTGGCGTGAGAAAAGCTTTCTTAACCTTTGAATTACAAAGCTGTCAACAAAGTCATTTGATCAGCTAAAACTGATTGAATGGCTGGTTTGTCTGGTAGCAACATCCTAATTTGCAGTAAATTGTACTGATTCAAAATTAATTAAAAGTTAACATTTCAAATAAAATGAGCTTGAATGCACTGGAAGTTACTCTAAATAAAACTGTCAATGTATAAACCATAAAAATTTGGATTATTTAATTGGAGAGCTCTTCTGTCTTTTTTCTGCATTTTTTTTGCATGGCTCTTTCTGCTTTCAGCATGCACTGCTTACTTCAACTCCCCTCAGCGTTTTATCTGTTCGCTATTTATACACTAAAAGTTCAGTGAGACTCGCTTTATCCACTGGTCATGCTATATCCTAAGTGTGTATGTAAAAAAAAAAAAAAAAAAAAAAAAAAAAAGGCTGATCCACATGTGTTGGCTTTCTAACAGGACTTGAGTGGGAGCAGGCCTCGTTTTTTTTTTTTTTTTTTTTTTTCAGTTTGTCTTTAATCGTACAATAGAGGGAAATACGCAACCAATTACAGTTAAATAACAGTTGGACAAACAGAGGCCTCCGGAAGAGCAAGGCAATGAATACCGGTCCCATCAATCAACGGCAGAGTTCGTTGTAAGGCCGCACCGTCGCGAAAGGCATAAAGGAAAAGGTAATTGTTTCCGGAGTAGCGCAAAAAGGAACAATACGGGAACTAAACGTGTGTAGGGCAACGTGCCTGGGGAGAGAGTTTAGCCCTTCAAGCACACTCCAAACCCCTTGAGGATGAAGCGCAAGTCATATGACTTTCCCTTCCTGTGGTGTGTAGTTCAATCCGCCGTACACGGTCACAATAGGACAAGAATGTGCAGGAAGATAGGTGTGTTACTACGAGAAAGGTTGGGAGTGTCTCTGCGCCTCTGATTATTTCTGACAAGTCTGACCATGTTTTTCCATACCTCTCGCTTTGAAAGTTTATGTCTTTTTGTATGCTTCGATAGCTGTTTAGTCTGTCTTAATTCATAGTTTCCGCTTAAATGCAATGGGTTATTGTTAGTACTGTGGAATATACAGTGTCAGAAGTTTAGTAGTGGTCCTTAAGCACGCATTTGCATTCAGTATTTGTTCTGAAGTGGATCATGGTGTACTGGCCAAATTACTGAACAATTAGTCCTTGGTTTTCATTGAACGTGTTTGTGGTTTGGGCTGCCTTTCTGTGGTCTGGGTTTAATCAGCCAGCTATGTTAATTGTCCAGAAATTTAATATCTCTGCTGGTGTTGCTCAAACTGTATCATACAGATTGTACAGTTACCATCTGTATTAGCAAGTGTTGATGGCTTTTCTTTTTTTTTGAAGGTTGTTTCAACCTCATTTGAGTCATTGTGTATCAGCATCAAGGCACTGGTTACTATGCAGTGCAGCGTTAGTCCCTTTGTTTATCATTTTACCTATAAGATTAAGTGAATTAAATGGATAGAATAGCTTTACTGAATTCCTTTCTCTCTGCTTCTCATTTTGGCCTGATTGGAGCGTTTGATTTCTGTTCATCTTGGCTTTGCTTTCTGTGCAATCTCAGGTGAATTGAAATGGATATAGTTGATATGTTTAGCTTAAATGCTTGATCACATATTGCTACACACACACACACACACACACACACACACACACATTAAAATAAAAAAAAAAAATATATATATATTAAAAAATAAATTAAATTGTACATTTATAATTTACATTTATAATTTTGATATATAATTTTAATTTAATAAATTAAATAATATATTTACTCAGGATCTAAAAAAATAAATTCATAGAATATATATATATATATATATATATATATATATAATTATATTTCATTCTGTATTAAATATAATTCATTCTATCTAATATATTATGTATATTTGAATATATTAAAATGATATATATATAAAAAATGTGATTGCTTTTTTTTTAATTATATATATAATATATTATGTGTATTTGAATATATTAAAATTATTTACAGTATATGTGTGTGTGTATATGTATGTATATATATATATATATATATACACAGATACTGCTTACACTTTATTTATTTTCACTTATTTACCCAACAAATGTAAAAATAAAAAAAAAATGTATACATGAATATATTTAAAATTATATATATATATAATAAGTTCATCAATATGTATACAGTGTTTTCAGTGTGTTTTTAATTAAAATAAGTATATACTATATATAAAGCATGATTTTGTAGAGTACTATGCAAAATTAACTAAACATTTATACTGACACTGTATTGAAAGAGTTAGTTTTGGGCATTTTAGCATTTTACACTGGATTTCTTTTTTTTTTTGAATGCTCGTACCACCTTATTTCAATCCGAAATCAAGCCTTTGATTTTCGTGTTTTAGGTGCCTCACAATGAGCATTCCTTATGAGCATTTGGTGAGCCAGTATAGTTATTGTAGAGCATAATTAAAGATAATGGAATAAACCGGCAATAACGGGCTTAATTCTAATGCGTGAGGTCGAGGTTGAAATGACAGGGAAAAGAAAACCGAAGGCTCTGTTTATGAAATGAACAAATATTAAGCTCCATTTCTCGACTGGCACCTCTTTCATGTCAGCGCACTGCTAACGCCACACTTTTTTCCCACTGGTACAGCTGCATGCTTCCAGAAACGCTCTGTATACACAATTCACAGCTAATGTGACGTTCTGAGGTGTCTGTATTTGGGATTTTTTTTACTTTTGGGTGAACTATTCATTTAATTAAAGCTTCTTCTGCACACTAGACACTTTAGGGATGTTATTTTGGTGTAGTGTTCTTCGTCTTACACTCTTTCTCTTTCTCTGTGCACCCTGTCACCCCTTTCCTCCTGCCCTCCTCTCTTTTCCCCTCCGCTCTGCAGAGCCTCCAACCAAAAACCAAAACTCTAAGCCCACCCTGTGCTCGGTGCACCCGGGTGAACTGCTCAAGCTCAACTGCCCGCTGCCCGAGGCGGCCGCCATCGTCTGGACCAAAGACGGCTCCTCGCTGGGCCCCGACAACCGCACGCTCATAGATCAGAAGTGGCTACAGATCCGCGACGCCACCCCTAAGGACTCGGGCCTGTACGCGTGCAGTGCCGCGGGCTCGCGGGCCGGCGACACGCTTTGCTTCATCGTAAACGTTACAGGTGAGACGCTTGTCTACCACAGGTGGCACCATCTGCTGAATGAGACTGTGATATTCGTAGATGAGTCTTCGCACGCCGCATCTACCTGAAATTGATTGGTTCTGTATGTCTGTTGAATGAAGTGGAAAAGGTAGTCTTTAAAATGGCTTTGCATGCAGCATTCGGATTTACGTCCTGAGTTTGAGATTTGTTTGTACTGTTTTTACAACATTTGTTGGCTCTGTAAATTGAGTATTAAGACCCTATAAGTTGAAATGTCTGATGTTAGCTTATGTCTTGTACTTTTTGTCATTGTGTTAAACAGACATTTTGACTGTCTGATATAACACGTTACAAAAAAATATTTTTCTAAAATAAATTTTTCTGGGCTATTGGACACAAACTTACCTCACAGTAACATTAATGACACATTACAATTATTTCTGCTATATATTTATAAATATATATTTATTTATTTGCAAAATGCGCACACACACAAATACAATTTTATATATTTATATATATTATATATTATTATTATATTATTATATATTTATATTAATTTATGAATATATTAAATATTTGACCCTGGACCACAAAACCAGTCCTAAGTAGCACGGGTTTATTTGTAGCAGTAGCCAAAAATGTACTGTAAAATTATTGATTTTTCTTTAGCCAAAAAATACATTGTACGGGGCAAAATTATTGATTTTTCTTTTATGCCAAAAATCATTAGAATATTAAAGTAAAGATCATGTTCCATTAAGATATTTTGTAAATTTCCTACCGTAAATATATAAAAATGTAATTTTTGATTAGTAATATGCATTGCTAAGAACTTCATTTGCACAACTTTAAAGACGATTTTCCCAATATTTTGATTTTTTTTGCACTCTCAGATTCCAAATTTTCAAATAGTTGTATCTCGGTCAAATATTGTCCTGTACTAACCAACCATACATCAATGGAAAGCTTATTTATTCAGATGATGTATAAATAAAAAATATGACTGGTGTTGTGGTCTTGGGTCATATATATTAATATATAAATATTATGTAAGTATTTTATTTAGTCGTCAGTTTAATTAAATTTAACACAGTAATTATGAACGAAAGGTTCTTCATCTCCTTTGTTTATTTTCTTTGAATTTGCATGGACGTAAACGATTATTCATAACAAATAAATGGCAAAGTATGGTATCAGTGCTAAAACATGTTCACATTGAACTTGAAATAAAAAGACTCCAAAAAGTAAAACTAATAATATTAAAAAATGTACTCTTAAATGATACTGTAAATTCTGATTGGATGAGTCGAGTTCAACGCTTTTATTACTATATTAATGCATCAAAAAGAGTTGATTAGTGATAGTTGGCATAGATGTGAGGGTGAAACAAAGCACGGTTACAGTATTCCCGGTACTCTCTGCAGATGCCATCTCATCCGGTGACGATGAGGACGACACGGAGCGATCGGACGATGTCGGTGTGGACGGCGAGCAAATGCGTGAGTATCGGGACCGGGGGCCGAACACCAGTTGTCACAGAGAACCATGTGAAGTGCACTTTTATTTCTAAAGTCGAATTTTTCTGAGAAAATAAACATCTGCTAGCTGTAGATGTATCACTTTTTTGCATTTTTTAGTAGTGAAACCACACTCTGGTGACAGGACAAGCTTGCAGCGGAGTCTGATGTTAACTATGTCACCATGCAATTCCAACACAGACACATTCCCAGAATTCCAGGCCTTCTCTTTCCTTATTCCTTTCTGCTCTTTATTTCTCAGGTCCATTAGAGGCCTGTCTGTAATTTACATGCTTAGAGATGTTTTTTGAATTGAAAATGGCATAGAAAGACCTGAGGTGAAATATTAAAGAAAAAAGAGAACATTCCGAAGACGTTAAAAACCTTGTGTTGCAAGGATGACGTGTTTTTGTTGGCAAACCCGGAAGTTAACTGGCTTTCTCAACAAGGATTTTTCTTTCCATTGGCTTTTGGAATATTGCAGAAAAAGTTCTGTGACCATCAAAAGATTTTGATTCTTACATGTTTTGCACATCAAGATAGTCTTAAAGCTTAATAATGCATTCAGGAGAATTAAAAAGCTAACGGTACTCTATAAACGAGCTACGAACTTCAACATCAACAACAAAATCTACTAGCTGGAACAGTTTGCAAGAGTGTGTTTGTAGACATGATGATATTTAATGCATCCAACAACCTCTGTAGTCCCATTTAGCCACTTGTTCACCTTTTCAAGATGCATAAAAAGTATTAATGATGCATTTTATGTCGCTAGAATAAAACACAACAGTATAACCGCAGATCATATTTCACGCCAAAAACCCATTGATTGGGGAAGATGGCATTGAACGGTTGCAAACAGCTTGATTGACAGGTGATCTGACCAATCATAATGCCGAATCTGCCATTCTGTCCAACAAATCAGACAGGAGAGTGGATTAACTTCGGTGGATTTAAACTTGAAAAACTGTGTGTATTGACGTCTTTCCACAGTTGAAATATAAAATACCTTATGATGTTCATTCATGATGATATTTTAAAGCTGAGACCTTGTTTCATACCAGAGGTAACCTGTCTTGTCTGTCGGCGTGTTGTCAGTTTCCTCTTTGCTCTACAATGTATTTTTTTTACTGCGTGAGAACGTAATGTTTAGTGTGAGACCGGCACTGTTTGTCAGACATAGCAACAGTAATTAAAGAGGGCGGGTTTTTGCGAAGGGTCAATTGACTTGTCACAAAGAGCTTGATTGACAGGCGATCTGACTAATCATAATGTGGAATCTGCCATTCTATCCGACAAACAAATCAGACAGGAAAGTGGGTTAACCTTGGTGGACTTAAACTTGAAAAATTGCGTGTATTGACATCTTTCCACAGTTGAAATAAAATACATTATGATGTTCATTCATGATGACATTTTAAAGCTGAGACCTTGTCTCATACCAGAAGTAACCTGCTCTGTCTTGTCTGTCGGTGTGTTGTCAGTTTCCTCTTTGCTCCGCAATGTATTTTTTTTTTACTGCGTGAGAACGTAATGTTTAGTGTGAGAGCGGCACTGTTTGTCAGACATAGCAACAGTAATAAAGGAGAGCGGGTTTTTGTGATGGGTCAATTGACCCTTCACAAACAGCTTGATTGACAGGCGATCTGACCAATCATAACGCCAAATCCACCATTCTGTCCGACAAAAAAATCAGACAGTAGAGTGGATAAACTTTGGTGGACTTAAACTTGAAAAATTGTTTTGATATCTTTTTCGTGCTGTAAGTAAAGAAGAAAAGATGATCGGTTCACGACGATCGATCCAATAAGGTAATAAAGTGATCTGTCACAACACAAAGAGCCACAAAACGGTATTTATTATTTGAATTTGATCAAAAATGACAATGAAGTAACGCGTGTTGTCAGTTTCCTCTTTGCTCCACGATGTATTTTTCACTGCGTGAGAACATGATTTTTAGTGTAAGAGCAGCATTGTATGCTTGACATAGCAACTAAGGAGGGTGGGTCAATTGTAAGTTCAAAAATGCCAACTTATTTCCAGTTTCTGTGTTTTTTTTTTGGTCATGGTTAACTCTAATCGCTTCAAATTTTTGAGAACTTTATGTGAAAGAGAAGCCGTGACAGGTGAGGAAAGGATATTGACTGCATTCCCACTGTTGAAACGATCGCCGTACCCAAGAGAATCTGTTTTGAGTTGTGCAAAACTAAATATTAAAAAGGGTTGTTGGAAAGAGGGGTGGAGCGAGGTCCTGCAGCTAATGGGCTCTGGTTTGGATCTGCACCAACACTTTTCTGTGTATGCTTTGGAGGTCTGGCCTTTGGCCGCGTACGAGTGAAGCTGAGGCGGGTGTGGGGGGAATTGGGGTTGGGATGGAGGGGTGTTTAGCATTGTGCTTGGGGCGGTTTCGGGCTCAGTGGGTTGGATTTCTGCCCAGCTGAACCACTCAGAACTCTTTGATATTTCTGTGCAAAGGGGCCTCAACAACAGCAGTCTCAAAAACACCATTTCTTCCCCGTCTCACGAGAAAGTTTCCTTTATTTGCGAGATGTTTTGCCTGCTTATGAGGTGTGCTGGAGTAGACAACACTGGGATTGTTTAAAGTCTAAAGGTCTGGTTTGCATGTTTTTTCTTTCTGTGCATAATTTGATGGAATTGCCTGCTGGGATGTTTCAGCGTTTCTGTTTACTGACCGATTTTTGCAGATACCGCTGGTATTTGTTGATAGTCATGGAGCTTTTGGAGAAAAATGTCAATAAAGGTTCATTGGTCAGTCCATCTTTCACTGGAGGTCACCTGTCTTGAGGTTTCCCAGGACATCCGACCCTGTTGCCCTAACGTCTGAGGGTCGTTCCCATCTTCGTTTTCTCAATGAAAACCTGAACCGTTAATAAAGTTAAAAGGAGTCGGGCTTGCAGACATGTAGTCTGCTGTCCGCCAGGGCGCCGAGGTCAAAGACAACGACCGTTACAAAAGAATTCCCACGAGAGGAGATGAAAAAGTTGGGTGGTGAGGAAAGAAAACAGACGGACAGATAGACGTGGAAGAAAAACCAATTAGCATGCCTTCACGCTGAAGGGAAGATGTCTGTTTACACGTCTCATATCAAGTCGCTTGCAACCTTCCGGTTAGCATGTCTGTCGAACAAAAGAAATTGGATGTGATGGTCCAGTTCCTTCTTGGCAAGCCGCTGCGCTTTTGGGCCGACTTGTTTTGTCCTCCTTTTCTCTCGTGTGTTTTCAGAGCAAACGGGAATATGTTTTTATTTAAGCCGCTCACTGTGAGTTGCAGGGTTCCATTAAGCAGATGGGCGGTGCAGTCATGCAGTGCTGCGAGTGTGAATAACTGTTTCGATTTGCATCCGAGGTCATGCCTTCCTGTTTCCCCTTGCTGAGTTTCAGACGGGCTCCTGCTTTCTCTCTTTTGGCAATGGTGCATTTCTGCTGGGATATTGGGGTTGAATCAAAACTGACCTCAGATTGATTTGCCATTCATTGCATCGCTCATGTATCATTGCATCAGTGTAATTTTGGCATTATTTATGTGCTATACTTTTATTTTATTTTATTTTATTTTATTTTATTTTATTTTATTTTATTTTATTTTATTTTATTTTATTTTATTTTATTTTATTTTATTTTATTTTATTTTATTTTATTTTATTTTATTTTATTTTATTTTATTTTATTTTATTTTATTTTATTTTATTTTATTTTATTCAACAATGCAATTCACTGCACAGGCACATAAGCCCAAAATGAACTTATCATAGTGCAATAATTGTAATTTTAATTTAGCAGTTGCGTAAGGTCATATTGCAGTTTTGCTTTTGAATTAATTTGTTGTATGACCCTAATGCCGATCTTCTGAACTCAGAGAGCTAAAAACATGTTGAGCGTACTGTACTGATTCATCTTCAGCGTACTGTACAATCCAAAAGCTACTGTTTCTGGCTTTGATCCTAAGTTTTTCCATAAACATAGATATAGAAAACAGACTGTAGATGTCAGGGACTGATCTATGAACTGCTGAAAGCAGATAACAGAGGAGGCGTAGATAAAAAAAAATCTCCAGTTTGCATGGAGGTTTTTATGTGATGCATATCAAAGCTGCATGTAATCTTAAAGGCTTTGACACATCAAAGAAATATATGTAGTGCACTGCAAGTGTGTGGTTCTTGTTGATGTTTGGATGATGGAAATGGCTGTAATTGCGTCTTCTTTCCTGCAGTGGCGCCATATTGGACTTCGCCGGAGAAGATGGAGAAAAAGCTGCACGCCGTCCCCGCGGCCAACACTGTGAAGTTTCGGTGTGCGGCGGCGGGAAATCCCAAACCTGAAATGCGCTGGTTGAAAAACGGAAAACCCTTCAAACAGGAGGATCGCATGGGTGGTTACAAGGTAAGAGATCTTCACAAATGCTTTATGAGAAATAGAATTCATCATGGTAAAATTAATAATGGTTAGGTAAATTTAGTAAGCTAAATGGGTAGATTTAAGTATTTTTTTGCACATGCAGATTTACATGAGTCAGAATTGTTGGCGTGAAACAGCTGGTGATGCACTGACTCTTGGTTAAAGTGTAATAGATGTGCAGGGCAATTGGTCGATGTACCCCGATCAGTGTCTGTTTGCACTTCCTTCTCTGAAAACACAGCTGATCCGCACAGAAGGTCACTAATGATTGAGCTGCTCACGCTCGATTGGTCTGAAGACTCAGATATGAGTCTGTGCCTGACTACAGGACTGTGAACGGGTTCATTCAATAATCCAGACTTAAATGACCATTTAAAGTAATTACAGACAGAATTATTTTATTGTATTTTATTTTATTTTACTTTATTTTATTTTATAACCAATGTTATTTTAGTATCAGAGCGGTACTTCTATAGTTTTTGTTAATGTTTTGAATTAGTTGAATAAAACTATTTTATTATTATTATTATTTATTTATTTTTTTTTTAAGAATTTCTGCTTTAATTCATTTTATGTAAAGTTTTCGTATATTTGTTGTGTTTTTGTTATCTTATTAGTGTTAGCTTTTTTTTTATTAGTCTTAGCTTTTATTTTTTTAATAATTTTATTTCAGTTATAGTTATTTTAGTACATTATCAAATTATCAAAGTTGCCTTGAAAACTAGTTAAAAATGTACATTTTATTTTGTTTTATTTTATTTATTTTTTTGAAGAACCTTATTTGGGAAATTACTTGTTTATAGATTTAAGGAAGCACATTTTCCACTGTTTTACACACACACAAAAAAAAAGAAAAAAAAAAACATTGATTATCTTGGTCATGCATGATCAGATGAAACATAAATAAAACTAATGACAACTAACAACTAACAAACACATTTGGTTTATTAATGATAACATTTGATTAATAATCAAGTATGTTTGTGTTAATGATTTATTGTAATTTTAAAAGTAAATACTTTATAATAACAATAATAACTTAAAATATTTGTTTTTTTTTAACATAAAAAATTCAATGTGTCAGAAACTAGTGTTATTTTTTAGATTTAGATTTTATTTTTTATAGTTTCTGCTTTGTTTGTATTTTGTTTGCATTTTAGTTACATTTTTAGTTATTTTGTTGTGTTTTGTCATTTTATTAATCATAGCTTTTACATTTTTTCTATGTAGTTTTAATTATTTTAATTCAATTTTAGTTAAGTACATCAAGATAAACAAATTGAAAATTATGAAAGCTGCCTTAAAAATAGTTGGAAAAAATAAGTTTATTTTCTTTATTATTTTTTGTGTTTTATTAATTAATTTATTTATTTTTACATTTTATTTCAATTAACATGTATTTTATGTTTTACATTTGAATAAAAATGTATTTTTATGATTTTAGTCTTAGATACCTATAATAACCCTGATTATAATTGCATTTTGCCATATACAAAGCAAATCTTCATGAAAAAAGTCTCCACCTTCTGCCTAGATGAAAGCTTTTAGTCAAAATAAAATGTAAAATGTTTTATGAAATAAATGAGATTATGGATAATGCGCAACAACTGAAGTGCCTTAGGTGGATGAACCCTGATTTTGTCGTCATTTGAAGGGTCTCAGTAGGCCGAGGCTTGTGTAGCGAAAGTCTCCATGGAAGAGACGCTGGATTTTGTGGCCTGCAGTCACGAGAGCTGCATTCCTGGGGTGGGGGCGGGAGCTCGCTCGTCTGTCCGCATGGCGATATTACTTTTCCCATGGTGCTCTTGCTCGAAAAACCCTCGTCTTCTGAGCCAATTTCTCTCTCGCTTGTTTGTTCTGTCTGTGCCGCTGTCAGATTTGCCCTTCGTTTTGCAAGACGTCACACACAGGTGTGAAATTGAGGATAATAGATGGTAAACCTGGAGTTTTGTTTGAGACAAATTCGAGAAAACAAACCAAAACAACACCTGTGTTTGGTTATGTAATCAAATACGATTCACAGACTGGGAACGCTGCATAAACAAGTGACTGACCTAATCTGAATGTGTTCTGTTCTACTAAGTTTGCTTTTTATTTGTCCCGTTCAGCTCCGACTCCAGCACTGGACTCTAATCATGGAGAGCGTCGTTCCCTCCGATAAAGGAAACTACACTTGCGTGGTGGAGAACGCCTATGGATCCATCAATCACACCTACACGCTGGATGTAGTAGGTGAGTCCTGTTTACATGTGTTTAGATACTTGTTTAGAATTTAAAGACTGGTAAACAGGGCATAGAAGACTGCTGTGGGTACCTCTGAGCAGACAGCAGAGCAAATGAGTGAGTGTGCATTAAAAAGAGAAGAAGAAGCAGGGATCGTCCACTCAAAAATGAAAATAGTCATCATTTACATAGTGATAGATCCATACTGCTGCTCAAAAGTTTGGGATCAGTAAGACTCTCTTATGCTCATCAAGGCTGCATTTATTTGTTGAAAAATGCAGAAAAAAACAGTAATATTGCAAAATGTTATTACAATATAAAATAATGTTTTTTATGTTAATATACTTTAAAAATATTATTTATTCCTGTGATGCACAGCTGAATTTTCTTCAGCTGTTACTCCAGTTTTAGGTGTCACATGATCCTTCAGAAGTCATTCTAAGTCGCTGATTTATTATTAGAATGATCAATTTTGGAATCACTTGTGCTGCTAAATATTTTTTTGGAACCTGTGATTCTTTTTTTCAGGATTCTTTAAATAACAAGTTAAAACAGCATTTATTCGAAATATAAATCTTTTTTAACAATGTAAATCTAAACTCACTTTTTATTAATTTAGTGCATCCTTGCTGATTAAAAGTTTTTTTTTTTTTTTTTTTTTCAAAAAAAGAAAGAATATAAATGTACTGACCCCAAATGTTTAAACAGTAGTGTATTGTGTTAGAAAACCTTTCTATTTTAAATAAATGCTGTTCTTTTTAACCATTTACTGATCAAAGAATCCTGAAAAAATATCACAGGTTACAAAAAAATATTTAGCAGCACAACTGTTTCCAACATTGATAATTCTAATAATAAATTAGAGTGATTTCTGAAGATTCATGTGACACTTGAAACTGTAACAGCTGATGAAAATTCAGCTTTACATCACAGTAATAAATTATATTTTAAAGTATATTAAAATAAAAACCATTATTTTATATTGTAATAACATTTTGCAATATTACTGTTTTTTTTTCTGTATTTTTGATTAAATAAATGCAGCCTTGATGAGCATAAGAAACTTCAAAAAAACATTAGAAGTCTTACTGATCCCAAACTTTTGAGCAGCAATGTATATATCAGGCCGATAAGAATATGGACATCAGCCAACAACCGTACCTGATTTGCAGACTGATTTAAGTGTAAATATGCAATTTCTGGGGATATATTGATATGAATAATATTAGGAAAAATTATTACAATTTAAAATAACTCTTTTCTTTTTGAATATGCTTTGAAATGTTGTTTATTCCTGTGACGCAAAGCTGAATTTTCAGCATCATTACTGCAGCGTCACATGATCCTTCAGAAATCATTCTAGTATGCTGATTTGTTGCTCAAGAAATATTATTGCATAATATATTTAATGCTAAATTAAGTGATATTAATTTCTTTAAAAATATTAAACTTTTAATGCTAAATTAAGTGATATTAATTTCTTTAAAAATATTTAACTATTTACCACTAAATATTCTCTCCAAGTGACATGCGAGCTATATTTCAAGTCTTTTAAAGCCATACATGGTGTTCTCGTATGCATTATGCACACATCTAGACTATCACACAGCTTTAAAAGACTTGGAAGTCTTAATTTTCATTTTTTCGGGTGAACTGTCCCTTTAATTCACAGCTGTCCGCACTAGTTTACTGTTTGGGTAGACCTGCCCCATCTAAACCTCAGAACCAAGCTGTATTTTTGCATGCACACACCCATGAACATGCACATTCGCCAGGCTCACACACACACACATATACATGCTCCCTATTTAGGGCCCCTGTTCTGGGTTAAGTAAAAGCAGTCTTTCAGAAGGTCTCTGTTTTTCTTTTCTGTTTTATTGCATGGCCGTAAAGCCCTTTTGTGTCTGGCTCAGTCTAATACTCTCATCACAGAGCAAGAAGGAGAGAAAAGAGGCAGAGGAAAGGATAATGCTGTTGTTTTTCACTTTAACGTCAGACTAGCTTACCTGGGAACTCTATGAAAATGACAAGATGAGAGAGAAAACGTTTTTCCTGTGCCGGAATGGGAGTCTCGCTGACCCTTCGAACAGGTCAATGAAAGTTGCGCTGGCCTGCATTTCAAAGCTGGACAAAGTACAAAGCGCTGACACTTAAAAGAGCCAAAAAGACTCTAATTATCGCTGTTTATTGTGGATGTCGGCCAGATTCCAGAAACTTCTACTGTAGATCATTTCCAACAATAGCCTTTTCTACCAATTTGTGCACACATTATTACATATTTTTTACAGTTTAGGACGTCCACTTTCACTCACGGCCTGTCGGCATTTGAGTTTTAAGTCATAGTAACAGTATGTATAATAATATAGTTGTTTTTGCTAAAAATTTCAATTAAGTTAATAAGTTCTTCCTCATCTTGACTTGTTTGGAACGCATATTTTTGCATTACTTCATACTTTTCATCAATCTTGTTTATGTGTAGCAATTCTCTGCACTGATAGCCTTGTAAACACATCTTCTGCATTATAAGCCGTACAGCAAAAGCTCAAACCACCCAGACCTAGTTGGCAGAGTAAGTTAGTTCATCTCCACCCTGATTTCTCTCTCAACCAATCCCATGCCACAACCCAAGCAGCCCCTCCCTGACTGTTTTTGGTCCACGTATGCTAAGTCAGCAGGTTATCAAGAGTTCAGCATTCTCGCTTCGGGATGCCAGATCAGCCTGTAAATGCCTGGCTAATGATGTAAGTGATCGATTGTGATTTGGTGGAGAATGCGGGAGAGCGACTGGCACTTGGCTTAACTTGGCTGACTCAGTGGGTTTTTTTAGAGAAGGATCTGACCTTCAACCTGGGTTTTTTTGGAAAGTAGGTTGGAAAGTTGTTTGGTAAGGGTAGTGGCTAGCAAGCTTGAGCAAGCAATATTAGGTGATAACGTGACACAATTAAGGTTGGGTATCTTTTGTATTTAGTGGTTCTGATTCTGCTTAGAGATTGTGATTCTTCACAATTCCCAGTTTCCATTTGAAATAAAGTATAAAAAGTCAACATTTAGACATTTAGTTATCAAACATATTTATTCTGTGTCTCTTTTTTGGAAAAAAACATTCTGTTGCAGCTGAATACCATGAACAAATCAGCCTAAAGGCCACTTTTGCCTATTGTTTTACCAAAAATGTGACCCTGAACCACAAAACCAGTCTTAAGTAGCATGGGTATATTTGTAGTAATAGCCAAAAATACAATGTATGGGTAAAATGATTTTTTTTATGCCAAAAATCATTAGGATATTAAGTAAAGATCATGTTCCATGAAGATATTTTGTAAATTTCCTACCGTAAATGTGTCAAAACTTTATTTTTTTAATTAGTAATATGCATGCATTTCAAATAGTTGTCCTATACTACTAAACCATACATCAGTGGAAAGCTTATTTATTCAGCTTTCAGATGATGTATAAATCTCAATTCAAAAAATTGACCCTTATGACTGGTTTTGTCGTCCATGGTGAGTGATTTTCTTTTTCTTTTGTTCTTTGATTAACATTAATGGCACAAACAATGGTAGGGATATTTGGTTGCTGTCACTTTATGACCTAATGGACAGATCTAGTATACTGCTACACATTGGTTTTCAGTCTTAATGCTGCTTGAGATTACTCAAGACAAAACTGACAAGAATATATTGACGTAATTCTGTGTATTCGTCGGATGCGAAAGAAATTTGAATTCAGTGTATGCACTATATGAAGCTGCTTTTTATGCTTGTGCATGCTTTGGAGAAAATCAGTGTGCAAAAGTGCAAAAATTAGTCTGTTATGCATCTTCTGTTTGAATGGTAAAAAAATCATAATGAAATGCGCACATGTGAATCGAAAAGCAGAATCGAAATCGCTTGTCTTATTAAATCCACCTGTTTTGTAAATTTGGAACCAATTTGGAACCACAACTTTAAAGGCATTTTTCTCAATATTTAGATTTTTTTTTTGCAACCTTACATTACAGATTTTCAAATAGATTTCCAATACTATCTAACCATACATCAGTGGAAAGCTTATTTATTTAGCTTTCAAATGATGTATAAATCTCAATAAAAAAAAAAAAAAGACCCTTATGATTTTGAGGTCCAGCGTCACAAATACCACAGCGGAAACAACTAGACTAACTAGATGCACTATATGAAGCTGCTTTTTATGCTTGTGCATGCTTTGGAGAAAATCAGCATGCAAAAGTGCAAAATTAAGTTTCCTTATGCATCTTCTTGTGCTTGAATGGTTAAAAATCACAATAAAATGCACACACTTGAATCGATAAGCAGAATCGAGTTCGCTTGTCTTATCAAATCCACCAATTTTGCAAATTTGGAAACAGTTCTTGATAGCCAACCCTAAACACACAGTCAATCTAAAACACTTGCTAGCATCTCCAAAGCAAGACTTTCTGCCTGGATTTGTAAGGTTTAGATCTTTGTGTGTCAGCAAAGTTTGTTTCTGTACCTTTTTGTTTCTCGTCTGTTCTTCTTCATCTGTCTGCCTTTTCTTTTCACTGCCCATCTGTTGGGCATCCTTTATCCTCTGCATCCCTTGACCCCAGCCCCTCTTTCTTTTGCTCTCTCTTTCTGCTTTGCACCATTGTTTTGAGCTTTTCTTGTGCCCCCTCTTGTGCCCCTCAGTCTTAAATCCTCTTACATCCCCCACAAACCTTCGCTGCGTGTCTGTGAAGGTTGACCTCTCCACATCTCCTGTGTGACATCATGCTTGTGTGGCTGTGTATGTCAGGGTAACCAGGAGACGTGTCAGAATTACAGGGTGAGAGTAATGCTGTGTTGCGAAGACAGTGAGGTGTGTGTTTGTAATGTGGTTTAGTCTGTTTAGTTAGTGAGTTTTTTTGTTCTTTTACTTTGGAAAACGTGATGCAGTAGTTTTAACTGCATCCAAAGCAGGGGTATTATAGTTAACAAAAACTTCAACCATTTAAAAAAAAAGCATAATAAAAAATAAATTGCAACTTGAAATAATATAAACATTACCTGAAATAAAATAAAATATTTTTTTTAAAGAATTTATTTTATTTTATTATTTAGCTGCTAAGCTAGTTTTCCTTAATGCACCAAAATACCTAAAACTAAAACTTCAGCATTTTTATCATCAGTCACAGCATTCTTATTTTGTATTATCATTTCTAAGGGGAAAAAGAAAATTAGGGTCCTGATACGCCAACGCTGCAGGAACTGCAGCTGATATATGTTGGACACTGTAGATCTGTCTTATTTTTCCCCCACTTTGCCTTTCTTCATCTGTGTTTGTTCAGTCTTTATCAGCAGAGATAACGCAACAGCCTCTATTTTGTTAACAGCAGCCTAATAGGACAGTAGGCGTGGTAATCTGAACACCGTATGTTCACATCTGTTTTCAACATAACAATAACTGAGCAGCAAATCGACCTATTAGAATGATTTCTGAAGGATCACGTGACATTAAAGACTGGAGTAATGTTGCTGAAAATTCAGCTTTGCATCACAGAAATAAATTAAATTTTAAAATATATTTAAATAGAAAACAGTTATTTTAAATTGCAATAATATTTCATAATTTTCTTGATTTTTCTGTATTTTTGATCAAATAAATGCAGCCTTGGTGAGCAAAAAACTTCATTCAAAACATTAGAAGAACTTTGACCCAAACAGTAGTGTCCTTGGTAAATATTAATATGTAACCCTGGGCCACAAAACCAGTCATAAGGGTCAGTTTGTTTAAAATTTATATTAACACATTGTCTAAAAGCTAAATAAATATGTTTTCCATTGATGTATGGTTTGTTAGGATAGGACAGTATTTGAAAATCTGTAATCTGAGGGTGCAAAAAAAGCTAAATACTGAGAAAATTGCCTTTAAAGTTGTCCAAATGAAGTTCTTGGCAATGCATATTACTAATCAAAAATTAAGTTTTGATATATTTACAGTAGGAAATTTACAAAATATCTTCATGGAACATGATCTTTACTTAATATCCTAATAATTTTTGGCATAAAAGAAAAATCGTTAATTTTGACTCATACTTATGCGCTACTTATGACTGGTTTTGTGGTCCCGGATCACATATAATAATGTTAATTCTTCTTCCTTTCTATCAGAACGCTCTCCTCACCGGCCCATTCTTCAAGCAGGCCTTCCGGCCAACGTCACTGTGCAAGTCGGGGAGGATGCTAAGTTTGTCTGTAAAGTTTACAGCGACGCTCAACCTCACATCCAATGGCTGCAGCACATTGTGAAGAACGGCAGCCGTTATGGTCCTGATGGACTCCCATACGTCCGGGTGTTAAAGGTAGGCATTGTTGGCATCTTTTTTCCATGTATTTTATCCTTGCGTTTTGGGAGCATGAATGTGTTGATGCAGCTGATTTCTTTTTACAAACAATGAGATGCCAAAACACTTCATTCCTGCAGGAGATGTATTTTATGCGATGTAATGGGTGGTGGTCCCTCGTTTTCCGCTCTCCTAAAGAGTGCAAGAGATTATAACAGGCTCCCATATGTGTGTTTTTGTCCCTCGTTGCGGCGCCCCCTAGCGTTCGGGCATAAACAGCTCGGACGTGGAAGTGCTCGTGCTCACCAACGTGACGGAAGAGGACTCTGGTGAATATACGTGCCAAGTGTCCAATTATATCGGTCAGGTCAGCCAGTCCGGTTGGCTCACTGTCCTACCAGGTAAAAAATGAGAACGAGACGTCAGTCCCATCGGCGTCCCTTTCCCCTCTGCTGGTGTTTTGGGTTGTTTTTTTGTCGTCGTGGTGATCCTGGGATTTTCGCTGAGCCGTTGTGGTGTAGTCTGGTGTTTTTCTTATTTTTTTTGGTGGATCTTTCTTGGTGCCCAATCAGCCATGGAAACAAGCCTTTGGTCTGTCCTTGCCACTGCCTTCCTGTCTGTTCTGTGTCACGTTTCCCTCCTACTTTTTCCCCTTTCATTTATCGCTTATCGAAAAGGCAGCGGCTTGTTTTCCATGTTCTTGTGTTTGCATGAACCCTTGAGGATCTGGTGGGTTCACCTGTGTTGGGTACAGAGGTTTCGGCCTTCACTTAGATCTACGTTTATGGCGATTTTTATCCTGCCCTTTCTATTTGAAGATCTTCTCTCCCGAAGTGGAACATCTACCATCTCTGTAATGCGTAGATGGGAAATACAAGATTGAACATCTCCTTTTCTCTTCTTGGTATTATGGGTCTGATTTGTTTCTTTTCTTTCTTCCATCTTCCATCTTCCTCTTCTCCTGCGTTTCCTCCTTTGTTTCTCTCAGACGGCAGGTGTGAACACTACGGACAAAGAGATCGAGGTGCTCTACCTGCCTAATGTAACTTTCGAGGATGCGGGCGAGTATACGTGCTTGGCGGGTAACTCTATTGGGATCTCCTATCACACTGCTTGGTTGACGGTACTTCCAGGTATACACTCGTCTTCTACTGCTTCGTAGCTACACTTCCTTTATGTCGAAGCCACGTTGGTTGATATCGCACCAATGGCCTTTGAGAGGGAACAAGAGGCACTTGGGACGGTGCACAGCAGTGCTTGTTTTAGTAGCATTTTACTAGATACGCTATTATAGTCGGCAATATTTCTGCAAAATATTCTGAAAAATAATGTCTGCACACTGAAATTAAAAAAATGTATTTAGAAATGTATTTATTTAATACATAAATGCTGTCAAACAATTAATTGTGATTAATCACATCCAAAGTAAAAGTTTTTGTTTACGCAGTATACGTGTGTACTGCTGTGTATATTTATTATGTACATATAAATATGAATGTATTTATTTAAGAAAAATATGTTGTCTTCATATATTAAATATATGTATATATAATATAAATTATATGAATAAATATATATATGGATATACTTTCAAAATATATACTGTGTGTATTTATACATACATAATAAATATACACAGTACACACACGTATATTATGTAAACAAAATCTTTTATTTTGCACTGTGATTAATTGCGATTAATCTAACATTAGCTCTAACATAAATATATAATTTAATTTATTTCATATTTTAAATTGGGTTTAATGTTTATATTTTCTGATTTTTTTTATTTGAGTTTGTTTTGGTCATTTTGTTGTGTTTTTGTCTTTTTTTTTAAATAAATACAGTTTAAAATTTATATAAAATACATATAATAAAAATACAATATAATATATTAAAATACATGTAATAATTGTATTGTATTTAATAATTATATATTAAAACATTTGTATTTATATAAAAAACTTATTTTAGTTAACGTTCGTTTTGTTTCAAGTGATTTTTTTTATTTATTTTTTTTAATGGTTTTAGTTAAGGATAATAACCTCGGTATTTTTTCACATTTTTCCAAAGATTGTAGGTTCTTTATTGTTTAAATTTGTTTTGTTTTAGTTGTTAAGCATCATAATGAATTTGTTCATCAAATGTAAAATTTATGAAATAATATTTTGGGCTAAAAACTGCACCCAAGTGTCTCAAGATCCCTGTAATTTCAATTTTCTCTTCCCAACTAACATCTTACTGGTTGCATGCTTGAAAAGACGTGTTTTGATGCAATGGTTTATTTAAAATGAAAATTCTGTCATTATTTACTCACCTTAAGTATGACTGACTTTCTTCTGTGGAACACCAAATCAAAAAATGTCCAGATATATTCGAGAATTTGTGAAACTGCGAATGAGAGACATGGGGGAATAAGTTCTGTAGTCTGTTCTTTGCACAAAACTATCATATGACTTGGAATATATTGCATGAGTCATATGAATTACCTTATTGCTGCTATTTTGAAGCTTGACGCCAGTCACCATATGGTTCTATTGTACAAAAATGAGCAGTGTTTCACTGATGAAAGAAAGTCAGACGGGTTTAAAATGACATGAGGGTGTTAATGATGATAAAATGTTGATTTTTGGCTGAACTATTCCTATATCTTTCAAAGTCTTTTTCCATTTCAGCTCTAATAACGGCTTTGTTCTCTAAAGAAAGTCTTAAGATTGCTTACCCTCTCACTTGCTGGACTTTCTTAGTTATTAGAGCCCTTTCATAACCTCAGTGTCTGTGCCTGTGTGTGTGTTAGAGTGTGATTTAGGAGCATTTTTCAAGTTTTAACTGAATATTAGTGCATTCAGCATAGTTTTACAAACACAAAGGATATCTGTCGTCATGCACAGGACAGCATCCTGTGCGCACGCTAACATGCATAATGCAACGGCGTGCACCTCACTGCATTTTAATAAGAGTCCATTTCCTGACAAGGAAACAGACCAAATCTTTGACCGCAAATGGCACCACTTACTGGTCTGCGGTCAGACAGATGGAAGTCAGTCTGTGTGTATGTGTGTGTGATCGTATCCATGAAGTGTGCATTTCTGAAGGACCTCAAGTGTCAGGAAGTCCTGCAATACTGTGGTCATATGTAAACCATTTTGTGAGCATGTGTATGTTCGCAGGGGCCATTGAGCATCAGGAAATACGCTACGGTGGAAAGAAGGATCACTAAGGAGATCTCTTTAATATCTCTGTTATTAAACAGAGATCAAATTGAGGCTTACGTCTCTGATTTTTTTCTTCTAAGACACCAGAAATCTTATGTGTCTTAATATGAACTCCAAATGTTGAACTGCACTTTATAGCTCTGATACTTAAATGAAACGTTTCCTGAGCTAAGGAAGAGGAACATTAAATAAAATCTCCATCTGACTGGTCAGACTGTCTTTATTAGTTATATATTGCTACAGGCTTGGAAGGAAAGTAGTTTGTAGAGCATTTAATAGTTTGAAATTGATCAATATGTCAAATGTGTGTTTTGTGTGTGTGTTCTTTAGTCACTTTCACCTTTTCCTCTCCTGTTTTGTTTTTACTGGCAGAACATTTTGCTCTGAAACCTTAATGTCCTTCATAACCATCTTAAAACTGTGCTGTGTCCAACATTAAGGTTCTGGTGCAACACTCCACTCATTTGAAGAGTGTCTTAAATCCTTCTAGGTTTGTCGCCTCACTATTTTTTTTTCTCAAAAATTTCTTGCTACTCTACAGCCGAGCCAGACGTCATAGAGCCGGAGTATCCTCCGGACTATGTGGAGATCGCCATCTACTGCATAGGTGTCTTTCTCATCGCCTGTATGGTGGTGATCGTGGTGGTTTGTCGAATGAGGACGTCGGCTAAAAAGCCTGATTTCGGGAGTCAGCCGGCAGTGCATAAGCTGACTAAACAGATCCCTCTGCGCCGCCAGGTAACAGAAAGTAGATAAAGAGTTCTAGAAAACTTATACACACCTACATACACACGCTAATATGTGACCCTGGACCACAAAACCTTCAAAGTTGTTCAAATTTGTTCAAATTAAGTTATTAGCAATGCATATTACTAATCAAAAATTACATTTTGATATATTTACGGTGGGAAATGAACAAATATCTTCATGGAACATGATCTTTACTTAATTTCCTAATGATTTTGGCATAAAGGAAAAATTGATGTTGGCTGTTGCTACAAATACACCCGTGCTACTTATGACTGGTTTTGTGGTCCAGGGTCACATATACGAATGGATTTGTCTTTGGAAGCTTCTAAGGTTTATGTTTAGTGATTCAAACCAACCTCTTAGTTCAAAGTTTTGCATTTTGGCAACTTGTCTTGGATATTTGTGCTACAGACATAAATGATTCTTTAAATCATGTGATCATAATTTTTTCTAATGTAATACTTAAATTTCTTTTTAGATATAATAAATCATGTTTCAAAATCATTTATTGTATAAACATAATTGAGACAGAAATAAATGAGAGATAATTACATTATTTAATGACTCTTTATATTTATATTTTAAATATGATTATTTATTTTATTGTATACATTTTATATATAATGATTTGTAATGATTTTATATTTTATGTAAATATATCTTTAAATATATTCAAAATTGTTGGCGTAACATGTTGATTTTTACATGATTAAAATGTATATCATGCATTATGTAAAAATAATGGAGACTGAGATATTGAAAAGATAATTATATAAATATTTGTTTAATTTATAATGTATATGATTTGTATTAATATATGATTTGATATGATTTATATTAATATATTTTACTTATTAGTATATATATAAATATAAATAAAAGAAAAAAAAATATTTGCAAAACCAGATAAGTCAGTTTATTAAAATTTTCAAAAATCATGTTTTTCTGTTATCATGTTTTTGTTTTATTGTGTTAATTAGCTGTATTTTTTAGTTATTTTTTTTACCTAATTAAAATAACCCAACTGCAGTTTGATTGAGATTAATTGAAATGCACAATGAGAAAACATTATTTTTTAAAAAATTGTTAAAAACGGACTTATCTGTTTTTGCAAATGAACTCTTTATATATATATGGTCAGTTATTCTAGATTAAATATTTTAAAGTAAGTTTTGTACAGCATTGCCTTTGTTGTAATTTTTGAATAACATGTCAAGTTTCTTTGAGAGAAGTTGAAGGTATACTATATGGTGGTAAGTTGAAAACATTCTTTGAAACCTTTACATTTTGAGCAAATTTAAAAAAAAAAAAAAAAAAGAAAAGCATGGGTTTTAGGTGTTGGTAACTTAAGTTAGCCTAGATTTTGTGCTATTAATTGTATCATGCAAGTCACAGCTTCCTATATTGATAATATTAAACTGCTTAAGGCACACACACACACACATATGTAGGTGTTAATAGTGTTTGGCGCTGTCTTCAAGACTCAGGTGATCAGCCATCCATCTTTTACCTTACAGGTATCATCTGACTCCAGCTCCTCCATGAGCTCTAGCACACCATTGGTCAGAATCACCACTCGCCGTAGCTCCGCCCACGACGACCCCATCCCAGAGTACGACCTCCCTGAGGACCCGCGCTGGGAGTTCTCCAGAGACAAGTGAGCATCCTTGCTTTTCACTTCTCTAAACATTCACATGAAGACACTGACAAACTGAATTAAATGGAATTTTACATTACTTCTAATCTTCAAATTCACCTTGTTCATAACTGAACCGAACAACTAGTTGTTAGTGACGTATTTAAACACATATCAGAGTTGTGTCTTTTCTGCAAGAAACCACAGTGTGTTTTGGCTCATCAGTGTTGCCAGATCTTGTTGAAAAAATTCACCAAATAAAAACAAGCCCATAATAAACTCAAATTAAAACGGGTTATCTTGGGAATAAGCCACATACCGAAATATAGCGATCCGCCTGCTTTAATAACGCTATAAACTGGATTGTTTTATGTGCTGAGCCCAAACAACAAGCCCAAAGACGCTTAATAATAATAAGTGGACATGGCAACCCTTCAACCTACCAAACATAAACAAAGCTCGACGTTGGTTTAGTTAAAATCACTGAACATAAAGAGTCTTCTGTTGCTGTAATATTTCTTTGGTTTAAGGTAGTGGATACTAAACATGTGAGACACTTACAAAACGATAATTTAGGGATTTCACTCTTGTAGTTGTCACTCCACAACAAAATGTTTCTTGAAATAACATATTGAAATATATTTGTGTTATAGTTTTTGTAGTCTCTATTAAAATAAAAGTATAAGCCTGCATCTTTTTCACTCTTGTAAATCATTGTGACTGGAAGCTAATCTTCTTATACGCTTACAATCCCATTATGTCTAATTAATAACCTGTGATATGTGCAGGCACAATGTACAATCAATCATTCATAACACAACACAGGCCTCTGTTCGTTAGCCGTTATTATTCTTAGAGAAACCAAACACACATTTTTCTCATTATAAAGCAAGATACAAGTAGCTACCAGTTAACTTTCTGTTAGCATCACATGTCTGACACTGACCTCGATTGATCGTGTGACTAACAAAAGAAACTCTCAGATTAATGTTTAATTGGCGTGCTTAATATTTATAAAATGCTTCCGGTGTTATTTGGAGATTTACAATGGATCCACTGTCGTGGTGTTGCCAGAACCGTACAGATTGCTAATTAATGACTAAGAAAGCCTGTTTAAGCAATCTGTAATGAAAATGGTGGTTAAAAAGGAGTCTGTTTGTACTTTGATTGTCTCCAGGATGATTTGTAAGCAGTTTAACATGCTATTATTCAACTCCAAACTCTAACCAGGTCTTTATTTATTAAATTAATGGTGGAGTTGCTTTGTTTTTTTTTTGCAGGATTAAGCTGTTCATGATTTATGTTCACAAATAATGGCCAGTAATATATATTCTATAGGTGAAGGCAAGCGCCATTTTATGTATTTTTTACCTTCACACCCACTAAAGGAATTGTTGCCTTTGGGCAGACAAGCTAAGACGTGCTTTTGTGAGGAACGGAAGACTTATGAAAGCAAAGATTTTGTTGGAAACTATTCATTTCTGCTTTTGTTTTTTATTCTATCGGTAACTATATGAATATTGGCCGATATTCTCTCTCTTAAAAGTAGATAATATTCAGAGCCTACATTTTTCACTTTGAACATCAATTTTATTCTATACAGTTATCAGTCTTTTTACTGTACATGATATTTTTGTAATTAATTTTACTAGAAGCATTTAAATTCTAAGATTTTTTTTAAACGCTTTTTTTAAAAATTAGTCTTGTATGTACATTTTCTAATTTAATTATTTTTATTATATATACAGTATAATATTGTAAATTACTATCTTTTTACTGTAATTAATATTTTAAGTTTTTCTAGAAGCATATAAATTATATAAATCAATCTAAAATATGCATGTTTATTTTAAAATCAGTTTTCTATGTAATTTCGAAAAACAGTATAACTATATATGTGAGTATATAAACTGTGCTGCTGTTTTCGAAATGATGTTAAAATTATATCTTTTGTTAAACATTATTGTTAAAATTCACTTATGTGTATTTTAGAATTATCATTTAATTATAGTTTAATAATTTTAAGTCTATATGCATAAAATATGTATTTATTTATATTTTCATTTTAATCAGTTTTAATTGTATATCTATATCTATCTATCTATCTATATATATACATAGTAAATTAATGTAAATATATATAAATTATATAAATTTACAGAAATTATACATGATTTTTTAAAAATAAATTTATGCAGTTTCAAACACAGTACATATGTACAGTTACATATGTGTCAACTACATCATTTTATGTAGTTCATTCCTACAGTCCCCTATTAGCTATAGAGTTAGTGAACTCCCTGTGTTGTCTGCTGTCTTCATCCCGGCATGACGTGCCCCAGGGTGCATGCTGGGCTGAAAACTGTGGAATGTGAACGTTTGTGGTCGGCGTGGAGGATAAACATAACATTGATTATCTGTGGTGGGCTGGAGTAGACAGAGGCCGCCATTGACCGTACGGCACAGAGGGGGATTGTGTTATCACAGCCTCAGATCGGCCCCGGGCCCCGGTGCGGGTGTGAATGTTTACATAGCCCAGTGCTGGAGGGGGCCGGGGACAGACCCCAGCTCCTGCCAGTCAAAGGTTGACTGAGGGCCACTGGCAGGGCAAGAGGTCGAATGTCACAGTTATCGTGAGGGATGAAGACTGAAGTGTGTGTGGTTTTGTTTTAATGTGTGTGGGAGTGTTTGTTTCCAAACTAGAGCTAATTAAGGGACAAATTAGCTGAAAAATGTCCCCAAAAGTTCATTCGATGAAATTAAGCTAATGCTTGAGCTGTTCTGAAAAGGAGAGTTGGTTCATTAATAAAAAAAAAAAAAAAATAATGTTGTTTTATGCTCTGTAATAAAATGTTGGGTAATACTTTACTTAAAGTCTTTATGTATCATTCATTATAAAAGTAGTTTTAATGCTTTAATTACACCTTGTAATGCACCTTATAATGCATTGTACAATCTCATGAATAATTGTAATCAAAGTTAATCACACACTATAACACTTAGCAATTCCCTGTTACAGCATTTTAAATTTGGTTATAATTATTTATGACAAGATATAATGTCTTATAATGCACATAATGATTAATTACAATGCATTATGCATATGTATTTGGACATACATGTTATGTCCATATATGTGACCCTGGACGACAAAACCAGTCGTAATTTTTTGAATGTGAGATTTTTACATAATCTGAAAGCTAAATAAATAAGCTTTCCATTGATGTATGATTTGCTAGGATATTACAATATTTGTCCGAGATGCAACTGAGGATCTGAGGATGCAAAAAAACTAAATATTGAGAAAGTAGCCTTTAAAGTTGTCGAAATCTTAGCAATGCATATTACTAATCAAAAATGAAGTTTTGATATATTTACAGTAGGAAATGTACAAAATATCTTCATGGATCGTCATCTTTACTTAATATCCTAAAGATTTTTGCCATTAAAGAAAAATCGATAATTTTGACCCATACAATGTATTGTTGGCTATTTCTATGGTATACCCATGCTACTTCTGACACGTGTACATATCCAAATATTACAGATATTACTATGGAAATTTTATTTGTTATAAATATGTATCTTAGGCATTTACCCAGAGAATGTACATGTACGTAAATTATAAATCGCTTTATAGGTAACATAGGGCAATATATGGTATAAGACAATATATGTCTCATATTGCATTTCCGTATGCAATGTCAAAATTTGCTTGACACCAAACAGAATTGCAATGTCAACATTGGCTTTACCTTCTGTTTGATTAAAAAAGAAAAAGAAAAAAGAAAGCAGTCATTATTTTTGTACTTCTGGACAGAAATAAAACCCTTCAACCCTTTAGAAAAGGTGGGAGTCTTTTAACTGATGTATGTGTTACAACACTCTCCTGAAACATGCCCTAATCTTGACCAGAGCGCGCTAGTCAAGCGTTAACCCTGGTATCTAGCCCTCTCTTGCACACTTTAAGAAAGTCTCTAAATCCCCAAAGGCATATTGTTACTCACCCCAGAGGAGCGTAACTCTAGCTCTCCCAGCCAGACATTGGGCTGTCACACTCGCTAATGTCTAATGTAAGCTTTGCAATGGAAGGCAAAGGGCATCCACTTAACACCTACGAGTTAAGTAAACAAAACACACGCACACGCAACTCTGATATACAGTTAAATGTCACTAATGCAACATGTTTCCAAACTAGACAGCATTTTTTGGCATCTAGAGACTGAAAACGTCTGTCTGGATTGAAATGCTCCTGGAAATGGGGATAAATAACTTCTAAAAACAGCTTGGGGTTTCTCTGTAATGTTTGTGTTTTCTGTGTTTATTTGCGCAGGTTAACTCTGGGTAAACCGCTTGGCGAGGGCTGCTTTGGGCAGGTTGTGATGGCTGAAGCTCTGGGCATCGATAAGGACAAACCTAAAGAGGCTGTGACGGTGGCTGTCAAGATGCTGAAAGGTAAATATTTATGGATTAGTTTCCACGTTAGTGGTGAGTGTCCTAAATCAACATTTACCAGTAGTTTACTTGCATGTTAACAGTATATGAAGGTTTTTATTCATCTAGGCTTTTGCAACTGTGCAGCTGTTCTATTTTTGCATTTATTTGAATTTATTTGAAACATTTCCCCACTAATGGCTTCATCAGATGTAGGATGATGGGAATTACTTGACTTTTAACCTCATCAGCTCATAAATTGATGTGGGCGTCACCTTTCCAATGGTTCGAATTGCTTTTTACAAGGGAGCTACTTCTGTGATGCTGTGAATCACAAAACTACTGGTTCATATACGGATGGTACTCGAGTGAAAGATCAAAGCCCGGCAGATACAAGCTACAAATCACACCAGCTCAGCAGTTAGATAAAATTCAGATGTGATGTTCTACAGAACAACATACTGGGATTTTTTGACTGTATTATGCTGAAGACAGAGCGGAGTGTTCAAATAAAAGCAAAGCGTTCGAAGATGAGGGGAATGAAACACGTCAAGAAAGTTTTTATTATGTCAGCCTGCCCAGACAAGGCAGTTGCTAAAACAGCTAAAAACTCTTGCAAAAACACTAGACGGACAGGCAAAGCACAATGCAGACAGAATAATATTGTCATATGGACCCTATGAGGCTAAAATATCAATGAAAAGATAGGAAATTTTCAACAAAAGCAATAGTGTTATGATCCCAGCAACACACTAAGACACCTCATATCCTCTTGTTTTTCAGTATATATATATATATATATATATATATATATATATATATATATATATATATATATATATATATATATATATATATATGTCTTTTATATCTATTATTTATTTGAAAATTAAAATATATAAAAATATTATATATATATATATATATATATATATATATATATATATATATATATATATATGTGCTTTAAGTTAAATTGTAATATAACTATTTGTAATATAACTAAATATATAAATATTTGTCTTTATATCTGATATTTATTTTAAAATTATTAATATTATTTATTAAAATCATAAATATATATATAATTTATTTTAATTATTTATAAATGTACATAAATGTATTCATCTACATTTGTATTGTATACATTAAATTCATATAAATAGTTGTTTATATGAATTTCTATTTTTTTCTTTTTGTTTTAAACTATTTTGATCTCTAGATATCAGTTTTGACAATTAATTGAATTCATTTTGTCAAAATAAATGTGAATTTTATTATTAATATCTATTTTGAGGGATTTTGGAATTGACACTTCTGGGCATATTTATCCAAAATTGGCCAAATATCAGATGATTAATTGCCCTGGCCAATATAATAATGGCCTATCCCTAGTCAGTCCAGTTGCAAGCGAAAAACTAAAAACTAAATTTTACAAACTAACAACTAACTAAACCAGACTAGTTAAGGTATTGTTATGATCTGAGAATGTGCATATGTTAAGAAAAGGAGAAAGTGGGAGAGGAGGTCTTGACTGTAGGGGCCTGCGCGGGGTTATTTGTTGGTGCTGAGTGATGTTGGTAGAGCTCGGGTCAAGAGGCCGCATAGCTGACCCGGTGCTCACCAGCTGCACGGCTCTCGCTCTTCACCTGCACAAAGAAAGACCCTCACACTGAAAGAAAGAAAAGAGAGTGGGGGAGGGAGCCAGCAGCTCAAAAGAAGTTTTAAAGATGTTGAGAGGGCCGAGGGGGCAGGGCCGCAGCGGAGAAAACACTTGAAACAAGAGCACGTTCACCGCTTACACCTGGCTTAATTACTGGCCACGAAAAAAAAACATTTGGAAACTTAAAGGGATAGCTCACCCAAAAATTAACTCTATAAGATATGGATACAAATCCATATTAGTTTCTTTCTTCTGTGGAACACAAAGGAATATATTTTTAGAATGCGTTTTTTGAAATGTTGCTCTAACTGAAATAAATTTAAGTTGAAGTACTTAAATTTAAATTTTTGAAATGAAACAGTTTAAATTAAAAGAAGCTTTACAGACATGTAAAAAAAATAAAATAAAACTGTAAAGAAATATATAAAAAAAATAAAAGGATATAAAATGACAAAACTGAAATCAAAATAAAAAACTAAAAAAAATAAATAAATAAATAAAGCTTTATAGAAATGACAAAAGCACATAACAACAACTAAAACTTATACCAAAATTAAAACTTAAACTGAAAATATAAAATTAAATGCTAATTTCAAACATAAAAAAAAAAAATAATATCAAATGTTATAAATAATACTAAGCTTTTTTGGGCTGGTGTAAAGAGTTCACAAAAACATTTTTAGAGAAGGTCTTGAAATGTTGATTAATCTGGTATGGAAGGAAGAGTGCACAGCATTCTTAGAAGAAGAAACTGGAGTAAGATAAGACAGGAATGGCGGTCAGTGGATTGTGTCAGGTTCGCTCCAGTGATCAGCAGGCAGATAATGAAAAGGCGACTGTCTCTAAGGTAATTACTCTAAATGGAAGAAACGGTTTTTAATTGTGAGGCAATGAAAGGAGAGCTGTGTGGCGGCTCTTCAGTGTAACATGAAACCACACAGACAGTTACACTGGGACACAGACAGCCAGTCCGGCCAATCTACTCATATAGGGAGTACTTGCGTTGGCAAGGATGACATACTAACATACTACTCGTACTACGTTTGCATTATGTACAATATGAATAATTATACTACAGAACCAAAACGCTGAGCAGAAGTGTATCCCAGAATGCAAGTTGTCTTGTTTTTTTATTTTTAGTGTGACATTTTTTTTTAAAATCATTGTTGGATAGAAGTGCCAAATATTAAGATGTTAGTACAAAATGATTAACCCATCGAATCCCACTGGTCACAATAAAGAACATTTTAATTTATAAAGCTCTAAAAATATTACTGACTGGTGTTTTAGTGCATTTTCTGCAAATATGGAAAAAATAAAGGATCTCAACTAATTATGTGCAGTTTCACATGGTTAGTACAAATTGTCACATGACCAGAGCAGTTTATTTCCTGTTTGCACCATGAGATGATGATGGCCGCATCAAAGCGCCAAAACAAAAGGCTAGTAAAGTATGTTAATTTAAAGATATGACAAAGATTTTTGGTACACATTATCTTTAAGGTGTCTATTATTAATATATGAATTCACAATTATTCAGTTTTGTTGAGTGTGGACATTTAATGAGTAAACATGTTGATGGCAACAATAGTGACCAGTGGGATAATAACTATTTTTGTTTTTAAACTTAGTATACTTATTCATTGTTGTATATGGGTTTTTATGTACAACAGCCATAGAATGTGATGAAACAGTTTCAAATGGGTTAATAACTGGGTTGAGATATATAAGAATTATGACTTATGAATTAAGATTATGACTTAAGAATTTTGAAAAATATATAATAAATATTTAAATATTTTAAATGTAGTATGCAGAATACAGTATATACTGCTAAGTATGCAGCACACTAGAATTACAATTGGAACACAGCCATACAATCTCACCTGTGAACAAGTTTCACAAATAATTACAAAGAAATGGCAAACATCATGTTGAATTAAATGTGAAATGTTAGAAGCACTGACAGAGTGTTTTCTTGTAAAGTGTATTCCAATAATCTGTTTTATCCCAAAAGAAAAAAAAAAAACTTCCAGGAATCAGGAAGAACTGACATCATTTATTTAGTTTATTTTTTGTAAATAAGCAGATTATATTTTGTTGAGTGAACACACAAACACTTTGTTTATTCAGTGTTTTGTTATTTAACCTTTTCTAGATGACGCAACAGAGAAAGATCTTTCTGACCTGGTGTCAGAGATGGAGATGATGAAGATGATTGGCCGGCACAAAAACATCATCAATCTGTTAGGAGCGTGCACACAGGACGGTAAGTGAAAATCTGATTCGTTTTAAAGAGATAGTTCACCCAAAAATAAAATTCCGTCATCATTTACTCACCTTCAACTTGCTCTAAACCTGTATGTTTTTCGGTTGAACTCGCAAAGAATGTTGGTAACCAGTACGTTGCTGGTAGCCATTGACTTCCATAGTATGGAAAACAATACAATGGAAGTCAATGGCTACCGTCAACCAGCATTCTTCAAGATCTCCTCTTTTGTGTTCCACATAAGAAAGAAATGTGTACAGGTTGTGGAATAACATGAGGATGAGTAAATGATGGCAAAACTTACATTTTTTAAAGCTCTCATCTGTATAAATGACAGCAGGATGACAGTCTCTCTGTCTTTCTCTCTCTCTCAGGTCCATTATATGTCATAGTAGAGTATGCATCTAAGGGAAACCTTCGGGAGTATTTGAGGGCCCGGCGGCCCCCGGGAATGGAGTACTCATACGATATAGCCCGAGTATCAGATGAGCCTCTCACCTTTAAAGATTTGGTGTCCTGCACTTATCAAGTAGCCCGTGGCATGGAGTATTTAGCCTCACAGAAGGTATCTGCACATGCACACCATATATAAATACTATTAGCATCACTTATTGATTTATAAATGTCACATAGGCTTTACATGGTGCTGTTCACAGCCTAAGATCTCTGTGATCTTTCTAATGAAGTCACGTCAAATCACTTTTATTTATAAAGCGCTTTATTTAATGCAGATTGTTTCAAAGCTCTTTTACAGGAATAAACAGGAAAATAACAGTGTTAACGTCATGAAACAAATCTCAGTTTCAGCTGTAAAGCAGCTGTACAGAAGATAATAGTGTCATTATACAGCTCGGTTTACTTCAGTGTTGCTTCAATTCAGTTTAGTAACAGTGTCAGTGTTGCAAAGGTAATCAATTATGAAACATTTTCAATTAGGCTGTATAGCAACTCTATAGAAATCAATAGTGTCTCTATTCAGTTCAGTGTTGATTCAGTTTAGGTTACCACTTTATATTAGGTGGCTTTAACTACTATGTGCTTACATCAAAAAGTAAGTACAATGGGTCATTCTATAATTGTGGGTACATCTCATGTCCGTGAAGTATATTTTTTTAATATATTTTCAACAATATAAAGCCCTGATGCTTAGTTTTCTAGTACACAATTATATTTTTCCCAATCACACTTCTATATGTTGAAAAAGCCATATCTTTTGTTTAAAAATGATGTTCATAATACGCAGGTCTGGTTTTTTAGCTGTCTGATTTTGTAAAGTTGCTCATTCTACTCTGCATTTAGGCATGAAAATTACCTCAAATACAAATTTTATAGTTTTGCCTTCAGTTAGATTAGGTTTTCAAGATATTTGAGTGTGCGCTTCAAAAATAATAAGTGTTTATTGTGAAATAACTTGTGTCTGAAAAACCGTTGTCAACTAGAAAACCCCCCCTCAAAAAGAAATGGTTTGTCCTATTTTCACATAATTTGCACAGTATGATGATATTTCCTGTAGAAGCACATGGATGAAACACTAGAAGTTATATTCTCTCTTTTCCCCCTAATATTGGTCAAACTAGCAAACCTGTGTCAAGAGTGGATTAACTGACTGTCAACAGTGTTACACAAGTATTATTATAGACAATTTAAAGAAAGTTTAACTAAAATGTATGTTATGTTTATGAAAATATATTTCTAAACATACCATATGCTCAGTAGTTCTAGGCTAGTTCTAGTTGAATGTAGGCCCAAAACGCTAAAAATGTCAACTTAAAAGTTACCAGTCAACTGTGTTACCCAGTAAAGGTAACGTGGTGGACAGTAGCAAACATAGATGGTATTTTATGCACATATTCCTACAGATCACCTTTATTACCTTTACCTTATACAATATAGATCGTTTCAAAGCAGCTATGTAAAGACATGTTTGGGTTTTTGAGAAAAAGGAAAACTTTTTTTCTTCACATTGTCAAATTCTAAATGTACCCCTAATTATAGAATGACCCCAATGTACTTATTGAGCTCATATTGTATTGCAAAACCCTTTTTCTGCTATTGAGGTGGGATACAGGTTTATTGGTATGGATTGTTTTTTTTTTTAAAAAATGCACAATGTAAAAACATGTATGTACGCAAAAAGTGCATTGCATAAAATGATGAATTTTTAAATGCAAGTACATAGTAGTTAAGGCCAACTAATATAAAGTTTAATTGCAAAGTTGATTTTGCCAAGTTAGTGTCATTATCTATCTAAATTAAGTTTATTTTGTTCTCATGCAATAGTGTTAATGTAGTAAAATTGCTAATATTACTTAATATTAATTGTCTTTCAAGCCCTAATGGACATTGCATGCAAAATGGCAAGCACTTTTGAAAATCACACGCTTTTTATCAGTCTGCATGTTCTTGGGCTGCTAAAATAAGCACCACCTAGAAGAGACTAGTTGCTGGATAGTTTGCAAGGTTCACGGCATGAAGTCTTTGAAAGATATTTGAGTGTTTTGTTTGCGCACACCTGTATATTCTGTTTCGTTCTCAGAGTATCCGATTTCACATCTACCTGTCCTTAAGTGTCATTTTTAAAAAGGTCTCGAAGTGGCTTATTCTTGGCCGTAATAAACAGAAACGTACCAGTTTAATGTGTAACAAGCATTTTTAAGGAAGTTTATTCTCATATGCACATTTGTTTAAAAAGCATTCAGCCGTCCAGTTAGATTCATGCAGCGTTTTTCATACAGCCAGTGAATGAATCACAGCAGATGTGCGCGACTCTGTAAGCCGGTTACGAACCGCACTGCAAACATGCTAACTAAACACTGTCATCACGCTCCCCTTCCCGCCTGGAATGCGCACGGAGCCTTATCGTGCCTCAGACACTCTCGCACGTGGATCCGCCCTGCGGTTTATCCCTAAAGCACCTAAAAACCTATGTCTTGTTTGTGTCTGCGTGTGTGATTTTTGTCTGTGTTTCTAAGATGAAGTTGTGATGATTTATTTTCTTTCTATCTTTCTTCATCTCTATGGCAGTGTATACACAGGGATCTGGCTGCCAGGAATGTGTTGGTCACGGAAAGCAACGTTATGAAGATTGCAGACTTTGGCCTGGCCAGAGACGTCCACAACATAGATTACTATAAAAAGACCACAAATGTGAGTTTCGTTTCATTGAGAGACACTCCGTTTTACCGTGAAACACATTTCCTGTTGATTTTCATCTCGCTGTGCATTTTATTTTTGCCAATATTTATAGATGCATGTAATGGCACTCTATTAGTTTATAGTTGTGTTGATGTTTAAATAGGAAGTTGAGACAACTCATACACATGTTTTTGACTTACACATGTAAGTCTCTTATGCACACCAAGGCTGTGTTTATTTGATCTAAAAATACAGTAAAAATAGTAAAATGTGAAATTTCATTACAATTTTAAATCACTGTTTTCTATTTGAATGTATTTATAAAATTCAATTCATTCCTGTGATGCAATGCTGAATTTTCAGCATCATTACTCCAGTCTCCAATGTCACATGATCCTTCAGAAATCATTTTGATATGCTGATTTGTTTTTATTTGTAAGCACTTGATTGAAAAGTTTGAATAGCAAGTCCTAAATACTTTTATTATTTCCTGATAAGAAAGACTGTACATTGAATTAAATGCATGCGCTAAATCTTAAGTTTGTCAATGTTTAAGTGTACACAACCATAGAAATGGCTACAAAACCAGGCCTAATTTAGATCTCATTGGGTCTTGATGCGTCCTTTATACGGACATATTCATGCTCGACTCCTTTCAGCCTCCTGCCATCTCTTTCTTTGTTCTCTTACCTTTTCTCTCTTTCATTTCTCCTTTTTTTCCCCTCTGTTTATCTGCCACATCCCCCCCCTCCTCTCGCCAGTCTTGGCATGATTTGCAGATTCCCAGGCAGTCGGCGTGTAAAGTGATTTCAGCTCTTTGCTTATTTGGGCCTGCCCTCTTCTCTTATTCCAAAGCTTGTTGTTCAAGCTCATGAGAAAGAAATGTTAGTGACAAACCTAAACACATTAGCATAGCTTTAACTTGCATTCCCACCATTATACCGGTCTCTAGGCCGTCTGAGATGCTTGTTTAGACTGTAATTCATTCATCTGAGAGTTTAGGTCATCAGACGTGGAATATTGATAGCATCGTTATCATCATCATGTTTGGGTCAATGTTCACGAAAGATCAACATGAAATCAAAATTGACCCTATTTATGTAATTAATAAACATTCCTATTCTTAGAGTGCATGGTTTTAGTTGGTCACTTATGGTTGATAGATGGCATAGATTGTTGGTCTGTTGGGTTGACATCAAAATTTATTGCATTTAATGGCTTCATAAACATTTGTAGTCTAATTGTGCATGATTCAAGTTGGTCATTTTTGGTTGTTAATTGGTGTAGATGGTTCATCAGTTGGACTGAATTCAAAATTTATCCTATTTAATTACTTCATAAGCCTTCATAGTCCCATCGTGCATGCTTCTAGTTGGTCATTTTTGGTTGTTATATGATTGTCCAATTGGATCTAGTTGGTCATTTAATCTGGTTGGTCATTTTTGGTTGTTAGCTGGTATAGATGGTTGATCAGATCGATTAAAATCAAAATTGACTCAGTTTAATTACGTAATAAACATTTCTAGTCTTATTGTGCATGATTCTAGTTGGTCATTTTTGGTTGTTATATGGTTGTTTAGTTGGTCATTTAATCTAGTTGGTCATTTTAGGTTGTTATATGGTTTATCAGTTGGATCTAGTTGGTCATTTAATGTAGTTAGTCATTTTTGGTTGTTAGTTGGTATAGATAGTCGAACAGTGGTATTGAAATCAAAATGGACTCAGTTTAATTGCTTAATAAACTTTTTTTAGTCATTTAAGTTGGTCATTTAATCTATTTGGTCATTTTCAGTTGTTATATGGTTTGATCAGTTGGATCTAGTTTGTCATTTTGTGATTGTAATAATCTAGTTGGTCATTTTTGGTTGTTACATGGTTGATCAGTTGGATCTAGCTGGTCATTTTATTTTTTGGTTGTGTGTGTGTTTTTTTTTTTTTTTTTTGAATCTAGTTGGTCATTTAATCTAGCTGGTCATTTTTGGTTGTTATATGGTTGATCAGTTGGATCTAGTTGGTCATTTAGCTTAGTTGGTCATTTTTGTTTGTTATATGGTTGTTCAGTTGGATCTAGTTGGTCATTTTGGTTTGTTATATGGTTGTTCAGTTGGATACCGTTTGTCATTTAATCTAGTTAGTCATTTTTGGTTGTTAGTTGGTATAGGTGGTTGATCAGTTGGATTGAAATTAAAATTGACTCATTTTAATTATTTAAACATTTCTAGTCATATTGTGCATGATTCTAGTTGGTCATTATTGGTTGTTAGTTGACATAGATGGTTGATCAGTTGGAATTCCAGCTGGTGGACCTGGTTTCAACCTGTTAGACTGCTGGTTAGAGTTGGTTGGACCAGTAGAAAACCAGCAACCATGTCCAAAAAACAGCTTGCCAAACTTTAACTAGTAATACTTAGATTTTACAACAAGGAAATAAATGTAAACAGCAACTTTTCCATACGTTATTCATCAGTACAGCTTTAGTCCTGATTTATTTCTCCATTCTTATCAAGGTCACCAAGATTTAGCCATGAATATTTTAAACATAGTTTGCCATTATTAAAACATCGAGCAAAGCCCAGATTGAGCGATACTGATGACTGATTAATGGTTGGGGTTAGATTCAATTACATTAGTTCAACCCCGTCTAAATAAAACCCTGTGAGCCAGGAGATTGTGAACTCGGCGGCCCTTTCTATTGGATATAGCACTCCAGACACCATTGACTCTTGTATCTTCTCCACTAGTCTCAATTTATAACCCCACAATGACTCCTAAGGGAAATTAGAGTTCGGCGATACGTCCCACCAGCATTTAATTGCCAATCATTATTGGCTGCTTGGGGCTTAATGAAATTCCAGGATAACAAGAGTCTGGTACAGATGAAGATGTGAGTGTCGCAGTCTTTGGATGTTGTTGTGTTGACCGTCTTTGACCTTTTCTCCTATTGATGTCCGTAGGGTCGTCTGCCGGTGAAATGGATGGCTCCAGAGGCGCTGTTCGACCGAGTCTACACGCACCAGAGCGATGTGTAAGTCAGACGTTTGTGTCCTTCACTGTTTGCTTGATTGCTTTTTTAATTTTAAAGGGGACATATTGTGAGAAAAAGATTTGTATTGCTCTTACGCTGATGTTTACAACCCAGTCTCCCTCCCTAGACCATGCATATTACATTTATTTATTTAGCAGACGCCTTTATCCAAAGCAACTTACAAATGAGGATTACACAAGTGATTCATCTTAATGACGCAAAAACACAAGTGCTTGCAGTACAAGGTTTCAAACATTGTCCAGAATAGTATAAGGTTGAACAGAGAGGGATTAAGAAATAATGAAAACATAGAAAAAAAAAACATTTTTAGCAAGCTGTTATAGAAGTCTGTTTTTGCCATTGGAAAAAAAAGGTAATTGTGACTTTTTAATCTCCCAATTCTGACTTTTTTCTTGCAAGTGTGTATGAGTGTATATCTCACAGTTCTGTCTTTATGTAACATGCAGTTGTGACTGTATATCATGCAATTCTGACTTTGTAACTAAGATAAAATAATTCCAAGTTTATGTCTCAATTCTGAAAACAAGTCTTTTTTTACTCCTTAGAATTAGACTTTATAAGTGAAAATTGAGAGTTTATAATTCACAGTTCTGAGTCAGAATTGTGAGATATAAACTCACAATTGTGAGAAAAGTCAGAATTGCAAGAAAATGTTTTAACTCGGAGTTAATAACTCAATAACTCAGAGTTTATAAATTCAGAATTGTGAGACATAATCTTGCAATTGCATGAAAAAAGTCAATTTGTATCTCACAATTCTGAGAAAAATGTCAGAATTGTGAGAAAAAAGACTGAATTATAAGATAAAAAGTCAGTCACCTTTTATACCTTTTATTCAGCATGAGTTTGCACCGAAGTTTTACTTTACTCTCCACTGAATCTGAAAAATATTGGAGTTCATATTGAGATCTCATTGATTTCAGACATTGGAATCTGATATCATTTTGAAACATTTTTGATGCTTTTTCCTCAGGAGAAACATCTGAGAACATCTCTAAACTCCGAATTTAGAAATAAAATGTTGCTATTGCCTTTTTTTTTTAAACTTTTTATTCAGTGGTGAAACGGGCTTGCATAGGATGCAGTGAAGTTCTCATAGAATAGATGAGTTTTTAGTTGTTTCTCCAATATTGTCAGGGATTTAGGCTGTCCATATGGAGTAATTGTTTACTGAACCTAAGCAATAGCAAATACAGGAAATCTTCTTCTCAATTATGTAATATGAGCAATAAATGTATGATGCATATTTAAACAGTGCAACCGGTCTTGTTTCTGGTTCCACATGTGTGGCCAATTATAACAGATCATTTGCATATAGTGGTGATAGCTTATAATTTCTGCACAGTGGTTTTGGATAGTTCTGGTTGGTTCTGCATATCTTGTTATGGATCCAAGTCCAAATGATACTGTTAGGGCTGGTTTTCTTTCTACAAATTGAAAAAGGGACTGAAGTGGTTTGGAGTCACTGCATGTTTGTATAAAGCGAGTAGAATCGGATCTGCTGGCAGGTGAGTTCAGGGATACAAGAATTGTTTCCCTTCTGAAAAAAAAGGTGGAAAGTTAAGGAAGTGTTTTTGTCAGCCAGAGAAAGAAGAAGGGCTGTTCTCGGCCAGCGCTACCCAGAAAAGCGAGAGATTTCACGCTCGACTTGCGACCAGTGCCGTGTTACTAATCTGCGCGGCTTCAAAGCCCTTCAGACGGGCAAGACTCTCACCTCCCAGAGCCCGGACGGAAATGCCCTCTATCTTCCCTTCACTCCGTCCCGTCACACTCCTCCATCCAGCTCTTTTCTACCTCATTGTTTTTTTTTACTTTTTTTGAACACTTGAAAGTCCCTTCTTTTTATTTTCCATAAAGTGAAATAATCCTGTCATTTGTGTTTGCGTTTATCCGCTAATGCATGCTTGTTCCCTTTCATTTTAAGCTCTCATGTTATTGCCGTCTTTCAAAAAGATGAAACGAAACGGAAGTTACGCTTTGGTGCATGTTGAAGTTTTGGCTGCGTGCGCAGACCGAAGTCATTTCTAGATTCATTTGTTATTAATAATCTAATCTTTTGGTTTGCATCTGTCGAGTTCCAGATTATTAATTTGAGAAGCATTTAATGGAATGGCATAGGAATGTACAAAAACAGATATTATCATAAAAGAATGCGGTCATACTGTCCACCCCTAATGATATATGTAGTGTAATCTCTTGCAGGTCATTATGTTTTATCATGTTTGTCTGCTCTTTGTGTGGTCCGTGCAGTAAAATCAAATCAATAACAAAGAGACCCTTATTGATGGCAAATGCTTGAATCTTTTGTCTCTGAGCTCAACACTAATTATGCATCATCAGTCGCTAAAGTCCCAAGCTCTCTGATTGGCTCAGAGGTGGACACAGTCTATACATGACATCATATTAAATTAATAAATAAATTATAATAAAAAATGGCATGTTTTGACAAATAAGACCCCTGGGGAATGGGATATAAGCTGCAGAGCTTGCAAAAATGGAAATATGGATGCATGCGTGTGAATTTCCTGTTTGTTCAGGTTGTTAAATTGATGGCTTTTATGGTAGAGGTTCATCCGGTCTCATGCAAGGTCAGCTATATTAGATTAACCTTTTTAAACCTATAAAACTGGTCTTTATTGCCTAGTTAGCATTTAGTGTTCATCTCATGAAATCTGACAAGATCATATCTTAGTTCCTGTTTCACTCTAAATAATAAAATAATAAAATTCTAAATTATTTTATTTTATAGTAAAATTCTTAAATGTATTTAATTATAAAATACAAATATATTAATTATTTTATTGTATAATTAAATAACAAAAAATATTTTGTAAATAAATTATAAAATAATTTGTATTTTATTTAAATGTATATGTAAAACCAATTTTTTTTTATATGCATTGTGGATTTATTTTCATCACAAACATATCTTAATGCCAAATCTAATATTTTTTTCCTTTAATTTTGAGGTGAAATGTGTCAATGATTCATTGCTAATTAGCAAGCATGGTCTAGCATCCAGCTGTATCATTTGCACGCAAGCCATTTGCGGCCAATTGCATTGAAGCGCAAGGGTTCAAGAGGACATTGCAGTGACCCTTTTTGTGCCCTTGGTGCGAGTGATTGATCATGAGGAGGTTAGCCGCGGTAACATGGGGTGACTGAATAGAGATGATGAATTTGGCAAACATGTCAGAGAAGATGCAGCCCTAGATAAAAAACGAGAAGAAGACAAACAGGGTAACTGATTGTATAAACAAACACAGGGACTGGTAACCGCAGGAGTAAACGAAAGCAGAGAGCCTTTGTCCTTTGCTTTGTGTGTTGTGACCGCTGTGGGTCAACAGAAAAGAGTACAGCCAGAGGAAATTTTTTTGCTGAGAGGCTGCTGTTTTGTAACTTAGGAGACTTAATGAGTTTTCAGTTTTAAGTGTCTACTTAGTCTTGTTTGTTTCTCCTAAAATTCCTTTGGAGAAAGTGGACATAAATACGATAGTTGATAAACAGTAAGAGTATAAGCTAATAAATGTAGTTGGATAGCAACTCAGATCATGTCATCTTTATATTGAGATTTTGATCGCAATCTGTGGTATCTGAGTGCATTTTGCGAAATTTGCTCTTCCCTGAATCTTTATGAGAAATATTGAGTTCATATTGAGACCTCATTGATTGCAAACATTGGTATTTTAGCAAATTTCAACAAATTTTCTGTCTTTACCTGAGAAGCATGAGACCAAACCACAGTCTCAAATTTATTCCACTGAAGCTTTGAGCTTTGGAGTTCATATTGAGGTCTAACTGATTGCAAACGTTAGAATCTGAGATCATTTTGAGACATTTTTTTAGCCCTTTTCTCAGGAGAAACATCTGAGAAGCAGGATTCTATACCTGTACAAGTCTCGGATTTGCTCTTCACTGAATGTTTGTGAGAAATATTGAGATCTCACTGATTGCAGACATCTCAGTATCTGAGATCATTTTAAGACAATGTTGGTGTCTTTTTCTCAGGTGAAACAACTAAGAAGCATACGTTCGCACCAACATTTCAATTTTCTCTCCACTGAATCTTTTTGAGAAATATTGGAGTTAATATTGAGATCTTATTGATTGCAAATGTTGGTTTCTGAGCACATTTTAAGACATTTTTGAGTCTTTTGCTCAGAAGAAACAACTGAGAAGCATGAGTTGACACCAAAGTCTCAATTTACTCTCCACTGAATCTTTATGGGAAATATTGCAGTTAATTTTGAGATCTTACCAATTGCAAATGTTAGTATCTAAGCACATTTTGAGACATTTTTGTCTTTTTCTCAGGAGAAACCTGTCAGAAGCATGAGACTGTCAAAATCTCAATTTTGCTCTCCACTGAATATTTATGAGAAGTATGGAATTAATTTTGAGATCTCACCGATTGCAAACATTAGTATCTGAGCACATTTTAAGACAATTTTTAGTCTTTTTTTTTCTCAGGAGAAACATCTGAGAAACAGGGGACTATGTCAAAATCTTAATTTTGCTCTCCACTGCATCTTTATGAGAACTATGGAGTTAATTTTGAGATCTCACTGATTGCAAATGTTGGTATCTGAGCACATTTTAAGACATTTTTGAGACTTCTTTTCTCAGGAGAAACATCTGAGAAGCATGAAACCAAAGCAAAGTTTTGAATTTGCTCTCCGCTGAATCTTTACGAGAAATATTGGAGTTCATATTGAGATGTAATTGATTGCAAACATTGGTATCTGAGCACATTTTAAGACATTTTCTGAGACTTTTCACTAGAAAAATCTGAGAAGGAAACACCAAAATCTCAAATTTGCTCTGCACTGAATCTCGTTGTTTACGGGGAGCAATTAAGATTTTAAAGAGATCTCACTCACATCTTTTACTACTAACATGTATGTGTAGATGTAGAGATCTGTTTCTTAAGCACGTTGTGTAACACATTGATTTCAAACAGTTATATCTTGTGATTGTGAAATGCTTTTATTAACCCAGCAGGATAAATAAAAGCTCATGCAGATGATAAGGGTTTCTGGCTTTGTCCATTGGCCTATTTTGGGAAGCTTTTAACTCACATATGATGAGTCAAAGGTCAGAAACCCTCTGTGGAAACTCTTATCATTTACGTATTATATTTTCCCCCTTCGTCTTAGATGAAGCAACGTGGAATTGGCATGTGTTGAAAAATCATTCCCCACTACAATCTTCCGCCCTCTGGACATTTGTTTCCTGTGGGTCTCGCTAATGTTTGTTTTGGATGGACAATATGTGTCATTGTGGCATTCCACGGAGGACAAAAGCCAGCTTTGAGTCCAGAGCCAATTGAGTCGTGTAAAAGTGGTCCCACAGTCCGGGACGCTGCAGAAAGACCGCATTGAGACCCCAACAGCTACTGCGTTGTTAGAGCCAACAAATATCACTACTGTAAATGGATCAAATTGGGATTTTTGGAAAGGCTTAATTTCACAGAGCGTTCCTCGTCCAAATTTGGGGGATAGTGAAGTGATGGTACCACAGAAGAGCCTGGAATTTGTTGCTCCTTTGACGGCGGTTGTAATCGAGAATAACTAAACAAAATGCTGATTGTCGAATGCCAATATACTCGCATTGTATTTACAGTCAAAACACTGATTGAAAGAGTAATATGAACCAGAAGAGGAGTGTGTTTGTTGTGTGTTGTACTGGTAAAGTGATCTGATGAATGTGTGTCTGTCTCTTCCAGCTGGTCGTTTGGGGTTTTAATGTGGGAGATCTTCACGCTCGGCGGTTCTCCGTATCCAGGAATACCTGTCGAGGAACTCTTTAAGCTACTAAAAGAGGGTCATCGCATGGACAAACCTGCTAACTGCACCAACGAATTGTGAGTATTGATGTTTTCTAAAAGATTTCATGTTGCATTGTTTGCATTGTTAGTGTCAAGGTGGCGTCCCAATACATTTTAGTTGCATTTTAGGACTAGTTAAACTAGTGTCCTGCTAACCATTTTTTCCATAATTATGTCTCACAGTTACGTTGTCAATGAGCTAGTTGCAGTGGAACCCCACTAAACTTTATTTTTTTCTACCATTTTTTTCACTGAAATTTATCATGTTAAGCTAGCGTCCCGTTTTTTTTTTTTTTTTTTTTTTTTTTTGCCATATTGTAGCTTGCATTTAGTGTCCATGTTCTAGTTTAGATGTTGCACAAATCATTTTTTTTCTACCAATTTTTACTTTTGTATTTACATTGTCATTCGAAAATTAACCATGGGTTTATTATAGTAAAAGTGTAGTAACCATGGCTTTTTGGCGTATTGTTTACCAGTTGTATAACCACACTTTTACTACAAATACCATGGTTAAACTGTGGTTAGTGTAGCAAAACCATGGTTATTTTCTGGTTACCACGTTTTAACTGTAGTAACCATGTTTTTTTTTTCATGGTTTCATGGTCAATTTTCTTAAGGGAGTGAACTTGTTAAGCCACCATCCCACTAATCATTTTTTAACCAGCTAGTTAAGATGGCATCAAACTAACCTTTTAGTTTTTATGTCTTTACTTGATTTCAGTGAGTCTGTGTATTTATTAGTCAGTGTCCTGCTAATCATTTTATGTGTAATATTTGTTTCTGGTTTGCATTTACATTGTCAGTGAGCTAGTTAAACTAGTGTTCCACTAGTCATTGACTTTCTAACTTATTTTTTCAGCATTTGAGTGAGTTAGGATTGCATCTGCCTTGTCAGTAATAGTTAATAATGTGGTGATTTAACAATAAATAACTTGCATCTGATGCATCGTTGAGCTAGTTATACTGGCATCCAACACATATTTTTGGCTTTAACTAATTAATCTATTGTCCTTCTACCCTTTTTTCATGTTTTATGGCATGCAATTACCTCGTTAGTGAGCAGTCACATTAGCATCTCGCTAATCATTTACTTTTTCTGCCCTTTTTTTTTTACTTGCATTTAATGTGTCGGAGAACTACTTAAGCTAGTGTCTCACTAATCATTTTCTATTTCTTACCAGCTAGTTAACCAGTCATCACACTAACCTTTTAGTTATCATATCTTTTATTGATTTCAGCGTGTCCATGTATTAGTTAAGTTAGCATCCTGATAATCGTTTTATTTCTACGATTTTTTTCCTGGTTTGCGTTTACATTGTCAGTGAGCTAGTTAAGCTAGTGTTCCACTAATCATTTACTTCTTTAAACTTTTTTTTTTCTTTTGCCTTCAGCATTTCAGTGAGCTAGGATTGCATTTACCTTGTTAGTAAACTAGTTAAAATGGTGATTTAACAATAAATAACTTGTATTTGATGCATCATTGAGCCAGTTAAGCTGGCATTTAATACTCACCTTTTTTAATAATATGTTTTTGGCTTTAACTAATTAAGCTATTGCCCTTTTCTTTCTTTCTTTCTCTTTTTTTTTGTCTTACATTTAGCTTAGGAATGGATTAGTTAAGCTGTTGTCCCACTAACTGTTTTTTACCTTATCAGTGAGCTAGTTAAATGAGCATATCACTAATCATTTACTTTTTCTGCCTTTTTTACTTGCATTTAAAATGTCAGAGAACTAGTTAAGCTAGTGTCCCACTAATCATTTTCTTTTCTGCTAATATTTTATGTCTTGCATTGAGTCTTTGTGTGACTTAGTTAAGCTGATAACAGTTTTAATCATATTTTTGACTTGCATGCAGTCTGTACATGTACTAGTTAACCTAATTTTCTACTATTTTTCTTCTGTTTTTTTTTTTTTTTTTACACTTAGCTTAGAATAGGATTAGTTAAGCTATTGTCCCTCTAACTGTTTTTTACCTCATCAGTGAGCTAGTTAAATGAGCATCTTACTAATCATTTACTTTTTCTGCCTTTTTACTTGCATTTAACATGTCAGAGAACTAGTTAAGCTAGTGTCCCACTAATCATTTTCTTTTCTTCTACCATTTTATGTCTTGCATTGAGTCTTTGTGTGATTTAGTTAAGCTGATAGCAGTTTTAATCATGTTTAGTAGTCTGTACATGTACAAGTTAACGTAATTTTCTACTGTTTTTCCTGTTTTTTTGTCTTACATTTAGCTTAGGAATGGATTAGTTAAGCTATTGTTCCACTAACTGTTTTTTTTTTTAAATGACATTTTGACTTGCATTTAGTGTGTACATATAGTAGTTAAGCTAATTTCCTGCTATTTTTTTCTGCTTTACATTAAGCTTGCTCACTGCACTTGAGTTAGTATCCCACTTCCCATTTTCTGGCTTGCATTTAGTGCATCATTCTGTTCATTCTGTTTTCCTTGGTTTCACTCAGAAACGCATCCCATTCTGAAAGTAAAATGGTAAAATGCTGTAAATGTTTATGTCTAGTTTTCAAGATCTACCAAGATGCTCTACAGTTTCTCAGAACAGATTGTAGTTGTTAATTGGGCATTCATGGCCTTCACAGTGATGAATGAGCTTTTTCCCACCCTAAATTGACAGAAAACTCCATAAGCCATCATGGCGATGACCTAACAAACTTTCACATTGATCTGCTGCCAAAATGAGATGTTTACATTAGTTTTGAGATGGTACATGGGCAGAAAAGTCACTGTTGCCTTTTCATCGAACCCGCAGTTTAGCGCACGTGTATTCGCCTGAGCATGTCTGATTACAACAAATGGTTGCGCCACATTTGATTTCCAAAACAGAGCGTAGAAATAAATAAATGATGTCATGTTGTCTGTTCCTCTGTCTCAGGTACATGATGATGAAGGACTGCTGGCATGCCATCTCCTCCCACAGGCCCACATTCAAACAGTTGGTCGAGGACTTGGACCGCATTCTCACTTTGGCAACCAACGAGGTGAGGCGTGCACACGTTTACACGCATGCATAAACAGACTCGAGACCATTCAAGCTTTTCCTATAGTCCTGGGATCCATCAAACCCGTGCCAACGCTGGCTCAGACTCCGGCTCGCAACATTTCGCAAGATCCGCGAGGGAAAGGAAACCGCTTTTATGGTCAGCGTGCAGGTCGAGTGTTGCACGCGCTTGATTTCATCCAGGCTTCGCGTTTCGAGAGCGGCCCTCGTGCTAACGTTGCTCAATTGTCAGATGGAACGGTACTAGACGATTCTTTCCGTTCCCTATCTGTCATCCGCGATATCCGTGTGGCGGACTGAGGGATGGAAATCTGTCAGAACTTGTCAAAGGGGGGGATTGAGCCGTGGAAGAGAGATGATGCCAAAAGCCCCGCTCTCGCTTGCCGTTTTGAACTTTAGAAATGTAATAAAGTGCCTCTGCTTTCTTCCCCCCGTCTTAAACTGCTCACAGATGTGAAGGTCTTTAGTAATGTGAGCTGCCTTGTGTTGAGCAGCGAGAGTTCAATCCAACACTCATTTTCAGCAACCTAAAACCCCCCTCTTCCTCTAGTCAAATAGTTCAGTACCAGCCGCAAAGACAAAATGGCTCCAATTTTGTCTGAGGAATGAACCAGGAACAAAAAAAACACCCTTCTGTACATTTTTTCGGTCGTATATATTTATGTCCATTGGATGTTTATACATATGTATTTCTGAAATGTACAAATCTTCAGGTGCGGTCCCTTCTGTTACTGATTCACTGAAATTCGATAAGCAAATATTGGTTAGACTTGACGTTCAGAAGGAGTTCGGTGGACTGGAATCTGGCGCGCAGGTTTCCAGCATGGTTAAACTTGGATTGAGCGCACTTTATTTTTAAGGAAGCGGCTAGTAGATCAATGTTACTGCTGGTGAACCACAGCGGAAAGTGTTATTTGAGTAATAAATAATTATTTGATTATATACACTACCCTTCAAACATTTGGGTTCAGTAACTCACATTAAATTGATCAAAAGTGACTGTAAAGCCATTTTTAATGTCACAAAAGATTTATCTTTTCAAATAAATGTTCTTAGTTCTTTTAAACCTTCTGTTCATCACAGAGTCCCTGAAAACTAAAAAATAATAAAAAAACAAAACAAAACATAAAATAAAAAATATAATGTATTTATAAGTAATATTTATTGAACTTTTTTTTTATTTTTTACTTTTTTACTTAATTAAATTAAAGCTTGAACTTGACAGCTAAAAGTATTGTTTGAAATAATCAATATAATCAAATAAATAATTATTTGATTATATACACTGCTGTGCAAAAGTTTGGTTTTTTTTTTTAAATAAATCCTGTTCTTTTGAACCTTTTATTCATCACAGAGTGCCTGAAAACTGAACTAAAAAAATAAAATAAAATGAAAACTTGAACTTATTCCAACTAGTTGCAAAGGCAGCATCTATTTTTTTTAAGTTGAAGAACTAAACTAACTATAGCAACTAAATAAACTTAATAAAAAGTGACAAAACAACCACATTTCTGTAATTATTACTAAAATTAAAGTGAAAAAAAAAAATTTTTGTGAGAAAATTCAAAATATTAATTAAAAACTATAATAGTATATCAATTATATTAAAATAACACTGGTTTTAAATGCATTTTCTTTTCTCCATATAAATAGCTTTTATTTCTAATGGAGATGGTTCTCTTTCAATTGAAAAATTGAAACTTAATTGGGCTTTTTCCTAATTTTTCCCATTAAATGTGGCAGCTCTGTTTCTCGTCACGTATATACTGACAGCTTGATCTTTTTGTCTGTAGGAATATCTGGACCTGTGCGCCCCAGTGGAGCAGTACTCTCCCAGCTTCCCTGACACACGCAGCTCCTGCTCCTCTGGAGACGACTCCGTCTTCTCCCACGACCCTTTAGCAGACGAGCCCTGCCTTCCCAAGTACCAGCACATCAACGGAGGCATAAAAACATGAGCCTCTTCAACGTTCTCCAGACTCACCATATCATCACAAGCTACACCTGCAGTTCTCAACAAGACTGAGAGACTTTTACCCACAGTTCCCTTGCACCCATCCAGAACCATATGCTGCCTCTAGACTCCTGGCGAGGCTCCCGCTGGACTTTCGGAGCGCGCAAAAGGAGGCTGAGACGCCAGCAGTGCTGCTTTTCCGGAAAGAAACTGAAGTGTGTGAAGCGCAGGTGCCTTTTTGCGCGCACAAAAACACGTGACCAAGCTCTTAACAAGAGGACGAGGACTGAAGGAAAGTGACTGTTTCCAAGGACCCACCTTTTGTATTTTTTGTTTTGTTTTCTGTTTATGTTGGAATTCTATTACATTCTTGCCATCATTCCGTTGCTTGGCATTCCAGGATTCTGTGTTCCGAAGAGAAATGAATGGAGCACATGAACAGAACTCTTAAGAGACAAAAAGGAGAAAATAGGATACGACTACAATAAGGAAACATACAACTAACAGAAGAAGAAGAAGTAGAAAACATAACACTGCCTCTGGTTGATTTTATTTTTTTTTTATTTTTAAATGCTCCGTTTTTACCATGATAACACAGTTATCGTACAAAAAGCCCAAGCAGTTATCCTTAATGGTAAAAAAAAAAATAATAATACATGGTATATAGTGCTGGGTATATTTGTAAATATATTCAAATATGTAAAAATATATATTATATATTTACAATGAATTATTTTTTGTATGGACTTCCGAACAATTCCTCCCTTTTCCTGCAGAGTGAGAAATAGATGTAGACACATCTAGATGTTTCTATGACATTCCCAGACATACATTCGCACATGTACAGCAGGACTCGACATTAAAGACTCCATGAAATGGCTTGGCGAGTGCAGTTTTCTCTTGTGCGTTTCCTGTTAAAACAGGAAGTTTCTTTTCTTTGTCAATTTTTTGGGAGTGTACTTGTATTTAGATGACCTCAACATTAACAAACATGGACTAAAAGCCACAAAACTCAGTTTTCACGCATATGTTCCAGACACATTGAGCCGTGGTGCTGGTTCGAATCCGGGCGCACAAAACCTCCGGGAAAAGTTTAATGTCGGGTCCTGCGCAACTCTCACTTGCTGACACAGTCACGTATTGGCTTTCAGGGAAAGAGATAGCATGTTAATTTATTGACTTATGTTAAGAATCAAAAGGATAAAAAAGATCAAAATAATAAAGAGATAATAATATTAATGATGACAGTAGAAACAATAATGATTCATAATGTTTATTTTGTAATTTAAAATGACATTTCAGTGGTACAAAGAATTATTTGTAGCTGGTATCGAAAGATTTGCATTTCTTACGTCGTTTTTTATATATATACACAAATGTGAATGGTAAGTTAAAATGCAAAAATAACGTACATTTTTATAGTCAGCTAATCCCTTTTCTATAGTAGAGGATGTCGTTTTTATCCGGCTGTTTTACTCACACTGAAGTTTGCAATTGAATTTGACGAAATACTGAAAAAATGGTTGCAGTATATTTTGTGCAGATTTATCCACATCAACTCGAAAGTATTACGAATCATTCAAGTGTTTCATTTTCTTCCAGACAAATGAGCTGAGGTTGTCCTCAACAAGTGTTCCTGACAGATTTGTAAAATTAAACATGAGAAAATGAATTGTGTGTGCTTTGTTTTTATACTTTGTCCCGCTTTTCTAAGTGAATCATCTTTCTACAGAATCATTAAGTATCAATTAGCATTAAATGTCAATTTCTCGATTTTAATCGATTCACATCCTTAAATCCCAAGAATCGATTAGTCTAGCCTGTTTTCAGTTAATGAATGGAACATAGCGCATCTCCCATCCAATAAATCTAAATAAGTTTTGTGCTTTGTTACTTTTGATATAAAACAAAGTTCAGATTTCAAATTACGTCCATTTTATTACAGTATTCAAACAATAAATGCCGTTTTGGCGCTGTTTAATGTGGAGTGCCAGGTCGCTGTAGCGCCTTAGTTCATCAGAAGCAGCACGTCAACTGATCATCTCCTCCGCTTTAACCATATTCAGCAAGAAATAAACATTATTGAACGTCTAAAGGTATGTTAAAAGAAACAGTACAACTTACCGAAATCGGTATCCTGTCCCATGTAATCGCTCAACTGTTGATCGTGTTTAAACCGTGGAAAGACGCCAATACAGGCTAACAGCTTGTAAACAGCGTCGTCACATTTACCTCAGAAACAAACATTTTGCGACCATAAACCCAGTTAGACAGCTAGAAAAAATGAACTTTAGAGAGGACCATTTTGCTAAATATATGCACTGTATATCATATTCATTATAATTTTTTACTGTTCTTCAATGTTTTGTTTGAATAAATTCAAATTCAATTCAAATTTAAATTTATTTGTATAGCGCTTTTCACGCTACATATCGTTGCAAAGCAACTTAACACCAAATTAAAGTTTTTACAATATATTTAGTAGTAGCTTACAGTGGTGACTGTCAATGAATTCCTAGTTACCACGGGATGTCAATCCCATGGCAGAAACAGAGAACTGATAGGAACATAATTAGCGTAGCTGCTGTTCAGACCAAGCAAAGAAAGATTTGTTCAACCAGAGCTAAAAGATCAATAATGAGCATTTGATCAGATATAACTGCAGGAAAAGTTTATGAGATGCATTATTTGAATGCTTGGCTAAAAAGATGTGTCTTTAATCTAGATTCAAACAGAGAGAGTGTGTCTGAACCCCAGAACGTTATCCGGAAGGCTGTTCCAGAGTTTGGAAGCCAAATGCGAAAAAGCTATATTTCCTTTAGTGGACTTTGCTATCCTAGGTACTACCAACAGTCCAGAGTTTTGCGATCTTAGGGAGCGTGATGGATTGTAGCGTGGTAGAAGACTAGTTAGGTACGCAGGAGCTAAACCGTTAAGTTCCTTATAGGTAAGAAGTACTATTTTATAGCTGATGCGGAACCTAATAGGTAGCCAGTGCAGAGACTTTAAAATTGGGGTAATATGATCATATTTTCTTGACCTGGTAAGGAATCTAGCAGCTGCATTTTGTAGCTTGTTTACTGAAGATGCAGAACAACCACCTAGTAGTGCATTACAGTAGTCCAGTCTAGAGGTCATGAATGCATGAACTAGCTTTTCTGCGTCAGAAACAGGTAACGTTTCGTAGCTTGGCAATGTTTCTAAGATGGAAGAATGCTGTTTTTGTAACATGAGAAATATGATTTTCAACAGACAAGTTGCTGTCTAATATAACACCCAGACTTTTGACTGTAGTGGAAGTAACAGTTAATAAATCTGTATTTTATTTTTATTTTATTTTATTTTATTTTTTTTTGTGACAGACACCACTTAAATGTTTACATTTCAAGAAAGGATTTGGAGTAGCAATATAATTATTTAATTGTAGCTTATAAAGTTACATATTAAGTTATATATTATAAAAACCTAACTGAGTGTAAGCCTTCTCATATATTTTTTTATAGAATTAGTTGAGAGATTTGTTTTTTCCTAATAAAATTTGGCATGTACTGTACTTTGATATATATCCAAATGAGTTGAATCGAATTGCAAGTTGGTGAATCAGAATTAAATCGAAACATGAAATTTGTGTCAAAACCCAGCCATAGTGATCAGTAGCCTTGGTGTCTTTGCACATATTCAATTCAAGTAAAAGCTTTACAGAAAATCATAATGTTATTGCTTATAATATCTTAATATCTTCATGCCTTATTGTTGCATTTAGCAGATTTATTTTTGCATTGTGCAGTAATATACATTTTGAGATGATACAAGCAATCAAGCAGTTGAGATTTGCTATGTATATCGGCCTAGACAAGTGTACTGTATGTATAGGCCAGTCAAGTGATTTTTAATGCTTTTTAAATAAGTCTCTTCTGCTCACCAAGCATGCATTAATTTGATCCAAAGTACAGCTAAAACAGTAACATTTTAAAACATTTTTTACTATTTATAATAACTGTTTTCTATTTGAATATATTTTAAAATGTAATTTATTTCTGTAAATTCAAAGCTGAATTTTTTTAACATCATTACTCCAGTCACAGAAATCATTCTAATATTCTGATTTGCTGGTCAAAAAACATTTATTATTATTATGTTAAAAACAGCTGCTTTAAATAATAGTAGTAATATTATTATTATTCATAATAATAATAATAATAATAAATGTTTCTTGAACAGCGAATCAGCATATTAGAATGATTTTTGAAGGATCATATGACACTGAAGACTGGAGTAATGATGCTGAAAATTTAGCTTTGATCACAGGAATAAATTACATTTTAAAGTATATTCAAATAGAAAGCAGTTATTTTAAATAGTAAAAATATTTCAAAATTTGACTGTTTTTTTCTGTACTTTGGATCAAATAAATGCAGGCTTGGTGAGCAAAGGAGATTTCTTTAAAAAAAAAAAACTTTTGACTGGTAGTGTATCTATGTGGATAAAGTTGTGCATAGTTTTATAATCAACTATTTAATAAAGATTTGGGCAATATAGTTACATTTTGTGATGATACAAGCAATCAAGCAGTTCAGATGTGCTATATAGTATTCATCGTCATACCCAAGTGTACTGCATGTATGCCGATGAAGTTGGACATGTATATAATAATAGTTGATACTGAGATCTGACATGTGAAATTACAGGGGTCTTTTTCTTAGGAGAAACAAGTGGATTTTAACATGCATTTGATCTCACTTATGTCTTGCAGAAAAACTGAGATACTATAGATATCAACTTTTCATTCCTGGAGGAACCAGCGTTCCCCAAAAAATGCTTTGGATTGCAGGTAATTTTCTTCTTTATTCCTCATGAGACATTTTAGACAGTTGAAAGCCGAATGGCGTCACCTCAGGAAAACTAAACCTTCTCCCCATCATGACAAAAACTATGGTGACTGAAACCTGTCAGACCTCATTACGGCTCTCCACCAGCCTGTATGATCCTCTTAACGAGAGACTGCGATGAGCATCTGCCAAATAAAGTTCTTTAGCTCAGAGCTGTTGAAATACATGAGGAGGCCCATCAGAGCGCTGACTGCCATCTCAATCTACTGGTTCTTGTAGCCTCCATCTGTCGGAGGCTGTTTGCACAAGGTCCAGTCTTCTGGAATGTCAACATGAGTCGGGTGTGAGCGGGCGAGACAGACCCACACTCGCAGATAACACACCGGTGACGCTGGGTGAGAGTTAATCAGTAACGTAAACCACATTGAGCGGGACACTTTCTTCAGATGCTTTCATAGTTTAGCACTCTCTTTAAAAGGAGTCAGCTTCCTTAGAGAAATTTCTAGAGGTATTTTTCAGAGCATGATCTGTTGAGATTGTCTAAATTGGTGCAATAGGACAATCTTAAAGGATGTGTGTATTTTTTTGGTTGCTAAGCCAAAACACTACACGCAAAAGTGTTTATTCGAGCACTAATGAATTATGAGATTTTGTGCTGTTTTGCTTCCAGAATTTGTTTTCTTTCAGACTAGTGGAAAGAAAACCTCTAAAATACACATTTAAGTGTTTATTTTAGTGCACTTTATCCATTTACTTCTGTAGATTTCAGTTACAATACATAATTTTAAAAGCCATTTTTTCAGAAGTTATTTCCCATTAACTGAGCCAGAAGTCTCCACTTTAGTAGCTCTAACATACATTTCTGTTGTGAAAATGTATGCAAATTATCATATATTTTCTAAGATTTGCATATTTAAACTTAAAGGGGAAGTTCACTTCCAGAACAAAGATTTACAGTTAATGTACTCACCCCCTTGTCATCCAAGATGTTCATGTCTTTCTTTCTTCAGTCGTAAAGAAATTGTTTTTTTGAGGAAAACATTTCAGCATTTTTCTCCATATAATGGACTGCTATGGTGCCCCGAGATTGAACTTCCAAAATGCAGTTTTAAATGCGGCTTCAAACGATCCCAAATGCGGTTGTAAATGATCCCAGCCATGGAAGGAGGGTCTTATCTAACAAAATGATCGGTTATTTTCATAAAAATAATGCAATTTAAATACTTTTTAATTTCAAATGCTTGTCTTGTCTTGCTCTCCCTGAACTCTGTGTATTCTGGGTCAAGACAGTTTGGGTATGTCCAAAAACTCCAATCGTATTTTCTCTCTCAACTTCAAAAATTATTTCAAAATCATCCTACATCGCTGCAGAAGTACCAACCCAGTCTATGCAAAGTGAACATGCAAAGAAGATCAAACACCCTTAACAAAAAAGCTAAAACAGTGATATAGGATGATTTTGAAGTTATTTTTATGAAAATAACCGATCGCTTCGCTAGATAAGACCCTTCTTCCTAGGCTGGGATTGTTTACAACCGCATTTGGGATCGTTTGAAGCCGCATTTAAACTGCATCTTGGAAGTTCAAACTCGGTGCACCATAGCAGTCCATTGTATGGAGAAAAATGAAATGTTTTCCTCAAAAAATATAATTTCTTTACGACTGTAGAAAGAAAGACATGAACATCTTGGATGACAAGGGCCTGAGTACATTATCTGTAAATTTTTGTTCTGGAAGTGGACTTCTCCTTTAACATTTTAGAAAACTAGTAATACAATTGTAAAACAATTGTCTTAAAGGGGACCTATTAAGCAATAATCACTTTCATAAGGTGTTTGAACACAGTTGCATGGCTGCAGTGTGTGAAAACATCCAGCCTATAATGGTAAAAATCCACTCACTCATTTTTTTATAATACTAATACATAATGAACTCTCTGAATCTCTCTGAACACGCAATTCCAGATTTCCAAAAAACGGAAGTCCCCTATATGTTTAGCAATCAATACCAATGCTTTGTGTGCGAACGTCAGCTCCAGACATGCAATTGTTTTCCAAATTGCCTTTCTGAAAGAGCTTCTTGGTACTCTGTAAGGCTAATGTTGCTAATGCTACCATTGTCTCTGTCTGTTTTCACTGATGCTATCTTCACGTGCTACCAGAATGATCGTAAATAGAAATGTGGTACTTAAAAACTGCATATAGGAATGTGAAGTGACTGCTTGAATTTGTCAAGCTCATAATCACAAGTGGGACTAATAAAGTTTGTGATAGCATGCGATGGCATCACGAGACTGTCGTTATTTTTATTGCGCCATGCTCCCCGTCTTTATAATTCATAAACGTGCATTTATTATGCACAGTACGATCAGATGACTAACTTCTAAACCAATTCCGGTTTGGAACATATAAGGTTGACCAATGCTACTGAGAGTATCTGACATTTGCAGTGTGTGAGATTGTCCTGTTTTGTTTTTGCCGCCTCTTGAAGCTCCACCCTCTTTTGAAAAGGGGACTGGGAGCACCAGCTCATTTGGATTTAAAGGGACAAATACAAAAATGGCGCATTTTAGCTCATACCCTAAAAGTGGGAAATTTAACAAGCTATAAAAAATTATCTGTTGAGAATTGTGAGCTAAAACTTGACATACACACTCTGGGGACATCAGAGACTTATTTCGCAAAGGGGCATAATTAGGGATGTTAACTTCGGTTATTTTTCCTAACCGACAGCCGATGCTTGTTAACCGATTATTACCGTTAACCGATAAGTTATATTAAATTAGAATTTTATTGTTTTAGAAAGGATAAGTGTCTGTCGCCTGTCACTTTTCCAGTGATTAATTTTACATGCACAAATAGCAGCAAACAACAGAACATGATGATTCACATGGACGGATCACATCAGGCACCTGCAGCACTTCTGCAAGCGGAGAAACACATCATAAAGCTAGGCTTTATATATAATGAATGAATAGGCTGATAGACCAATTATCTGTTTGTAAACATTCAGGATGCGCACACAGCATGGTTGCAGAAAACCCGGGAGAGATAGCCTTTATGGCTAGAGAATTACATGGATACGGTACAAAATACTTAGATTTTAAAAGAGTATAGATTATATTGATTAGATGTCATTTTCAAAATGTTGTTCGCATATTACAAGAGCTTGTCACCCAGCGATAAGCACTGTTATTCAGCGAAATTGACGCTGGATAGTGGGATAGTCTTACAGATCCGAAACAGGGATGATGTTTTTTTGTGGATGGTTCAAGTGGCAGTCTATGGAGCCATGGAATAAAAGAATAAAAAAAGGTAAATATTTAAAAATTCTGACTTTATTTTTGCAATTTCAAGATTATATCCCACAACTCTAGAGGAAAAACAACTTGTCATTCTCTCTTTTCTCCTCAGCTTAGAGTTTATATATCACATTTCTGGCTTTTTCCCCCTCAGAATGAACAAACTCACTAGTTTTGTTACATTGAGTTATAAAGTCCAAATTAGGAGATATAAACTTGCATTTGTGAGAAAAAAAAGTCCGAATTGTGAGAAAAAATAAAATAAAAAAATATTATGTAAAAATGTTAATAGTAATAGGTTTAAATAATATGTCATGCTGTAACTGTAGGGCTAATACAATACATCCCCCCACAACAGCATATGTGAATATTATGTAGACCTATTGTTTCAATCAAATTTATGCTTTAAAAGTAGACTAATCATAGCAGTTATCATCCATAGTATGTCCGTTTAAAGCGTCTTTGACTACAGTATTCCATAAAAAGTATTTGCATTCTGATTTTGACATCAAAAGGCACAAAAATATATATATTTTTTCTCTTATTCCATTGATTTTACCCGTTTACCTCCACTTGTTACCAGTGTTTTTCTGCAACCACTATGCGCACGCAGCTGCAAGTGACATAACTGTGACGTCTACTTAAAATTGGTATATACGATAAAAATGTTTACTTAATTAACAAAATGAAAGAAACTGTGCAACAAGTATCTGTAGTATGCAGAGTTTTGGTTCATTTTTGTGCTGTGTGAAAGGAAGACGGCTGAAAGCGGCATCCTATTTTTCTTTATTTTGCAAAAACACAAAGATTTGTTTTTATTTTGAATATACACAAACCGTTAACAGTTCAGATTATCTGTATGACTAGACGGAGTCGTTTCCACTGTTAGGAGGAAAAAAAATCAAGTGACGCACACACACAGTTAAGCATTGCTAACTTGACAATGAAGCCTTTCCATTATAATAAAATAGTCAGCTAAGCATATGGAAAATTCACACTGCTTAATCGTTTTCGACACCTTGAATACGGAAACATTTAGATTTGTGTTGTATGAGAGACCCAATGTCCGTTTCGCTTTAGCATAAATTAATTCATCTTGGCTTGTCGTTTATATAGCCTAGCTTCTTATATTTTTCATTCTTGTTCTTTTCTGAATACTGTTAAATTGAAAGGATTTTTTTGGAGTGAGAGGAACTAAAATAGCCTAGCCTATGTTCATAGTGTTTGTAAACGTTTTGTGTCAGCATCAGGTCTGTTTCTGAATGTAATAATAAAATGCAACCTAATGTTATAGGCCTAGTTGATTTGTCTTTTTTTTTTCTCAAAAATGCAAGTTTATTTTATTTTAACCATCCAGAAAACATTTTAAAATATTTTGATGAATTACTGAAAAAAAATTCCATTACCTTTTAAACCGTTTAACTGATTGTATCAATTGGTAAAAATTCTTTCTGTCGGTTAGCAGTTAACCGGTTAAAATGAGCATCCCTGGGCATAATAAGTCACATTTAATGTATTACCATTAATCAGCTGGAGAAAATATGAAAATATCTATTTATTTTTCAGAATTTTACTACTACTGTATCTATGTGGCCTTATGAAAACATTAAATTTGGTGAGTTCAAAAAACATATTAACATACTACTACTATTACTGAAAAAAAAAATTCCAGGCAGAAGAATGCGCAGCCAATAGTGTGAGTTTAGGGGCGGGGCTATCAGTTTGCCTGACCAATGAGGGAAGTCCACACTGAGCGTGTTTGAAAACAATAGCCGTTTCTCAATATCCGTTCTTGTCTTGTGTTCTTGTGGACTTGTGAAACGTCATCAGTTGTCACCCAAGTACTGTTCCAATTCAAAGTTCACATGTAGCCAAGTACAGTTCAAATCCCCGGATGTGTTTTTGCTCCGCCCCTTTTATCAAGGATGCATCAAGAGGAGACTTGTGCGAACTTGAGGCAGCCATGTATCCCAGAATGCATTTCGCACTAATCAGTGAGCATTAATGGCAGAGGAGAAAATCCGCATCATTTTTAAAACATTACTGTTATTGTGTCATGAAATTTTAAGAGTATTTAAAGAGTGTTTAAAACTCAAATCTGCGGTTTATTTAAAAAGACAGCGCCTATTTGAAAATTTGTTTCGCCGATTTCGGAGATGTGAGCTCCAGACGAACACCGGGTGCTCAGTGGTCATGTATCCCGCAGAGAGAGCCTCACCACGGCTAGTCCTTCTGACGTTTGCCGCTGGTTCTGATGTCTCTGTAGTGGTTAAACAAGAGGTATAATTCGTTTTGGATAAATCTAACAGCTGATTTTTGGTCTTTTGAATCTATTATTTGAAGAGTTCAGATGCAAAACCAGATAAAAGCCATTTCTGTCAAAAATGAGATAATGATACTGAGTGAATGCTCTTAACACATTATACGTCCATCAAATACTTTTTCTTCAAACTCGCTAAAATACCAGCCTCAGCCCAATCAGAAGTACCGGTACTTGCATAGAAACCTATACATCTGAGCCTGATAAAAAATGCATTTTTTAAAGAAAGACGTCAGATGGATTTAGCTGGTTTTGCCTCTGAACTCTTCATTCATTCCAGGTCATATCGTTTTTACTGAGGACAAAGTTATGCTTCATAAAATATTTATTTATCAATCGTAATTCAACGCTGACTTTGTAGCATGCATTTGACCTAACTGTTTGCTTTTGTCTTTATTTCCGATTACATAAGTCTCTAATACTTTATACTTTTATAATGGCTAATATTGTTCATTAAAACTGACATTTAAAGGAACCGTATGTAGGATTGTGGCCAAAACTGGTACTGCAATCACTTTCAAAATACTGTAGAACGGCGTATCCCCTCCCGTGGAAAATCCACTGTGTACGGAAGCTTCGGATTTATAACGAGGTCTTTTAGGTTTCGTAACTTTATACATGTTTTATCCGACACGTTCGTAGCTGCAGCTGTAACTAGAGCAGAGCTGGCAACCCGGATGACGAAACTCTACTGACTTCGTGATTGGTAGATAGCTGGAGGGTGGCGTCTCAGACCAAAACACAACATGACAGCATCAACATCAGTTGAGGGCTGCAACTTTCACTTTTAAATGACAATATCCTGGCCGGACCACTGTTGTCAGTGATATAAGTATTGAAATGAACATGATTTCTTAATGTCTAGTGACATGTCAGGGCCATTTTATGATTAACTGAAATAAATTTCTTACATACGGTTCCTTTAACAAAAAAGGCAGAGTTGTGCTTGTCATGTTTCATTTTATTATACATAGCGTAAAGATGTATTACACACAGTGCACATATTGCCTAAATCACATATTAATATGTTTTATGTTTTTAAAATGAATTCAAAAAGAGGGTTGTGTTTTATATGTTGAAGATAGCAAAAGGGGCAGTGGTGTTTGATATCATTTCGTTTTATTGTAATACAAGTACACGTTGCACCACATTTTTGTTGCTATTAATATGCTTATATGAAAAGAGGCAGTGGTGGTTGATATGCATTTCTTCATATTGTAAATACATACATTGAAGATAACCGGAGTAAAAAAGGTGAGCTGACTGACGTTATCAAGTACGCTGCAAAGTCCGAACTACCAAGGACGCAAGTCCGAACATTGCATACTTGGTATTGAGAAACGGCTAATGATTATTTTAACAGTTCTGTTTAGTGTGACAGAAATGACGAACTTTTCAAGCAAATCGTTAAAGTTTCTTGTTGCTCATAAATTGCAACTCGTTTATAGTTTCTTCAGTGCAGAGATCGTCAACACGAGAAATGTGAAAGCTTTATGTTGCGGTAGGTACTGTACATGCTCGCCCTTAGAGTCACCTCGAAGGTTTATTATAACCGTTCAAGTTCGACACTAAAGCTTGTGTATCTCCACAGGGCTTAAGTTGTCAATAGAGTCTCTGAAGTTTAAGAGGGTTAGCAGATGTGCAGCTACTGTCATAAAGTCGGCCAATAAAAGCAGTCATAAAAAAGTGCAGCCTCATAAATGAGGTTTAATTGAAAATGAGCAGATGAGCAGTTCATCAGGGCTCTGATGCTCTTGGCCTGGTGTTTTCCTCATATCTTGAGGTGAAGCGTGATGCTTTGAACATTAATAATAGAGAATTGTGCATCAACAGTAAGAAATTTATCACCTTGGATTCCAGTGAATTATTTTGACAATTGTTTAGCAGTTGTTTTATATTAAATATTTACTTTTACACTGACATAGTCTAGAAATGTTCTGGAAATGAATACGTTTTTTTTGAAAATTTTGTACATTGTGAAAGTTTTAAAAATCTGCAGTGACCACCAATAATTTGTAAGTTCAAAACTAATTTGTAGGTCTTTTTAAATAGATTCATAAATCATGAAAATAATTCTTAGCAGCTCTAAGTTACTTTTAGAGCTTGATTCCTGACTTTCTTCCTTGCATGGTGCTTTTTATATGATCATGTTATATTTTTATATAATTTTTTAGTAATATTTACTGGCTGCTTTTTAAGGCAGCTTTTTAGCATGACTTAATCAGTCTGTAACTTGCGGATCAGAGAAAGCTACTCATTTGAGCGGGAAAGCAGACAAGCCAAAGAATCCCAAGCACACGACATAAGGTTGATCCAACACCTTATAAGAGAAGGATGACCTCTTTCCCGCTCCCGCTCCCTGCTATTTTTTCCTCAGCTAATTCTCAATATCTAAAGTCATTTACCTGGACACAGTGTCTATTGTGTGGATAATTAGCTTGCCGGCTGCAGGTTGAAGGAGCTGCCCTTCCAAAAGCTCAGGAATGTCTGTGCTTGTCTTGGGGTTAGAATGTAATTAAATCAGTTTTCTTCCTGGCTGTGACTCAATGCCGACTACCTGTGAGGACAAGAACTTCTCCCATCTTGTCCTGGCAAGAAATGCTAATTCCAGTTTCCAGCTATCGTCGCCCCCTAACTTTCTTTACCTCTTTGTGTTGCTTCTTCTTGTTCAAGTGCCCTTGGCCAAAACAGAGTAGCCAACAACAATAACAACTTCAAAAAGTTCTCAGTAACTTGTTCTGTAATTGAAAAATATAATTTTCCTGAGGGTATATAAAGAATAACTCGTGCAAAAAATAAATTCTGTCATCCTTTATTCACCCTCGTGCTTTTATTATTGTTATTATTATTTAAACAGGAATTACAATAAACGTTGTTCACAAAAAAAAAAGTTCAAAACTAGAAAACGTACTAAAACTGAAACTAAAAACGGTTTTCTTATTTTTTTCTTTAAGAAATAGAATTAAATATAAATATTAGATGGAAAAATTAACTTTAAATACCTTTAAACTATATCCTCTGTTGATCTTGCCGACAAACTGAAATAAAACAAGTTAAAAAACTACAATTTTGAAACCTAAAACTGATGTAAAAATAAATCAAAAGATTTATAGAAATATATATATTTAAATAATAATAATAATAATAAAAGTGGCAAAAAGTACATAACAAAATTAATTAATGAAACAAGCTAAAATAAAAACAAAAAATGTTAAAATAAAAGTTAATTAAAAATATTAGTATAAAATAATAAAAAAAAATATTAAAAACCCTCACAAAATTTCTACTAAATAAATAATATTATTTTGCTTTAACTACCTGTCAAAAGTTTTTGAACAGAAAGATTTTTAATGGTTTTTTAAAGAATTCTCTTCTGCTAACTAAACCTGCTTTTATTTTATCCAGAATGCAGCAAAAAAATATTTTTACTATTTAAATAACTGCTTTCTATTTCAAAATGTTTTAAAATATAATTTATACCTGTGATCAAAGCTACATTTTCAGCATCATTACTCCAGTCTTCAGTGTCACATGATCCTTCAGAAATTATTCTAATATGCTGATTTGCTGTTCAAGAAACATACATTATTATAAATATTTAGAGCAGTTGAGTAAATTTTTTTTAGGATTTTTTGATGAAAGAAAAAAATCTACTCAGCTGTTTTCAACAACAACAACAACATCAACAACATAATAATAGTAATAATAATAAATGTTTTTTGAGCAGCAAATGAGAATATTAAAATAATTTCTGAAGGATCATGTGACTGGAGTAATGATGCTAAAAATTCAGCTTTGAAATTACAGGAATAAATTACATTATAAAAATATTAAAACAGAAAACAGTTATTTTAAATTGTAAAAAACATATATTTTTTAACATATTTACATAAACATTTTTTTACTAATATATACATATATGTGTTAAATATATTTTAACTATATTTTTGGAACACCATAAGGTGGTAAATTATGTGGATAATGACTGAATCTGCATTTTGTGTGAACTATTTCTTTAAGAAGTGATGCTGATCTGAAAAGTATGTCTTCAACACCACCATCCTTACCCATCAGTCAGTGCAGGATGAAAGTTGTAATGGAAATCATGGTAATTATAAATCACATTTTTTTCCAAACTCCTGGAGATGACTGGACCAAAGCAGAGGGAAAAAAGTGAGTCTGAGGGAGAGCGAGTGCTGAAAAGGTGCTTTGTCCTGAGCTCCAGGTTGACAGAGGCGCAGGCCCGTCAGCGCTTGTGGTTCTAGGCGGACATCCAGGCCCTCGCTGGCACCGTCTGCAGCGCACACAGCTGGACTCAACACCTCAATCCAGCCCAACGCTAACTGCAACCAACCATCACTGATGGAAAAACAAACCGTATAGGGGGACCCTCAGCCCCCCTTGTGGAAAACAAGTACACTTAGTATACTTAATTACAAAACTAATATACTTCAAAGTGCAAACAGAATGTCATGTTTTCAGACACTTCAGTGCATGTTAGTTGCAATTAAATGAAAATGTATTATAGTTTAAATGTGTTTTAAAAGTGTTTAGAGTTAAATGAGTTCTTTTCAGACCCACTGAGGTAGATCATATGCATCTTTATATGTAATTTCATAATTACTTCTATTACTTTCCTAGTGAAAAAATAGTATAATTAAGCACAATTTATTTGGGTGTACCGTAGTATAACTAAACGTATTAGTGGCACACCATAAATTGATATACTTAAAGTCTGTTAAATTGGAAAAACTAATTTTGTACTAAATGCATTTATTTGTGCTGAAGTTCAACTGAAGTTGTCTTAAAAATACTTGTTTGTGCTAAAGTGCAACTATTCCAAGTATACTTAAGTGCACTTTAAATATCCACTCTTGTATTTCAAGTTTTGAAATGCAGCATTCACTCATCATAAACCTCAAATGTATTTTGGTGACATTACGTGAAACGGCCTGTATAGAACACGGAAGTGCGTAAAACTTGAAGCTGTTGAAGATGGATATATATTTCATCCTTCCCCAAATGCATTTGTAAAAAGTATACTATTTTACAAATTAATTTGTAGTGCACTACATTTGTGCTTGATTAAAGCATGAAAAATGTATTTTCAGTTAGTATAGACATGTCAGTCTATTTTTAGTATAATTATCATGAAATAAGTATATTTTTAATACAATTAAGTATATTCATTTTTCAATAGGGTTCTTAAAGTGCACTGCCAAATGTCCTGATAAACATTTAAGACATAATATAACAAAATACATAATATAATATATAATAATATACATAATATATAATATCCCTAGTAAAACAACGACAACAAAAACTATGCCATCATTTATTTAACATGCATTTATTTTATACTAAGTATACTTTAAATCCATTAGGTTATTGACATATCATTTTGCAGTATTTCTTTATTGCACAATGTACATTTCTTAATATTATGCCTAAAATGTGTCGTATGATAAAACGGATCGTATGATCTGTGTATAATTTCAATCTTTAAATGCAATTAATTTAAAGTTATTTAATTCTGCACAATTAAAGTGCATTAAGCATGAAATTAGTTGTTGTAATAGTTGTTTTACCAGTTTAGTATACCAAAACATAATTGTAAGGTATATAAATGTATTTGTAGTATATTTAGCACACTTTGTTGTACCAAAATAACTAGTTTATTTAAATAACTAAATAAAACTAAAATTGAAAAATAAATATACTAATATATATTTACTACAAATACGTTTACATATTATGCACTTAATAAAAATACCTTGCAATTATACTTGAAGTATACTTGAAGTATGGTAAATTGTAACAACTAATTTTGTACTTAATGCACTTTAGTTGTGCAGAAGTAATGCTGAAGTCCAACTAAAGATATACTTAAGTATATTTGATCGTGCAAAAGTGGAACTATTGCAAGTATACTTTAGGTACACTTTAAATATTTTGCATTTAAAGACCGATATTATTTAAAGATCATACAATCCTCATCAGTAGTGACATATTTTAGGCTTAATATTAAGAAATGTGCATTGTGCACAAGTAGTACTCCAAATGAAGTTTAATTACAATTTCTATATCAGTCTCAAGCGATTTGTCAGTAAATATGGTAATGGACTTAAATAAATGCATTTTAAATCTTTTACTTTTTTACAAGAGTAAACCATTAACAAAACAATTCAATTGCTTGAATAAAATAAACATTAGCTTTATATATTTTAAAATATAAACCCTTCTTATTTTAGCTAACTTTCAAGGCAACATTTCTCCTTTTAATTTAGTTTAACAAAAACTGAAATAAAAATAAATAATTACAAAAATATAAAAACAGATTCAAAATATCATCTCAGTGATACTAAAATGACAGTGTCCATCTTTAAACCACATCAAAAGATTATTAAAACAATGATTTACAATATACTTTAAAGTAAAAGCTCAAAGTTGACATCACTTTTAAAAAGTGATTTTGAATTTGAATTTTGAATTTTGAATTTAAATTTGAATTTTAAAAAGTGCACTTAAGTGTGTTAAGAAACATAGTCATGAAACTGTCTTTAAGTACAGTTGGCATTTTAATTAATTAGCATTGCATTATCACTACAGTGTTTTAAAAATACACTGTTAAGATTCGAAGTAGACTACAAGAGCACATTCAGCACTATTAAATGCACTTCTTTTTCCACAATGGCCCATCTGAACCTAATAACTTTTGGGTTAACAAAAGTGAAGGGACATGCAGGTTACGAACGCCAACATGTGCCGTAGCACTCGTGAACTGAAGAGTTTGTGTTGGCCGAATAAACATCATCAAAAATGATTGATGATGCTGGTGACACATTCGCTGTGTCTGTCAACGACGTCAGCGCTCCCTGTTTCATTTGGATTTCTGCACGCATGATCGCAACTGCTAAAGTCAACAGACATCAAAATCGACCCTGTTTACTTTCTTAATGCATGTTCCTGCTCTTTTTGGGCACAATTCATTGTTCCATTTGAAATCACGCTGAATATCCTGTTTCGTTCGGAAACGTGTCAGTAAAATGGCTCGTGAGAAGTGTTGACTTCTCGTAAGACGCTCCCCCCCCCCCCGTTTCCTTTGATGAGCCCGAAACGCAGCAGCTATAAATCCATTCGACTCGACGACTGTGTGGTTTGAACTTCAGCGGAGGACAGGCAGACGTCGGTTTGGAAGATGATCTCAATCTGGCTTATTTAATGGTTAGCAAATGGAAGTCTGCCGCATAGATTCACGAGCAAGAGAAATTAGAGTTTTCCGCCGAGCGCTTTCAATTGTCTATGGTTTCAGCATTCATTTTGTCAGCGGTCTGACTTCGTGAATGTGATAGAAGTCAAGCCCTTGAGGATGCAAGTGTGTTTATGCAGATCAATAGCCTGTATTCAGTGATTATGACGACAGATGATTCATGGTGCATTTAGTATGAGCTGAGAAATGTGAACCATATTGAAAGGGGTTGTGAGTGAAGGTTCAGTCCGTCACACCAAAAGCACCAAATAAAAACCCCTCGCTGATGGATGACATCCAAACCAAGCAAATTATGAGACAAAGTCTTTTTATATGAACTTCAGTCACGCAAAAACACAAAAATGCCTCTTGGTACCGCCTGTAGTGGACTGTTTGCTGTGTCTGTGTGAAGTTATACCCAAAATCCAACTTTTTTGGTAGTGAACAAAGAGGAACAGAAATCAGTGTGGGGCCCGTCCTGCGCCATTTGTGCTGCAGACTTGAATAAAACCTCAAATGAATGGAAAACTACAAATGTTTTACAAATACACTACCTCTTAAAGTTTTTTTTTTTTTTTTTTAAAAAGAAATTAATAGTTTTATTCAGCAAAGATGCATTAAATTGATCAAAAGTAACAGCAAAGACACATATATTTTCGTTTCATCAAAGAATGCTGAAAAAATCATCATTCAGCAGCAAATCAGCATATTAGAATGATTTCTGAAGGATCATGTGATACTGAAGACTGCAGTAATGATGCTGAAAATTCAGCTTTGAATCACAGGAATAAATTGTATTTTTAAATACATTCAAATAGAAAACAGTCATTTTAAACTGTAATAATATTTTACAATTTTACAGTTTTTACTGTATTTTTGATCAAATAAATGCAGCTTTGGTAAGTCAAAGAGACTTCTTTCCTACTCATTTTTTGCAGTTGTCTTTGCAAATTAAACTGGGATATAATTTTGAACATAAAAATGACCCACTTCACCTTTAAAAAATGATATATGTGCATTTCTGTCTTAATTCAACATCATAAAATTGTCTCTTTCCAACAATAACAGACCAATGCAGTTGTAGTTCTTTAGGAGTGACGTTTTCCATATGGGAACGGTCCAGTCATGCGTGCTCCTCGCGGTTGAGGGTCACGGCAGTGGACGGCCTTTCATTGCCTGGTTACTGTTTACCCCAGTGTGAAGTGCTTCCCCATCTCGAGCTGGTTAGTGACATAATCTCCACTTAAGAGCAACACAGTGCAGACCATAAACACCAGCACTTAGCTAATAGCGGACATGTGGCAGCTGGCTTTCTCTCTCTGTGTCTCTCTCTTCATTGGTACCTCTAATTTTCTTTCAGAGGTCTAGGTCAAGGTCTGAACTAGGTGTTCCTAAACCCCTAGAGGTTCTTAATAGAACTGCAGGGGTTCATGAGATAGTAATGAAATACTTGTGTTTAAAGTACTGGTGTGTACAGTCAAAATCATAATTTAAATTATATATTTAATATTTATACATATTTACATATTTAAATAAACCCCTAGAGGTTCTTAATAGAACTGCAGGGCTTCATAAGATTATAATGAAATACTTGTGTTAAAGCAAAGTTAGCCTTCTGAGGCAAGTTAGTTTACTCTGGGACCATGTTGGCAACTCACAGACATGTATTTATATTATATAACTCTTTGCCAATATTTTGTATCATAATATTGGCAATCATGCTTTATTTTATTTTATTTTATTTTATTGTCCAGCTAAAAAAAGGCTTACCGTACAAAATAATACAGTCAAAATCATAATTTAAATGGGGAAAAAGTGTTTGCCAATATTTTGAATCATAAAATTATGGTTTATTTTATTTTATTTTATTTTATTTTAATTAATTAATTAATTAATTAATTTTTTTTTGTATTCCAGCTAATTAAAAAAGCCTTACAGTACAAAATAATATGGTCAAAATCATAATTAAAATGGTGAAAAACTGTTTGCCAATAGATTGTATCATAAAATTATGGTTTATTTTATTTTATTTTATTTTATTTTATTTTATTTTATTTTATGAGTCCAACTAATTAAATTTTTTTGGTCAAAAAAATAAATAAATAAATAAATAAATAATGTTTGCCAATATTTTGTATCATAAAATTATGGTTTATTTTATTTTATAAAATAATATTTTAACAAAATAATATGGTCAAAATCATAATTAAAATGGCAAAAAACTGCCAATATTCTGTATCATAAAATTGTAGATTATTTTATTTTATTTTATTTTATTTTATTTTATTTTATTTTATTTTAATTTTTTTTGAGTCCAGCTAATTGAAAAAAAATGGTCAAAATCATAATTAAAATGGCAAAAAAAATGTTTGCCAATATTTTGTATCATAAAATTATGGTTTATTTTATTTTATTTTATTTTATTTTTGGGTACAATTAATAAAAAAAAGGCCTTACAGTACAAAATAATATGGTCAAAATCATAATTAAAATGGCGAAAAACTGCCAGTATTTTGTATCATAAAATTGTGCATGATTTTATTTTATTTTATTTTATTTTATTTTATTTTATTTTATTTTATTTTATTTTATTTTATTTTATTTTATTTTATTTTATTTTTGGGTCCAATTAATAAAAAAAGGCTTACAGTACAAAATAATATGGTCAAAATCATAATTAAAATGGCGAAAAACTGCCAATATTCTGTATCATAAAATTGTGGATTATTTTATTTTATTTTATTTTATTTTATTTTATTTTATTTTATTTTATTTTATTTTATTTTATTTTATTTATTTATTTTTTGGGTCCAGCTAATTAAAAAAGGCTTACAGTACTATATATATAGTAAAAATCATAATTAAATAAATGCCTCAAAATGCTGATATTTCCCATTCTAATGGTTTTTAAAAGAAATTAGATGAAATTGGATGGGATAATCATACTATGCAGTATATTTCATATCCCCATCAAATATATACACTGAATAAAATATGAATCATACAATATTAAAAGATCATATTCTTTACTTTTCCCTTATCAGTTACTGTTCCACAAAAAAGTGAAAAATAGAAGTGAATTTTAATGTTTTATGACTGTAAGTCGACATTTGTTTGTCATTTCTCCTAATCAAAAGGTTTCAAGCAAAACATGTTTTCTTGTGAACATTGTTTTAATTATTAAACAGTCAAAATCACTTTCAACCCTGTTAGTATTTTGTAAAATCCCTTTAAATAATAAAAGCTGCTTCCTTAATGACATCATCATACAGGAAGTGACTTCATGGCATTATTTGGAGGGAAATCAACAGCACAAACATGTAAGAATTAGCAATGGATTGCATGTATGTCTGTGATGTTTTATGCGGTTTAGCTGGTTTGTTGGACTCAAAAACGTTTCATCATGTTTGATAAAATGAGTAAGGACTAATTTGAGCTCTTTATTTAAGTCCTGTTTGTTTTCTTACCATTGTATAAATAATCAAGTTATAATGAATACAATTTAGGAGCAGAAATTGATAATATATGGATTAGAAATAATTAAAATGACCATTTATTTATTTATTATCTTGCATACTTACAGAGCTCAAATGGTGCTGCATAACAGGAATGACCCAACTCAAGAAGTTTCTGGTAAGATGTCCTTTTTTTATTTTATGGCTTGTGGGAGAAGATCTTGATACCCAAAGCAGCCTGAATGGCTGGGCCTTTGTTTTACTAGTCATTCGTTTACTGCTTGGTTAATCTCATTTGCAATGATGTCTGTTCTGTCAATTAACTATCAGTGTTGTCAGATGAGTCTGACTCTGTTGATCTTCCTCTGTTATATGGGTTTTAAATGCCATCGACGCCTTTGAATGAGCCGTACATAGACGGCAGGCTGGAAACATTGAGGTCACATATGTTTTGGCAGAGCGACAGGACAAAAGGTAGATCATATGATCCCTTCAGAGGCTGGGAGAACGATTTATAATGACCTGCCTAATTACTGTCAATACTGATGTGACATTATAATCAAACCCATAATCATAAACCTTGTTTAAACAACCAGGGCTTGCAAATTGCCAGAATATGCTCAGTGTTTTTAATCATACTCAGTCTGCACATGGCGTTTTGTATTTTTACTGCCTTGTTTGTACTTCCTGTTCTTGCAATTTCTCTGTACATTTTAACACTCTTTTATCTTTTTTTTTTTACCATGTAGTTTTATTTTATTATTTGCATGCAGTGTTTTTTTTCTTTGCTGCACGTCAGAACGGAAACCCCAGTTGAGAACCACTGGGACTTGATTATGTGTATGAAAAGCCGGATGTATTGCATTTCAAGCAGTGATAAATTAACCGGTGGAATAAAAGCGTTTGTAAGTGATAAGTAACTAATATGCGCGGAAGTTATGGCTGACCTCAGCGAGAAGTGGGTTAAAGAGAAGTCTTGGATTTAATATCTTTTATTCTGCTGAACATTTGACCAGATTTACAACTGTACGTTCCTAAGGGCTCAGAATAATTCTGTTTGATTTAATATCTGTTGAGTAAATCCTGTAAAGCCTTACCCTGCTGAGCCAGAGAGACTCCAGACAGGAGGCTCCTGGTTAGTGATCACTTCAGTTAGTGTGTGTTGGTGTTCATATGCACACTCCAGCCTGAGTGATGTCAGTCCTCCGACTACAGCGTTTCCTGTCTAAAGATAAGCAGCAAACGCAGCCCAGAACTATAGATAGCGTCATATCTCTCCATTAAGCGTTTGACTTCCACAGTTTGTTCCACATGGCTCCTATTAGAGTTGATCTGATTTTGACAAAGATGGACAGTTTTGTTCGATGCACACAAAGGAAATCTAAAAGAGTTGTTCACACTAATTCATCATTATTTTCATTTACTCATACACATGTCATTTTAGGGGGTGTTTACACAACATTTTCAGCTAAAAATTGAAAACATTGTGTTTTGGCTGCTCGTTTACACGGCAGTGGTGTTTGGTGGCCTGTAAATGCAAACTTTAGAAAACAGACTTCAAAGTGCAAGTTTTTGAAAATGATACCGTTATCATGTCTGTGTAAACTATTAAAAAGTGAATTTGTGAAAACTGTGACATTATGTGCTTGCATATTATGTGTTCTTTATCCACATTATTGTTCAGTGCCCATAAGCTTACTTCCGGTTCATTAGCCGCTATGGGGAAATAATGAGAAGAATAACAACATGCAGTAAATGGTAAAACACACTGGTTTGTAGATTTTCATAATTAAGATAATACATTAAAAAAAAAATAATATATATATATATATATATATATATATATATATGGTAAAACACATCAATTTGCAATATCAGGGAGCAAAACAACCACTAAAAATAGCTGGACGCAGATGAGATAAAATTTACAAACGACAGCGACTGCTCTTATGGGAAAAATAAGGTGGATAGGTGTGTATGTGTGCTAGCACGCAGTGTTTCTTTACAAAGTGATGCCGCCAACTGCCTTGCATGCATAATACAGCGTTTTTAGTTGTTTCTGCAGATCCGTGTGAATGTGATTTTTAACAACATTGTTGTCTGTATTGGGGTTGCAACGATAAATCGATGCATTGTTTTTTGTGATTGTTTATTTTTAGTAAAGAACAGCCAGCATACCTGCCAATCGATGCACTGTTAATCAAGAAATGATTCTGCATCGATTCTGAGATATTTTTTTTTTTTTTGTATGCATTGCGATTCTCTCTCAAATTGGTTCTGAGCTTAGTTTTTAACAGCAGGTGGCACTGCATTCTTTTGAAATACCCGTGCTCTGCTTGCTTCCTGTACCTTTAACACACTTGAACCTAAAATAATAAGTTAAAAAATGTTGAAGCGAGTGAATTACATGTTGGACTTACAACAATTGTCATGTAAATGTACCCTTAAAGGAGAAGTTCACTTCCAGAACAACACTTTACAGATAATTTACTCACCCCCTTGTCATCCAAGATGTTCATGTCCTTTTTTTTTTTCTTCAGTTGTAAAGAAATTGTTTTTTGAGGAAAACATTTTAGGATTTCTCTCCATATGGAGTTCTATGGTGCCCACAAGTTTGAACTTCCAAAATGCAGTTTAAATGCAGCTTCAAAGGGCTCTAAAGGAGGAAGGAAGAAGGTTCTTATCTAGCGAAATACATTGGTTATTTTCTAAAAAAAAAAAAAAAAAATGGACAATTTATATACTTTTTAACCTGTCTGTGTGAACTCTGTGTATTTAGTTTCGAGACAGTTAGGGTAGGTCAAAACTCCCATCTCATTTTTTCCTCCAACTTCAAAATTTTCCTACAACGTTGTAGAAGTACCAACCCAGTGTTTACAAAGTGAACGTGCAAAGAAGGTCAAACGCCCTTTACAAAAAAAAAAGGAGGTTGGAGGAGAAAATGAGATGGGAGTTTTTTGACCTACCCTAACTGTCTTGAACCAAAATACACAGAATTCACACAGAGCTAGACAAGATGAAGCATTTGAGGTTAAAAAGTATATAAATTGTTTTTTTTTTTTCTTGTTTTTTTTTTTTTCAGAAAATTACACATCGTTTCACTAGATAAGACCCTTTTTCCTCGACTGGGATCGTTTAGAGCATTTTGAAGCTGCATTTTGGACATTCAAAATTGTGGGCACCACTGAATTCCACTATATGGAGAGAAATCCTGAAATGTTTTCTTCAAAAAAACTATTTCTTTATGAGTGAAGAAAGAAAGACATAAACATCTTGGATGACAAGGGGTGAATAAGTTGTAAATAAGTCTGTAAATTTTTGTTCTGGAAGTGAACTTAAAGTGAGCAAAGAAGGTACTACCAGAATGTTCCAGCCTGATCCCATGACGAAAATGTACCTGTGGGAACTTTTTCGCAAGGTGCAAAATACCTACCGCCATGTACATTTCGTGACATTTTCGATGTAAAATCTCCACTGGGTGGCGCTAAAATAGTGTCCGTTTTTTCCCCTGGAGCAGATGAACGTACGTTTTGTGATGTTGGTTTTGTATGTGTCACTGCAGTTCTGACTTGAAATGTCCATTGAGTGGCGCTCTAACTCCAATGCTCTGTGACGTTTTAAAATAACGTACCATGTGCGCTACACCTAAACCTACCCGATAGTATGAACAAAAGCGAATGTGATGTAAAAATGCGATCATAAGCATGCCGTTTTAGCTTGTTTTTCAATCTCTCATCTTTCAGCATGAGTCATGTTTTTCACGGGATTCGTACCCAAGGATTCTGCATCCTAAGTCCAGTTCCGTGCCAGCTGAGCTACCGAGCAAGCTTGTCATATCCATATGGAGATGTGTAATCATAACTGTGTGAGAAAACGATTACAAGATTACAACACCTCTAGTGTTCATTTCTGTTGGAAATTGCAGTGATATTGGTACGTATTTCAAATCTTTAACGCGAAAAAGTTCCCCCAGGTACGAGACCAGGTAGGAATGTTCATGCTGTTTTTTTCCCCCCATTCACTGAAAGTTTACAGTAGCTATGATTCCATCCTTGTATTTTAATGCAAATTTTAGAATAATGCATAAAAAATGCTGAGTGGAAGCACCAATATGCATATAAAATCTAAAAACGTGCATAAAAAAACTTATTGTGACGGATACATTTTTATCCAATAAGAAAACATGCACATAAATTTATGATGCAAATACAGTGGCATGCAAAAGTTTAGGAACCCCTTGCAGAATCTGTGAAAATGTGAATCATTTGTACAAAATAAGAGAGATCATACAAAATGCATGCTTTTTTTTTTTTTTTTTTTTAGTACTGTCCTGAGTAAAATATTTTACATTAAAAAATGTTTATATATAGTCCACAAGACAAAAAATGGCTGAAATTATTAAACAGAACAAAAATTTATAGATAATTTTCTCACCCCCTTGTCATCCATCCAACATGTTCATGTCTTTCTTTCTTCAGGCAATAAGAAATAATGTTTCTTGAGGGAAAACGTTTCAGCAATTTTCTCCATATAGTGGACTTAAATGGTGCCCCCAAGCTTAAAGTTCCAAAATGCAGTTTAAATGCAGCTTCAAAGGGCTCTAAACAATTCCCAGCCAAGAAAAAAGGGACTTACCTAGCAAAATGATCTGTCATTTTCGAAACAAATCGACAATTTATGTACTTTTTAACCTCAAATGCTTGTCCTGTCTTGTCTCTGTAATGTGCATGTGTAGTCTGTGTAATTCTGTGTACTCCAGATCAATACAGTTAGGGTATGTCAAAAAAAAAAAAGAAAGAAAAAAAACCCTTCTCGTTTTCTTCTTCGACGTCTTCTACAGTACATCACTGTTTTACCTTTTTCTTTTTTTTTTTTCTTTTTTTTTATAAAGGCCATTTGATCTTCTTTGCATGTTCACTTTGTAAACACTGGGTCAGTACTTCTGCTGTGATGTAGGACAATTTTAAAATTGGGGAAGGAAACGAGAGTTTTTCGACATTCCCTAACTATATTGACCCTTTTGAACCGGGAAAAAACAGTTCACGCAGACTTAGACAAGACGAGCGTTTGAGGTTAAAAAGTATATAAACTGTCAATTTGTCAAAAATGACAGATCGTTTTGTTAGATAAGACCCTTCTTCCTCGGCTGGGATTGTTTAGAGCCCTTTGAAGCTGCATTGAACCTGCATTTTGGAAGGTTAAACTCGCAGGCATCATAGAAGTCCACTATATGGAGATAATTTCTGAAATATTTTCCTTAAAAACAATTTTTTTACGGTTGAAGAAACAAAGACATGAACATCTTGGATGACAACGGGGTGAGTACATTATCTGTACATTTTTGTTTCGGAAGTGAACTACTCCTTTAATGTAATTTTTGGGATAGTGCATTGAAATGATGGATAGAAACACAAAGATGCACATAAAATCTAAAAATGTACATAAAAACTTGAAACCGTGCATAGACTTACGACGCAAACGCATTTACCAAACAGAAAAAACAAAAAGCTCATGTGACTTTGCCTCAACAGATCATGTGATTGGATAACTGAACTAACCAGCACACCAATCTCATCACACACCATCTCAAATGTTGTTGTTATCATCCTGAAATGCTTGAGCCAGAGTCTGTCATCAAAATGATTTGGCATGATCACCTCCCAGAACTGTCTCACACGATGCATTCCCAAACAATTTTTATTATTGATACTTTGCACCAGTTCCCTAGGTAGTTGCAATTTTGTTGTTTTGAACATACAGAATGGAAACAGTGCTTTATTCACAAATGTTTTATGCGATATTCAAACTGTCCACACAAGTTAAATTCACAGCTTTGGATGAAAACAGTGACTCTCTAAAAAAGTTATAAAAGCAGTGATTTGTTCATTGTTTATAATTACTTTGAAATGGAAAATAGTTTATTTGATTTCATAAGTATGATTATGTTATGTTGCTTGTTGTTTGATTGGAATTAGTGCATACTAAGTTATTGTATGTTGAAATTTGTACATTTTATGTTGACTTTTGACTTTTTCGTTTCTACAAAAGTGGTAAAGAACAGTAAATTTGAACCAAAAGAATAAGGGCCTGTCCACACGGAGACGCGTTTCGCTGTATACGCATACATTTTTTACCGTATTGGTGTTTCGTCCACACGGATCCGGCGTTTTAGGAGACTGAAACCGCTATTTTTTGAAACCGGGTCCCAAAGTGGATAAATCTGAAAACGACACCCTTGCGGTTTCGTGTGTACAGCCAATCCGTATATTTTGTGAAACGATGATGTCATCACATCACGTGTCGGCTGCGTCACACGTAACAGCAACAACAATAATGGCGGACTACATGATTGTGTTCGTGTTGCTACTAAGCCTACTAGCTTTATTACAGCAAAATCTATTGCTTCTACGCAACTGTTATGAGCAACAAGCGATAATGGACAACACCATATGCCACATGCTCTTAGATCCACCGCGGAAGACAACCAGGAGAGCAACTAAAAGTCTTCTTCTCCGTGTATAGTGTATTTCTATGGCACAATTACAGCGCCCCATACTGGTCTGGCATATATATTACACCGTTTTCAGTGGTTTCGTGTTTACGCAATTTTTTTTGAGAACGAGGAAAAAAAAAGAGCGGATAGGGAACGCACCGGCTTCGTGTGGACGTAGCCTAAGTAAAGAGAAAAAAATTATGCAATTGCAAACCGTTGCAACAAAGGCACCTGTGATTTAGGAAAAAAAAAAGACAATTCTCAGTTTTAGTGTACTTCTCCATTAGTAAATTAGATGCAGCAACAGATTTCTGAACATGAGAAATCATCTTTATTTTTTGGAAGCTTTTAATTTTTAGATGACTAATCCTGGATCTGAGCTCTAATTGGATGCGCTCCTGTAATATTTGCCAATAGACACTTGAATTCTCAAATTGCACTTGTCTAAATAATAAGTTGAGGATGTAAACAGATAAGTAGTAAGGGGAAATGATGTGGTGGATTTGGTGTAGAGGTTGTGTAAGTTTAGGTAAATCAGATGGTTTTGCTGTCGGGAAGTTTTTATGAATGAACTCTGATTCATCCTCTCCACCCGCTGAGTGCTGAGATTGTGTTGGTCTCTTGGTTTGAAGGGGGTTGTAAATTTAGGCTGCTAAGTGTTGTGTTGGGACAAGAGCATGTCAATACACGGGTCACAGTGGCGGGGTGCTGGACGTCCTGTGGATGTACAGGCGCCAGAGACCCAACAGACTGGACATGTGTTTCACAACGACTCGCCACTCTCCATATATCAGCACCTCCGGCCATCGCGCTACTGATGAGTACTGCTTAAGTGCCATAAGTACCGATATCCAACAGAAAACGAATTACAACCCATTCTGCATAGTAACGTATTTCGGAGTGAAACACAGTCTTAAACAAGGCAGAATGTAGAGGAGGACTTGATTTAATCTACTGGTGTTTGATTTGATGGAGAAAAGTGTCTCTATATGACAGGTGGTTTAAAAACAATAAGTCTTATGGTGACTTGGTAAAGGAAAGTATTTTCAGATGTTACATTTTGACTAAACAATACAAAGACGAACATTTTTTTTGAGTCATACCTAATAGGGATGGATGAGTGTGGTCATCTAGTTGTCCATTTGTTAATTACCGAGTTCAGTAAGTAATTTTTTCAGATTGTTTTATTTATTTATTTATTTTTACTTTAGCTTTTAAATGTCTTTAAATTTTTATATTTATATTTAACTTTATATTTAACTTAATTTATTTTACATATAGCAGGTTATTTTTTATTTTATTTATTTTATTTTTTATGTATTTTTACTATAACATCACCCAGTGATATATTACTTGGATAGAAATAAATTTGACTTAATACTTTATTTATTTATTTATTTAAAGAAATTTCACTATGCTAGTACCATGTTTTGTTTGCAAAAGGACAGAAATAAATTTGACTTAATACTTTATTTATTTATTTATTTAAAGAAAATTCACTATGCTAGTACCATGTTTTGTTTGCAAAAGGACCACGGATTACCATATAAAACCCAAATTCAGTACCATGGTATATCATGCTATACCAGCTTAATGTTGTTTCTACATTAATTTGGAGATTTATTGTGAAATTAATGTGATTTTAATGTGAAAATTTTAATTTTGTGTAATTAAAATATGTAATTTAATTGTGTGTGATTATTTACAGTTTATTATTTACAGTGATTTATTTATTTATTTATTTTTTATTGACTGATAGCACTATTTTATTTTCAATATATTGCCCAGCCATATATATTAAGTGGATATAAATAAAGAAGTTTATAAATACTGTTTTTTTGTAACATGTACCATGGTTATTTTGTTTTTCCTTCTGTTAACCATTGTACCATGTTAGTACTGTTTTTTTTTTTTTTTTTAATTAACCATTGCAAATGTCGTTATATTTCATTTTATTTTACTCTATTTTGTAACGTAGCATCTTTCTTTCTTTCTTTTTCTTTCTTTCTTTCTTTCTTTCTTTCTTTCTTTCTTTCTTTCTTTCTTTCTTTCTTTCTTTTAACCATTGTACCATACCATGTTTTTTAATGTACCTTTGCATATATTTTTTTAAATGTTATTATTTGTTTTATTCATTTCATTTCATTTCATTTTATTTTATTATATTGGAACATGTAGAATGGTTCTTTTCTTTTTTTCTTTTTTAACCATTGTACCACACTAATACTGTTTTCATAAATTTACCATTGCAAATGTTGTTTTATTTTATTTTACTCTTTTATTTTATTTTATTTTGGAGTTTATTTTATTTTATTTAGGATTTTTATTTATTTCGGACATGAATCCATAGTAATACTATAATCTATATTGTGCATATTATATATTATCTATATAAATCCCAAATTCAGTGCCGTGGTATGTCACAGTACCATGCCAATACCATATTAACACCATTGCTTTACCATAGTACTTTTATTATTCTTTTCATGTGGTAACGTAACACACTAATACTATGTAGTTAAAATGGTGAACGATTCAAATCGATGGTAGATGTCCAAAAGGCAAATCATTTTTGAGGGCTGTGGTCTGGGTAAATGTGGGTTGGCACCGGATGCTGGGCATGAACCACACAGACCCTTGAGTCCTGGCCACTGCACTGCTGTAAAAGTGTGCACTTCCCTCACTGGGCCAATGAGAGCCAAACCACGACCCCAAAGACCACACAGACTGTCCTGATCACGCATGAGCGCGTACATACAAATAAACACGCTCATAAATGAGCGACAGCCCTGCTCCGCTGCACAATGGACACGCAGGCGTCGCGCTTTCCTGTTTGCCTCAGCTTTTTGTTGTAATTGAAGCGTTTAGTGCAGGAGCGTGTGGAGCGCTGCTAACAAAACTCATCGCCCCATCTAAACACACACACAGAGCTCAGTCAGACAGAGAAACAGAAGGACCTTTGTGAAGTGCAGGACAGGCGTCATGTGAACACATGTAGCACATTTTTAATCCCCATAATGACCACTATTAATCATAGACTGGGTAAATATGTGAATTGTAGGTGGTGAATCATGTTTGATGGATCTTATTATCTGGGTGGCTTCGCTGCGAGGGTTTGCATACTGTATACTGATAGATTTTCTGAAACCAAATCTGGAGCTGGAAGTGTGGATTTTACAAATGACTGTAATTACAGCTGGCACTGATTTACTTGTAGATGCCACGTGTTGAGAGATTTGGAAGTGTATGAGTGTATTAGTAAAATACAAGCATTGTTCTTTTTTTTTTTTACACATGCTTTTGGTGGTTTTTTTTTTTTTTTATGGGAATAGTGCCCAAAAATGTTGTCATAATTTATGTTGTCCAACAAGAAAAAGCATTGCAAGCCATTCTGTAAATAGAGATTTTGTTTGCAAATTTACCATGGTAACACCATGATTTTTAACGTTTTTACTGAGAAAATATATTAAAAGACATTTTTAAAAAGGTCTCTTCAAGAAGAGACCTTTTTTTTTTTTAATTAGTGATTACATTTAAAAAAAAAAAAATTATATATATATATATATATATATATATATATATATAATATATCATGTGGTCCTAAGTATTCAGACCCTTTGCTCAGTATTTAGTAGAAGCACCCTTTTGATCTAATACAGCCATGAGTCTTTTTGGGAAAGATCCAACAAGTTTTTCACGCCTGGATTCTCTGGATCCTCTGCCATTCCTCCTCACAGACCCTCTCCAGTTCTGTCAGGCTGGATGGTAAACATTGGTGGACAGCCATTTTTAGGTCTCTCCAGAGATGCTCAACTGGGTTTAAGTCAGGGCTCCGACTGGGCCATTTAAGAACAGTCACGGAGTTGTTGTGAAGCCACTCCTTCGTTATTTTAGCTGTGTGCTTAGGGTCATTGTCTTGTTGGAAGGTAAACCTTCGGCCCAGTCTGAGGTCCTGAGCACTCTGGAGAAGGTTTTCGTCCAGGATATCCCTGTACTTGGCCGCATTCATCTTTCCCTCGATTGCAACCAGTCGTCCTGTCCCTGCAGCTGAAAAACACCCCCACAGCATGATGCTGCCACCACCATACTTCACTGTTGGGACTGTATTGGACAGGTGATGAGCAGTGCCTGGTTTTCTCCACACATACCGCTTAGAATTAAGGCCAAAAAGTTCTGTCTTGCTCTCATCAGACCAGAGAATCTTATTTCTCACCATCTTGGAGTCCTTCAGGTGTTTTTTTAGCAAACTCCATGCGGGCTTTCATGTGTCTTGCACTGAGGAGAGGCTTCCGTCGGGCCACTCTGCCATAAAGCCCCGACTGGTGGAGGGCTGCAGTGATGGTTGACTTTCTACAACTTTCTCCCATCTCCCGACTGCATCTCTGGAGCTCAGCCACAGTGATCTTTGGGTTCTTCTTTACCTCTCTCACCAAGGCTCTTCTCCCCCGTTAGCTCAGTTTAGCCGGATGGCCAGCTCTAGGAAAGGTTCTGGTCGTCCCAAACGTCTTCCATTTAAGGATTATGGAGGCCACTGTGCTCTTAGGAACCTTAAGTGCAGCAGAAATTTTTTTGTAACCTTGGCCAGATCTGTGCCTTGCCACAATTCTGTCTCTGAGCTCTTCAGGCAGTTCCTTTGACCTCATGATTCTCATTTGCTCTGACATGCACTGTGAGCTGTAAGGTCTTATATAGACAGGTGTGTGGCTTTCCTAATCAAGTCCAATCAGTATAATCAAACACAGCTGGACTCATATGAAGGTGTAGAACCATCTCAAGGATGATCAGAAGAAATGGACAGCACCTGAGTTAAATATATGAGTGTCACAGCAAAGGGTCTGAATACATAGGACCATGTGATATTTCAGTTTTTCTTTTTTAATAAATCTGCAAAAATGTCAACAATTCTGTGTTTTTCTGTAAATATGGGTACATTAATGAGGAAAAAAAATGAACTTAAATGATTTTAGCAAATGGCTGCAATATAACAAAGTGAAAAATTTAAGGGGGTCTGAATACTTTCCGTACCCACTATATATATATATATATATATATATATATATATATATATATATATATATATATATATATATATATATATATATATACAGCCATATAAATAACTTTATAAGTACTGTACGTTTTTTTTGAGGTGTTTCGACTCCTGATAACATAACATTGTTTTGTTTTAGACAAGATTGTATTGATAGTTGTTTTTTTTTTTTTTTTAAAAAAGCAAATCTGGAACTGGAAGTAGGGATTTTACAAACAACTAATTACTATACATTACTATACTAATACTAAATACTATAACTATACTAATTACATTATTTTATTTTATTTTATTTATTTATTTATTTATTTTTTAAATTGTTGCTAGTACTGTTTTTCGCAAATGTGCCATGGTTTGAGGCATGTTAACAGCTGACAACATAAAATAAAATTATTTTATTTTATTTTATTTTATTTAGCATAGTCCCTTATGTTCACCAAGAAAATAATATTGTGAAATTTTATTACAATTTAAACCAAATCTGGAACTGGAAGTAGGGATTTTACAAATAACCAATTACAGCTATATACATATTTTTCCCAGCCATATATCAGTAGGATATAAATAATTCAGTTTATAACTACTGTAATTTTTTTCTTTTTCTTTTCTTTTTTTTCAGAACATGTATCATGGTAATTTATTTTTTTTCTCATGCTAGTACTATGTTTTTTTTTTTTTTTTTTTTTTTTGCATATATACCATGGTTTGAGGCATTTTAGCAGCTGATAACAAAATTATTTTATTTTAATTTTTTTTTTTTTTAGTATGTTTTTTATTTTATTTTATTTTGCATAGTCCCTTATGGTCACCAAGAAAATAATATAGTTACATTTTATTACAATTTACAATTCTGTTTACTATTTGAATATATTTTGAATTGTAATGTATTCCTGTGACGCAAAGCTGAATTTTTCAGCATCATTACTCCAGTCTTCAGTCTCACATGATCCTTGAGAAATCATTCTTATATGCTGATTTTCTGCTGAAGAAACATTTCTTATTATTATCAATGTTAAAAACAGTTGTGCTGCTTCATATTTTTGAGGAAAGTGTGATAGATTTTTTTTTTTTTTTTTTTTTTTTTAGGATTCCTTGATGAATAGAAAGTTCAAAAGAACAGCATTTATTTTAATAAAAGTATTTAAATAATAATAATAATAATAATAATAATAATAATAATAATAATAGTAATAATAATAATAATAAACTTTTGAACATTATAAAGACTTCAAAAGTAAACACCTGTGGCACAGCTGTTAAATGAACATGTATATTTGATTTGGTTTTGATTTCGCTTTTAAAGAGAAGCATAAGTAAAAACATCAGTAAAACAATGTATGCTAAAAGTAAATGAAGAGAAAGTATGTGCATGTATGTAATTTATGGCGGAGGATGTCTGGTCTCTCCCTCGCTGTGGTAGGAAGTGTGAAATATGTGTTTGCTTTAAGAGAGCTGTTATTTTTCTCTTCCTCCAAATGGCCAACGCAAACAGAGAAATGTGCCCCAAACTCGCTCAAATGAAACACACACGCTCATTCACACACTAATGAATGCAAACACGCTAAGAAAACACCGATCTGGACTCAATACAATCACATCACACACACGCTTTCAATCACTCTTCTGGAACTCGCGTCCAAGCGTTCATTTGTAATATAAACAGTAAATAAGTGCACATTTTTGTAGTATGTTGTATGACTGTGTGATTTTGCTGGTAATTAGCAGTTCAGCTGTTATGTAGTGTTTGTGTGTACTTGTTTGCACACAGTGGTGTTAATGTTGGCATTGCACTCGTTGCCTGTTGAATAATTTCCATGTGAGTTCAGGAAGTCTAAAGTCATTAACGGTGCAGTTGGTTTGACCACAGACTGGCCTCATTTAACTGTGGTGTCATTTAAAGCTTTTTTAAATACCTGGAGCTGTTAAAATCACTCAGTTTAGTCATTTTATTCCTTCAGCAGAATTAGGTTTAATATCAACCCGTTAGAGCTGCATTTAAATCTAGATTTGTACTTTTTCCTCATGAAAGTGTGAAAGGTTTCTGCTCAGTGTTATTATTATTATTATTATTATTATTATTATTATTATTATTATTATTTTAAATATACTATTATAGTTTTTATTTTTTAAATTAGCTTTTATTTTTATATTCATTTTATTGTATTCATTTTTTGTAATCTTTTGTTCTTTTTATAAATATATTTATACATTTTTAAATATTAGTATTTTTTTATTTCAGTTTTAGTTTAGTTTGTTTTTGTACATTTCCAGTTAGTAATTTTAGTGCTTCCACTTAAACTTATTTTATTTGCTAATGTGACAATTTTAATTTGTTTAGTTTGTTTTTAAATCTTGATTGCTAGATTACTTTTTTTATTTATTTTATTTATTTATTTTTTTTAGTAATTTTATGTGTTTATTGTTTTTTTTTATTGCTATTTAGTAATTTAAGTTTTATTTATTTTAGTTTTAGTTCTAAATTTTGTTTAATTTAGGTTTTTAAATCTTGATTTTTAATTTTTTAGATGAAAGTGTGGGTGGTAACTGCAGTGTTGTTGTTGTTGTTATTATTATTATTATTATTATTATTATTATTATTATTATTATTATTATTTGTTTCTTTTTCTGATAATATTTTGAATTAGCTTTTATTTTATATTTTCATTTCTGTGCTTTTTAAATATTATTATTTAGTCATTTATTTTAGTTTTAGTTCTTCAAAATTAAAGTTTTTAAATCTACATTTTTCTTTTTCTGATGAAAGTGTGAGTGGTATCTGCAGTGTTGTTTTTTTAAAATATAGTTTTGTAGTAATATTTTGAATTAGCTTTTATTTTTATATTTTCATTTTATTTTAAATTTAATTTTTAGTAATTTTATGTGCTTTTGTTTTCATTTTTTTTTTAAATATTACTATTTAGTAATTTTTATTTATTTTAGTTTCTATAATTAAGTTTTAATTAAGTTTTTATATCTACATTTTACATTTTTCTGATGAAAGTGTAAGTGGTATCTGCACAGTGTTTTTAGTTTTTTTTTTTTTATATATAGTTTTCTAATAATATTTTATTTTCATTTTATTTTAAATTGAATATTTGGTAATTATGTGCTTTTGTTTTTATTTATTTTTTTATATATTATTTATTTATTTTTATTTTAGTTCTAAATCTTCTAAATTATTTTATTTCACTTTTTATATAATTTTTTTTTTCTTTGTAAAAATAGTTTTTGTTGTTTGTGTGATGCTAGTGTTCTAGGTAGTTGCCAGGCCGTTGCAATATGGTTACTAACAAGTTGTGAGCATATTTTAGTGCATCGAGACTAAACCTAACTTGTGTGTGTGTTTCCACATGACTTTATACATCATTTGTGCAGCAAATCAAATCAGTTTTTTACTCACCATACTATGCATAAGTGCAGCAATATACTAGTCACGTGCAACCAGTGGTGGACAGTAACGAAGTAGTTTTACTTCGTTACTGTACTTAAGTACATTTTTCAAGTATCTGTACTTTACTGGAGTAGTTTTATTTTGAGCAACTTTCACTTTTACTTCACTACATTCCAAAGCGTAAGATCATACTTTTTACTTCACAAAATATCGTATAACATATCGTTACTTCTTATAATATATCACGTGCTCCGAGTGTCTGATTCATGAACAGATTGATTCTTTTCAGTGAACCTGTTAAATCGATTCGCAAATCGCACCAAGCGATCCGATTCCAGCTGTTCACGAGTCGATAACTCATTGATTCAAATGATCCATTTAGAGCGAGTCTCCAGTGAACTGAATTCACGAGTAAGAACCGGGAGATCTTGTGAGTGCGCGCGCGACTGATGCTGCGAAAAGTAAGCTACTAATGTCGAATTTTAGGATTAATTATTGTAACTGAAAACCATATTTAGGTCAAAACTTTCCGTTGTTTGTAAATTAAATCTGCTGTAAAGGGTGATCTGTCTAAGCCCACTGAAATGCTTGAATTCAGACATATCAACATAAGTGTCTATATTTTAGGTCAAAAAACGAAAAATGAAAATAACACAGATTAAATAAAATAACTCACGAACGTTCATATTCCCCGCTGCTGTAACGTTAGCAGTTTTTTTTTTTTTTTTTTATTAAAATGCTACGCATTAAGCCCTACGTGACGTCTTTTTTTATATCGTTTATCAACAGTATAAAATGTTACATTGTTTGGATCAACTAGCCGAGTAGACAGATATGAATGTTTATTCATAAGCATCCTGAAAATAAGTAAATATTGTTAGCTGATGCTAACTGTCTAGTTAACAAGCTTGCTGGTGCTAAGTTGAGGTGATTTTAGATATAAAGTCCATGTTTTTATTTAACCACCTAGACAGATTACATCTGAGGGAAAAAGAAAGGATGTGATGTTCAGAACCTGGTAACTACAGCAATTATCAAATAGGAAGTGATGCTCTCACTTGGCATTTGGTCAGCGGTGTTTTTACACCACAGATAAGGTTTAAGAACTGTGACGTTATGCAAAACAACAAGCTTTAAAACATGTTTTTCTTACTGGTGAAAATTAGATGGTCAGATCTGTTTTCCATCAGGTACATCGCAGTGCAAGCTTCACAGTGAACATTACTACATCACTCTCGTCAACGTAGTCCATATCAACAACAAACCTTTTTTTTACTCCATATAGTGGTTATTTTGGGAAAATCCCAGGTATTTTGAGCAGTAGGATTACACAAAAATATGTGCTAATATAAAATTAATTTAAGTAGCCTATATAAAATTGCAAAATAAATCTATCAATACTTTTTTTACTTAAGTACATCAAAAATCTGGTACTTTTGTACTTTCACTCGGGTAAAATTTAAAAAGGAGCACTTTTACTTTTACTGGAGTAATATTTTATTATATGTATCTGTACTTTTACTCAAGTACTTGATTTGTGTACTTCGTCCACCACTGCGTGCAACCAAACATGACTAACTGCTCCTCACGGCCCATTACTGCAGGCCTCTTTAGGTTTATATAATATCTCTCATATCACTGGTGCTCCTGTGTGCTGGAATCCTGCGTGATTATCCGGGGGGAGCTAATGTTTCACTGGCCCTGCTGTGATGGTATCGCCTCGGCACTCCAGCCCGTTCTTCACAGACAGGATGGTGCCACGAACTCCGGAACTAGTAATGGGCTCTGGGGCTACTAATACCTCACCTCTATTTCTGTCCTAAACTCGTCATTGCAGACTGCCAGACTCAAGATTAACAACTCTACTTTTCTGAGAGTAATTTCATGATTCATTAGACCAACCTCTCCTCTTTCTCAGGCATTCTGGATAATGGTGTTTGCTGTATGACAATCATCACAGCTATTGTGCAAACTTCATTTTGTAACTCATTGTACGCCATTTTGTGCTGTACACATGAATTGCAAATCTTAATATATTTTTTTTTAATTATATTTTATTTTAAGTTGTTTCAACTTAAGATTTGTTACCCCACTGCCTTAAAATTTTTATTTTAGTCAACTAAAATACTCCAGTTTTCACTTAAATGAACATTAAGTAACTTAAAATTTCAAGTTAACTAAACTAACAATTTTAAGTCAGCAGGGTAACAAATTATTTCAAGTTGTAACAACTTTTTGAAACAATTTTTTTACAGTGTACTAGCTGTCTTAATTATTTAAAAAAAAAAATAAAACCTCTCTAAACATGATTCGCAATTATCGTTGTGCTTTGTTACTTTTGATGAGATGCAAAAGATCTGAAATTCAAACAATAAATATTTATTGCTCAAAAATTGGAGCATTTTTCTAAATATACACATTATGAAATGTATGTATGTATGTATGTTTATTCATTTATTTATTCATTTTTATAAAATAAATCTGTTATATTTAATATTAATATAAAATAATATTTAATATTAAATTAATTATATTAAATAAATATAATCGTTGTTTTTTTTTGATGAGATAAAAAAGGTCTGAAATTCAAATAATAAATATTCATTGCACAAAAAAATTGAGCATTTTTCTAAATATACACATTATAAAATGTACATATGTGTTTGTTTATTCATTTTTATAAAATAAATCAGTTGTTTACTATTCATATAACAATTTATAATTATTATTAAATTATTATAATTTATTAATTATATTAATTAATAATAATAAATAAATATAATATTACATAATATTAGATTAAAATATTATTTTAAAATATAAACTAATTTATATTTAATGTATGTTTAAATAAATCTGTCATGTTTTTATAATAGCCACCAAGTAAATTATTATATTTCAAAAATGAACTGCAGTAAAATCAATTATAACTATTATTAGAAATTTGTTATAAAAACATTTTGTGTTGAACTTTATTTTATTTTATTTTATTTTATTTTATTTTATTAAAATGAATATAAATTAAATGTAATAGTTTGGGCTCTGTTGTTATTTAGTAATATTGTAATAGTTTTCTGTAAAGCTGCTTTGAAAACATATTGTTAAAAATAACATACAAATGAAATGTGATTTAAATAATTTTATATAATTTTAAACATTTATTTATTTATTTATATGTACCTGAACTATTTCCAAAATAATTGATATTAAATATAATTAAAATAAGATCTGAATTGAATCAGATCAAGAGCTTGCGAAATTAATCAATTTACCAAGGTTTCCTGTATAGTTTACAGCATAATTTAAGTAATTTTTGAGAAAAATGTATTTTTATTTGATATATTTTCAAAGGAATCAATATTATATGGAATTAAAATGGAGATTTTAATAAGAGTTTAATTAAATTAAGGCCCTGTGAATCTGAATCAAACTGAATCATGAAATCTGTGTCAATGCTGAGTCCTGCTTTCCATCTAAACCCACGTCTTCGCTCTCTCTTTTTTTTTTTTTTTTTTTTTTTTAATTCCTAGTTTGTCTAAAACAAGAGGATGAACTATAAATATCACGATTCTTGCTGCTAGTTGTTTGGTGGTGGTTGCATGCGGGGGCGAATTTGGTCAAAACAAATCGTCAGTCATTTGCAGACGGATCCCTGACATTTGCATTTTGTTGAATTTCATCGGAGAGCGCCGAGCATATGGTGCCGTTTGGTTGAACCCTTTTGTTGGATTGCTTTTGTTTAATTTCTCATGCGCCTGCTTAAGAGAATGCAAAGATATTTCTGTTTATCCCTCTAATGGAATTTAGATTTGTTTAATGGCTTTGAGTAAATGTTTATGGTCATGGAGAGGGAAAATAAATCACACTGGTGACGATTTCAAGAATGAGCAACACCAACAGACGCTCTGCCAACAGTAAACACTGCTGATTTTTGCGAACGGGATCTCGAAGAACAAATCACAAATGTTTAGTCTCATCTTATTTATCTCTGTGATGACATTGTTGTGTGTATTTATCACTTTATTTGTTAGGCGCCATCTCAATGGCTCTCTGGTATCACCTCGTAACAGCGATCGTGGGACGTGCTGGTACGCTTCACATCTGCAAGATGTCACATTTAGCCAATAAAGCTAAAACAACCATCATAGTTCATTGAAATAGGGAGTGTTGAAATATATATTTGTGCAGTTAAACCAGAAAAAGCAGGAAAACTTGGAGAACAGACTTACATTTTAGTATTACATTTCAAAATGATTTGGCTTGGTAGAGATTATTTTTACAGTTCTGAAAGCTTTGATAGTTCACTATATCGTTATTTACTCACGCTTATGTTGTATAAAAACCATATGCTGTTATTATGCTGTTTATTTCTTGAAGAGTTTTGAAGAATTTTTTTTTTTTTTGTTTATCCATACAATCAGAGTCTATCAAAAAAATAAAAGTATCATAAAACCTAAGTATCATAAAAAAATTGTGTAATGTCGGAAAACTTTGAATGAACTTGGTGTGTGTATATATATATATATATATATATATATATATATATATATATCATATAATAGTATTATATATATATATATATATATATATATATACACACCAAGTTCATTCAAAGTTTTGTGTGTGTATATATATATATATATATATATATATAAATATAAATATAAATAGAGAGAGAGAGAGAGAGGTTTATTGATGTTTAAAAGCATGCATTTGTCTTTTAACTATGACTTAGTATGTCGCGTTTAATCAACTTTTTTTATCTTATAATTGTGCCTTTTTGTCTCTTAATTGTTTTTTTTTTTATTGTAATTTACCAAAGCACAATTAAATAAATAAATAAATAAATAAAATTTTATTAGCTTTGGTAAATTATGATTAGAAAAAAAAAATTCATAATTAAGAAACAAAAAGCCACAATTATGAGATAAAAAGTCAAAATATGCATCAAAAATTGACAGAGTTATGAGATAAAAGCCCACAATTAAGATAAAAAGGCAAAAAAATTACATAAGCCAAAACTAACATCGATCATAATTGTGATTTATGAATTATGATATTTATTAATTGGAACAACATAATTAAGCAACAATTAAATATCTCAAGACACAAATATGAAAAAAATGAAGAGAAGAAAAAATATCAGCACAAACAAACAAACAAAAAATAAATAATACAAATAAATAATACAAACAAACAAGCAAACAAATAAATGAATACATAAATTTATTTATTTATTTATTTATTTACTTGCTTAGTGACTGACCGACTGAAAGACTGAAAGAAAATATATTGGTAATTTCCTACCCGGACATTATCCATTAATTTTATGAACATTTCTGTTAACCTTAAAACAATGCAGTGAAGTGCAAAAATTCAAAATACAGTTAAAAACACCAGTAAAATCAATAAACAAACAAACAACAAAGTCAATACACAAAATTCCATATATAACACAGTACATTATGCCTTATTTTTATAGATTTGTTCTTTTTTATTATTATTATAGTTAACTAAAGCTAAAATTACAACTATACAAAAATTGAGTAAAAAATTTTTTAACAAAAAAACACAACAAAATTACTAAAATTTTAACTAAAATTCAAATGAAAACATTAAATTTGAAAATAAAAACTGAATGTTAATAAAATGAAATAAAAAATAATTAAATAAAAAAAAAAAAAAAATCTAAATCAACTATCAATACTTTGTTGTTCAGTTACCAAGCAATGCTTAATTTTGTTCAGTCTGTGGTGTAAAAAGGTCACATTAGCAATTAAAGAAAAAAACAAACAAACAAACACTTAAGCAAAACATGGTCAGGTTGAACTGTCTACATTTTTGGTCCCACATTTTTATCCATTTTACTGGTTTTCCACTGGTATGAAGAATTTTTGGGTATAATATTTCACAGTTTACTTTATTTTGCTATCCTCACTTACACAAATGAACTATAAAGTACTGCACCCACTATCTGGTGTCTGAATAATTTTTGGTTTGACTGTATTACTAAAAATTAATAATAAAAATGTTATCTCAATAATACTAAAATAACACTGATACATATATAAACTAAAATAAAATACGAAAAGAAGATATTTTAACCAAAACCTGTCTCTTTAAAGTAATGTTTTTCTTTAAAGTAACTTTTTATGATGCTTTTCTGGTGGTTATTTTGTTTTTGTGGTTACCATGAACTGACACTGTATGGAAAAGAGTTGTGTAATGATTCAAGCTTTTGCATTGCAAAGGAAAAATAACATTTTACAGGTTTGGAATAGGGTGTTTAACAATGACCGAATCGTTCCTTTGACAAAAACAATGATTCTTTCAAAAAAGCTTGAGTTTTTCAGCGCACCTGCTCTAGTTGTTGTGATAGATGTCAATGAGCTTCTTGACCTCTAGGCCCTGCTGCTATCAGGTTCAGTTATCGAATGACCAAATAAAGCTTCACCAAGCAAGGAATAAGATCAGTGAAGGCTTGATCAGCGTTGCGTGCCATCAGATAGAGACACAGAGGGTGCTTTGGCAAATCTTACTTCCAGAGGTGCATTCAGGCACAGTGGAGCCCAGTGTCATCCGGGAAAGCCTGCAACAATCAGGCCCTTTAAACTGACCACCAACATGAATGGAGAGCTGCAGTGAGGAGGGTCTTTGGGCAAGTACAATATTTATCTGGTTAACTCAATTTAAATGGATAACCTCTGCTCTCTGAAGATAGAGTTTGTGCGTGATTAAGTGCAGCCAAGCAGTGGAGAGATGAGATTGACGTGACTTGATTTCAAGACACTTCAATATGGACAGACAAAACGGGTTAGGGTTTGTTATATTATTTATGATTTTTATATAACTGTGGATCTAATGCAGCAATAATAGGCCTGTATCACTCAAAAGTCTCTTATGCTCACCACGGCTGCATGTATTGAATATAAAATGCAGTAAAATCAGTAATATTGTAAAATATTATTACAATTTAAAATAAGTTTTCTATTTAAATATGTTTTAAAATATAATTTATTCCTGTGATGCAAAGCTGAATTTTCAGCATCATTACTCCAGTCTTCAAGGTCACATGATCCTTGAGAAATCATTCTAATATGCTGATTTTCTCCTCAAGAATCATTTATTAATAACAATGTTGAAAACAGTTGTGCTCCTATTTTTGCGGAAACCATGATGCATTTTTTTTCAGGATTCATGGATGAATATAGTTAAAAAAAAAAAAAAAACAGCCTTTATTTAAAATGGAAATCTTTTGCAATATTATAAATGTCTTTTCTTTAACCTTTGATCGATGTAATGCATCCTTGCTGAATAAAATACTGACCCCAAGCTTTTAAACTTTTTCATATAAATAGATCTTTAAAATTCACAAAATATTGACATTCTGTCATATTAAGTATAAATGCAGAAATTAGAAACTTACATAAGAAACAGAAACCGATTTTTTGCCTAAAAAAAAGGCAGTGGTTATTTGCACTTGAATGCAAGTGAAAATAGCATTTTTTTCTTAGTAATAGATGCTATTTACACTAAATGCAGTAAGCAATGGATTCTATTTACGCTATGTAAAAATAGCAGTATTTTCTTTGCAATAATATTAGATGCTATTTGTAGTGCTTAGTGCAAGTGTCAGATTTGCAACCCAGTATTGTAGTACATTATAAAACGGTATGCAATAACGTATTGAGTGTAAATTATCATTTTTATTTAAATTATTAAATAAATGCTGCCTTATCTGGACAATAAATCCCTCCCTACGCCTAACCCTAACCGATAAACACCCGTGAGGCATTTTATTTTCCACTTTTTGATTATTTCCTTTATTTTATCAAGTTGGCTTGAAAAATCCAACTTACTGTTATCACATGTAAACAACTTCTTCTTCGGCCTTCAGACTGGTCTGACTCAGGTTGCTATATCTTTTCAGACTGATCCAGCTTACTGTTTTTGTAAGCCACACTATCAAAACCACCAATCAAAATCACAGGGGGTGAAAACTTTTATACAAAGAGACCTATGGTGTATTTAAGCTGTTTATTGCTAAAGAAAAGCCTAACAACTCCCTACTGGAAAAGTCTAAGCTGATTGGCTGCTTTGGCTGCTCTCCCAGGCTGGATTTAAGGTGGTTTTGGCCACTTTTTAGTTGGTCAGGCTGGTCCTGCTAAAAGACCAACCAAGCTTAAACCAGCTATTTTCAGCTTAAAACAAGCTAAGACTAGACAACCAGCCTAGGCTGGTTTTAGCTGCTGCTTAGTTGTTTTTTTTTTTTTTTTTTTTTTACTGAATCAGCTGGTTTTAGCTAGTTTATACATGCTAATAATGCTAACAACTTGCTAATCTATTAGAAACATGCTAGTAACTTGCTAATCGTGCTAACGACAGGCTAATCACGTTAGCAACATGCTAATAACATGCTAACCATGTTAGAAACAGGTTAGCAACATGCTAGGAACTTGTTAATCATGTTAACAACATGCTAGTAACTTGTTAATCATGATAGAAACATGATAGCAACTTGCTAGTAACTTACTAATCAGGTTAGAAACGAGTTAGTAACATGCTAATCATGTAAACAACATGCAAGTAACTTGCTAATCATATTAGAAACTTGCTAGTAGCTTGTTAATAATGCTGACAACATTAGTAGCATGTTAATCATGTTAGCAACATGCTGGTAACTTGCTAATCATGCTAGCAACATGTTAATCATGTTAGAAACAGGCTAGCAACATGCTAGTAACTTGACAATCAGGCTAGAAACAGGATAATAACATACTAATCATGTTAACAACATGCTAGTAACTTGCTAATTAACTTACTAATCATGTTATAGCAACACCCTAGCAACCATCCTGGGTACCATAGCAACCATAGCTATGGTAAAAGACTGTATTGCCCTCAACACATTCAGACTTTAATCTTCCAAACTAATTTCTTTGTCTTGATCTTTGTATTTTATCGTGTTTTATGTTATTTTATTGCAATTTAATCTGCTTTGCTGTACTGTTATTATCTATATACTTTACAGTTTTTTTTAATGTAATTGTACAGCACTTTGGTACGCACTGTTTTTTAAGATGCTTTATAAATACATTTTGATTTGATTTGATTTTAAACTGAAAACTGTCAAACTTTTAAAACTTTTAAAAACTTTTACAACTTTCTTGCTAGGCTTTTTCAAGCCAACTGAAAGTTTGTCTACGAACTTTACTATCTAGTTGAAAATTAATGCCTTTTTGATGTGATGTGAAAAGGGCAAAGAAAGAGTTTGGCAAAAGGTGGATTCGAACTCGGGTCGATTGTGTCAAAAAGTCACTACTAGGCGCATTACCACTTACATCAGTGGAGCTTTAGTAGGCATCTTTTGTAATGTTTTTAAGCCCAAACACACATTGGTGGGTGGACTTAGTGTAAATAGCCTCTGCCAGCAAGGCGGGCCATTTGCACTTAGTGTAAATAAACACTCTGAAAAAAGTAATCAAATGTAGACGGGACCAGAAAATTATAAAGACAACAATCCACAAGTACATGGAAATACAACTCATTTTCTTTGCAGTTTGTAAAAATTTAGTTTGTTTAAGAATATTAAACCTTTTTTTTGCATTTATACTTATTTAGGTGTGTGTTTACAATTGAAGAATTTTAAATGACAAGACTATTTTTTTTTTTTTTTTAAGTGTTTATATTTTTGAGTCATGTCTCTGTATTAAATGTGCTTTTTAAATGTGTAGGTTTGTCAGTGTAGATACATGCTTACATTTGGACTAAAATGGACTCAAATCTCTTTTAAATCTGTGCTGTAACAGCCAGCTTGATTGCAGGAAATAGTCTAGAGTTGAGGGACCCTTAAATTTTCCTATCAGATCCAGCGCTCCACGAACCGTACAAACGCTGGAATGACTGCAGGAACTATGGAAGTAAACTACACATGTAATTTGCACAAAATTACTAAAAAATTGCAATAAAAGCAATGGTGCCATTTCTATAGGTTCCGACGCTATGGAAGCAGGGCAATGTTTTTGTTAAGCATGATTTTCAGGGCAAGCATATGGAGTGAGAGAAGTGGTTCATGCTGGAACATGCTCATTTCTGCACTCTGGGTAATGCTTTATTTTAAGCCATTTACTTCATAATTCCTCCATTAAGTTAAACTGATGCCATAGCAAACACAGGCTCATTTCAGACGCCAACAGTGTCATTAACCCAAGATGTCTTATACAGGAACATGCTATAATTTCACGTCCAATCCCAAACCATGTCGGCACATGCATGACCCCGCTGACTGTAGACAGGAAGGTTTGATATGACGTGTGTTTATGAGTCAATACCAAATAAGGGTGTTAAATATAACGGGACAAAAAAAACGCTTTAATATATATTTTAAAATGCATGTGCTAAAGTTTTAGATAATTAAGAAAAGAATAGGTAAATAAAATAATAGTAATAATTTTATATACATTGTTGTATGTATAAATTATTTGACTTAGAAATTTGTCAATGTCAGTTTTTGTCCAAAAAAAAAAAAAAAAAAAAAAAATATGTATTAAAAAATTTAAAATAATGTATTTATCTATTAGTTAGTCAGTTATTTAGTTAGTATTTGAAAATGAAAATGAAAAGCTGTCCAGCAGGCCAAAGCTGCTTTTTACATTTTTACTTCTGCATTTGTTTCATTTCATTTTAATTTGATTTCAGTTTGTTCCATCCCCTCCTTCCCATTCACACAGAATCCATGAGCTCATTGTGTGAGATCACACAAGCTGCAGTTTAATTTATTTTCTGTCAGCTACTAAAATGCTAACACCTGGGCACAGGCTGGTACCACCCATCGCTTCAGTCTGCAGGGATTACTTCTGATTGATTCACTTTTATTTATGTTTACGATTAGAGCTTTTTTTCTGGAATGTTTCTGTTTTATTTGGAGGTTGTTAGCCCGTCATCACCCTCCATCACACGGCTTGTGTGTGTCTGTGAGTGTTGAATGTGTGTGTGTGTGAGTGTTCATTTGAAAAGCTTTGGCAAGAATAGTAATTTTATTAGCCATTTGTAACAAGTACATTGGACCGCTCTCGTGTTTGACTCTCATCATAGGAATAAACCAAAGGGGAATGAATGCAGGATGCATGGAGGAAAATTATGGCAGGAAAAATATCAGTAAGTTGATTAAACAATGATGAGGGAGTTAAATAAAACATGGTATGATAAATCCTACATGACCACCATAACTCACTGAAATCACTCAAAGCAGAAACGGTAAAGGTTATCCATAACAGATCGAATTCACCCTTACAGGGTTTTTACATTACAGTTTTACATTACACTTGCAAAACTCATCTCCACAATGTTTTTTGTGTTGTGGTAGTCAAGACTTTACTACCCTGTTGAAAAATCCAGCATATGCTGGTTAGGTATGTTTTGAAGCATGGTTTGAGCTGGTTTAAGCTGCTCATGTGCTGGTCCTAAGCTGGTCCAGAGCAGGAGCTAGTTGCTTAGGACCAGCTTGGGACCAGCACATAACCAGCTAAGAACCAGCTCAAACCAGCTCAAACCAGCAGCCATGCTTCAAAACATACCTAACCAGCATATGCTGGATTTTTTAACAGGGTATGCAGTTGCTGTGGTATTCTATGGTCTTGATCTTGTGCTGTGTGGTTGCTAGGCTGTCCTAAATGGTTTTCAGAGTGTTGCTATGGTACTTTATGGCCTTGTTCTTGTTCTGGGTGGTTTCGAGGGTGTTTCTACGAAGTTTCTATGGTACTCTGTGGTCTTGATCTTGTGCTGTGCAGTTGATAGGATGATCTGAGTGGTTGTCAGGGTGTTGCTATGGTACTTTATGATCTTGGTCTTGTTCTGTGCGGTTGCTAGGCTACACTGGGTGGTTGCCAAGGTATTGCTATGGTACTGTATGGACTTTTTGGTTGCCAGGGTGTTTGGTCATGGTCCTGTGCTATGTGGTTGTTAGGCTGTTCTGAGTGATTGTCAGGGTAATGCTATGGTACTCTATGGTCTTTTCTTGCGCTGTGTGGTTGCTAGGGTGTTCCGAGTGGTTGCCAGGGTCTTGCTATACAGTTACTATGAAACTCTATGGTCTTGGTCTTGTTCTGTGTGGTTGCTAGGTTGTTCTGAGTGGATATCAGGGTGTTGCTATGGTATTTCATGGCATTCTTCTATGCGTTTGCTAGAGTGTTCTGGGTAGTTGCCAGGGTGTCGCTATGCAGTTGCAATGGTACTCTGTGGTCTTGATATTGTGCTGTGCAGTTGATAGGGTGTTGTGTGTGGTTGCCAGGGTGTTGCTATGCAGTTACTCTATGGTCTTGGTCTTGTTCTGTGTGGTTGCAAGGCTGTTCTGGGTGGTTGCTAGGGTGTTGATATGGTACTCTATGGTCTTTTCTTGTGCTGTGCAGGTTGTTAGGCTGTTCTGAGTGGTTGTCAGGGCGAGGTTATAAAGAATTTATTGTACATTATGGTCTTGGTCCTGTGGCTATGTGGTTGCTAGTGTACTTTGAGTGGTTGCCAGGGTGTTTATATGCAGTTACCATGGTACTCTATGGTCTTGGTCCTGTGCTGTGCAGTTGCTAGGCTGTTGTGAGTGCATGTAAGGGTGTTGCTATGGTACTTCATGGTCTTGTTTTATGTGATTTCTAGGCTGTTTTGGGTGGTTGCCAGGGTGTTGTTATGCAGTTGCTGTGGTACTGTGTGGTCTTTATCTTGTGCTTTGTGGTTGATTATGGTGTTCTGAGTGGTTGCCAGGGTGTTGCTATGTAGTTACTATGGAACTCTATGGTCTTGGTCTGTGTGGTTGAGTGGTTTCCAGGGTGTTGCTATGGTACTCTATGGGCTTTTCTTGTTCTTTGCAGTTGCTAGGCTGTTCTGAGTGGTTGTCCAAGGTGTCTTGTTTTATGTTGTTGGTAGGCTGTTCTAGGTGGTTGCCGGGGTGTTGCTATGCAGTTACTATGGAACTCTATGGTCTTGGTCTTGTTCTGGGGGGTTGTCAAGGTGTTGCTATAGTACTTTATGGTCTTGGTCTTGTTTTATGTTGTTGCTAGGCTGTTCTAGGTGGTTGCCAGGGTGTTGCTATTCAGTTACTATGGAACTCTATGGTCTTGGTCTGTGTGGTTGAGTGGTTTCCAGGGTGTTGCTATGGTACTCTATGGGCTTTTCTTGTTCTTTGTGGTTGCTAGGCTGTTCTGAGTGGTTGTCCAAGGTGTTGCTATGGTACTTTATTATCTTGGTCTTGTTCTGTGTGGTTGCTAGGCTGTTCTGGGTGGTTGCCAGGGTATTGCTATGCAGTTACTATGGAACTCTATGGTCTTGGTCTGTGTGGTTGAGTGGTTTCCTGGGTGTTGCTATGGTACTCTTTGCGCTTTTCTTGTTCTGTGCGGTTGCTAAGCTGTTCTGGGGGGTTGTCAAGGTGTTGCTATGGTACTCTATGGTCTTGGTCTTGTTTTATGTTGTTGCTAGGCTGTTCTAAGTGGTTGCCGGGTGTTGCTGCGCAGTTACTGTGAAACTCTATGGTCTTGGTCTGTGTGGTTGAGTGGTTTCCTGGGTGTTGCTATGGTACTCTTTGGGCTTTTCTTGTTCTGTGCGGTTGCTAAGCTGTTCTGGGAGGTTGTCAAGGTGTTGCTATGGTACTCTATGGTCTTGGTCTTGTTTTATGTTGTTGCTAGGCTGTTCTAGGTGGTTGCCAGGGTATTGCTCTTCAGTTACTATGGAACTCTGTGGTTTTGGTCTTGATCTGTGCGGTTGCTAAGCTGTTGTGGGGGGTTGCCAGGGTGTTGCTGTCGAACTCTATTGTCTTTTCTTGTGGTATGCAGGTTGTCAGGCTGTTCTTGTGGCATTTATCTTTTCCAACATTTTTTTGAAGTATAATTTTTTTTGTAATATTATAAATGTCTTTACTCTGACCTTCAGTCTGATGCATTTTTGCTGAATAAATGTATTCATTTATAAAAAACAGAAACTGACCCCAATTGTTTGACTGGTGACATTTAATTTAAAAATGCATTGCATATACAATATACTTCCTCAAGGGACGTAGTGCAAGTTACATTTTTCATGGAGGATGTTTGAATTTTGTTTATTATGAGTTCTCATAAGATTATGAAAAGCATCAACCTGATCCTTCAATGTTAAATCTATTTTTTGAGATAATAAAAGGGCCTTAGGGTCTCTCAGACCCCTTGCGGAGTGTGAGAGAGTGTTCAGATCGATGTAGATGATGGGGTGAGAGTTGAGTTTGTTGAGCTGAGTTTGACCCCTGCAGAGGACCGTGGAGCCAAACGTCTTTGCACAACTGTGATAAATGGAAAATGAATTGCAAAATATCTGGCTGGTCGGTTTTCTTTTGTCTTCCTGAACTGTCCTATTGTATGCGCATGAGAATGCATTAAACACGTGATGTATTGAACTTGACTGATGTCTGCGGAACAATTTGCAATAGATCTGAAACTGATGACTGATCTTTCTTTGTAAAATCAGTTTGACGTGTTTTTGTAACTTCTGGTAAGGCCGTTGCAGTAACAGGAGCTGCCGCATGTGGCAAATGAAAATAATACAGCAAATATTTCAAACCATGTAGTGAAAACTGGGTTAGCGATTGATACAAACTATGTGAGATCTATTACAGTGAAATATTAGCTGGGCTCGGATCGAGGCGGCATACGACACCTCTCAATTACCTGCTCTCTCGAGAAAGTTAATAAAAGTACAGAGTTCATAGCAATACATGGATTGCACAGCAGCCAATTATAATAACAGACCTTTGTGTGTGTTGAGTGAGAGGATGAATATTGTTTTAACAATTTAGTTCAGTATTGCTTACATATTTGGTCCGTTTGAAGAAAGTTGAGCTTTATAGGCTCTGCTCAGAATAGTTACTATTGCTATTTTTTCAGGATGCAATATGTGTAATCTAGTTTGGATTAGATATGATGGTCTGAGCCATGTTTGGTCTTGTTGTAAAGTAGCTGATATACCTGACACATCAGTTGAATTCTATATTAATGGGATGAGTTTTTTTTTTTTTTTTTATCTACAGTATAACTTGCATTTACACCAACGGACTATTCAATTACGTAGTGTGATTGTCTGCTTTCGCTTCAAGTAAAAAAAAATGCTGTAGCAAATTATCTGGCTTTTTATTGCACCAAATGAAAAATGCAGACATTTTTTTTTTTCTTCAGTTGTTTTGTGTCTATTTTTCTCCAGAAATGTTTATATTTTATTTTACTTTATTTAATTGAATTGAATTGAATTTTATTTTATTTTATGGATATAAAATATCTTATTGTATTATATATTATATTTTAGTTTAGTTTCCCTATTTTCAGCTGTTTTGTGGCAATGAAATTTTATTTTATTTATTTTATTGTATTTTATGCTGTTTTATGGACCTAAAATATCTTATTGTATTATATATTATATTTGTTTAGTTTCCCTATTTTTAGCTGTTTTGCAGCAATGAAACATTTATTTTATTTTTATTATTTGATGCTGTTTTATAGCCATAAAATCTTACTGTATTGTATTTTACTTTAGTGTCCCTATTTTCAGCTGGTTTGTGGCAATAAAAATATTTAATTTTATTTTACTTTATTTTACTTTATTTTATTTTTATTATTTTATGCTGTTTTATGGCCATAAAATATCGTATTGTATTGTATTTTAGTTTAGTGTCCCTATTTTCAATTGGTTTGTGGCAATAAAATGTTTTATTTTATTTTATTTTACTTTATTTTATTTTACTTTATTATATTTTACTTTAATTTATGGCCATAAAATATCTTATTGTATTGTATTTTAGTTTAGTATCCCTATCATCTGTTTTGTGACCATAAAAATATTTTATTTTAATTTATTTTATTTTATTTTATTTTATTTTAATGCTGTTTTATGGCCATAAAATCACTTATTGTATTGTATTTTAGTTTAGTGTCCCTATTTTCAGCTGTTTTGTGGCCATAAAATTTTATTTTATTTTATTGTATTGTAGGTTATTTTATTTTATTTTATTTTATTTTATGGACTTAAAATATCTTATTGTATTATATATTATATATTATATTTGTTTAGTTTCCATATTCTTAGCTGTTTTGCAGCAATGAAATTTTTATTTTATTTTATTTTATTTTATTTTATTTTATTATTATTATTATTTTTTTTTATGGCCACACAGTTTCCTACTTTTAGTTTAGTGTGCCTATTTTCAGCTATTTTGTGGCCATAAAAATGTGAACACGTACAGTATGTGTACAGTTTAGTGTAGCTTTACCTGACGTCTTTTCATATTTGCACTTATAACAAATATATATATTTTTTTGTTGTTTAGTTTTAAGTAGTTTTTACAAAAACAAATATCCAAAACAAAGTAATGTATCCAGGTCCTTTCTAATCTGTTTTGTATGTAGTTCTTTCAGTCACACATCATTAATACAATACAAGTGCCTTTTAAAACAGGAAATTTTATGAGACACAAAACAAACATCTTCCACCTTCAGGAAACTCTGATATATGGAGCAGTGCCCGCCACAAGTGCTTGTTATGAATAACGGTTACTTGTAAAGGAGTTATTTAAGATATCTGAATCTTCCCTCAAGCGTTTTTACCTCCATGTGAGTGCTTTTTTCCCATGCCAAAAGACGTGCCATGACAGAGGGCCGTGAAAGAGGAAATGTGCCGCAGGACAACCAATCTGTGCCCAGACTTGATTGGAAATTAACAGTGGAAGATGTCATCCGCAAACATACTATGAGCCCAAGCCTCCTAAGGGCCATAAAACAGACTAAAAAAGGAGGAATCTGAGCTACACTGTTAAAAAAAAAAAAAAAAAAATACTACAACAGCAACAAAACACTGAAAAAATTTCAGAATTGTGAGATCTAAACATGCAATTACAAGGAGAAAAAAAAATCCTGTGGTGAAAATTGGCTTCTATTTTGTATTTATTTTTTAATCACTGTAAATCACTGGATATGACTTTTTCTTTTTTTAACTTCCAAAAACTCAGTATACTTTTCAAATGTTCCGTTAGATCTATTAGAGTTTTACACCATTTCAAAGATGATGCCTTAAAAGAATAATTTTTCTTAGAATGAAGAAAAAGATTTTAATAATCTAAAGAATCTTTTTTCACTATAAAGTATCTTTTATGCAATGGAAAGGTTCCATGGATGTTAAAGGTTCTTCATGGAACCATCAATGCCAGTAAATAAACTTTACATCTCATCCAGAGTTGGATCTTCTCAGTAAGTGTCTAATACATCTCCAGGCTCGTCTTCATGTTTGTCTGTGCACACATTACTAAGAGAGAAACTCGAGAGCATAAGGAAATTTACAAGGCTTCATCTATGATAATATGTTCTGTCAACCCATCACGCATTTGGATGGTCTGAAAGTCGGGGCTTTCCTGCGCTGGGCTGCACAAACATGTCAGAACATTCTTGGTGCCAGTTTGAAAGCCTGAGAGGATGTTCATTGGTTGTATTATTGTTCCTGTTAAGCTAAACCAAAAATCATTACAACATTTGAGTTGAATAGAAAATCATTATGATTTATTCAAATGGCATTATGCCTTTAAAGCTGCACACAGAAAACTGCTTTGCAATGACATTTACCATATGGACCAAATGAGCTGGGAAACCACCCGAGTGGTCACATTATGCCCAATAACATTCCATAATATGAAAATGCAGGCTAATTTTGGCACCAATGTTACCACTATTATACACTCTAAATGATTCTAAATAAAGGCTCCAAAAAGGGGTTTTCACAACAATGCCGTAAAACAACCATTTCAGTTCCCCAAAGAACCTTTCAGTAAACAGTTCTTAAAAGAATCATTTTGTTCTTAGCATCAAGAACATTTTTATTTGCATTGTATAGAACCTTTTGTGGAATGGAAAGAATCAATGGATGTTAAAGGTTCCTTATGGAACCATCAATGCCAATAAAGAACCTTTAGTTTTAGAAGGCTAGGATGTGGAATTCCAGTAACCCTTCATTTATGCATTAGAACAGACAATACACTGTTTTTACACTGTCAGATGAAAATGTGAGTGATGTTTGAGTGTAAATCTCAATGCCATTATTTAAGGTTGTTGTTAGTGGTTGCAAGGGTTTTGCTACTTCATATTATTGCTATAGGCTGTTCTGGATGGTTTCTTGCTGGTTTCTTTGTGATTTTCTGGTCAAGGCTTATTACAGTTACCTAAAACTAAAATAAAAAATAATAATAAAAAAAAAAAAAACAACAACCTTTGACTGGGGGGAAAATCCCTAACAAAAATAGCATAAAAAAATAAAATAAATTATAAAAAAACTAAAATATTTGCAACTTGATTATAACAGAAATGCAAATCAATAAATAAATACATGAATAAATAAATAAATAAATATCAAAATCACCAAAACTTTAACTATAATTAAAATATAAATGTATATATAAATATATTAAGAGTTCATTTAAAAAAACAGATAACTCCGTTTTTAAACATTTTCAAAAATCATGTTTTTGCATTCCAATTAATCTCAATCAAACTGCAGTTGGGTTATTTTGAAAAACATGATTTTTGAATTTTTTTTAAAAACGTAGTTATCTGTTTTTGCAAATGAACTCTTTATATACTTTTATATTTTAATTATAGTTAAAGTTATTATATTTGTTATTTTATTTATCTATTTATTTATTTATTTATTTATTTGACATCTGTTTTATGTATTTAGACATCTGTTTTTGCAAATAAACTATATATAAACTATATATATAGTTTATAAACTATATATAAATGCACTAACAAACCTTTTAATTTTATTGAGTGTTTAGCTATTTTGTGGCTCTACAAATTTTTTAATTTAATTTAATTAAAATTTTTTACTTTATATTACTTTGCTGTTTTGCGCATAAAAATACTGTATTGTAGTTTAATTTAATTTAGTTTTGTATTTTCAGCTGTTTTGTGGCCATAAAAATGTGAACACATACAGTTTTCTCAGTTTTCTTAACAAGTTAACAAACTGTTTTCTGTGAAATGCTTGTTTGAAAAGTACTCATACTATCATTCTCTAACATTTAAGGACACTTGGGCCTGGTTTCACAGACAGGGTTTAGACTAAGCCAGAAACAGGCCATTGTCCAATTAGCACATTTGATTAATTTTTAAATTAAAAAAAAAAAAATCATTACTGGTGTGCATCTAAAGACAAAACAAAGACACTGATATATTTTAAACTCAGTCAGTGCAAGTTTCTTTTAGCTGAAACAGCTCAGACTTACATTTTAGTCTAGGACTAGGCTTAAGCCTTTGTTTATGAAACCAGGGGCTTGTTTGCTATTTGCTAATATCTAATGCAATAACAATCATATCTAATGCAATAACATTCATGTATTTGTAACTATGACTCAAGTGTACAAATACTTTTGGGGACGTGAGTTAATCTACAGGTTAGTGAGACTGCAGGTCTCTGTACCCTTGAGGTGATTCAGTGATTCAGTGACTTATATGACTATGTGATGACAGACATGCGGGCTGGAGAGCAGAGGATGTGACATGAGCAAACACACAGCACATACAGTATACCCACTCTCATATGGCACGAGCTCTTGTCAAGCGTTATTAAATTGCAAACTATAGTAAGGGAAATCAGAGGAAGAGAGACATCAGGAAGGCAAAAGGAGGAACTTGACGAATGAGGGGCATAGGCGTATTGGGTTTCGGTCAGTCTCGCCCAGCCGACGGCACTCATGTCCATTTTTCAGCGAGCGTTGATAAGTCTCCCCCCTGTGGGCGACAGGGGGCTAAAGTTTCCACCCCCTGATAAATGACGGCACATCCATCCCCAGCCCGTCCCATCTGTCCCCACCTGCGATTTAAAACCTCATTTAAAGTACTTTATGCACATGTTAACTTAATAATAAGGTGTAATTGTAACATAGTGTGACTGGAGCAGCTGTCAGTGTTTATGACCCAAGATTCTTTTTTTAATATATAAAATGTTTTTATTTAATGTTCAATAATTCTGCTAGATTCCAACACTTTTTCTTTTTTTTTTTTTAAATTTCTAGTTTTTTCGTTTAAAAGTTATTTTAACCAAGAATGCATTCGTAAAGAATAAATATATTCATTGTAGAAATTTCCTTAACTTTTATGTTTCTATTTATTTATTTATTTAAAGATAATTTAAAAAGGTAATTAATTAAGCCCTAATTTTAAAACAATAAGTAGAAAGTACATACAGTCAGAAGTTTGCACGCATTATTTATTAATGTGGTTTGAGGTAACCATCACTATTACTATATGTGACACTGGACCACAAAACCAGTTCTAAGTAGCATGGGTATATTTGTAGCAATACTCAAAAGTACATTGTATGGGTCAAGATTATACATTTTTCTTTCATGCCAAAAATCATTAGGATATTAAGATCATGTTCCATTAAGATATTTTGTAATTTTCCTACTGTAAATATATCAAAACTTAATTTTTGAATAGTAATATGTATTGCTAAGAACTTTATTAGGACAACTTTAAAAGTGATTTTCTCAATATTTTTTATTTATTTTTTTGCACCCTCACATTCCAGATTTTCAAATGGTTGTATCTTGGCAAAATATTGTCTTATCTTAACAAACCTTACATCAACGGGAAGCTTATTTATTCGGCTTGTAGATGATGTATAAATCTCAGTTTCAAAAAATGTATCCTTACGACTGGTTTTGTCTCTCAGGGTCAAATTTAATTATCAATAATTCTGCTAGATTCCAACACATTTTTTAAAATTTCTAGTTTTCTCGTATAAAAGCCATATTTACAGAGAATGCACTTGTAAAGAAAAAATATATTCATTGTATAAATTTCCTTAACTTTTATGTTTGTATTTATTAATTTATTTAAATGTAATTTAAAAAGGTAGTTAATTAAGGCTTACTTTTAAAATAATTCATGCTTCATTGGAAATGTAATTTAATCAGTATAAGTAGAAAGATGAATATGCATTTTGAAAATGCTTAAGAAATTTGTTACATAAAGTCAAAAGTTTCCATGCATTATTTATTAATGTGGTTTAAGGTAACCATTGTGACCCTGGACCACAAAACCAGTCTTGGGTATCATGGGTATATTTGTAGCAATAGCCAAAAATACATTGTATCGGTCAAAATGATAGATTTTTTTTTCTTTTATGAAAAAGAAATGAGTAAAGATCATGTTTCATGAAGATATTTTGTAAATTTCCAACTGTAAATATATCAAAACTTAATTTTTGATTAGTAATAGGCCTATGCATTGTTAAGAACTTCATTAGGACAACTTTAAAGGTGATTTTCTCAATATTTATTTATTTTTTATTTTTTTTTGCACCCTCAGATTCCAGATTTTCAAATGGTTGTATCTTGGCAAAATATTGTCCTATCCTAACAAACCATACATCAATGGAGAGCTTATTTATTCAGCTTTCAGATAATGTATAAGTCTCAGTTTCAAAAAATTGACCTTTATGACTGGTTTTGTGGTCCAGGTTCACATTTCTCATTTAATCAAATCAATACGCTTAACTGTTAAACTTCATCACCATTCTTACTACATACACAAATGATTCCTCAAATCATGGAGCTTTTTAAGGAAATTAGTCTTGTGCCATTAGTTTTTCATACAATCAGACATATGGTTTTGTGTACAGAAACTCCCTGACATTGAAGTCTTCATGCAACTGTTTGTATTTCCAGTAAACAAACCCACTGTTACTAATGTACTACTGAAAATTTGTTCTCTCTTTCATTTAAACTCTCTCTTAACAAAGTCTGTCTTGCTTAAATCCATACGATTCATTTCTCTGGGCATGCAGACACATGTTTATGTGTGGTGAAAGAGCTCCATTCATACTAGTTCAGAGAGTGACGGTTATAACTTACTGTATGTCTTATACATTAGCGCCCTAAAATCACATTCTTTCCTTTTTGATGTGAATGTTAACATTTGGAGTTGGCATGTCGAAAACCTGATGATTATGTTCTCCACCATGATCTGAGATCTTCCAAAGTGCTTTTTTCTTCACTGAATGGTATAACATTTCTTTGTTTTAAATTTTTACATGTTAAAGTTTAAATGATAAAAAAATCCTCAGTGTGGTCTCACACTTTTAGATCCTACTGGTTTGAACTTGGTTTGAAGGAAAATGTTGATTTTCCTTTCTGCTCCTCCAGCTTTCTCCATGATCACACTTTTCATAAGCCTCCATAATGAGTTTACAATAAATTAAAATCCATGTCAGCCCAAGCAGTTTGAGTTAAAATCAGATTCTTCATTGGAAGATGTGAAATGTCACCCAACATATTTTTTATGCTCTGTTTGGTGAGGTCATAACGGTCAGATAAACGTTCAAGCTGACACTGTTACATCCATGACTCTGCACGATTACACGCTAAATGCTGTTTATATAATCTGGGCAACAAATGGCTCACAAAAATCACAGGTTTTCACTGCTGGATTTTGTCGGGAAGAGAACTGTGTCTCTGTATCTGACTGGGAACGGAAGAAGGCTGGATAACTGGACTGGGCTGTCATTTGTCCTGGTAAATCTCAGGATTTCTGATGTGTTTATGACAAAGCTGTGAAGTGTGGGATCCTTAGAGAGAGTGAGGCTTTCCTGAGTTTCCCACATTGTATGTGTGTGTGTGGAGTTGTGGAAAGTGACCCTGTTTACACATCCATCTTATGATATCTGGTCTTAGGAATGTATATGAATTAAAAACCATTGTCATGATTTTATGCACTTTTTATTTGCACATTGTTTTCTAAAGAGTAGATATTTGAGATTTTACCCGTGTGCTGAACATCTGATTTGGTGTTCCCAGTCAAAAATGATTGTCCTTTTAAAAATAGCTTGTACTATATGTCTCTCATTAGGCTGTATTATTACCGAATCTTGGATTCAGTCTTTTTTGTCAGCTTGATCTTTCAATTAGCAGTTTTTGTTGTAGGCCTGATTGATCTGAGCTTATGCATCTCAGTTTTATGTGGGGAAAAAAAAACAAAAAAAACTGGAATCATTAGATTCGGATCGGGACTTTGGTGCGGGTTTGCGAATCATTTGATTCATATTTGGATTTAAGAGCAGGTTAGCGAATCATTTGATTCAGATCAGGACCTCGGCGTGCGTATCACAAATTATTTGATTCAGATCGGGGCTTTAGAACAGGTTTGCGAATCATTTGATTCAGATTGGAACTTCGGAACACGAATTGTGAATCATTTGATTCAGGGCAGGTTCGCAAATCATTTGATTCAGATCGGGACTTTAGAGCAGGTTCGCAAATCATTTGATTCAGATTAGGACTTCAGAGCGGATTCACAAATCATTTGATTCAGATCAGGTTCGCAAATCATTTGATTCAGATTAGGACTTCAGAGCGGGTTCGCGAGTCATTTGATTCAGATCGGGACTTCAGAGCGGGTTCGCAAATCATTTAATTCATATAAGAACTTTAGAGCGGCTTTACAAATAATTTGATTTAGATCGGGACTTCAGAGCAGGTTCACAAATCATTTAATTCTGATCGGAAATTAGGAGCACAAATTGCGAATCATTTGATTCAGATCGGAACTTCAGAGCAGGTTTGTAAATCATTTGATTGCGATTGGGACTTCAAAGGGGGTTCGCGAATCATTTGATTCTGACAGGAACTTTGGAGCGCAACTCGCAAATAATTTGATTCAGATTGGAACTTCGGTGCGGGTTGGCGAATCATTTGATTCTGATCAGAACTTTAGAGCGCAACTCGCAAACAATTTAATTCAGATTGGAACTTCTGAGCGCGAATCACAAATCATTTGATTCAGATCTGGACTCCAGAGAGGGTTTGCAAGTCATTTGATTTGGATCAGCACTTCGGTGGGCAAATCATTAATCCTTTTTTTTTTTTCTCGTTTCTTTTTTGTTTTTCATTTGATTCAGATCAGGACATCAATACGGCTTCGCAAATCATTTAAGTGTTTGTTGTTTGTCGTTATATCCCCACCAGTGCCAAAATCAAACCTATGCACTTGCATTATAGAGTAAATGATTTAGAGAAATATATGAAATATAATCAATGCTTAAAAATGGAAAAAGCTTTACAATATTTGCACAAAATTTAATGCAACATATTTGAGATATTCCATAAAGAAAATTTTAAGTGTAAAATTTTAACTTTAAATGTTAAAGTTAAAATTTGGACTATTTTTAGCACCACATATTAAAGTTATATATAATTTATATATAAGTTATATATAATTTTTAAATTGTAATAATGTATTATGATACTATGTAAGTCACTATGGAGTAAAAGTGTCTGCCAAACGCATGAATGTAAATGTATAGATTCATTAAATTGCAAGTTGCATTTGAGACTCATTTTAATACCAGGTAATCTTTCATGACATCTTGTTATTAGAAACCTGATATGGATGTTAGTAGCTTGTGTAAATGGGGTTGATATGTACTGTGACTTGTTCTGATTTTCTGAAAAGGCTAGTGCACACGTGGCAGGAGTTTCAGCATGATTAGACAGCGATACCTGGATTCTGATTGCAGGTGTAACTGTTCAGCTGGTTTAGAGCAATCTGTGTCACCATTCACTGTGTGAAAGCAGAAAGCAGATACGGGTTGAGTATTGCTGGTGCTGGGTTGCGGTATTGACCTTGTGTGAGTTCGGGTTACAGTCTGGCCTGCGTGTGTGGTGGTGTGTCTTACAGCATGTGGGAATGAGCGAACGGTGAGGGAGTCCCTGCTTGACTCGCGGGGTGAGAATTTTCTCTGCTTTTGTTTGGAAAGGAATAGAATGACTGAGATCATATCACTCTGTGTGCTATATTTATATCTTCTAATTATGGCCAGAATGCACAGAATCTGCAAACTTATTTCTGATTATGCAGGAAAATTGTATGAATAATTTAGTGAAATGCTGTAAAAGGAATCTCACAAGAAAATTCAAGCTAATATAACTCCCCAAAAAAAAAAAAAACAATTATTTTCACATTCTTCTTTCTGCTTTCTAATTTCATGTTTAATTCAAAGAGTTATTTGCCATTTCTTTGTAATAATTTGTGAAACTTACAAGCAGTTTCTGAGTGAAAATTCCTTTCAGAGCAAAATTATATATAATAAGGCTATAGTTCATTCATTTTTATTTATTTATTTATTAAAGTGCAGTATGCCACTGTAATTTTGGGATGTGGTTTCATAAAAGACTTATTTAATCGTAGGTTAATGTGTAAATAAATATATATATATAGCATTCAAATTCACATATATATATATATATATATATATATATATATATATATATATATATATATATATAAATATAATGTGTCTGTAGTATGTGTGTGTGTGTGTGTATATATATATATATATATATATATATATATATATATATATATATATATAGAGAGAGAGAGAGAGAGAGATAGATAGATAGATAGATAGATAGATAGATTAGATAGATGTATGTATATGTATGTTATAGATGTATGTATATGTATGTTAAATGTATTTTGTTTATTTAATGAATTCATTCATTTATTCACATTTCTATTTTTAATAATAATGATATCTGTTAGTTATATAATATTTCTTAATAGTTTAGTGGGATTTCGGCAAATTATATCATGTATTTTATTTATTTATTTAATTCATTTATTTGCATTTATATTTTATTAATAATAATAATAATAATAATAATAATAATAATAATAATAATAATAATACATTTAAAAAATAAATAAAGATGAACTAAGAATCTGAAACTCTAAGACTAAGTTATTTATTTATTTATTTATTTATTTATTTATTTATTGGTTAGCGGTTTTCACCTTTTGAACACTGGGCAATAGAATGAATTAATTTTGTAGGCACGGATTCCATGCAAATTTAATAATGACCAACTTGCAAACAAAAAAGCAATTAATGTCCAGTCTCCATAAAAAAATGTCCAGTGTGTGGCTGTATCTGTCTGTCAAGCATCTGTTTGAATAAACCTCAGTCTTTAGGCAGAAAGTAAGACGCATGATCGCAGGATTGAATTGTAGTAAGAATGGCGTGGCGTTTCATTGGGCAGATTGTGTGTTTTTTCACAGCGTCGAATTGGGCCAGGCTCACCTGAGGAAAGCGATACACCTGAGAAACCCCCTGGGAGAAATGCTCTTTTGTGTGTGGCGGTGAGGTGGGGGGCCGAAGCGTGCGCTCACTGAAAGAAACATGTATGATTTTACACGCCTCACAATACACCCACAAAACAAGCCAACATGCCTCACGAAAACCGTATCACATCCTGCAGCATTCACAGAGACAAACATCCAATTTCTCTTCAGAATGTCACTGAAAGACATACAATAGTAATCCAAGTAGGTTTTAAAATGATTGCTTTGTGTCGTGTCTGCAATGCCAATGACATTGATAGAGTAACATATCTCACAATATACATGCTTGTTCTAGTACGCTTCTACCTTTGTTTATGTGAAAGTCGTACATGCCGTTCTTATAGGTTCTTTGGCAACAGCAAGAATAATAAACATAATGGGAGAGTCCATATGTGACCCTGGACCACAAAACCAGTCTTAAGTAGCACAAGTATATATGTGGCAATAGCCAATAATACATTGAATGGGTCAAAATTTGCGATTTTTCTTTTATGGCAAAAATTGTTAGGATATTAAGTAAAGATCATGTTCCATGAAGATATTTTGTAAATTTCCTACTGTAAATATATCAAAACTTATTTTTTTACTAGTGATATGCATTGCTAAGAATTTCCTTTAGACAACTTCAGAGGTCATTATCTCAATATTTAGATTTTTTTTGCACCCTCAGATTCCAGATTTTCAAATAGTTGTAGCTCTGCCAAATATTGTCCTAACAAACCATACATCAGTGGAAATCTTATTTATTCAGCTTTCAGGTGATGTACAAATCTCATTTTCAAAAAATTGACACTTACGACGGTCCGGGGTCACATATGTTTGGTCCTGTAACCATTTTCATTAAATTTATTCAAAGTTCAATGACAATATTCATTAAGCATGAGATGGTTTTCTCACATTGCTGGTTTCTTAAAGACATAGTTCACCCCAAAAATAAATACTTGAGACCGTGTACTCACCCTCAGGTCCACCGAGATGACCCTACTTATTAATTGTAATTATTGCTTGTATTTATCCATTCATTTTATTTGGTCTATTCTAATTATTTTATTTATTTTAATTTGACATTTTATTATTTTTATTTATTTTTATTTTTTCATTGTAATTTATTTTATTTTTTGTGTTATCTTATTATTTATTAACTTTTATTTATTTATTTTTTATTTAATTTTCTTTTATCATTTATTATTGTTGTTGTTGTTATTATTGTTATTATTATTATTATTATTATTATTATTATTACTTTAGGGTCATACTACCCTCAACAACTCCAATGCAGAGCTGCTTTTTTTTTTCTTTTTTTTATAAGCAGCTGGCAGTGGTAAAAAGTGATTGAGTTGGAGAAATGTAGCATTATGTCACTTGCTCACCAGTGGATCCTGCAGTGAATGGGTGCCGTCAGAATGAGAGTCCAAACAGCTGATAAAATCATTACAATAATCCGCAAGTAATCCACACCACTTCAGTCCATCAGTTGATGTTGTATGAAGCCAAAAGCTGTGTGTTTGTAAGAATCAAATCTATCATTAAGACATTTTAACTTCAAGCTGCGGCCTCTGGCCAAAATATGAGTTCATAATCCATAATAATGCTTCCTCCAGTGATAAAGTCCATCTACTGTTGTCGTCTTGCATCAAAATCCACCGTCATACTTGTTTAGAACTGTTTCGGCTTGCAAGCTGTGCTTGATCTGTGCATATTTCTCTCTCAGACAAGATGACTTTTTCACTGGAGAAAGCAATATCATGGATTACTGACTCAGAAGCAATGGTCCAAAAGTGCCTTAATGATGGATTTGTTTCTTACAAACATGCAGCTTTTGGCTTCACAATGCATTAATTGATGGACTGGAGTGGTGTGGGTTATTTGTGGATTATTGTGATGTTTTTATCATCTGTTTGGACTCTCATTCTGACGGCACCCATTCACTGCAGAGGGCCCATTAGTGAGCAAGTGATGTATTGCTACATTTCTCCAAACCTGTTCTGATAAAGAGACAAATTCATCTACATCTTAGGTGAACTATTCCTTTAAGAAGAATATATCTGGAAATGCTGCATGTGTCGATTTCACATTCTTTCATTTTTCATCCTCTGAAGTTTTGGGTAATGACTTACAGAAAAACATTATGCTCTATTATATGTCTAAAACGTCGTCTTTTTTTCATTTCTAGCTATTATGTCTCATTTTACGTTGCGTTTGATCTTCTGAAATAGCGGTTAGAGTGTGTTACCGTATCCTTGAGGATCTTCAGAAATTTGCCAGTTTTTTCTGCCAGAAACTTTTTACCAGGCAGTACATGCTTGTCAAAATCCCTAAGAAATGCGAGACTCCAAAGTCCTAAAGGTCAAACAGTTGCTGGGAAGATGGTTTTCTTTCACTGCTTTTCACCATTTTGCCCTTTTCAGCCTCAAATCTCATAATGACTCGTACCGAACGTTTTGTCCAAATGATCTCAGTGCCCGCAGAGTCGACCGTGGCATCCAGAACAATCTGCACTTGGAAGTTGCACTGGAAGCATAGTGGAAAAGACTAGAAGAGAAATTTGATTTCTGCAGAAAATCTGAGTGTCATTTTCCTATGCAGAACCATGATGCTATAGGGTTCAATGCATTTGCTTACTGGCACAAGACTACTGAGTCGGTTTGAGGTATCATTCGTGACTGTAGCACAAATGATGCTGAAGTTTAATACTTATGGTTATGGGTTTGTTCAGATCGCTAACTCTGAGTTCGAACAATAGTAGCTGTCTTAGTAAACAGCAATAATAAACTGCAGCTCTGTGGGAATAGGCTGCACAGAAACAATGGAGTGAAAGGAAATGCCTGCAGGGGAGAAACACTGATGCTTATTGAGTTTCATATGTTCATATTCATGTGTTTTTGTTTCCACACACTATGATTCCAGAACATACTGTCAGGATACAGTATACAGTATGAGATACTGTAGCTTTAGTCTAAAAAATCCTTTGGCTGTATCTCTGTTTTGTGTCCTGGTCTCTTTCTTTATCTATCTATCGTTCCTTCGTTCTATCTATCATTATATCTATCATTCTTTCATTGTATCTATCGTTCTGTCGTTCTATTGTTCTATCTATCGTTCCATCGTTTTATCTGTCATTCTATCGTTTTATCTATCATTCTGTCGTTCTATCGCTTTATCGTTCTACCTACGTTCTATCTATTGTTCTATCTATCATTCTGTTCTATATCTATCTATCTATTATTCTTTCATTTTATCTATCGTTCTATCTATCTGTTTTTTCGTTCAATCGTTCTGTTGTTCCATCTATCATTCTTTCATTTATCTATTGTTCTACCTATCTGTTGTTTTCGTTCTATCGTTCTATCTATCGTTCTTTCTATCTGTTGTTCTTTTGTTCTATCTAGTGTTTTTTCATTCCTTCTATCTATCTATCTATCTATCTATCTATCTATCTATCTATCTATCTATCTATCTATCTATCTATCTATCGTTCTTTCGTTCTATCGTTTAGTCTATCTATTCTTTCGTTCTATCATTGTTTTCATTCTGTCTATCGTTCAGTCTATCTATTGTTCTTTCATTCTATCGTTCTTTCATTTTATCTATCGTTCTATTGTTTTCATTCTATCATTCTATCTATCATTCTATCTATCGTTCTTTTGTTCTATCTATCGTTCTCTGTCTATCTATAATTTTATATTTTTTCAATTTCATTTATTTTAATTTGTATTTTAATTTTATTATTTATTGATTTTGATTTATCAATTTTGTATTTACTTTATTCATTTCATTTAGTTTTATTGTTTATTATTATTGTTGTTATTATTATTATTATTATTATTATTATTATTACTTTAAGGTCATATTGACTTCAGCAGCTCCAGTGTAGAGCTATTTTTTGTTGGCAGTGGTAAAAAGCGATGGTAAACACAGCTTCTCCGGCAGTGATTAGCTGTCAAGTTTAACAGGGAGTAGCAAGGAGGGTTTTTTTCCCCTGTATGTTTAGTGTACACTCCTCCGACACGTTGTGTCCTGTCCCGGCCCACCTCTTTCTCTCCTCCCTCAGCCTTAGGGGGTCCCGCCCGCCCGACCGCCGCTGTTGCACACAGAGGGCTTATTGTTCTGAGCAGGGGTAGGTACCTGAGCAGGGGTAGGCCTGTCTGTCAGAGGGTGTGGAGAGACACAAAAGCTTAAAAAACAGAAGGTGAAAGTTAAACAAGACAAAGTTTAAAAACAAAGACAGAGAGAGAGAGTTGAGACAAAAGAATGAATGAGTGCTGAATGGAAAAAAATATTTTCTCTCCCTCCTTCTCTCTCTCTCTCTGTATATATTCTCTCTCTCTCTCTCTCTCTCTCTCTCTCTCTCTCTCTCTCTCTCTCTCTCAATGCCAATTTATCACATTTACTCACACGTTCCCATTTTTGCAATGTAAAAATGTCATTCTCTTTATTTTTTTGTTAATATTAAAATAAATCTAATTCTTATTACTGTAATGTAGCATATAAAATATGAAAAATATAATTTTAAAAAATAAAATTAGATTTTATTTTGTATTAAAATCATCTTACATTCATCATAAATATCTACTTATGATTATACTTGAAAAATGTACTTTAAAATGTAAATAATACATTAAATAATAATTGTAATTTAATATTAATAGTTTGAAATTGATTTTTAATATTTAGCTTTCATTTTTAGTTATTAAATATTTGTCTTTTTAATTTTTTTTTTTTTTAAGTATGTCTATATAGTTTTTATTTATTTTTTTTTAGTTTAGATCTTTTAGTACATAAAGTTAAACTAAAAAATATATATATGTTTTTAATATTTTATTTCAGTCAACATTTATTTTATTTAGAAAGAAAGAAAGAAAGAAAGAAAGAAAAAGAAAAAAATTAAGAATATGTTCGGTCATGTTAGCTAACCAAAACTATAACAATAAAATAAAATGAAATAAAATAAAGTAAAATAAAGTAAAGTAAAATAAAATAAATTAAAATAAAAAAATATTTAGGACTGAAATATGACCAAATATGTTTTCCATTTTTGTGTGATTCACTTTAATAGGTTCTTTTTTTTTTCCTTCATTTTAAGTAAAATATTAAAAACATTTCTCATTTTTATTTAATTTCAACGTAAAAAAATAAAATAAAAAAGAAAGAAAGAAAGAAAGAAAAGAAAGGAAAAAAAGAAGAAAAAAGAGAACCTGAAGAATATATTTAGTCATATTTTACTTTTTTTCCCAACAAATATTAAATTGCCTGCTGCCTTTATTATAACTAACTAACTAAAACTAGAACCAAAATAAATAAATAAATAAATAAATAAATAAATACATACATACATAAATGAATTCATTCATCCATTCATTCATTCATTACAATAAAATAAAATAAAAGGAAATAAAATAAAATGAAATAAAATAAAATAAAATAAAATAAAATAAAATAAAATAAAATAAAATAAAATAAAATAAAATATTTTGGACTGAAATATGACCAAACATGTTCTTAATTTTTGTGATTAATTTTAATAGTTTCTTTCTTTTTTTTCCTTTCTTTTTTTTTTTAATGTCAAAATAAAATACCTCTTGACTGAAGTAAAATATTTTAAACATTTATCATTTTTTATTTAAAAAAAAAAAAAAGAAAAGAGAACCCAAACCCAATTTCAGTCCAAAATCAGAGGAAAAAAAAACTTAAATACTTGTATTGATTTGTTTGTTTTCCTGTTTATTTATTTGTTTATTAATGAATAAATGAATTATTATTATTATTATTATGGTTCTGCTTTTAGTTAGCTATAATAACCCCAGTAGCCAATTAAATTTTCTGGGAAAAAAACAAACTAAAATAAAATACCTAAAGGAAAGTATTTTTAATTATTTTTCCCCCCTCTATTTGATTTTTGTAAAGAAATACGACCAAACGTGTTCTTCGTTTTGTGAGATTGGCTTTAATAGGTGCTTGTCAGTCTCTGGTAAGTGCTCAGTTTCCTCCAGCCTTCTTGCTGTCTTTGATTATAAGCTATTGATGTGGCCCTCCATCTTTCTGCCGTCAGCCTCGTCTGAGCTCACGGCAGGCGTGCGTTTGCGATTCGCGTGCTCGCCCGCCTCACGCCGCCATCTCTCCGCCCGCGGGACAAAGGTAGCTCTGTTGTTCCAGACGCGCCGCTGCCGTGCAAATTGAAGTATTGCCGTGGCTCTGACAGCGCTCGGCTGAAGCAGTCAAAACTCCCCCCGTCCTCACCACCTGAAACTTATTAAACATAAATCTGGGCAGCCCCGCTGATGAAACCCGAAACTCATATTGACTTTAAGGGAGAGCGCTGTAAATCTTCTTTTCTCTTTCTGCACGCCCCCCCCCCCCCTCGCTTTACATTCCTCCGGTATCCTTGCAAAGTCCTGCCTCAAACTTCATAAGGTTGAAAATTGAAAACGTCGCAGACTAACGCACTATGACGGCTCTGTGGAAACTTGAAGAAATAAACAAAGGGGCCGGAGGTGGTGAAGTCTGAAGTTTTGGGGCTCGGTTCGGGTTCATAATATGCGCGGCGATACAGAAGCGTCTGTGGCCTTGAATGTTTGTCTCTGCAGATATTACAATAGAGTCATTGAAAGTGGACCTCGGCTAGCATTTGACATTGAGTTTAAACCACAAACGTGGTGTTTCGCTTCTGATTCTGTGCATGCGGCACAATTTCATCTGTTATATTTCACTCGTATTGAGCTGTGGCTCGTTTATCAAGCACGAATCGTTGATTACGCCGTTATTTGCGGTACCTCGACAGGAGATTGTGTTTCTCCTGCGCTGGAGGCGAAACCACAAGTAGCTTGGCAATATCCAGCAGACTGACCGTCTCTGTTTTCTAACTGATGTTCGCTGTGTGCTTTTACTCTTCCAGGGAAGATGTGGTTTGTGTGGAGAGAGGGAGAGAGGACTTCGCGGTCTTTGCTCAGGGGGGAAAAGAGTTGGACTGAGGAGCGTCTTCAGCATTTGCATGTAAGCAAGATGGGCTGATGGAGACAGAAGAACAAAACATGTGTTTGTGTGTGTAAATATTTGGAGTGAGGATGACAATTTTGGACACACAAGACAATGTGAAAAACAAGTTGGTCGGGCCTTTAGCCAAGCAGTTAGCGGACAAGCTAACATTTCGAGTTTGCTGAAAAACATCTTAAAATGGTTAGGTCTCACAGTTTGGCCGAGCTGGTCATTTTGGTCTGGTTTATGGTTGTAGATGGGCTGCCTGTCAACTGGTCAGACTAGACAGGATATACACAAAATGGGATATACAGAAGAGCATTGAATAAAGCTGTATAACTAAAATACAATAAAATAAATGGTTTACAGTCTATTGACAAAGCAGGGCAGATAGATAGATAGATAAATAGATAGATAGATGAATATGAATATTTGTTCTGGCTTAATAAAGGAAATAATAATAATAATAATAATAATAATAATAATAATAATAATAATAGTAATAATTTAAGAGCATTTAAAAATATATTTTGCCCTCCATACATTTTAATTAAGAAAATATATTAAAATATATGTCACATTTAAAGAAAAACCTTATTTTTGTTATTATTGTGAACATATAACACATGAAAAATCAACAATTTTCCAAAAAATATTTATTTTCGAATTTTGTTTCTAATATATTTTTTATATATTTCAAATAAATATGTTTTCAAATATTTTTACGTAAATATAATTTAAAGCTATATGGCCTATATATGACTAAATAAAGGAAATAATAATAATAATAATAATAAAAATATATTTTTTAAAGCATTTAAAAATATGTTTTCCCTCCTAATAAAAATAAATAAATAAATAAATAAATAAAATAAATAAATAAATAAATCAATAAATAAATAAATAAATTAAATAAAATAAAACGATAAAAAATGAAAAAATAATCAAATAAATGTTTAACAGTCTACTGACAAAGCAGGGCAAAATAAATAAATAAATAAAAAAATAATATATATATATATATATAAAAATTTCCCCAAATATTTTAAAATATATTTTAAAATATACAAGAATGGGCAAAGAAATATTTATGTAAATATAATGTCTATATGGCAATTTTTTTAATTATATATTTTTTAAATAGATTTTAATATGTTTTGATTTGATTGTAATATCTCAATGACTATTTGTCCTGGCTTAATAAAGGATAATAATAATAATAATAATAATAATAATAATAAAATATAAATATATTTTCTGAGCATTTAAAAATATATTTTGCCCTCCATACATTTTAATTCAAGAAAATACATTCACGTCACATTTAAAGAAAAACCTTTCTTTTATTAGTTATATTATTGTGAACACACAAAAAAACAATTATCAAAAAAAAAAAAAAAAAAAAATATATATATATATATATATATATATATATATATATATATATATATATATATATATATATATATATATATATATAAATAAATATATATTTATTTATTTTAGAATTTTCTTTTTTAATATATTTCAAAATATACAAAAAATGGGTAACGAACATGTTTGCTAAAATATTTTTTAAAATATATTTACAGAAATATAATGTTATAATACAAACAAACAATCAAACATTATTAAAACATTATAAATTTAGTTTTGATGTTTAGTAGCCTATTCCATCCACATTTGCATTTAGCCTAAATGTAGGCTACTGGAAATGTATTTTTTGAAATATTCTGGCGTATGAAGGTTGAAACTAATTATATTCGCAGTTTCAAAAATATATATCAAGCTTCACTGTTTACGGCATATTTTTTTAATACTTTGGCCACTTAATAGGACTAATATGCACTTTTTCATTAGTGCAAGAATACCTGTCATAATTATGATGTATACCACAAGATTGGATTATGGGGGCATACAGTAAAAGAAGTTGTGAAAGGTCAAAGGTCAGCAGGAAGTCAAACGAGATAAGCAGAAGGAACATTGCCTAAACGCAAACTTCCATTGCAGTAGGAAAAACAAACCTGATACCAGTCACTAAATTTGGTAACGAGCATGTAGATGATTAGATGCAGAAAATATTAGAGAGGGGAAAAAAAAAAATTAGGGCTCGGGAAAAAACACAAATTAGACCTATTCATATTATATCTGACCTCGCACTCATCGCTTACAATCACAGGACGTGCTTAAACATCAACACACCGTAAATGACAGAAAAGAAGAATTAATCAGTAACAAAGCATGCCAATTATCGGTATATCCTCTGAGCTCTGGCTTACATGCATCAAAGGCATTTTCATCTCAGTGGAAAATCTGACTGGACTAAAGAGCTCGGAGCATTTTGATGTGTGTGTTTAAGGGTGATGTCGGGCCATGTGCTTCAGCTGCGACAGAAAGGAGATACTGTAAAAAGAGCGGGAGGCGGGCGAGGGTGTGTGCGGAGGTGTTATAAACCTGCGCTGTACACAAAGGGCCTACTGTGTCGGGGCAGCCCGCAGGTCACACATATGCATACGTACTCTCGCTCGCCGAATTACCCGGCCTCCCACCTGCAGAAGCCTGCCCGCTACAGATTTCATACAAATAAAACAGCACGCAAAGAAAATATGAGCCGCGGCTGGAGAAAATAGCGAGCGAGGAGGGTGAAGAAAAGAACAAGAACCAACACAAGGCTTCAATCTCGGTCTACAATGTTCCTTTGTTTCCAGGAGCGAGTTGAGGGGGTTTGAGAAAGAGAAAACAGCAGGATTTAGGCAATGTTTGATTCACATTTATAATGGGGATGTTAATGACAGCTCTGCTAAATAACAGAAATGCAGGGCTTGTTTTCTCTAGAGGGAATCTTCTTGGCAAACGGATGCTTGTTGTGACAGCAATAAGAAACTGATTTTTCAGTGAACATGTGGAAACTTTGTGTCAAGCTACACTACTGATCAAACGTTTGGAATCATTTTTAATGTTTTTAGCAAAAAGTTTCACCAAGGCTGCATTTATTTGATTAAAAATACAGTAAAACAGTAAACTTGTGAAATATTATTACAATTTAAGATAGCTGTTTTCTATTTGAATATATTTTTAAAAAGTAATTTATTCCTGTGATGCAAAGCTGAATTTTCAGCATCATTACTCCAGTCTTCAGTGTCACATGATCTTTCAGAAATCATTCTAATTACTTATTACTAATTCTCATTATTATCAATATTGAAGACAGTTGTGATGCTTATTTATTTTTAAGAAATTAGCTCTGTTTATTATCAATGCTGAAAATGTAAAAACAATATTATTATAATATTATATTAACAATATTATAAACTATATCATTTTTTGGTCATTTTTAAAAATGAATGTTTTTTTTTTTTAATCTCATTATTATCAACGTTGAAGACAGTTGTGATGCTTATTTATTTATTTATTTTTGCTCAAGAAATTAGCACTAATTATTATCAATGCTGAAAACGTTAAAACAATACGAACAATCTGGTCATATTTTTTTTCCAAGCACATTTTACCAATTCCAAACCACATCAATCTTAATAACTACTATTAATTTTGTATTTAATCATTTATATGTGATATATATTTGTCCATGAAGGCTGGAAGTGAAAAACTCCTTATATTCAGGTGTGCATAATTATTAGACACGTTTTCTTTTACATATAAATAAGCCAAAAAAGAGATTTAACCCAGACTGAAAAGTCAAAAATTATTAAATGCCCATGAGAAGGATGCAAAACTAATGCAATACTAGAATTTGCAAAGTTGAGGCTTGACCATTGGACAGAGAAATGCTCGTTGGGTCAGCACGGTGAGAAATAAAAAACAGTGGAGAAGAAAAGACACATTAACTGCAAAAGAATTAAGAATTAAAGTGAAGAATTAGCTGTGAAACCATTAGGAACCATTTAGTCTCCAGCGCCACCATTTTCCAGAGCTGCAACCTACCTTCTGAAGTTCTGAAGTGTTGTGAAATACATGAAGACTGTTTTCTATAGGCTTTATAGACAGATAAGTTGGGAGTGACTTTTGAAGGACCAGCATCAAATCCTCTTATACCACTCTTTCAAGAATTTATCTTCCAAAATCTGGCAGTAAGTTTTGGGAGTTCATTTTAGTCCATCTCTGCAAGTCAGACTTTTCAGGATAGGAGATAGACTAAACATGAACTCCCAAAATGTACTGCTAGATTCTGGAAGACAAATTCTTGAATCAGAAGTACAAGAGGATGTGGTGCTGGTCCTTCAAGAGTCACTCTCAACTTATCTGTCTATAAAGGCAATAAAAAAAACTGTCTTCATGTATTTCTTAACACTTCAGAATGTTATTCTTATTAAGTGAGGGTCATTTTTTTGTTTTTTTTCTCAAGCAAGGTCTCTGGGAACCTGACACATTGAACTTCTGAAGACTCCAGGTAGGTTGCAGCTCTGGAAAATGGTGGCGCTGGAGACTAAATGGTTCCTGATGGTTTCACAGCTAATTCTTTACTTTAATTCTTAATTCTTTTGCAGTTAACGTGTCTTTTCTTCTCCACCGTTTTTTTTTCTCACCGTGCTGACCCAACGAGCATTTCTCTGTCCAATGGTCAAGCCTCAACTTCTAGTATTGCATTAGTTTTGCTTCTCTTCTCTTGGGCATTTAATAATTTTTGACTTTTCAGTCTGGGTTAAATCTCTTTTTTGGCTTATTTATATGTAAAAGAAAACGTGCCTAATAATTATGCACACCTGAATATAAGGAGTTTTTCACTTCCAGCCTTCATGGACAAATATATATCATGTATAAATGATTAAATACAAAATTAATAGTAGTTATTAAGATTGATGTGGTTTGGAATTGGTAAAATGTGCTTGGTAAAAAAATATGACCAGAATATCAACGTGCCTAATAATTATGCACACAGTGTATTATAATATTACATTAACGAGATTATAAACTATTATGTTTTTGTCATTTTTTTTAAGTACTGTTATATTTTTTTAATTTCATTATTATCAATATTAAAGATAGTTGTGATGCTTTATTTATTTATTTATTTATTTGCTCAAGAAATTAGTTCTGATTATTATCAATGCTGAAAATGTTAAAAAATGTTTTTGTGGAAACCATTTTTTTTTGTCTTTTTTTATGAAAATTAAATAAAATACATTTTCTGGCTGAATTAAACTATTCATTTTTAACTTTTTTTTTTTTTTTTAACACTACTGTTACTATATATGGTACTATATGGTAACTATCTTATCAGTGTTAAAAACACTGTATAGCGCTTTTCACGGTACATATCGTTGCAAAGCAACTTTACAGCAAATTAAAGTTTTTACAATATATTTAGTAGTCGCTTAGTAGTGGTGACTGTCAAGTTGATGTACGTATGGCAGAGATGTATGGTAAAGATCAATTAATGGCGTAATCAAACAGACAAAGACACTATAAATTAGTATCAAAATTCAGTAGTGCTGTATGTTGTTTCAGGGTTGGCATCATCTGGAGTCCTCTGGGTGGTTGGCATCATCTCTTCTTAAGTGTTCTGGATCCAGACTGAAGCTTGTGAATTCCTCGTAACCACGGGATGTCAATCCCATGGCAGAAACAGAGAACAAATAGCAACATAATTAGCATAGCTGCTGTTCAAACCAAGCAAAGAAAGATTTGTTCAACCAGAGCTAAAAGATTAATGTGTATCTGATCAGATTTAACTGCAGTAAAAGTTTCTGAGATGCATTATTTGAATGCTTGGCTAAAAAGTGTCTTTAATCTAGATTTAAACAACCCCGAACGTTATCCGGAAGGCTGTTCCAGAGTTTGGGGGCCAAATGCGAAAAAGCTCTACCTCCTTTAGTGGACTTTGCTATCCTAGGTACTACCAACAGTCCAGAGTTTTGCGATCTTAGGGAGCGTGATGGATTGTAGCGTGGTGGAAGACTAGTTAGGTACGCAGGAGCTAAACGGTTAAGGGCCTTATAGGTAAGATGTAATATTTTATAGCTGATGCGGAACCTAATAGGTAGCCAGTGCAGAGACTTTAAAATTGGGGTAATATGATCATATTTTTTTGACCTGGTAAGGACTCTAGCAGCTACGTTTTGGACTATCTGTAGTTTTTTTATTGAAGATGCAGAACAACCACCTAGTAGTGCATTACAGTAGTCCAGTCTAGAGGTCATGAATGCATGAACTAGCTTTTCTGCGTCAGGTAACGTTTCGTAGCTTGCCAATGTTTCTAAGATGGAAGAATGCTGTTTTTGATAATAATGAGAATTAGTAATAAGTAATTAAAATGATTTCTGAAGGATCATGTCACACTGAAAACTGGAGTAATGATGCTGAAAATTCAGCTTTGCATCACAGAAATAAATATATTAAAATAGAAAACATTTTAAATTGTAATAATATTTCTTTATTTTATTTTATTTTATTTTATTTTACCTTTTTTTCATCCAATAATCCTGACAAAAAAAAATTATGGTTTCCACAAAAATGTTACTTTTTAACCATTTTCAACACTGGTAATACTCAGAAATGTTTCTTCAGTAGCAAATCAGCATATTAGAATGATTTCTGAAAGATCATCTGACACTGAAAACTGGAGTAATGATGCTGAAAGTTCAGCTTTGCATCACAGAAATAAATATGTTCAAATAGAAAACATTTTAAATTGTAATAATATTTCACCATTTTATTTTTATTTTATTTTATTTTATTTTATTTTATTTTATTTTATAATCCTGACAAAAAAATTATGGTTTCCACAAAAATGTTAAGTATTAACCATTGGTATTAATCAGAAATGTTTCTTCAGTAGCAAGTTAGCATATTAGAATGATTTCTGAAAGATCATGTGACACTGAAGAATAAATTGATGAATAAATTACATCTTAAAACATATTTAAATAGAAAACCATCATTTTAAATTATAGGAATATTTCACAATATTGATATTTGTACTTTAATCAAATGAATGCAGCTCTGGTGAGCAGAAGAGACTTCTTTGGGGAAAAAAAAAAAAAAAAGTTTAAAAATCTGACCCCAAACTTTTGATTTTTTGAATGGAAAAATAACCACCACTAGTTATAAAGATTATGTTTCAAGCAGTGCTGTAAGTGTCAGAAAGCAAGCTGTGATGCATCTTAAACAGATTTAGTGAGCCTTTTTGAGTGCACATTATTGTCCTGCTTATTCAGCAAAAGAAAATGTACAAAAAGCCCATGAATCAATTGTCATTTCCTACTATCCGTCGTCTAATTTACAGTAAATATTTATACATATTTATGCACTCAGCAAACCCATTGAAGCAATCTCACCAAACTCACAATGCAGACAAATCAGCATATTAGAATGATTTCTGAAGGATCATGTGACACTGAAGACTGGAGTAATGATGCTGAAAAATCAGCTTTGCATTACAGGAATAAATTGCGTTTTACAGTATATTCAAATGGAAAACAGATTTTTTTAAATTGTAATAATTTTTCATAGTATTACTGTTTTTACTGTATTTTAGATCAAATAAATGCACCCTTAGTGAGCATAAGATACTTTTTGTCAAAAACATAAAATATTATTTCAAACGATTGACTGGTAGTGTAGCTTGACGCAAAGTTTCCACATGTTCACTGAAAAATCAGTTTCATATTGCTGTCACAACAGTGAGCATTAAAAACTTCTATCAAATGCAGTTCTATTAGTTCAATTCTATTAGGTGCATTTGTGAGTATTTTTATTAGTACCAAGACATTTTAGAAGAAAATCATGCAATGCAGCCACGTAGCCAAAATGACAAAAAAAAGTTGGAAGCTGAATGTCTAAGTATCTGGTTTGTTTATTTCCATACATCAACCCGGCAAAACCATCAGGGACACTCAAACGACCTTCTGTTTACATCAGAAAATGCAGAAGTGCAGCTAAATGTACTGAAAACAGCCAAATGCTGCTCATAAATACACAAACTGTCTGCATTGTGAGTTTGGTGAGATTGCTTCAATGGGTTTGCTGAGTGCATAAAGATGTATAAATATTTACTGTAAATTAGACGATGGATAGTAGGAAATGACTATTGCTTCATGCTTGCTCGGTCCATGTCATGAGCTTTTTGTGTATTTTCTTTTGCTGAATAAGCAGGACAATAATGTGCACTCAAAAAGGCTCACTAAATCTGTTTAAGATGCATCACGGCTTGTTTTCTGACAATGAGCTGCCATTTCAAACCAGATACACTTTACAGCACTGCGTAAAACATAATCTGTATAACTAGTGGTTATTTTACCATTCAAAAATCAAAAGTTTAGGGTCAGTTGGATTTAAATTTAAAAAAGAAAAAATCAAAGAAGTCTCTTATGCTCACCATGGCTATTAAAAATTTCAGTTAAAATAGAAAATTTTGTGAAATATTATTATATTTTAAAATAACTATTTTCTATTTGAATATATTTTAAGATGCAATTTGTTTTTGATGCAAAGCTGAATTTTCAGCATAATTAGTCCTGTCTTCAGTGTCACATGATCCTTCTGAATTTATTATAATATACTGATTTGCTGCTTAAGAAACATTTATGATTATTATCAGTGTTAAACTTATTTTATTTTATTTATTTTTTTTTTTAATCATGATTTTTTTTTTTTTTTGTCAGGATTATTGGATGAAAAGAAGGTAAAATAAAATAAAATAAAATAAATAGACAAATAAATAAATAGATAAGATAAAAAAAAATAAATAAACATAAAAAAAAAAAACTCAACTGTAACACAACTGTTAGTATATATGGTACCATTCAAATTATTATTATTATTATTGGATGAAAAGAAGGATAAAATTAAATTAAATTAAATTAAATTAAATTAAATTAAATTAAATTTAAAATAAAATTAAATGTAAAAAAAGAAATAATAACAATAATAATAATAATAACTAGACAAATAAATAGATAAATAGATAAAATAGAACATATAAATAAAAATAAATAAAAGTTTTTGAACACAATTGTTACTATATATGGTACTGTTCAAATTAGTATTATTGATTTTTTGCATTTTTTTTTGTATTGTTTTTCTGGCTCAATAGGTTAAATTGCTTCTGGTTTAAAGCTGTCAGGAAGGTGATGCTTCAGTATGTATGCTGTCTTTAGGCTAAACCCTAAATTGAACCTTAAATTGAGGAGGAACCTTTCACCTGTGTTTCACACTTTCCTAAAGGCATACAAAGATTTTCTGTCTGCTGGAACAGACTGAAGGATGAAGCATAGAAACCTTAAGGGCACAGCAGCAAAAAAAAAAAAAAAAAAAGTTTGAGAGTGAATTGAGAGTGATGGTGGAAAATGTCATGAAATACTAAATTATGGCTGTTTTTGGCATTAAACAATCTTGACTAACATTATAAATGGACCGGAGGGGAAAATCAAAATGCTAAAGTACATTGTGAGCCGTTTAAGATAACCAGTATTACTGTATACTGCAATCCGTTGATTTTAGTTTTCTTTTAAAGAGGAATTGACCATTGAGCAATTCATACAATTGCAATATATTATAAATGACGTTTACCATCGAACTCTCTAATGAAATAACAAAACCTCTTAGCAACGTTTGTCTTCGCCGGACAATGCGTCCAAATCTGCTGTGAAGTGATAAATCCAGAAAAGTTTGTTAACATCTCCTGTCAGGACGTGATTAACCGATGCAGAGACGCCATTACGCCTGTCAGAGCGCAGTAAGGAAAGCCATGCATCAGACGCACGACACGGCCGTGTGAGGGACCACGTCCAAGCCTTGTGTGGAATGTCTTTGAGCGTTTAAGATGATGTCAAAATATATTCTGTCATATTCCCTCACAGCACTCCGAACAAAATGCCCCCACAGGGTCGGGCCTGTTGGCTCCGGGACGTTTTGGCAGTTTAGCGCCGTTGATGTGCATCCTCACATTTCAAGATGAATTTCTGCTGTCAGAGTATTTTCTGGCAAGCTGTCATCAGTTCAGATGAGGGCAAAATTTTGTCATTTCATACCAGTAATTCGACCGGACAGCCAGTTCCGCTGCTGTCGTCAAACAATTTCTAAAAAGTTTTTAAATGTGCCACGAATGTTTGGAATTCAGGCCTGTCAATATGCGAGCATGAAGAGTTTTTGCTGCCAAACGCAATGATTAAAGAATAAAAACATGTTTAAACTGAATGTAAACTTGAAAGAATTAACCAGAGTAAATGGATCAAATGGCTCTAAAAATAGATTGATTGATTTGATTGATTGATTCATTCATTCTTGCTGGGCCATAATCTATTATTAATCGTAAGCCGTGATATATTATTCATATCCATAGCAGAAATAGTAGGAAGCAGGTTAAGTATACTAGTTTAATGATTTTATTCTAATTCAATAATAATAATAATAATAATAAATAATAATAATTTAATATAATAATAAGTATTATTTTTTATTATTATTATTATTATTTAGAATTACACACATCAAATAGAACAAAACATATATTATTATTATTATTATTTTTATTACTATTATTATTAGTGTTTTATTTTAAACAAAATAGCATGATACATATATAATACAACATTTACTGATTATATGCATTTTGACTTCAAGATTACAAATATTTATGCTATATTTAATGCTTTATTATTATTATTATTATTATTATTATTATTATTATTATTATTTTTAGACAAAATAGCATTATACATATACAGTACAACATTTATTGATTTAAAAAATTAGGATATATTTAATGTTGTTGTTATTATTATTATTATTATTATTATTATTATTATGTTTTTTTTTTTTTTTTTAAATAGCTTTATACATATATAATGGGCATTTTGGTTATTTTGATTAAAAATATTTATTCTATATTTAATGCTATCATTATTTATATTAGTTTGTAATGATATATTAGCTATTAAAGTTTTTGAAAAATCATTAAAATCATAATATTAAGCATTAAACGTCAGCACATAACCTGCTTCTAACTTTTTTTTTTTTTTTTATTTAAACTCAAGAGGATAAATTGCTAAATTAAACAAAGGATAAAACTGAGTCAAGAAATGGCAATTCTTAAACCAGACAGTTTGGTTGTTTAGGCACTGTTGAATTAGGAAAGTGATCCAAAAAATATTGAATTTCTCTGTAAATTGCTGCATTTTCCATTTTCCATTGTTTAATCAGTGAGGAAAATGTTTTGAGGTTTAGAGAGTCTTTTATTTTCCAACACAATATGAAACAATAATATGGCCTGTAATAAAAAGCTTTGTGCTTGCTTATTTTGTCTTTAGCTCTGAATCCCAGCACACCTGGTCATGCTTCAGCAAGGCTTACGGGAGGCTTACAGGTCTGTCAGTCTCCTGAACGCTGGCCTGAGGTCACACTTAACCCCACCCTAAACTCTGGGCAACCCAACACTAATTCCTCTATCCTGTAAACAACAGACCAGGTGTGCCAAAAAGAAAGAGGAAAATGGAGCAGAGGGAAAAACAAAATATATATCTGTAAAAGATTCTGCTGCGTAAGGAAGTTAATTTCAGTGTATTTGTGAGTGCTGAAAAGTCTTATAAAGCGGTACCTTTTCAAAACATAGTAACATGTACACTTTAGGTACTAATATGCAATCTTTAGGGGTAAACAACGTAAAAATATGTACCTTTATCAAAGGTACTGCCCCAGTGACAGCTTTCGTACCTTTTTTTTTTTTTTTACGAGAGTGTACACTAAAAACAAATTTGTTGAGTCAACTTAAAATAATTTGTTACCCGGCTGCCTTAAAATTTTAAGTTCAGTCAACTCAGAAAGGTTTAGTCAACTTGAAATGTTAAGTTGTACTAAGTGACACTTAGATATTTGAGTTCATTAAACTTAAAATTTTAAGGCAGCTGGGTAACAAGCAAAGCTGTAAAGTTTAACAAATCAATATTTTTGTTTAGTCAACTCATATCTCATTTCTGACTACAACTTAACATTTCAAGTTGACTAAACTTATTTGAGTTGACTGAACTTAAAATTTTAAGGCAGCAGGGTAACAAATTATTTTGAGTTGACTCAACAAATTGTTTTTTTTACTACAATGTAGTGTACAGTAGGACTGCAGCTAAGAAGCGGAAAGTTACTGTTTTGTATGCACGATTTTATCTTTTTAGGTTCTATAATATATAGTTATGTTGATTCTATTCGTTCTAATATTTATTATATCTAACATTTTATTTGAGTTCTACGGTACTAGTATAATATAGAACAAGCAGGGGAAAAATACAGTAAGTTTGGGATTGGCAAGATTTATGAAAATATTTGTAAAAGTTGATTTATTTGATTTATGAAGTATGGAACAACAGTAAAATTGTGAAATAGTATAACAATTCAAAATAATTGTTTTCTATATGAATATCTTTTAAAATGTAATTTATTTCCCTGATGCGAAGCCGAATTTTCAGCATCGTTACTCCAGTCTTCAGTGTCACATGATCCTTCAGAAATCATTCTAATATGCTGATTTGCTGCTTTTTTTGTACTGTATTTGTGCTTATGCATTTTATAGCAGTATCCTTAATGGCTCCTATGGGAGTTTAGTCCACATGACAGCAAGTATTGCATGCAAATAGCACCAATGTTTTGGCCATGTTTACATCTCAACGACACTATCTAAAACAAGCATATAAAAATAGACAGCCCCCATTAAGTTTAAGAGAGTTAGAGCAGAGTTAGGAAGATTAGATAAAGCAGGCTGTCTCTCACTTCACAGATGATATCTCTCATTCTAATGCATGATCAACATGCCTTCTGACAGCTTGGGAAAACGCTCCATGTCGAGTTATCATTATTATCTGCTTTCTTAACAGAAGTGTGTTCACATGGATCAGGTGGTCTGATTTCACATTCCTCCATCTTCACAAGCCTCTGGGATTTATGATGGAACTACATGGGGTTTGTGAGATGAGTTTTCAGTAATTAAATTAAATAAGAAAAATAATGTGAATATATTACTGAAATGACAATTCTTATCCAAAGTCCCATTGAAATCCAAAGTAATGTTGACATACTGTATCTAATTAATCTCAACTCTGATTTTGTAAGGCAGCCATCTGTACTGCGCTCGTGTTTATCAAGCAGATTTTAAAAGTTGCCTGGAAGGACCTTACTTTATAATAACTGATGTTGACTGGACACTAAATCAATCAGTAATTCATCATGCTGATTAAACAAATTCATAATTTTTAATGATATCTTTGGAACCCGTTTATGGAGGCTTTTCGTTTGCAATATTTTTGTTTATATTTGCATTATTTTGGTGATAGAACAAATTGTTCTGCCCTAACCTCACTTTATTAGTCGAGCCAGTGTTACTATGGAATGTTTAAACAAATCTGTTAATGCTTTTTGGAGGAATTCTGTGATAAAGGTGGCATTTTAACACAATAAAACCAACAACTTACCTATAACAATACAATACACTATATGTGGACACAAAAGTTTATTTCTGCCATTTGAGTAGTCTGATTTTAGTACATTTCCACCCAAATAAATCAGTCCATCAGCTCTTGAACCAATTTTTTAAAAAATCACTAAAGCATTTAAGTTACGATTATTTTCGAGTTTGATGTCTTTATTTGCAGTCTAATAAAATGATTTATTAGTCTATAATAAATATTTATAAAACAATATAATATAATATTATATTATGACAGCGTTTTAGTGCCACCTTAAAAAAAATCTAAAATTAGAGATTAAAGTTGTAATATTTTGAGAATAAAGTCGAAATATTCTGAGAATAAAGTCACATTTATTAATTATTTATTAATGTATAGTCACATTAAAAAGTGTAAAAGCATCATTTTAAACACTTTGACTTTATTCTTGCAATTTTGATGTTATTCTTGAAACATTTTGACTTTATTCTCATAACTTTGACTTTGTCGAAATATTACAACTTTAACCTCGTAATCTTAGTTTTTTTTTTTAACATGGCACTAAAATGCTGTCATATAATATAATATAATATAATATAATATAATATAATATAATATAATGTAATATAAAGTAATATAACATTTAACTATTGTCGTTATGCTTTATAAAACAAAAATATATTAGTGTACTGAAAAATAATGCAATGTATTTATAAAATAATACATTTCCATATATGGGAAACTAGTGCTTATATTTTTCAGTATACTGCAGTATATGCATGGACATTTCATGTATATATGTAGATATATATGAATGTGTATATATTAAAATTTGGATATAATAATCACAGAATACATATTTTGCAAATGCATGTTCCCATGTAAAGGTGAATATTATCACTTGTAAATTGATATATATTTAAGTATATTATTAAATATAAAATTTGATGCAATATACTGTATAAGTATAAATATTTTCACATATTTATGAATTTATGAAAAGCAGCAATTCACATACAGTACCATAATATATTAGCACATATTATTCAGTATGTTCAATATACATTCAATAATTTAATGTATACTGATCATTTGATCATGTGTGTATATATTATATATAATTGTGTGTATGTGTGTATAATTATATATAATTATATATTCATATATATTTTTTACATATATTTTATTATAGAATAAAAAATAAAATAACAATAATAATAATAATAATTTTTTCTTGCAATTTTGCTTACATGATCTGTATATTAATGTGTGCATATGTGTGTGTGTGTGTATATATATATATATATATATATGTATATATAAAATAAAAATGTTATATTAGCTTTGTATTTTTAAGTGCTATAAAATAATTGTATTTTTATTCAGTACTTTTTATTTTAAAATAATAGTATTATTTGAAAAATAAATAGTGTAATAATATTATTATTACTATTATTAATTAATTTTTATATAGTATGTTTAATGGGTCACACTATGTGCAATGTGAGCACCAAACCAAATCTCCAGGTGCTGTCATGAGAACTGAAAAACGTATGTGTACCCCTGTCTATACGGCCACAAAAGTTGTCCAAAGAGCGTTATGTCTACGTCAATATCTACATTTTAAATGAGTCAAAAAATTGTGAATACACAGCATTTGCACAACACAACGCATCACAAAGAGGGGAGACGTGCCCTGAAACCAACGCTCTGCTTTCAACAAACGCCCTTGTTCTGTTTTTCTGGCTTCTGTCCTGTTTTAATTATCCACGCAGGGGTCTGCGGCGAGGAAGCCCATCCGTTCTGTGTCCCGCCACCCCATTACTCTTGATTGGCTCTCAGTTGCCGTGGAAATGGAACATAACCTATTGTGACAGGTCCCAGAGCTTGCTGACATCGCCGTGGTAACGGTGCCATGTGTACAATAGGCCATCCTGCCAGCGAGGGCTCGGTTCAGGACAGGAAGCGGCTGACAGCTGTTTAGGTGTGTTTACAGTCCTCTCTTCCCACTGTAAGTCATCAGGCACAGAGGGGCTCTATTAAACTCCAACATTAAGCTCTGCGGCCCCTGTGTAAAAGCCCACAGCTACTCTCATTCATTGTATTCAGGTCCTAAAGTGTTTTTCCATTCACAGCACGGGTATAAATAGACATCTCTGCGTAGGTTTTTAATTAGCGGCTCTTGTTAAGGCCAGCATCACTCTTAGTGTTTCTCAGAGTTAGGGATGTAAACAATCCCCTAAACTTTTAAGTTTTAAACTTTGGCAGGCGACTATACGTTTTTAATGCCTCTGATCATGTGGCCGGCAGTAAATCTTTCAAAATAAGGTCAATAACATATAGCATTGTAGCATTAAGTAATCTGATTTATTTTAGTGAATCGGTTTGTTTGTACCCAAATGAATCCATTTTTGAACCTGTCAAATAAAAATCACCAAATCATTTAAGTAGTAAATAGTGTTTTAAGAAGTTTGTCATCGTCTTTGTAATATGTATATACACTACTGCTCAAAAGTTTGGGATCAGTACGATTTTTAATGATTTTTAAAAACGTTTCTTATGCTCATCAACACTGTGTTCATTTGATCAAAAATACAGAAAAAAAAAAAAAATAATATTGTGAAATATTATCACGATGTAAAACGAAGTTTTCCTATATTAATATACATTAAAATGTAATATATATATGTAATTAAAGTTGAATTTTCAGCATCATTATAGTCTTTAGTGTCACATGATCCTTCATAAATCATTCCAATATGCTGATTTATTATCAGGGCTGGAAACAGTTGTGCTTCTTAATATTTTTTGGAATCTGTGATACTTTTTTCAGAATTCTTTGATCAATAAAAGGTTAAAAAGAACAGCATTTATTTAAAATAAAAAAAGGTTTTCTAACAATATACAGTGCCGTTCAAAAGTTTGGAGTAAGTAATTTTTTTTTCTGTATTTTTGATCCAATAAATGCAGCCTTGATGAGCATAAAAGACTTCTTTAGAAAAACATTACAAAGTCTTACTGATCCCAAACTTTTGAGTGGTAGTGTATATGTATATAATTCCTTAAAAATATATACAATTTAATAATAATAATTTACATTTTAATACATTTTATAATTATGTAATTTTAATATTAATATATGAAAATTTAATAATTTTAGAAATTATCTAAAAATCAATTATAATATACAAATCACCTTTTTGTTGTCAAATATTTAAATTATTTTTTTTAAATATTATTATAATTATACATTTGTATTTTTTTATATTAATTTAATGTAATATTATTAATGAATAACATGAATAATTAATAACATGTATAGAAATATTATTATTATTATTATTATTAGTGTTATTATTGTTATTAAAGTTTGTGTGTGTGTTTGTATAAAATTCTAGAAAATGATTTGAAATGACATTTGAATGTAATTATTTAAACATTTTACAAATGATCTAAAAATCAGTTAATATACACACCACCTTTTTGTTGTCAAATATTTAAATTACATATTTTATATATTATTATAATTATACATTTTATTACTTTAATATTAATTTCATTTAATATTATTGATTAATACTTAAAATATATAAATTATTAATAATAATAATAATAATAATAAAGTTTGTGTATTCATTATAAAAATGTATTTAAAATAATTTTGAATGTAATTAAACATTTTACAAATTATCTAAAAATTAAGTATAATATACACGTCACCCTTTGTTGTCAAATGTTTGTTATATATTTTAAATATTAAATTATATATTTAAAAATGGATACATTTTATTATTGTAATATTAATAAATAATATCAAATGAAATTAGCATTTAATAAAATATAGAAATTGTTATTATTAAACTGTTTTTGCATAAAATTATAAAAACTTATTTGAAATATAATTTTGAATGTAATTATTTTAACATTTTACAAATTATTATATACATGACACATTTTTGTTGTCAAAAATTTTAATTATATATTTTAAATATTAAATTATACATTTAAAAAATTATAATTATACATTTTATAATTTTAATATTAATAATTAATATTAAATGAAATTAATGTTTAATAAAAATATATAGATATTATTATTATTATTATTATTATTATTATTAAATATCTTTAATGTATCTCCTTACTGTTTGTTAATAACATGTAGCTAACTACTACAAACTAGCTTTTACAAAGCTGTTGTGTACTTCAGAGGACTTGAAATATAGTCATATGTGTGCATTTTATAGTGCTTTTTTGTCTTTTGCCTTTTTGGAGTTTGACGGACATGGTCATTATGAACTTCATATGGAAAAGATCTTCATAAAGACTCATCAGGGTGTTTTTTGTTTTTGTGTCCCACAAAAACAACAAAGCATCTTGAGCAAATAATGACAGCAATCCTTCATTTCTCTAATGGACATCACATAGCTCACAAATACTGCTAGGGGGTGCTGAAGAGCAGATCTGCCATTGCTAAGAGGCCATACACTTCATCCAACTGCATTTGTTTGCCATTAGTCTTGTGTATCATTTCCAAAAGCTTTACTCTTTTCCTGTGGGGGCAGAATGTATTTCCACAACAAACACCGGATAAATGAATGTAATGTCTCATTCAAGACATGTGAAGTTTATTTTGCATTTTTTTTTCACTTGCGCTTACACTTACGCTTAAAATCACTATAATCACCAGATTACACGTTTTTAATGCAATTATATTTAGACATTTTAGTGTGCCTAAATACTTTTTCGGGCTGCTGTGAATATCTGAAAAACAAAGTGGAGTCCTGCCTGTGTTTCTGAGGAGCAGACGGCAGAGCAGCGCTCGGATCTTGCGATAAGCCGGGCCATATGACTTACGATCTTATTTCTGCAAACATGAACCCTGCTCGGCTCTGGCCTGAACAACAATGCGGTGCCTCCAGAGGCCCGTGTTGAGTTTACTCAGTGGCGTAATGTTTGAGCTCCCCGGGGCCCCGCAGCTGGCTAATGCCTGCCTTATCACAGACCCTCTCACCCAGGCCAAAACAGGGCTGTGAGAGCCTATAGGAGCTGTGTACACAGCAACTGCAAACATACCTCAACAAAACGACACAACGCTAGAGAGAGAGAGAGAGAGCATGAGGAGGGGCTTATCAAACAATCGTCAGTGCTTGTTCTTTTCTAGACGTCTCAAAACAAGGCATGTATAATGCACTCGAAAATACTTAGGCGAACATTTAAGATTTGTGTATTTGAATTGAATTGAAAATTTCCATTCATCTGGACTTCTTCACAGTTTTAACATAAGCTAATAATTATAATGAGATGCATATTTGTCAGTTATGCATAAATGAAACAAGTAAGATTTCTGTAATAGCACTAATAAACAATGTAGTTTAAATGCATATTAACCAGGTTTATGTATTTATCACCAATAAATCCAATTTGTTTGTCTCAGCTAGACATTTACTTGAATAAATGAATAAATGTGACCCTGGATCACAAAACCAGTCATAAGGGTCAATTTTCCAAAATTGAGATTTATACATCATCTGAAAGCTGAATAAATAAGCTTTCCATTGATGTGTGGTTTGATAGGACAATATTTGGTCAAGATATAACTATTTTAAAACCTGGAATCTGCGGGTGCAAACATCAAAATATTGAGAAAATTGCCTTTAAAGTTGTCCTTGTTCTTGACAATGTATATTACTAATCAAAAATTAAGTTTTGATATATTTACAGTAGGAATTTTACAAAATATATTCATGAAACATGATCTTTACTTAATTTCCTAATGATTTTTGCCATAAAAGAAAAATCAATAATTTTGACCCACACAATTAATTTTTGGCTAGCTACAAATATACCCCAGCGACTTAAGACTGGTTTTGTGGTTTATGTATGACTCACAAATATGCATCACATTAAATGATTAGTTTATGTTAAAACTGTGTAATCCAGATGAATGCAAATACATACATCATAAATTTAGATGTATATATTGTTTTCAAATTGAAGAAAATGTGAGTGGTGTTTCCTAACCTCATTGGCGTTATGCAAGAGTGTTGCCAGGGCCTTGCTACGTGGTTGCTAATATGTTCCAGGTAGTTGCTAGAGTGTCCGATCGCTTCAAGTAATAGCACACTTATGCAATGAGTTGCATGATTTGAAGAATCATTCATGATGGAAAGCCTGGAATTATAAGGGATTTTTAATGATGGCAATGTAGAAATGGGAATTTCTAAATTAAATATATATTTTTTTCTTTTTTTAAATGCTTTATTGCCATTTTACACTGCCATTCAAAAGTTTGGCATTAGTAAGATTTTAAATATTTTTAAAGATTTTTCTTCTGTTAATAAAGGATGCATTTATTTGATCAAATAAAAGAAAAAAAGAGTAATAGTGTGAAATATTATATCAATTTAAAATAATGGTTTTCTACTTTAAAATAATGTAAAATATAATTTATTCATGTGATGCAAGGCTGAAATTTCAACAGCAAAACCTGTTTCCAACATTGATAATTAGTTGGCATATTGTTAATAAATCTGAATGCTTTCTTAAGGATGATGTGACACTGAAGACTGGAGTAATGATGCTGAAAATTCAGCTTTGCATCACAGAAATAAATTACATTTTTAAAGATATTTGAATAGAAAAGAGTTATTTAAAATTGTAATAATATTTCACAGTTTTTGATTGTCCTTTGTGTAAATACTATCCTTAGTATATAAAAATAGTAAACCCTTATTGCAATAATATTCATTATTTCATAATATTACTGTTTTTTGATCAAATAAATGCAACTTTGATGAGCATAAAAGCCTTCTTTAAAAAAAAAAAAAGCATGAAAAATCTTAATATATATATATATATATATATATATATATATATATATATATATATATATATATATATAAATAAATAAATAATTTTATATATAGTTGGCAAAATTATTAATTGGCTAAATATTATTTCCATTTTTTCTTCCAACCTTTATTTAAGGAAAATAAAAACTTCTAAGATTTAAAATCTCTTTAACAGCAGTGAAAAATGTCTTTTTAATATTAAATATAATTTTTATCTAGTTATGATCTGTTTAAAAATCTTTGTATTCGGGTAATTACACAAAATAAGAAACAATGCATGAAAATAACAGCAGTTTAACTTCACTGCCAAATTAATCAGCAGCTATAATTATCTATCCTAATATTTCAGATCATTTAAACTGACCTTTAAGTCATTAAGCGGGACCAGCTCCCTTTATCGTAATTTATCTCTTAAAACAGCTATATGTAAGTGTTTTTGACCTTCAAATATCAGTTTTACAATCATTATGATGGTACACTGGCTTACAATAGGGTTATGGCTTCTGTTACTTTCGCAAGCGTCATTTCTGGGTGTATATGGATTTGGCGACCTTTAAATGTAAAATGCGAGACCATAGATTGTCTAACTGGGAGATGAGAGGGTCTGTATTACTTCACCATTTACAGATACTATAGGAATAAATGAAAGTGCGGTAAGCTGAATCCCACCTGTTGCAAAATGTCAGTGACTTCTATTATAAAATGACATTTTTTCAGAGTAAACTCTAATTCTCATTCTTAGTTCAATCCTAAAGTACTGTTTGGTGTAAAACACGTTGAAGATTAGCCGATAGGCTGTCGATTCATTAAATAAGCTGTTTCCTCAAAAAAGCTGGTTTTTTTTTTTGGCTCCTCCATTGACATCCATTTAAAAAAATAAATAAATAAAAAAGTTGTCTGCTCTCTTTCCTTGCACCACAGCAATTAGCTTTAACTATTGCGCTTTTTTTGGCCTTTTTTTTGTTTCAGGTTTGCTTTCCAGTGGCTTTGTGTACAACAATCCACTGTAATTACAACAGTGATATATTTACGACAGGGAATTTCACTCACTTAACTGTAGGAGGCTCCAAAGTCGCAAAAATACACAAAACTGACTCTGACACAGACTCTGGGATGCGCATTCACGACGCTACATACTATTGAATCACGTCAAAAGGTCATGTGAAACGTAAGTGGAACTACAGACCCAGTCTTTACAAAGCGAATGTGCAAAGACTAAGAAAGTGCAAGTAAGTCAAAAGCTGTTTACAAACAAAAAGGTACAACAATGTCGGACGATTCTGAAATTGTAGGAGAAAATAAGATGGAGTTACTTAGACGTTATTCGTAGTAGTGATGGGAAGTTCGGATCATTTTACCAACTTGGACCTTTGAGTCTCGTTCAGCAAAATTAACAAATCTTTTTTTCGAGTCATTTCGTTCATTTTAGCAAAATCAGCATCACGTGACAGCCCCATAAGATGAACGAACGACTCGAAAAACCAGAAGACTTGAAACAGGTGAACTAATTCCAGTACAGAACCTAATAGGATGTTGTGCATGCACGACTGAACAAATCACTCCCCAAGATGACTCGTTCTTCCCGAGTCACATTAAAGATTCGTTCAAAATGAACGAATCATTCAAGATCGACCCATCACTAATTTGTAGCATCGTGGACACGCATCCCAGAGCCTGTGCTACACAACCTTTTGTGCTTAAAAAAAATATACAAATTTTTATTTTTCGAAAAAAATGACAGATCGTTTCGCTAGATAAGACCCTTCTTCCTCGGCTGGGATCGTTTAGAGCCCTTTGAAGCCGCATTTGAACTACATTTTCGAAGTTCAAATTCGGGGCACCAATGAAGTCCATTATATGGAGAAAAATCCTGAAATGTTTTCCTCAAAGCCATAATTTCCTTACGACTGAAGACAGAAAGACATGAACATCTTGGATGACAAGGGGCTGAGTAAATAAATTATTTGTAAATTGTTGTTCTGGAAGTGGAGTTCTCCTTTAACCGATTCGAGGCAAATGGAGCAGCATTTCTGAATGCCTTTTTACCAAAATCAGTATGAGCTTTAGAGATAGTTAGGAGAAATAAATCGTGAGAACAGAGATAACATTGCAGTTGTTTAGACTAAAACCTGTTCATTGGCTGATGTGGTGCCTGTATGTGAGTGAATCACTCTTTTGGAGTGGCTCATAATGAATCAGAGTGAATTTGTATTTTTGTTTTTTTAAAAGGTTATGGAAATGAATTGTTCAGAAAGTTAATACATTTATGCATTTTGACTTTATATTTATGTATATTAATTAATGCATGTCTGGAAATTGAACCAATGACCTTGGTGTTTCTAGTGCCATGCTCTACTTTTGAGCTATAGAAGCAACTTAAAAGGCAATTTTACATATATCTGTGTCTGAATCTAATAGATGCCAATGCAATATTTTTGATTCCTAGACTTCTGAAATAACAGCGTTTTTGTTATCGAGTGTTCCCAGGGGTCTAGTATCATAAAAGTAAAACATACTGAATCAAAGAACAGTTTTGGTTGGTAATGTTGGCGAGAGAAGCAATGGAAAGTGTGTGGAGATGAGAACGTGCACAGACCTTTATGACTCATCATACCAGTCTGCACAGAGTCAGGAGATGAAGAGAAAAGCTGGAGTGTTCGTTGCGTTTTCCAGCACTGCTTGCTTTGGTCCTGCGCTTTGGGCAGCTTTCTCACTGGCAGACGCTGTTCTGAACTGGCAGGATCGTGGTGACTTTCCATCTGTCCTTTTTCACTCCTTTTCCTGGCATCAGTCCCTTAGTGTTCTCCTACCGTTCCACCTATTCAAAGAAAATGACCTGTGAATGAAGGTAAGGACAGGGCTGTTAGAAGATGATGTACTTTGTTTTTCAAAGCCAGCCGTCCATCAGTCCTGATTCATTATCCTGTGGCAACAGTTCCACAATAAAAGTCGGAAAGTTTGCAGAGGAGACGGTAGTTACTGGCTTAAAGTTTAGCATATTAAAAGGACTAATTTCTGCACTTTAATTAAATTATTCCCTGCAGTTAATTTATAATGTTAGCGCCATTAAATTCACTATTTGCAACCCTTAAATGCAGGTACTATAAGAAGGAGCTCAATAAATTGAAACAATTTAACATAAGGTTATCTATAACTTATACTGTATATGATTTATCTGCAATGCTATTTGGTCAAAAACAAAAATGTTTGTAACTTGATAGCTGTTTTAAAGATCATGTTGAGGTTAGCTGGGTCATTAGCTTCTTAACGCTGGCTCTGAGCATTAGAAAACAGCTTAATGTACCAAAAGCGGCCCACAACCACTACCACATCCCAAAAGCAGAGTCCTTTGAGTTTTCTTGGGCATGCAAAACCCTGAACAGAAGCGGATGTGGATAAGAGCCCTGCGAAAGAAACTGTTTTCCATTAAGCAACCCCCCCAGCACCAAAAGAGAAAGACGGCCCCTCTTTGCACTCCTCAAGAAATGAGGAGGAATGTTAAGCATAGCTTTGAGAAGATTAGGCAGCTTTGCGACACAGCGCATGGATTTCTGCGCGCATGCCAAAGGGTCTCGGAAGATAAAAGCAGCTTGGATCTCTCTGCTTATCAGTCAGGGTTAAGGCACAATGCCTCTGCTTTCCTGTGTGAAAACACTTGTTAACTTCATGTGATGCCAGAGTTGGAAAACAAAACGCAAGACCTGGAAGAAACGGGGAAGGTGTGCAAATGGAAACTACTCCGAAACAAATTTGGTGTAGCTAGAAAAATTTACAAGGAGAAAAAACTGAGGAGGAGTAGAAAAATAGTGAATTAAGCTACAAACTCGATCATAATGCACAATGTTTCCATCTAACATGTATTTTGAGGTGCAGCCAGTCATTTTAATGGAGTGTTTCACTATGCTAAACTAATTACTCACCTCAATATGTCTGTAGATTTGTCTTGGAAGTTGTCTTTGGAATGGAAATATGCATATTTTATTTGCAAACATCATACTTTTTTCGCTCGTTTCAGTTAATGTCATGAAACTAGCGAGTTCAGCCATTAGTAGTACTGACTGTGTCATGTAAACATGGCTGAAAACGGGAAAAGCGGAGGAACAGATAAACCGATTCAATTGAGTGAGTCATTTGAATCTGAATCATTTACACTGGGAGTGCTTCGTTTGATTAAAACTTGTGACTTTGATCATTCAGTTTAAGCAATTCACTAGCAAAAAAAAAAAAAAAAAAAAAAAAAAACAACATCAAAAGGGCAATTCGTCAATGTACGTCACTTGTAATGACTTTAAAAGTCACGTACATGGTAAAAACGGTCAAAGCAAGCTAATGGGATCGCGAATCATGTGATTCAGATTGGGAGTTTAGTGCAGGTTCGCGAGTCTTTTGATTCAGATCGGGACTTTGGAACTTTTTTTTTTTTCTTTTTTTTTTTGAATTAAACATTACAGATATCCAAAACATCAAGACAGTACAATTACAGACAAAATAAAATTAAGAAAAACATACAAAAAAAAAAAAAAAAAAAAACTAGACAAACAAACAAACAAACAAACAAAAAAAACAACAACAACATGAATATACAGACTTGTTGCCAGGGTAACAAACAAAGAAAAAAACAGAGTAATAATGTAATAAATGTAATAAAATTACATCTTAAGATGGCACAAAGGATGAATACAGAGATACAGTTTTCATAGCTTTCAAATTAGCAGAACTTTGGATAGTTTCCACATACTTATCCAAGTCCACTTTGCACAAAGAAAAAAGAGGTTTAGAGCCAGTAAACTTTTGTTTATGAATGTGAAATTTAGCTAACAGAAAACACAAATTAATTATGTAATATTTTTCTGTATTCTCCTTAGAATATTCAAATAATCCAAACAAAGCATCTTTAAAACAAAATGAGAAGTCACTTACAAAATAAGATTGGATAAACACCAAAAAATCAGACCAAAATTTCTCTGTGTGGGTGCATTGCCAAAACAAATGAATGAAGTCTTCTTCAGAAGAATGACAAAAACTGCAGGGACTTTGGAACATGTATTGTGAATCATTTGATTCAGATCGGAACTTCGGTGCGAGTTCGCGATTCTTTTGATTCAGATCGGAACTTCGGAGGACGACTCGCAAATCATTTGATTCAGATCGGGACTTCGGAGCAGGTTCTTCAATCATTCAGCTCGGAATTCCAGTGCGGGTTTGCAAGTCATTTGATTCAGATCGAAACTTCGGAGAATCATTTGATCCAGATCGGAACTTTGTTGCGGATATCGTGAGTCATTTAATTCAGATCGGGACTTTAGTGCGGGTTCGTGAATCATTTGGTTCAGATATGAACTTCGATGCGCGACTCGTGAATAATTTGATTCAGATCGGGACTTTGGAGCTGGTTTGAGAGTCATTTCATTCAGTTTGGGACTTCGGTGTGGGTTCGCCAATCGTTTGATTCAGAATAGGACTTCAGTGCGGTTTTGCAAATCATTTGATTCAGATCGGAACTTCAGAGTGCGACTCGCGAATCATTTGATTCAGATCGGGACTTTGGAACTGGTTCGCGAGTCATTTCATTCAGTTTGGGACTTCGGTGTGGGTTCGCCAATCGTTTCATTCAGAACAGGACTTCAGTGCGGCTTTGCAAATCATTTGATTCAGATCGGAACTTCAGTGCGGGTTCGTGAATCATTTGATACAGATCAGGACTTCGGAGCAGGTTCGTGAATCATTCAACTCGGGACTTCAGTGCGGGTTCGCGAATCATTTGATTCAGATCGGGACTTCGGGGCAGGTTTGTGAATCATTCAACTCGGGACTTCAGTGCGGGTTCGCGAATCATTTGATTCAGATCGGGACTTCGGTGCGCATATTGCGAATCATTTGATTCAGACCTGGAGTTCGGAGCGCGACTCGCGAATCATTTGGTTCAGATCGGGGCTTAAGTAGCCTAGGCACAAACAGGCTTGCTAAACATGACTTATATATTTTTCTTTTAAATTCAGTTTCTATGTTGTAGGCGAGAGATGCCAAAGCTATTTTTCAAGCATGACATCCTGATCAATGAGATGAGTGATTGTTAGCTGCTTGTATATTATTTTATTTCTTTCTTTCTTTCTTTTGTATGCCATACTAGTTACATTTGTTCCAATTATTCACAATTGCCTTCTGGAAGCCATTTATGCTATCTGATGCTTGCCAAGAGCTTTCTAACATTATTTGCATTTATACAGCCTTTTATAAAACCACAGCGATCTGTCAGGAGACAGAGCTTTACATCATGCATCATTTGTGAAATAGAAATAATTGCTAGTGCTTTACCCAGTTCCTAAACAGCTAAACAGCATTAAAACTAGTCCCAAAGGGATGTGGAAGTAAAATAGTGATTTAGCAAAATGCGTTTGTCAGTGACCAAGTCATGTTGATCCTCTTTTGATAGTTTTTCCAGAGGCATGTTGTCCATATGGAAATGTAATATATGAGATATATGACTCTATATCAAGAGTGATATTGCTATTTATGTTACAAAAAAGGCAATATGTTTTCATGCATACATACATTATTTGGATATATAAAAAACAAGTTTATAACATTCATAAAATACCCACAGTAACATTGTACACTATATGCAGCAACAACATGTTTATATATGCAACTCTATGAAAACTGCGTATATGCCAAACTTGTATGCATATATGTTTTTGTTTTACATTTTACATGTTTATCTTTTATATTTACATGGGTTGGGTGTAATGAATTACTACAGTAATTAATGATTGTAATTTATTCTAAATGCATGCTTTTTTAATTTAACAACATAACCATACAAAATTCCATAAAAATAGAGTATGCTGGGGATTTCAGTTATTGCGTTTCACACTTATTTTTAACATATGGATATTTGTAAGATTAGTAACCTATATCAGTTCTTTATAGAGTTCTAAATATAAAAGACCTTTTTAAATAGGTAGTTGAACATATGTTTGCAGCGTAAGTTCACTGGAGGTGTACCTGAGATATCCAGCATTCATATAAGCGGTCTGTTTTGGCGAGAGGCCGTTCACACAGATAACGGACTGCACTCTTTGCACAATACTATCAGCATAGATTTGGCACACTAACTATTGTTATCTGGTTTGGCTCATATTGTGAGTGATTGTTTCAAATGACCTGTGAATTTGATAGTCCCCTGACTTACTGTAGCCTGATTTAGCAGCTGTTGTGTGTACATTACGTAGTCTGTAATGTATTTCTAACCTTTCGAGGACGTCTTGGCTACACAACTTGAATAAGCAAATGAGATTTCTACATTTCCCAAAGAAAACGAGACGGGTGCTGGACTGTGCAAAACTCGAGACCATGATATGAATGGCTGTCAGGGCATTGCTGTGTGGTTTTTAGCATGTTGTTATGTGGTTGCTAGGGAATTCTACGTGGTTGCTGGGTGGCCCAAGTAAAAAAAAAAAAAAATCAATGCCTTTACATACTCATCTGAATTATCATAAATAATAGTTTCCTAGTCGGAAATTGGACATTAATGGGCTCTGAAATTGTGTTTACGACTGGGAAACTCTGATCATTTTAATACCCGAGTTTCCAAGTTGTGCAGGTCATAAACTTTAAACATGCTGAAAAAGAAGTGACTGTTAAGTTTCATTTATTGCTTTCACTTGCTAGTACAGTCATGTGTATTTATGTATGTAAATAAGCATTTGATGCATATTGTTTACACAGTGAAAATAACATGTATTTGACAGAAATTCTGAAAACCTGAAAAAAGGGTTTTAAGAACAATTTCAGCCTTCCCTTTATTCAACAGTTGTTTAAAAAAAAACATTTTTTCTTAATGTGAAGAGCATTTTAATAATCTAGAGAACGTTTTTTTTTTTCCACTGTAAAGAACCTTTTGTGGAATGGAAAGGTTATGTGGATGTTAACAGTTCTTTTTACTTTTAACCTTTATTTTTAAGAGTGTATCACATTTAATGTATACAATAGTGCAGAGAATGTTTAAATGGTTGCCAACGAATGGGACTCTACATTTTGTTCAAAATCTGTTGGATATCGAGTAAATATCTGAGATACATTTTTGCTTTCATTTATTTATAAGCTTTCCTCAAGAAACAGGCAAGAATGAACTTCCCATTTAGTTATGAATGTTAAGAAAATTATTTCTGAATGTTCTCTGAATATTCAAAACATACATTTTTTTTTTTTTTTTTTTTAAAGGGAACATTCCATTTTATAATTTTGCAAACTATGGAAATGTTACTTGTGAATCTTCTCTGAACATTCTAAAAAAGAAATGGTAACATTTAAAAAAGGCAAACATCCAACTGATACATTTCAGAAATAGAACATTCCATAAACGGTGTATACATCACATTTTTGTGCTCACATTTTGAGAACTTTATTAAAAAACAGATACCTCGGAACGAAAGTTTGAAGGTCTGAGAACCTTGCTAGAATGTTAGCCAAAATGTTGAAAACATTTCTTGTTAGTGTACTGTACTTTTTTAAGGTTTATTTCATATTTAATGTAATGTCAGGTAAATATCATGTTTAATTCAATGTGTTACTTACTGTATTTTTGTCATTATTTGTGAAGTTTACCAGCAATTTTTTTTTACATTTAAATAACACTTAAAATGCAGTGCACAAAGGTCATATCTGTAAGTGGTTATCTGGTTGTCTGCAGATGTGACTTCAGTTGTTGGCGAGGTCTGAGGCCTTCACTGCAGGTCTCTTGAGTTGTCTTGATCTGGACTAGATCATTGAGGTCAGTCTCTTAGCTCACTAGTAAATGTTGAATCAGCGATTGCCCCTGACCTGCTGCGCTCTCCCTCTCTTTTTCTGTCTCTCTCTTTCTCTCTCTCTCTCTCACCCACACAAACACACACACACAAATCTCGCTGTGTTTCCTTTGGACTGGGCGACCCGTCACCTCCCCTGCCAGATCCTTACTATCGCCATGATGATGATCCGCAGCCCAAGCATTACCCAACCTTGGCCCACAGGAAGTTCTGACACAAACCTGGAGCACGCTCACACTAACGCACATATTCCTCCTTTATTTTCCTTTCCATAACATTTGCTTAAAAATATAAAAACTGGCGAGGGTCACAGGCACCAGAATGCCAGTTTATGACTCAAAGTTGGTGCCCGCTTTCAAATCACCCATACTGAACCCTGGTGACTGGTGGAACAAACGGGCAGTTAACATTACATATCGTTCTATGATTTATTTTTATTTTAACAAGACTGAGCATTAACCAGCAAGAGCATTTAAATATTTGCAACTTGTCCACATTTTATTTCATATAAAGTGGCTCCAAAAATGTGTTTAAACACTAAAGTCACATTTACAAATGTCTGAATGTCACTACATGAGGTAATAAAATATAAAACCAAGTGACATTTATTTGAAAGTAAGCATAATCACACATTTCCCAAAAAAAAAAAAAAAATCACAGAGATATATTTGAGACCTTTAAGCCATGTTATTTTTGTGTAATCAAGATGCTATTGATACTATAGTTTTTGTTAATATTTTAAAAAAGTTTTCTACTTTTTGTTTTCATTTTAATTTTAGTTTAAGTTTTGGTAGCGCATTACAATAAGGTCTCATTTGTTAAAATTAGTGAACGCATTAACTAACATGAACAACAATATATTTTGCAGCATTTATGAACCTTAGTTTGTTGTTATTATTATTAGTTAATAAAAATGTTTATTAGTTCACAGTGCATTAATTAATGTTAACAGATACAACTTCTGATCTTAAAAAAATCACATTAACTAAATCATTGCTGAAGTAATGTTGTTCATTATTAGTTCATGTAAACTTATATAGTTAACTAATGTTAACAAATTAATTTTAATTAGCTATTGTATTTAAAATGTCTATAAAGTTTTTATTTTTTATTTCAATTTTAATTTTAGTAATTTTACTACATCAAGTTAAACGTAAAGAAATTGAGAAATGTTGCTAAAGTTTTAAGTTTAAGTATTTACTTCAGCTAACAATTATTTTATTTGAAGTAACTTTTTATGGTTTTAGCTTTAGTCTTAACTATAATAATCCTGCAGTAAACATACTGTTCAGACACTTTCTGGTTGTCAGCTGGGATATGTTAATACACTGTAAAAAATCTTGTTACATTTACTGTAAACAAAAATAAAATAAAATAAATTAATTTAAAAAAAAAAAAAAAAAAAAAAAAAAAATATATATATATATATATATATATATTATATATATATATATATATATATATATATATATATATTATGTTTATGTCATTAAACATTAATTAACATAAAAAAAAAAATTATGTGGTGTGCATTTGAGGAAAACTGACCTAATACTTTCACTAAAATGACCAAAACAGCTGATTAAAAGTCATTGAGCAAAGAAGTGAAGAGAGAAATTTAATTTTGTATGTAATGCAATGACGTTCAGATGTTTTAGGTGTCTTTTTTGGCCACTGTAGTTGTTTTATATACTACATGATTGACAAACTGTGTAACAAAGAGAACAGAACCAGGATTACCGCTGTCTTGCGGTCACATATATCACGTTAAAACCTGACACTAAACATGCCCTGTTTTTTGGAGAGGAACAGGAAGTGGATAAATCTCACTCCTGTAGCCGTCAGGACAGCGTGAACCTGTACAGCATCTTCTCGGCTCAGATTTCACTATGAGAACTAAGATAAACTATGCAGACACAGAGCAGAGAGGTGAAACACACGCACACCACACAGACCAGGTTCATGGTCAGCACTCGTCACTATTCTCAAACATTAATTCTATAAAGTGCATTTTCACTCTTACTATAGTTTCATCATAACGTGCAAAGACAGCTATTAAACTATTTTAAAAAAGCCATCTGTAGGTTGACTTCCTAAGGTGTGTAAACACTGTGACTGTTTGTTTGTGCCACTAAAATGTCAGTGTATGGCTCAACCAGTAGCACGAGCTTGGGGTGGGACTTCCTGTTTGTCTGAAGGATTTTTTATTTATTTATTTAATTTCTGTGCATTTTTGCACTAAAGTTGTGGCATCCAAAATTGTAAACTCTCTGAATAGGTACTTCTTTTGAATAAGTAATTGCTTAGTCACTGTTAAGAAAGTACATTCTATCTAGTATAAATGTGTATATGAATGCAATCCAGATGTACTGCATTCGTCATATTGTCATTGTCATGTGACCTACCAGCATTAGTTATTTTACTGCTATTCCCAAATCCTGTCCTGTTGCATCATGCGACAGTAAAGTATTCATCAGATGTGCACTTCATAATCAAAAACTGACCATCAAGCTACGTTTTGCTGTATATTTAATGAATACTGTGATTTTGGACATACTGCTCTGTTAATATGCGTTTCCCCCGTGCTATATCCACCTTTTTTCCTGAGTAGGCCTAATGGATTAGCGCTGCCATTATGCATTCTAACTTCAGTTTGGATGCTCTCATGTTCCAGTCTCCACAGAAATCCATGTTAAAATGGGGTAAAAATATCAACTGAATAATTAAATAGAAACTTTTTAAATATGTGACCCAGGACCACAAAACCAGTCACAAGGGTCCAGTTTTTGAAATTGAGATTTATACATTATCTGGAAGCTGTATAAATAAGCTTTCAATTGATGTATAGTTTGTTAGGACAACATTTGGCTGAGATACAACTATTTGAAAATCTGGAATGTGAGGGTGCAAAATAATCCAAATATTGAGAAAATCACCTTTAAAGCTGTAGTTCTTATCAATGCATATTACTAATCAAAAATTAAGTTTTGATGTATTTATGATAGGAAATTTACAAAATATCTTCATGGATTGTGATCTTTACTTAATGTTCAAATGATTTTTGTCATTAATGAAATATCTATAATTTTGACCCATACAATGTATTGTTGGCTATGTGCGCAGGATTTAGCTGTGCACTAATTTGACAAGAAACACAAAAAAATGGAAATGTAAAGCATCTTTCTGTTATGAGGCAGACCAGACTTCCGCGTTCAGGAAAAGGTGGACGGTAAGGAAGCATGTGATTTCGGATGCAGCCTTTGTGCATATGAAATGTCAGTGTAAGGTTATGTTTACAGGACAATGAACTACTAAAAACAGAAACATTTTTTCTTTGTTTTTGTAAAAATGATGCCATTCACATGGAAAACAACTCAAAATGCTGTATTACTGTATGCATTACAGCCCAGTAGCTGGCAAAGTGACTTTGTAAAGAAACACTACGCAAGCATGCAATATGCATGTGCATGACGTCACTGTTTTCACAAATTCATGTTTTTGTGTATTTTATGGAAACAATAATGATATTGTTTTCAAAAAAATGCAATTCAAAACTCGTTTTTAAAAGTTTGCAATTTCAGGCCCCTAAAACGCTGTTGTAGTGTAAATGAACGACCAAGAAAAAAAAAAAAAAAAAAACTGTAAACGCCTGCTAAGGCTCAAAGTGTGTTTGGGGTGCGACTTCCTGTTTGTCTGAACTAAGATTTCCTGCAAATGAGCGTTTTAGCACTTCTGGTTTCATCGTCCTGAAGTCAGTGGATTTTTGAATGTGTTTTTGGCCTGAAATAAAATCTGCTGTGAACACAAGCTCAAGATATTTTCATGTTTAATTGAACAACACAAAATATTTCTTTAATACCCCATTTGTGAATTTTTTTTTTTTTTTTTTTTTTTTTTTTTTTCTTTTTGAAAAAGGCATCCAACTAGGTTGTTGGGGACATTAAACATCACTCTGAGCATGAAAACTGTTCACTAGTCACTTTTAGAGCCTCACTATGTTTATACTAATGCTCTTGCAACCTATTCTAACTCGGACATTACAACTAGATTTAAAAACTGAAAGAGTTGTTGGAAACTTGGTTCCCTTGTAGCCCAACTTTAATGTTTTACTTCTGCTGATTCTATTTAGACTTCAAAATTCATAAACTGTATGCATTTTTGTAGATTATCTTGATGAAAATGTAAGTATCAAGTAAGAACGTTTTATTTAAAGGGGTCATCGGATGCCCATTGTTAGGGAAGGTGACTTGCAAAGATTCATTAAAAGAAAACCCCTTATACTTACTTCTTCTGTAGATGAAACTGGATTACGAATGAGTCGAGCGAACATGGATGCATTTCGGTATTGGGGGCTCATTCCCTTCAAAAATGAAAGTAATCCTCTACGTCAAACCTGGGCATTGTACGGCCCCCCGGGCCACATCCGGCCCTCTGGCTATCCTTGACTGGCCCGCGTGAGGTAACTGGTGAATTAAAAGTCAATCGCAAATAGGTGTAATTATGTGTACGCAATACAACCGCACTGCTTTTATTTTCAAAGTGCTATTATTATTATTATTAACAATTACGTCCGTTCGTGCAGCCGTATCTCAAAAGTGTCCGTGATCACATAGCTTTCGAGAAATATGAGTTTGCCGTTAGCCATACGAGATTAATTTTTTTTTAATTTTTTTATCTAGATATTTTTCTTCATTACACGTTTTGTTTGGTCTTATTTTGTATCATTGCATGTTAAAAAATAATGTACTTATTTTGCAGACGCAAAATGTGAAACTGCAGTCTTATTCGCACAGGCTAGTATTTTTATAAATATTTGTAAAATATTATATATTCAGCATATTTTACTTAACCCATCTCAATTATTTAATTTATAAATTAAAACAGATTTTATTTTTTTTTTTAAAAGCAATATCTTGATGGACAACAACTAATACTGATCAACGAGCAGCATCAGTCCGTTAGATCATTTTAAAACGTCAAATAGCCTTCAATTTATAAGTTATAATTGCATCTGTCTCGGATGTAGACTGGTCAAGATTTAGTTTTAATAAACCTGTTTACGCGGAGTGTGGAATTTATCTAATGCATGACAGAGAAGCGTCCACGCGATCACTTGTATATTTCCTCATAATGAAACAAATTTTATCTTTGTAAACTCATAATAACAACAAACGTTGCTTTTGTAGAGTAATGAGAATGAACAGGACGCGCTTTCTCCCGTCTGTCTCTGAAGCGCGTCGCAAAAAAAGAACAGTATGTCTCGCACACATGAGAAATATATCTATAGAAAGTTTAAAATGTCTGCTTTTAAATGCACAAATTCAAAACGAAATCAAATACCCCCTGATTATGTAATCTGTATGAAGGTTGCATTTCTCTCTAAAGGCATATCCGTTTTTAAAGCATTTCATACGGATTTCCATAGTCGGATAAATTCCGCTTTCAGAACTGTCACGTCCGTAACATACATTTTTTCCTCAGAAACAAAAAACGAATTTATTGAAGAAAACAAAAAAGGCATATAGCCTATGTTCTGTGAATTGCCAGCCTTTCTCCATCTGGCAGATATTGTTGCTTTTATAATGATACTTTTCTCAGGGTTTTAGAAAAATATAGATTGTACAAGTTATTGGTAATGAATACATTCTATGAGAATTTATGATTCAGGCTTTGTCGGCAAATGTCACGTCTGACATTCATCTAACGCTGAAACTATAAATATGAAATATAAATATGTGCTCCACATTTTCATTGTTTGATTGTAATGTTTAATTTAATGTTTATTTATTTGTTTATTTATTTTTTTATAAAGAGATATAAAATATATTGGGCAGAACTGAATTAAGTGTATTGGTCCGGCCCTCTGCAACCGCCCAAGTTTATCATGTGGCCACTTGGGAAAATTAATTGCCCACCCCTGCTCTACGTCTTCAGCGGCTCAGATATCAGGAGTAAATAAGTTTTATAATTATTATTATATCCAAAATCAAAACAACTCAGTTACTTAAGAGACATTCTTCAAAACAACAATGGCGGACTGTTTAGAGCTCACTCAGGGCTGGTCTGTGCCGAAACGGTCGTGTCAATCAACAGTTGTGGGAGGAGGCTGTGCAAAACAGCCTAATAGGAGCTGTGTTATTATTATTGGGGATTTAAAAAAATAATAATAATAATAAAGCACTGGGTGGATTTTTATCATTGTAGGGTAGTTGTGTACACACACTGCCAACACACATCTATGTTCAAACAACATGTAAAAGTGAATTTTGCATCCAATGACCCCTTTAAAAAACAAAAACCAGTGGAAAAATCTTACTGGGTTTTGTCTAAGAAACCAGGGTGATCTAAGCTTCTGGATTAGACTACGAAAATACGGCACTTTACATTGCCTTTCCACAGAATTTGATGACATATTTCTGCTTTAATTAGAAGAATGGTCTATCAACATTGGCTATCAGCCCCTTATTAGTCAGTTTTTTCAATACTAAGTGCAATTGACAGTGCTCTTTTTCACTTTTACTGTAAGTTGGCTAAATCAAAACACTTCTCCCTCTTTTTTCTTTCCATTTTTTCTTTTTTCCTCCCCCTCTATGTCCTCTTCTAATCTTCATTGAGTCGTGTGGTTTTGGAGCATTTTCAATCCCAGCAGTTCCTGTTGTGGTGAGCGCTACTATTACTAGAACTATGAATGTAATCAATATTTTGTGAATGGTGACCTTCAGTTGAGTGTATGGTGGATTAAAATGTCATTGCAATTTGGTCGACATCCCTTCATTAGTCCTTTGGTTTTGTCTCCGTCTTTGTATTTTCCTCAGCTGTGTGCGGTTAAACTGATGCGATCCCACGACGACTATTAATCACAGGCTGAATGAGTCAGTGCGTGTCGAGTGTGTACAGAAGGATAAATTCCCTCCGGACGTTCCTCAAACGTATAAACTCATTTCTTGAGATGTGCCAAACAATATACACAAATGCAGAAGCCTTTTTTGTAAATTGAATCCCCTTCTGCCATATAAGCCAAAAATATGGCAGATGGTGAGCTGTAAAACAAACTATTATGCTCAGAATATATTGTATAATTGCGAAACATGTTTCGTAATTACGTAATGTGTAAAAAGCCACTTTTTTTTTTTGCTGATATGAAGAGTCTGCTAACCTAGGTTTCAACAAGAGATTGATTGTATCAAAAGAAAGCTGTGTGTGTTTTTCTCCCTGTTTTATTTTCACGCTTAAATGTGACGCACATTGTGAGATGGCTACCATTAGAAACCATTTGGCTCAAGCTGAAAGTTAAAAGGCTATGTGAAAGACAAGAATCAGGGAAAGAGAGAGGAAGTGTTGTTTAAATTTAGACTGTAATAAATACAATATTCACACACACGCTCACCGCATTCATCTTAGTTAGGAGAAGCTGTTCTACCATGTGCAGCCTGTTGGACAGATTTCTCTAATGCTGTGGACTGAACCCAGACTGTTTCAGTAATCACTCCACATGCGCCACATGTCCATTCATCATCGTTACTACAAAACCCACTGCTCCAGGCAGGTATTTCAACCTGCTGAGGGAAATATTGCTAGTCCTCTTTTTTTTTTTTTTTGCAATGAATATTAGTCTCTTCATTTGTGCGGTTTCTATGAAAGCTTAATTCTAAACCGGATTTTTAAAAAAAAAATAAATAAAAAAAATAAAAAGGAAATTGCAACTTACAATTCTGACTATTTTTCTTGCATTTCTTAACTTATATCACTCAGTTCTGCAGTTCTGAGAAACTGTGAGGGGAAAAAGTAAGAAACAGAACCAGAAATGTTTTTGAAAAAAGTCTCTTATGCTCATCAAGGCTGCATTTATTTGATATAAAATACAGTAAAATCACTAAAATTGTGAAATATTATTACAATTTAAAAGAACTGTTTTCTATTAAATGTAATTTATTTCTGTGATGCAAAGCTGAATTTTCAGCATTATTACTCAGTCTTCAGTCAGGTAATCCTTAAGAAATCATGCTAATATGCTCAAGAGACGTATCTTCATCAATGCTGATTTTTTAGGATTCTTTAATTAATAGAAAGTTCAAAAGAACAGCATTTAATTAAAAGTAAAATATTTGTTACATTTATGTCTTTCACTTTAATACATCCTGCTATTAAAAAGAAATTTGTGACACTATTCTGACATTTTCTAACATTTCTTAGTTTATATCTTACAATTCTGCAATTCTGAGAAAAAAAGTCAGAACTGCAAGATATAAAATCAGAATTGTGAGATATTAACTTGCAACTGTGTGGGAAAAAAGTCAGAATTGCACTTACCTATGTTCACCAAGGCTTCATTTATTTGATCAAAAATACAGTTAAATCAGTAAAATTGTGAAATATTATTACTATTTAAAAGAACTGTTTTCTATTTGAATACATTTTAAAATGTAATTTATTTCTGTGATCCAAAGCTGAATTTTCAGCCTCATTACTCATTAGTCTTCAGTCACATGATCCTTAAGAAATCATTCTAATATGCTGATTTACTCCTCAAGAAATTATCAATGCTGATTTTTTAGGATTCTTTGATAATAGAAAGTTCAAAAGAACATCATTTCATTAAAATATTTGTTAAATTATGTCTTTACTGTCAATTTTAATCACTTTAATGCATCCTGCGATTTTAAAAAAAATAAATAAATAAAAAACTAAGAAAAAATTGTAATTCACTATTCTGATGTTTTTCTCACATCTTACAATTCTGAGAAAAAAAAGTCAGAACTGCAAGATATAAAATCAAAATTGTGAGATATTAACTTACACTCAGCTAAGTCTTTTATGCTTGCCAAGGCTTCATTTATTTGATCAAAAATACAGTAAAATCAGTAAAACTGTAAAATTTTATTACAATTTAAAAGAACCATTTCTATTTGAATATATTTTAAAATGTAATTTATTCCTGTGATGCAAAGCTATATTTTCAGCATCATTACTCCAGTCTTCAGTCACATGATCCTTAAGAAATCATTCTAATATGCTGATTTAGCGCTCAAGAAATTATCAATGCTGATTTTTTTTAGAATTCTTTGATATTAGAAAGATCAAAAGAACAGCATTTAATTAAAATATTTGTTAAATTATATCTTTACTGTCACTTTTAATCACTTTAATGCATCCTGCAATTTAAAAAAAAATAAATAAATAAATAAAAAATTCTGAGAAAAAAGTCAGAACTGCAAGATATAAAAGTAGAATTGTGAGATATTAACTTGCAATGGTGAGGAAAAAAAGTCAGAATTGCAGTTACCTTTACTTAAACTTACCAGTGTCTCTTATGCTTACCAGTGCTTCATTTATTTGATCAAAAATACAGTAAAATCAGTAAAATTGTAAAATATTATTACAATTTAAAATCAGATCAAAAGAACAGCATTTAATTAAAATATTTGTTACATTATGTCTTTATTGTCATTTTTAATCACTTTAATGCATCCTGCGATTTAAAAAAAAAAAAAAAGAAAAATGTAACTCACTATTCTGACGTTTTTCTGCAAGAACTGCAAGATATAAAAACAGAATTGCAGTTATTTAAGTATTTTATGCTCACCAAGGCTTCATTTATTTGATCAAAAAGTTAAATCAGTAAAAATGTGAAATATTACAATTTAAAATAACTGTTTTCTGTTCGAATATATTTTCAAATGTAATTTATTGTTGTGATCAGAGCTGAATTTTCAGCCTCAATTACATTGTGCACAACAAGACAAAAATGAATAAAGAAAGTAAATAGGATTCACTTCTGATTTCATGTTGACTTCAAGCCTCTTTTGTTTTTCTAGTGCATCAACGAATACACAAATCACACATTTTTGTAATACAAACACACCCACATCACAACTTTAATTTGAGATATTAACACTTTTATAATGTGGCAGTGAACAGGTTTTCATGTTAGGCGGTGATTTTAAATCAAGCATTTAATCCCTGAATTTGTTCTGAAAGCCCCATAAGTAATGAAGTCTTTATTTTTTTTTTTTTTTTACATCTTCTTTCCAAGATCTGCTCTCAAGAACTCAACATTGCCTGCAGCGCTTAGAAACAAATAACAATGTGCAAACAAAAACACATTTAATCTCTCATAATTACCTCTGACACATAATCCTTTTATATGCTTTGCTGCTTTTTTTTGCCTAGGCAGAGTTTAAATGAATGCCTAAGCATGTTGAGATTCTCCTCACGCACAAAGAGGGAGCGACTGATATCTGATGTTTTGACACTGATCTGGTTAGTTCAGTGCGCTGAATATTTGTTCTGGATTTTTGTGCATAAAAATTAAATCTCATAAGTGTTTCTTTTCTGTTTGCAGATGTCTAGTTTGACAGTGTTAATGCACAATTGATGTGCGAGTATGAATTGAATGTTTGGAATCTTTACTTTAGGGTTCTTGAACTTGAATCCAGTTTAACCTGAAAAGACTGGCCTTGCCCAAACAGATGTTAGGTTAGGCCGGCTTCATCTGTTTTTCCTGCGGGGTGATGTCGACAGGGTCGGGTCAGAAGCCTGCGGTCTCCTCCTCTGGCGGTCTTGTGGAAGCATGCGTCAATAATGAGCTCTTAATGAGCCTGTCAGTCTGACTGTCAAACAGTCGCTTCCTGATCACGAAACCTGAGATGGAGGATAAAAACTGTAGAGTGAAAAATTAAAGGTAGATCAGTGACTCAGGGAAGGAAGCTGACATTTGAGTTCTGCCAATGTGAGATCATCTTTAAACAAGAAAGCACATTAAATTTACAGTGTCCTACCATTGAGGGCACTTCCGAGTTATAATTTAATTTGATTTTTGATCATTCGATAAGCAGACATATCAACACTTTCTCAGGGCAGAAAGTTTCAGGGCAAACGTGTTACTTTTCGAACTTTTACAACATTGAATTTAGTTTAAAATACTGTTTTAAACCAGCACAGTGCTTATATATATTATATTATGCATATATATATATACAGTATATATAGACAAATACAATTGAAATCCAATTACAGTCGCAGAAATCTAAAACTAACTTGAACTAAGTATAATCTAAGTTGCATTTCCCATCAAAGTCTGTCTATGAATTTATTACTGCCCTTGAAATCAACATGAAATTAAAACTGACTGTTTATTTTCTTTGTTCCTTTTATTATTATGTATGGTTTATCAGTGCACGTTGTTTGTTTTTCTTTTAACAAAATTAAAAGACTTTTCCTTTTTTGTGACAAATGCCGCTCAATTTTCATGATCTAATCTATTCCTTATTAAATCAAGTCTTATTGAATATCATGTTTTACTCTGAAAAGTGGTTAAGATTTTAAATTACATTAGTAAAATAAGTTGCAAATGATCATGACTTTAAAGCCGGGCTTATTAAAAGGTGTTTAAATTGTTCATGAAATTTTAATAAATAAATAATAAAGTAATAAATAAATGATCATTTTAAAATGTAAAAATAAAATTGTACATTTATTTTTTTAATATAAGATAATAAATTCTTTAAAATTTAAATAAAAAAAAAATAAATTATAAAATCAAGTCTCATTGAATAGCATGTTTTATTCTGAAAAGTGATTATATATCAAAAATAGAATAAAAATAAAATAATAAAATAATCTTATGCTTTTTAAAATGATTTTTTTAAACTGATCATTTTAAAATTAAAAAATAAAATTAATAAAATTAAAATTAAATATATATTTTTTTTATAAAATAATAAAATATTTAAAATATAAATAATACAAATAAAATAAAATAATTTACTAAATCAAATTTCACTGAATATCATGTTTTATTCTAAAAAGTGATTAAGATTTTAAATTACATTAGTAAAATAAGTTGCAAATGACCATGACTTTAAAGCCAGGCTTAATAAAAGGCATTTAAATTGTTCATTTTAAAATGTAAAATTGAAATAAAATTAAGAAAATGTTATAAATAATAATAAATAAATAATAAAGTCTTTAAAAATATATATCAAAAATAAAATAATAAAATAATTGTATACTTTTTAAAATAAAAATAAAATTGATCATTTTAAAATGTAAAAATAAAATGTATAATTTTTAATAAAATAATAAAATATTTAAAATATAAATAAAAAAATAAAATAAAATAAATTATTAAATCAAGTCTCATTGAATATCAAGTTTTATTCTAAAAAGCGTTAGTAAAATTATTTGCAAATGATCTTTAAACCCGGGCTTATTAAAAGGCGTTTAAATTGTTCATTTTAAAATGTAAAATTGAAATAAAATTAAGAAATTGTAATAAATAGTAATAAATAAATAAATAAATAATAGTCTTTTTAAAAATATCAAAAATAGAAATAACAAGATAATAATAAAATAATCTTATAATTTTTAAAATAAAAAAAAATTAAATCGATCCTTTAAAATGTAAAAATAAAATGTATAATTTTTAATAAAATAATAAACTATTTATTGAATATCATGTTTTATTAAAATGTAAAATTACGTTAGTAAAATAAGTTGCAAATGATCATGACTTTAAAGCCGGGCTTATTAAAAGCATTTAAATTGTTCATTTTAAAATGTAAAATTGAAATAAAATTAAGAAAATGTAATAAATAATAATAAATAAATAATAAAGTCTTTAAAATATATATCAAAAATAGAAATAAAAATAAAATGATAAAATAATCGTATACTTTTTAAAATAAAAAAATAAAATTGATCATTTTAAAATGTAAAAATAAAATGTGTAATTTTTAATAAAATAATAAAATATTTAAAATATAAATAAAATAAAATAAAATAAAATAAAATAAAATAAAATAAATGATTAAATCAAGTCTCATTGAATATCATGTTTTATTCTGAAAAGCGATTAAGATTTTAAATTACATTAGTAAAATTATTTGCAATTGATCATGTCTTTAAAGCCAGGCTTAGTTAGAGGCGTTTAAATAGTTTATTTTAAATGTAAAATTGAAATAAAATTAAGAAATTTTAATAAATAATAATGGATAAATAAATAATAGTCTTTTTTAAAAATATCAAAAATAGAAATAAAAATAAAATAATAAAATAATCTTATACTTTTTAAAATAAAAAAAAAATAATTGATCATTTTAAATGTAAAAATAAAATATTTGTAAAAAATATTTTTAATAAAATAATTAACAAAATCTTTAAAATATAGAAAAATTAAATATAAGTAATAATATAATAGTAATATAAATAAGTGCTAATAACTGATTTCAGGGAACTGTGAACCACTGAATGTGTTATTAAATTGTTAAAATATTACATTAAAATTTCGAGGGGTACTTCTAACAATACTGTGAAACATTTCAACTTAGTGGAACTGCATACACAGATTCGTGACCCGGGCAGCTTAACGGTGAGTCTGCGACATGCTGTTTCATTAAAGTAGAGACCCCTGCTTCCAACACCACAGTGGGGCTGTGAAGGAATGAGCAAGCTGAGGATATGTTCTCCTTCAAGCCTCCCCGAATGCTCCTTCCAGACCTGTAGATGACCCATGAACACAGCAAAACAAACAGAGAGTGAGATGAAGGGTGGAGAACTGGATAATAGGATGGTGGAAGTGATTTTCCGAGCGGTAAACCTCCTTGGGGAAGAGAAAACATATTCAGGCAGGTCTAAGCACAGAATAATAATTTCTCAGCAAAAAGAGCTCTTTGTAGCTGAGCAGCTTTAGTCTTTTTCTTTAACTTTGCTGCAATCTGTTTCTTGGTGCTCTTTTTGACTAGTTTGACAGCTCATGTTTCCTAGAACTCAATGAGAGGCTTGACGTATGCTGTTAAAGACAGGAATATGCAGTTTTTGCTTCGCCCACACATATATTATGGTCTTTCAAGGGTCAAACCCTTCAATATCAGGTTTTAACCTAACATATACGTGCAAGGGAAAAAAAAAAAAAAGTTTGAGGTCAGTAAGATTTTATTGATCTTTTGGAAAGAATTTGATACTTTTATTCAGCAAGGATGCATTAAATTGATCAAAAGTGACAGTAAAACATTTATAATGTAACGAAAGATTTATATTTCAAATAAATGCTGTTATTATTCAAAGAATCTTAGTTTTCACAAAATTATGAGTTGTCAACATTGACGATAATAAAAAAAAAAAATGTTTTTAAAATCAACATATCAGAATGATTTCTGAAGGATCATGTGACACTGAAGACTGGAGTAATGATGCTGAAAATTTTGCTTTGATCACAAGAATAAATTACATTTGTAAATATGTTCAAATAGAAAACTATTATTTTAAACTTTAATAATATTTTACACTTTTACTGTATTTTTTCTAAATTAAATAAATGCAGCTATGTATGTTGTTTTTGTAATGAAGGAAATTCATAGTGAGGCTTTCAGGGTTTCAAGCCCCAAAATACACCATAAAAGTAGTCCATATGGACGATATTTTGAGGTCATAAGTTCACAGGAAACACAGTACTTTTAGCCATTTCTTATTATATTTTAATATATTGATAGTATATAATCCTTCTAAACTTATTATTATTTATATATTTATTTATTTACATATTTTTAAACCACTTTTTAAATGCAAAAAAATTCTTTAAGAGTAATTCCCCAACACTATCCATTATATCTTTCTACTTTTCTATATCCATCTAAACATAATTTATAAAAATATTTGAAAAATACTTTTTAAGAGCAACATTCCCCAACAATGTCCATTATATTTTTCTCATTTTCTATATTCAATTGTAATTTTTTAAAAATGTTTTATAAAAGCAGCATTGCCTAACACTGTCCATTATATCTTTCCAATCCATCTAAATGTATTTTTTATATATATATTTTTAAAATGCTTTTTAAAAGCAACATTCCCCAACACTAATTTTATATTTCTTCTTTTTTATATTCATCTCAATCTAATTTTGTAATAATTGTAAAATATTTTTAAAAAGCAACGTTCTCAAAAACTGTCCATTATCTTTTTCTTTCTCTTCTTCTTTCTTCTTTTTTTTTTTTTTTCCCCTTCCTATATCCATCTAAATCTATTTTTTTGGATATTATTAAATTTCTTTTTTAATAGCAACATTCCCCAGCACGGTAACTTATATATTTCTACTTTTCTATATTCATCTAAATCTAATTTTGTAGTATTTTTAAATATATTTTTAAATATATATACAGCTAAATCTCTTTTTTTTATTTATTTTTAAAATGTTTTTTAAAAGCAACATTCCCCAAAGTTGTCCATTATATCTTTCTAATTTTCTGTATCCACCTAAATTTAATTTTAATATTTTAATAATATTTAATATTTTTAAAAGCAACCTTCCCCAACACTGTAATGTATATATTTCTGCTTTTCTATATTCATCTAAATTAAATTTTAGAAATATTTTTAATATGTTTAGTAGAAAGATTCTCAAAAACTGTTTGTCTGTTTTTTCTTTTCTGTATACATCTAAAACTATTTTTATATATATATATATATATATATATATATACTTTGAAATATTTTTTTAAAAGCAACATTCCCCAATACTGTCTATATCATTAAAAACTAATTTTATTTATTTTTTAAAATTTTTTTTAAAAGTAATATTCTCACAAATTGACCATTATATCTTTGTTTTATTTTCTATATCCATCTAAATCTATTTTTTTAATATATTTTTAAAATATTTTTTAAAAGCAACATTCCCCAACACTGTCCATTATATCTTTCTTATTTCCTGTATCCATCTAAATTTAATTTTTTTATATTTTTAAAATGTCCATAATATCTTTTTTAAAATATTTTTATCTTTTTTTTCTTTTGTATATCCATCTAAATCTATCGTTTAGATATACCTTTAAAATCTATATTTTAAAAGCAACATTCCCCAATTCCATTCCTCGTATTATGGTTCTGCAGCTTGTTTTTTGATGCATCACTGCTGTAGAATTGAGTCCCGTCTACCCCCCCCCCCCATCCCCCCCCCCCCCCCCCCCCCACACACACACACTTTTTCTTGTTTGTGAGCATGTATGAATCGCCAAAGTGTTGTTGATGAAGAACAGTGATAAAGCTTTGCAGGAAATGCTCATTTAGCCTGTTTACGAAAAGAGAGATTTGCATGATCAAAAAATGGCATCACAGGAATGATAAAATGGATAAAGCATGAATTACACACTTAATGCAAAGCTTACTGTCTTTGTTGAAGGAAAATGACATTGCTAATGTGCACATTTTACTCCAGCAGTCACACTCATCACATCATAATCACAGTTTCTAAATTCATAAGCAGCGCATTCTATGAAGGCGGCAAAACAAACCCAATGAGGTCAGTTGTGATGAGTGACAGTGATTGATAGCGTCATGTGATCCCGTAGCCCTTTGTCAAAAACTAGCGTTACCATCCGTGCTATAAATGTACACATTGAGCAGCCATGTGTTCTGTATCTGCTGGAGTGCTGGAAACTATTAGACTCTTATTGTCACAGATTATTTACTCTATATGTGATATATGGGACGCACTCAGGAACCGAAATAAATGTTCGTGCTGAAACGAGCGGGTAGATATCCAGCACGACATTTTATTCCATCACTGTCCACATTATAAAGGACACAGTCCAAGGGCACACGGTGTACTGTACATCTGTAAATATACACAACACCAGCTGGCCTGTGAGGATGAGAGAGTGTTTTATAGACATCCATCTCTGTTGATTCAATAGCGGAAGGCACAAGCCAGGGCGTCTATGACCTCACAACACATGTGACAAATGTCTCTTTTAATCTCCCGGTTAATGTTATCAGCCCATGACCAGCTATAAAACAATTCGGAGCCATACGCTGTAAAGTAATGCGGCTCATATAATGTTAATGGAGGTCGTGACAATTCACTGATGAGTCTATAAAAGCTATTAGGCCTTATTAATCTGGCAAAAGATTACACTGTATATGAGTTATACTGTATGTTTATTAAAGGAGAAGTCCACTTCCAGAACAACAATTTACAAATAATTTACTCACCCCCTTGTCATCCAAGACGTTCATGTCTTTCTTTTTTTAGTCGTAAAGAAATGATGTTTTTTGAGGAAAACATTTCAGCATTTTTCTCCATATAATGGATTGATATGGTGCCCCGATTTTGAACTTCCAAAATGCAGTTTAAATGCGGCTGTAAACGATCCCAGGTGAGAAAGAAGGGTCTTATCTAGCGAAACGATCGGTTATTTTAATAAAAATAATACAATTTATATACTTTTTAATGCCAAACGCTCGTCTTGTCTTACTCTGCCTGGACTGTTTTTGTTTCGGTTCATTACAATTAGGGTAAAAATGCAGAAATGTTTTCCTCAAAAAACATAATTTCTTTACGACTGAAGAAAGAAAGACATGAACATCTTGGATGACAAGGGGGCGAGTACATTATATGTGAATCTTTGTTTTGGAAATGGACTTTGGAAATGCCACAATGGACTCTCCTTTAAGGGCCATGTCTAGACAAGTAGCAAAATATTAGCTTGTTTAAGATTAGACTATCAGCATTAATTAGCATCATTAATGCATTGCAATAAAGATGGCATTATGTTTGGGTTTATAAATTAATAAATTATTCTAGATAATAACAAAAAAATATAAATTATCATATAATATTATAATAATTATTTTGCTACAAATAACATTGTATTTGGGTCAGATGTTAATATTTATTTGCTTTCTGTGTGTGTGTGTATATATATATATAAAATTAAACTTTTATTTAGCAAGGATGCTTTCAGTTGATCAAAAGTGATGATAAAGACATTTATAATGTTACAGAAGATTTCTTCTGAACTTTCTATTCATCAAAGCAACCTGAAAAAATTCTACTCAGCTGTTTTCAACATAATAATAATAATAGTAAATGGTTTTTGAGCAGCAAATCAGAATATTAGCATGATTTCTGAAGGATCGTGTGACTGGAGTAATGATGCTAAAAAAAAAAACAGCTTTAAAATCACAGGAATAAATTACATTTTCATATATATTCAAATAAAAATCAGTTATTTTAAATAGTAAAAAAATAGTAAATAGTTTTTACTGTACTTTGGATCAAATAAGTGCAGGCTTGGTGAGCAGATTTCTTTAAAAACAAAAAATGTGTTCAAAAACTTTTGACTGATAGTGTGTATATATAACAAATAATTGTATTATTTTTCATTGATAATTAAAAAGATAATTTAGATAATTTTGCCACTATTAACACTGTATAAGTTCTGTATTATAAAAAAAAACCTGTTAACTTTTTTTAAATTAAACTGTTACATTTTTAAATTAAACTTATATTGCTACTATAAACATGTTTTTAATAGTTGAGTAGTAATATTTGAGTTAGATGTTTATTAATGTTTATCATGTCTAGACAAGTAGTAAAAGGTTGGTTTACCTTAGTTCAGAATTAATTCAAAGGAAAAAAAAAATTGCATGTCAAGTCAGGTCACCTTTATTTATATACCGCTTTTAACAATACAGAATTGTGACAAAGCGGCTGTACAGTATTAAATAGGAAATAGTGCATCAATAATGCAAAAGGGCAACAATAAACACTCAATTTTCACTCAGTTTTTATTAATTACATGTTTGTAATTGTAGACAAGTAGTAAAAGGTTGGTTTACCTTAATTCAGAATTAATTCAAAGGAAAAGAGTTTGCATGTTTGTAATTCATGAAAATTAAGTAATTAATAATTTTTTTAATAATTTTTTAATAAAAATTAATATATTTTGTTTTTATACTTATTTTGCCACTAATAACATTGTATTTCGGTCTGGTAATTTTTAATATAATTTTTAATTAAAATAAATGTATTGTGCCACTATTTTATTTGACTTAAATATTTATCAAGGACCATGTCTAGAAAAATTGAAATTATGTAACAAATCATTTTAATCTTGGTTGATAATTAATAAAAGCTTACTTTATTAACTTTAGTTAAAAAAGCAAGAGAATTTGCATTATGTTTGTAATTAATGAAAAATAAATTATTAGTAATTTATAAATATTTGTATTAAAAAATGCATAGATTTTAATATATATAAAAAATTAAATTCTATCAAAAAAAAAATATATTTTTTTATTGATCAATTAACTGATTGATTGCACACCAAGAAGTTGTAATTTCCATTTAATGTCCATATAATGCTTTTAAGGTTAAGTTTGATGGAAAATATCTACTATAATACATAAATACTTGCAATTTATATGTGAAAAAAAAAGTATGAATACATTACGTGATTACTTTTTGAATGGTTGTCACTTGAGTAACATGTTTTTTGTTCTGTATATTGTAGTGCTGGCATCTGCTGAAACTAACAATCATGTGGCGTCTGTTGGCTTCAGTTCGACCTTTCGGTTGGGAAACTCTTCCTAAAGTAAACAATAAACCGCAGTTTTCAAAGAAATCTCAAAGTACCGTGTGCCATTATACCACACAGTCCCAGGTAAATGTTTAGACTCTCAAGCATGTTGTATTTACAGAGACAAAGACTCAAGACAGTTGATGAGGTTGTTTAGTCGGGTCAGTTGCGGGGCAGAATGACTTTTTCCTTGTAACTATTCAGAGAATGACTTTGTTGTTACTAACGTTCTGTCATCACAAACAGAAACCAGTCAATTTCACAATTTACATACCAGCTTTGTAACATTCACCCTCTAATTGAAGACCAACCGAGAAGGGTTAAATTATCATACACCCGTCATCAGCTCATCAGCATAATTTATGCTTTAACTCAACCTGCTTCAAACGGTGTCTGTCGTTCACCCTTATTTCTGAGTCAGCACTGAGCTCGAGGTTTCCTCAGGTTGGTCGGCTTTCAAAATAAAGTGCATTTTCCGTTTTGTGTGCAAAGGTGGCCCGAAGTATTTGACATGGTGCTTCACATCCGTAAGGTCGGTAAGTCGGCGCAGCTGTGAGAGGGAATCTGGAGCTGCTTCTGATTAGTCCATTCCCCATTTCCCAGCACTAAAATTTGCTATCTGTCATGTCAGCGCCTGGCTTGCATTACCTTCAGTACCTCCTCCTGTCCTTCTCTCCACCTCCTTTCATTTAAACAAGAGCGATCGAGATGCTCTCCAGCTACACGTGCCACAGGTATTCACATCCTTAGCCAATGCTAATTTTATTTTGCATTTTACATAAAAATTTTTGCTTTGAAAAAGATTATTTGATTTCATGAACTGAATATTTTACATGTACTTTATGGGCCTTAGGACATGACAGAAAACAGTGTCCAAAACAAGAAATGATGCACAAACCGACATCTAGCTTGGGTTTTCTAACTGAAGCGAAGCCCTTTATTTCTGTAACATTTTATACAATACAGATTTATGTTTACAGAGACAGGAAAATTACACATTAATGTTTTAATTTAGTGTCCGGGTCCTGATAATTGATCTGATGGTGCCATCTGAACATGTAGATATTGTTTTATAGCTTTTCGCTAAATTCCAAAGATTTTCTTGGAATTTTCTTTTCTTTTTTTTTTTTGTAATAGTCTTTATTGTTCATTTTCTCTGCTTTTCCTTAGATTCACACTCTTAATCGTGATCCATTAGCTGTTGGGGTCTTGTACTGAAAGTGTGGTAATTATTTTAATGATTTACAGGAGAGACCGATTGTAAGGCAGTTGTGTCCCCCATTAGTGCAATTGTCTCTTAAACTGTTCGTCTGTGAGAAGTTTAGCACAAACACTGCAGCTGAATACTTATTTAAGCTTAATAATAATCTAATCTATAAGTTTAGTCTTCCTTTGCTGTGATAGTTGTTTCTACAAAAAAAAAAAAAGAAAAAGAATAAATAAATAAATAATAAATCCTGCAAAAATACACAAGATAAATGATCAAAAATTAAATATATCAAAATGTATAAAATAATAATAATATTTTTATTATGCATTTTACTAATTAAATTTTACTATTAAAATGCATTATTATATTTTATATTTTAAATCTATGATTGTTTCATAGTTTATTATTATTATTATTATTAATATATTATTATATTATTAATTCTACTTTTATAATTTTTTACACCAGAATTACCAGATATAATAATAATGATAATAATAATAATAATAATAATAATAATAATCATTGTCATCAAATCTGTGATTTCTGTCCTATAACATCTGAAATAAATAAATATTACTACATTTGAAGTATTATTATTATTATTATTAATAATACTTCAAATGTAGTAATATTTATTTATTTATTTATTAATTTCAGATGTTATAGGACAGAAATCACAGCTGTGATGATGATTATTGTTATTATTATTATTGTTATTATTATTATTATTATTATTAATAATTGTAACATATTAATGTTTGCTTTATTTATTTGAGATGTTATAGGATATTTAAAGACAACACTCACACCAGAAATCACAGATAATAATAATAATAATAATAATAATAATAATAATAATAATAATAATAATAATTAGAAGAAGATGAAGAATACTTTACATGTAGTAATATTTATTTATTTATTTCAGATGCTATAGGACAGAAATCACAGATTATATGATGATGATCAATAATAATAATAATAATAATAATTTTAATAGTAATGTTTGCTTTTTATTTATTTGTTTATTTATTTGAAAGTTTTTAGTTTTTAAAGGCAACACTTACACCAGAAATCACAGATGATAATAATAATAATAAGTAGTAGTAGTAGTAGTAGTAGTAGTACTTTAAATGTTGTAATATTTATTTATTTATTTATTTATTTATTTATTTATTTATTTATTTATTTATTTATTTATTTATTTAAAGAGCTGTTAATGGAATAGTTTTTAAAGGCACCATTTACACCAGAAATCATAGATATTATTATTATTATTATTATCATTATTATTATTATTATTATTAACTTTAAGTATAGTATTGTATTACATATTTTAATATTTAATTATATAGTTATTATTTGTATTGTTTTCATTTAAGTTGTGTCAAATAGATGAAATGATTACTTCAGAAAGAGAAATAAAGGTTACAATTAAAAGCTATCACAGATGGTTCCATTTTTAAGTATAATTCAGGGTTGAGATACTTTTTAAAGGCAACATTTGCACCAGAAATCACAGATATTCTCAAGTTTGCAAACATCGCTGGTTTTCATTTGAGCTGGTTCCTCGTAAGGTGAGCTCACAGTCAGTGCTGTTCTCTGGGAAGGAGATTTTGAAGTCATTTTAACAGGCTCATAGGGGAGCTCAATAACTCAAATGAGATTCTGGGAAAGGCTGGCAGGACCTCTGTAATAACTAGGTGAACAATGTTACAAAATTGCCAGGAACTTGAAGCCCATGTTCTCTCAGTCTCCCTATATGACATGCTGTGATATTCCTGAAATAAAATAAAAAAAAAGGCCACTTACCATCTACTTTTACTGGAATATTTTATTTTGACAGAAGGTTTAAAGAAGGTTTACCATGATCGTGCATAATCTGCTATGAAAAATAAAGGTTCTTTAATTGCCACTGATGGTTCCATAAAGAACATTTAACATTCCATGGAACTTTTCCATTCCACTAAAGGTTCTTTTAAGAATTTCACTGACAGGTTCTTTAGGGAACCAAAACGCTGCTTTTTGGAACTTGTATTTTGAACAGTATCCTTGCAATATCATGACTAAGTTACGACCTGCTTTAAATAGTCGAGACATTAATGTTGTATATTACTTGCACACACAAGGTTAGTAAAACCAGTCAAAATTGCTTCCCCTTGCAGTTGCCAGCATGTCACGACCAAGCTTAACTTTTACTATTGACTATGGATTTAACTATTAACTAACCCAGAATTCCAGCAGAGATGAGTGTGTTATTGTAGCTCGGTTTCCACTGTGTGGATGTGTCAGGATGGCTGTGATGTATGAGGGTTATCAACTGGTCAGCGTCTCTGTTCTGGATGGTGATAAAGAAGCTTTTAGCGTGGTGTGGGTGAAATCTAAATGGATCAGTCTTGGGGGAGGACATCCCTAACAGGCCCAAACACTGGCACAGCTTCAGCTGAATGCTCACAGAAACACGTGCTTTGAAAAATAGTGATTTTTAAGTCAAGCTCCTTTGGTGTCTTTAATCTTCTCCTAAATCAAACCGCAGTGTAATTATGACCCCTGAAACGTCTTTTATCTTTCATCCATATGACCCTGTTAAACCTGTAATACATCACTAAAGTAAAGGGGAATGCTGAGGTAATTTGGGATCTTCTAACAGGCAAGTACAGTACTTCTGATGATCAGTTAAATTCTCTTAAATGGAGTCATGAGCATGTCTGACCACTGTGTGGCACTGCAGAGCAGCTAATCGAAATCTGACCTTTTAAAACTACACAAATGTAATATTTGTGACCCTGGACTACAAAACCAGTCTTAAGTAGCACGGGTATATTTGTAGCAATAGCCATAAATATACTGTATGGGTCAAAATGATCAATTTTATGGCAAAAATCATTATGATATTAAGTAAAGATCATGTTACATGAAGATATTTTGTAAATTTCCTACCATAAATATATCAAAACTTAATTTTTGATTAGTAATATGCATTGCTAAGAACTTCATTTGGACAGCTTTAAAGGTGATTTTCTCAATATTTCGATTTTTTTTTTTTTTTTTTTTTTTTTTCCACAGATTCCAGATTTTCAAATATCTCAGCCAAATATTGTCCTATCCTAACAAAACATACATCAAAGGAAAGATTATTTATTTATCTTTCAGGAGTATAAATGTCAATTTTAAAAAAAAAAAAAAAAAAAAAAAAAAAAAAAATGGACCCTTATGGCTGTTTTTGTGGTCCAGGTTTGCATTTTATCTGCCTAGACACTGAGAATAACATACTTGGTATGTGAAGAACAAAGATGAAAATTGCTGAACTGCTTTCTAATTTAATATATTTTCAAATGTAATTTATTCCTGTGATGCAAAGCTGAATTTTCAGCATCATTACTCCAGTCTTCAGTGTCACATGATCCTTCAGAAATCATTGTAATATGCTGATTTGCTGCTCAAGAAACATTTGAAAACAGTTGTGGTGCTTCATATTTTTGTGCAAACTTTTTTTTAAGGATTCTTTAATCTTTTTTTTTTTTTTTTAAATTTTGTAAGATTATAAATGTCTTTACTGTCAATTTTGATCTGTTTAATACATCCTTGATGAATAAAAGTATTCATTTATTTTTACTTTCCTTTTTTTTTTTTTTTTTTTTACTCCTAAGAATTAAACTGACATTATTTTATTGTATTTTTACAGTCAGGTCATGTAATATGTGATTAATTCACCTCAAGAAATATTCTAAACATAATTCTTTAATGTTTAAAATATTTTAACAGTCCCAGCCTTTCAGGCTTTTCATGTGGAGCAATAATTTCTCTTGCTCAGAGATCTGAAAGAAACCAAATACCACAAAAAACACAGCCACTAACTGGTTTAGATTTTCACATGCTGAAAAGATGTCAAATAACTGCAGTTTTTAGACCAATCATTTGTCTCTTAAGACAGCTGGAGAATGCTTGTGAAAAGACTGGATATCTGAATATTATTTAAATGTTTTTAAAATCTGATCCTGTTAGTTGTCTTTTCATCTGTTGTCACGAGAGCTGTCAGAAAACGTCCAAGCAAAATTCAGCACCACACACAGGCACGGATAAAAACGGAAGCCGTAAAAGTCTGCGATATTTGACTGCTCCAAAATACACTAAATTAATCTGCCTGAACTTGTGATTTATATCCTATAAAAAACTTCAAAAGGTCTGAAATTTGACCTGCGTGTGTCTTGAAGACCACAGTCTCTATGTGAAATATGTGGAGCGTGAAAAAGGAGCATGACAGCTGAAGGGGATTTTATTAGTCTGGGCATGAAACTATTGCGCCCTTGATGACAAACTCTGGACAGAGAAGGTGATAAACACATTCATAGTCCCTTTTGAAGACCTTCTACTGACTTCTCGTGCTCTTGATTGAAGCTAATAAGTGGTGTTTGCTAAGGTTCATGGGAAGGGAGGTGTGCTATTATTTAAAGGAACAGTTCACCCAAAAATGAAAATTTCCTGACAGTTCACTCACCCTTAGGCTATTCAAGATGTAGATGAGGTTGTTTCTTCATTAGAACAGATTTGGAGAAATTTAGCATTATGTCATTTGCTCACCAATGGACCCTCTGCAGTGAATGGGTGAGAGTCCAAACACCTGATAAAAACATCCCAATATTGCACAAGTGATCCCCATCACTCCAGTCCATCATTTAACCTCTTGTGAAGTCAAAATCTGTGTTTATGAGAAACAAATCCATCATTAATGCATTTTAACTTTAAACTGTAGCTTCCATTATTGTTCCTCCAGTGAAAAAGTCAATTTCCTGTTGCTGTCTCACATCAAAATCCACCAAAATATTTGTACAGAACTGTTTTGGACTGTTTTTACTTGTAAACGGTGCTTGATCTGTGCATATTTCTCCCCTGATCCTCTCTCCAGAGGTACCTTCTTCTGATGGAATTTTGAAGGCAGCATAGATGTATCCTTCGCTGCCGTCGATTTCCCACAAGCCTGTGCGTGTGCGTCATATAGGCTATATAAATAAAGCTATTCTGGTGAAATTAGACTTGTTACTTTATATAATAGATGAGATCTTGACCATGATATACTTTGAATCATAATAGTGTAAAAAGCATAAATAATATTGTTTGTAATAATAGTATTTAATAAAATGTAAAAAGGGTTCAAATGAGTACTGAATAAGAATAATATTTACAATATACTACCAATAATAACGAAACAGCCACTAATAACAATGACCTGTTCTGCAATATTACTTACATCAGTGCTTTTATTTTTTTAAGCAAAAAGTAGCTGCCATTCTTAGTCGTCTTCTCTGACGCACAGACCTTCGGTGGGTAATGACACTAAGGTCTTTATGTATTATTAAAGCATTTATATATAGCTGTATAAGATCGTTTTTCAACAAGATCTACAACTTAACCGTTATTTAACCTAGGAACGGCGTCACGTTCTGCTGCCTCTGAAGTTCGTCCGAAACTGTTTCTAGAGTTGCCTTCGCAGCCTTCGCAGCCTTCGAAGTCACTGCCTGATAAGGCAGCAAGTCAGCTGACTAGGCTTTCGGACGCAGCCTACATGTGGAAGCATCTGTAATTTCGGTTTCTTCTTCACTTATGTTTTGGAAATTCTGTACAGAAGACGTGTAATAGCGCCCCCTACCATATAACAATGAAAACATGGATTGTCGGAGCTTAATATAGTATAGCTTAAATATATTTAGACTTTTTCCTAAGTATAAGACAAGTATGCTTAAATCTAATTTTAAGTATACTTCTGAGAAGTAAGTAGACTGAAAGTATACTTTCCTATTTTTTAGTTTAAAAGAAGTATACTAATAGCAAACTTGGATAAACTTCTTTTCCGTAAGGGAACTAATGGACTGGAGTGGTGTTGATTACTTGTGGATTATTGTGATGTTTTTATCAGCAGTTTAGACTCATTCTGACGGCACCCATTCACTGCAGAGCATCTATTGTTCAGCAAGTGATGCAGTAAATTTCTCCAAATCTGTTCTGATGAAGAAACAAACTCATCTACATCTTGGATGGCCTGAGAATGAGTACATTTTCAGCAAATGTTCAGCAACTGAACCATTTCAAAAGACCAAAATAACACAGAAACCTGTAAAGCAACCACCTAGAATGCTTGCTAACCTACATTTACCCCTTGTAGACTCATTTTAGATTTCATTTAAGGCGTTATTTGGCACATTTATGAACTTTTTTTATACTAATGAGGACCATCTTGACAAGTGTGTTTTAAGAGGTTTTACTGTATTTTGGAGGACGTTTTCAGAAATTTGGCTCTCATAAGTAGGCCATATAGTGAAACGCACACAGCCCACCCTGGCACTTATATTGCCGGCTGGGAATTTATATTGCCTTCCGAATAAAATAGCAAGTAGACGTTGTGTTTGAGAAGGGCCTCATACCTCATTTACATCGAGGTTGTTTTTATGAGTGTTTAGTAATAGCTGGTCCCGTTCGCTGCTCCTGGAGCTCCATCTGCATCTGAAACAACACTGAGTCACTATGAATCACATTTTTAATAGTTCTTTTTCTACATTAAGTGGTTTAGGTTACTTAAACCAGCTGTGCATACTTCTTTCTTGTAGCGTGTTACCGGGTTAGGTGTGTTAAGATGATATGCCTGTGGAAACATTGTGGGAGAAATTACTGTAGTCTGTGCTTGTGACTTTCCCCTGCATGTGCATGTTTCAGGCTGGTCTAAAAAATGAACACAAGGTGCATTTATATTCATAAATAGGTCATTCCTGTTGCAGTACCTTTTGAATTTTAAGTTAATATGTTTTTATTGCTATAAAAACATGAACTAGACTTTCAAAAAGCTGCTTTGGTTAGGCACTTCATTCTTGGTTAAAGAGATTTAACAGGTTGGAAAGTATAGAGGACACAGAAAAAAATGATTGCAAACTGAAAAAAATATTTTCAAGATAACATGTTTTATTTTATTTTATGAAATGAAATGAAATGAAATGAAGACATACACTACCATTCAAAAATTTGGGATCAGCCTTTTTTTTTTTTTAAGAAATTAAAACCTTTTAAAAAGATTTTTAAAAATCTGCTTTAGTTAGGCACTTTATTCTTAGTTAAAGGGATTTAACAGGATGGAAAGTATAGAGAATAAAGGAAAAAATATTACAAACTAAAAAAACGAAAAAAAAATTAAAAAAAATGTTTTTAAAAATGAAAACTAACATTTATATTATTTTATTTTATTTTATCTAGTATGTTAAGACGCACTACCATTCAAAAGTTTGGGATCAGTAAGACTTTTTTTTTTTTAAAGAAATTAGAACTTTTAATCAGCAAGGACCTAAACTGATCAAAAGTGACAGTAAAAACATTTAGTTCAAATGAATGCTGGTATTTTGAACCATTTAGCAAAAAATCCTAGATGATCCTAGAAATTTTGGTTACCAACCAACCTAAGTAAGTTAAGTAAGTAAAGTAAGTAAGTAAGTAAGTAAGTAAGTAATGAGGCAGCACAATGGTTTTCAACATTGATACTAATCAGAAGTGTTTCTTAAGCAGCAATTCAGCATATTAGAGTGACACTGAAGGCTGGAGTAATGATGCTGAAAATTCAACTTTGCATCACAGTAATAAATTATATTTTAATATATGTTAAACTATAAAACTACTATTTTAAATTGTAATAATATTTCACAATTTTAAGTGTTTTACTGTATTTTTTTTATCAAATAAATGCAGCCTTGGTGAGCATAAGAAACTGATGATGAAAACGTAGTTTTGCACACTAAAATTGGCTAAATAGCGCATCAGAGATCTTGCATTATATCTTTGAGACATTTGTGCTTGCACAGCATGTAATTACATACTGTACATTGAATGCTTCCTTATGAACTGAGGATATCTGTGAGGGAAAGGGGGCATCAGAATGGTTTGGGTTTATTTTCTGATGTTGCTCAGTGTAGTGAATCAAAGTGCGTAAATGTGCGTTCATGCTGTTGGGGTTAGCCGTTCAGCCTCACACTGATTCACAGATAAAGCACACAACAGGAGGTGTCGTGATAGATCTGCACGCTGATAGCGTGAATGCGGCGCCACGTCTGTCCTACGCGGCTCTGTTTTGATATGGATGAAGCGGATCTGGATGCCGTGCAGTCAGTCAAGCAGCTCGTTCGTCCTGCTGCTCCTAAGAAAGAATAAATGTGCCATGTTGTCAGGTTTAACTTACAGAAATCTGTAGTTATTTAATCAATAATTAAGTATGTAGCTGATTTGCACTTTAAAGTTGCATGAATGCTACTGTAAAGGCATGCTCTGATCTCCAATATGAACTCTACTCTTTATGAGTGTGATTTAGTATCAAAATCTTGCAACCCAGACTTGTGGGAACTTGAGAAAGGCACTAAATGTGTCATTTACTGGTGATTTGTATTCATAAAAGAGGTCATGTGTGGTGCATAAGGTCTGTGTAATGTTAAGAAGTGCACAGGATGTGAGAGTCGAACTGCAAAACCTGGCCTGTGCTGCCATCTAGTGGATGACATTTTTTTTTCTTTTTTTTCAGCTGCTGAATCACCCATTCCACCTCATCCTAAAGGTGCTCTATTGGATTGAAATCTGGTGACTATGGAGATCATTTAACTATAGTGAACTCATTGTCATGTTCAGGAAACTATTTTGAGGTCATGCAAGCTTTGTGACTTGGCATGTTATCTCCTGGGAAGTATCACAAGGTACAAAGTAATGGATCAGCAACAATACTCAGGTAGGTTGTGGGATTTTAACAATGCTCAGTTGATACTAAGAGGCCCAAGTGTGCCAAGAAAATATCCCGCACATCATTACACTTAAAAATAAAGGTGCTTCATAATGCCATAGAAGAACTTTTTGTTTAAATGGTTCCGTAAAGAATCTTTAACATCTGAAGAACCTTTCTATTTCACAAAAGCTTCTTTGTTGTGAAAAAAGGTTCTTCAGATTATAAAAAGGTAAGAAAGAGATGGTTCTTTAAAGAACCTTTGAAGTAATGGTTCTTTGTGGAGACAAAAATTCTATGGCATCGCTGTGAAGAACCACACCACCAGCCTGAAATCTTAAGATGGAAACACTCTATATTCAAATCTAAATCCAAAGGAACTTTTTAACAGGGTGATCAATGTAAGTTTTTATTATTTTGTCTGGTGGGAAATATGTATCTCCTGAAGGGCAGTACTACAAAAAAAACAAAAACTCTAATATTTGTATAAATTCTCCGAGGAGTTTATAAATTTAAAGGGATAGTTCACTCAAAAATAAAAATTCTGTCATTAATTACTCACCCTCATGTTGTTCCAAACCCGTAAGACCTTTGTTCATCTTTGGAATACAATTGTCTTTGCAGGGTCAGAAAGCTCTTGGATTTCATCAGAAATAACTTAATTTGTGTTCCAAAGATGAATGAAGGTCTTACGGGTTTGGAACAACACGAGGGTGAGTAAATAATGACAGAATTTACATTTTTTGGGTAACCTATCCCTTTAAGAGACAAAAGGGGCATGCAAACTTTTGGATGACTGTATGAACACTACAGAGTTCAATATGTTTCGTACTATGTACTCTATTAAAACAATTCTGCAGTTGCAGATAAAACAGATTATTGTGGTACATTTTACAAGAAAATACTATTTCAGTATTTCTGCTTAAAAATTTGAGGTTTATGTCAAGGTGTTACTTGCCTGTTCATTGCTATTTGTCAAATTTACTATCAATTTACTGATTTTGATCCAAAATAATTTCTTTAACAGTAACCATTTATTCAAACATTTTCAATTACTACACAATTAGAAAGTGGACTTCTCTCCTCTCAGAGTCAGAGTTGCATTAAGTCCCACAGTACATTTTTTCACAGAGATATACATTACAAAGTCTTGCAACTTCTATTACACTTAACTACAAATTATACAATTATAATTATTTTTTTATCAAACTAAAACACATTGGCCCTTATTGAGTACTGTCCCTTTAAGAGCAGCCTAAGCTTCCTTGTTCCTGTTTTCCTCCTTTGCGCACACTGCACGCATTATATTCTTTAACGTGGTTGACAGTGGAGTGACTGATACCGGACGGTGATTTGACAGCCAAGTTGTGAGTCTGTCTAACTCTACTGTATCTAACTTGGTGAATAAAACTACTAGATTTAAAAATGCAACACAGGGTATTGGGCCCAGATGTAATAAAAGTGTGTGTGAATAGGTGAAAAATACAATTAAAGGTATTTTTCCACAGACTATATCAGCAGGCACTAGTTGTTATGGCTGTTTTGTTTTAATTGGTTGTGTAGTAGGTCTACACAAAGTACTTTCATAGGCCTACTACTTCTGGGCAAACCGAATCTGAAAAACACAGAAGACAATGTTGCGCATACATAAAAAGTATGATCTCAACTTGTTTGTCAGGCTCTTGTTGTGAGTGTTTTTAAGAATTGTGCAGCAGGGTGTATTTACAGTAGGGCAAATGTAGGACTTTGTGTTCCTGAATTTTACATTTATAAGTATAGTGCGTTTCAGGATGATGCAAATAGTGACATTTTCAGAGGCAGGAAATACTTATCATTATTTTTACTTTCATTTTCATTTTGTCATGTTTGCATAGGAGTTTCAAAACCCCTGTTATTCTACAGCAAATTTTCTACTGGATTTGAAAGCACCAAAATGGCAGAACTTGTCTGTGATACTCAAAATCCCTTAAATTGCCCAGTCTGTCTGAATCTGCTTAAGGACCCAGTGACTACATCTTGTGGGCACAGTTTCTGTATGATGTGTATTAAGGGGTGCTGGGATCGGGATGGTTCTATGAGGCGAGCTTACAGCTGCCCTACATGCAGGACAATATTCAACCAAAGACCAGCTCTCAGCAGAAACACTGTCCTGGCTGAAATTGCAGAGGGAATGAAACGGGAAGTTCCAGCTGGTCTTGGAGATGTGAAGTGTGATGTTTGTAAAGGAAGAAAACTGAAAGCCATCAAGTCTTGTTTGTTTTGTATGGCTTCATACTGCCAAACTCACATTCAGCCTCATTACGAGTCTGAAGCTTTCAAAAAGCACAAGCTGGTAAACGCTTCCTCAAATCTACAGCAGCAGATCTGCCCTGAACATCATAAAGCACTGGAGGTTTACTGCTATACTGACCAGAAATGTATTTGTGTAGTTTGTTTGGTGGGTCAGCACAGTGGACATAAAACAGTCTCAGCTGCAGCTGAAATGGCTAAAAAAACAGGTAAGATGAGGAAATTATAATATAATATAGTAGGTCAACATTTGAAGTGGATCAAAACCTTTCATCAAAGTTGTCCTAAAACCAAAACAATACCCATTCTTGTCCTAGGACAACTTTAATGACACATACACACATATGTATATGTGTGTGTGTGTGTGTGTGTGTGTATATATATATATATATATATATATATATATATATATATATATATATATATATATATATATATATATATTAGTTTATGCTAGAAAAACAATGGATATTCTATACAAACACAAACATTTTGATTGCATTCAACATTTTATTTGTATTTTACATTTTATTAATTGCAAATTTATCCACAGGAGGAGCTGAAAATAAAACACAGAGAATTTGTGCAGAAAACCAACAACATCCATATGAAAATTCAGCAGTTTAAGACAGCTGTGGTCTCTCATAAGGTAAGCCTAAGTGTGATAATTGGCTATAAACAAGGGTTTGAAAAAGATGAAAAAGGCACAATAGGGTTGTGTTGGTTGAACAAAAAGTAGGCAGAATGTCTGGGCCGTAGCCTTGAGCCATATGCTGTAGCTGTCCCTTAGATGACCAGTTCATGGTTCTTTAGTGGTCCTCCTTCTGCCGCCATAAGGCAGAAGTCCTTCAGCCAGAGTCTTTCCTGGTAGTAAAAAAACAATAGAAAAAACAGCTGAGAATCTTGACAAGAACGCTGGGCTAGTGGCTGTTCCTCCTTGAGGGAGGAAAGCCACTACGGAGATCACATCCTACCCGAAGGGGAGGTAACGTGTGAATAACCACCCAAATGCTGTGCTACGTAGGGAGCATTCTGAGGTGGGCTCCACATAAGGAGAGATTACCAAAACTCAGAACCTAGAGACAGAGCCTGTCTCAGGGAAAACACCGCATCTCTAGGGAATATAGATGGAAAATACACACATGGGGCCGCATGAGGAGCCACTACATGTGGAGCACCAACCCAATACAAGAGTTCACATGTGGCAACCTACCTTCTATTGGGTTCTAATAGCAAGTTCCTCCTCTGAATTTGGCTACGTGTAATGTACTAGAGCAGGGGTCACCACACTCGGTCCTTGAGGGCCGGTGTCCTACAGAGTTTAGCTCCAACCCTAATCAAACACACCTGAACCAGCTAATCAAGCTCTTACTAGCAATACTTGAAACTTCCAGGCAGGTGTGTTGAGGCAAGTTGGAGCTAAACTCTGCAGGACACCGGCCCTCCAGGATCAAGTTTGGTGACCCCTGTACTAGAGTGATGGAAGGAGTAGTTCAGGGCTCTGAACTTTCTGGGGAAACTCACTGAACTGAAGAAGCGTAATCACCCTAAGGGGGAAGTGCTATAGCAAGCTCTCCACCGTACCTACTCCACGTGTAGCCCAACCTGCAGCTCTACAAAATGTCTGATAGAGACGTCATGTTTACCAAAGCTGGTGAGGCAGCGGCGTCCCTGGTTGAGTGGCTGTGACTTTCAGTGTGCAGGGTAGACCTCTGGCCTGGTAGACCGTTCGGATCGTGTCCACAAACCAGTGGGAGATCCTATTTTGGAAACAGCATTCCCCTTCTGCTGTCGACCAAAACAGACAAAGAGCTGTTCAGAACGTCTGACCTCTGGGTATATTCGGTATCATATGTAGGGTACAGACTGGGCATAACAAAGACAGGTTGGGGTCCCCTTCGTGGGAATGGATTGCTTGCAAGGTCACCACCTGCTCTATAAGAGTGGTGGGTACCTCGTGCACGTATTCAGGCCGGGTTCTTAGTACGAAGTGAGATTTTGCTGGCCCAAATTTCAGGCACAAAACGTTTTCCCGCTCTTTTAACAGGGGTGAGCGCAGTCAGGAAAGCCGTCTTCATGGAGAGGGTGCAAAAACCAACTGACTGAAGGGGCTCAACGGATCTTACTGTAGGCCTGAGGGACCACAGACAGATCTTAAGAGGGGATGCGGTGCAGCCTGGGAGGGTTCAAGCTCCGGGCATCTCAAAGGAATCTGATAACTAAATCGTGCTTCCCCAACAATCTGCCTTCCACCAAGTCATGGTCGGCTGACATTGCTGATACCGCTCTGGCCTGCATAAGGGTGCTTACCACTGGAAAGTTTATTGAGTCCTCTTGGTCGCGTCCAGGGACCATAGATGGAGGTTTCAGAGATCTTGGCACAGATGCCAGATTTTGCCCTTCCCCTGAGAAAGGAGGTCCTTTCTCAGAGGAATGCGCCAGGGAGGAATTGATGATAGTAGCACAAGCTCCTAGAACCAGGTTCTGTTGGGCCAAAACAGGGCTACCAGAAGAATCTGTTCTTCATCCTCCCTGGCTTTGCACAGCGTCAGACTCACTGGGGGAAAATCATGCTTGCGTAAGCCCCTCGGCCAGCTGTGTGCCAGCGCATCTGTACCGAGGGGGGCCTCAGCCAGGCTGTACCACAACTGGCAATAAATGGATTCCTGTGAGGCGAACAGATTTGCCTGTGCCTGGCCGAACCAACTCCAGATCAGCTGGACCATCTGAGGGTGGAGCCTCCATTCGCCTTGAAATGAAAAAGGTCGCGAGAGAGAATCGGTCACACGATTGAGGTCGCCCGGGATGTGAGTGGTACACAGAGACCTGAGTCTGTGCTGGCTCCAGAGTAGGAGATGGCGGGCCAGTTGTGACCTGCAAAAGGAGAGTACACCAGGGCGGTTGATGTACGCCACAGTCACTGTGTTGTCTGTGCGGACCAACACATGCTTGCCCTAAACCAAAGGTTGGAACCTCTTCAAGGCCAGAAGCACTGTCAGCAACTCCAGGCAATTGATATGCCAAAGTAGCCGAGGGCCTGTCCAGACCCCTGAGGCTGCATGACTGTAGCATACGGCGCCCCGGCCTGTCTTGGAAGCATCTGTTGTGACAACAATGCGTCTGCACCCCTGCCCGTAGAAACAAAATGCCTCCTCAAGGGCAAAAGTGTGTTGTATACGCGATGTGTGCTTCGGCACCATGCCCATCTCGGGACTTGGGTATGAAGCCAGTGCTGCAGCGGTCTCAAATGCATCAGAGGATGCTATGTGCCCCAGGAGCCTCTGGAAATATTTCAGGGGGCCACTGTTCTGAGTCTGAGTGCTCTCACGCACATTAGCACTGACTATGCACGGTCTTAGAAAAGACGTGGAGTCATAGTGACCGAGTCCAGTTCTACACAGAGAAAAGAGATACTCTGCACTGGGGAGAGTTTGCTCTTTTCCCATGTAGGGTATCAGAGCGAATCAGACAAATGGAAGATTCGATCAGAACATTTGGTTAAAACCAAAGAGCCAAATTCCACAAAGAGGCCCAGGACCACGTCATAAATCTGTCCAGGATACCCTGGTGCCAGCCAGCCTGAAGTAAGCCTAACCAACCAACTTTCACAGCTTTGAACAACTTGCAACATTAAAACAAAAGAACACAATTATTGATAATCCCAACTCAGAAAGGAGATTGTCAATTTTGGGGCAAGAAACCTAAGACCATTGGTCAAAGATACAGCACATCAGGACCATCACATGAAGAAACTTTGTTGGGTGGTGCTCCCCCACCCAAGACAAGAACCAGACTGAAATTCCTTCAGAATTCTTTTGTTCCTCAGAACATGCCCCTAGTTCACAGAATGGCAGAGAGACTGTCCCTTTTACCTAAATATGCACCAAAATGATGCTTAAAAGGACTTATGAATGAACATCAGACCATTGCATAACTCCCTACTATGTATGTTACCCACACATTTGTCTATTATGTTCTAATCACTCGTTGTGTATGTCCTTTTAATAACTAGTGAATAGCTTAATGGTTTTTATTCATGTTTGGTATGTATGAGTTTGAAAATTCATGCTTTGAACATTTCCACTGATCAATTCTTTGTCAAATGTATTATGTTCATGTTATAGATATCATGGCCAAATTATACTCTGCAAGAGCGGGAAAATTCTGACCATGTGACTGATAAGATAACATGCTGATTTATGTTTTGGGAGGAGAAACATAGCAATATTCCGAGTTAAGACAACATCTAATTGGTCAAGATGCCATTTTTGGATGTGTCCAAAGCTGAGTTCAAAACCACAGGACACCATAAAATTTTGCTTTTAGTAAGGGTTCTTAGCCATTGTCTTTTAGCCATGCTCCTAGCCATCAATTTTGCCGGGGCTTTTTGTGTTCTTTGAATGCTTCCTGGCTTGCATGCCAGCCACTCCTCTAATACGAAACATGAGGAGATCGTCACATTTCTTTCTTTTACTTTAATCTTTTTCTTTCCGTTGAGAGTTGCGTGTTCTAAGTTAAGTTTTGCCGCTAAGCTGCGTCTCAGACTTCGTGCCCGCCTCAAAACTTCAACCAGCGCACACAACTCCATCCTCCAGCCAACCCCCAAGACATCACTTCAAAAGACCACAAACTTCCAGCCAATCAGCAACCTTGGGGAACCCCTTTCTGCAACAATGTCAAAGGAAACCCCTTTACACAAAGGCAACACAAGTACAACCTCCAGATTCTAGCTGAACTGGTGCATTTGATATAAAGTTTGATAACCTCATTGAGAAACTCAATGCAAGGGTTAATTAAATGATTTTTTGGTTGTTCAGGTCTAAGCAATTGCATATACGTATGTTATAAACTTGGGACTTCATATTTTCACTCTTCTAAACTCATTCTTTCCTCATCTACTCTCTTTCCGCAACTCGAAAAGAGAAGTGTCTTGTGTTTTGTGCTTATAAATTAATGTCTTAAACTGCCGACCTTGTTACCGTGCTAATAGTGTTTTCACTACATTTTGGATATTAGTATCCACTGCAAAGTTGGTGTTATACAGCTCGCTTAATGAATCGCTGGCCGATTCACTGATCCGCTGTAAAACAGAGATTCTGTTCAATCTTAAATGATTCCCTTTGAGCTAAATTAACCTCTGTAAATCCCTTACACCCAGTTGACCTGAAGACCCAATGGAGCCCAACACATCCTGGTCTGCAGTCTCAGCATCTGGCCATCTCATGGAGGGCCATAGTGCTGTAAGGTAACCAAGAGGAGGAGGAAATGCTCTTACTGACCATGTAGTGGCTGTCTGCCAAAGGACAGACTGTCGGAATGGGGCCTGATGCACTTCTCATCCCCGGGTCGAGAGTGGATCAGAGTAGGTCAGTTGGCCCGCATCCCCTGGGTTGCTCGTCTGAGCAACACTTCGAAACCTATCGAAGGTTCAAGGTAACCTATTGACGAGCTCTGCCTGCTTTTCCACTGTAAATAACTGTCGTGCAAATTCTTCCATGGTGTTGCCGAATAGACCAACCTGGGAAATGGGGTTTCAAAAAAGCGGACTTCTTAGCTCCCCGCATTTCCGCCAGGTTAAGCCACAGGTGGCGCTCCTGGACCATCAAAGTGGACATCGCTCAGAGAGCGTAATCGGTCGCTGAACACAGTTCCTGCAGCAGCTCTGGGTAGGGACCACCCTCATGCAGATCTCATAACACCTTGGCTTGGTACACCCACAGGATGGCCATGGTGTGCAGGGCGGACACAGCTTTTCCAGAAACCTTGAAATCACTCTCTCGGAGAAAACTTACAAACCCTGGACAGGAGCCTGGGGGGATCCTATCAAGTGGCAGTGTTTTGCGGGGACTGCTCCACAATCACCCTCACCACTTGGGGAACATCCGTAAGCCCCTTCGCTGGACCCCCATCGAGGATGGTGCAGGAGGAGTTGGTATATGGTGGGCTGGCCAAAACAGAGCCTTCTGTCATTTCGTCAACTTCTCGTGCACTTCCGGGAAAACAGGCACTGGAAACGAACATCACGGTCGTTACCCAGATGTCTATTATCCAGCCGTGAAGGTTCAGGACTCCGATCTCCTTGGCTGCCCGTTTAAGCATGGCCGCCATTTTAGCGTCCACCTACAACTGAGAATCATCCCCCCGCAGAGGCCTGCTCAGCCGAGGCCTCAGCTTGTCTGGGGCCTGGCCAGCTATGCAAATTCTGCACACCCAATTTCATTGGCCTTTTCTCAATGTTGTCACAGGTGTTTGGGCTCCCAAGAGCGACCCGTATTGTTGTACACATTTGACACAACGTCGGAGTGAATGACAGAGAGGGAACTGAAACTGACAGAAAGGAGAGGGCTTGTGATGGCAAGCAAAAGACGCTAAAAAGAAAAAAAGCAAACACTTTCTTCAGGTTATCTTTGTCCGCATCTCTTACTATAGAGGACGCCATCATAAAACCATCATTACAAATTATGAGATGGTTTCTATTTTTCAACAGAGGTCATTTCAATCAACCAACCAAACAAACAAACAAACAAAAAAAAGAAACCATCTAATAATTTGTAATGGTTTTATTGGTTTTAATGGAAACTGTAATGGTGCTTGTTGGTCTCTACTGGTAATTGGTCGCCTTCTATTTGTGTCTTGTTAAAACCTAATGGAACATGTCCCAAAATACACAACAACAACAACAACAATAAAAAAGGTTAATGGTTAAAAGTTGATGGTTTGGAATGTTTTTAGTGGTATTTGTAGTGGAAATCATTAGAATTTTTGTGATGGTTTCTTATTGTTTTTGTCAGCATGGTCACCATGGGTTTTGTGATGTTATTTGCCATAAATGCTATAGGATTGCTGTAATATTATGAGACAGTAGCAACTGTTTGTAGTGGTAGTGGGCCAGTTTAGGAGAAAATCCAGGGCCGTTTTTAACTCCGAGTCCGTCCCTGCTGACAGCCACACATACACCTCAAAACATTAGATTCAACCGCACTGATTCATACTGAAATTGCAGGTTTTAACACAGAGATGGCGACAAAGAGGCAAAAAACTTATAAACTGCAGATTTAATGAAATGGGACCTTATTGTAAAGTGCTAGCTTCTTTGTTTTGTTGTGTTTTGTTTTTAAGAAATATTTTAGCTATGTAATATTTCCTGGTACAATGTGTTAGATGTTGACCAAGTTCTTTATTTTGTTTCTGTGTGTTGACAGCACTCTGCACAGGCAGCAGTGGCAAACAGTGACAGGATCTTCAGTGAGCTCATCTGCTCTATTCAGAAACGACAAGCTGAGGTGAGAGAGAAGATCAGAGCTCAGGAGAAGAAAGAAGTACAAAATGCGGAGAATCACATATGGAAACTGGAGCAAGAGCTCCGTAATCTGCAGATAGGCAATTGTAAACTGGAGCCACTTTCACATACAGATGATTACATTTACTTCTTTCAGGTAAAGATATTTTAATGAAATGCTGATAGTATTTTTGATTTCTGTTTTTTGTTCCTTGAGGTTTACTTAGAATGTTAATAAAGGTTTTTGCACAAATAAACAAGTAAAAATGTGGACAAAATACTTATTTTCAACCCTCATTCTGAACCTCTTTTAGAAACAAGCAGTTTTCAGGGGTGGGTCATTTAAGACTTCATTCAGTAATCGGCCACTGTTATGACTGGCTAATGTCATTGCATTGGAAACAGTATCAAGCATGTTTTGAGTGTTTTGAAAAAAACTCCAGCGTTTGTAGTGGTAGTGGTAGCAATATATATATATACATTTGTATACTGTATCCAGTGTAGACAAGATAGCTGCAGTAATTGTAATTTATATTTGCTTTTGACTTGCATTCACTTGCATTCGGCATTAAACAAGTGTCAGGTGTTAGCGGCTGAACGCCACTGGGCGGGGCCTTTGTCAATGTGTCACTCAGGAGACGGTGTTTGTGCAAACCAGCTGACGTCATCTTGTCCAAAGAGCCAAAATAGCCATTTTCTGAGGGTTATTGCATAAATGCTTTTTTATTGATGATGAGGATATTTTAAGTTATGACACTTGCAGGATGTATTAAGCATACAAAGACGACTTCTGTCTCGAAGGGTCAAGGGAAATTTGGTTTCTCCTGTCATCACCCCTTTAGAGGTATATTGTTTTTACAAAACCTGACTCACTCTGAGCACGGCTGAAGGCCAAAATGCATCAGTGCACAGTGTTTAAGTCATTTTTAATGTTTCTATTGTGATGGCCATAATTTGTGCCTTGGATTCCTTTCTATAAGAGTATGTTGTTTTTCTTCTGTTGCAGAATTACACTTACTGTTCTACATTATATCCATACACAACCTCACCCAGGGATGTTAATAACCTCCTGACATTTGAGAATGTAGAAAAGTCTGTCTCAGAGCTGAAAAGCCAACTGGACACATTCTGTGAAGAGCACATAGGCAAAATATCGCAGAAAGGTGAAATAACAATGTCAAGAGTCATTCAACATTTTAAAATTAACAAATTTGTATCATTAAAAAAAATTTATCAAATATGCATGGTACCATTTTTACAGTACAAAACCAAAAAGTACAAGTATGTGGTATCAACTTAATCTATAAATAAATCAAATCTGTATAACGGATCAGTTTGAGATGGAGTGCTTATTGTCAGCTAATTTCACTACATTGAAGGCAGAGAATATGCAAGGTCACCTCATATGGATAGAAATGGGAGAAATCACATTAATCAGTGTGGTACCTGTGGAAATGTTTATTGAAAAAGAGTTCAAATCTCATGTTTTATAACATGTTATACATCTGTCTGATGCAGCAAATTCCCACATAATGTAGGTGAATACTGTTTATCTGTCTTTATAGTTGCTGATGTCCAAATACTCAAAAACGTGTTCCAGAGCTGTAAGTACATTTTTCTGCCATTTTTCTGCCAGGAATAACAAACAAACATGCATTAATTTTGAAATGACATTAATATGATAGACCATTAATTCTCCTGTTACTGAACTAGGAATTCAAATATGCTCAGATTTGAGCTATTTACTCACTTGTTTTTTTTTTTTTTGTTTTTCTTTTCGTTAAAGATCCACAAGTTTCCAGTGAAAATTTTCTTGAGGAAGAAAATCATATGTGAGTGTATTTATTGATTTTTTTTTTTTTTTTTAAATTGATTTTCGATTGCATTTACTAAGATTTTTATTGATCATAGATATATCCTGTCATCCTAAGTTATCACTTGGAGCTCATCTGAGACATGTTCACTCTAACCCATGGCTTTAATTGTTTTGTTGCTTAATAAAACGACAACAGCAATAGGATAAAAGACACTAATGTTGAGTAAATAATAATGATTGAATCATTATTATTAATAATAAATTCTTCCACTAATGCTAAATGTGACTTCTCAGATTTTCGAGACTGTTTGTCAGCTTTAAGTGTATTCATTGTTTTTGTATCACAGTTGTCATATTTTGCTCTGTATTTCATTTACCAACAACCTCTTTTTTTTCTATATTGATTACAGTGAGATGGAGATAATGGAACCAATATCTGTATGGACAGTATCTGAGGATGATGATTTATATGGTTAATTGACCTACAATATTGGTTTGGAGAAGCCATAGAAACAATGTCAAGTTTCTCAAAATTCTCAGAATTTTGCAGCCATTTGATGATGTAAGTTAGTATTCAGCATTCTATTTCTTTGTCATAGATGTGTAAACAAATTATTTGTCCAAAGATCAACTGTACAAATCAAGACAAAATTAAATGCTTAAATATCAGTAGTGATTTTTAAAAGGTTGATTATAATAAAATGTATTATATTTTTGTTGTGTCTTTAATTTTTGTGATAGCCATCCATAAGTTGTCACATGGTTTCCATTTCTGCCTTGGGAAAATTAAAAATATCTCAATAACAATAAGACCATTTCGTTTTTTATGTATGTATATATGTATGTATGTATGTATGTATGAATATATAAATAATATAGAAGGAGCAGGACTCTACACTTAGTAATGATCAGATCACAAAATGTTTTGTTTGGGTATTGAAGGTGGAAGAGAGCACCATACATTTACATCCCCCACCTACAATTCCTGCCAGTACTGAGACTAAAACTAGCAACCTTTGGGTTAAAAGTCTGACTCTTTGAACCATTAGGTCACGACTGCCCATACAACTGATGTGTGCGGCCTGCAATAATGAGTGGCTTTCTGCTTAACTGCAAAACCAAACAAAGCAGTATAGACAGCCACTAAAAGATGATCTCAAAGTGCTCTGATAGAGTCTACCATGCCAAACTGATGTGTTTACTGATGTGGGGCGGGACAGCCTGTTACAGCAATAGCACACCACAACTATCCAATCAATTCCATCCCTATAAAATCAGGTCTTACCAATGGCACCTGCACGCATCGTGTGTATTATGAGCACTCTTAATGACCTGAGAAACATTGTCCTTTGAATATTTTAGCAGTTATATGTGTTCCATTACATTTCTGTTTAATGAATCAGCAATGCCAGTTTGCTTCTTTATTGATTTAGTCTGAAGAGTCTTATAAAAGTGTGTATACTTGCATGAATGGCATTGTATATGTAACTTCAGAGTTAAATGTTGGTAACACTTTACTTGAAGGGGTGTGCATAAGACTGACAGAACACCTTCATAATCATGAATATGAAGGAGGTTTTATACATGTTTATGACAACTGTCATTAAGTGTTATTCGCTCAGTTATGTCATTTTTAATGCAAAGATGACATTGTTTGAGATGCCTTTGTTATGACAACTTGACATAAACCAATACATCATAACCTGTCAGTGTCTTTATCATGACAACTTGACATTACCAAGACAATGTTGTACGACGTACGACATACGACAGCTATATATGTGTAATGTAGAGAGGGAGACCAGAGGCGAGGGGATCCATGCGCAAGCTCTTATTTAAAGGACGAGACAGATACATGGTCAAACAGGCAGGGTCAGAACAACAACAAGCAGGAATGTTGGGGCGAGGCACAAGGGTAGTCCGTGAGGCAGGCGTGGGTCGATCAGTGGCGAACATAATCCATAACGCGAGACAGAAGGGTTATCCTTACGACGAGCAAGAGGCGGCAAGACAGACGAGACGAAATGGCCAGGAGAGAAAGCTAAACGCTGGGAACTCGGGAACAACACTGATAAGGTGCTAGCACTAGGAGAGCGCTAAACGCAACCGACACAGTTCTCCACAAATACAACTCCACAATACTCTGTGACTTGCATGGGGAAAGACCGGGGCTTTTATAGCGCACCTGATTGGTCACAGGTGCTGACCCAATCAGCGCGCTGGATGACGGGAGATGTAGTCCGGGGTGTAGTGCAACAGTCAGTGTGTAATGACAGAGCGAGAGCGACATCTGGTGGTGAGCTGACACGTGAAGACCGGCGGTGACTTGACTTGGCCTGTGAAGATCAGTAGTGACTTGACTCATGGAGATCAGCAGTGACTTGACTTGGCTTATGAAGATCAGTAGTAACTTGACCTGACTCGTGAAGATCAGCAGAGACTTGACTTGGCTCAGGAACGACGGCTCTGACTTGACTTAGGAACGACGGCTCTGACTTGACTTGGCTCAGGAACGACGGCTCTGACTTGACTTGACTTAGGAACGACGGCTCTGACTTGACTTAGGAACGATGGCTCTGACTTGACTTAGGAACGACGGCTCTGACTTGACTTAGGAACGATGGCTCTGACTTGACTTGGCTCAGGAACGACGGCTCTGACTTGACTTGACTTAGGAACGATGGCTCTGACTTGACTTAGGAACGATGGCTCTGACTTGACTTGGCTCAGGAACGACGGCTCTGACTTGACTTGACTTAGGAACGACGGCTCTGACTTGACTTAGGAACGACGGCTCTGACTTGACTTAGGAACGACGGCTCTGACTTGACTTAGGAACGACGGCTTTGACTCTGCTTGACTCAGGAGGTACAACTGTGACTCGACTTGACAGGGGAAATACAGCTATAGCTTGACTTGACTTAGGAAGAGCAGCTCTGACTTGCCTTGACACAGGAAACACAGCTTTAACTTGACTTGACCCTGGAAACACAGCTGTAACTTGACTTGACACAGGAACGACTGCTGTAATTTTGCTTGACTCTGGAGTGGCAGCCGTATCTTGACTAGACTCTGGAACAGCAGCTGTTGCTTGACTTGACTCGGAAGCTTCACTTGACCTGGAAACAACAGCTGCAACTTGACTGGACTCGGAAACTTGACTTGACTCAGGGTACGCAGCTGCAACTTGACTTGACTTAGGTATGGCAGCTGTGACTTGACGGAGCTCCGTTTTCGCCGCCATTTTGTGAGCGGGCGCCGCCGTCGCCGCCATCTTGTGAGCGCGCACCAGCGCGGCCGCCATCTTGCGAACGGGCACCACTGTAGCCGCCATTACACGAGCGCGCACCGGCGCGGCCAACGTTACCGTGATGAGGTGTTGCTCCTCCGCGCCACCCACGGTAAACGATGAGCCCACACACAATAGGGCAAAGTCCATGAAAGCAGCTAGCGAAGAGTGCGGACCCTCGCATCTCAGCCTCGCCCTTAACGGCTGATTTATGCCATCGCAGAAAATCTCAATGATAATACAGTCCGGGAGGTTAGAATAGTTTGAAATGGCCAGAAATTCACTGATGTATTGTTCAAGTGTACGTGGTCCTTGTCTTAATCTAAAGAGAATGCAATCTGAGTCCATACCTGTCAATTGTCCGTGGTGAAAGCTGCTGGATCCTGTTGTGACCGAGTATGCGCAAGCTTTTATTCAAAGGACAAGACAGATACATGGTCAAACAGGCAGGGTCAGAACAACAACAAGCAGGAATGTTGGGGTGAGGCACAAGGGTAGTCCGTGAGGCAGGCGTGGCACGATCAGTGGCGAACATAATCCATAACCCGAGACAGAAGGGTTATCCTTACGACGAGCAAGAGTCCAGAAGGCAGGCGGCGAGACAGACGAGACGAAATGGCCAGGCGAGAAAGCTAAACACTGGGAACTCGGGAACTCAGGAACAACACTGATATGGTGCTAGCTCTAGGGGAGCGCTAAACGCAACCGACACAGTTCTCCACAAATACAACTCCCCAATACTTGGTGAATTGCATGGGGAAAGACCGGGGCATTTATAGCGCGCCTGATTGGTCACAGGCCAATCAGCGCGCTGGATGACGGGAGATGTGGTCCGGGGTGTAGTGCAACAGTCAGTGTGTAATGACAGAGCGAGAGCGACATCTGGTGGTGAGCGGACCGCAGGTCACCGACTAGATTCATGACAATATGTTATATACTATATATGTTGTACTATATGACAACATTTGTACAGAAAAATATGAAAGTGAACTAATATTTTGTTGTAAGGAAATGAATTAAAAATTTTAAAAAATGTAAGAAATAAAAATGCATGTGCACCTGTTGGACAATTATTTGTTATCACGGATCAGTCTATTAACTGTCCAAGAGAACTGGATTCCAGTGATTGAAAAAAATAAAATAAAAATAAAAAATCAAATAAAATACAGCATAATCCTTATTAAAGAACTGATTTTGTTTTACTTATTTTTTAATACCATCATGGCCGATGTGGCAACACTTGGCGTCATGAACGCCAGTGGGTCTTCTGGATGCTAGAGGTTGATGGTATTTCCAGAAGACCCATTCTGAGACTCGTCAACACTTATAGGCCAAATTCAATGACACATCAGACCCAGAACATCAATCCTTACGGATGAATGGCGTGCCTACAAGAGACCGCTTACCCAGTACAGCTATCGTCAGTATACTATCTGCCATAAAAGACACTTTGTTGATGCAGGGACTGGTGCTAATGCTCAGCATAATGAGCGTGCATGGCAGAATTACAAGTTGGAAACATGTGACCCTGGACCACAAAACCAGTCTTAAGTGGCACAGGTATATCTTTAACAATAGCCACTGTATGGGTCAAAATTATCGATTTTTCTTTTATGCCAAAAATGATTAGGATATTAAGTAAAGATCATGTTTCATGGAAATATTTTGTAAATGTCCTATTGTCAAAATAAAAAAAAAAAACTTTGATTTATGATATGCATTGCTAAGAACTTCATTTGGACAAATTTAAAGGCAATTTTCTCAATATTTTGATTTTTACACACATTTAGATTCCAGATTTTCAAATAGTTTTATCTAACAAACAACATATATTAATGGAAAGCTTATTTATTCAGCTTTCAGATGATGTGTAAGTCTCAGTTTCAAAAAATTGACCCTTATGATTGGATTTGTGGTCCAAGGTCACATATGGCGTCATAGAGGAAATCATTTTTCTCACAGTGACAGAGTGGCACCACTGGTTAGGTGTACGCCATTATGGTGGTGTCTTGGGTAGACTTTTATATGATGCAAAAAAGCATGTCAAGAAAATATAAATGTGTGGGATGCTGTACTTAACTGTTTTTGCAGTGATATGGACCAAAGTCTACATGACTTAACCCACCATTGTACTGTTTTTATTTACATTTTTGGGTGAATGGCTCTCCAAATGCAATAAAGTACAATTTTATAAATTTTATTTATTACTATTATTATTGGATGATTTAATTTATTTCTATAACACCAGTTAATCTTTTTTTACAATATTTGAAATTGTCTATTATCTAACCTTCTGTTGGAGGAAACAAAACAAAACAAAACAAACAAACAAACAAAAAAAAAAACATTATGCAATGAAAAATATTCATGATGCTGTTATAAAATAATTTGACAGAGTATTACCACTTAATGACATTTTAATAACAAATTCAATTTGTACCACTGTAGTTGAGGTCAAGAAAAATATTAATGACACTGTTATAAAATTATCTGACAGAGTATTAGCACTTAATGACATTTTAATGATAAATTCAATTTGTACCACTTAAAAAAATGGTCAGAAAAATAATCATGACAATTATAATGGCCCCATGATTGTCAAAACCAACCACATGACAGTTAAGTAGTTCATTAAGTTTGATAATGAATCTGCTATGTCATGTTTATGACAGATTTATGAAAGGTTGTGATGTATGGTTTATGTCAAGTTGTCATAACAAAGGCATCTCAAACAATGTCATCTTTGCATTAAAAATGACATAACTGAGCAAATGACACTTAATGACAGTAGTAATAAACATGCATAAAACCTCCTTCATATTCATGACATGTGTCATGTCACGATTATAAAGGTGTCTTGTCAGTCTTATGCACACCCCTTCAAGTAAATTGTTACCTAAATGTTTAACATGAGCATATACTGAATTCCTGATGTTCTTTTTAATGTTATTTGTACCAATCAATCAACCAATCAATTAATATGCCACAAAGACTATTGAAATTATATGCTTATTAAAATGATATTATTTTTATTATTATTTTCAGATGACAACACATTGGCCTTTATTTATTACAATTTTTCACATTTGCTAAAACACTAAACCCCATTCTCTAAACCAAATTCTCAATAGCCTAAACCAATTTGTCAAATAAATCACTCTTTCTGCAAAACCCCCCAACTGCTCCCCGGGCGCTGCAGTGATAGCAATATGGCTGCCCACTGCTCCGGGTGTGTGTTCACGGTGTGTGTGTGCGTGTTTGTTCACTACTCACTACTGTGTGTGTGCACTTGGATGGGTTAAATGCAGAGCACAAATTCCGAGTATGGGTCACCATACTTGGCCACACGTCACGTCCTTTCCTTCCTTTCCTTTCCTTCCTATTCTTTCCTTTAAAAACCCTAAACACAAGAAAGCAAAAGTTAAGCACAACTGCAACACGGCTGTCATCGCTTACACACAATAATTCAAAATTATTAATAATTCTTCACACTTGCATCTGTCAATCTGAGAGGTACAGAAGAGTGTGAATATGAGTGTGAAAAAAGAAGTATATATATATATATATACATGCACACACACACACACACACACACACACATATATATATATATATAGACCCACGGCATCTCGCTCGATCTAATGGTCTAATCTGATTCAATGATCTATGCTAAGCTATTAGTGAAATAAGTGGAGTGTTCCTTTAAGTCTGAATAATATTCTTGTCGTGTCCATACCTGTACAATTTTGGTCAGGAAAGCTGCTGGAGTATTCTGTAACGGAACGAGGGAGGCGTGAAGCGGGCGGATCCAAATGCAAAGCTTTATTGACTTTATACAAAGACATGGTCAAAAACAGGCAGGGTTAGACATTGGCAAACAGGTATGGACAGGACACAAGAGTAATCCATAGGGCAGGCGATGGTTGATAAACGGAAAACGTAATCCAGGGGGCTAGGCAAAAGGGTAACCAGGCGAGAATACAAAACTCAGGAAACTAGGAAACGGCTCTGTAAAGGTTGCTAACACTAGAAGAGTGCTAAATGCAACAAACACAATACACAATATAATACTCGGCGAAATGCAGGAGGAAGTCCGAGGCTTATATATATACATGTGTGTGTATATATATATATATATATATATAATATATATATATATATATATATATATATATATATATATACGTATATGTGTGTGTGTGTGTGTGTGTGTGTGTGTATTTTTCCTTGTTATTTTTTGGTATATTCACCAAACTTAGGTGTGATTTTGTTTGCGTGTGTTTATGTTTTTTGAGTGTGTGTATGTTTTTTGTATCTTTTTTATTGCAAAACAATTACTATATACAGTAAACATTCTTTTTTTGTAAGTACATGCACTGTACCCTATGGGATGATATTAGACTCAAAACGATTAATAGATGCACGCACAATTATCCATGTACTGGATCAATTTTATGCATGTATCTTACAATCCACAAACAAATGCCTTTCTATTTGAGTCTGTGGAATTCGGGATTAAATGATTGTCTTTTTGGTTTGGCTATTCTCCCCTGCCTGTTGAAATATAGTAAACATGTTTTATTGAACTTGTTCTAACAGAATAGCTTACATTATTTTTGCCAAACAAGAACTTCGTCATGGCACCTTTTTTTCTGTACGTTAACGGCACGTTGTCACTTATTCATTCCTTTATTATTATTATTATTATTATTATTTTATTTATTTATTTATTTTTTATATATTATTATTAAAGCGCTATTATAGTCGCTTGTTTAAGCCACTAGTAGGCTAGTCGCACGTTTATATTAAAGTGTGATGCGATCAAGGAAAGCCCAACGTGGTGAAATTTAACCTTTTATTTGATACCATATGAAAGCTGGGTTCAAGCCCTTTTTAAAACTGTTTTTATTTCCAATTTTGTACCTATTTCCGTAGCTTGAACGTAACAATAGTTATGGCTATCTTAAGTTGGCTGATATAGATATGATTTTCAGGAATGGAATTTTGAGAAAAACGGGTTTAAAGTGAGACGGCTTTCATTTTCACTTGTTTAACAAGAGCTGTCTGTCAAATCAGGAGCGCTATACTGCATCATTACACAAATAGACTAACGTTTGTTTTCCGTTTTTTATCATGTTTATCATGTATGTTTAGATAGCACGAATAATGTAGCCTACCTTGAAGTTTACATTTAGAAAAATGCGCGCAGCCGAACTGTTCACTGTGCATAAAAGTTCACTGGACTCTTCTTAGTTACTTAGTTCTTTAGTAACTTACTTCATCCTTCATTTCTGGATGTGAAATAGTCAATTATAATAAGATTAAGTGAGCAGCTAAGTTACAGTACTTAAGATTGAGTTGTTGTGCTCCGCCATCTCGAGATATGAAAAATAAATAAAAACCTTGCGTGCGACCTATTTTTCAAATTTCCTGAAAACGGCCCAGCGCTTTCCCAGATCGCATTACAAGTGATTATATTAACTTAACTACTGTACTTAACGCGCTTTCCGGCAAAAAAGGTCTTCTTCACATGTAAAATCATCCTCTTCAAATCCATAACATACACTCTCTCATTACTGTAAGTCGTATGAAATTTCTCTCCTACTGCGAAGATGGTGAATCAGCATCATCAACTTCATCTTTGCAGCCGACACTGACTCAGAAAACAGTTTAGCAATAAGTACATGAAATATGTTATAGCTATTTTTTCTCTAGACATTCATTGTCATTCCTTTAGTCAGCAAGCTTTATTCGTCCGCTTGAGCGCGGAATAGGCTATAAAAGGCTCATTGGTTTAATATAGTATAATTAATTTAATATAAAGGTGCGATTACTAATGGCTCAAACGAGCGACTGCAATAGCACTTAATAATAATAATAATAATAATAATAATAATAATAATAATAATAATAATAAAGGAATGAATAAGTGACAACGTGCCGTTAACGTACAGAAAAAAAGGTGCCATGACGAAGTTCTTGTTTGGCAAAAATAATGTAAGCTATTCTGTTAGAACAAGTTCAATAAAACATGTTTACTATATTTCAACAGGCAGGGGAGAATAGCCAAACCAAAAAGAAACAAATAAAACACAATGTAACATTCATAAAAGCGTACACAATGGAATGCGCACGTGTGACTGTGGCTATAGTGCCATCTAGTGGTCGCCGATTTTCTTATAGGCTCAGCTGCGTGTGGATCGCGAGCTGTGTGTGTGTGGATTGGGCGAGCCTAAAAGGGCGGAACGAATGTCTCACAATTCAAATGAATCAAATAGAATCGATTCAGAAGAGATGTGAATGAATGCACGCATGTCGTCTGATCCACAAATGAACATTTTAATCGCCACATGCACAAACCGTGATACTTTAATGCAAACTATAACATTTGTATTCACAAATATGTCTCTGTTAGAACAAAATGCTGCACATTAATTTAATTCTTAACTCTGCAGACACCGGTTGAGATGCATTTGTTTCAGTGTAGTGACACAAATTTGCGAATTTTTCGAATCGCGTACACGTTGATGAATTGCAGTGGGCCTTGTTCATTGGTAGTTGTGTGTGTGTGGGCGTCGTGAAATGCTGTAAACTGCGAAAATGAAGTCTTAAAATCCAAATGAACTGAACAAGATTGACTCGAGCAAGACCTCAATAAATGCACGCGTATCACCTGATCCACAAATGCACGGATTCCTTTTTGCATGAGCAATTTATGATATATTAATGCAGAACAGAACATTTTTATTCGCGAACATGCCTGTATTTGTACAAATCGCTGCACAATCATTTAATCCCGAATTCCACAGGCTCAAATTGAAAGGCATTTGTTTGTGGATTGTAAGATACATGCATAAAATTGATCCAGTACATGGATAATTGTGCGTGCATCTATTAATCGTTTTGAGTCTAATATCATCCCATAGTCTCTGTCCTTTTTATTGCTTTTTGCTGTTTTTGTTTTTTTTAAAACATTTAAAACGTCTATTGTCACGGTGTGGTGTGCGGGGAATGAGGAGTACAGACGAGGAGGTCCAGGACATGCACATTTATTAAATACTCCACAGAACAAACAGGAAAGGACAGGAACAGCAAGGAATCCACACGCACGCAAAAGAAACACAACTGAATCACTATAATGACGTTAAGAACCGACGACAAACTGTGGACACAACCAAAGGTAAATACACAGACTAATCAGGGGAAGACAGGCGTGAACAATCAAACAGTGACGTAATAATTAGAGACGGAAACGCAAAGACCAAATAAGGGCATATAAGGGGAAAACACACAAAACAGTCCACAGGGGTGTGACATCTATAGACTACAGCTGAGCTCACTGATTGTTTGGAGTTCACTGATTGAAGAGTCTCAGGTCTATTGTGTATACTTATATGAATGGCACGATAGATATAAAACTTCTCTCTGAGTCAGAGTTGAATTAACATTTACATTGACATGAACATTTTTTTCTATCGCAACTTCCATTTCATTACACTTAACTACAAATTATATTATTATTATTATTTTATCAAACTAAAACTCATTGGCCCTTATTTAGTACTGTCCCTTTAAGAGCAGCCTCCGCTTGCTTTTCCTGTTCAGTTTGTGGTTTACCTTCTTTGTGCACATTGAACGCAGGCACAAAAATCTGTTCCATTTCTGTTGTTCATTTGCGTTATTTTATTATATTCATTAATGTGGTTGACAGTGGAGTGACTGATACCGGACAGTGATTTGACAGCCAAGTTGTGAGTCTAACTCTACTGTATAACTTTAAGAATAAAACTACTAGATTTAAAAATGCAATACAGGGTACTGAGGCCAAAGGTAATAAATGTGTGTGTGCAGGTGAAAATGTAAATTAAAGATATTTTTCCACACACTACATCAGCAGGTACCAGTTGTTATGGCTCTTTTATTTTAACTGGTTGTGTAGTAGGTTTACACAAAAGACTTTAATAGGCCTACCACTACTGGTTAAAACAAACAAATACAGAAGACAATGCTGTGCATACATAAAAAGTATGATCTCAACTTGTTTGTCAGGCTCTTGTGTGAGTGTTTTGAGAATTGTGCAGCAGGGTGTATTTAAAGTAGGGCAAATGTAGGATTATGTGTTTCTGAATTTTACATCTATATGTATAGTGTTTTTCAGGATGATGCAGATATATAGTGACATTTTCAGAGGCAGGAAATACTGATCATTATTTTTACTTTCATTTTCATTTTGTCATGTTTGCATAGGAGCCAGTTTCATTCTGATTTCAAAAGTTTCAAAACCCTAGATTCTACAGGGAATCTTCTACTGGATTTGAAAGTATCAAAATGGCAGAACTTGTCTATGATACTCAAAATCCTTTAAATTGCCCAATCTGTCTGAATCTGCTTAAGGACCCAGTGACTACATCTTGTGGGCACAGTTTCTGTATGATGTGTATAAAAGGGAGCTGGGATCGGGATGCTTCTATGAGACAAGCTTACAGCTGCCCTACATGCAGGAAGACGTTCAACCAAAGACCAGATCTCGGCAAAAATACTGTCCTGGCAGAAATTGTAAATGGAATGAAGCAGGAATTTCCAGAAGCTGGGCCTGGAGATGTGAAGTGTGATGTTTGTAATGGAAGAAAACTCAGAGCTGACAAGTCTTGTTTGGTGTGTTTGGCTTCTTACTGCCAAACTCACATTCAGCCTCATTACAAGTCTGAAGCTTTCAAAAATCACAAGCTGGTAGACGCTTTCCCAAATCTACAGCAGCAAATCTGTCCTCAACATCATAAAGCACTGGAGATTTACTGCTGTAATGACTGGAAGTGTATTTGTGTAGTTTGTATGGGGGATCAACACAGTGGACATAAAACAGTCTCAGCTGCAGCTGAAATGGTTAAAAAACAGGTAAGATGATGTGATATGTATTTAAGCGATGACCTACCAGAGATTATATAGCGAATATAGGCCAAAATATTAACATGAAATTTCAGGACACAAATTATCAGCATTCTAACCTTGTAAAATTAAAAGAAAGAAACTATTTGTAGGTTACACATTTAGTCCACTTTAGACATTCTATTAACTATAAATAACTTTGCAACTACATGTCAACTAAATGCCAAGTTATGTCATGAAACTCTAGATGGTGCAGGCTGATGGGTCGTTAACACAAACTGATGATATCCACAACCTTAAAGGGGTCATTGGATGCTAAGTTCACTTTTTCATGTTGTTTGAATATTAATGTGTGTTGGCAGTGTATGTACACATCTATCCTATAATGATAAAAATCCATGCAGTGGTTTTTAATTCATCTGTAAAAAATAGTATCCCCTTTTTCAAATCGAGCCATTCTCAGACGCCTGTCGGTGTGGCAGAGGCCACTCCCACGATAGTTTATTGACATGAGCATCTTACCTCTGACACGCCTTAAATCAGCTGTAACAGTCCGACCTCCATTGTTTCGATGCCAGAGCAGGGATGTAAGTTAGACAAGAATATCTCCAATTGAGCGATTGAGGTGTTGTGTTACTGGATGTAAGTTTCATGGCTAAACATGCTAAATGCGGCTAAAGTAAACAGGCTCATCACTCCACAGAGAGAAGAAAGGGGCGGGGCGAGCAGAGCTCATTTGCATTTAAAGGAACAATCCCTCAGAATGGGATGATTTTTGCAGAGCTCATTTTGACAAGGTAGTTTTACACTACCATTGAGATTTTTTAACCAAAGTATATTATAAACTTTTCCTTAAGACCCTAAAGAGCAGTGTTGGGGGTAACGCGTAATAATATTACTTTTTTCAAGTAACTAGTAAAGTAACGCATTACTTTTGAATTTCTAAGAAAATATCTGAGTTACTTTTTTAAATAAGTAACGCCAGTTACTTTTTTCCCCATTTATTGATTGACAGGTCTCTTGTCGGGAAATTGGGAGTAAACATGATGTTACTGTATTCTAGACTAAATGTGAACATGCATTAATTCATCTCACTCATAAAAAACAGATTCAGTATTCCTCAAAATGAATAAAAACATTAAAATGCAAACTCAAATATGACGCAACCCTGCAATAATTAAATATGTTAAATAAAACAAATATCCTTCATGTATTTAATCCTATTTTATTAACCAGTGTCTTTGCTGCTGACCTTCGATGATGCAATTCAACCAAAAGCAAAAATGACTTTAGATAAACTAACATTTATGCTTCATTTTTTTATAGCTGAAGAGTGATCTTCTGCATAAATGTACTTTTCTTTCAGCCTGAGGTGAATTCATTTCACTTTTGGTGTAAAAGGGCTTTTGCATTAGAATTGTTTTTTATTTTAAAAACAAAAAAGAAAGCCCTGCCCAGATTTGCCCAGTAACGCAAAAGTAACGTAACACATTACTCTCCATAAAAAACTAAGTAACGTAATTAGTTACTTTTTCAGGGAGCAACACGAAATTGTAATGCATTACTTTTAAAAGTAACTTTCCCCAACACTGCTAAAGAATCATATTAAAGTGTGGAAAATGGGCATCCAATAACCCCTTTAAACTACTTGGCACAAGCTGACTGGTTCATGTTCATGTTTTTAAATTTATTGTCACTGTTTCATAAGTCATTTTAAAAATTGATTCTTATTGATTGCAAATTCATCCACAGGAGGAACTGAAAAAACGAAAGAGGGATTTCACTCAGAAAATCAAATGCATAGGCAGGAAGGTCCACACATTTCAGAATGCTGAGAAGATTCATAAGGTAAATGTGACTGACAGCTTTTAAAGGGGTTTTGAATGAAGCAAAAGGAAAAGCCAAATAGCAGCAAATATTAACAAATCAAACACAACTCATATACATTTATAAATTTACAACACATTTTTGTATTGTTTATTGTATTTATTATATTGTATTTGGTTATAGATGAAACGTATATATGTATATATTTATGCACACACACACACATATATATTCAGATGCAAAACCAGCTAAAAGCCATTTCGGTCAAACATGAGATAATGATACTGAGTGAATGCTCTCGACACATATTATACGTCCATCAAATACTTTTTCTTCAAACTCGCTAAAATACCAGATCAGCCCAATCAGAAGTACTGGTACTTACATAGAAACCTATACATCTGAGCCTGATAAAAATGCATTTTTTAAAGAAAGACGTCAGATGGATTTATATATATATGCTTAAGTGTGTGTGTGTGTAACTTTCATATTTGTGTATGTTCTTCGTGTGTAAGTGTGGGTGAGAGCAGGCTGCCTATATTTTGTGATATTTTCTGTATAACAAATCAGTTTCTCACATTAAGCAATGTATTATCTTTTAATTTACAGGAAGTTCCACTTTAGCTGAATGCTGAATGCTTTTAATATTTTTTAAAAAACAGTATGAAGAAACATGTACATAATTGCATAAAATACAACATTTCAAAACCACCTATTATTATCTGAATTGTCTTCTAAGGAGCCCAACACCAAAAGCATATTTTCCCATTTTAGCTGATGTCCCACTTTTTTCCTCTGAACAAGGAAAGCCTCCTCAAAAGAAAAACTGGATGAGAAAATTATCAATATTACAAAAATAAAACAAGCAAATATTACCGAATACGACAGTAAAGCATAAAAGTCGCTTGATTTTATAAAGTAACACTGTCAACCTGCGGGGAAAGTTACAGCGGAGGCTTGCCTGCCTTCAGTCCATTGACTTTCAACAGAGACCCCATAGACTTGATCAAACAATTTGGGAAAACGGTCTGAACTGGTTCAGTTGCCTTTACCTGAAATTTAAAGGTGACCTATTATGCCCTTTTTTTACAAGATGTAAAATAAATCTCTGATGTCCCCAGTGAAGTTTTACCTTAAAATACCCCACAGATAATTTTTTAATAACTTGTTTGAGTTGCCACTTTTAGTGTATGAGCCAAAACGTGCCGTTTCCATTTTTGTGTTTTTGTCCCTTTAAATGCAAATGAGCTGGTGCATTATTGTAATCTGCTTACTGTAATTGCAGATTTGCTGTATAATGTTCATAATCGGTCAGGCATTTAGTTGATGTTTCAAAGTCACTTTAAAAGTCACTTCAGAGCAGTGAAAGCAAAACAGTATCTGTTCATCAAATAATTTTGACTTTAGAGATTGTGTCAGACTCTTCAGAAAACAACTAAAAAATGACTTACTTTATAGTTCATTCTACTTATTAAGGATTGTGTGAAGTATGGATTAAAGGACGCATTTTAACATCAAAACATTACACACTAACATTTAAAAACAGTTTAGCTAAATTATGTTTTCTGGCACAGTGTGTGAGAAGTTTTATTGTCATAGTGCTTTATCATTTTCTGTGTTTCTGTATGTTGACAGAATTCTGCACAGGCAGGAGTGCAGCACAGTGACAGGATCTTTAGTGAGCTCAGCAGCTATTTTCAGAAGAAACGAACTGATGTGAGACAAATGATCAGAACTCAGGAAAAGAAGGAGATAGCACAGACCAGTGATCACATACTGAAACTGGAGCAGGAGATCAGTAATCTGGAACAGGAGAATGATAAACTGAAGCTGGTTTTACATACAGAGGATCACATTCATTTCTTCCAGGTATAAAAAGTATAATCTAGAGAAAGTTTTTTTTTTTTTCTTTCTTTCTTTCTTTTTTTAAATGAAATGCTGACAGTGTTATTGATTCTATTCAATTTTCAGAATTACTCTTCTCAATCTGGAGTGTATGTTTGCACAACTTCACCCAGAGATGTTAATGACCTCCTGACATTTGAGAAAGTAGAAGAATCTGTCTCAGAGCTGAAAGACCAACTGGTCAAACTCTGTGAAGAGCACATGGACAAAATATCAAAGAAAGGTGAAGTAACCCTGTCATGAACCATTCAGATTTTTACATGTATGTAGTGGAGATAAAACAGTATGATATTTTATATCACGATTAGTAAACAAATTGATCACTGTTATCAATATTATAAATCATTCAAATGTGCTGGAAGTGTTCAAAAAGTACTCATACACACACTAAAATCATTTCAGTCATTTCAGTTTTATATCAAAAACAAAATTAGCAGCACTATGCACTTTTTGTTTGCATATACATTAAAATAATAAATAAATAAATAAAAATAATAAATTTTTATTTATAAAAAATAATAAATAAATAATAAATAAAAAATATTGATTGGGTGACTTGCAATGGATAATATGTTATCTCCTAAGCTGTACTGCATGTGCGAATAAAGTTTTGGAAAAAAAGGGGGGTTAAAAAATAATAAACATCATATTTCAGCCTTTAAATCATTTGATTCAACTGAAGCTTTTTTATTGGTCAATGCCTGACCATTAAAATTGGATTGTTTCTTTGCGTGATGACATCACAGAACAGTAACCAGTATGCTGAGTGCCATGATATCATGTTTGTGAACCAGAAAGTAAAATACTGCAATCTGTATTCTGTCAGCTTGTGTAAAATGTAACAATTTTAGGTGAAGTGCTCAATAACAGCTGATTTCACCACAGCATTTGGGATTACTGAATAATTAAAAAAAAAAATAAATAAATAAATAAAATAAAGGATGTCGTAAAATAATTCATTGCAATATCTGTTTTTTAATAGTTGGTGATGTCCAAATTTTCAAAACCACTAGGGTCCAAGGCAGTGAGTATTATTAATTTATTTAGATTCTCAAATAGATATATCATGATTCAACATTTTGTGCATTTATTCTTCCCTCTATTTCTTACTTCTTTCATTCATCCAATATTTCTACGGTTTCAGTGTATTCACCAGCTTCATCTTCATATTCAGTCTCATCGGACAGTGAATGTGAGTATACCATAAATATTGAAGGGATAGTTATCATAAGGACAGTGTTTTTCCTGTTTTTGTTCTGTGCATGAAAGATATTTGCAGATATTTAGAAATATGTCTCTTTTTCACCTGAAGAAATAAAGTCATACAGTTTTGGAATGTAAAGTTAATGTTAATAGAATTTTCATTTCAGGAGAACCTTTTAAATTACTGATTTAAAGGCCAATTTAACGGTACAATTAATCCTTTAATGTGTGTCACCGTCCACTCAGTGGGACGCCTAAGTTTACTATTACAATAATTTATGACAAGAGTGCACCTCAAAAATGTACATCATAACAGGAGTTCTGACCTTTGTCACAAAAAAACTTTCTATGTTGTCTTTTTCCCTATCATGCAATAGAAATCTTAAGAAACTATATATCAACTGAAAACTTAAAATGTCCAAATTCATCTTTGAAAGTCATTTTAAAATTAGACATTGCATTACCATGGAAATTGTACATAAAATTCATATTAGAAAATGTTTTAGTTCATGAATTATTAAAATTTAACTCTGGATAGTTCATTCATGTCTATGTTCAAGGTAGGGAGTGACAGTTAAAGGGTTAAACATTTTACCAGGTTTAATTACAAGGTTTAATTAACAACTACTAACTGTTAAAAAGAAAATTACATTGTACAGTTGTATTGTAGTTTGTATTTTAGTGTAACAGTCTTGTGCTTTCTGTACCCATTGAATAATATAGGTTTCTTCTGTAACACTTTCTATGAAGCAATAGTACTGTCTGTTGGTGGACCATCAAACTGATATTACAATAAAACTAGTTTAAAGCAAATGTGTCATATTACACATTCATCTAATCATATGGCTGTTTGAGAGAAGAAAAAAAATATTATTATTACTTTTAAGTGGTCTTTGTCTGCTTTAAGTAAAATGGCAAGGTATTATACATTATAACAATGAGAAATATAATCCATTGTAACCTAAGTGGATGCAACGTGTTTATTGTGTTATGAATCATCATACTCTTAAAAGCTATAACCACAAGTAAGTAAATATTATAATACATTAAACTGTTCTTATGAATATTCAGATGATTTATTTTTTTTTTTTTTAGAATGCATTATGCATCCATTATAATGCCTTAAGAATACCCTTAATGTTATAAATACATTATACATACGGGCTTCATAAAAAGTGTTACCGTTTCTTTTTCTCTCTTTCTTTCTTTCTTTCTTTTTTTTTTTTTTTTTTTTTTTTTTTACTTTTATTTTACATCATTATTTTTTTGTTTTTAAATAAAGGTGTCTACACTTATTCCTTTTCAGAAGTTGATGGTGAGTCAGAACAAAGCCTACCTGTGGATATCGGGAAATTGCCTGGAAATAATTTTAGAAATTTGTCCAACATCAAAAACAGGAATCTGAATTATTTATGTTGTGTAATGTGTCTTTTGATGATTCACATCAATGTCAAGGTGGTGCTAAAGCAAAAAGTATTGTCTAACAAAGGTGATCATATTGTCTCATATGGTTTAGATAATATGGGTTTATTTATGTATATAGTAAATGTTAACAGATTGTTTTATTTCAGGAGAACCTGATTTAAAATTTATAAGGCCAATCCAACTGTACAATTAAATATTTTACCATCTTAAATTACCAGGTTTAATTAATATAAATTCTAATTGATTTGCTGTCATGTCATATGCCTGTTTTACAGTGGCTCCGAAAATAGTCATCACATTTTAGACCCCCTTTTTTTTTTTTTTGCTAAATGTATTTATGTATTTATTCAACCATAGTTATTCATTTTGAATCAATTATTTGCTCTTTCTAATTTATTTATATATAAAAGCTTACTCCTAAAACGATTAAGTTTGTTTGTGGAAACTGGGAGTGACGATGACTATTAAGTGAAAAGTCAACACCAAAATTGATGACAACCTGTCTGCACCAAAGCACCTTGTTACAGTAGTACATTTCTTTTTTGTTTTTGTATAGATAGAATATAATTTTGTTTCGTCTTTTTTCTTCTTTACTGCACAAAGGTACATCAAATACAACTAGCAATACGGTTTTACAAAACATTACGCAGGTGGGGGTTGTAAACACCAGGTGGTGCTATAACAAAACATATTTTCATAAAACGATTTTCTAAAGCATGCTATTTCTGTTAAAAATGTTAACATATCTTTTATTCAAACAGCATCTGCACAAATCAAAAAAAAAAAACAAAAAAAAAAAAAAAAAAACATTTCAGCAGTGATTTCAATAGTAAATGGCTAATAAATGTACTATTTTTGTATCTTTGAATTGTGTGACAGCTGGCCATCAGATTGTGGCAGTTCTGTAACAAGTAAATGAATATTTTTAATTGTAACTCTGGAAACATATGGGTTAGAATAAAAAAATGTTCTCAAACTGCATTCAGTTTCTATTTTTGCCTTGAAAATTTCAAAAATAACCCGACTTGTGAGGATGCAGTAACTAGCCTGACCCAGCAGGAGGAGCAGGTCAGCACACGGCCATCCATCATGGTGGCTAACGATACAGACACATTTGTGTTTACATTACAACGCTATCACTGTTTAACGTGCCTTGACTGCGAAATGCACGTAATATTTTGGAATGAAAATATGGAATTCTTCCTGTACTTAGTGCTGCTGATCAAATGTAATTCAAGTTAAAGAACAATGTCACTCTGTATTCACACAAACACTACAAATCTCAGCAAAGAGGAGCGTCATCTCATTTTCAGGTACTTTGATACAGGATGTTAAATTGACTAGAAAGTAATCTCAATTACTTTTAGAAAAAAAAAAAAAAAAACATTTTACATATGTTTAATATTCTATCTATCTATCTATCTATCTATCTATCTATCTATCTATCTATCTATCTATGCCTCAGGTCTGGAAAAGGCTGGTCAGTCATAAGCGCATTTACATAGAAGTTTTAGCCTTTGAAGATCTTAAGTTTGTACTTGCTGTTTTTTTGGAATCTTTAAGTCTTCCTGGAGTGTTTATTTGACTTACCTTGGCAACTAATTACTAAAGAGAAGAAATCCTGTTGGGGAAAACCACTGTTTATTGGAGGGGGAAAAAAAAACTTTGTTGAGAGCTTGTAAAATACATGCTATAATCATACTTAGTTAAAGGGAGATTCCACACAAAAATGAAAATTCCAAAATTTACTCACCTTCATGTTGTTCCAAAATCGCATGACTTTCTTACTTCTGTGGAACACAAGAGTCAATATTCTGGAGAATATTGGACCTCATTGACTTTCATGTATGGGCAAAAGCACTGAGATCTGATTTTGTGTTCCACAAAAGAAAGAAATGCATAAATGAGGACTGAATTTAAGTTTTTGGATAATTTATTCCCTTTAATTATGTGATTGCATGAATTGTCTGGCAAAACTTTAAAAACTTTGTGTGAATTAAAACAAGTCTAGTTCTTTCTTTTTCTTCCTTTTAATTTGAAAGATCTTGAATGTCAGCTACATGTGTTCATCATAATTCTTACAATGCTGAATATGAATATAACATTTTCTTTGTGAAGATGAAGTTGTTTGACATGATTTTAATAGTTTTCTTGCAAAAAGTAGTCAGTTTCAGAAAAACAAACAAACACAAGGGGGGTCAAACATTTATTTGGCCTAATCGTACAACATCTTATTAACACCTGGAAATGTTAGCAAAATAAAGAGTCAGAAAATGTATGTACAGAGACTTAACAGAACAAAAATATATATTTGATAAAAGCAGTGGTTTAATTCCCCTTTGTCGTAAACTTTGAAATGTGTAGCTGGATCTGATTAAAACTGTAAAACATCATTAAAAACAGACTAAGACTAAAACCTATTCACTCGCCCAGATCTTCTGACACCCTACAGTTTTCAGGGCTAAAAATTGGAATGTAGAGCTATTCAAACACTTTTAAAAAAGTTTTTTTTTTTTTTCTTTTTTGTAGTTTTACATTGTCCCGTAACCATCTCCTAAGAGGACAATTTGTCATTTCACTCATCAGCCCTGAAAAATCAAGGATCGGATGAAGTTTAAAAGAGAAAAATGACTGAAAAGACTGTGAACAGGGAGCCACGCTCTTCCATCCGCTGCTCTTCCTCTGAGGCGGAAATTCCATCAGTCGTTCCAATCCATACACAGAGCAATTCCCGGCCCGATTCCCAAAAAAAAAACGCTCTTGACGTGCGGCAGCACGGAGCTCACTGACACTGGACCGGACAAACCGTGAACTAGTGACCGTTATCAGCAAAGGTGGTAAAAGAACTCGGTATCTCTGTAGTATTGCTGCAACTTTAAGATTGTGGCTCAAGTCTCATATATTTATATATATTTATATATATATTTATATATTTCGATCTCAAAAAGAAATAAAAAGGATAAAGATAAACAGTCTAGGTCGCCACAGTGAAGTGAGGTCACTCTGCAGCCGGCTCCGGGTCCGAGGCTGTGGTGGGTGTGGTCTCTTCAGCAGGGGCGGGGGTCTCGTCAGATTTTGTGGGCTCCTCTGTGGGCGCGGCTTCCGTTTCCTGGGCGGGCTCTTCTGCTTTAGGCTCCTCCTCTGCTTTGGGCTCCGTCTCCACCTCTGCCTCTGCCTTCGCCTCCGCCTCCGCCTCAGGTGCCGGTGTCTCATTGGTTTCTGCCACAGCAGGCTCCTCCTCTTTGGTTTCCGTAGCAGCCTGGCCGTTCTCCTCAGGTTTGTCTTCGCCGGTGGGCGTGGCCGCAGGCTCCGCTGCCTCCTCGCTTCCCTTCTTGTTCTTCTTCAGGGAAATGCCCTTAAATTTGAAGGAGCTCTTCAGTGAGAACTTCTTCTTCTTCTTAGTTTCCTTTGCAGCTTCGCCGTCGGATTTGGCGGCTTCGCCTTCGGTAGCAGGCGCGGCTTCGATGCCATCTCCCGCCTCCGTCTTGGCGACCTCCTCCTTGGCACCCTCCGCGGTTCCATTTCCGTCTGCTGCCACGGCTTCTCCATCTGGCTTGGTGGATACATCGCCGTTGGTTTTCACATGGCCGTTTTCCTGAAGAGAAAAGCAGAGGGAAAATAAGCCAAATGCATGTTGGCAGACACACAAACACACTGGAGAAAAGCAAAGGGGTTATGCTTGTAAATGCTTGTTTTTATAGTCATAGTAAATAGTAAATGCTTACTTTTATAGTTTAGTTTATAGCACAATGTGTTAGCCATATTTTCACAGCATATACCACTCATTTTGATCCAATAGCAAGTACTTTCAAAGCCATTATAGTGAATATGTACCTCTTTTTTTATTCATAAATAAATATTAAAACCACTAGTTAAAAAAAGTCTCAGTATTATGCAAAAGTAAACATCAAAATAAAGCAGTATTAGAAGAATTAAGATTTAAAGATCAGTCTAACCATCACTGTAGTGCCTAAACCTTAAAATAGCCACAAGAACAGCTTAATAGAGGATATCTAGAGTATAAACAAGTATATTTTTCATGCAAAAAAGACTGAGGATTGCTGTATTTAATTACATTACAATACAGAAGCAACACCCAGAAACCCAAAAGCAGAAGTATAAAGTGCAATACACACTGCGTCCACTAGAGGCGATATTGATCCACTAAATATAATCCACAGCTTAAAAACCAGCCACTACCAGAGAGAACAAAGAAAAGGGAGACAGCAACCCTGAAACGATGTTTAAAACAACACCTCGCACTAAAACACCTCTTTTTTTCTTGTATTTACGGAAAATCTGACATCTAGCCATTCAGAAGATGTCTCAACTGAGCACTGTAGCCTTGAGATATGGTAACTTGCTCTGTGCCAGTATTGGGGTGTTTAAATCACATGCATAAAGATATGCAAAATAATGCATTGAGTTGATTAATAAAGAAAAGAGCTCTCTTATTACATTTGGAGGGGGATGGGCGCATATGCATTAAGGGGGATGGGTAAAATGATTATTAATGAAGTACCAAAGGAATGGTCCATGCATTCACACACGCAGACACTCACGCATGCATTGCATTGTTTGCAGATCAGCAGAAGCGCTCTGCATCATTTGCATGCAGCTCTGCAACCTTTTGTTCTCAATTCGGGTTACTGCCAGTTTCAGCGCCAACACACAACCACACAGTCTGTTCGATAACTAGCTAAACTAACTAAAATGTGTTTTAAAAAGACATTAAAAAAAAAACAAAGATAAAAAGAGAGAGGTTTAAAACAGATTTTCCAACTCAAACCCTTAAAATTAAAAAAAGGTATTCAGCACAAAATCCTCCTTTAGAACTGAAATGATATTGTAGCCATAACCAATTTGATAATCAAAAAATGTAATACAAATTCAAATATTAAATTGTAATATGTGTATTGTTAGATAAATGGAATTATAAAAAGGTAAAAATAATTGTATTGATAAAATCCCATTCAGATATATCAGAAAGCTGGTCGTTCAATCACAAAAGTGCTTGTAGATCCTCACCTGACCATTGGCTTTATCAGCCACGGCTTTTCCGTCCACTGTAGCTTCACCTTTAGTCAATTGAGCACCCATCCTTCTTTGTGTCTTCTTCAAAGAGTTAAAAATGAAAATAAAGGCAGAAAAAAACCCAGAGGGTCCTTAAATTCAAACCCACACAGTAGAGGCGGCGAGCGAGCGTTTAGATTCCTGGCGTGTTTTTTAATCTGCTGTGCTCAGCAGACACAAATAAAGGCTGCTTTCTGGTAGTAAATCCACACGGCTCTGCGGGGAGAGCAAACTAAGAGTTTCACAGCTACAAGTGTGAGTATTTGTCTGCGTGACTCCACCCAGCAGCTACGCCGCCCAATCTGCAACAGAGGGGTTGGAGCTTCATCTGCCCCATTCAACCACACCACTACACACACTCCAGTAGATTACTGTATCTGCAGATTTACACCTCTGGATGGATGAAGTACTATTATTAAGGGCTTTATTAGGGGTTTTATTGATGATTTGAACAGGAAACTTTCATATCCTCATCATATGTTTTAATATCTGGTGAAATACAAAACAAGTGATGGGATTAAATGAAGCGAACATAGGAGTGATTTTTGTTTTTTCATATCTGCGGTAATGCCTAACATAAAAACTGGCAATTTTTTTTTTTTTTTTTTTTTTAGCTAAAATGCTTCAGACTAAATGTGTTTAAACACAGGTTTATTTGATTACCCATACATCATTTCTTGGGGGGTGAAAACTTTAAAGACTTTGAAGGAATGTTAATTTGTTTGTCTCTCAATCGTCATTGTATTGCATTGCATTGTTCTAATACTATAGAGCTTTGATCATGAAACAAAGCATTTAAATAGCATCTTATATTATTGTGAACTGTAGAGACATTGATATTTTGATGTGTTATGTACATAGTCTGAATACTGTTATAAAGATCTCATTGAATTTCTCTAGTTCAAATGTTTTCAACTAAACATGCTTTTTTGATGTCATTTATAGGTTTTTCAGTATCATTTACCATCCTATTAGTCATTTGTGAACTGATCCCTTTAATCAAAGCATGTTCTGTGATGACATCATCACACAGGAAGTGACATCATTTTGGAGGGAATGCAACAGCACCAGCATTAGTGAGTATTAGCAATGGACAACATTTTTGTGATGTTTTGTTAGATGGTTGGTGTTAGTTGGTTTGCAAAAACATTTTGTCCTGTAAATTGGTTTGATAAAATCAGCATTTCAAACTTTGAGTTGCTCACTGAGCAATGGCTATGCTAGCTCTCTTGTTTCCATTCTGTTCATTTTCTTGCCGTTGTGTAAATAGTCAAGCTGTAATTAAGTTGTCTGAGTTTAACCAGAGCATATCTCTGAATGTCTGCTCTACACAGTTATAAAAATACTTCTTTAAATTTAAATACACTGTAATAGGAAGGATCCATTTAGTTTTCACGCAACACTAATACATGTAAAAGGTCTATTTAAAACATCCACCTTCCGGTCATCTTTTTCTTGTGAATTTTTACAAGGTTAATGTAAGAATAACTTTTATATTGTTAGTAACATTTCAAGATGAACTGGACCAAAGGTTTACTTGATTATCCATGAATCATGTTTAAAATCAAATATGATTCATCAGGCTTTTAATGAACGTTTGTCCCTCTTCAAATCATCTTTGTGTGGCATTGCATTATATGTTTTTGAGGCTACAGAGCTTTGATCATAAAATTAAGCATTTAAATACCATTTTACAAAGATATCTTATTGGGAGATACAGCATGACGACTGATATTTATATCATTTTATGTAAAAGTCTATTATGCTATAAAGATCATCTTACTTTCATCTTACTTTTTGGCTATATAAATATCAGCATCTGCACCAAATTGCACATTTTTGCTCAGTTTATGCCTCTGAATAAAACTGAGGCTGTTTTTCTTTCTTGAGTATGAGCTTCATCAAATATGTGACCTTGGACAACAAAACCAGTCATAAGGGTCAGTATTTTTAAATTGAGATTTATACATCAAATTTATACATCAACGGCGAATAAATAAGCTCTCCATTGATTATATGGTTTGTTAGGATAGGACAGTATTTGGTCGAGATAGAACTATTTGAAAATCTGGAATCTGAGGGTGCAAAATATTCAAAGATTGAGAAAATCGCCTTTACAGTTGTCCAAATGAAGTTCTTAGCAATGCATATTACTAATCAAAAAATTTCAGAAAGACATTTACAAAATATCTTCATGGAACGTGATCTTAATATTCTGACGATTTTTTGCATTAAAGATAAATTGATCATTTTGACCTATACCCATGTGATATTTTTAGATATTGCTGCCTGTGCTACTTAAGACTGGTTTTGTGGTCCAGGGTCATATGATACTCATCATGCAAACCTTTAAAAATGTAAAAGGTTCAAAAAATTGTTCCAGTCTCACTATTTTTATGTCATGGTTTATAAAAATTTCACTGTCCACTGTAAGTGCCTTATTGTACATGCATTTTTTGCCCCAAGGGAGACAAAATTCTTTCTGTGCTAATCGATATCATATCACAGACACTGTTGATAGAGTTTAACTTGTCCTGAACCCGGAACATTCCTGTAGTAGCAGAAGTGCAGGAATGCCACATGGTTTTAATGCCCCACCCAGCGCTGTAAGGATGACATGCAGTGCCCCGACCCCCCGCCTCCGGTATGTCAGGAATGTGTTTGCCACCCATAGATCCCTGCTGTCATTCAGCACACCATGATCTTCACACAGGGAAATGAGCCCTGGGGCTGCTGGGTAATTCACCCCCACGGACTGGTGGGTGGACGGGGAAACTGAGGGGATGTAGGTGGAACAAAATCCTCCAGAAAGGATTTTGCATGTTCCTCAGAAGAGAGAGAAAGAAACGAATGCAGACTAAATTACAGGGAAATTTTATAGAAAATGACGTGAACTTACACAGAATGTATTATGAACCCAAAAAACAACTACTTGTGTTTATGCAGCTTAAAGTCTGTTTGAGAAATTTGACCCATCCAGTCATAGTTAGATAATAAGGAACGATAGCGTTAGATGTGCACTATGTGCAAAAGTGTAGGGCTGAGAGTTTTAATGTTATGTCACTTTTCTTCACCAAGGCTGCATATATTTGTTCAAAAATACAATAAAAATGGCAAAATTATTAAATATTATTACAATTCAAAATAACTGGTCTCTATTTGAATATATTTTAAAATAAAATTTATTCCTGTGATGCAAAGCTAAATTTTCAGTGTCACATGATCCTTTAGAAATCATTCTGAAATTCTGATTTTCTGCTTAAGAAGCATTTTTGGTTATTACACTCTTAAAAATAAAGGTGCTTCACGATGCCATAGAAAAACCTTTTTTGCTTAAATGGTTCTGTAAGGAACCTTTAACATCTGAAGAACCTTTCTGTTTCACAAAACGTTCTTTGTGGCAAAACAAGGTTCATCAGATTATAAAAAATGTAAGAAAGAGATAGTCCTTTAAAGAACCTTTGACTGAATGGTTCCTTGTAGAACCAAAAATGGTTCCTCTACGGCATCGCTGTGAAGAACCTTTTCAAGCACCTTTATTTTTAAGAGTGTATCGGTGTCGAAAACAGCTGTACTGCTTAATATTTCTGTGGAAACACTTGACATTTCTGTGGAAACGCTGATACATGTTTCAGAGAAATGATATCATGGACAGAAAGTTCAAAAGCACGTAATTTATTTGCAATAGAAATATTCTGCGACTTTATCAATGTCTTTATTTTCACTTTTGATCTGTTGAATGCACCCTTGCTAAATTAAAGTATTAATTTTCTAAAATAAATAAATAAATAAAATGATGTGTAAATTAAAAAACTTTGAATGGTAGTGTCCTTAACTATTTATAAAAAATGTGAAAGTCTGGATAGTTAAAGCTTAAACTGGACTTTTTCTCCTCCAAGCTTTCTGACCTCCAAGCTTCAACTAAGCTTTAACTATTTCTCCTCAGTGAACGTGTATAGCTTTAAAAAACCCATACAACTGATATGATGAAGTGATTGTTCACCCACAAATGTAAAAATCTGTCATCATTTACTCACCCTTAAGTTGTTCCAAACCTGTATGAGTTTCTTTCTTTTGACGCTCAAGAAGTTACTTTGAAGAATGTGGGAAACGCTGACTAAATAGTATGCGGCAAAAGTCTGAATAAGACTTTACAGCAAACAGGAGATGTTTTGAAAAATGACCTTATTTTTTTATCTGTTCTTCACATTACGCTACATTATATGACTTAGGAAGAATATGTTCAAATATAGTCCTTTTATAGACATTTTTTTTTAAGGTTGTGTGTGTGTGAAGATTCTTTCCTCCCATGCATGACTAAGAAAAGCAGGTGTGTGTGTGTGTGTGTGTGAACTGTTCTTTAGAATAGAGTTTGAATTAGAATAGATGGATGGAGGGGGAGGGGAGGAACCTTTAAAGAGAAAAACGGAGTGTCTCTCTCTCTCTGTGTGTGTGTGTGTGTGTGTAAGAGAGGGAGAGACAGCTGTAGTATAGATGTGTGTGTGAGTTGCAGTGTTAGTGGGTCAGTGTGCCAGCTGCAGTCTAATCATCTGTTCTCTCTCTGACACACACACTCCACTCATATTCTTTAAGCAATAGTTCACCCAAAAGTGAACATTTACTGAAAATGTATTAACCCTCAGGCAAACCAAGATGTAGATGAGTTTGTTTCTGCATTGGAACAGATTTGGAGAAATGTAGCATTCCATCACTTGCTCACCAGTGGATCCTCTGTAGTGAATGGGTGCCGTCAGAATGAGAGTCCAAACAGCTGATAAAAACATCGCAATAATCCACACCACTCCAGTCCACCAGTTAACATCTTGTAAAGCCAAAAGCTGCATGTTTGTGAGAAACAAATCCATTTTTTGGGTTTTTAACCTTAAACAACTGCTTATGTGTCCGTAGTCCATAATATTGCTTTCTCCAGTGAAACATTTGTCTGAATCAGGAGAGAAATATGCACAGATAAAGCACCATTTCCAAATGAAAACAGTCCAAAAACAGTTCTAAACAAATATGTCGGTGGATTTTGATGTGAGAGGACAACAAGAGATGGGCTTTTTCACTGGAGGAAGTGTTATTATAGATTATGGACTCAAATTTTGGCCAAAAGCAAGGGTTTGATTTTAAAATGCCTTAGTGATAAATTTGTTTCTTATAAACACGCAGCTTTTTGCTTTTCAAGATGTTAACTGATGGACTGGAGTGGTGTGGATTGCTTGTGAGTTACTGTGAGGTTTTTATCAGCTGTTTTTACTCTCATTCTGACGGCACCCATTCACTACAGAGGATCCACTGGTGAGCAAGTGATGTAATGCTACGTTTCTCCAAATTAGTTCCGATGACAAAACAAACTCATTTACATCTTAGATGGCCTGAGAGTATCGTTTCTGCATTGGAGCATTGCTCACCAATGGATCCTCTGCAGTGAATGGGTGCCATCAGAATGATATCAATGATAATGATAATGCCGCCCCAAACAGCTGATAAAAACATCAACATGTTTGTGAAAAAACAAACCCATCTTTAGGGCGTCTTTAACTTCAGACAATTGCTTGAGTCCATAGTACATAATTTTGCATCCTCCAGTGAAGCACTTGCCTGAATCAGAAAAGAAACACGCACAGATCAAGCTCTGCGGAAACAGTCCAACACAGTTCTAAACAAATATGTTGGTATATGAGATGGACTTTTTCCCCAGTGTTATTATGGATTATGGACTCATATTTTGACTCTCATTCTGACGGCACCCATTTACTACAGAGGATCTATTGGTGAGCAAGTGATGTAACTTTTCTCAATTTCTCCAAATTTACATCTTGGGTGGCCTGAGAGTACATTTTAAGCAAATGTTTATTTTTGGGTGAATTATTCTTATAAGTAACATGCAAACAGCTGCAAAAAAATACATTTATCACAATATTTTCAGCACACCTTGACTATTGAATAATCAGTTTTGAATAATCATTTACACTTTATTATGATGTTCCACTTTTGACATTCTACTAAATATAAATAACTTTGCAACTACTTGTGGGCTAACTATCATTAATTTGCAACTACATGTCAACTCTCTCATTAGAGTATTAGTAGACTGTTAGGGTTAGGTTTTCACTTCAGTTTCAGACATTTGTACGCCACTGCACATGTAAATCATGCCTGATGCTCTTTAACAGTTCCGCCTACAGCAAAACTGAAAGTCTGTGTTTGTGTGTGTTCTTGCAGACTGACAGTCGATAGCACAACTGCTTTACAGCCACACCCCCAACAGCCATAACAACACAATCATCTTGCTATCTCTCAGTGCTCTTTATGTGTTAGGCTGCATGCTTCTTTACTATCTCATTACATTGCAATCATTCTGCATGGTAATCCATATGTAGTCATGCACAGCCAGACCACAGACTCTCAGCATAACATTTTCATCCACTGTGCAGCTTATTTTAATCAAGAACTGTGAATAGAACCCAAACACAGGAATAGGTTCCTAAATCCCAGACCAGCATCAAAGTCATTGCACAGCAGTAATGGGCTGTACATTTACAGAAAACACAGAACAAATGAGCAGCAAACATCTTGACTAGACAGAAGCGCTCACTCTTTCCCAGACCCCTTCAGCTCATTCTCATTCTGTTCCAGTTTCACGTTTTCACTGATCTTCGTGCCATAGCGCTGCGTTTCTGTTAGCGTGTTCGACGGCGTGACCCATTTTTCACCCCCCCTCCCCATCATCCCTCGCCCTCAATAACCCCTCTCTCCCTTCCTCCAAATGACAGAAAACCTTCCACACTCCTGTTTTCCTCATTCACTGCTCGACTCGCTCCTCTCTTCACCATGTCTGAGATCTTGCATTTGCTACTCAGTCTTTGTTTTTAGTTAATTCTGATGTTGTTTGAGTAAAAATGACTTAAAATGTGGACTCTTAGCTATATAGCAAAATAATTTGACGTAAAATAGCAATAGAGTAGTATGCTTTTAGACATTACATTGTATAAATTTGTTAAACAAAAACTGTTAGATCAGTCATTATGTATTACAAGAAAAGACTAATTCAGTCTTTCTTTAAAATTTCATGTTCATCATTTGTTACTTGCCTTTTTTTGTAATTATTTGTGAAATTTACTAGCAATTGAAAATTGTTTCTGCACCAAATTTTTTCAGTGTACATATAAACATTTCAAATCAGACATATTGTAGATCTAATTGTTAAGTGATGCTACAACTTTTTTATTTTATTTTATTTATGTCTTGTAATATTTTCAGATTTTCAATTTTTCAAGAATTTTTTTCAAGAATTTTTTTCAGATTTTTTTTTTCAAGAAACAGAATGAATTAAGATACTAACTCTTGTTTTCTGAAAAAATAAAATAAAAAAATAAATAAAATAAAATAAGTGAGTTTATAAAGAGGAAACAATAAATAAATAAACTTGGATATTATTTTTCTTACTAGCATTCTTTTTTATTTTATTTTATTTTATATATGTCTTGTAACATTTCAGACTTTCAGAATGCAGAATGAATTAAGATACTAACTGTTGTTTTCTGAAAATAAATAAATAAATAAATAAATTGTTTATAAAGAGGAATCCAATAAATAAATAAATAAACATATATTATTTTTCTCACCCAACTAGCATTCACTATTTTATTTTATTTTATTTTAAAATAGTTTTTTTTTTGTTTGTTTGTTTTGTTTTCAAGAAGCAGAATGAATTAAGATACTAAGTTTTGTTTTCTGAAAAAAAAAAAAAAAACACATTAAGGGAACACAAACAAATAAATAAATGAATAAATAAATAAATAAATAAACTTATTATTTTTCTTACCCAACTAGCATTCACTTATTTTATTTTATTTTATTTTATTTTATTTTATTTTATTTTATTTTATTTTTTTATTTTATCTTATTTTATTTTATTTTCAGTTTTTTTTTTTTTTTTTTTTTAAGAAGCAGAATGAATTGAGATATTAACGCTTGTTTTCTGAATAAAAAAATTGAGGAAACCAATGAATAAATAAATTCATAAACTTATATTTTATTTTTCATACCCAAGAAGCATTCAGTATTAATTTATTTTATTTTATTTTATTTTATTATCAGAGTAGTTGGTTTGGTTCATGACTTAGAACGTTTTTATGGAAAAAATGAATGGAATAAATAATGACTTTTGATATGTGATTTCAGAAATCTTTAAATAAATGTACAAGTCTTATGAACACATTTATGATATTATATATTGTTTTGGTTTCCTTGTAGGAGCTTGAAGTCTCAGTCTCCATTCTTTGGAATTGCATGGTAAAGCAACCGCAATGAATTAAAATCCAGAAGAAAGGAAAGTCAGATGGGTTTGGTTTGGAGCAACATTATGGTGAGTGAATGACAGAATTTACATTTTGAGGTGAACTAGGGTGAATTTTCATGTTGACTTGAAACCAAAGAGTTTGTACTGTACAGTATTAAATCAGCCAACACAGCAGATCAGTGTGTATTTGTGTGTGTGTGTGTTTGTGTTTAATAATCTGATTATGATTTCATTTCATAAGACATTCACGCATATGAACCAAAATAAGAGCTGACATGATTTATAAATCAGGAGCGTAATCACAGGATTTACATGACTGGATTACACACACACACACACAGAGTGAGTATGTAGTGTCCGGCTAGACACATCTGGTGCTATTTGTCTTTATGGCTGAAAAAGTTTCAAAGCAGGAAGTAGAAAGACATCCTGGGTTTTAACAGGGCAGCACGTCCTCTTAAACATACACACACACACATACATTCAGGATGTAGCAAAATACTACAGTCCCAGCTATAGGAATGTTTCCAAAAGTTCAAATGAAGTTATGAAAACAAATGTTTTCTGAATGTTCTCTAAACATTTAAAGCTTCAATATTTAAAAATGTTTTTCAAACACTTTTTCCTGGTTATGCAAATATTAACAGAACACTCAGTTTAAAAATTCTGCAAACATTATGGGAATGTTACTTTTGAATGTCCTATAATGAGTAACATGAATTATGTGTAAATAATATTTTTGTGTTAACATTTTTAGAACTTTTGAACGAACATTCTAAAAATGTTACTGAGACATTTGATCGGAACTTTAAGGGAACGTTCTGAAAATGAGATGCTACAGGCTCCAAAACTAGAAAGAGCTGCATCTTAAAAAACCTCTACAGCAGCAATTTTGGCATCTGGCAGCATTCAGTAAGTAGTAAATGATGGGAAGCCCAGAACTGTGAAACAGAGGTCAAGTCGAAAATCTAGACATCCCTTGTAAGCGTGCAGCTTTCAACATATCCTGTGTGTGTTTCAGTTAAGTTGGTAAAATCACGTGAAAAATGTGAGGTTTTTGGTTCAGCTATCTGAGACGTGCTGTGTTTGATAGTGGAGCAATACATGAACTTTTAACACTACGAAAAAAAAAAATATGCTTGACCCAGGTTATTCAATCAGACTGGGTTATTTAGGAGTTACATAAAGCTCATATTTGAGAAAGTCCATCTCTGTGCTCGCAGAGTTTTTGATAAGAGTCACAGATGAAGGAAAACATATGAACTAGGAAAATCTAGTGCAGTTTGTGATACTTTCCTTTGTGAAAAAACACGTGCAGTAAACTACATTGTATTGAATGTGCATTTGTAGTGCACTTTAAATCTTAAAAGTATATTAAAACCTTGCATATAATATATTAATAATATATAACCCTGGACCACAAAACCAGTCGTCATTAATCAGTAATATGCATTGGAGTTCTTTTGGACAACTTTAATTTTTTTGCACCATTAGATTCCAGATTTTCAAATAGTTGTCCAAACGTAACAAACCATATATCAATGGAAAGCTTATTTATTCGGCTTTCAGACACAATGAAAACTGAATAAACAAGCAATGTATAAATCTCAATTTAAAAAAAAAAAAAAGGTTTTGTGGTCCAGGGTCACATATTAATATTAAATAACAGGCTACTTAAGTGTACTTAAAGAGAGACATTTTCATGACTGTTCTTAACACACTTGTCAAAAGTCGAATAATGGCAAATTAAAAGTTTTACTGTAAAGAAAACGTTCGAATTGCAAGTTCGTATTATGCAATTCTGAAAAAAAGTCACAATTATTTTTTTACTTTTTTTTTTTTTTTTTATTCAGTGGCGGAAACACGCTTCTATACATTTCAGTAGAAATGACATTCAACTATATTTTAGTTTACCATAAATGTTTATCAGTACATTTGACAGTAAATTTTAACCATATTACAAAGACTATAGAAGTAATAATGATGTAATTAAGTCTTAGTCAAGTGGGTCAAAAAAAGCATTCTTAATAAATAAATAAATAAATAAATGCATTTAATATAAATGAAAACTTTAGTTCATTTGGATTTAATTGTAAGTAACATGCAATTAATAAGTATCAGAAAACATTATATTCAGTTTGCATGTATTCTTTTAAAATAAGTTATTTTTGTAATGAATATGTTTTTTTTTAAAAGTGTGATAAAATGTACTTATTTTATTTCAAAAATAAATAAATAAAAATATGATAAAACGTTGAAAAACTTGTTTACTTTGAAACACATTTCTCTCAAAAAATGCTAGTAAATGTCACAAATAATTACAAAAAATGCTAAGTCGCACACTGAATTAAAGATTTAAAGAAAAATGACAATAAAATTACAATTAAAGAAAGATTAAAATAATATTTTCTTGTAAAATGTGCTTAAATAATCTTTTATTTACAAGTTAGAAAATTTTTAACAGCTTGTAAAAATGGATTTTTCTTCAAACATCATTATTTCCCAGTAAGGGTTTGTGGAGCTTTTTGTCCTTTTTGTGCAGTTCGAAAGCCCTGGTATTTGCATGTTTTATGGAAACTAGCAGAGTTTCTCCTTTTGTGTTTTGGGTAAATGATGACTCATCTGAGCTCTTCATGAAATCATGTGTTATTCCAGGTGTCTTTTTATTAAGTGTACTGTAAATCACTTTAGATATAATTAAGTTTAAAAACCCGTTCTAGTCAGTTGAGTATTTTTATGCAAATCTGTGCTAAGAAAAGTCATAAGTTGCTCGATCAGCTGGCACACAGTAATACACACAAGTGGGATTTTCCCATCAGCCCTGATTCCCAAACATTAATCAAATGTGCGGTGAATCACAGCTGATTCAGCTTTACGCTCATACAGCAACTGATTCACTCAGAGACTCGCAGACATTTTCTCCAAGAAATATCTGTCAGCTCCGTTCCAATCGGTCTATCCTCCCATCCTTCCTCTGGGTCGCAGGAAGCGGGTCCCCCGCCGGGCCCCTCTCGATACACGAGCAAGACATTGGAGTCTCATCCTACAGGAAACAGGAAGTGCCTGTCTAACATGCCTGAGGGAGGATGACATATCCTCAGCGTTCATCACTTCATTCCCATTCAAATTCCAGCTCACGAAATAAAAGGAAGCCAGTTGTTAAATTCCGCAGGCGATAAGATCGCAGAGCGTTTGTTTACATGTGGACGTGTGTGTGTGTGTGTGTGTGAGATTTTTACTTCTCTCAGGAATGTGTTATCAGAGTTGTATCATTTGCTGGAACAGACGTGTTCACACATGAATCTGCGATCTGAATCACAGCAGATCAGCGTCTGTGACGTCAACACTGACATGCATCATTCTCAAACGCTCTTCATGGATGTTTTCACACACGTTTTTGAGTGTTTGATCTGAGCGTTAGCACTTTACCTCTAAAGATATGTCACGACTGCAGGAGAAGACGCCTGTTTTCCCTTTGGTATTTGTAGTACAGTAGCAGTAGTGTGTTGGACGGACTGCTCTTATAGATTGTGAACTGTACGTTAATGTTCATCTGAATTCAGAAACCATGTTGCACTAAATGCATACGTTTCAGTCAGTCAGATTTAAGCCGAAAGTCATAAGAGGAAGTGATTTTACCACGATTAAAGGTTGTTGCTAGTCATGTTGTGCACTTTCTGATTGCTTTTATTAAAGGCCGGCAATGGCAGTACCATATAAGACACAAATGATCAATAAATATTTGTGTATCATCAGTATTAAATGTAAACAGTTGCTGTGCAATTGCTTGTTTGGATGTTTTGTAGCAGTGAGCTGCAATAATATTTAAATTCTACATTTAAAATGAAAAAAAAAAAAGGTAAATATTAAAAAGTAAATAATATGTTTAATGTTTCAAAACGTAAATATTTGAAATTATTTTTTACAATAAAACAATTTTCTAAATATTAAAATTTAATTTAAATGTCTAATTGTCTAATTATGGTTATGAAACGTAATGAATGCTTGATTATTATTCTGAAATGTAATTAAATAACCCTTTTTTTTAATAATTAAAAAAAAAAAAAAAGAATAATTTTTAGGACCATTTAGGAAAATGTTTTTCTGATTATTCTGATGAGTTCACAATTAAATTCTATTCAGTAGAAATGATGAAATACTGTATATATATTTTTTTGTTTTGTTTTAAATTTCTATTCTATTCAGGAAAATGTTTTTCCAATAATTATTAATTAATTCAACGCTGGTTTTTGTAAATATATAAAATATTACATGTATATATTTTACGTTTATTATTTAAAATGTTTAATTTTATTTTTGTTTAATTAAACATTTAAAATAAACATTGATTTAGTTTAATAGATTGATTTAATTTGGGTGCATTTATACACAATTATAAAATAAAAATATTATATTTAAAAATATTAAAAATACTATATTTATAAAATGAAAATATGTTTATTTTTAAATTTCTCGGTCCATTTAGGTTTTTCCAATTATTATGATTAATTAGTTTAACTTTTGTTTTTGTAAATATATAAAATATTACATGTATATATTTTACATGTTTATTATTTTAAATGTTTAATTTTTTTAAGTAAAAATATAAATATACTGCAGAAAAATATAAATATGAAATATTTATTTAAATATTTAAAACAAACATCGATATTTATAAAATTAAAAAAAAAATTTGCTTTCAAGTTTTAAGGTCAATTTAGGATTTTTTTTTTTCTTCTTTTCAATTATTACGATTAATTAATTTAACTTTTGTTTTTGTAAATATATAAAATATATGTATATATTTAGATGTTTTTTATTTTAAATGTTTATTTTTAATATTATTTATAAATATTAAAATTAAACATTTAAAACAAGCATTGATTTAGTTGAATAAATTCATTGATTGATTTAATTTGGGTGCATTCATACACAATTATAAAATAAAGTATATATTAAAATATAAAATATTATATTTAAAAATATAAAAGTTTTACAAAATATTTTTGTTTTAAAAAATTTTAGGTCCCTTTAGGAAATGTTTTTTTGATTGATTAATTAATGTAATATTTTGTTTTTGTAAATATATAAAATATTATATGTATGTATTTTACATGTTTTTTTATTTTAAATTTTTAATTAATTTATTTTAAACATTTAAATAAACATTGATTTAATTGAACAGATTGTTTGATTTAATTTGGGTTTCATTTATACACAATTATAAAATAAAATATATCATAAAATAAAAGTATTATATTTAAAAATATTCCAAATATTATATTTATAAAATAAAAATATTTTAGTTTTTATGTTTATTATGTTTAGGAAAATGTTTTTTTTTTTTTTCCAATTATTATGATTCATTAAACTTGTTTTTTTTTTTTTTTTTTAAATATTTGTCTTTTAATATATTGCTATTAAAGCCTTTTTATGATAGCCATAAGTGAGCCACACAAAATATGCATTACAGCGATTTTATTGTGATTAAAATTCAGTTTCACGTCATAACCTATAACAGCCCTCAACCATGGTAAAATCGTGGTGTTTAACTGTACCTGGTGTTGACTGACCCCCGGGAGAGATCAGAGGATGCAGTTTAAACAGAACCAAACCGGGCAGTCAAGAAAATGGACACACACCCACACACTGTAAATGAACGTGTAGAAGGTGTGTGAGTTGAGCTGACGCAGATGGCGGTGGGTGTTTGCGGTGTTTCAGTCTTGAGGTGGGGTGTGATGACAGAGATGTGGTAGCTTTTATTACGCAGAGAGTCATTCAGGAAATTATGTACTGAAGTCTGACTGCTCCAAAAATCAGACACGCTGCTCTAGAGACACATGAAAGTCAACATGATATCAAAATTCACCTAATTCACTTTCCTAAAACACATTCCTGCTCTTATTGCTGACAATTCATCATTCCATGGTATTCCAATGGGGGAAAAATATATAATATATCATTTTTTGGTAATATTTAAAAAAAAAAAAAAAAAAAAAAAAAAAAAAGTAGATTTAAAATAGAATTTTTTAATAGAATATTGTATAAAATTTTATATTTTATCATAATAAATATAATAACTCATTGCAACTCTACAAAATCTACTTTAATAGCTAAATAGCTAATTAGTCATTATTTTAATGTTACATCAATAGTAGAGCATTTTAACAGTACACAAATATTTATAATATAATTTTAATAATATTTTAAAAAGAAACATTGTGGAACATTGCAAGCAAGCAAATAAATAAATACATATTTTATAATAAAATAAAATATAATTATATTATTATATGTAATACATTACATTATAACTAGTGCTATTTAATATTTACAAAAGCACATCAAAATTTTAAACCTTACACTAAAATGAAAATTTCATATATATATATATATATATTTATTACAATTAAAGGCAAAATGAATGTTTGGAATGTAACTGATTTCCTACCATACCTACGAAAAAGATAGAATACTTACTTAAACCTTTTTAGCTGTGAAATACAGTGCCTAAAACTTTGCACGTACGTATATATATATATATATATATATATATATATATATATATATATATATATATAATATAATATAATATAATAATATAATATAATATAATATTATTATTATTTTATTATTATTATTATTATTATTATTATAGTATTAGTAAAATATGGAGGGCCAAATTACTCAAAATGAAATCATTAAATAAATGTTGAAATACATAAATCCTTACATGCGTAATTTAATTATTGAAAGCATAAATAAATGTATGAATAAATAAATATTTATTATTTAATTATTAATTAATTAATTTGTTTATTTATTTATTTATGCATTTATTTATTGCCTCCACATTTCACTTTGAGGTTTACGGTTGTCAGCACGTCACTCAACAATAGTGGGCGTAAATAAATAAATAAATAAATCATTTTTTGTTTGTTTATACATTTATTTATACTTTCAATAATTTAATTATGCATTTAACGATTTATTTATATATTTTAACATTTATTTATTTAATTTTAAACAATTTGGCCCTCCATAGTAAAATAAATCTGCTCTAAATGTTGTGAATGCTTCTTTTAAAGATATTGCACTAAATAAATGACCTAAATATTAAACACTGCATTTCATCTTACACCTTTTTTCCATTGATTGTTTTACTCAGAAAAACGTCACATTAAGGAAGAAAAATGGGATGTGAGTTGAGTTTCATGCTGTTGACACAAACAGATCAGTGTTTTGATAGTGCCATAGAGACGCAGTGTTTACACTTTCCATGGAAATCAAGCGACTAAAGTCTTATTTATAGTCATGGCTGCATATTAAGCTGGTGTACGTTAAAGTATTTTAACCCCAAAACAATGGCACACTTGAGCTTTCATGTGCTGTGTTTGTATGAGCCGTGGAGGCTCTGGGATTCAGCATGTTTATCTGATGGCCGTTATCAGAGGTGTGAGTCAGAGCACGACGCCACACAAACCTCAGGACCAACAGGTCAAAGGTCAGGGGAGTACCTGATATTTCACACAGCCATTACAAAAGACTGATCAGTCAATATAGACTCATTTTATTGATTCATATCTTTAAAAATTAAAGGTTTATTTATTTTCATCAATGTATTGGCATTCAGTTAATTAACATAAATAAAAATATTGTATCAAAATATTTTTATGGATAAAAATATTGTTTTTTTTTTTAATTTCTGTATTTAATATTTAGTAATATATATAATTGCAAACTAATCTTAAAATTGCTAATCCTAAAATTACTGTTGTGTATATATATGTATATATATATATATATATATATATATATATATATATATATATCAAAAGTTTGGGGTCAGTACATTTTTATTGTTTCTTTCTTTTTTTTTTTTTTTTTTTTAAAGAAATTAATACTTTTATTCACCAAGGATGTATTAAGTTAATAATTAAAAGTTTATTAAAAGTTAATAATAAATAATTTACATTGTTATAAAATATTTATATTTTGAATAAACACTGTACTTTTTAAACTTGTTATTCATGAAAGAATCCTAAAAAAAAAAAATTACAGGTTCCAAAAAATATTTGACAGCACAACTGTTGATATTATCCAACATTGATCATTCTAATAATAAATCCGCATATTAGAATGATTTCTGAAGGATCATGTGACACTTAAGACTGGAGTAACAGCTGATAAAAATTCAGCTTTTCATCACAGGAATAAATTCTATTTTAAAGTATGTTAAAATAAAAAACATTATTTTATATTGTAAAAACATTTTGCAATATTACTGTTTTTTTTTCTCTATATTTTTAATCAAATAAATGCAGCCTTGATGAGCATAAGAGACTACTTTAAAGACTATTACAAGTCTTACTGACCCCAAACTTTTGAACGGTATATATATATATATATGTATATATTATTTCATTATATTTTGGACTCAAAATCAAGCAATCATTACTTTTCATAATCATAATTAGGCAATTAGTCAATTAAATGTTAATGTTTATTTGTAAAATTTAATTTTATTATAAAATTTTAAATAATTAAATACATAATTTTAAACAAATGTATCATTTCAAATATTTAACTGTACTATTTACATATTTTAAGTTTAAATGTAATATTTAAATATGAATGCAGAACATTGCTACATTGTGTTTGTGTGTGTGTATTATAGTAATTTTTAGTATTTTACTTTAGTACTTTTGTGTTTACATTTCATCAGCATTAAGATAGAAAAAATATTTTTCAGTGATATGCTTTAGAATATTTCATATATATAAAAAACAATACTATACATAGTTTCAAATATCAATATTTACTGGTACATTTATTTTAATAAAATATTTTAATATACATAAATGGCATTTAAAAATTATGGCATGAATGTGAATCACTGATCTGAATCAACGACTGATTCACTGAATCAAGACCAACTCTAAAGCTATTTTTGCTACTTAAGTTTAAAGATTTAATTTAGTTTTATTTATTTATTATTTTTATTATTATTATTATTATTTTTTTTTTTTGTAAATCTTCAACTTACGAGTCATAATCTTTAGAAAATGTAATAAACCAAAACAAAAAGCAAGCAAACAAACAAAAAAAACTTACATTAAATCAGAACATTAGAAAAAATTAACAAATAAAATTGCTTTATTTACAGTGTTGCTTAGAATGAACATTTAAATGTGTTATATTTTAAAAGTCTTTAAAATGGTCTTTATAATGGCTATATAATAAAAAATCTAATTTTGTTGATGTTAATTCCTTAAAAAAATAAAAGTTCTTTATCGGTATTGATGTTATTATTTTGTAAACATTATATACAGTAGTCAACATTTGAAGTGGATCAAAGCCTTTCTTCAAAGTTGTCCTAAAACCAAAACAACACCAGTTCTCGTCTTAGGACAACTTTGATGAACTTTTTTTGATCCACTTCAGATGTTGACTACTGTGTGTATATATATATATATATATATATATATATATATGTATGTATGTATGTAGAGAGAGAGACAAAATAGCAAGTTGAACAATATTTTTATTATATATTTTTAAATATTATATATATTTTTTTAATTTGGAATAACTTGTTTACCCATTACGCAATTATTTTTTAAAACTAAATATTTTATAATATTATAATATATTATTATAATATGTAATATTTTTTTTTATAAACCAATACAATAATACATTATTTACGGATTTATTTTAATACAAAAGAAATTGTATATATGAATTTATCCAAATATATATACATATATACACTATATATAAATTGCCTGTGAATTTAACGGTAAAAGACTGTAAAAAAGCTACAGTGAAAACCTGTTAAATAGTTAACCGTAAGTTCCCCTACTATATACGGTGAAAAAACTGTATTGGACATTGCAGGTAATTTTAACGGTAGTATACTGTATTCGGAAGTGCAAAAGAACTTAAAACTTACAGTGAATAACCGTAAATTGAAATTCATTGCATTACATTTCAAATTTGATGTTTTTTTTTTGTTGTTGTTTGTTTGTTTGTTTTTTAAATAACTGTTTCTTCTTAGTTTTTTTTTTTTTTTCTTATCAATTTTGTACATTAGGGTTGTATGTTACATCTAATGTTATTAAATTAATGTTTATTGCATTATTTCAGTTTCATGTGTGTTTCCACTGTGCACCCTCTATATATGTTAGTATTTAAAAGCTACTTGTGATGGGCTTTGGTTCATCATGTGGCTTTCTCATCACCACTTGCTTTTGGTGGTTATCACTGTATTACATAGGTACAAAACCGATTACAGTACTTTAATAGGTTGGTACATTAACATTATATCACTTAATAAAATTACGGTATTTAAATGTAAATTTAAGTTAAAACCTAAAATGTTGCTACCATATATATATTTTATTATTATAATGTAAATGATGTGTTCTATGGCATCACTGTGTAAAACTCCTTTTGTAAGCTCGTGTAAAGTGTGAACAAACACATTTGGATCGGACACTAACCTGAATAGCCTAATTTCTTATTGTCTGTCTCCTGATCTCTCATTCATTCTCACTCTGTCTCCATTGGTCATTCCACACATGCCAGTGTAAATGACAGATATGGATAAGAGGTGTGTGCGTGTGTGCGTGCCTATCCTCCTTAAGATGAAAGATCAGGGTCATCATTACCAGACCAGCAGGAGCCTCACCAACCACCTACAAACATCTTAAGAAAATGTGAGGTGTTTGCCCACCACAATATGTGGTTGTCTATTGGTCCACCCTCAGGTCTCAGTGATATTCAGCTCTCTAGATATGACTCGAGTCGCTCCTTTAATGTGCATCTGTGAGATTTGAGGTTTCCTATCCTTACTTGCTAACCCTAAATAGTAATATTAGTCTTAGCAGAAGTACTTAAAGTAGTTTAGATATTGTATGCTTTAGCTGTAAATGTCCTTGTCATAGTTTCAGTGCCCAGGCCCAAACCATCTGCCAGCTAACAGGAAATCCTCTCCTAACAGGAAGTGAAACGGCATACATGACTATGAAACAGGAAATGCACCCCGTGTTTACTTATTCACTAATTCATATTAGTCAAGCACAGACAACATAGTACAGAATTAGCCCTGGGCAGTATAACTAAAGGTAATTATATACATATAATATGTAGCATAATAATCTAAGCCCTTTAATGGTGTTTTTCTTCTTATTAATTGCATGTCTTAAATTTGTTCTGAATGGCTTAAAAATCAAAGTAAATCTTATTTCAATAATTTCTGAAAAGTTAAAAAATAAAAACAATACTTTTATTGTTTGTGTATACATATCTATAAAATATTTGATAAAACCATGTTTTACCCATTACCCATTTAAAAGTATTTTTTAAATTATATATTTCATATTATAATTTTTTTTTTTTTTATAAACCAATACAATATATGGTGTTCAGTAAATAACACAAAGAAAAAAAATTATCAAAATATTTAAGAATAAGTTGAACAACATTTTTATTATATATCTTATAATATTATCTTTTGTTTTATTTTGTAATAACTTATTTTTTTTTACCCATTACCCATTTATAGATATTTTTATTATATATTTCATATATATATATATATATATATATATATATATATATATATATATATATATATATATATAATTTTTTCTAAATAAACCAATACAATATATAGTGTTCACTAAATAACACAGAGAAAATAAAAGTTGAACAATATTTTTTATGTATTTTATGCTATTATACATATTTTTTATTTTGTAAGAACTTATTTTGTTTTACCTATTACCCATTTAAAAATCATTTTTCATTTTTTTTGTATAAACCAATACAATATATATATTTCAGTAAATAACACAAAGAAACAAACGTATCAAAATATTTAAGAGAAAAGATATTGAGCATTTTTTTATATTTTTTTATATTATATATATATATATATATTGATAGTTTTAGAAAATAAGTTGAATATTTATATTATATATTTTATGTTATATATTTTTGTATTTTGTAGTAACTTATTTTCTTTACCTATTACCTGTTTAAATTTTTTAATTATATATTTCATATTATATATATTTTTATTTTTTTTAAAAGCCAATACAATAGTGTCCAGTAAATAATACTAAGAAACATTTATAGAAAATAAAAAGTTGAACATTTTTATTATATATTTTATATTATGTATTTGTTCATTTTGTAATAACTTATTTTTTCCCCATTACTCACTTTAAATGTTAATTATATTTTTCACATTCTAAAATATTTAAATTTTTTATGAACCAATAAAATATATATATTTTCAGTAAATAACACAAAGAAAAAAAATATCAAAATAGTTTTAGAAAATAAGTTGAACAACATTTTTATTATATATTTTAGATTATATATTTTTGTATTTTGTAATAGCTTGTTTTCTTTACCCATTTAATTTTTTTAAATTATATATTTCTATATTTCATTTGATAAAATCTTAATTTTTTTTTAGAAAATTATGAGATCACTTGTTTAATTATGAGAAAAGTCGAAATAATGAATAATAATAATAAATCTGTAAAAAGTTATATATACGCATATATACATATGACTTGAATGAAACTGTCAATCACTGATTTGAACTGACAACTGATTTACTGAAACAAGACCAGCCCTATTTCTACGTTTATTATCTAGGTTTAAAGAAGCTATTAAAACATGAACTAAAATGCGTTTAACAATAAATAAACACACACACACGTTGCTTACATTTATTTGAAAATAAAGCAAACATTCAATATATGACTCAGTCCTTACATTTACCCAAACACAACAGGCCAGAATTAAGGTTAAACACTCAGACACACTTGGTATGCTAAGGAAGCTAAGGAGCCAGCAGACAGTTGATAACCTGAATATCTGCAGATAAGCGTGTCTTTGAGAAAGATCTCTAAAGGAATGCACACACATAGCGATAAAGATAAGAGCCAGAGGGCATCGCAGCATGAGCCAGATGACACACTTCCACAGAATCAGATGGGAAATGACAGGGCTGCTAAGTTCTGTTTCAACATGCCACACTTTTACACAATTGCTCAACACAGAGACTGTGTGTCATTTCTACATGCTTAGATCATTTAAAATAGCTTGGATGGTTTTGAAGTGTGTACAGGACACGTACCACTCATAACACATTATTAAAGATGATTGCTAAGGTCAGCGTCACTATTGCTCATAACCTCAACGCTGTTTGATTTTAGCATGTAACTTGTCCCACACCACTTGTTGTACTTTAATAAATAATCAGCCTTATGATTTTTAACTATTACATAGAGGAAAGAAATTCTGGTCCCTCTTCTGACCTCAAACCTCTGACCTCTACTGGATAAGGATGCGTTTCCTTATTTCTCTTTGGGACAGGAAAAGGTTGCTGCTGCGGAAACAGTCCCTGTGAAAAGGAAGTGATCTCACTGCACCTGTGAGGACGAGGACGAACACACACACACAGACACACTTCCCATGCAGCTGTGTCCAGTTGGATTTTAACAGGAAGCAATGGAGACGTCAGTTTTTTTCCCAGACCTTTTTTCCTTATTTCCCCAAATTTTTCAATATCTCTTCAATAACTCTTAATATTATAAATTTCATACATTTACACTGACAAATGTTTAGTGTTAATGTATGAAATGTATAATATTAAGAGTTGTATGTAACAGTACATAGTATTAAGTAAAATATACAGATATATTTATTTTATTTTTATTTTTTATATATATATTTATTAGGTATTTGATCTTTATTAGGACATAATATTTCTTTGATATAACATTTTAAAACATGAAAATTAAATGTTATATCCCAAACTTGAGATAATTTGTTTAATTAAGAGAAAAGTCGAAATTCTGAGATTAATTCATACTTTTGCCGAAAGTCATAATTATGAGATAATTTATTTAATTATGAGAAAAGTTGAAATTATGGCATGAAGTCATACCTTTGCCGAAATTCATAATTATGAGATAATTTCTTTAATTATGAAAAAAGTCCAAATTATGAGACAAAAAGCCAAATTTATGGCATGAAGTCATACTTTTGCCCAGATAACTGAATTATAAGAGAAGTCCTAATTATGAGATAAAAAGTTGATATTATGGCATGAAGTCATAGTTTTACCAAAAGTCATAATTTTGAGATAATTATGACAAAAGTTAAAATTATGAGATAAAAAGTTTAAACTATGGCATGAATTCATACACTTGCCCAAAGTCATAATTATGAGATAATTCATTTAATTATGACAAAAGTTAAAATTATGAGATAAAAAGTTGAAATTATGAGACAAAAAGCCAAAATTATAGCATGAAGTCATACCTTTGCCCAGATAGTTAAATTATGAGAAAAGTCCTAATTATGAGGCAAAAAGTCAAAAGTCATGTTTTACCGAAAGTCATTATGAGATAATTTGTTTTAATTATAAAAGTTAAAATTCTGAGATAAAGTTGAAATTATGGCATACTAAGTCATATTTACAAAATGAAAAGTAAAAATGATCATATTTAAGTAATTAATATTACATAATTAAGTCATTTTTATTAGAAAAAAGTCTAAATTATGAGATAAATATCATAATTATGACAAAAAGGCAACGTTATGAGATTAAAAAAGTACAAATTATGACATACTAAGTCATATTTATAAAATTAAAAGTAAAAAATATATGAAGTTTTACTTTCAAAAAGACATGCACAAATCCTGTATCTTTTAAAGGGGTCATCGGATGCTAAGTTCACTTTTTCATGTTGTTTGAACATTAATGTGTGTTGGCAGTGTATGTACAAATCTACCCTATAATGATAAAAATCCATGCAGTGGCTTTTAATTAATCTGTAAAAATAATATCCCCTTTTTCAAATCGAGCCGTTCTCAGATGCCTGTCGGTGTGGCGTCACACGAACAGATGTCGCTCCCACAATAGTTGATTGACATGAGCTCTTACCTTAGACCAGCTGTCACAGTCCAGTAACTTTCCATGTTTTGATGCCAGAGTAGGGATGTAAGTTAGACAAGAATTTCTCAGATTGAGCGATTGAGGTGTTGTGTTGCTGGATGTAATAATGAACATAGTGGTCGTCATTTACTCCCGACATCTGAGCCACTGAAGATGCAGTGGATTAGGTTTGTTTGTGAATGGAATGCGCCTCCCGGTCTACATATATCCGTCTGTGTTTGCGCGAATCATTCATGATCCAGCTTCACTTATAGCAGAAGTGAGTATAAGCGTTTTTTTTTTTTTTTAATGAATCTTTGTGATCGCCTTTCCTTATAACGTGGTAGTTAGGAAGTTTAGCGGCTAAATGCGGCTAATGTAAACAAGATCGTCTTTCCACAGAGAGAAGAGAGGGGCGGGGTGAGCAGAGCTCATTCGCATTTAAAAGAACAACCCCTTAGAATGAGATGATTTTTGCAGAGCTGATTTTGGCAAGGTAAAAAGGGTGTTGTTTTACAAAACCATTGAGAATTTTTAATCAAAGTATATTAGAGACTTTTCATTAAGACCCTAAAGAATCATATCAACTTATGGAAAATGGGCATCCGATGACCCCTTTAACAGAGTATTAACAAAGTATTTGTAAAAAAAAAAAAAACAAAAAAGTGAACATTCTATGATGTGAATGAATCTTTGAATCAGTTATTTGAACTGTGACACAGTTAAGTCATAATTATGATGTTAAAAGTCAACTTTTATATGGAGTGAAAAATGAAATGTTATGTGAATATTGTATTGATCCATTTAAATGGATAGCTTAAAATGAATCTGACCAAATTATCCTTTATATGCACATTCCTTGATTTAGTGTGAATAATTCATCATGGCACATTATTTGGAAAAAAAAAATGTAAACTTGTCATAACTTTTAAACACTGCTTTCGGTGGGGAATTGTTTTTGTTTGTTTGTTTGTTTGTTTGTTAGTTAGTTTAAATCCCCTTTCCTCCAACCTTCAGTTATGTAACAACCACTTTACAATCAATTCTGATGGACAAAGTCCCACCTACTATCTCAGTAAGTATCATGTTTCACTCAGAAATGCTACATTAAAGAAATAAAATTGCCTGTAAATGCTGAAAAGCTATTGATAACCTCAATAAATCAGTTATTCAGATGCACTAGCCAATTCTGAAAATTGTTTTAAAATAAATCCTACACTACATTGTGTCCGTGCGTGTGTGCATGCGTGCGTGCGTGTGTGTGTGTGTGTGTGTGTGTGTGTAATAACCAGTATTACACATGTAAGTCCCTTCTGATATTTCGTAGACATTTATGACTCATCATTGGCACATAATTGAATGATTCATCTGTAGTAGATTTTGTAATGTGTAAAACTGAAATACGCAAAAACCAGTGTGTATTTGTGACATTATTAAGTGTTTTCAGAAGGACTGGCAAAATCCCCACAGGATGTTGAAATTTGAATGACAGGAAGAGGAATTTACTAAACTGCAATTCAGATAAATTCAAGAGTCACACAAGAAAGGATTTAGTGTAGATTATTAGGCAATTAGAATGCTGCTTTACGAGGTACAGTAGCTGCCAATGTAGACTGCAGACAAAGTAGCTCACTAGGTTCTGGAGCAGAGCCTGCTGTCATCTTTACTAATGATAGTGTGTGAAAGGTTTGGAACAGGATCCAGATATGTATCATCAGAGGCACATAAATCATTGTCAGGGGGTAGAGGACAACAGAAACACTGTCTCGGTTTCACGGTTTGAGCTTATGAATGAATGCTTGAGTGAACATTTAAAATGTGAAGTTTCAACTCACATCCAACTCAATTCTCATTAAACTTTGACTCGTTGAGTTACACGTGTATAAGAAACTCCTCAAAAAGCTGAAATTATGACAAGAAGTTATTTAGCAAATAAAAAGACAAAAGTATGAAACAAAATTAGAAATTAGGAGATAAAAAAATTGTGGTTATGGCATCAAGTCATACTGTTACCATAAAGTCATAATCCTGAGAAAATAAAATGATGAGAAAAGTCATAATTTTGCTATAAAGTCATAAATATGAGATAATGGAATTATGAGAAAAGTCGCAATTATGGCATTACATCATACTTTTGCTAAAAAGTCAAAATTATGAGATAAAAATACATAATTATGGCATGAAGTTGTAATTATGAGAGAATTCATTTAATTATTAGGGGAAAAGTCAAAATGATGAGATAAAGTGACATGATTGCACCATTATTTATACATAAATCATTAATTTGAGTCATAATTAGTCATAATAATGAGATAATTAAATTATGAGAAAAGTCAAAATTATGGCATTAAGTCATACTTTTGTCATAAAGTCATAATTATGAGAATTCATTTAATTAAGAGAAAAGTCAAAATTCTAAGATAAAAAGTCTAAATAATGGCATGAAGTCATGCGTTTGCCATCGAGTCATAATCATGAGATAATTCATTTAATTTTGAGAAAAGGCAAAACTATGAGATAAAAAGGCAAAATTATGCCATCAAGTCATAATTATGAGATAATCAATGAGAAAAGTCAAAAATGTGAGATAAAAAGTCACAATTATGGCATTAAGTCATACTTTTGTCATAAAGTCATCATTACGGGATAATTCATTTAATTATAAGAAGTCAAAATGATATGATAAAGTGACATGATTACGCCGTTAAGTCATAATTCTGCCATAGAGTCATAATTATGAGATAATTAAATTATGAGAAAAGTCCAAATGATAAGATAAAAAGTCACAATTATGGCATGAAGTCATACTATTGCCATTAAGTCATAATTATGAGATAATGCATTTAATTATGAGATAAAAAGTCAAAATTATGGCATGAAGTCATACGTTTGCCATTAAGACATAATTATGAGATAATGCATTTAATTATAAGAAAATTCACAATTATGAGATTATTATGAGTCATGACTATTAAATCATACTTTTGCCATCAAGTCATAATCATGAGATAATTCATTTAATTTTGAGAGAAGTCAAAATTATGAGATAAGTTGTCATAACTATGCCATTAAGTCATACTTTAGCCATCAAGTCATAATCATGGGATAATTCATTTAATTATGAGAAAAGGCAAAATTATGAGATAAAAAGTTAGAATTATGACATGCAGTCATACATTTGCTATTAAGTCATAATTATGAGATAATTCATTTCATTATAATAAAAAACTCAAAATTTAGAGTGTCATGATTATAGCATGAAGTCATACTTTTGATATAAAGTCATAATCATGAGATAATTCGTTTACCTAAGTGGAAAAGTCAAAATTATGAGATACAGAGTCATAATTATGACAAAAAAAAAGTCATTTATGAGATGAAAAGCTGAAATTAAGAGATATAAAATCATAATTATGACATGAAAGTAATCTCTTTATCAACTTTTAAAAGTTATCCTCTAACAGGTTGGACCTTTGTTATGTGTGCCATTTATCAAGACATAATAGCCCTAATATTTTTTTGTTAACATTTCCTTTTTCTCTTTTCAACAGGGAGTAAAAGATTTCTATAGAGATTATCGTGCACATCGATACAGCTGTTAATTTTTGTTCAGCTACACAATCAGGTAACTCCCTCACACAGAAATATGATCATGAAAAATTCCTTAGCAATGGCCACAGGCCACTTCCATTATTATAATACATGGCCTTAATAAACTGCAGCATAGAGCTGAGCACTGGCCTCACTCCAAACACACTGTAACTATGATCATATTCCTCATGTTTCAGGTCCTGGACTAACATCATTAGTTTGTGAGTAGTGTTGTTACAGAATCAGATGCAGAAATGCAGCTAAGATGATGATACACACACACACACATACATGTACTGTACATGCATTTTTTTGTCTAATCGATACCAAGAAATATCAAGGTTAACGTCGTACCAATAAGAATAGTGCTATTTATGGAAAGCTTTTGAATAAAAAGGTTAATTATAACCATTTAGCATTATAACTGAATGGCATTTAACATTTTATAGACAAAAATTGCAAATGATCAGACTTTTGATTTGTTTCTAATTTATCAATAGCAATGACAGAACATGATCAATCCTTAAAAAATAAACAACTCAGAATTTTATATAACTTTAAATGTCACATTTATCTTTATGTAATGTGAAATAATTCCAGGTAATGATAGCGAAAAACTCTTAACACAGTGTACAAATGCATTAGTTTATTGAAGAAATATTAATGAATGAATAATTTGATGCTTTTTAAAAAGAAAAAAAAAAAGTAAAAAAATTAGTTGTTTCAACTTGTTTAGTCAACAAAAAATCTTAAGTTGTACTACATGAAAAGGAGGATATTTGAGCTGAGTAAACTTAAATGTTGTTTCAACTTTAAAAAAAGAGTTTGTGCTGCCTTCAAATTTTAAGTTGTTTTTATTTTTACAGTGTACCTTTTATGAATACTAATACCTATTAATGGAACATTTCTGCAATTTATTGGAATGAAATGGTTAATTATAAGTATTAAGCTTTTTTAAATAACAATTAAAGAATGTATTTTTGAAGTTGTTGGATTTTATTGCATGTCAAAATATCTAATGGGAAGAAAAATATTCTCTCATTAGAAAAATATATATTGTAGAGGGCCCATAAAGCAATTAAAACGAAAAGTCTTTGTGTTCTTTGCTTCTACTTGTATCTCTTTCGAGGCAGATGAAAGATTTATTTTATCATGATTTTACATACATGAGTTCAACATAACAACAATAAATTCCTCCCCCCAAAATTTATTACAGGGTTATGTCGAGTTTCCGCATGCCAGAAACATTTGTCTCAGAATGGCCATAGATTTTATCAAACTTTTATCCAACACTTGGCATGAAATCTTTCATTATATGAAACAACTCAGACCAATTCATCTGATGTTTTTACTTTGTGTTTATACAGGATCTGAACAGCTGTGAACATATTCCTTATGAAAAAGGGTAAGGTTGTTTATGCAGTGATAAGGAATTTGACAGATTAGTGAAATACTTATTACTGTACTTGTTAAAGAATGTCTTACACACACACTCCATTATCTACCGTTGTACTTTGTGTTCAAAACATCAAGCCTAAGAAAACATGAGCTCTCTTCTAGCATCACATGTGTCCTTAGCAAAGGTGATTCCACAATGCATTGTGCCAAGCACATACACTGATGGCAGATGAACTGAAAATGAACTGATAAAAGCATATTTGCCTCTGCTACAGCTTAGCAACATGTTAACAACCCTACAGAGTGCTGTAGGAAAGAGTCCTAAAATTCAAGAACATAAACTTCCGGTTCCTTGTCCCAAAGTCAATGTGTTTTCAATGTGTGAGTAAAAGCCAAAATAGCAAGATGTAAACTTGCAATTGCAAGATATAAACTCACAGTTATGAGGGGGAAAAATTGTGAGATAAAAAGTCACAATGACCCTATGTTGTAAACACAAAAACTAAACTGTGAGGTATAAAATAAAAGTACAAGAAAAACTGTGAGATTTAAACTAAGAAAGAATTCTGAGAAAGTTGGCAAGATGTAAACTCAAAATTGTCAGTTTATATCTTTTTGCAATTTTGAGATATAAACTCACAACTGTGAAGAAAAAACAAAACAAAATCATATATATATATTTTTTTTATTAACTTATTTTTTTATTCCACAGTATTCCAAAACAGAAATGCGAGGTGTAAATAAAAAATTCAGAGACAAAAAAAAAGGCAAAATTGCGAGAAATAAACTCAGAATGCTGAGGAAAAAGTCAGAATTGTGAGATTTTATAACTTACACTAATTTGCATCTTACTAAACTGTGAGGAGTAAACTCATAATCAAAATTATGAGTTTACAACTTACAATTACGAGACATAAACTCACAGTTGAGAGGAAAAAATAGAATTTTGAGATAAAAAGTCAGAATTACTTTTTTAAATTAATTACTTTTTTTTCCATGGTGGAAACTGAAACAAAAACTCAACTGTGAGGTGTAAACTAAAAATTCAGTGAAAAAAAAAACAGTTAAAATTGCAAGATATGAACTTAGAATTACGAATTTATAACTTTCAATAACTTCTCACTGAACTTTCAGGCGTAAACTAAAAATATTTTTTTTTTAAAGCTAAAACTGCGAGATGTAAACTGAGAATTATGATATAACTTGCAATTTCAAGATATAAACTCACAATTGTGAGAACAAAATTCTGAACTATGAAATAAAAAGTCACAATTTTTAATATTTTTATTTCACAGTGGAAATAAGCGATCATAGTAAATTCATCACCAATGTGTTTTTGTAATTTTTAAAAGAGGTCAGAATAGGTCATTTTTTTTAAAATATACTGTTAGAAGAATAATTTGTTAGTTAAAAGAAAGATTGCAAGATGTAAACTTAAAATTGTGAAAAAAGTAGAATCGTGAGATGAAAATTATGTAATTATTTTTTAAATTAATTGATTTTTTTTTATTCCATGGTGTAAACACAAAAACTGAACTGTGAGGTATAAACTAAAAATGAAGAGGGAAAAAAGCGAAACTTGTGATATATAAACTCAAAAACCTGAGAGAAAAAAAATCTTAATTGTGAGGCATAACTTGCATCTCACTGAACTGTGAGGTGTAAACTAAAAATGACAAAAAAAAAAAAGGCCAAAATTTCGATATAAACTTACAATTGTGAGAACAAAATTTTGAACTGTGAGATAAAAAGTCACATTTTTTAAAATATTTTTATTCCACAGTGGAAATAAGTGATCATTGTAAATTCATCACCGATGTGTTTTTGTAATTTTTAAAAGCAGTCAGAATAGGTGTTTTTTTTTTTTTTTTTTTTTTTTTTTTTTAAATATACCATTAAAAGAATAATTTATTGTTTTAATCTTGGTGAAACACAAAAACTAAACACTGAGGTGTAAACTAAAAATTATGATTAAAAAAAAAAGTTAAAACTGCAAGATGTAAACTCAGAATTCTGAGAAAGATTGCAAGATGTAAACTCAAAATTGTGAGTTTATAACTTGCAATTCCATGGTGGAAACACGAAAACCTTGTATTGCAAGGTATAAACTAACATTTAAGAGGGAAAAAGCTAAAATTGCATGATACAAACTCAAAATTCTGAGGGGAGAAAAAAAAGTCAGAATTGCGAGATGTAAACTTAGAATTACAAATTAATAACTTGCAGTAACTTGCATCTCACTGAACTGTGAAGTGTAAACTAAAAATTACGAAAAAAAAACTTAGATGTAAACTCAGAATTAAGATTTTTATAACTTGCAGTTGCAAAATATAAACTCTTAATTGTAAGAACAAAATTCGAATTGTGAGATAAGTCACATTTTTTTTATATTTTTAATTTCACAGTGAAAATACGTTATCATAGCAAATTAATCACCAGTGTGTAATTTGTAATTGCTAAAAGCAATCAAAATAGGCAATGTTTTGAAATTTACAGTATTCAAAATAAAAATTCTGATCACTCACCCTCACTTCCTTTTCCAAACCCTAACGCTGTTATTTTTTCCTGTGGAAAACACAAAAGGAGACATTTTAAGAAATATACACTTTTCTCATTTTTATTCAGTGACAGTTTGCAGTTACCCGTCGATGTCAAACAAAGACTGAAAACTCCATGAAAGAGCCATAAAAGTAATTCACGGAGCTTGACAGGACGTGGCCACTATGAAGTGTTGTTGTATGGAAAAGTGGAGCGTGTACATCCGTAAGAGCTGTCATAACAACACTGACTGTGCATCTCACCGCACACACAGCACTGGAGGCACACGAAGGGAAGATTTTCCACTACACTTTACTTTCAGACCCTAGATGGATGTGGAGAGAAAGGTAGTGGCCTTCATTGATTTATTTTCAATTTTACGCACGCTGTACGTCACCCCAGAAGTTTACAAAGACTCGTGGCTGTATTGGAAAGATGTCTACACTGTTTCTCTTACGTTTGGAATGATGCAAATATCTCGGGCATGATTTGCAAAGGTGACGTAGGGTGGCACGATACTGGGAAAAAAAAACTGACACTGCAATTTTTTTTCTGCCATATATATTACAATATGGAAAAATACTGGATTTTTTTACCAGATGACTTGAATAACTTTGGAAAGAATTCATTCTTGAAAAAGTGGGGTGATTTTGTTAGAGATTGCATCAACACAGAAAATAAAATATGTACTTTTTTATTTTTTAAGAAGTCTCTACACCTAAACTATGTATGGCTATGTTCCCACAGTTTTTAATAAATTCAATATAAAATGATTATTTAATAAATCATTAAAAAAAAAAAGAAAATGTAAAATTAAAAAAAAAATGTAAAAAAAAAAAAAAAAATGAATGAAGCATTTAATTAAAAAAATATTTTAGTAATGTAAATTATTATAAGTAATATTTATGTCTTAATTTCTTCATTTTCGAATGTCAGACAATCAGGCATTTATTTTGCCACTTTGCCAGGTTTCAGAGTGAAGTGTGGCACTGTTTATAATAACAAGAAAATGCTTTGGTAAATCATACATTTACATAAAAAGTTGAATTTATGACATACAAAGTAATATTTTCGAGAAAAAAAGTCAAAATCATGGCAAAAAGTTACACTTATGAGATAAGAATCTACATAATGGGATAAAAAGGATTGAAAGAACTGAAATTGGGTCATATTTATAAAAAAAATTGAAAATGTTGATAATTATTAAAACAATAATAAACAAAATAAATGTAATAATTCTATATAATTCAAAAAAAAAAAAAAAAAAAAACTCAGTTCCATTTATGACATACAAAGTAATATTTATGAGATAAAAAATCAAAACCATGGCAAAAAGTACAAATTATGAGATAAAAGTCTAAATTATGAGATAAAAGGTCCAAATTTGGTCATATTTATAAAATGAAAATTAAAAGTTGTAATAATTATTAAATAAAATACAAAAAAAATACAAAATAATACAAAATAAATGTATTGTAATAACTCTATTGTACTGCAAAAAAAAAAAACTAAAATTTATAACAAAGTAAAATAATGAGATAAAAAAATCTAAAACCATGACAAAAAGTACAAATTAAGAGATAAAAGTCTAAATTATGAGGTAAAAAGTCTAAATTTGGTCATGTTTTTAAAATAAAAATGTAAAATTGTGATAATTATTAAATAAGACATTAAACAAAAAAAATGTATTGTAATTCTATTGTACTGCAAAACAAATCAAGTATTTAAAAAAAAAAAAAAAAAGATTAAAAAAAATCAAAACCATGGGAAAAAATATATATATTTATATATCTATTGATATGAGATAAAAGGTCCAAGTTTGGTCATATTTATAAAATGAAAATTAAAAGTTTTAATAATTATTAAATAAAATATCAAACAAAATAAATGTATTGTAATAATTCTATTGTACTGCAAAAAAAAAAAAAAAAAAAATATATATATATATATATATATCATACAAAGTAAAATAATGAGATAAAAAACAAAAACATGACAAAGAGTATAAATTAAGAGGTAAAAGTCTAAATTATGAGGTAAAAAGTCTAAATTTGGTCATGTTTTTAAAATAAAAATGGAAAATCTTGATAATTATTAAATAAAACATTAAACAAAATAAATGTATTGTAATTCTATTGTACTGCAAAACAAATCAAGTATTTAAAAAAAAAATAAAAATCAAAACCATGGAAAAAAAATATATATATTATGAGATAAAAGTCTAAATTATGAGATAAGAAAATAAGAATTCAGTCATATTTATGAAATGAAACATGAAAATTTGGACAATTATTAAATAAAGTATTAAACAAAATAAATGGAAAGGAAAGGAAAGGAAAGGACGTGACGTGTGGCCAAGTACGGTGACCCATACTTGGAATTTGTAATAAATGTATTGTAATAATTCTATTGTACTGCAAAACAAATCAAGTATTTAATAAAAAAAAACTTATTTTATAGTACAACGGTAAAGTTGCTCTACTAATACTGACATCTTTATTTCTTTGTTTTCAAATGTTAAACCATCAAGCATTTTATTTTTGCGAGTTGCCAGGTTTTAGAGTGAAGCACGGCACTGTGCTCATGTACACGTGTACATCTCACGATACAGTGTTTAGCATCTCACAGAGGCTTGATTCACAGTAGATGAACCAAGCCGTTCTGTGATTCTAAGACGCTGAAATACTATACACGGTGCTGCACTTCACTCTGAAACCATAAAGGTGCATATATTTATTTAATTCATTTGCAGGCTGCAAAATGCTTTTTTTTCAATACCAGCTAAAGATGTAATTATAAATAAGCCATATATAGGTTAAAGACCAGAATAAGATGCAACGTGGACTAAACTAACTAACAGCTGAAGATGCTACCATAAATGCTCATGAAGGAGATATTCTACCTTTTTCTGAAGGTTTAATATGAGTTTTGAACTTTTGAGGACTCCTGGGTTTTGGATATTGATAGAGCGACTCGAGACGTGCCGTGTGTTTACACTGAAAAGAGCGAACGGCTGGTCAGGGCAAAGGTTTCTTGCAGCAGCGATGCAGATGCCTGATTGTGACGTCACAGACGCCTGAGGAACCGACTGTTGACTGCATTCCAGTTGTGCGGTGGTTTATTTCCCCCCTCTCTCTCTCTGTCTCTCTGGCAGCTGTGAGATCTGGCAGTGTGCCACCTCGCAGGCACAAACTCTGGGCGTAACAGATGCTTAAAAGAAGAAGAAGAAAAAAAAAAAAAAAAAACAGGAAAGAGGGGCAGAGTGTTTAAGAGAGAGGTATAAAACAAAAGGCTCAGCTCCAAAACCTAGTGAGCTGCCTACTCTACTGCCTAATGCTTTTGAAGGCAGCATCCTAACATAAGTGGAACATTATGATATGAAGAACACTACATGTCCAGCATGTTCATCTGTTATGCAAACAGAAAAGTCAGTGTGTGAGCAGTATCTAAAAGAAATAATCATTCGAAGAAATCATCATTCCATCATTCCTCATTCCAAACCTGCATACAGTTTTTTTTCTTTCTTTCTTTCTTTCTTTCTCTGAAACACAAAAGGAGGCATTTTAGGAGACATATATTTCCTATTTTATACAGTAACAGTTCATGGTTGCCATTCATTATTAAATAAAACAAAAACTTATTTAATATTTTCTCATTTATACTCATATATATATTCATTTTCATTAATTAAAAAAAAAACAATCATATTATTATGACATGGGAATGTCATATTTAAAAAAAAAAAAAATGAAAAGTTAAAATTATACTAAGCCATACATACAGACATATTTATGAGATAAAAAGTTGAAATTATGAGAAAGTCATGTTTATAAAATGAAAATAAAAATTATAATATACTAAGTCAATTATAAAATGATTAATTCATTATTTATGAGTCTAAGTCAAATTTATGAGATGAAAGTTGAAATTATGAAATAATAATAATAATAATAATAATAATAATTATATATGATATAATCAACCCATACTTATGGCAATAAAAAGTAAAAAATGTAAGATAAAAAGGCATAATTATTATATAGTTAAGTCACACTTATAACAAAAAAAAAAAAAAATCTAAATTATGAGACAAAAAGACATAATTATGATGTCATATTTGAGATAATTTCAAATATGAGATAAAATCATAATTATGACAAAATTAAGATGCGCTGGTGAGATAAAATGTAGAAATTATGAGATAAAAATAAAGGTCATAATTATAATTGTTTGTCATCATTTTTAATGAAAATAATTTTTTAATATATATACTAAAGCATAATTAAAAAATGATTATTAATATGTTTACGTTTAAGTCAGCTTTATGAGATAAAAATGTGAAATTATGAGATAAAAGGCATATTTATTATATAATGCAGTTGCACTTGTGACATAAAAAGTCAAAATTATAAGATAAAAAGTCATAATTAGGACATAATTAAATCATTTGAGATTGTCAAACATTAAATAATGTTGAAATTATGAGATAAAGTCATAATCGCAGTTAAGTTACACTTACTTACTGACATAAAAAAAGAAATTATAAAAAGTCATAATTATGATATTAAGTCACACTTATGACATAAAAAGACAAAATTATGAGATAAAAGTCATAATTATGACATAAGTCATATTTGAAATTAAGTCAAATATAAGATAAAATCAAAGTTATGACAAAATTTAAGCTGCATTGGTGACAAAAAATAGAAATTATGAGATAAAAATAAAGGTTTTGACATTTTTGTCATAATTATAATTGTTTGTTATCATTTTTAAGTGAAAAGTAATTATAAAATTATAGTCATAATTATAAAATGATTAAGTTATTATTTGTTTACCTTTAAGTCAGATTGCACTTATGACATAAAAAGTCATAATTATGACATAATTAAGTCATACTTGAGATGTTTAAACATGAGATAATGTTGAAATTATGAGATAAAGTCATAATCACAGTTAAGTTGCACTTGTGACATAAAAAAATTAAATTATGAGATAAAAGGCATAATTATGATATAATTAAGACACTTATGACATAAAAAGTCAAAATTCTGAAATAAAAATTCATACTTATAAGCCAAGTTTGAGATGAAGTCAAATATAAGATTATAATTATGACAAAAATAAGCTGCACTGATGACATAAAAAGTAGAAATTATGAGATAAAAATAAAGGTTTTGACCTTTTTGGCATAATTATAATTGTTTGTCATCATTTTAAAATTAACAGTAATTTTGTAATATACTAAGTCATAATTAAAAAATGATTATTTATATGTCTATGTTTAAGTCAGATTTATGAGGTGAAAGTCGAAAATTATGAAATAAAAAGTCAAAATTATGACATAATTGAGCCATATTCGAGATGAAGTCAAACATGAGAATGTCATAATCACAGTTAAGTTGCACTTGTGACAAAACGTTGAAATTTTAAGATAAAAAACCATTATGATATAATGAAGTCACACTTATGACATAAAAAGTCAAACTTGCGAGTTAAAAAGTCACTTATGACACAATTAAGTCATATTTACAAAAAATTAGATTTATGAATTATGAGATCAAGTAAAATTGAAATTATGAGATAAAAAGTCATAATTATAACAAGTCTTATTTGAGGTAAAGTCAAATAAAAAGTCATAATTATGATATAATTAAGTCACACTTATGACATAAAAAGCCCAAATCATGTGATAAAAAGTCATAGTTATGTCATAATTATGACTTTATCTCATAATTAAGTCATATTTGAGATTAAGTCAAATATGAGATAATGTTGAAATTATGAGATAAAACCATAATCACAGTTAAGTTGCACATATGACAAAAAAAGTTAAAAGTCTAAGGTAAAAGTCATAATTATAGAATAAATAAGTTACTCTTATGACATAAAAAGTCAAAATTATGAGATAAGTCATAATCATGACATAATTAATTCATATTTGAGATTAAGTCAAATATGAGATACAGTCATAATTATGAGAAAATTAAGTAGTAGTACTGGTGACATAAAAAGTTAAAATTATGAGATAAAAAGCATAACTATGACAAAGTTTTTTTTTTTACTTTTTATGTCATAATTCTAATTATTTCTCATAATTTCAACTCTTTATCTCATAGCAAAATTACAATTTTTTTTATTCTCATACTTTAGACTTTTGATGTCATGATTTGCCAAATCATGTTTTTTTTATTTATTTTTAAATGTGGTGGGAATGGCCTTCCAAAGTTTGTGATGTATCATAAGGACACATAAATGCTCCGATTTTGAAAAGTGACTACCTTGGTGCCTTTTTCTTGCTGTACATACTGACTGTAACATGTAAAATTAGCATTACAGAGTGAGCTATAAAGGGGCTGTTCATAATTGGACGGCCCTACTTGAAGAATGTGAACTTTCAATGAACAAGTCTGTGTTTTCAGTCTGAACGAGTGACGCTGAATGAGACAGACATCTCCTCTGTGAATGAACTGAACAACTGTCTTCACGAACAAACCGGGCGAAGGGGGCGTGTTCTTCATGAATGAGGCGGAAATAAGACAATAGATCCTTTATGAAGCTATTTTCCTCGGGAGATCTCGCCTCCACATTTGTCAAACTGTCTCAAACTGTCGTCTCTCTTGATCTGCTTGATTGACTTTACCATCAGGAGTGGCGGATGTGGGCTATATAGAGGTGTATTGACCACACGGATGCCTGTAGTATCCCACAGGAAGGTTTGGATGACCACTTACTGTCTAACTGTAGGCGGTTAAAGCTGATGCATTGTGGGATACAGAACTGATACTGCCCACATGGGGTCTATCCATTTGACACAGAAGAAGAAAAGAGAAGACCCTAGGGTATCATGTGTGTGTGTGATTTGTGTATTTGTGGGTAGGAATCTATTTATGGCTAAAGGAGGCTGTAGAACTGCTGTAATTAGCTTGTATCTCATGATAAATCTTTTATTGATCTGTAGGAAGAATAATGGCTCCATTAAAACACTGATACTCACCCGGAGCTGCCGTGGTGTTTCTGATGGTGTTGAATGATGAGGAATAAACATTGAATGGGTGCTGACAGACCCTTTCCTTTTCTCGCTTTCTTCTTGTTCACGCTGACATCAATTTTATTGCTGGAGGTCACAGAGTCGCTGTAAAGTGAAATGGATTTAGTGACAATGTATTATTTAACTGTGATGTATAAACTCTTCCAGACAGAGCTACCATGAGCGGCAAGATTGTTTAGTTATATATTAAACAATTTTACATATGCTGCTGTTAATTTTAAACAATTTAAATAAATAAATACAAAATAAATAAATAAATATGGATTAAATTAATAAATAAAAGGTAAAAAATAATAATAATAAAATAAAATGAAACAAAAAAAATAAAAATAAAATGAAAGATAAAATAAAATAACTGTTTTCAGCACTGATAATAGTAAGAAATGCTTCTTGAGAAGAAAATCAAAATATTAGAATGATTTCTGAAGGATCATGTGACACTGAAGACTGGAATAATGATGCTAATTAAAAAAAAATATTTTTTACAATATATTTAAATAGAAAACAGTTATTCTAAATTGTAATAATATATTTAACTATTACTGTTTTTACGGCATTTTTGCTCCAAAAAAAGGCAGCCGTAGTAAGTTCTACAGACTATATAATTTATTTATAAATATGAATTTTATATAAATATTTTATATTAATTGTACATTATATTAAATGTTTCATAGTGATATAATGCATACAGTCTCTCTTTATACCTGGTTAAAAAAAAAAAAAAAAAATGATAATGGTAAGATATGTTTCTATATTTTACAATATATTCAAAAAGAAAACAGTTATTCTAAATTGTAATAATATTTCATAATATTACTGTTTTTACAGCATTTTTGCTCCAAAAAAAAAAAAAAAAGGCAGCCGTGGTAAGTATTAGAAACTATATATAATTTATTTATAAATATAAATTATCTGGTTAAAAAAAAAAAAAAAAATGAGAAATGTCTCTTGAGCAGCAAATCAGCATATTAGAATGATTTCTGAAGGATCATGTGACACTGAAGACTGGAATAATGACGCTAAAAATTAAGCTTTGCATCACAGAAACAAATTATATTCAAATAGAAAACAGTTATTCTAAACTGTAATAATATTTCACAATATTACTGTATTTAAGGGATATATAATTATATTTATATAATTTATTTATAAATATAAATTGTATATTAACATTTTATATTAATTATATATTATTATATTAAATGTTTCATAGTCATATAATTAATGCATAGTCTCTCTTTATATCTGGTAAAATAAAATAAAATAAAATAAAATAAAATAATAAAATGTCACCTGTATTAAAAGAATAGTTCACCCAAAAATGAAAATTTGCTAAATATGTACTCACCTCAGGCCATCCAAGGTATAGATGAGTTTGTTTTCTCATGCAAACAGATTTAGAGAAATGTAGCATTACATCACTTGCTCACCAATGGATCCTCTGCAGAGAATGGGTGCCGTCAAAATGAGAGTCCAAACATCTGATAAAAACATCACAATAATCTACAAGTAATCCACACCACTTCAGTCCATCAGTTAACATCTTGTGAACTGAAAAGCTGCATGTTTGTAAGAAACAAATGGAACATACAATGGAAATTTGATCAAAAACATTCTTCAAAATATCTTCTTTTAAGTTACACAATAAAAAAGGCCATACAAGTTTGGAATGAAATGAGGGTGAATAAATGACAGAATTTTCATTTTTACGTGGACTATCGCTTTAATAACAGGTGTAAACCAGGTGTTCTCATGTGCTTTTTATTACACTATAGCTAAACAAGAAAAAAATAAGAGCTTCTAAATCTAAACGTTCAGGAAAACGAGGAATAACAGGGATTGTTTAATTCTCAAGCTGCATGTTAAAATAATGGCCAAATAATGGCGTCAGTGGTGAAACTAGTTTCCATGCGGTGAGGGACTGGGATCGCCTCATCAAGAATTCTCCATCCATACACACACACACACACAGATCTGGCACAGAGCGAGTTGGGCTGTGTATTGAGTGATTTACTGCAGCAGTGCATTTCTGGTAAAGTGCGGAGGGATTTGAGGAGCGCCAGGGGGAGTGGATGCAATCATGATGTCTGAACACAAACATGCAAAGAGCATCAAAGAGGGACAGATAGAGAGAAGACGACCATGGCTGAGTTCAGAATAAAAGGAAAACTAACTTACTAAATACTGCACAGTAAACACTCTATACCCTTGTGGAAAAGAAGTACACTTTTAAAATGAGTCCTTAAAGGGATCATTGGATGCCCATTTTCCACAAGTTGATATGATTCTTTAGGGTCTTAATGAAAAGTCTATAACGTACTTTGGTTAAAATTTCTCAGTGGTAGTGTAAATAACACCTTTTTACCTTGCCAAAATCAGCTCTGCAAAAATCATCCTGTTCTGGTCGAGGTTGCTTTAAATGTTAATGAGCTCTGCTCGCCCCGCCCCTCTCTTCTCTCTGTGGAGGTACGAGCCTGTTTACTTTAGCCGCATTTAGCCACTAAACTTGCTAACTAGCACGTTATTATGAAAAAAAAATGCAAAGATTCATTAAAAAAACCCTTAACCTCACTTCTGCTGTAAGTGAAGCTGGATTACGAATGACTCACGCGTACATAGTCGGATATACGTAGATCGGGAGGTGACTTCCATTCAAAAACAAATGTAATCCACTGCATCTTCAGCGGCTCAGATGTCGGGAGTAAATGACGACCACTATGTTCATTATTACATCCAGCAACACAACACCTCAATCGCTTAGGAGCCATTCTTGTCTACATCCCTGTTTTGGCATTGAAACAACAGCAATCGGACTGTTACTGCTCATTTAAGGCGGGTCTAAGCTAATACGGCCGTGTCAATCAACTATCGTGGGAGCGGCCTCACACAGACAAGATGTAGAGAATGGCTTGATTTGAAAAAGGGGAAATTATTTTTACAGATTAAATAAAAACCACTGGGTGGATTTTTTATCATTATAGGGTGGTTGTGTACACACACTGCCAACACACATTTATGTTTAAACAACATGTAAAAGTGAACTTTGCACTCCCTTTAATAGAGAAATAATATGCTTTAAAAGAATATACTTAAAGGAGAAGTCCACTTCCAGAACAAAAATTTACAGATAATTTACTCACCCCCTTGTCATCCAAGATGTTCATGTCTTTCTTTCAGTTCATGTCTTTCTTTCTTCAGTCATAAAGAAATTATGTTTTTTGAGGAAAACATTTCAGGATTTCTCTCCATATAGTGGACTTTAATGGCGCCTCGAGTTTGAACTTTTAAAATGTAGTTTAAATACAGCTTCAAAGGGCTCTAAACAATTCGAGGAAGAAGGGTCTTATCTAGCAGTTATTTTCTAATGAAAATTGACAATTTATAGACTTTTTAACCTCAAATGCTTATCCTGTCTAGGTCTGTAATCCAGGTCAATACAGTTAGGGTATGTCGAAAAACTCACAGTACCAACCCAGTGTTTACAAAGTGAACATGCAAAGAACATCAAATGCCATTTACAAAAAAAAGGTAATACAGCGATGTAGGATGATTTGATGTTGGAGAAGAAAAAGAGATGGGAGTTTTTTGACATACCCTATAACTGTCATGAACCGGAATACACAGAACACACGCAGAGCTAGACAAGATGAGCTTTTGAGGCTAAAAAGTATATAAATTGTAATTTTTTTTTTAGAAAATACCTGTTTCATATCGTTTCACTAGATAAGACCCTTCTGGGATCGTTTAGAGCCCTTTGAAGCTGCATTTAAACTACATTTTGGAAGTTCAAACTCACGGGCACCATAGAAGTCCACTATATAGAGAGAATCCTGACAAAACAATTTCTTTACAACTGAAGAAAGACAGACATGAACATCTCGGATGACAAGGGGAAGTGAACTGTTCTGGAAGTGAACTTCTCCTTTAATGTGAAATGAAGTCGTTCCAAATCTGTATGAGTTTCTTTCTTCTTTTGAACAGAAGAGCAGATATTTTAAAGAATGTTGTTAACCAAACAGTTGACAGTAGCCATTGACTTCCATAGTATATTTTCACTACCATAGAAGAATAGTTGGCTACCACCAACTATTTGGTTACCAGCATTTTTCAAAATATCTTCTTTTCTGTTCAACAGAAGAAATTCATACAGGTTTGGAAAAACTTGAGGGTGAGTAAATGATGACAGAACTTCCTTTTAAGCACAAACTGAATATAGCGTTTCATGGAATGGCATCAGAGTTTCACTTCATATTAAATGCAATTAGTTGCACTTAAGAGTGCTTTTTGACCCACTTCAGTAGGACTTAAGCACATCTTTATATGTACTTTCATAATTTCATAATTTTTATTGTCTTTGACATGTTTAAAGTGTTCCGCTGAATGGTAAACATTTATAGTAAACTAAAACATATTTTCATTTAATGAATTAAAATATATTTGCAATTACACATTTGCAATGATGAAGTTGCAATTTAGTACATTTAAAAATAAAATGTAAAATTAAAAAGTAATATAAAAAAAAACACTTTTTGATACAGTGAAATTAAATAATCAAGTATTTTGCTTTAGTATGTTACTCAACACATCAAAATATGTGTGCATTCACTATTAACTAAGAGTTTTTCCTAAATTAACCTCTGATTGGCTGCTTATTAATAGTTAGTAAGGTAGTTGTTAAGTTTAGGTATGGATTAAGGGATCTAAATTATGGTCATACAGAATAATGCATTAATATGTGCTTACTAAGTACTCATAAACAAAATATGCTAGTGATATGCATACTAATAAGCAACTGGTTAATAGCTAGACTTGGTCTTTAAAATAAAGTGTTGCCAAGTGTACTTCTTCAAAGCACAACAAAAGATCATTTAAACATGATCATTTAAAAAAAAAAATAAATAAATTAAGGTACAACTTTTATTTTGACACCATAATAAACTGCACTTTTTAAAAGTGTACTTAATTGTGTTAAGAAACAGTTAGGAAAGTGTCTCTCTTGAACACAATTGGGCTTTTATGTCTTTAATCTTTAATATTATATTATATTATATTATATTTATTATATTATATCTCCAAGTAACAATTAAGTGCATTTCTTTTTTAGAAGGGTACTGCTTACTACTTTGCATACTACTTCAGCATTATGAAATAATAAACATTATGAAAATTAGTGTTGTTGTCACATAACCTCATCACACTGCATATGAATGGCATTCAGTTACAGTGTTGGGAAGGTTACTTTGGAAATGTAATAGGTTACAGATTACATATTACTTGATTTAAAATGTAATAAGTAGTGTAACTTTTCAATTACTTTATTAAAGTAATGTAACATTACTTTTAATTACTTTTTGATTACTTTTCTAAATTTCTAATATTTTCAACTGTTAATCATTTTGAAACATTTAAACCAGGCAGAGTTAACCTTACAGTAGCACTCAACACTGATTACTGTCAGACTTTCAAAATTTTATTACTTGCATGCCTTGCCTTGAATTAAGATTATAATAAGTAAGGGATAACGTACATCTTTATTTTGCGACAACAACTGGCTGGATGTACATTATCCCACTTATTACACAGCTGCTTGATAGATTATTTAGATGTTTTGTGTCAAAATAATTAGACACGAAACACTGATCTGAGCTGAAATATTTGAACGCAAAGCTTCCATGAAGAAATCAGTTGCTAGCAAACGGCAAGTTCAAACTAGACATTTAAGGGATACAGTGCAGTCATACCACTTCTCTTACACAACATTTCACCACATAAATAATTAAGTAGTAGTACTAGTTTGTTAGTTATCTTATAATCCATTACAGTGTACAAAAAAAAAAAAAAAATGGCAGCAGCTGTGTTTGTATGAAACAATAGACCGAGTCCACGATACCAGGATCACAGAATTAAGAAATTGTCTACATAATATTGAATTGAGCTTTGATATTTTCTTAGCTAACCAAATGCAAAGCTTCCGCCAAGAAAAACTATCAAGCATATAGCACTGAATTAAGTTGTTAAATTAAGAATGAGTCTGAGTTATTAGTTTTTACCAGTTGTTATTAAGAAATAACATACCTTGGAATGTCATGACTGACCAGTCAGAATCAAGCATTCCACAGAGCCATGTAATAATTTAATTTAAATCACAGCCACCACAAATTTTTTTTGAGGCTTTTTATGCCGTTTATTCTTGGCAAAGGGCCTCAAGATGGGAATTGAACTCAGGTCACCGTGAGCGCAGTTGCGCTATATGCTGGCACACTAACCATGAGGGTATTGGCACCAACACCCCAAATTTAGACTTAACAGCTCTTATTTACTTTGAGATCATTGCGAGGTTAAATACAGATTTGAAATCATAACAAGAAGTAGTTTAATAGCTATGATACTGGGTTTGAAATCAAATGTTTGCATAGTTATGACAGAAAACAGTAGCATATAACAATGCCTTGGAAAAAACAATCTTAAAAAATAAAATTTATGCATAAACCCAAATAGGAAATAAAACAGTTGTCAAATAAGCATGTGTCCTATTCTGTGTCCTAAACTGCTGAAACATTTGTGTCTCATTTTAGAGCAATCAATGCAATTTATGAAAGAAGTCAATTGAATCTGTAAGTGGTGGTGGGTGTGTAAAAATTCAGATGTAATCCCCTTTGTAATCACTGGCATTTTTCAAAAGTAACTGCAATTTAATTACACATTTTTTCTCAGTAACTGTAACTAATTACAATTACATTTATTTTGTAATTAAATTACGTAATTCCGTTACATGTAATTAGTTACTTCCCAATACTGTTCAGTTATCACCTTGCATTTTTTTAAGCATTTTTACAAGACTGCTTTGAAACGTCCATTATCTAAAGTGCAATACAAATAAACTTGAACTGAAGTTTAATACTAATTTTGTGTAAGAACAGTTGGAAATAAAGCAGAGTGCATCGCATCGTGAGGTACCCGCCCACGCATTTATAACTAGGTCCATTACTGACTAGAGGGAAGGAAAATACTTAGAGTAATGAAAGGTTTTTAACGACAGATAAGGAGAGGATTCTGAATGAAATAACCTCAGTAGTTGAGCTATTCAGGAATCGTCCTTGCTGTAACGGAGTGAAAACACACACAGTACTCAACAGCTCAGGATCACACTGAGAGCCATGTAAGGCCTGGTGAAGTCTGCAGTTCACTTGAGTCTGTGTGTTTAAGGAACAGCAATTCAGCATAAACACATCTGAAAGAAAAAGCAGAAGTATCTGGGTCCTCTGGTATGTGTGTGTGCAGTTCATTCGTTTCGAATATGAATCTGTCACAGTTTATGGCAGTTTATGACAACATGGGACGAGACGAATAAATCTGGTAAAGCTCTTACGAGGCACCATGTTGGAGAGTGACTTACTTCAAGTAGCACGTGATGGTAGTTCAGCAGATTTTCCAGTGTGCTAGTAAGACAAAAATGCTGCATCGCTGTTTTTTATGTCACATGATAATGCGCACTCAGATGAGTGATCTGAAGCAATAATCAAATACACTCATCCTTCTCTGTGAATGTTGGATTCATTTTAGTGATTCATCTGGATGGTTCATGTACTGACTTGCAGAACCTTCATCCCTTTGAGACATTTTACATCATTTTACAGTAAATTAGTTTGGCAGATCTTGCTATTTGCCACTGCTTTCAACTTTATTGTATAAATTAGGATGGTTCTACTTTTATTAGATGCATAAGGAGCAAAGAACGACAAGTTAGATTTAAATTCATTACATTTAAAGTGCAAACTGAGATAATTGTTTGTCGCCAGCTTAATTCTGCTGTTTGCAATAAGTTTTATAATTATTCATACTTACAAAAACTAATCAAAACACAGTAAAAAATGTGAAATATTATTACAATTTAAAATAACAGTTTTCTATTTGAATATTTTTTAAAATGTAATTTATTCCTTGATGCAAAGCTGAATTTTCAGCATCATTACTCCAGTCTTTACTGTCACATGATCCTTAAGAAATCATTCTAATATGCTGATTTGCTCAAGAAATATTTTATTTTATTTTATTTTATTTTATTTTATTTTATTTTATTTTATTTTATTTTATTTTATTTTATTTTATTTTATTTTATTTTATTTTATTTTATTTTATTTTATTTTGACTGTCACTTTTTATCAATTTAATGTATCCTTGATTATTAAAAGTATTAATATTGTATTTACACTACCGTTCAAAAGTTTGGGGTCAGTAAGACTTGTAATAGTCTTTAAAGTAGTCTCTTATGCTCATCAAGGCTGCATTTATTTGATTAAAAATATAGAAAAAAAAAACAGTAATATTGCAAAATGTTTTTACAATATAAAATAATGTTTTTTATTTTAACATACTTTAAAATAGAATTTATTCCTGTGATGAAAAGCTGATTTTTTATCAGCTGTTACTCCAGTCTTAAGTGTCACATGATCCTTCAGAAATCATTCTAATATGCGGATTTATTATTAGAATGATCAATGTTGGATAATATCAACAGTTGTGCTGCCAAATATTTTTTGGAACCTGTAATTTTTTTTTTCAGGATTCTTTCATGAATAACAAGTTTAAAAAGTACAGTGTTTATTCAAAATATAAATATTTTATAACAATGTAAATTATTTATTATTAACTTTTAATAAACTTTTAATTATTAACTTAATACATCCTTGGTGAATAAAAGTATTAATTTCTTAAAAAAAAAAAAACAATAAAAATGTACTGACCCCAAACTTTTGAACGGTAGTGTAAATTAATGTAAACAGTCATAATATTTAAAGATATGTCCCCCTTCATAACCTTAGTGTAACTGGGTAGCTTAACTGTAGTTTAACAACTTCACAAATCGCTTGTAAAGCTACATTGTGGCAGGCGCTCACATGTTGGTGTGTATATGGCATTCTCAGCAGTTCCTGTTGTGGCTTCGGTTGACAGACTTTACTGAGTTTATCTCCATGTCACTGATACGGACGGCCACATAAACACAGCACTCCTGCATCACAGTCCTGCATTCCTGCAGCTCCTCCATCATTCCCTCTGGTGCCTGCTGAAAACATTATCAGCACCAAAGACACACTGACTGATAGGATGGAGAAATGTGAAATATACAATCCCACAATCCCATACTACTGCCATGTTTCAGACACACCTCCATTCATTTGTCATTATCCTGTTCAGGGAAGACTGCAAAATGACCCCAAAAACGTATGAATATCACTGCATAAAAATGGCATTTAATTAATTTATTATTTAATTTATTATAAACACACCACATTTAAATAAAAATAATTTAATTTAATTTAATAATTAAATGTTTTAATCATTCATTTTATTTTTTTAAATAATTTAATGTAATTTAATTTATAAAAATGTAACATTATCACACTTAAAATATATGAATGTCACTGTATTAGATAAAACACTGTTTTTAAAAAATGGCATTTATTTAATTTATTCTAATTATTTGATCAATTTATTATAAATTGAACATAAACACACTTAAAATGTATGAATGTCGCTGTATTAGATAATACATTTATCAAAATGCCATTTATTTAATTTATTCAGTTGATTATAAACTGTATATAACCACGCTTAAACACTTATGAATGGCATTATTTAATTTAATTTAATTAATAATTCATTTTAATATATATAAATTGAACATGACCACACTTAAAAATGTATGAATGTCTTTGCATTAGATAACAACTGACATTTAATTTAATTAATTAATGTATGAATATCATTGCATTAAAAAATTATAATTTTAAAATGGCATTATTTAATTTATTAATTTATTATTAAATTAATTCAATTTATTATAAATTAAACACACTACACTTAAAAATATTAATTTAATTTAATTTAATTATTTAATTTAATTTTGTAATCATATATTTTTTATAATTTAATTTAATTTAATTTATAAAAATGTAATATGACCGCACTGAATGTCACTGCATTAGATAAAACACTACTTAAAAAAGGCAATTATTTAATTTATTCTAATTATTTAATCAATTTATTATAAATTAAACACAACCACACTTAAAATGTATGAATGTCGCTGTATTAGATAATACATTTTTTAAATGCCATTTTTTAAAATTTATTCTAATTATTATATATGTGGTACATAACCACACTTAAAAATGTATGAATGGCATGAATTTAATTTAATTTTTAATAATTAATTTCAATTTTTATATAAATTTAACATGACCACACTTAAAAATGTATAAATGTCATTACATTAGATAACACATTAAACAACTGACATTTAATTAATGTATTTATTTATTATAAATTGAACACAGCCCATTAAAAATGTATAAATGTCATTGCACTATAACAATATAACTGGGATTTATTTTTTTTTTAATTTATAATTATAAATTAAACACAACCACACTTTAAATGGTATATGTCACTGCATTAGATAAGGTTATTTAAAAAAAAAAAATGTATTTATTTTATTATTGTAATTTATTTATCATAAATATAACCATACTTAAAATTATGTCTCAGCATTAGAAAACACTTTTGTCATTTACTTAATTTATTTGATTAATTTAATTAATTTATTCTAAATTGAGCACAACTGTGGCTCAGTGGAAGTTTTCAGTGGACAACAATTTAGTTTATTACATTTAACATAGAAAAGTAATTTATTAAGTATTAAATGATAAAACTTATGTTGTTCAAAATGAAGACCCTTTAAATACTTTTTAGGTTGGCTGTATCAGCATAAAACAGAAAGAAGAAGTGAAAGTGACCATGAACATGCCATTTTTTCTTGGCAGAGACTAAAAGACCCATTTCGGCTAGTGCCTGAAGCCTGCAGGCTGACGCAGGCCGCTCGCAAACTTCAGCATTTGGTGCATTGCACCATGACACGTCCATGATTTAAAAATGACTGAACATTATTTATTGACATGAATTCCTTGCTGAGGGTAAAAGGGCCGTGCTGTCGCAAGGTATCAGCCAAGTGTGGTATCAGCGTGGGAAAGCGTCGCTCTGAAACACCTGCACCACTATCACAACTGAACCACACAAACAGGTACAACACACAGTGTGTTTACAACGCAGATACAAAACAACACGGTAATTTACCATACAATGAAGCATTTAAAGCATTCACGAGTTTAGATGTGATAACGAAGAGCCACTGGCACTGAAACGCTCTGGGTTATTTCACACAGAGCCTGTCTTGCTGAGTTAGTTTTCAGCATCCTCTGATGCGCTTCAGGCTATTTCACCAGAGGCATATCATCGAGAAAAGCAGGGAAAATCATTTTTAAAAAATCGTGCTAAAACTTAGCTGATAAATAATCAGGTTTTTGTAAATTTGCCTTCAAAAAACTCAACGGAGCACAATGAAAAGGAACAAAATGCAGGAGTACTCAAATAGGTTTAAGTTGCATATAAGCATATGCAACGCACATGGTGTGAAATGCACTGAAAAAAACATCTAAAGATATGTAACGCATACACAGAGCGGTAGTTACAAAATAGCACAGATAGAAAAATATTTGTAAAAATATATTTAAAAATGTGTGAAACAGTGCACTGTGCGCATCTCAATATAAATCTGGGGTCTGGATTTTCTTCTGCTCACCAAGGCTGCGTTTATTTGATCAAAAATACAGTGCAAACAGTAAAATTGTAAAATATTTTTTACAATTTATTAGAACTGTTTTCTATTTGAATATCTTTTAAATTGTAATTTATTCCTGTGATGTAATGCTGAATTTTCAGCTTCATTACTCCAGTCTTCAGTCTCACATGATCAGTCTAATATGCTGATTTGCTGCTCAAGAAACAGCATTTATTTGAAAATTATTTGTAATATTATACATGTCTTAACTGTCACTTTCAAACAATCTAAAGCATCCATGCTGAATTTCTTTTAATTAAAAAAAAAATGTCAACTTGAGCATATTTTTTTTTCTAATACAGAAAGAAGAACTATCTAGACAGACAGAAAGACAATGTGATACTGCAAGGAAAAGGAAGGGGAAGTTGAACTGTCAGAGGAGTCCATCTGGAACACAGAAAGTAATTTAGAAACAGTTTAATCTGTCTCTAGAGCAGAGATTAAAATGAGGAATTGACATTTACTTTCATCAATGTTTTAAGAGAGAGAACAGAACATATAAAACAAACCCTGACATTAAATGCCCCCTCTAACCTCTCCACCTCAAAATTCAATTGTCAAGCCATGTTTCAACGGAAAACAACAGAAAATTATATCTGAAATCTTTGGCAGAGGGGAAGATTTTTAGCGAACGATGGCTATATTTATGGTGCGTTTTGTAATTATTGTCCCCATTTAAAAGCAGAGCTCTCTCTATTCTGAGTTACATCAACTTTTGTGCATAATGGAAGGAAAAAGTCATACAGGTTTGGACAACAAACCATGCATGTTTAATTTTGGAGCATACTATTCCTTTAAGAATTCACACAAGTAGTTTTTGGGTAGGTGGTGTATCCAACACTTTTAACCCTGCGCGTGTGTGTGTGGATTAGTGGTGTTGAGTAGGATGTTTTTTTTTTTTCTTTGTAAGTGTCACCATTATTGGTTGAGCTCCAGCTGATGATGTCACCGGCTGTGATCTTTGCAGGTTGCAGCAGATTCAACAAAACCAGCCAATGACAGCACAGGTATGTGAGCAGCTCTGATGATGTCATAGAGCAGACAATGCAAACAGTGGAGGGAATCGAGCACCCTGATTGGTTGTGAGACTAACTATGCCTCCACAAGAGAAAACAACCACCTAAGTATCTTAATCCTGCTGTTCCCCAGATCTATCTGTGTGTGTGTCATCCATTGTCTTGTTTTTATATCCTGGTGGGGACCTAAACCTGAATATATACAGACTAATGGGGACTCGTGTCACCGTTGGGACCGATATTGAGGTCCCCATGAGGAAACAAGTTTATAATTCGAACAGAATAAGTTTTTTTTTTTTTTTTTTTTTTTTTTTTTTGGAGAAAGTAAAAATGCAGAAAGTTTTCTGTAAGGGTTAGGTTTAGGGGTAGGTTTAGGGTAAGGGGATAGAAAATACAGTGTAGACAGTATAAAAACCATTGCACTTACGGAGAGTCCCCACTGTGTGTGTGTGTGTGTGTGTCCTAGAACAATGTATACTCCCTTGTGACTTCTGTATGATGTCATTGTGTGATATGAACACACTTTTGCCATTTCACATACACTCTTAAAAGTAAAGGTGCTTTAAAAGGTTCTTCGCAGCGCTGCCATAGAAGAACCATTTTTGGTTCCATGAAGAACCATCTTTAAAGAACCATCTCTTTCTTACCTTTTTATAATCTGAAGAACCTTCTTTCACTACAAAGAACCTTTTGTGAAACAGAAAAGTTCTTCAGATGTTAAAGGTTCTTTATGGAACCATTTAGACAAAAAAGGTTCTTCTATGGCATCGTGAAGCACCTTTATTTTTAAGAGTGTAGTTTGTTATGCAGAAACCATGAAGGGATCAACATGAAATCAAAACTGGCTATTTTAGGTTTAACATTTTATTTTTTCAGGTCATATTGTGAACAATTTATAAATGCAGGTCATTCTGTATTTCTATTTATTACTACCGTTCAAAGGTTTGGCAACAGTGAGTTTTTTTGTTTGTTTGTTTTGTTTTGTATTTTAATGTTCTCTTATGGTCACCAATGTTGTATTCAGATGATTACAGTAAAAACAATAAAAATGTGAAATATTATTATGGTTTAAAATAACTGTTTTCTATTTTAATATATTCTAATGTAATTTATCCCTGTGATGCAAATCTGAATTTTCAGCATCATTACTCCAGTCTTCAGTGTCACATGATCCTTCAGAAATCATTCTGACATGCTGGTTTGCTACTCAAGAAGCGTTTCTTATTAATATTAATGTTGAAAACAGCTTTTTTACTTATTTATTTAAATTTTCTGCATTTATTTTTACAATTTAGTAGAACTTATTTCTATTTTAGTATCTTTTAAAATTTAATATATTCCTGTGATGCAATGCTGAATTTTCATCATCATTACTCCAGTCTTCAGTGTCACATGATCAGTCTAATATGCTGATTTGCTGCTCAAGAAACAGCATTTATTTAAAATAGAAATAACTTATAAATATTATAAATGTCTTTACTGTCACTTTTAAACAATTTAATGCATTCACGATGAATAAAAATTTTCATTTCTTTTAATTAAAAAATAAATTAAAATCAACTTTAAAATCAACGTATTTATTTCAATTATCTTTATTTTTTAAATGTAATAATTTGTAATTTTTTTTACATTTTTTTCAGGATTCTTTGATGAATAGAAATAAATCAAAATAACAAATGTTTATTTTAAATAGAAATCTTTTGTAACATTATAAATGTCTTACTGTCTCTTTTGATCAATTTAATGCATCCTTGTATTAGAAGTATTAATTTAAAAAAAAAAAACAAAAAAAAAAACAACAACAACAACAACAACAACAAAACAGCAAAGGTAGTGTTTTCACCTCTAAAACACTTTTCGACTGACTTCTCAAATCCTTATGTTTATTGTATTCTGATATATCATATCTGTAATGCCCATTTTCTATGGTGCAATATACACTACCGTTCAAAAGTTTGGGGTCAGTAAGACTTGTAATAGTCTTTAAAGTAGTCTCTTATGCTCATCAAGGCTGCATTTATTTGATTAAAATATAGAAAAAAAACAGTAATATTGCAAAATGTTTTTACAATATAAAATAATGTTTTTTATTTTAACATACTTTAAAATAGAATTTATTCCTGTGATGAAAAGCTGAATTTTTATCAGCTGTTACTCCAGTCTTAAGTGTCACATGATCCTTCAGAAATCATTCTAATATGCGGATTTATTATTAGAATGATCAATGTTGGATAATATCAACAGTTGTGCTGCCAAATATTTTTTGGAACCTGTAATTTTTTTTTTCAGGATTCTTTCATGAATAACAGTTTAAAAAGTACAGTGTTTATTCAAAATATAAATATTTTATAACAATGTAAATTATTTATTATTAACTTTTAATAAACTTTTAATTATTAACTTAATACATCCTTGGTGAATAAAAGTATTAATTTCTTAAAAAAAAAAAAAAAAAAAAAGAAACAATAAAAATGTACTGACCCCAAACTTTTGAACGGTAGTGTATATCTCCCATATTACTTTGTGTTAAACATACATTTTCACTGTAAAACAGTACAATGACTGCAACTTCAATAAAAATTCAATAAAAATTGAATTAATCAGACATTGTGCTTTACATCATATGTGATGCCCAAGATTTCAATATTACGGCAGTTTTAAATGCTAAACCTTTCTGAGGTGATTGCACAAGTGTGTGTGCGGTTGACTGTGGAATTTTATGTTTTATTTTTGGAAACCATTTCATAAAGTTGCTAATTTCAGACTTGCCTGTCATGGCACAAGAGCTGAAACTTATGGGCACCACATGAGCATGTTATTTTAGAGAGTCTCTGTGTGTTACTTCCTCATAGCTCTTTTTCTCTCAAACACACACACACACACACATACAGAGCTCACCCACAGTAAGTGCAGGCTGGCAACCAACATGCACAACTCAAGAAACTTCCCCATTGGTATTTTAGCCACTGTCATTTTAGTGTGCACACTACAACTGAGTCAAATCATGCAAATGCTCCCTCAGATGGAGACGGAGGATGAATGACAGAAAAATTGAGTGATGCAAATCATTGAAGTGAACACACACACACAGTCATTTAAAAAGAGTGAGTGGGACGTGTTTGCCGAAGAGGAAATCCCCTTCGCAATATCTCACATCTGTGGCACTAAGCAAAGGTGTTGTGTTACCAGACTGCAGCAGCGCGCCACAGCGTAGCAGAAGTAGCACTGCAGGTGGAGTTTTGCAGCGGAGCCTATTTTTGCATGAAAATACACCTGCAACACAGTCTTTTGCAATATATGCTATTATAAGCTACGCAAAGTACTGTGATCCATTCACCGCAATGTTGAGCAAGTCAAGATGTGAGGTAAAGTGAGGTTAAGACTGAACTGGCCCTGCAGTGAAGAGTTCAGATGTGATGCACATCACAATCCAGAAAGGCTCAGATCGCTCGATTTGATGTGCATTTAATCATGCATTAATGTTTTGACAACTTTATAAATATTAAATACATTCAGTATACACTTCCGTTCAAAAATTTGGGGTAGGTAATATTTTAATATTTATAATTATATTTAGAAAATTATATTTTAAAAATATTTTTAACCAAGACTGCATTTATTTGCTCAAAAATACAGCAAAATCAGTAATATTGTGAAATATATTTACAATTTAAAAGTTTGTAAACAAGGCTTGACCAGGCTTTGAAAAGCTTGAAGTGTGACGTTTTACTCAAAGCCAATGAAATTATTATAATTATTATAGTGTTATTAAGATGTTCTAGCTTATTGCTAAAATGCTAACATAATTGCCAACATAATTTAACATGCTGTTAACATCTTTAGCGTGTTGCTAACATTTTGTATGATTTAACACTTTGAGAGCGTGAATTAGCATTTTGGTTGAATGTTTCTAGCCTGTTTTCACATATTACTAGCATGATTTAACACCCTGTTAGCATGTTTTAGCATAATGCTAACACGATTTAACACATTAGCATGATTAATGTGTTTCTAGCTTGTTGTTACATCTTGCTAGCATGGTTTAGCTCCATGTAAACATGTTTTACCATGTTGCTAACATGATTTAACACTGATAGCATGTTTTAACATGTTTAACCTATTTTAGCATCTTGCTAACAAGTTTCCAGCATGCTTAGCATGTTGCTAGCATGATTTAACATGTTTTCACGTGTTGCTAACATGATTTAGCAGCTTGTCAACGTTTTAACGTGTTGCAAATGTTATTAGCATGTTGCTAACATGTTTCTAACATGATTGGCATCTAGATAGCATGTTCTAATATGATTAGTATGTTGCTAGCATGTTTTAAGACATTATTGGCATGATTAGCATGTTGCCAGCATGTTTTAGCACACTGCATTATAAGCATGTTGTTAGCAGAGATTTGCACATTAATTAATTAACTAATTAATTAACTAGCATTAATTAGTATGTTGTTAACATTTTAACAACATTGTTGTTAACATGTTTTCCATGTTGTTAACGTTTTAACATGCTGTTAGCATGTAACTGTTGCTAGCCTGATTTACTGTGTTTCTATTATGTATTCACATGTTGTTAACAAGATTATTACATGATTAGTAGGTTGCTAGCATGTTTTAGCATAATTAGCATGTTACTAGCATGAATTAGCATGTTGTTAGCATGTTTTAAAATGATGCAAAAATGTCTTGGCATGTTGCTAATATGATTTAACATTACCTTTTATTCTCACTTTTGATTAATTCCTTGCTAAATAAAAGTACTGACTGCAAATTTTGTACATTTACTACTATTGTTTTCTTTATTTTTACTATACTTTTTTATCTGCAATATTTTACTTACTATTTTACCTTTATCTAATATTCAAATATTTAATGCACTCTCTGAGCACATTTCACTGCAAGCTGTATTCTATAGCATAAAAAATCTTGAAAATATTTCAGACAGCAGTGTATACGTTTTCTTCTTGTCTAGTGTGCATACAGTATGCGTGCTGGTTTTTTGCAGATGCAGCGCACACTGACTCTGTTGAACTGTACTCTCTTTGTTCAGTGTGTCGAGATAATAATGGATCATTAAATCTCTCTTACGAACATGCTGTTGAATGATTAACTATCAAACCACAGCTGAAAGACAGACTGTGTTTAACGACAGGTTGAACGTTCAAATATTCATGCAGAGAGAGACTTCACTGATCTTGAGCTCAGGGGAAGTGCAGTTGCGTGTGACTGCATGATGAACTATAACTGAACTTAAACATCACATTTGCCATTCTTACACTGAATACCTCTTGTGGTGAACTGGAACAGTCAATCAGACTCCACCACCCACAACCAGCAGCTCACCTCACTGATACTCTGTAGAACATTTCATTTCAAAAGCCTATACTCTTCTGAAGGCCTTATACTAGATGTTGGCACATGGGTTTGATCCCAATCAGACACAAGAACATCAGTTAGTTCAATAAGGGTTAAGCTCTGGGCTTTGTGTCGGCCAGTCAATTTCTTCTCCCATCAGTGTCAGCAAACCATATCTTTTTTGCCTTACATACTCTCAGAAAAACTGTCACTGGGTGGTACCCATTCAAAAGGTACTAATATGAGACTCTGGACCACAAAACCAGTCCTAAGTAGCACGGGTATATTTGTAGCAATAGCCAAAAATACATTGTATGGGTCAAAATGATCATTGGAATATTAAGTAAAGATCATGATCCATGAAGATATTTTGTAGATTTCCTACCGTAAATATATCAAAACTTAATTTTTGATTAGTAATATGCATTGCTAAGAACTTAATTTGGACAACTTTAAAGCCAATTTTTTTTGCACCCTTAGATTCCAGATTTTTAAATAGTTGCATCTCGGCCAAATATTGTCCTGTCATAAATTATACATCAGTGGAAAGCAATTTAAAAAAAACTGACCCTTATGACTGGTTTTGTGGTCCAGGGTTACATATGTACTTTTAAAGTATTGTATCATTTAGGGGCAAATAATGTAGAAAGATGTACCTTTAACTTTTGTCTCTCTTAGGAGACCACACCAGTGACAGCTTGGTCCCTTTTTTCTCAGTGTGCAGAAAAGGATCTTTCTAAACTGTTTAAATAAATTTGGAAGCCCACAATGTCATTGCACAGTGTAGCATTAAGATTTAGGATCTGGATTACTGGAATACTCTAACCCGTTAATTAGAAGGGGTGCTCACATACTTTTGGCCTTGCAGATCCTGCCAACACTATTTTAAATGACATTTCTTGATCACTCAACAAGTTGTGTATTCACTTCTGTGGAAACGCATCTTTAGTGTTTACGCACATCCAAACCAAAAAAAGACATTAAAGATGACTGATTCATGTCCAGCTTTTTCCATTTCATGCAGTGATTTTGAAGGAAAAGATGCACAATGATTTTGCACGTGGTGCTAACAATGCCAAATTCAATTCTGAAGGAACGCAAGAACTGATTTTATATTTTTTCACTAAAGAACTACTTAAAATTTAGTCTGTTCTTCACATTAGTCTGTCGTCTCACATCAACATGAACATATTTGTTTGGACCTCTTTTGGACTGCTTTCACTTGTAAACAGTGCTTGAGTTCTGCATATTTCACCCCTGATTCAGACAAAGCTACTTTTTCACAGGAGAAAATAATATTATGGATAGAGGACTGGTATTGTAGCAGGAGGCAATGGTTGGAAGATTAAAAAAAAATGTTTAAAAAACGGATTTGTTTCTTACAAACATGCAGCTTTTGGCTTCACAAGATGTTAACTGATGCACTTGTGGATTATTGTGATGTTTTCATCAGCTCATTCTGACGGCACCCATTCACTGCACAGGATCCATTGGTGAGCAAGTTTTAATTTTAACATGTTATTAAGGTGTTCTAGCTTATTGCTAAAATGTTTAACCAAGTTGCTAACATAATTTAACATGCTGTTAACATGTTTAGCGTGTTGCTAACATTTTGTATGATTTAGCACTTTGAGAGCGTGAATTAGTATTTTGGTAACATGGTTAATAGTTTCTTAACATAATGTGTCGCTAGCATGCTTTAACACCATGTAAGCATGTTTTAGCATGTAATGCTAACATGATTTAACACATCGATAACATGTTTTAACCTGTTTTAACATGATTAGCATGTTGCTAACATGTTTTAGCATGATTAGCATGTTTTAACACGATTCATATGTTGTTAACATGTTTAGCACGTTGTTTGTACAATTAGCATGTTGCTATCATGTTTATAACATGATTAGTATGTTGTGAGCATGTTTTAGCACGCTGTTGGCATTATAAGCACAATGCTAGCATGAATTGACATGTTGATAACATGTTGGTAACATGTCTTAACATGATTAATGTGTTGCTAGCATGCTTTAGCACCAGGTAAGCATGTTTTAGCATGTAATGCTAACATGATTTAACACATTGATAACATGTTTTTATAAAATGTTTAAGCAAGTTGCTAACATAATTTAATATGCTGTTAAATCTAGCTTGTTTTCACATGTTGCTAGCATGATTTAACACGGTTAGCATGTTTTAGCATGTTGATAACATAATTTAACACATTTCTAGCATGTTTTAACATGTTATCAACCCATTTTAACATGATTAGCATGTTGCTAACAATTTCCTAGCATGATTAGCATGTTGCTATCCTGTTTCTAACAAGATTAGTATGTTGTGAGCATGTTTTAACACATTGTTGGCATTATTAGCACAATGCTAGCATGCATTGACATGTTGATAATGCTGGTAACATGTCTTAACATGATTAATGTGTTGGTAGCATGCTTTAGCACCATGTAAGCATGTTTTAACCTGTTACATGATTAACATGTTTTTAACATGATTAATACGTTGTTAACATGTTTAGCACATTGTTTGTACGATTAGCATGTCTCTAACATGATTGGTACACTGTTAACATGTTTTAGCACATTGTTGGCATGATTAACATGTTGCTAGCATGTTTTAGCACATTGTTAGCATTATTACTATTAATACCCCAATGCCAAAGTCATGGGGTCGATTCCAAAGGAACGCAAGAACTGATTTTATATTTTCTCACTAAAGAACTAATTAAAATTTAGTCTGTTCTTCACATTAGTCTGTCGTCTCACATCAACACCAACATATTTGTTTTGACCTGTTTTGGACTGCTTTCATTTGTAAACAGTGCTTGAGTTGTGCATATTTCACTCCTGATTCAGACAAAGCTACTTTTTCCACTGGATATAGTAATATTATGGATAGAGGACTTGTATTTTAGCTGAAAGCTATGGTTGAAAGATAAAAAATATTTTAAAAATGGATTTGTTTCTTACAAACACGCAGCTTTTGGCTTCACAAGATGTTAAGTGATGCACTTGTGGATTATTGTGATGTTGTGATGAGCTCATTCTGATGGCACCCATTCACTGCAGATGATCCATTGGTGAGCAAGTGATGTAATGCTACATTTCTCCAAATCTAATGAAGAAACAAACTCATCTACATTTTTGATGGCCTGGGGGTGAGTACATTTTCAATAAATCATCATTTTTGTGTAAACTATTCCTTGAAGGAATTTGTTTTGGACTGACTTTAGAAATATTTGTGGTGTTCCAGTATTCTAAAACTAAATTCACACCACAGTGTAAGGCTGTAAATATAGTTAAACTGATTCTTGTCTCCCTCTCTAAACATTCCCAAGATGATTATTAACATTTTCTCGGTATACGGAGATTAATTTCAAGTATATTAACTGTGACACTTAACAGTCTTATAATTGTCTCGCTCTGTAATTGGCCACAGCAGTGAGTATCTAAAGCCATTTAAATGAGAGTGTAAATCTTTACAGACACACAGTAAACCCTGACGGTGAAGCTGAGCTGACATTCGTTTCACTGGTGCTGGTTGTACATGAAGCTCCACGCTGACCGCAGCCCACCGCATTATGATGAAGCAGCATTCCAGCGGGTCTCACCCCGGCAACCAGAATCTGCAGCGAGCTGTTAGCTGTTTTTACAAGGGCTCGTAAAGACCCCCACTTCCTGTTTTGAAGCCCTGTGCCGGATCAGAGAGCTATGGCATCCTTCTGATGAATGTTTCATAGAATGTAACGTTTGTTAACGTGGCTAAAAACATCAAAGTCAAGCTTACTGTAAGTGTCATGTTTAAATGTGGAAAAGATGATGAGAGTCAAGATGTTTTATGGACTGTCTATGGAAGCTTATTTCCACCACAGAATTTAAAAAAAAAAAAATATATATAAAAAGTGAATGCAACCTTTTTTCTCACAGTTCAGACTTTCTTTCTCTCAGAGCTGCACATTTATTTCTTGCAACTGTGAGTTATAAACTTGTAATTGCCTTTTTTTTTCTTGGAATTCTAAGTTTACATCTTATCCACCTTTTTCCTGAGCAACTGATGAGCGGCGCCATGAAGGATTCGAACTTTAGTCTGGGTGCTTTCGTGTTCTGGTCTCCATAGAAATCCATGTTAAAACGGGGTTAAAAAAAAAGATAGACTGAATTTTAACTTTTTCAATGTAACTAAATATAAAGATGTGCACCGGTTTAATGTCATATTATTGGCTCAGAAAATGTTCATTTGACTAGAAACACCAGAGACCGGAAATGTAAACACCGCTCCAGTCGAGACTTCCGCGTTCAGAAAAAAGTGGATAATTGTGATTAATTCTGAGTTTACATGTCACAAATATTACATTTTTCTTGGAATTCTGAGTATACATCTTGTAATTCTGATTAAAATTTTGAGTTTACATTTTACAAATATGACGGGGTTTTTTTTTTTTTTTTAATTCTGGATTTACATCTTGTAATTCTGACTTTTTTTTAATTAAAATTCTGAGTTTACATTTCACAAATATGAAGTTTTTTCTTGGAATTCTGGCTTTACATCTTGTAATTCCGACTTTTTTCTTAGAGTTCTGAGTTTACATCTCACAATTCTGACTTTTTTCTCAGAATTCTGACTTTACATCTTGCAATTATGACAATTTTTCTTGTAAAATATTCTAGGAATTCTAATATTCTAGGAATTCTAAGTTTGCATCTTGTAATTCTGACTTTTTTTCTGGGAAATCTGAGTTTACATCTTGTAATTCTGACTTTTTTCTTCTAAATTTACATCTCACAATTCTGACTTTTTTTCCTCGGAATTCTGACTTTACATCTCACAATTATGATGCTTTTTCATGTAATTCTGACTTTATTAGAATTCTGAGTTTACATCTCACAAATATGACTTTTTTCTTGGAATTCTAAGTTTGCATCTTGTAATTCTGACTTTTTTCATAGAATTCTGATTTTACATCCCCCATTTCCTTTTTCTCAGAATTCAGATCTCAGATCTCAGGCTGCCTGGCGGACATCTCGGCGTGGATGAAAGAACATCACCTGCAGCTCAACCTGGCAAAGACTGAGCTCCTTGTCTTCCCTGCCACTCCGACTCTACAGCATGACTTCACCATCCAGATCCAGTTCATCAACAATTACCCCATCAAGTTCAGTCATAAATCTTGGTGTAATCTTTGATGACCAGCTGACTTTCAAAGACCATATAGCTAAAACTGCTCGATCGTGCAGGTTTGCATTACACAACATCAGAAAGATCAGGCCCTTTCTAACAGAGCAGGCCACACAACTTCTTGTCCAGGCCCTGGCACAATTAAACCTCTACAAATGATTCAGAATGCAGCTGCACGACTGGTCTTCAACGAGCGCAAAAGGCCCCATGTCACACCTCTCTTTATCACCCTGCACTGGCTCCCGGTTGCGGTTTACACCATCCCTGGCTGATGGAATGATCTTCCCACCACTATCCAGAATGCCAATTCACCTAACAACATTCAAGCGACTGCTGAAAACTCATCTCTTTTAAAACTATTTGAAAAAAAAAAAAAAAAAAAAAAATATTCTACTCTTTTCCCTTTCTAGCTTGTACTTATCTGAACAATGCCTCCTATATGGTATTATGAGCACTTCCTAAGTCGTTTTGCCTCTTTAGGACAAATCGCTTGATGTATTCCCCACTTGTAAGTCACTTTGGATAGAAGCGTCTGCTAAATTAATAGATGTAAATGTAAATTCTGACTTTACATCTTGCTATTATGACAATTTTTCTTGTAATTCTGACTTTATATCTCACAAATATGACTTTTTTCTAGGAATTCTAAGTTTGCATCTTGTAATTCTGACTTTTTTCATAAAATTCTAAATTTGCATCTCAGAATTCAGACTTTTTTTCTCAGAATTCTGACTTAACATCTCACAATTATGATGCTTTTTCATGTAATTCTGACTTTATTAGAATTCTGACTTTACATCTCACAAATGACTTTTTTTGGAATTAAAAGTTTGCATCTTATAATTCTGACTTTTTTTCCTTCTAATTCTGAGTTTACATCTCACAAATATGACTTTCTTAGAATTCTGACTTTACATCTCACAACTTTGGCTTTTTTCTTGGAAGTCTACGTTTGCATCTTGTAATTCTTACTTTTTTCTTAGAATTCTGAGTTTACATCACAATTCTGACTTTTTATCTCAGAATTCTGACTTGACATCTCGCATGCTTTTTTATGTAATTCTGTCTTTGTTAGAATTCTGACTTTACATCTCGCAAATATTTTCTTGGAATTAAAAGTTTGCATCTTGTAATTTTGTCTTGTAAATTTGAGTTTACATCCCACAATTCTGTTTTTTTTTGTTTTTGTTTTTTTCTGAGCTTACATCTCACAAATATGACTTTCTTAGAATTCTGACTTAACATCTCACAATTATGGCTTTTTTTAATGACATTTTCTTCCTGCAATTCTGACTTTTTTCTTAGAATTTACATTTTACAATTCTGACTTTTTGAAATTTTGTTTTGTTTTTTTAATTTTCACATTACATCTTGCAAGTATGAAGGGTTTTTTTTTTTTTTTTTTTTTACTTTTACTTTTTTTTATTCGAATTCTTACTTTACATTTCACAACTATGACTTTTGCCTTGAAATTCTAAGTTTGCATCTTGTATTTCTGAATTTTTTCCTTAGAATTCTGAGTTTAAATCTCACAATTCTGACTTGTTTCTTGTAATTCTGAGTTTACATCTTGGAATGCTGACTTTATTCTTAGAATTATGAGTTTACATCTCACAAATATGACTTTTTTTCTTGGAATTCTGACTTTTTAATTAAAATTCTGTCTTTACATCTCACAAATATGCCTTTTTTAAAATAAAAAGATAAAACATAATTAATTATTATTTCTTGGTTTTAGTCAAAGACAGGCTTAGATTTTTTTAAACTAGTTTTTTACTGTATTTTACTTGAATCTACTAGCAACTATGGCTGATTGGTTGAAATGATGTTTCTCTGTTTTCATTAAAATACACAAACCACAACCATGTGTTTCAAAACACTAGGTTATGCTGACAGAACTGAAATAAAACTGACATATACATACAAGATCATTGTGATCTCTATCTTCTCCAGATGTGTACTAACAGTGCTGAAAATATGTTTATTTTCCACTGGAGTTCAGTTAAGCTATAATTCCTTGTCTTTGCCTACATGGATGACTGCAAAGAGAACGTTACCAGATCCCAAAGTCAACACGGGCCCAAATACCACAGAAGAGCCGAAGAGAACATTTCATTTTCCCTCTGTCCACCGCTGGCTTCTTAACAAATGTTTGTATGAGCTGCATTTGGCATGTGCGCAGTAGCTAATCTCAATATTGTCAGCCATTTCATATTATACATATTACGGTATTTATGAATTGGCTCTCAAATGTATTTGCAAATGTGATTTAAATATTTAATGCAAGAAGTAAAATTATTTTCATATTTTCTACAATGTTTTTTTGTTTGTTTGTTTGTTTTTTGTTTTTTTTTTTTTTTTTTTTTTTCATAATTTATATCATAAAAACAATATCATTTAATAAATCATTTAAATCATTTTTTAATCATCTAAATGCACCAATATAACTCTACATAAACTCCAATATTTACATATAAATATCTTAATGCACAAAAAATGTTAAATATTTGAGTGATATTGCAAACAAATAGTTTCATTTAGAATCATCAAACTGACGCATAAAAATAATAAAAAGGTGTTTTTTCATCCCATAATTAGTCATTTTTAGAGTTTACAAATTTTAGAAATATGACATATTTCTTGGAATTCTAACTTTACATCTTGTAATTCTGACTTTTTTATTAAAATTCTGAGTTTACATTTCACAAATATGAAGTTTTTTCTTGGTATTCTGGCTTTACATCCTACAATTCTGACATCTCATATGAACATGACTTTTTTTTTTGGAATTCTAAGTTTGCATCTTGTAATTCTGACTTTTTAAATTAGAATTCTGAGATTACATCTCGAAATTCAGCTTCTTTAATTCAGGTGCTTTTTTTAATCTCTCATTTTTTTTTCTTTCAATTTTAAGTTTATATTTTACCATTTGGACTTAATTTACATCTCACAATTTTGACTGTTTTTGCTTCGAATTATGAGTTTACATCTCACAATTTTAACTTTAAAATTGTTAACATCCTGCATTTCTACATTTTTTCTAAAAATTGCTCATTTATATCTTGCACTTCCGAGTTTGGACAGTTTGAACGCTTCCATACTCACAAGACATTCCTAGTGTAATAACACAACCTTCAGTAAGCGTAGAGGACAAAAGCCATCACAAATACATTGTGAATGTTCAGTGTAGCTCTAGATGTGTGTGTGTGTGTGCCAGCATGAGAGTTGTAGAGCATCAGACACTCCACTAATCCTGTATAAATTCCCACAATCCCTTTCAGCTGTGTCCTGCCAAGAGCCTCTTCTTCCAGCAGAGCTCTGACCCTGCATTCCCACACCCAACTACACAACTAAATCTCCCTCTTTCCTCTCATTCCCCCCATTTTCTTGACTTCTTTTATTCCCACACCCCCTTTTTTAAAGGGCTCTTTCTCTCTCTGAACCTCCTACTGCACTGCACTTTCTCTTTTGCTTACTTTCTTCTTACTTTCCCACCATTCACTCATTTCCAACCTCTGCTCTCTCCATACGTCTCTTGTATTGTTCATATTGCTCTTTCACCCCGCTCAAAAGACCGGCTTAGACCAGAATTAATTCCCATGCTGGTCCAGACCGGCTAGTCTGACTGTCGTTATAAACTCTGGTCCACTTTGTAGTATATTCTGGCCAAGAACCACCCACTTAGACTGACTTACTGACATATAAAATGACCACCCATAATTCGTTTTGGGTTTTATGTGCAGGTTTGGCGTCCATTCCTTCACTCAAAAAATATTTAGGTCTTTATGTGTTTGAATAACATATAGAATTGTCATCTTTTTGGATTACAGTTTTAACATAAACTTAAAGTGATTCATATTTGCCAGATTTCTGCACTTAAAAAATTATGGCATTGGTTATTTGCATCTATTTGGTTTTATTTAAATACATTTAATTTTATTTAAAATATTTTAATATAAATCATTCATTTTAAAATGTATGCATTTATTCAAATTCATAAATCTTAAAAAAAAAAAAAAAAAGTTTATAGTTAAAAACTATGAAAAATGGCAAGCTGTGGAACAAGCAATGTTTAATTATTTAAAATGTATGAGATTGAAAAAAATTGGCTTTATTTATGATAAATACAAACCTGGTAACATTCACTTTATTAGTATAACTACTGTACTTTATTAGTAGTTTAATTTATGTAAGACTGCCAAATATGCATCACATAAACTGTGCAACATAAACTCTGATCCTCTATGCGTATCTGTATTTGTTTATTTATTTATTTATTTATTTATTTTTATTTAATTTTTTATTTATTATTATTATTTTTATTTTATTATTATTATTATTATTATTATTATTATTATTATTATTATTAGTTTATTTTTTTGAATGATGGTCTTTTAAGTGATTTTTAGAATCCTTTATTTTGATCCTGTATGTGGTTATTTTTTTTCTGTGGAATAAAAAAGGAGAATTTATAATTTTCCAATCATGGAAAAGCTACAAAAATCACAATGAAAGCTCTACAATTAAGTTGTGCCCATATATGACATTATAAAAAGAGCTTAAATTAATGCACTGATAATATTCCCCTCAGCTGAAATTAACTCTCAAATCCAATTCACAATCACATTCCAATATTAATATTGCACACCAATGCATCCCTCTTCTCAAAACTAGGAGTAAGTGATGCAATATATCAGCATCATTTCAGTGCACAAGGCCTTTCTCCAATTTTTAATTATGTATCAGTAGTACAGCAGCATTCAGTTGCACATCAGCTGCAGTAGCAGTGGAAGTAATGGTGTGATACTTTCTTGAGATATTTGACCTCACACATCTAGAGCTGTCAAAACATTTATGATTCTCATATTTCCCTGCCCTGTGTTTGTTTATAGTGTGTGCATGTTAGTTGTTTGTGTGAGAGTGTGTTTTCTTTGACTGGGTGTGAAAGCAGCAACACACTGGCCTTAAACAGCTTCACTTCTGTAAATACAACCCTCACACTCACTCAAACACACATACACGGTTTTTTTTTTTTGTCATGGTGGGGACTTTCCTTCAACTCCTATGTTTATATAAAGCTAATTACATTTTCTAACTCCTAAACATAGCCATGAAACTGAACCTGATTCTCATACATGAGATAACCAGAAATGTTTCTTGAGCAGCAAATCAGCATATTAGAATGATTTCTGAAGGATCATGTGACACTGAAGACTATAGTAATGGTGCTAAAAATTCAGCTTTTCATCACAGAAATAAATTACATTTTAAAATATATTCAAATAGAAAACAGTAATATTGAATTGTAAAATTATTTAATATTTTTTACTGTATTTTTCACAAATTCAGCCTTGGTGAGAATAATTACACTTAACATTAAATTATCTAACCGACCTCAAACTTTTTTCCAGCGCCACTACTTACATTCATTTATAGGGATAAATTAAAATGAGTGCCGTAATGTGATATAACAGGAATACTGGTGCCACATATCTCCTTAAACTTCAACAGATGTTTGACAGCTCTGGGTATTAATAAAAGTAGCCATCAACAAAAGTAAGCATGAATACCTTAAATAAACCACAAGAGGAAGTTTTATTTCACATCACAAGGTCTATTGGAAGTCTAAGCACTATTTAAAGGTCAAAAGAAAGGTCTTCAGGAAGTTCACAAAAAAAATTTTCTCATTTCCTCTTGGCTCTGTTTCACCAGTTGGAAGATGAAAGCACAAGTGCTGATGGTTGCGTTGCGGTTTAGGGTTTGGACTGGTAAGGCAAAGTTTGCCTTGATCCTCCAGAAAGATTATAATACACACTGAGTGAGACTGAACATGTCCTACTGAAGGAATAGTTCACCCATAAAAGAACATTTGTTTACCATCCCTCATGTTGTTCCAAACCTGTATGACTTTATTCCATGGAACACAGAAGATGCATTTTAGGTGATTATGAATAATGTTTATTTGCAATTGCATGCTAAAAATAGTGCATGTTTACATTCCACAAGATTTGCTGCTCTTGATTTTGATGTGCATTGCAACTGAACTCAACATGTCAGTTCGTATGCATTGAGAATTTCTGTGAGTGACTCATCAAATGTAGGTCTTTTCCTCACACAAAGCTAATCTGATTTGACTCAGACATTTATGATGTTACAAAATAACAACCAGTACAACTATTTTCAACAATGACGACAATAAGAAATGTTTTGTGAGCAGAAAATCAGCGTATTAGAATGATTTCTGAAGGATTACGTGACACTTAAGACTGGAGTAATGATGCTGAAAATTCAGCTTTGCATCACAGGAATAAATTGCATTTTTAAATGCAATACTATAGAAAACAGACATTTTGAATTCTAATAATATTTTAAAAATTTACAGTATTTTTAAACTTATAATTGCAGAATGCAAACGCAAATTGGGGGAAAAAAAGTGCATTTTTGTATCGCAGCAGTTTTGTTGTCACTAGTTTTGTAACTGAACTCGACATGCCACTCACACAAAACTACTGTAAGGCTTGTGATGGAATCTAGATTTCTAATTTCTAACAAAATGTGCACATTTTAAATGACACGGGGACATTTTCACATTCACACTGGGGTGAAAAATGATCTCTATAGGAACTTTTCATCTATCTATCATCTTTCAAACACAAAGATACAGTGGGCATGACTGTACCACGGAAGAAAGCGGGGTGGAACCATCTTGAAGGGTCATATTCTTAGATCTGAGGGGAACGTAAGCCACCGCCACAAAACCCCCATGACAACTCGATTCATTCCTCTTCAAATGATTCATTTCAAAATATTCAAACCATGTTTCCCCCACACATGCATAACGTTCCACGTGTGAATCACCCAGGGAAAATATGCCAGCGCTTCACCCGTGACCCCATTTGGCAGACTTTAAAATGCAAACAACGCCACAAACACATTTGCAGGGCACTTTAAATCTGACTGCAGCACATTCTCAGCAGTCCGTCTGTCTCAGTGTCTGATTCACACAGATAACAAAACAGAGCTTATTCACAGCTAAACACAGTTAGGTGACATGTGTTTTCCTGACCATGAAATGACTCTAGGGGAAGTGAATCACATGCGTGTTGTGTTAATCTGACACTAAACATTTCATTTTAGCTGTCCCTATAGGAACGAACATTCACAAATTAAATCATACTTTCAGAAGCAAACTCATTTAAAAAAAAAAAATGATTGTGAATTTAATGGTAAAAGACACTTGTAAAAATACTACGGGAAAACCCTTTGTTGAACTGTAAATTCACTTACTATCGTATAAAACTGTAATAGATATAATGGGACTTTTCATGTAATTTTACAAGAAAATACTGTTAAATACTGTACAGGTTTTGGAAGTGAAAAAGAACAATTCATCTTAAAATTCATAGTGAAAATCCATAATCTCACACTACCAGAATTCTTCGTTTGATGGTTTTTCATTTAACCCTCTGGTTGTGTTCGGGTCAAATTGACCCGGAAAAGATTTTCTTTTTTCCCAAAAATACTAGTTAATGTTACCACACTGGACTCACTGACTTTGTTCACACAGAGTATAAGTACTTCTCTGAAATTTTTTTTTCGAATTTTCGTAATTTTTTGTGGGTTTTGTATCACCTAGTCACGCTTGTGGTGTTCCGGTCAAAAATGACTGGACTCCAAACAACTGCTTATAAATCTCTTATTATGCTATATTATCACTAAAGACTGGATTCATTATTTTTGTCAACTTGTTTTCTTTCATTTAGGACTGGTTTTGCGTTTCTTTTTGCATCTGATTAATCATAGGCCTTATTTTTCTGCGAGAAGGTACCTCATTTTTTGAGTGAAAAAATAATTTTTTATGAATAGTTTTCACAATATGAAATGAAAATTTACACTGTGTATCACTAGTGTGCTTTAATGTTTAATAAGGAAGTTTGCTTTTAAATGCTTTAAATTTGTACAAAATTGCAAAAAGTCACACTTGTGGTGTTCCCGGTCAAAAATGACCAGACTCGAAAACAACTGCTTATAAATCTGTCATTTTGCTATATTATCACCAAATATTGGATTCAAGCTTTTTGTCAACTTGTTTTCTTTCATTTAGGACTGGTTTTGCGTTTCTATTTTTACATTTGATTAATCGTAAGCCTCATTTATCTGAAAGTAGGCAAAACTGTACAAAATTGCACAAAGTTACACTTGTGGTGTTCCCAGTCAAAAATGTCCGGACTCCAAACGAGGTACCTACTACTCTCAGATAAATGAGGCCTACGATTAATCAGATGCAAATAGAAACACAAAATCAGTCCTAAATGAAAGAAAACAAGTTGACAAAAAGAATGAATCCAATATAATATAGCATAATAAGAGATTTATAAGCAATTGTTTGGAGTCCGGTCATTTTTGACCGGGAACGCCACAAGTGTGACAGGAATCCAAACACAACCAGATAACAGAAATTCTTCTGTTTTTTTTTTTTTCTTCCCTACATTACATCTTATGTGTTAAACAAACATTAATAACCTTATTTTACTGTCAGGTGTGGTACCATGCTGGTGTTTTTTAATTTTTTGCGTATGATTTCATATATTATTATTTACCTCAGCTTGTGGAAAAGCTACTTGATTCATCATGTGAATTTCTCTTTACAACATGTGTTTTTAAGGTGGTTGGCAGAAAAAAGGTAAAAACAGATTTTAGTAGTTTTGGTATATTTTAGTATATTTTTCATTATTTCAGGTAATGAAATTCCCCACATTAATTTATAGTGCATTATTGCGATACCCAACACAAGTACACTTTACATCAGGGGTGCCCAACCCTGTTTCTGGAGATCCAACCCTAATCAAACACACCTGTCTGTAATTATCAAGTGCTCCTTGAGATCCTAATTAGCTGGTTCAGGTGTGTTTGATCAGGGTTGGAGCTGAACAGGAAAGTCGATCTCCAGGACCAGGGTTGAGCACCCCTGCTTTACATTCTTAGTGTTTCCACAAGGGGCGCTATAGCGGTTATTAAAGACCGTTTACCGCAAGATAACTATAAATTACTATAAAGATAATCATAATGATAACTATATTAGTTATCCAACAGATGATAGCGCTCTGTTAATTATCAGGGTTTCTGCAGGTTTTATAAAGATAAGTTTTTAAGACTTTGTTAAGTCCCTTTTTAAGACCACGTAAAGAAAATGTAAGGACCAAACTGATGGAAACAAACTATTCCAATATGTAAATGTAGAAAATGAGTTTGAAAATACAACTTTGAACAGATGTCCATTACTTTGTAGATAGATAGATAGATAGCTAGATAGATAGACAGACAGACAGACAGACAAACAAACAAACAAATAAAAGTCAGTAATAATTAAAGTCAATATTTATTTGAGAAGAAAAAAGATCTTTTTTTTTGAGAGAGAGAGAGAGAGAGGGAGAGAGATAGAGAGAAACTGATCAAAATTAAGTGGATTTTTGATCATTTAAAAAATATAAATAAATAAAATAAATATCTGCCAGTATCAAGCCAATTTTTTTATTTTGTATCTCAAGTAAATGTATCTTGATTTAAGGAAGTTTACATATTTGTATTGAAAAACAAGACAAAAATACTCAAAAATAGACTTTTAGATACTAAATAGATATTAAATATTCGAAAATTAGATTTGTTCAGTGCATGCAACATTTAATGCCAGGACTTCATGAATTTAAGACTTTCTGCTCCTGCTCCGGTTTAAGACATTTGAAGGCCTTTAAATAAATAAATAAATAAATAATACACAAAAAGAATTTGTGTTTTGTTTTACAAAGCAAACATCTAAAGTTTCTTAAATCAACATTTACTTGAGAAGGAAAATTAAATATGGTAAGATAAGAAGTCCTGTTTTTTTTTGTTTTTTTTGAGAAATTGCTCAAAATTAAATGGATTTAAATAAATAAATAAATAAATAAATAAATAGGTTCCAAAATTTTCACACCTCACCGACAGGTGTTTGTTATTGTTTTAAGCATAAACTCACTTAATTTTGTTAAATTTCTCAGAAAACAAGACTTCACCCATCTTTATTTTACATCTCAAGCAAATGTATATTGATTTAATGAAGTTTATATATTTGTTTTGGAAAACAAGATAATTTTTTATTATATTTTATTATTTTATTATTTTATGTCTTGCAGTGCAACATTTAATGTGACTTTATTAATTTAAGACTTTCTGCTCCAATTTAACACCTTTTTAAGGCCTTCATTTCTGGAAAAGCAACCAGCAGAAACCCTGATTGGAATCTGTCTGTCAGTGTTTTATCGCTCATTAGCTGGGATGAGGGAGAAAAAAAACAAAAAAACTCTGAAAGTGATTCCAACGAAATTGGATAACATCTGAAGAAGAAAGTCATACATACCTAGGATGCCTTGAGGGTGAGTAAATCATAGGGTACTTTTCATTTTTGGGTGAACTGTCCCTTTAAATTAGACAGATTTTTTATTTATTTATTTATTTTTGTTACATTTTTAATGTATCTTTACTATATTGTTATCATTATAGTTATCGTTCTTGGTGAACGGGCCTTAACCGTCTGCTTATACAGTCTTCTACGGTACAGTTTCTGAAGAGAATCTAGAGAAGAGAAACCAAGCGAGTTAGTTAAGGTCAGTATGGTTACAGCAGCTTCCCAGAATAATCACATCTGCTTTAATAGCACAGACAAAGGGAAACTGGATCGCCCCCTCGAGTACTGAGATTTGTTACCATCAGACCGGTGCAAGAGCGCATGTTAGCCATGTTCAAACAGACTAGGCGATGACAGTGCGTAAGTTTCATGAACATCGTAAAAACATCTGCCGCATGCCATTCGAACATTCAACAGGGAATGTATCGCAGATGAGCAAAATGATCTTCCAGATGAAAAAGCACGCTTGGGATAAATGGAAGCGTATCTTTTCTAGACTCCTCCAGTGGCACTAGGCCAACGGACCTTAACGGACCACTGAATCAGCATCTCTGTATGGAAAACCCAAAGGAAGACAAAAAAACAATTTCCTGTTTCATCCGTCAATCAAACGCTTTACTGCGCCTAGACTCCACCGACACAGGAATGAACACCGTGAGCCCAGAGCTGCTAAACACCAGACCTTAGCCAAGCTCTTTAAGAGCTGGTCGATTTCCCCTGGGATGGAGCCAGATGGGAACATATGGTTAAACACACACACGCACACACACACACAGCTGTAATCATATAGCTCCAAAGCATCCAGCATGACTGAGAGGAGTATTAGAAACAGCTGGAGACGCCTGGACCATGAGAAAGATTGAAAAGGAGAAAAACTGAGAAGGTACAAAAGAATGTTCTCACGCTGGGTGGTACATATGTGAGACACTGGGCTTCAGGTGAAGAATGTGTGTGGTTTTGTTGGCTTCTGCCATATATACATATATATGCTCACAATCATCTCCGAGATTAGTCACATGTACAGTCATTTGCAATACAGATGCAACTGGACATGAAGGCAGATGAAGTAAACGGGAATAAAAATTCACCAAGTACCAGATGTGAGTCAAAAGTTATCTTTGGTGGTTAAAAAGTAAATGAAGTTAATTTCCAGTTGATCTGTAGCTCTGTAAGGTATTGCAACATAATACATAAAACATCTGCCGCGAATCATGAATCTACTAATGAGTTTTAAATAAGCGGAAAATTTACCATCATATGTTTGTCTTGCGATTTTAGACTATTTATTCATCAAACGTAAGATATAAAAAGAATCTGTCTTGGTGCAGATGGAAAAACAGTTCAAAAATAATTGTCAATCTCATAATTAAAAAAGGACACCTAGACAGAAAAAAAAGTCTTTGCACAAATTTTATTTTATTTTATTTTATTTTATTTTATTTTATTTTATTTTATTTTATTTTATTTTATTTTATTTTATTTTATTTTATTTTATTTTATTTTATTTTATTTCCAAATGCCTTTTTAACATTTATTTCACAATTCTCATTAAATATAAAGTATATAAAACAAAAAATTCATGGTCAGTAGAGATTTGAACCCTGAGCACACCATCAAATTTATTTCTTTCCAAATTAATAAATATAAATAGTTAAATAAATAACCTTCCTGACCCCAAACGTTTGTACATTAGTATATTTTTTTTAACCAGAAAATTTACCATCATATGTTTATCTTTAGATTGTAGACCTTTTATTTAATCATAAGTAAGATATAAAATCTGTCTAGTTGCAGATAGAAAAACAGTACAAAAATAATTGTCATTGTCATAATTAAAAAAGGACATTTTATTTTATTTTATTTTATTTTATTTTATTTTATTTTATTTTATTTTATTTTATTATTTTTTTTTTTTTAATTTTATTTTATGGCCAAATGCCTTCAGACCTAAATAAATAACATTCCTGACCACATACTTTTGTACATTAGTATACATTTTTTTACATTTTTATTTTCTCCATTATTCAACAAGGATGCATTAAATGTATCAAAAGTCACAGTTTGCGTCATTGTTACAAAACTTTTTCTGATTTAGCAGGAATAAATTACACTTTACATTCAAACAGAAAGTTTTGTGCTATAACTTACTATTACTATTATACTTTTATACTACTATACTAATACTAGTTCACAGCATTAGTGTTTTGTTTTGTTTGTTTTTTTTTTGTATTTTGAGCATATAAGAAATCTTCTTTTACAAACAACAAAAGAAATCCTACTGACCCCAAACAACAGTTTGTATAGCTCATGCAGACTAAACTAGTTAATGAGATTTGTCATTTGTAGAAAACTATATTAATTAAAGAATAGCAGGTCACAGCCCCATTTGCATAACCCGCAGTTAATCTTATTATTTGTAATGTGCTGGTGATTAGTGATTGTGAATGCAGGAATAGGACATGAAGTCTTGAGCTGTATTGATCTTCAGTGGGAGAGAGGAAAGGAAATCTTCAGAGACGTCTCACATCTGTCAGAGAGCTTTTTGAATGCAAATGTTAGTAGAACGTTTTTGGTAGTGAAGGTTTCTTGCAAGTAAAGGCTAATGTTTATGTATTTGCTCAGCGTGAAGTCCAAAAAAAGCTGTCCAAAAAAAAAAAAAAAAAAAATTCTTTCAACTTCATTGAAGAATTGAAGAACTGAAGAATGAGAGAGTGTTTAGAGTCATGGGATTATCAGGAGAGAGTGTTTAAACCATTTTATGACACACTCCGTCTCTCTCAAGCACACTATAGATTTTGTTTGACTGGGATCCTGTCCTTGTTTATGCTGGGAGTGAAATCTAGTGACCTTTAACTGGCCTGACCGTCCATGTCCACCGGTGCAGAAGAAATCCACTCAATAAAATCTGTGCTGTCTGTCACTTAAGGGGTGTGTCTGTAAATCTACAACAGCATGTTTGTCACTATGCTTTGTTATTCCTATCAATACAGTCATTAAAGCCATCATATAACAAGTTTGGGGTCGATAAGCTTTTTAATGGTTTCGAAAGAATACTTCTGCTCACCAAGGCTGCATTTATTTGATCAAAAATACAGTAAATACAGTAAAATTGTGAAATATTATTACAATTCAAAATAACTACTTTCTATTTGAATATATGTTAAAATGTAATTTATTCCTGTGAGGCAATGCTATATTTTCAGCATTATGACTATAGTCTTGAGTGTCACATGATCCTTCAGAAATCATGAAAATATGCCGATTTGCTGCTCAAGAAACATTTCTAATTAGTATCTGTGTTTAAAACATTAATGCATCAAATGCATCTTTGTGGAATATAAGTATTAATTTAAGAAAAGTATACACTGCTGCTCAAAAGCTTGGGATCAGCAGTAAGATTTTTAATTGTTTTTATGCTCATCAAGGCTGTGTTCATGCACTCTCAGAAAAAAAGGTACAGTTCTGTCACTGGGGCGGTACCCTAAGGTACAAAAGTGAAAAGGTACATTTTTGTACCTTACCTACCCCTAAACAGTACATATTAGTACCTTTAAGGTACATTTCAGTACTTCAAAAGTACATATCTGTACCTTAAAGGTACATATTGTTTCCTTAAAGATACATATTAGTACTTTAAAAGTACATATTTGTACCTTTTCACTTTGTACCTTAGGGTACCGCCCCAGCGACAGAACTGTACTTTTTTTTCTGACAGTGTGTGACCAAAAACAGAAAAAACATTTAATATTGTGAATTATTATTACAATGTAAAAAAATGTTTTTCTATATTAATATACATTAAAATTTAATTTATATCTGTAATTAAATTTGAATTTTCAGAATCATTACTCCAGTCTTCAGTGTCACATGATCCTTTAGAAAGCATTCTAATATGCTGATTTATTATTAGTGCTGGAAATATTTGTGCTGCTTAACATTTTTTTAAATAAAATAGGTTAAAAAGAAAGCATTTATTTAAAATAGAAAGTTTTCTAACAATATACGCTACTGTTCAAAAGTTTGGAGTCAGTACATTTTTATTTTTTGAAAGAAATTAATACTTTTATTCACCAAGGATGTGTTAAATTAATAAAAAGTGATAGCATAGATTTACATTGTAAGAAAAGGTTTATATTTTGAATAAATGCTGTTCATTTTAATCTGTTATTCATCAAAGAATCCTGTAAAAAAGAATCAAAGGTTCCAAAAAATATTTGGCAGCACAACTGATTCCAACATTGATAATTCTAATAATAAATCAGCATATTAGAATGATTTCTGAAGGGTCATGTGACACTTAAGACTGGAGTAACAGCTGATGAAAATTCAGCTTTGCATCAGAGGAATAAATTATATTTTAAAGTATATTAAAATAAAAACCATTATTTTATATTGTAATAACAATTTGCAATATTACAGTTTTTTCTATATTTTTGATCAAATAAATGCTGCCTTGATGAGCATAAGAGACTTCTTTAAAAAAACATTACAAGTCTTACTGATCCCAAACTTTTGAGCGGTAGTGTATATAACAATATTTTTAACACAGCCACAATGAAAGCCTCCAAGCTGCACTTGACATCTCAGTGAAAAATTTTAATATGTAACAGCATGATTTAAACATTCACAACCCTGGCTAGCCTTCACTTTATAAGCATTACGTTGAAAAATGTTCAAGCCTGATGCTTAGCTCACAGAGAATGAATTAGGAAAGCCCACTCAGCTCTGTGCCTGTGGACACATACTGTATGGTGAGAGTTAATCTAACATCACTGAATCATTCAGACACACACACATACACACACATACAGTTAAAGGCTTTGTGCTGATATAGCAGCATCATGATTGAATTATTCTGTAATCGTGTCATTAATCTCACTGAAAGCTTGTAATGATACAAAAAAAAAAAACTTTAACATCTGAAAGACTAATCTAAATAATATATTGCTGCCAAAGAGACTGTGGAAGATACGCCCTGAAAGAAAGAAAGAAAGAAAGAAAGAAAAAGAAAGAACGAACAAAAGAAAAAGAAAGAAAGAAAAACTGACTTATGGATCTATTCTTCTAACATTCAAGATATTTCAGGCTTTTTATGACCTTTTTGTGTTTTTCTTTAATGACATTTGATCAAACTGAATTTAAGACTTTTTTGGGACCCGCAGGAAGCCTGGAGAACTGTTAGCAACAGTACAGTATTAAAGGATCACTGCATTCTGACACGCAGAAGAAGAACAGATCCGATCCAGTACAGTCTACAGTGAGCGAGGGGGGGGGGAGGGAGAGAGAAAGAGAAAGAGAGAGGAGAGCCATTACAGGAAAACAGGAAATAGCTGCTCCAGTTAAAGGGGGATGTGTGAATGACAGAAGGAAGGAGAATGAAAGTGCACATTCAACAGATGTTCTTTTCAGAGCGTGAGCTTCTTCAGTCCAGGGATACAGTATGTTTGATGCTCCAGCTGAGATTACAGCCACCTCAGCACATCTGAGTGCAAGCGTACATGTACACGCACCAGACATCTATTTATCATCTGTCTCTCTCTAATCAATCTATCTATCATTTATCATTCAATTGATCGATCAATTCTATTATTCTATTATTTTGTTGTACATTCTGTACCCATCTATTGATAGATCAATCAATCAATCAATCAATCAATCAATCTATCTATCTATCTATCTATCTATCTATCTATCTATCTATCTATCTATCTATCTATCTATCTATCTAATTCTATTTAAATCTAAATAAATTCATTAAAGTTCATGTTTATATTTGCTCGATCTATCTATCGGTCTGTCCATTGTTCGTTCTATCTATCTATCTATCTATCTATCTATCTATCTATCTATCTATCTATCTATCTATCTATCTATCTATATATCTATCTATCTATCTATCTGTCTGTCTGTCTGTCTGTCTGTCTGTCTGTCTGTCTATCTATCCATCTACCTGTCTATCTATCCCATTCTATTTAAATATAAATAAATTCTGTTTAAGTTCATATTTACTTGTTCTATCTATCTGTCTATCTACCTATCTATCTATCTATCTATCTATCTATCTATCTAATTCTATTTAAATATAAATAAATTATGTCTGTCTGTCTATCTATCTGTCTGTCTGTCTGTCTGTCTATCTATCTATCTATCTATCTATCCATCTATCTATCTATCCCATTCTATTTAAATATAAATAAATTCTGTTTACGTTCATATTTACTTGTTCTATCTATTTATCCATCTATCTATCTATCTATCTATCTATCTATCTATCTGTCTGTCTGTCTGTCTGTCTGTCTGTCCATCTATCTATCTATCCCATTCTATTTAAATATAAATAAATTCTGTTTAAGTTCATATTTACTTGTTCTATCTATCTATCTATCTATCTATCTATCTATCTATCTATCTATCTATCTATCTATCTATCTATCTATCTAATTCTATTTAAATATAAATAAATTCTGTTAATTCTGTTAATTCTGTCTGTCTGTCTGTCTGTCTGTCTGTCTGTCTATCTATCTATCTATCTATCTATCTATCTGTCTGTCTGTCTACCCCATTCTATTTAAATATAAATAAATTCTGTTTAAGTTCATATTTACTTGTTCTATCTATCTATCTATCTATCTATCTATCTATCTATCTATCTATCTATCTATCTATCTATCTATCTGTCTGTCTACCCCATTCTATTTAAATATAAATAAATTCTGTTTAAGTTCATATTTACTTGTTCTATCTATCTATCGTTCTATCTATTGTTCTATCATTCTATCAATCTATCTGTCTATCTATCCATCTATCCATCTATCTATCCATAATAAAGTATTTGCATCTGAGATGTTGACATGTTGATATTAAACACGAACAGATTGATTTCTGATGCATGTGTGGGTGGGTGTGAGTTGAAATGTGTTCCAGCAATCTTCATGTGTGTGTGTGTGTGTTAAGGATCCATCTTTGACTGTTTTCCAAGGAAAAGAGGGTGTACGGCACATGTAATCCATCTAAAACCTCTCTATCGCTGTCCAGTGTGTTTATGTGAGTGTGACCCACTGTAAGGGCGTAGACAGACTCACAAACCTGCTTCTGATTAACCCACCACCCCAAAACAGGCTCCAAGCAGGGTGTGTAAGAAGGACGTTTGGGAGTGGGATCGGTCACATTTGGAATTAGTTATGAAAGCGAGAGAGGGGAGAGGAATAAGAATGGAATGGACACTCCAATCCAACAGGTTCTCAGAGGAAATCCAAAGACCTCCGCAGCCAAGAAACCACACTAAATTATGGCAAACTCATACAGACGTGGATATATAATCAGATTAAACGCCTGGAGAAATACGACTGACGATTTAGAACAGCATGCATTTACACTTTATTAAGCAAACGAGAACCGGTTTTCTTTACTTGTGACCCGTGGAAGATCTTTGTCCTTTTAGCCATTCCAAACACAAACTGGATTTAAGCCGGACCAAAAGCTTTTCCATCTGTGGGAGGGTTGTGTTTCTGCAAGAGTTTGCTGAAATTGGTTGGATTCAGCTTTACTCTGGACCAGAATGACGTGACTTCATTCGAAAAAATTTGAATCTGAGAATTATAATTTCACTCGAGAGAGCACTCCAGAAGATTACACAACATCCACAGGCTTACATTAAAAACACTACTCTGTGAAAGAGACTAACTGCTCCTCTCTGGTGTCTAGATCGCTGAAGTGATGATATTTTAAGTGTTTAATTAACCAAATCATTGAACCAAATCAACTTATCAACACTTGGGCTAATGTTCACTGCTAAATAAGACAAAAAGCGCAACTAAAATCAAGCCTACATTTTTACTGAACTGAATAAAAGCAGAGGGAAATTAACTAACCTTTATAGGGTTAAAAAAAAAAAAAAAAGGAAATTAAAACTATTAAACAAGTCACAAGTAATATGCAAATTATAGTGTGGTTAAATATCTTGATATAGCTACTATATTTAGGATGCATATGCAAAATCAGACCCATTACCTTGCATCATAAGCAGATCAAAAGAATAACAAAACTAGATTTGCATTTCCAAAAGGAAACAGCTGATTTTGGTTCTGATAAAATGAAAAGTAAAAGTTGCATAACACCTGTTATCATGACGCTCGTCTACATCTTGTCCTCTGTGTATGTCAATCAATATATAACATGACACCATATTTGCAGTGTAAAGGTTAATGGTTAAATATATGTGCAGTTATGTAAATAAACGGAAGAAAGACGACCAATCAGAATTCAGTATGCAAATGCTGTCCTCACTGTCAGTAACACTGTTGAATAACTTTTAAACATTCTAAAAATGTTTTATTTGGTGATTTTAAACAAATTTTTAATTAAAAAAAAAATACTAACCTTTATTTTATTTCAAGCCAAAAAAAAGCGTTTGTTTTTGTTTGTTTGTTTTTTTAGTATTAGTCAACAGCATGTGAAATCCAGCAAGAGTGAAACTGAGCTCAGATTGTCCTGTCCACTATAATTGATTATTTACTAATCTAATATACAGAATTTAATTGTCATGCAAAGACCTTGTAAATACAAGCCAATATCAATATGCTGAGCCACAGCTGAAAATGAACCTGGGATTTGTACTGCATATCAAGGCAGATTTTAAAGCTACAACAATATGAGAGATCTTCAAGACCTTCTGTTTAGCGCCACAAACTCCAAACAAGTTCCGATCTAAATATGCTGACAATAGCATAAAAATCCAAGGAATTACATGCGGAACTTTTCAGTTGAAGTCTATAAGGATATTTGATCTTCAGCTACATGTCCAATTAGTCTATGCAGAGGTTGGTGGATGTAGCTTGAAAGCTCTAGGAGGAGTTACAGTAGAGACATTTGATTTTGGGTTAGAAAGTTTGAAAAAAAAAAAGAACAACAGTTATGATTTATGATAAATTCCGTATGCTTTCCTCATTTGTAAATCACTTTGGGGGAAAACCATCTGCTAAATGAATAAATGTAAACATTAAGAATGAAATTTCAATGTCTGTTTACAAAATATTTGTGATCATTTATTTGTTTTAAACGCTGCTGCAGTGTAACACTGTAATATATACAGTACGAATGGACAAAGAGAAGGAGGGAAAGTTGGGGCGTATGAGTATGAAAGTTAGTCTCAGTGTCTCCAGCGTTTGATAAACGGCCCCCAAGACTCGCTGTGTGCAGATGGGTCACAGATGCCTGTGTGTGCGTATGTTTCGCAGCTGGCCGACCCATCCGAACGCCGATGAGGCCAAGCCATGATGAATAGTTGGACTAGTTCAGAGGTCACGATTTCAGCTTCCTGGTATGTGAGTGAGTAGTGTTTCTGTGCGTATGTGTGTGTGTGTGTACTGTGCTCCACAATCCAATCGCCTGACTTTCAGTGTTTCTGTCGTTATAGGAAACCCAAGGATGGTGCTGCGAGATATTCCTACTACTTCATCTCTTCAAATTTCATGAGTGTCTTTGGTTTCTATTACTCAGGAGATGACATTTAAACAAACTGCAACTGCAGGCTATGTCGTGTATAATTATCAGAGAGATTAATATGTGGTTCGTTACGTTGCACATCTGCATTTTGCAAAATCAGGGTTTTAGGTTTCCAAACAAGTTCCAAGTTGGAAGTCCGACTTTAAGTGGCGTTTTACTACCCTCTTCCAACTAGGAAGTTGGGCATTCCAACTTTCCAAGTTGAAAGGAATGTGCGAGTTCCATGCTGGGGGAAAAAAATTAAACTACCCGAAAGTGGTTTGCTGGTCTTAGCTATAGCCACCAGGCTGGTTTTCACTTGTCAGGCTGGTTTAGTTTGATGGTTTTAGAGTGGTGAATTTCCACCAGTGGGCCGGGACTCACTAGAGGGCTTCAGCACACTTCCAAAGGGGGCTGCAAGATGACTTACAGTGATCTAATAATAAGAAAATGCAAGTTTTAAAATGAGCTAAATCAGCTAAAAAAAAAGAAAAAAAAAAAGAAAGAAACATCTGTTTAATTTCCTCCACAACTATAATTCTATATAATTAATCCAGGAATGTCACAGACATGGAACACCTAGATATGTGAGGGAATTTAGGGAAAGTCATGGTAATTAATAAAATCTTAAAGGGTCAAATTTTTATAGTTATGTCAAGCCCTAAAATAGTTAATTCAGTAGAAATGGCTATTTCTGATTTATAAAATGTCATTGCAAATGATTAAATTAAAGTAAATTAAAGTAATTTAAATTAATAGGTAATTAAAAGTGTATAGGCTGCATAATATTTAGTTAATGAAAACTATGGAATGTTATTAATGTATTTATTATTATTATTATTATTGTTGTTGTTGTTGTTGTTGTTGTTACTACAATACTATTAATATTAATATTATATTGTTGTTGTTCTTTAATTGTTAATAATTCATATTTATTATTATTATTATTATTATTATTATTATTATTATTATTATTATTATTATTATATTGTTGTTGTTCTTTTGTTGTTAATAAATCATATTTATTATTATATCATTACTTAAATAATAAATAATTAATAAATTAATAATATATATTGCTGAGAAATTGCTATTTCTGAGTATCTGAGTAAAAAAAAGGTCATTTAAAGTAATTGGTAATTAAAGTGTAAAGACTGAGGAACATTCAGTTAATAAAAACTATGGTATTTAATAAATGTAATAAAAATAATAATAATTATTGTTGTTGTTGTTGTTCTTTTGTTGTTATTAATTATTAATTTGTATATATATATATATATATATATATATACACACACACACACACACACACACACACACATAGCCACTCCTTTCAATAAAACACTAAAAAAAAAAAGTTCAAAATTGTATAGTTATACCAGTCCCTAAAACAGGGTTAAATAGCTGAGAAATTGCTATTTTTGAGTCATAAATGTAATCACAAATGATTACTGGTAACTGAAAGTATAAAAGCTGAGGAACATTCAGTTAATGTCAACTACGGAATAATAATGGTAGGGTAATGATAATTTGATAATAATGGGGGTCTTTGGAGTCAAAAAAGTTGAGTTTTTTAGATGACTTTTAGTCTAGGTTCTTGCTTACTGACCAGCCAAACCAGTTTAAACCAGCAAACCACTCTAGGCTAGTTTAAACATGGTTAACATACATGTGTGTGTGTTGGCAGTGGCCCGAGTTTCTTTAATGTCCATTGTTTAGTTTAGAGGGCAAAAGTGCATATGAAAGGTTTCACGGCTGTCTTCCAGAAAGAATATAGAGTAATGGATCTGACTACTGTCCACAGGGTTCACAGCCATCACACACACTTGCTGTTAAAGCCTGTCCACACCCTGTCACAGGGCCCCTCTGGCCCACAGCCTGGATTTGATTTCCTTTGTGTGCATGTGTGAGCGAGTGTGTGTGTTTAGCTACTCTTGTGGATGTTATTTCATTTAAATACCCAGTCCTAGACAGAAGGGCCAACAGGGGGTGACACGAGGGGCCCGGGGTGACAGCATGTATGTTTGCATTTGTGGGTGTTATGGCCGGACCGTATGACATTATATACTGTGCTGAGGCAGAAATGCGCAGCACGTACAGTTTTTGCTATATAATTTATATTTATTTATTTTTAATTTATTTTTTAGGCCTATTGTGGGTAACACTGCACATTATTTATTTATTTTTTTCCCTTAAAAGTATCAATAATATATTACTGTAATATATATATAATATATCTGTCTCTGTATTAATGTATATGTATTTTCTATATATAATGTATATGTCTATACAGTTTTTTATTCATTTCTATTTCAGTTTTTGTTATTTTAAGTTAGTAAGTAAAGTAAGTAAAACAAAGTCCTGCCTTCGCAACTAGCTGAAATAACATACTATTATAGTTTTTTTTTTTAATATTTTTAATTAGTTTTTATGTTTAGATTTCTTTATTTTTTTATTTTTATATTTTATTTAATATTTTTATTTCATTTTATTTTAGAATAACAAGTTAATCATGTGTGTCCTGAACAACTCAATAACATTTATAATTTTTTTTATTTATAGTTATATTTTCATGGCTATTGTGGGTAAGACTGCAGATTATTTATCTTTTTTTTTATTTGTCCTTAAAAAACACTATCCCAAATAGTGTTGTTTTAATAACATTATACTATTATAGGTTTTATGAATATTTTAATTAGTTTAAATAGTTATATTTTCAAGGCTATTGTGGGTAAGACTTCACATTATTTTTCTTATATTTCCCATATATTTATGTATTTATGTATACATATATTATTTTTTTTTTTTTTCCTTTAAAACATATCCCAAATAGCGTTGTTTTAGTATCGATATTTTCTTTTTTATATTTTTTTATTTATTATATATATTTTATTTAATATTTTTATTTATTTTAGAATAATAATTTAATGGTGCATGTCCTTAAAAACTCAATAACATCTATTATTTATTATTTATAGTTTGATGCATAATTTATAGTCTGCACATTATTTATTTTATTTTTTTTCTTAAAGTACCTATCCCAAATAGTGTTATTTTTATATTTTATTTAATATTTTTATATATAATTTTTATATGTAATTTAGTCATTTAGTTTACATGTTTATTAGTTTTTGTTTTTAAAAATATGTGTATATAGTTTTTTATTTATTTCTATTTCAGTTTTTGTTTCAGTTTAAGTAAAATGTGAAATCCTGCCTTCTAGCTGAATTTTTTTTTTTTTTTTTTTTTTTTTTTTATGGTTTTAATTTCTTTAGCTATAATTAATTTTATCCCAACATACTATGCAAAACCATTTAAAGATGACTGTAAAAACATTTCATTGTTCAAGAAACCTGTCTGAAAACAATAATTATGCATTTCTGTTCCTGACACTAATGGTGCAAAAATTACACACTTCACCTTTACGTATCTGCTGTTTTGTTTTAAAACAAGATGCATTTACAAGAGAACCACAAGCAGTAAAATCAGAATAGCAGACAAAATGTAGGCCATATTATGGGAGAATTGATTAAATATGCTCATTTGAAATCATCTGATATACTAAAAGGATATGTATGGCCCCTTTAAAAACAATGAGGCAGATGGAGAGAGGGAGAGCAAGAGAGAATAATAAGTTAATGGTGCGTGTCCTGAAAAACTCAATAACATTTACGGACTATTGGATACAGCATCCATTCATCTTCCCAACAAAAAATATCTATCGACCACTATAAGGTATGATTATGAGTGATGTATAGTCCTGCTCAAGCCATAATGGCCTGCATTACCCCACGGCCCAAGGGTGACACGCTCAGCTCTGAAATACTACCACTCTAAAGTGACGCTTAAATACAGACAGATATATTTCACTTCACACACGTCATTCACCCCGCAGGCACTGTAAATTACAGACAGTGAGAGTGTGAGAGGGAAATCTCATTAACAACCAATCAATGAATTAACTGCCTCTTACCAAAGGAAGATTTCATTGTGTAATGAAGCATAATTTTATAAACTGATTGAGTGTCATTAGTCTAAATACTAGAAAATGAAAGAAATTCCACAAACCCATAACATAAAATAACATATATTACCATATATGTTACCTACTGGGGCCCTATATAAATTTCACATATGTACGGTACATGGGCAGATGAAGATATTTGGTCATTGTTGCAAAAACAAAACATTTTTACAATATCACTGATATATCAATCTATACAGCAAAATAGTGTTGCACTATATACCAGTACTTAAAAGGTATTGCGATACCCTGCTTTTAAAAATGGTACGATTCCACATTTTACTAGTACCGGTACTTTAAGAATGCATTTTAATAAGAGACGTATTTCTACGTGTCTGTGTTAGTGAATGGCGGAGACGCGCAGTTTTGTTTACTACACACTAACGCTGTGTTTTCAGCCTCTGCCGCCTCAATATATAAGTAGATGAACACGTGAACATAATCTCTAGAACTGCTCTGGGAGTCACTTCATCATCATTTTACTGTTTCTTTGGCGGAAAACTAACGTCATATAATGGAGACCCTAAAGGTCTTCACAGCAACCCATCAAAATAAAAGTTTTGTTTATCTTGACAGCCAGAAATATATTAATATATTACTTAATGTAAAGATAGTACTACTACTACACTGTAAAAAATAAAAAACACAATTTGTTGAGTCAGCTTAAAATAATTTGTTACCCTGCTGCCTCAGAATTTTAAGTTCAGTCAACTAAAATAAGTTTAGTCAACTTGAAATGTTAAGTTGTACTAAGTAACAACTCAGATATTTGTGTTTGCTAAACTTAACAGATGGGTAAGTAACCCAGCTGCCTTCAAATTTTAAGTTGATTCAACTCAAATATCTAAGTTGTCACTTAGTATAATTTAACATTTCAAGTTGAATAAACCTTTTTTTAAGTTGACTGAACTTAGAATTTTAAGGCAGCCAGGTTACAAAATATTTTAAGTTGACTCAACAAATTGTTTTTTACAGTGTACTAATAATAAAATATTATTAAAACAATGTTTAAGGAATATTTACCAGAAAAAAATATTTACCAGAATTTATTTACCAGAAAATTGTAAATACACAAAGTATTTCTGGAATGAATAAATAAATAAATAAATAAATAACCTATAATAAATGAATTCTTTATCAAATCTAATTACCCTTTATAAATTCATTAGACATGCTTTTGATTATTAAAATGAAATGAAACAATTAAGATAGAATCCAGAAAATGAATGGAAAACAGACAAATTCACAAACAAAACTGAATTTGAGAAAAATAATAAAACATATTTCATAGGACCTTAAAAACATGTAATTTTTGTTAAAAGTTTATTAAATTGCTGTTAAATTTGTCAAGTTTCATGATTTCAATTAATTAGACATGCTTTTTGATATTATTATTATTATTATTATTATTATTATTTAAATGTAACCATTAAAATCCATAAAATGGAATTTAGAAAAAAATAAAAAGATTTCATAGGGCCCTCTTTATTTCATTTGTGTCTTTGTTTTATTGTAGATGTCCTTTAGTTTGTTACTTGCATCTATAGGTTCTTATTATTAATAACAAAGATAAAATAACAAAAAAATGACTATACTATGATATAAATTGCTGTTGTGAAATAAAATTACTATATCATGCAATAAGATTTGGCTTTATCCTTTAAGCTAACTTACCAATATAGCAAAGATCTCTACATACCTGTAAGCTCGGTAGTTGTTCACCATAATCCTATGTAGTAGCACTGGCATGTGATTATTATTATTATTTTATTTTATTTTTTTAAAGGGGGGATGAAATGCTTTGTTTTAATAGATAAAATAACTATGATCTCCATTTGGATCATCTATTATTCAATTACTTTTCCTGTTGTTCTATTTTTTTTTTCGTAGTATCGGTTCAGTAGTATCGTGATGTTTTAGTCAGGTATCGTATCGAAGTCAAAATTTTGGTATCATGACAACACTACAGCAAAACATACATTTTCAGAGCGAAGACTTAATTTGTGAGTATTAAAATGACCTGTACTGTGACCTGAAAGTCAGAAGATCATCAGAAATGCTGATCAGAGCAGCTTCAGTCTGCACAGTCAAATCTAATCGAGTGATGGCTGAAATGTGACCTATTTCTCTTAGCATGATGATTTCTGCTGGCGTAGTGATTTTGTGCAGATATTTAGGTCACAGTCGGGCTGTGTGTCTGCACTACAGGCAGAGGCTTAGGCTACGCTAAAGTAACCTCTGCATTCATTTGATATGTAATTGAAAACATACAAATGGATTAACTGCAGAGGATTCGATGCCAGCCAGGGGTAACGGGAGTAAAGCACAGAGAGAGAAGGAGAGAGGGGGATAAGAAGATATATATTGGGGACCAAAATCTGAGGCCATAAGAGAAAATGCTGCTATTTTAATGCAAAATTATATTATTAGCATAAAACTATTTCAGTAAAAGTTGCAAATTGGCTTATTTGGCTTGTCTCTTTTGCACTGAAGTCTATTTTTCGCCACTGAATTTAAAATTTGCATAATACAAACTTGCAATTCTGACTTTCGTTCTCAGAACTGTGAGATAAACACTTGCAATTCTGACTTTTTTCTCAGAATTGCATAATATAAACTCACAATTGCAAGTTATAAAGTCAGAATTGCAAGCTATAAACTCACAATTCGGAATTTTTTCTTTTCTTTTTTTTTTTTTTTTTTTTTTTTTTACAATTGCGAGTTTATATCTCACAGTTGTAACTTTTTTCCCTCAGAACTTTTTTCTTAAAATTCTAAGTTATAAAATCAGAATTGTATGACATAAACTTGCAATTCTGAGGACATTTTTCCCCTCAAAACTGGACCTTATAACTCGCAATTCTGAGTTTATAGCTCAAAAAAAAGTCAGAATTGCATCAAAAAAGTCAGAATTGATATAAAGATATAAACTCGCAATTGCAAAAAAAAAACCCAGTCAGAATTGCAAATTCAAACTTTCAGAGTTTATTTCTCACAACTGTGATTCTATATAATGCAATTATGAGGAAAAAAATCTGAATTGTAAGTTTATCTCTCGCAATTTTGAATTTATGACTCGCAACTGCGAGTCTATATCATGCAATTCTGACTTTATAACTCACTACTGTGAGTTTATATCACGCAAACGAAAGAAGTCAGAATTGTAAGATAAAAATTCTGTGGTGGAAATAGGCTTCCCTAATTTTGCTTTACTGACAACAGCACTAAACAAAACCTAATGATCATGTTTTTTAGCATGATTTGAAAATGATTAGAGATAAAAAAAAAAAATAATTGTTGCATCGTTGCATCAATAGAACAAAAAATGTTTACATTTATTTAGTGATGTAGAAATACATATTTCTTCTTAATTTTACATCAAAACCTGATCCCAACATAATTTGCAAAACTATCCCCCGGTTTCACAGACAAAGTTTAAGCCTAGTCCCAGGCTAAAATGGAAGTCTGAACTGTTTCAACTGAAAGAAACTTGCACTGTCTCATCTAAAAATATATCAGTGCCTTTGTTTTGTCTCAAGATGCACACCAGTAATGTTTTTTTCTAATCTCGTTAATAAAAATTACTTAAATGTCCTAATTGAACTATGGCCTAATCCTGGCTTAGTCTAAGCATTGTCTATGAAACCAGGCCTATAAGTAAACCACTTAAAGACTGACTAAAAACAGTTTTACAAATTTTGAAAAATCATTTATGCAATTCTGTTTGTAACACTAATGGTGCAGAAATTACACACTTCCACCTATTTTAACTTAAAAACCTAAGTTTAGCTGCTGCCTTATAGTTTTAACCAATTTGATTGTACCAATAATTTCACCTGAAATAACATTCAAATAAAAAAATAAAAGTTGAAATTCATGTTTCATGATCAATTTATTTTGAGGAGTTAATGTAAAAAACATGAGTTTTAATTTTATGATCAGACTTACTGATCATATAATTTTTCACATTTGGTTTTGTTCTAAAACAAGATAAAATATTAATTTACAAGAGAATCAGAGGCAGAAAAATCTAAATTACAAACAAAATAGTCTTAAATCCTTAGCATGACTTAAAAATGTTAGTTCAAATAAAAAAAAAGAATTTTAGTGCATAATCATGTCAGTGCCTATAAATAGTTCTGAATTGCACAAATGTATTTATTTATAAACAATAATTAATACATCAAAAAAAATTATTTATTAAAATTAAAATTAAAATAATGTGATCCCCAACCTTTAGCTCAAACTGCAATTTTTTCATCTGTTAAAAAAACATAAAAACATGCAATAAAATAAATCCTGGACAGTGTTGTTAGCACTGTATTAAAACAGAAAGTGACACAATATGTCAATACAATAGATTAGAGTGCATTAGACTAATCTGATGTTTACTAATCCTGTGCTAATATGTGAGCACACAAATCTAAAATCAGCGCTAATTCAGAGTGAAGCTCTTGGAACCATGGATAGCTATATCCTTGGGTGTATACTTTATTTTAAGGTCCAGTTCTCGCTATTAACAAACCATTAACTATAGCTTTTGCCTCAATAAACTCCTAATTTGCTGCTTATTAAGAGTTAAATTAGTAGTTGTTAGGTAGTTGTTAAATTCAGGCATTTAGGGATGTAGAATATGGTCATGCTATAGGTGCTTTATAAACAGCCAATATGTTAATAATAGGCATGCAAATAAGTAACTCATTAGTAGTGAGAATTGTTGCCTATACTAAAGTGTTACCCTTTGACTTTTGTCAAATGTCAAGACCAAATTTATCTGGCTCTAATGAAGAAATAAGCCATGATTGGTCACGCTTTATAGGGATTTTTACCACAGGTTTCGGGTGCTTTTATGCTGCCTTTACAAGCTTGTCAGAAAAATCTACTTCCCATTTTTAGTCAAAATTACACAATGTAACACTCAAGTGCTCTGTGGTCAGAAAAAAACAGGAACTAACTAGCTAACTTGCTGACAATAATGGAATTTATATCCAATAATAATAAATAAAAATATGAAACTGGAACAGCTAGGGAATTATATTTAAAAATCTGAACAATTTCCACCGTGCACTACTGAAACTGACCTCTTCAAACAAACTCAGAAATGTTAAGTTATGGTGAGTTATATCTGAAGTGCCCAGTTTAACTCCGATATGAAGGGGTATCCATGTGTAATCATTCTGACCTGATCATCTTCAGCAAAAGATTAAATCCACTTGTTGAACGGGCTCTGCATGTCGATTGCTTGCTCAGAAACTAACCATGAGCAAGCCATATTAACACATTTTGTTGAGTAAGTTATTTATCTTAATCTGTGTTTCACCACCTTATACACTATGAAAAGTAGTATGAAAAGTAGCAAGTAAACTTCTCTTGTGAAATGTGAGTTTTGTAATTATGGATAGAGTTCAAAATCTCCCGTAGGTAAGATAAGATAAAATAAAATAAAATAAAATAAAATAAAATAAAATAAAATAAAATAAAATAAAATAAAATAAAATAAAATAAAATAAAATAAAATAAAATAAAATAAAATAAAATAAAATAAAATAAATATATTTTAAAATGCAATTCATTCCTGTGATTCAAAGCTGAATTTTCAGTCTTCAGTGTCATAAAATCTTGCATAAGTAAAATGGTACATTGTTTTTCACAATTGCAAAGGATACTACAGTAAAAAATAAATAAATAAATAAAATAAAAATAAATAAATAAATAAAAATAGTTAAGGCCACCTAATATAAAATGGGACCAAATGTTTGATTCAGAGCAAATGGGGATCACAGTTCACCATTAACTACTTGCTTATTAACATGCATATTACTAACATATTGGCTGTTTACTAGTACTTACAAAGCACATATTAATGGCTCATTCTGCATGACCATATGTTACACTCCTCAAAGTGAAAGAGAGCGAGAGAGAGAGAGAGAGAGAGAGAGAGAGAGAGAGAGAGCGAGAGAGAGAGAGCAGTGAGCAGTGAGCAAATGATGAGATGAGAAAGTCAGAGAGAAAAGGAAGACAAAACAAGCAGAAGAAAAGTTGAAGGAATGAGAAAGGTGAGGAAAGGCATCTGCGGCTGAAAATTACAGCAAAACCAGCAGAGATAAGAGACTGATAAATTCAGCATCCATTTAAGGTGTTATTTAACATCAAAAATAAATAAATTCATTCATTCATTCATTCATTTAAAAAAAAAAAAATCAAGGCATTTACAATAATCCTGTGTGTGCATGTTTATTTTTCAAGTGTTAAATGTAAAGCATGCTGTTGCAAATTCTGTAGTCAGTGCAGACCCTACTTTCACATGCAACACACCTCGTCATACCACCAAGAGCTGGTAGAGCTGGTAGAGCCATTCACACAGGATGCATTCAAAGAAAAACCAGACAGCGAGCAGCAAAAATCACACAGAATGCAGCTACTTTTGCATCCAAAAAACAGCGGTGCTTCTGGCTAATAATATATTAACTATAGATCTTACAGAAAAAAAATGCAAGGCAAGGCTTTTACTTTTCATCATTGATGTGAATAATTTGATATATGTTGCAGTTTATTGATCAGTATCGTTTCATTGACACCGTCTGCTTGACGAAATGAACAAGGGAGAGATGCTAAAGCTGTCTGCGTGTTTCATCATAGCATCTGTGACCTAGATTCCTGCTTTTCCCCAGATATCTCTCTCCTTCACTCATTCCTGCCTCCCCCTTCATCCCTCGCTCATAAATGTTTGATTATTTCTCCTACAATAGCTGCACACTATTTATGCCATAACACATGCTTAGAGAGACTTGAGCTGTTTCATCTCTGTCATAAAGCAGGAAGGTGTTGCTGATGGTCAGATATTGTTATGTCAGGTCTGTCTATTGAGAGACAGTTGCATGAGTGTGTTTTAACTCAGTATAACGTCCTTCTGTGTCTGTTTTCGGGTTCAGTCTTGACAATCTGAGTGCACGAGACGTTGTCATGCCCTGGATGCGGTTGTCATGGTTACAGTGCAGCAGAGACGAGCCTGTCTCCAGGGTTACCCAAGTGGGTGCACATGCAGGAACTGAAGGGGAATCAGAAAAAAGCAACAGAATGTGTCTCCAAATCTGTGATTTTCACTCTCTCTCTTACACACACACATACACGCACACATACACGTACAGCTGTTAATCTCATTCCAGTAAGCAGACTGAACTGGCTCAGGGAGGTAATCTGCAGAAAACCTGCTTTTTGGACACACTGGGACAGCTGGCGTCAAACGCAGCCAATATACACACACAAACGCTCTCGTTTTTCTCATCCCTCTTTTTACAGTAAGTCTCTCTGCTCTCTTTCAAACACAAATACTGCGGAGTGAATTCACTAAACAGTTCTGAGCGTGGTATTTCAGAGTAAAATCCTTTTTCCATTCACACACACTCTTTTATATGCTAATTAAACTCTTTGCTTGGCAAAAAATTAACATGATGCAAATGCTGCCTGTGAAAAGCAAGCAAAACACAGATTTGCATTTTCTACCAATCATGGCTGCAGTCATACATCAAAATGATGATGAAATGATGAGATGAGATGAGCTGAACACTGGGCACATGTCCAAAGCTCCATGCAGTTGAGAGCACTTTCAGCATTTTAAAGAGCAGATTCAGGCGGTCGTTGTAGTCTGCAGCATCCTTTGTAATGCAGCACTCAAAACCGATCTGTAAGATAGGAACTGCAGCATGCAAATTGCATTCAGCACAAATTTTTGGCCATTTGCCGTTACCTGATTTGCATAAATTGCATGCAAATAAACACTGCTATTCACTGCAAGCACAATTCACTGTTAGTGAATCCCCCCACTATGCATAACACAGTGAATACATATAAATATGTGTGTGTCTGTGTGTGTAGTACTGCATTAATTTACACACCAATTCTCACTGTTAACTAGTTATTTATTACCATGCTTATTACTAGCATATTGGCTGTTTATTAATACATTTTAATGCCTTATTCTGCATGACCATTTTTATATGCCTTAATCTAACACCATACCTAACTTAACTAGCTTACTAACTATTAGTAGAGTTTATTGAGGCAAAAGTCGCAGTTAGTTAGTTAAGATAGATAGATAGATAGATAGATAGATAGATAGAGAGATAGATAGAAAGAGAGATAGAATGATAGAATGATAGAACGATAGAACGATAGATAGATAGATAGATAGATAGATAGATAGATAGATAGAGAGACAGAACAATAGATGGATAGATAGATAGATAGATAGATAGATAGATAGATAGATAGATAGATAGATCAAAAGCACGATACAGATAGACAGACAGATAGATGATAGATAGACAGATACCTGATAGATGGATAGATGGATAGATAGATAGATAGATAGATAGATAGATAGATAGATAGATAGATAGATAGATAGATAGATAGAACTATAGAACGGTAGACTGATAGATAGAACGATAGATAGATAGAAAGATAGAACGATAGAACGATAGATAGAACGATAGATAGAACGATAGATAGATAGATAGATAGATAGATAGATAGATAGAACGATAGATGGATGGATAGATAGATAGATGATAGATAGAACGAAAGCACGATACAGATAGACAGACAGATAGATGATAGATAGACAGATACCTGATAGATAGATAGATAGATAGATAGATAGATAGATAGATAGATAGATAGATAGAGAGAGAGAGAGAGAGAGAGAGAGATTGATAGATAGATATTTTGCCATTTCAGTGTCACTCACTGATTTTCTCCATATTCCACCAAACTCTCTCTCACACACTGTTGCTCTCACTCGATGGACCAAATCATCCCATTTACACCTCCTGCCCCCTTAGGTTACCATGGTAACAGCCTGTGTAGTGCTAGCGACGGATTGGTTGCCGGGGGCAACATGCTTTCCAATCAAACCTGTTACTGGGGTCCAGAGTAACAGACACCCCCCTCCTCACCCCAACACACACACAGAGAGGGGTGACGGCTGAAAAAGACAAAACCAGACAACATGCGTTTGGACGAGAGGAAGAGTGGCCGTTTAGGGCTCTGTTCCAGCACCTAGCAAACTGTCTTGTCTGCCTTATAAGGCAACATCTTAACTGACATGTACCTCATAAGCGACTGGAATGGAACATGATGCATGAAGTGCAGAAAACTCAGTTCACTGATTTCAGTTTTTATGTCGCTAACCTAAGCTAACTACATAAAACTCTAAAAATGCCTGTTCACATCAAGAATGATAATATAAAGAAAACTATAATGATAAGTATATTAGCGCCCACACCAATAAACGATAGTGTATATTATAATACATGTGCTGCAGTTATAACATCTGCCACTTTAAATGCACAAATTCTTTAAAGTAGAATGGATTCTGATTGGCTGTCAATGATTCTAAAATGAAATTTCCATCATCATTTACTCACCCTCAAGTGGAATGTTGATAACCAAACATTTGACATTGACTTCCTTTTAGTACTTTCTTCTACACAGTGCTATGGAAGTCAATGGCTACCGTCAACTGTTTGGTTATCAACATTCTTCAGAATATCTTCTTTTGTGTCCAACAGCTGAAAGAAATTCATACAGGTTTGGAATGACTGAACAATTAAAGGGGCAGCTCACCCAAAAATGAAAACTGTGTCATTAGTTATTCATACTTGTGTTGTTCCAAACCCTGTAAGACCTTCATTCATCTTCAGAACACAAATTAAGTTATTTTTTGATGAAATCCTAGAAACCCTGCTCATTTAGAGTGCGTTCTTTCACTGCGTGATTCAGTCTAATAAAATGCATCTTCCCAAAATTCAGGATATGGGGGCAGAAAATGTATATTTATATCATTTCATATAGTTAATCAATATCACACGAACAGTGCCTTTTTTTTTTTTTTTTTGCAAAAATCACAAATACGATATTGATTTTATACAACAGTTCAATAAACTAGAAGTTAATATTAAGAGACTTACGTTTTAGACACCATATTGCCTATTTTTGCTCTATTTCGCCAACAAAAAAAATCATTCCAAACAGCCACAGCACTGTTTTGCATCTCTAAACAACATGACTGTGTTTTGTTCCTGAATAAGTCAAATGATTCGGTTCAATTGCAATGACTCACTTATTAACTGTGACTTACTGACACCTACTGGCGGTTGTAATTCCACATTTAAAGTACCTTTTCATTTTTTTAAATAATTTTAAATATCAGCATTCAAGGTTTTAGGATTAAAATATTAAAACATTTTTCTTGCATTTGTAACTGCAGGTTAAATGCATTCATGTCCTGCATTAAACAGTGTGTAAATACATCTAAATGCAAATTCAGATGCAGCATTTGTGTTTCCTCTATACTGAAAAGATGAATTTTGTTGATAATGATTTTATTTGTGTGATAACAGTTTAAAATGTCTTAAAGTGACTTTATTAATTAATTATAAGAATCTGATGCAAAAGATGCACACTTTCAGAAAAAAAGAATGCTTTATAAAGGTAAAAAAAAAAAAAAAAAAAAAAAAAACACACCCACAAAAGGTAAAAATCACTTTAAACTTGTTTGAAAATATGAATTTGCTTGGTTAAATATTTAATTCTTCTTTGCTTAGTGATTGTTTGGTACACCTAATTCACTGATCATCGTAAAATAAGCATTTATCTTAGAATTGGGTTTTCTTAATGATAACAAGGACAAGACAAAAATATGAATCATATTTATATAAGTTTTTTGTGGGGGGTCTGTTTAGGGGGACCCCCCAAGAGCTTTGACACAATTCGAACACTGCACGTTATAGGAAGGACGTGACACATGGCCAAGTATGGTGAACCATACTCAGAATTTGTGCTCTGCATTTAACTCATCCAAGTGTGATTAGTGAACAAACACCCAGAGCAGTGGGCAACCAACAACTCTCTAACCATTAGGCCACCGCTGCCCCCAGAAAGGTTAAAGGAGAAGTCCACTTTTCACAAATAATTTGTTTACCCCCTTGTCATCCAAGATGTTCATGTCTTTCTGTCTTCAGTCGTGAAGAAATTATGGTTTGTGAGGAAAACATTTTAACCCGATTTTGAACTTCCAAAATGTAGGTTAAATGCAGCTTCAAATGGCTCTAAATGACCCCAACTGAGGAAGAAGGGTCTTATCTAGTGAAACAATCAGTCATTTTTTTTCAGAAAATAAAATTTTTTATACTTTTTAAGAACAAAGCTTGTGTAGCACAGGTTCTGGGATGCGCATTCATGACACTACATACTACTGAATCACATCGAAAGGTCACGCGGAACGTAGGTGAAACTACAGACCCAGTGTTTAGAAAGCGAATGCGCAAAGGCTAAGAAAGTGCAAGTAAGTCAAACGCTGTTTACAAATAAAAAGGTACAACGATGTCAGACGATTCTGAATTAAACCGGAATACACAGACAATGAACTTAGATGTGATTCGTAGTAGTGATGGGAAGTTCGGATCATTTTACCGACTCAGACCTTTGAGTCTTGCTCAGCAAAATGAACAAATCTTTTTTCGTGTCATTTCGTTCATTCCGTTTATTTTGGCAAAATATAATTAAAATGTTACATGTTACTTCCCTAACACAGATAGATTCAAGAACGACCCATCACTAATTCGTAGCATCGTGGACGTGCGTCCCAGAGCCTGTGCTACACAAGCTTTTGTGCTTAAAAATATACAAATTTTTATTTAAAAAAAAAAAAAAAAAAATGACAGATCGTTTCACTAGATAAGACCCATCTTCCTCGGCTGGGATCCTTTAGAGCCCTTTGAAGCTGCATTTAAACTGCATTTTGGAAGTTCAAAATCGGGGCCATTATATGGAAAAAAATCCTAAAATGCTTTCCTTAAAACCATAATTTCTTTACGACTGAAGACAGAAAGATATGAACATCTTGAATGACAAGGGGGTGAGTAAATTATTTGTAAATTGTTGTTCTGGAAGTGGACTTCTCCTTTTAAAGGCCCAGAAAAGTAGTAAAGACATCATTAAAATATTCCATGTAACATCAGTAGTTCAACTAATGACACAGGAGCCGGCGTTCTGACGTAGAACATCCATCTCTCCTAGTTTATCATTTGTATATTTTGGTTCAATTATGTAAGGCTAGGCAAAAAATTGCAAGTCATCCTCTCTGTTGAAATCTTTAGACATGTTTACCAAGACTGTTTTATGTACAAATTGTCTTCGTCTGCTTGTAAACAAGGGTTTAACATCAGAACTCCTTATTTTTGTTTTCTTTGAGCACAAAAGTGTTCTCGTAGCTTCATAAAATGAAGGCTGAACCACTGATGTCACATGGACTACTTTATCGACTACCTTTCTGCGCCTTGAACGTGTCAGTTGTGTTGCTGTCTATGCAGGGTTAGAAAGCTTTCGGAATAAATATCTTAATTTGTGTTCCAAAGATGAACGAACATCTTACAGGTTTGGAACGGCATAAGAGTGAGTCATTAATGACAGAAATTTTATTTTTGGGTGAACTAACCTTTTAACAACAGTCAGTTGACCAACGTCCTGTACACTTTAAGTCCTTACGAAAGGACTTTGCACTTACAAAAGCAATCATAATCATATGTTAAGATAGCAATAAAAACACAAATAGCACAAAATAGAATAAAATAAAAACCCAAGATGTAATTAAAGCGATCTTTCATACAGATATTCTTATAAGTTGTGGCTAAAAACTCTTAATCTGAGGGGGTGTTTACACAACACTATTTTCAACTAAAAAGAAAAACTTTTGATGTGTTTTCACCATTCATTTATACAACTATGGCGTTTTGGGAGCTTGAAAATACGTCTGAAACAGGTTTCAAAGTGCAAGTTTTTTGCTGGTGCAAGGTTTCAAAAAATGCAAATTTGTGAAAATGGTGACAAAAAGGTTTGATCAGGTACTACAGGTATATGCACAGGTGTGTAGAGTTTTTTTTTTTTTTTCTGTGGCATTGCCAACTACTGGCCTGGCATGAACAACACAGCATTTTTAGTCATTTTTGTGGAATCATGTGAACAGGTCATCTGTGTGCATCTAAAAACTTTTTAGATTTTAGCACAATTGTAAATGATTCCAGTGTTTTGGAGCTGCCACTGCAAATGCTTCACTCTCCACTCTCCAATTAAAATATTGAACAGCTAAATATTAGGCAAATTAGGCGATGTGTGAAGAAAAACTGCCATTTAACACTTAAAGGCCATGCAAAAGCCTTTGCCAATCAGTTGCATTAGCAGTGAACAAATCGTTATGCGAGCTGCTCTGCAAAAAGCCACCTTTCAGCGAATCATTTCACCTTCTGGGAAAACATTATCCTGCCTAGTTAATATTCATGAGCCGAGCGGAAATAGTTTTTAACCTGTCCCCCACATGTCAGAGAATCTGTTTAAACCCATTCTGCAGATTTCTTCCTCAGTCAGAGCAGAAAACATGAAAAGAGCGTGCAGATTTCATGTGGGCTGTCATAGGAGATGTGAACATCACAGTCAGAAATGACATGCTGAAATGGCTGACAAAAGACAGGAACAACTGTTAATCATACTCAGAGACACAGCACCACCTAGCCACAACAGCACACACTGATGGAGACACATACATCTGAGTGAATCATTACACACACACACACACACACACACACAGTAGAATGTGCAGTGCTGCACATAGCAGAGCAGAACATTAAGCAATTAGTGGTTAGAGGACCAGTTCAATTAGGAAACATATTTCACAGTCTTTATAGGACTGACAAACACGACATCATTGCTCAGATTCCCACATGCCGCATGTGTTACTAACAGCCCAGCGAGAAAATCACACTCACTTATTTACCACTCCACACTGACCGATTGTTACGTTTGGTGAAGTCCAAGACATCTCATTGTCACATTGTTAACTAGAACATCATACCATCTGCTCGGCGAATGTAACAACCTGTCAAGAATATATTTTTGTCACCAAATTTAAAAATTTTAAATATTTTAAAGAAATACACTTAAGAAAAGTAAAAATCATTACAAAATTTTGCACTGTGACATTAACAATGTCTCAATACAGTCAAGCACAAAAAAGTCCTCTCATTTTTGTAATGCAAAAATTATAAATAAAAAAATAAAAAAAACTATTAGTAGTTCAACATGCATTTTTAAATAATTTTAAGAATTTGGTTATAAATTAGTTGGGGGTTTAAAAGACAACTAATATTCAGTAATATTACGTTGAAAACATAAAACATGCTTAATATTTATGTGGAAACTGTGCTAATTTTTTTAGAATTAAAATAATCATAAAAAAGTTCAGCATTTATTTTGAAATAGAAATCTTTGTAACACTTTACTTAAATCCTTTATATATATATATATATATATAAGGCATAATAAAAGTAGTTTTAATGCATTAATTATGCCTTATGATTCTCTTTATAATGCATTGTATGATCTCATGAATAACTGTAACCACAGTTATAATACATTATTATCTATTCATTATTACACCTTAAAGCATAATGCATTAAAACATGACAAACCTTTATATGTTATCATGCATTTTAACTTTGCATACAATTATTAGTTAAAAAATATATAAAAGATATAATGCATTAAAATGTACATTATAAACACCTTGATAATGCATACATAAAGGCTCTTTTGTAACATTATAGATGTCTTTACTATGACTTTTGATTAATTTATTGCATCCTTGCTGAATAACTATTTTATTTTATTTTATTTTATTTTATTTTATTTTATTTTATTTTATTTTATTTTATTTTATTTTATTTTATTATTTTATTTTATTTTGAAAAACAAAAAAAGTCTAACCCCAAAATGATTGTTTTTATATTATTTTAATTTATGGTTCAACTACATGAATTTACAATAAATAAAGCATTTATTAAAAATAAATCACTGTGTGCTGTGCGCCCTGTGTGACACAAAATTTTGCATTGTAGAACCAGTTTCAAAAAGAGAGACCAGTAGATAATTGACAGAAAACCTCTGATAATTTTGAAATATTCACAACTTAAAGGTTTTAATTAGTTGGCTTGAAGAGAAAACACACAGAGCGTTTCAACACAATATTTCATTTCCTCTCAATGGAAACCGCACACTAAACACACAACGGCAGGCCAAGAGTCCCGATGAATCACTGTCCATCTCTATCTCTCTCCTCATGTGAGGATCACTTATTATTAGAGCGGTTATAAACCTAGTGAGCTGCCTACCAAGACAGCACTTTAAAGCATCATAAGTGTGCTCTTGACAGGAACGATAATAAGCAACCTAATTAATGTGCTTTCTAAAAAAAAATGAAAAATGACGGATGATTTTACTCAGCCGTGGATAAAGTGTGACACAGACACTAACACTCATAAGGAAATGAAAACTGGAAGTGTGTATGTGTGTGCAACTTCACAAATCCAAATCTGTTCCTCTACAGATAAGAAAAACATCAACCTCCAACACAATGTTCATCCAGTGAAGGAACAAAAGATGAGAGAGACATGAAAAAAAGACGAAGATGAAATGGAAATAAACAATTGCTGTTTTGGAGATGGTATATCAGAGAGAGGAAGACTTGGAAAGAAAGAAAAGGACACAGGCAGAGACACTCTTCATCTGCTGCTCATGTCATGAGGAAAGAGCGCAAAGATAAGACCAAAGAATAACAGACGCGCAGATAGAGAGAGAGTCAGAGAGAGGGCGCGCGTAATGGATAGCAGATGTTGGAGACGCGGTCAGTGGGGAAATCTGCCTTCATGAGCAAATAATTCCATCAGTTGTGTGAAAAACACTGCATTTTTCCATCCCTCACATGTGAGTGGCCTTAATGACACAATTAAATATCTCCATGTGTGTGTGTAGAGTACAACCGGGTGAAGATAATCACATGTGGAGCAGCTGTGCAGCATCCATTAGCACATTCTGTTATACTCTAATTAAGTAACTTTTATTCATTTTTCAAAACGTCCAATACAACAGCATCAGCATCTGGAGGTTTAATTGATGTTTGACCAATGCACAACACAACAAGCTGACGTGCTCTGGAAAATGTTAAAGTCTGAGGTAAGTTCAACTAAAGTTTAGTCACGTGTTCTCAACATGGCGGCCCCCGTGATAAAGCAACCCAACTTTTTTAACACTTAAGAGGAAAAAACTATCTTTGTTACTTTCAACACAATGTTAGTTCTGCTATAGAGTAAGCATATGCTTAAAAACAAAAACGGATAAATATTAGCAGGCCAGAGATCAGAAACATTCAAACAATCAAAACTTACTTCAATATACTACCATTCAAAATTTGTCTTATGCTCACCAAAACTGCATTTATTTGTTCAAAAATACAGTAAAAACTCTGAAATATTTTTACAATTTAAAAGGACTGGTTTCCATTTGAATACATTTTAAAATGTAATTTATTCCTGTGATCAAACCTGATTTTTTAGCATCATTACTCAAGTCTTCAGAGACACAGGATCCTTTAGAAATTTATAATATGCTGATTTGCTGTTTTAAAAAAACATTTCTTTAGTGTTGAAAACAGGCTGTTAATTTAATGAAATTGCTAGAAACTAATGAGAAATATATATGCTGAAATTTTGATAGATGATTAGGTAACACTTTAGATTAAGGAACACGATTCACTATTAACAAATTGCTTATTACCATGCTTATTACTAGCATACTGTCTGTTTTTTTTTTAGTACGTATAAAGCACATGTGAACTCTACATGACTATAATGCATACAACACATGATAAACAAACCTTCAAAAAAGTTACAATGCATTTTAACTTTGCTTACAACTATTTATGAAAAGATAAAATGCATTACAATGCACATTATGAATATCTTTATAATGCATTAAACACCAAGGTTGCATTTATTCAATCAAAAATACAGTAAAAACTCTAATATTATGAAATATTTTTACAATTTAAAAGGACTGGTTTCCATTTGAATATATTTTAAAATGCAATTTATTCCATTGATGCAAAGCTGAATTTTCATTTTATGCTAATGAGGTCTAAACATACATTTAGCTCTCTAAATTACAGCGGACAAAAATATTTTTTTTTACTATGAGTGTGCACTTATTCTGATTGGCTGTCAGTGTTTTTATTGTTCATCAGCTGGAAAGAAAATAGTTCTGAAATTGACTGCAATAATATTGTTCCTCTGTCATTATCGTTATAATTGTGGTGTGGACTTTCCTATTTTCACCGTATTAGAATGATTATTAAACTTTACAGTTATAGTTATCGTTACAGTTGTCATCCTTGGTGTGCACAGTCCAGTCTAAAGTGACACATGATCTGTTTTTTAGTATTTACAAAGCACATATTAATTCTGCATGACTGTATTCTAGATCCCTTAACCCTTCTTAATACCTAACCATAACTACTACAACAACTAGCTTACTTACTATCAATACGCAGCAAACCAAATGTTTAATTAAAGGGGTCATCGGATGCCCATTTTCCACAAGTTGATATGATTCTTTAGGGTTTTAATGAAAAGTCTCTAATATACTTTGATTAAAAATTCTCAATGGTTTTGTAAAACAGCACCCTTTTTACCTTGCCAAAATCAGCTCTGCAAAAATCATCTCATTCTAAGGGGTTGTTCCTTTAAACGCAAATGAGCTCTGCTCACCCCGCCCCTCTCTTCTCTCTGTGGAATGACGAGCTTGTTTACTTTAGCCGCATTTAGCTGCGTTTAGCCGCTAAACTTCCTAACTACCACATTATAAAGAAAGGCGATCGCAAAGATTCACAAAAAACGCTTATACTCACTTCTGCTGTAAGTGAAGCTGGATCACGAACGATTCGCGCAAACATAGGCAGATATATGTAGATCGGGAGGCGCATTCCATTCACAAACAAATGTAATCTACTGCACCTTCAGCGGCTCAGATGTCGGGAGTAAATGACGACCACTATGTTCATTATTACATCCAGCAACACAACACCTCAATCGCTCAATCGGAGATATTCTTGTCTAACTTACATCCCTGCTCTGGCATCAAAACATGGAAAGTTACTGGACTGTGACAGCTGGTCTAAGGTAAGAGCTCACGTCAATCAACTATTGTGGGAGCGACATCTGTTCGTGTGACGCCACACCGACAGGCATCTGAGAACGGCTCGATTTGAAAAAGGGGATATTATTTTTACAGATTAATTAAAAACCACTGCATGGATTTTTATCATTATAGGGTAGATTTGTACATACACTGCCAACACACATTAATGTTCAAACAACATGAAAAAGTGAACTTGGCATCCGATGACCCCTTTAAGGAAAAACTCTTAATAGTGACTGTGTTCTCTAATCTAAAGTGTTACCAAGGATAAAGATTTTGTAATATTGTTTTTCATTTAACATAATATGTTCCAAATTGTGCACAATAAGATTAGGAATAACAAATAAAGAGAGAGAGAGAGAAAAAAAAAAGTAAAAATCATTTTAGGAGTATCTTTCCTTCCTTTAGCCCTTTCATTTCTCTTGTTCTCTCACTCTGTGGTGTATCTGGCGGGTGAAGAGAGAGAGAGAGAGAGAACGTGCAGAGCATGCTCAGATTTCACATTTCTTTTGATCGTCCATCATATTCAGAGACATGGTTTCATTATCTCAGACTCTCTCTCTTGGAGTGATAGAGCAGATAAACGAGTGCCATGACACAGGGGCTGACATTCCCTGAGGACATACGCAGACTCAGACGGATGTGTGTGTGGTCTCGGCTCTATTGTGTTATCACAAGAATCAGTCTTTATGAGGCACAATCATAAGGCATTGTCTGTGATTTTTCAGTCTGATTATTTGAGATAATAAATGGTTAGAAAGCTACCCTGATTGGCTGATCGTTCTGAGAATCAATCATGCATTTATGATAATGAGTTCTAAACATACATTTAGCTCTCTAAAATACAGTGGGCAAAAATGTTTTGTTTATTATGTGTGTACACTGACAATTTGTCATCTGCTGCTTTAAATGCATGAGTCCTTTAAAGCAGGATGGATTCCGATTGGCTGTCAGTGTTTTTATTGTTCATCAGCTTGAATGAAAATAGTTCTGAAATTGATTGCAATGATATTGTTCCTCTGTGTCATTATCATTATAGTTTTCACAGTATTAGAATGATTTATAAACTTTACAGTCATAGTTATCGTTACAGTTATGATTCTTGGTGTGCACAGGCCTTAACTCTAAGAAAACAGTCTACAACACAACTATAAAGATAAAGACACAGAAATTATATCATCAAGATCATATTCAGAGCATTTTTTCCAGATTAAGAATGATTTGATGGTTTAAAGTTGGATGGAATTTGATTGGCTGTCAATGTTTAAGCAGCAAGGCTACTTGAAGGGTGTTACTGCAGTTAAGTATGTTTACAGAATGTTAGTTTTTACAGAAACTTAATAAAATATAGCTGCAAGCAGTGATTACTGGGGTTTAAGGCATTTAAGGAAATTTTATCCTTTATCCTTCTTTTGCAAGTTTTTGCACACATACATTTTAAGTAAAATTTAAGTATTGAATTAAGTAAAATCTATATACACTGATCAAAATTATAAACGCAACACTTTTGTTTTTGCCCCCATTTTTAATGAGCTTAACTCAAAGATCTTTTTCTATGTAGACAAAAGCCTTATTTTTCTCAAATATTGTTCACAAATCTGTCTAAATCTGTGTGAGTAAGCACTTCTCCTTTGCTGAGATAATCCATCCACCTCAAAGGTGTGGCATATCAAGATGCTGATTAGACAGCATGATAATTGCACAGGTGTGCCTTACGCTGGCCACAATAAAAGGCCACTCTAAAATGTGCAGTTTTATCACACAGCACAATGCCACAGATGTCGCAAGTTTTGAGGGAGCGTGCAATTGGCATGCTGACTGCAGGAATGTCCACCTGAGCTGTTGCCCGTGAATTGAATGTTCATTTCTCTACCATAAGCCGTCTCCAAAGGCGTTTCAGAGAATTTAGCAGTACATCCAACCGGCCTCACAACCGCAGACCACGTGCAACCACACCAGCCCAAGACCTCCACATCCAGCATCTTCACCTCCAAGATTGTCTGAGACCAGCCACCCGGGCAGATGCTGCAACAATCGGTTTGCATAACCAAAGAATTTCTGCACAAATTGTCAGAAACCGTCTCAGGGAAGCTCATTTGCATGCTCGTCGTCCTCATCGGGGTCTCGACCTGACTGCAGTTCATCGTTGTAACAGATTTGAGTGGGCAAATGCTCACATTCGATGGCGTCTGGCACTTTGGAGAGGTGTTCAGGTGAACAGGGCAGATGGCAGACAGTGTGTATGGCATCGTGTGGGTGAGCGGTTTGCTGATGTCAACGTCGTTGTGGATCAAGTGGCCCATGGTGGAGGTGGGGTTATGGTATGGGCAGGCGTATGTTATGGACAACAAACACAGGTGCATTTTATTGATGGCAATTTGAATGCACAGAGATACAGTGATGAGATCCTGAGGCCCATTGTTGTGCCATTCATCCACGACCATCACCTCATATTGCAGCATGATAATGCAGGGCCTCGTGCTGCAAGGATCTGTACACAATTCCTGGAAGCTGAAAACATCCCAGTTCTTGCATGGCCAGCTTACTCACCAGACATGTCATCCATTGAGCATGTTTTGGATGCTATGGATCGGTGTATACGATAGTGTGTTCCCGTTCCTGCCAATATCCTGCAACTTCACACAGCCATTGAAGAGGAATGGACCAACATTCAACAGGCCACAATCAACAACCTGATCAACTCTATGCGAAGGAGATGTGTTGCACAGCGTGATTCAAATGGTGGTCACACCAGATACTGACTGGATATTGGACCCCCCCGGACCCCCCCAGTACAGTAAAACTGCACATTTTAGAGTGGCCTTTTATCGTGGCCAGCCTAAGGCACATCTGTGCAATATCATGCTGTCTAATCAGCATCTTGATATGCCACACCTGTGAGGTGGATGGATTATCTTGGCAAAGGAGAAGTGCTCACTAACACAGATTTAGACAGATTTGTGAACAATATTTGAGAGAAATAGGCCTTTTGTGTACATAGAAAAAGTCTTAGATCTTTGAGTTCACAGTACACTGATATTTACCTAAAGAATCCTTGTAAACATAACCAACAATTCCAAATAAAATATACTTGAAAATATACTAAACTTTAATTTCTACAAGCTTTAAGTACTAATATAGAATTTACTTTCAATTTTTTATTCTAGCCTGCACTAAATTATTTAATGTAGAAATTACATTTGTTTTTAATGTAGTATTCACTTCAAAACAAAATCATTTTTATCAGTGAATTTGAGGTCATTCACCATTGAAATATTGTGTTTTTGAAGCCTTTTAAACCGTTATTGCGCCACCTATGATGTGATTTTTTTGAAACTCTGCATGCTTGTTAAGAATCATCTGACACATAGTCTCACCAATTTTGTAAAGTTTTGAGTTTTTATTCAAGATTTATAGGCTTTTGGGTACATTTGTCCAAGCCCTTAACTAAATGACCCCGTTATAGCTACTTGCCAAAGGACAAAAGTCAACATATTTTTGATAATTATTGATCTAGAGAGTCCAGAGAATTGTGCAGCAGTGGTTTAATTGAGATTGGGTGAAAAACTTACAACTAGTTCGCAAAAATAGGTTTTTAACATAATTGAGAATAATTAAGGAACGATTTGATTAACAGCAGTGATTCTTGACACTCAGTATTAGGAGATGTATCAAATGACATAAAGATTGAGTGTATGTTTGATTATTTGACCAAAGACTGAGCTCATATACATGTTTACCGAGTTTGGTGAAGCTATCTCATTCCGTTCAAAAGTTATCGCCATTTTAGTAAAAGTGGCCATGCCTATGATTATTAATTGGTGTGGATGCTAAAATAATTATTGATATGCTTTCTTGGTGTGAACAGGTCTTAAACCTCCTTAAAGGAAATGTTCAATCAAAAATTAAGACTTTGTCATCATATACTCACCATAAAGTTGCTCTGAGACACACACACACACAAAACACACCATAAACCACCAAAAAGTATGACAAATTTGCAGCATCATGATAGGTCACATGACATGCAAAAACCAACAACCAACCACATCTAAATAGCTATTTTTAAACTCAACACAAGCAGACTCTGAGAAAAGTCTGTGTGAGAAAGTGAGAAATTAGGCCCAATGTTAATATTAATACATTTTCTGTTTCATGTTTTCACAGGTGTTTTAGCCATATTTTAAGTTATGCATTGTGTTGCACTGTTTTAGGGTTAAGATAAATGTTGATAAACTAAAGGTACTGATAATTCTCTGCAAGGAAATGATCCATTTTACTACTGTTTTTTTTTTTTTTTTTTCTTACAGTGCATAAGGAATTTAGCACAACAGTGCAGAGGATGATTATAACTAAAACACGTCTTAGATTTTCGCTTACATTTACTGTGCTTTAATGTTATTTTGGTACTTATCCACTTGCCTTCTTTGCAAAGCAGAAGCTTGGATATGTACCTAATATCTCACACTATTTCTCAAAAATAAATAAAACAGTATGGGGTTTAAACAACATGGGTGAGTAAATGCAAAGTTTTAATTTTTTGGGTGAGCTATCTCTTTAAAGCTCCTGGCGTAGGTACATATTGATTCCCAGTGTAAACACATTATAGTGGATGAAGCAGAATTTGATATGTGTAATAATTAAATACTATTTTTCAGGGTGGAACAGCTCCTGAATTAAAGGTATTCCAGTTCACGGAATTCTCTGATCACGGATCAACTCCATCTTTGAGCGTTTCAAAACAGCTTAAACTTCCCAAACACATTCTCATCTTTCAGAGCACTTGGGACACACACAATACCCACAAAATCCTTGAAAATGGTGTCTCTGCCTTCAGGGCTTAAGAGGAGAGGAATAGAGACTCTTTGTATGCCATTCTGGGCTGATTAGAGAAAACATTCCCAGGATTCCTCAGTGGCAAACATGGTTCCATTGCCGCTGGCTACATTCCTTTGCCCCATTCATGCTTATGGATGAGAAAAGAAGAGATATTGTGAGAAATACACCAATCTGACACTAATATGAGCTCTGCGATCTATCAATAGACCTTTAAAGTGACAAAGATAGAGAGAGAGGACAGCTTGGAACACAGTACAAAAAATGCCCACACAGAGAGTAAAAATGCCAGCTTATGACAAACTACTGAAGAAATTGCAAAGCTTAGAATGTTAAATAAAATATACTCTGATATAACACTTTTTTCCTTAAAAATAAAAAAATAAAAAATTGTTGCATTTTGTGTGCAGCCCTCCAAATACTTTAAGCATATACAAGTATACTGTGCAATATTATCTTTTTTGTCTAATTTGTTGGATACTGACATTTATGCATTGTTTGTCTTGTTGTTAATGTTTTATGACCTGTAAGAGAAATGTAATTTCATTCTTCACTGTTGGAGCTGAATGACAATAAAGTGAACTTGAACATATTTGAACTCATTCTGAACTTGAACTTAACTGAAAATATGTAATAAAGACAATTATCACATAAAAACTCAAAATTTAGAAAGTCATAATTAGTCATAATCATATACAGGGGTTGGACAATGAAACTGAAACACTCGCCAATATAGTATTGGAGGTTTCATGGCTATGTTTGCGCTGTCTGGTGCCCAATCTTCACTTATTGTACATTACACCAGTTAGAGCAGAGTGTAAAGTTTCATTATGTGCACCCAATGGTTCAAACATTGTACCTTGAAGGTAGTGCTCTGTATCAGGATAATAATGCACCAATACACACAGCAAGACTGGTGACAGACTGGTTTAATGAACATGAAAATTAAGTTGAACATCTCCCATGGCCTGCATAGTCACCAGATCTGAATATTATTGAGCCACTTTGGGGTGTTTTGGAGGAGCGAGTCAGGAAACGTTTTCCCACATCAGCATCACATAGTGACCTGGCCACTGTTCTGCAAGAGGAAAATGGCTCAAAATCCCTCTGGCTGCTTTGCAGGACTTGTATTTGTCACTCCCACGATGAAATGATGTTGTATTAGCTGCAAAAGGAGGCCCAATATCATACTAATTGTTATCTAAAACCAGGTGTTTCAGTTTCATTGTCCAACCCCTGTATATCATAATTATATTAGAATTTACCCCATTTTTTTTTTTTCAATTTTATGCCAAAATTAACATTTTGTCCATTTTTTTTTTTTTTTTCAAGTTTTATATTATGATTTACCAAAACATGATTTTGTTTCTTATGCAGTGGTAATTAGTCAAACAACTGTAAATATATATGCAAATATATACTTTATATACTACTATCATTATTTTTATCCCTGTAAAGTATTTTTTGTCTTATAAATATGACTTTTATGTCAAAAGCAGTTTTGGGGAGTAACTAGTTATATGTAAAAGAGTTACGGAATTTAATTACAAAATAAATGTACTGAGATGAATAAATGTACTGAGATAGTTACTGAGACAAATGTAATTAAATTACAGTTACTATATATATATATATATATAAAATTTTGACATTTATTTGTAAATAAATAAATAATATGATTTATGTCAAAATTATGGATTTTTATATTAGAATTATGATTTACCACAATTTCACAAATTTGCTTTCATAATTTTGCAACAAGCTCAAAGAGAGAGAGGAAAAAAACAATATGCTGATAATAGTACTTTTTCATAAAGAAATTGCCGTTTAAATAAATAAAACCAGAACTGAATGTCATTTAAAAAAAAATAAATAAATAAGATTTTAAATTTTCAAAACAGATTTTAAAAATCAGTATTTTTAAGAAAAAAAAATTACATTTAACCTAATAACCACCAGCTCACAATTACCAGCTTTACTAATAATCATATATTCCTGACATGGACCGGCTAGAAACCATCAGAAGCTGGTTTTAACAGGATTCTGTCACCAGTTAATTTTACAAGCTGATTTAAGAAATCTTGAGCCCAAACAGGTGGCGATAAAACCAGCATCAATACAGCAACAGATTTGTCAGTAAAAAGCTTGTAACACTATCTATTACTGACGGAGCAGAGAAAGGGGAGGACGCGGCTCAATTCTACAGTCTGTCTCAGGAATACAGATGACGCAAAACCGAATAAAGACGAGGAGCATTGTTTCTATGGTAACCATCCTCCCAGTCTTATCCGAGGCTCTGACTATAGTGCCTCCCAGTTTGGAGCTTTTCTCTTCCTTTTTCTCTCTCCATAAAAGAACATGGACCACCTGGAGGGAGACCACACTAGTTAGCGACTGAAGCAGTGAGTGAAAAATCAAGGTTCCCACACTTCATTTGTGATTACTGAATAAAGATTATTTTAAAAAATCATTTGATAGTGATTGCATTTGCAAGAGTAATTGACCTCTTGTTAAATAAACTGAAGAGTCCGTTTCTAGTCAATGAAATATTTAGAGCTTAACATATTAGGTTATTAATTACCAGATGAATTCCATCACCGTATTCCAAATAAACACGTTCCCTCATGAGATTTTAAACTTAAGTTCTAAAAAGTAAATCTGACATCTAAACAGCAACAGGAGCTTCAAACGTAATGACAATATTGCATAACACTGGTGCCAAACCAGTGGAGAAAATCACAGCTTGCCCTCTGCAAGCTCTAGAGATTTACTCTCAGTGCTGCCAAGCCACACAAACACGGATCTGTGCCACATCGTCTACCTCACACTGATTATACCTAAAGCAAACACTGGCAAAGGCATGGCAGGTAAATTAAACACAAATGATGCCAACCACTGCAGCACAAACCCAAATGAGACGCCAACCTAAGTGATGTAGAGCACTGTGTGCCAATGTGGTCAGATCTGAATTACTACAGCAGGCATAAACCATTACACCAACATCAGCTTTCTAAATGTGTTAAATACGATAGCAGATTCCTTTTAAATGTTACTGGGGTATATTTTAACCTCCTTCTGCACATTTTAGATCACACAGTGGCTAATTATCTTGCTGTCTAATATACCTTCTTTTGGCCAAATTCATGCAACATTACATGTTTTTTCACAGAGAATAATACATGTGACAACAATGTTTGGATTACAAATATTATTAAAGGTAACCATATATGTGACCCGGGACCACAAAACCAGTCATAAGGGTCAATTTTTCCAAATTGCTTTCCTGAAAGCTGAGTAAATAAGCTTTCCATTGATGTATGGTTTGTTAGGAAAGGACAATATTTGACCAAGATACAACTATTTGAAAATATGGAATCTGAGGGTGCAAAAAAATCAAAATACTGAGAAAATCACCTTTAAAGTTGTCCAAATAAAGTTCTTAACATTGCATATTACTAATCAAAAATTAAGTTTTGATATATTTATAGTAGGAATTTTACAAGATATCTTAATGGAACATGATCTTTACTTAATATCTTAATGATTTTTGGCATAAAACAAAAATCTATCATTTTGACCCATACAATGTATTTTTGGCTATTGCTACAAATTTACCCCAGCAACTTAAGACTGGTTTTGTGGTCCAGGGTCACATATATCACATATAACACTTTTCAATATTTTATGTCTTTCCCTCCACATTGTTTTTTTCTCTCTCTCTCTCTCTCTGAGCGTGTCACAAAATTATGGAAGCCCAATTCAGCCAATTCATTTAAAAAAAAAAAAAAAAAAGAAAATCGGTAACAATTTAGGATAGGGAACAATTCTCACTATTAATTAGCTAATAATTGCTAATAATTAATAATTGCTTATTAGCATACATATTATTAACATATTGGCTGTTTGTTAGTGCTTATAAAGCACATATCCTACATGACCATATTCTACATCCCTAATCATAATACGCAGCAAATTAGGAGTTTATTGATGCAGAAGTCATAGCTGATGGTTTGCTAATAGTGAGAATTGGACCTTAAAATAATGATTTGAAAATAATGATGATAAAATGATTTGGACAAACATAATTAGTCATACTTATGACAATTAAATTTATGTCATAATTATGACTTTTTATCATACAATTATGTATTTGAGTACATAATTTGGACTTTTTATCTCAGAAATATGACTTTGTCACAATTATGACTTCACCCCTAAAATATGATTTACCAAATTTGCCAAATATGGAAGGAATTTGACACAATAAAATAAAATAAAATAAAATAAAATAAAATAAAATAAAAATAGAGAGAAATCTATACTTCTATGTCATTCAGTATTTAAAGGTTGTGATATATATAGTTACATTTAATTAAAAAAAAATTGCTATTTATTACCCAAATATTGTTAGCTCTTTAACAAATTGCTTTTGTTCCTCTTTTATGTCGCTATGGCGTACTTAACGGAGTATATAAATGAGTACTGAGTAACATAATAATACTTTCGCATTTCTAGTTTAATAAGCAGCTTTGGGGAGCAATTAGTTATATGTAACAGAGTTATGTAATTTAATTACAAAATAAATGTAACTGTAATCGGTTACAGTTACTGAGAAAATGTAATTAAATTACAGTTACTTATGAAAATGTTAACGATTACAACCGGGGTTACATCTGACAATTTTCTCATACAAATTGCACTGACTGCTCTAAAATATCACCAAAAACACCAATGTTTTAGTTTAGGACACATAATAAAACACATGCAATTTTTTAATTGTTAGTAGCCAAGTCATTGTTAGTAGCCAGTGTTTCCTGTCATATCTATGCAAAGATTTGATTTCAAAAACAGTATCATAGCTATAAAACTATATCCTGTTATGATTTAAATCAGTATTTAACCTCAGAATCCCTAAGTAAAAAGAGGTGCTAATGTCTGATGGCGGCTGCGCTTTAAAATTAAAATATTATAATTTTTAAAATAAGTGATGAAGTGATTTTGAAAGTCTGACAGTGTTATGTACTACTGTAAGGTTAACCCTGCTTGATTTAAATGTATTAGAAATTGAATAACAGTTTAAAACATTAATTAGAAATTTAGAAAAGTAATCAAAAAGTACATTAGTAAGTAATTGAAATAGTTACACTACTTATTAAATTTTAAATAGGGTAACGTGTAATCTGTAACCTATTACATTTCTAAAGTAAACTTCCCAACACTTTTAATAAGATAGTAATGTTGTACTCATTACTGCAAGGATTGCTTTGTTATTTAGATATGAGTATGACAAGGAATGTGGAGTAATGTGAAAATACAGAGAAGGAGCCTAAGTTCCAGTCACACATATGTCATTTTCATTCTCAACTCTGATAAACCCAGTTAATACTGAAAGAACAAAAACAGGCCAACATCAGCAGCATTTGGACAGAAACACTTCACAAACCTGCTGTTCAAAGCCCACGATCTGAAGAGTGATCAGTTGTGTGTGTGTAAAACAGTGAAGGACTCTTCAGGTTAAAACGCACGAGTGAAAGGCTAAAGATGCTTGAAGTAACTGAAAGGGTTTTAGACTGACAGCAAAGTTAAAGAGTGATGAGGAGAGTTCATTAAGAACCTCATTATTTTTAATTGGCTTGGTTAAACGTATAGGAATGGGATAATCGGACGCCACGCCTCATCCTGTTTCTCTTTTTCAATCTCTCTTGAACTCACTACTGCTTAAAAACTAAATCAAACTTTCTCAAAACAAACACTTCTACAGATCTTTAAAAGTAGAAGTGTATTGATGTTCCTTCAACATTCTGGTTATCATTTGTTCTAAATAATAAACATGCAATTAATTCAGCTTGAATCTATGGAAGCTTGTTTCTGCCACTTAGTAATTAAATAAAAGAAGTAATTGCGAGTTTTTCTCACAATTGCAATGTTTACATCTCACAATTATGACTTTTTTTTTTTTATCAGAACTGCAATATATAAACTCAGTTGCAAGTTATAAAGTCATAATTGTGAGATATAAACTTGCAATTTTTCTTCAGAATTGGACTTTTTAACTTATAATTGCGATTTTATCTTGCAATTCTGATAATTAAAAATCTGACAAAAAACATTTTATTTATTTACTTATTTTTATTTATTTTTTATTCCATTGCAGAAACAAACTCCCATATGAACCGATTATGTACAGATAATCAGTCTTGGGACCCATCCTAAATACTATTTGAAATTAGAATTTGTATGTCCTAAATCACAGTATGATTCATTAGAAACATGCACACTAATATAATATTGCCTACAACCTATTGCATTTTTTTAAGGAAGATTTGGTTCAGAACTACAAACATGAATAAAAAGTGCTTACAATACTTACAAACATGGCAGACAAGCAAGTCTTAAGCAGATAAAGGAGTTTTACTGATAAATAATACATTTCGAACCAGACTGCAAAATATTTATTTTATCTGCAGCAACATGATGAACTTTTTTAAAGGTATGTTTTGTCATTAACTTTTAAATGCAAACGCCAAAACTTACCTAATCTTCTGCTACTCACTCAAAAGTATACTTTTTCAGCATAGTACAATGATAGGCAACAGCTATTATCTTTTTGATCTCTTTCTTGACATATTTTTCCAGACTACCAGTTAAGACAGTTTTACATAAATTAGTTTAAAAATGCAAAATAACTATTTCTTAGAAGACTGCACACTAATCACCGAATTTAACTATATTAAACTATACCATAATGAGGCCTTGTGACAACCGTATAGCACTGCTTTTTAAGTTTCGTACTGACATAGCATACTACTTTTTACATAAAGCATACAGTATAAGAAGCACACTGTATGCAAAAAAAAAAAAAGCACACAGCCAAACACTGCCACATGGTATGCAAAACAGAAAAATACTCCTTACAAAGTAACATCAGTAACCTGTAAACTGAGAAACTGAGCTGAAATTAAACATATCAGCCAACCACCAAGCCATAACCTAAAACATAGGGGAAAAATATTAATATCGCTTCCATAAATTACTAAAAAGCTGTTTATTTTGGGGGAAATGCTATGCACTGTGCCTGATCTGCATGACCACCCAATGGCTTTAACCACAGGTTTGGGTCAAGTCTGCCATCTGCTGTTCCCAAAAGAAACTGCCATGTTTAAACTCTACATTCATTTCACAAATGTATTCCAGGCAATGTCTGCTGCATTGATTAAAGCAACTAAAATAAATGAGGCTTATGTTTTAATAATGTATGCTTAAAGATGTTTCTCCTGAAGGTATATTTAGATCGCAAGTCATCATCTCCCTGTTTCCAGAGAGTCGCAGCTGCCTGCAAGGCAAACCCAGCCTTATGAATAATAATAAGCGTTTCGGCACCCTATTAATACCTAAATTAGATTTAGAATAGTTTAATAGCCAGATCAATGCGATGTGGGTCCCTTTTTTGAAGTAACCCTCTGGCTAGGCAATTTTTTAATTGTTCTACGTGTCAGACGAATGACTTCAGCTGCTGTTTAAAATGTAGGCTAGTTCATCATTTTCATGCTCTGTGTTTCTGTATGTACCTGTTACGTTTCACTGCGCTCAGAATGTGGTTATGCTTCATGGAGTTTGACTGTCGAATTCTTCATCATCATCATCATCATCATCCAAGGGTTTAGTCTTCTTCCTGACAGTTTACATGGAAAACACACTGTTCCTAAGCAACTAGATGTTAAGTCGAGCCTTTAAAGACACTCGGAATTTAAACGGTTTCCAATCTATGATACGTTGACGTTGCACAAACACAAGTAAAACGTTCACGTTAACAAAATTTGTCTACTGTTAGTAGTTTACCGATGTATGAAGCACAGCTCACAAAAGTAAAAGTCACTTTCAAATAAAGATTTAAGAAATAACAAACAAGCAGCTTTCTGTTGGTAAACGAATTCGACTGACCAACTTGCAGCAGTTTTTTTTTTTTTTTAAACTTGAAGCCGTTGCATAATTTGCGCGGGAAAATCTGTCGCCTTCTCGCGAAATTACCGCTCACGTCGATTTCTGTTGAAATGACTGGATTTCGTTTGTCAAATTTCGCAAGAAATTACTAAATGTGACCACATTTAAAAATGAAATTAGACTAAATAGTATAGCACCAAGGTAAAATTAAACTTAATGTGAAGACATTTACACATTTGTAGTTAGTGCAGAACTGCAGTAAAATTAAACTTAATAATTATGAGTGCTTCTTGGACATTTTAACAGATATCTCACATTAAAGACAGTTTAACAAAAAAAAAATCTGTCATTACTCACTCATCCTCATGTAATTCCAACCAATCATAAATTGAAAAAAAAAAAAAAAATGCACTGGTTGTTTTTCCATGCAATTACAATTCTTTTGGACTGGAGCTTTTTACAACCCAAAAAAGGAAGCAAAAGCTGTTTTCAAAATCTTCTAAGCACACTGTTGTGGTTCTAAATTACCAAAAAGAAACAAAAATGGCTATTCAAACAAATCACCAATTTGCATGATATTGCTTTTAATGGTGATGTTCATTGGAAAAATAGAGGACAATATTACTGTAAAAAGTATTGACAGCTTGAGACGCATTTTCAAATATGTCAGAGATTATAATCAAAGTAAAGTTCACTGTAGAGATGCAGCATGCAAGAGATTTAGATAATATGATTCAGTCTGGAGGTTGCATTCACCAAAAGTTGAGCCTTACCTTAAATCAAATCGCCCAAAATATTGGCCTGCATTTAAACCTATATTGATACAAGGGGTTATTTAAGTGGCAAATAAATGAGAACTCAAATGATCCATAAATTACCTAGAGTAAGCCAAGTGACCCATGACCATCTGGATGAAATGCTGAGCACCGATATATTACATTTACAACTTCAGACTATGAGAAGATGTAGACATGAAGAGGGAAATAAAGTGGACAGTAAAGGAACAAGAGGTGCATTTAGTGAAAGTACTTTTTTTTGTAACTTTTGCATGACATTTTTTTCCATTCCACACAACACTGAACAAGGCCATGGAGCATCAGCAGAATGAATGAAGCATCTGTCCATTTCAATTCTCAATGCTAGAGAAACTTGCATAAGATTAAAGGTGTTAGTATTTCAAGAGAAGCTAATTAAATAAAAAAAAAAGAAGCCTATATGCCAGAGAAAAAAACTGAAACATAACTTACATATATTTTTCATGTGAAGGATTATTTTCTAATCCTATAAGAATGATGAACAACTTTATAGATTACAGCTAATCAGGAGCCCCGGCAGTTAATTTGCATTCTCCCACTGAAATCTCCAAAGAAGAATAACATTAATGTACATACGGCAGGTACAAATGGCATTGCGAGATGACCTCTCCTTATTAACTGATACGTGCTTTCTCTATCAGTCTTAGTGTTTCACCGCAGGTCATTTTTAGGGCAGCCAGAGTGAGACCAGATCACCTCATCTCTTCAGATGACTGCTTGGTGGACATGTGTTTAGCTAGCATGTAAATTTCATTCACAGGAGGTGATCCGCTCACTCGACTGGTTGAATGAGCAGGTGTGGCCGCAGACTAGAAGTTATATATATTAAGCATGGTTCACTTTGGGAACAGCAACGTCTCACGTCGATATCGAGCCAGAATTCCCTCCACCAGATTCTCACTCCCAGTTCTCCCAGTCCTCATCTTCCAACTGGTAAAGAAATAACATAATGAAAACTGAATTTATTACTGCTCGGGTGATCGGATCACAAATAGGAATAGCACAATATAGTGCAAAATCCAAAACATTTGGTGATCAAATCACTCAAGAGACTTTGAGGTGGTCAGATATGCTTAGGACACCATTGCACTGTGTAATAACTTTTTTTAAAATAACACTTCAGTTTTAAATAACTTTTAATATTACCGAGTGCCTAGGGCTACACAATTTGTAGTATCCAATTGCGATTTTCTGGGGGTTTTTTTAGGGCTGCACAAGTTGGCACAATTTTGACAAATTTTGTACTTATATTGATATGACTAATAATTATTATTATTTTTATTTTTATTTCCTGTTTTATACTGTAAAGTTTCTTTGACACAATCTGTATTGTTTAAAGCACTATATTAAAAATTACTTGACTTGTAAAATGCTAAAGCATCCTGAAAAACAGCAAAAGGGCCATTTACTCATACATCAATCGACTAATGCGCTAAAGCAAGAACTTTGAACTGGGCACACATAAACATGCACAAGACATCTAAACAAATACTCTGAAACAAATACTTTGTCTTGAATAAAGGCATCTACCAAATGAATAAAAAAAAAAAACACGGTCTGGACACTGTCCAATCACAGTCAGAAAATATGAAGTAAAATATTATTATTTCTAAACATAATGTAAAGGTCTTCACCCTTTCTACTTCATTAACTGTCATGAAGAACAAACCTCTTCTGTTGCGTCTACTTTAGACAAAGCCATCTGAACCTCCTCTTCTGTCATATCCAGATCAAAATCCTTTTCCCAGTCTTCACTCACATCTGTACTTGAACCTACATATGCACAAAGACAAAATGCAGACATAACATCAGGATTCAATACTTTATATCAAATTATACACTATCGTTCAAAAGTTTGGGGTAGATACATTTTTTTTTATATTTCTGAAAGATTTTATGCTCACTAGGGCTGCACGATTACGACAAAAATCATAATTGTCGATTATTCCCTTGAAATTGTAGTTGCAATTATTTATACCACTGTTTGAAGCAACTGCATGCCACATTTTTATATATAGTTCCTTCTTCAAATATAAAAAAAAATGTAAAAATTAAAACCATTAGAGAAAAAACCCTTAAGAAAGCTAAATAATATAAGTGGATTTTTTTTTCTTTGTAATTCTGCCTTTGAATGATTACATAATTGTGGCATCTGTATTGTAACCACAATTGGAAATTTGATTAATTGTGCAGCCCTAATGCTCACCCAGGCTGCATTTATTTGATTAAAAATACAGTAAAAACTGTAATCTTTTGAAATATTATTAGAATTTAAAATTAGAGTGTTCTATCGAAACATATTTTAAAATGTAATTTATTCCTGTGATCAACGCTGAATTTTCAGCATCATTACTCCAGTCTTTAGTATCACATGATCCTTCTAATATGATAATTTGCATCTCAAAGAAACATTTCTTTTTATCAGTGCTGAAAACAGCTCTGCATCATATTTTTTGAAAAAAAAAAAAAAGTTTTTTTTTTTTGATTAATAAAACAGCATTTATTTGAAACAGAAATCTTTTGTCATTAGGTCCATCATTGCTGAAAAAAAAGTATCTTTTTATTTCTTTTTTATTTCTTTAAAAAAAAATCTGAAACTGTAGTGTATATTAACAAAAACCTGCTATGTTGGGCTGGTGATTTTGACCAAACAAGAAAAACAAACAAACAAAACAAAAACAAAATCATAAGAATCTAAAAGAATCAGAAAGGATCATTAAAATCCTTACAATTCCAATGCTTAACCCTTCTTTTGTTTCCTCTCACCTTTCTTGCCGTTATTGGAGGGTGTGGATTTGCCGCTGTCTGAGTTGAGCTCAAACACTCTGAGATCTTGAGCTACGTCCTCTCTGCCAGGTTCCTCGCGCTGTGAGGGTCGCTCCTCTGGGAATGTCTCCTGTAGACTGGCCTCTGAGAGTTTCTGAGAGACCTCGTCTGCAGCGGGCGACGGCTGCGTGACTCTGATGGTGACAGGGTCCGCTTGATTCTCGATCTGGGTGGGAAGGCTGACGCTGTCGCTGCTTACGGAGGGAGTGACGTCAGATGCTACGTTGCTGGTGGAAACCACCACTTGAGGGGGTGAGGAGCTTTCAGGGGTGGTCTCTATCGTTACCGAGGGGACTCGTGCTTCTTCGACAGGTGGCGTGAAATCTAAGCGAGATGAAGACGTGGCCCCGAGAAACTCACCTAGAGAAAGAGCAAGAAGAGATGGTGATAAAGGAACACAAAGAACGCAAATAAACACCAACTAACAAATTAGTTAGCATGCTTAACACTTTCCAAAATAAAAATCCAAACACCAAGCACTAAATTCTACATTTTTCAGTCAAACCTTCTTCGTCCTCTTCCTCCCAACCAAGACTCTCAGAATGATCCGTCTGCTCTGCTCTCTGTATCAGCGCTACTCTCCTGGCCTCCTCCTACAAACACACACATTTTAACATTTTAAATAAATGAGATAAACTGAGACTGTGCAACCCCTTAAAAAGCCACTACATAGACAATAATGACAACTCATTAAAACAAAAAGCATATTAATTGGTATCCTCCTACGAGAACATATAAAATCCATGTTTTACTGACCAGCTTTAGTGATTTAGAGAAAGTTTTGAAGCGACTATGGTTGAGTAATGAAGACAGAATTTTCATTTCTGGGTGAACTTAAAAGCTTTATATCAAACAAACACTTATTGTACACAATATTACTGCACAAGCCACAAATAGAAAATGTTAATTAATTTGATTTGATTTATTTAACTTGGTTTGATTCATAATTATTTTCAATAATGCATTGAGCGGTTCTGTTCAGGAATTCTGAATCTGGATTTGGTGGATTTGTACAAGCGAAAATGATGAAGATTTGTATTTTGTCTACAAAATGTATGTGTAACACACTAGCTATTATTATAGAAATTATAAATATTGCATATTATAACATTATAAATAGTGCATATTCAGACCAATCAGGTGGATTTAGTGTGACTTTAAATGATTTTTAAGGAATTAAGTTTATTTAATAAATTATGTATTCAAATAATTCAACAAAAATCTTTAAAAAAGGATTTAATGAAGAAAAATATAAATTACAGTCAACACAACCGCTTTTTTTTTTTTTTTTTTTACAGATTTCTTTTTTGTTTTTTTTATCTGGAATTGCAAAATTATAAATATATAGGGAGCTTCTGATTACTGTGCTGGACAATAGAAATAATAAAAGAAATAGTTCACCCAAAGCTTACCCTCAGGCCATCTAAAATGTAAATGTGTTTCTTCATCAGAACAGATTTTTTGTTCATTGTTTTGGCTTGTAAACAGTGCTTAATCTGTGCATATTTCTCTCCTGATTCAGACAAGAGATCTGTTTCACTGAAGAAAGCTATATTATGGATTATGGACTCTAGATGGATTATGGAAGCCACGGTCTAAAGTTAAAATGATAATATATTGATGGATTTGTTTCTTACAAACACGCAGCTTTTCACTTCACAAAACGTTAATTAATGGACTGGAGACGTGTGGATTATTTGTGATTTACTGTGAGGTTTTTATCAGCTGTTTGGACTCTCATTCTGACAGCACCCATTCACTGCAGAAGATCCACTGGTGAGCAAGTGTTGTAATGTTAAATAAATACATTTCTCCAAATCTGTTTCCATGAAGAAACAAATTCATTTACATCTTGGATGGCATTAGGGTGAGTAAATTTACATATATTCTCATTTTTGTGTGAACTCTTCCTTTACACACGTTCAGAACCACTGCCCTACACTGAATGACTGCAAACCCAATGCACATATATACACATCACCAGCAGATGGCGCTACAATGTTAATCTTTGACTGAATGTGTCTCTGACACCACATCTAAAGCAAATACAAACTTCAACAAAAGAAAGTTTCCTGTGACTCTGATGTCATGTACTGATGTCATTATGTTGTTTAAAGAGCTGAGCTGTGTGTGTTCAGATAAGCTCATAAGCCTGATTTCAGCTCAAGGGTGAGTATTAGACGGATCTGCTGTACCTGCTCCAGCTGGAACACTTTATAGAAGTACCGCTGCCAGAACTCTGAATGAGCCACTGCTGCTGGCACCTGATATGAACACAACACATTAATGGACATTTATTATATAAATTATATATAAATGTTATAATTATATCATTTGTATTATTATATGGACATTCACAGACGAGTCATGGTCAGTAAGGAAGTAAATTAAAGGGTGCATCATACCATTTTAGTATAAAGAGCTCTTATGGCGGGACTGTTGACCAGCAGTTCAGAGATCTCGGCTTTCCTCTCTTCCAGTGTGAAACTGGACAACCAGGCATCAAACTGCTGCGGAGGGCCTGGAAAGAGAAAAATACATGGGATATACATTAGAGCTCTTAAAAACACATCCTTGTTTGAGATACAGAGAAAACATGAAGCATTTACACACCGTCAGGCTCATTGCAGTATGTAGCAGGGTCTGCCTGAAGACTGTAGAGTCGAGCCTGAGAGGAAATACAGAATGTGTATTTAATAATAAATGTTGATAAACCTCTACAGATATGTATAAATATGTATCTATGTATTTAACCTATTATACCTTGCTGCTGTCATACACCTCTGTTGTGCCTGCCGGAGTTGCTACCAGCGTGATGACATCACAGTCGATGGTCTTGTCTGGAGGAGGGGCCAAAGTGTCTGTGATCACACCCAGAATATTCGAAATGCCCTTTTTCACCTTTTCCGTGGCTTCTGATGAACTTTCAACCTAAAAAAAAAAACAAAACAGTTTATAAACTATCATTTGTGGCTAGAGTTTGCATCTGCATGAAGTAAACTAAAGAGATGTTATGTCTATCTTTAGCACTGAAGAGTAAACACTGACTAAACAGGGTAAGAAGGTAAGCATTAACATTCTTTTGGTGTGTTGTAAAAATACTTACTGCCAGTTTGGTCTTAATAGCATTCGCTGTCGCAACAACGGAGCATGCCGTGTCATGTTGAACCACGCTGGAGAATTCTGTCAGGTCCCGTTTGATGAACTCATACGCCTCAGCTGACTGTTGAGACAAACAATCATTTTATGATTAATATCCACAGAAATTTTAATTTTATGGATACTAATATTAATTTTAAATATATTCATACAAATCAACAATTAATGTGACCCTGGACTACAAAACCAGTAGCACAGGTATATTTGTAGCAATAGCCAAAAATACATTGTATGGATCAAAATGTTTCTTTTATGCCAAAAAAAAATTTGGATATTAAGTAAAGATCATGTTCCATTAACATATTTTGTACATTTTTCTTCATTTTTGATTAGTAATATGCATTGCTAAGAACTTCATTTGGACAACTTTAAAGGTGATTTTCTCAGTATCTTTTTTTTTTTTTTTGCACCCTCAGATTCCAGATTTTCAAATAGTTGTATCTCAGCCAAATATTGTCAACAACAAAACATACATCAATGAAAAGCTTATTTATTCAGCTTGCAAATGATGTATAAATCTACATTAAAAAAAAAAAAAAAAAAAAAAAAAAAAAGCCCCTTATAACTGGTTTTGTGGTCCAGGGTCAAAATTATTCATAGAAATATTCATAGAAATTCATCTTAATACACATACAGACAAGGCTGAAACAAAATGAGTAATATTGTGTAATATTGAGTAATAACAAAATGTAAACTAACATTGTAAATGTTTATAAAACTATTCATGTACATATTCATAAAATTATTATTTTTTTTAAATAATTTTCATAAAAATAAACATTAAATATTCATATAAATTCATTTTATTATAAGTTCAGGCATGACTAAAACCAAATGAGATGCAGGGTCAACAAATAGTTTGTACAAAATATTACACAAGAAAACAAATTTACTATTTATGATTACATGCAGTTAACAGTAAACTTATTTTGATCTACATTTGCTTCTAGGAATGTGGTTACGCATATAAAATCTGAGATTTATTTACATCTAAACCTGGAATCAGGCATAGTTTAAGACTGAAACATCAAAAAAAAAAATAATAATAATAAAGCAAAAGGGGGGCATATATATACACTAAAAAATTTTGTTTTTCAGTTCAACTATTTCACACACATTGTTATGCTGTTACCAAAACATTTGTATTCAATTAAAAAAAGAATGCAAAACAGAAGCATCCAACTAGTGGTTTCACAACTTCTACCACTGCTTGCAAGCACAGATTGCTTTTCCCTAACACATTGCTGAGAGATTCCTAAAAAAAATTCTGTATTATCCATAAGATAAACCACACTGGATCTGATCTGGATTACGGTCTGGAATCGTCTCACCTTGTCTTTAACAGCCTGGAAGCTCTGTGTCAGCCAGCCTCCCCACCATCCTCCTTCCCTGCAATCATCATACATGACTCAAATCACTAATAATCATGACACATGATGATACATATGAGTAATTGTGGTTATAAAGTATCCCTTATAACTTTAAATATAAATATGCGTGTGTTGAAAGCATTTCTATTTCTATAGAAATATCCTTAAATGTCATTAATTACAACATGAATATTTACACAATGTCAAGAAAATACATAATTGTGAGTATAGTTCTTAAAAAAATCTAAAAATATTTTATTAGATTTGATCTACGACATATTTAATGTAGGTATTAAACAAAAACAGCATAGGAATGATTAATATAATCAGTCATCAATAAATCGTAATGTGTGTGTGTGAACAGTTTGATCACTCCAGCTCGGCAGTCCGGAACAATCTGTGACATATGAGCTTTATGAAACCTTAATTTCAATATCTGTCCATGTCATTTCATCTCTTTACTGTGATACACATGATCTATGTTCGCTTTATGTTTATATGAGATGGGTTTATATGAAAATCATTATTAATAACGATGGCTGTAACATGTATTTTTTTTGTTCATGACTGTGTGATATTTTTGTAAACAAACCCGTCTGGCTTCCTCCTTCACATCCGCCAATAAAACGCATAATTTAAAAAGACCACAAACATCTCTTTAATGCGGATATACACTGTTTAGAGTGAAATTAACGTTGCTAAATGACAAGAAATTATTTATATAGTGAATTAAAATAATAAAGCGAACATTTGTGTGCTGTAAACTCACCCGTCTGCCATCTTCAGCGCATGACGACATCAGTATGGCCTGAACTCTGACCTCACCAGCGCATCAAAATAATATTCATAAACACCGCATTAAACAAAGTGGGGATAATTTATTAATGATTTTAAGGGTAAGATAACGCAGTAACTTGCGCTAAAAAGAGAAAATGTGAGTTAATTAGTTTGTTCAAATATTTTCGCGTAACACTGAGGAGTAAGGCAACCGCGAAGGATCAAGATTTGTGATGAAACGCGAAAACACCTGTCATTACACTGGCGGCCTGTAGGGGCCGCCAAAAGCAACAATCAAACGGTAGACAAATTTGAATAAAATAAATAAATAAATAAACATTAATTTATATAAGTGCTGTAAAGCACACTTTATATATTTACTATATATATTTAGCGCTATTTAAAAAAATGTATAAAGTACTTTGCAGTTCATGAACTATTTTAAAGAAATAAATATATGGGTGATTTTCATTTATAATAATTTTCCTGTCCTCTAGGATGACTATAAATAAAAAAGAAATAAATCTCGTTTTAAAAAGATATATATAATAGTTTTATTTTTCCCTTTGTTTTTGTTTTATTTTTGTTTGTTTGTTTGTTTGTTTTTATGTTAAATGTTAAATTTACCAGAGTTATAAGCTGCACTGGGTCAAAACCAGGATCTTAGTTATCTGTCTCATAGTTTAGAGGACTGAAAAAAAATTTAAACAGCATGAAGTCTCATGGGAGATAGTTTGTCTCGTCACTCTGTTACACATAATCAAGAAATGAATTTGCTCGTAATGGAATTGACACGAGGAGTTTATCACCTCATTAGAATTCAGAACAGCCCATATGGATTGAGTCCTAATGGGAGTGCTTAACTGCACACCTGAGGCCCCGGACCCCTCACATTATATACATGTGTGACCCCCGTCCCAGCTGTGTTTTGCTTGTCACTGAGCATTGAGTGGCTGACAGGAAGTGAGGTTTAACAGGATGTCACCGGGTCAGCGTTGCCGTCGTCCGAGTGCTGCCTCTCTCTTAATTGAAGCGTCCCTGAGCAATATGTGCGTGTGTTCCACAATATGTCCCCCAAATGCTCCCCAATCCCACTAATTGGGACCTTTGGTTCCCTAATTAACTCTGTCAGTCTGAATCTGGGGCCGCAGAAGGCATTTTCATGTATTGATTAGATGATCCCGCTATGTCACATTCTGAACAGATTGCAGAAGCATCATCAGGCCCCAAAAACACAAGAAGAGAGAACAAGATTTCATGTAACCACTTACAAGCTGGATGGTTCAATCCCAGACAGATTTGATCTGTCTAAATAAAGTTTAATATGCTGGGGGGAAGAAAAGGTAAATGAAAATTGAAAATTCTGTCATCATGTTGTTCCATATATACAAAAAACATATAATCTATTTTAAAAAGTCACAGTTTCCACAAAAATATAAAAAATAAATACAAATGTTCTCAACACTGATAATAATAAGAAATCAAATCAGCATATTAGAATGATTTCTGAAGGATCATGTGGCACTGAAGACTGGAGTAGCAATACTGAAAATTCAGCTTTGATCACAGGAATAAATTACTTCTTAAAATATATTCAAATATAAAAAGAGTTATTTTAAATTGTAATAATATTTCACAATTTTACTGTATTTGTGAACAATACAAATGCATTTTTTTGATCAAAAATGCATTAAAAATAATAATATTGCATGCTGGGTGCCTTGGTAACCAGAAATAAATTACTTTTTAAAATATGTTAAAATAAAATAAAATAAAATAAAATAAAATAGTTATTTTAAGTTGTAATAATATTTTACAATTTTACTGTATTTGTGAACAAATACATGCATTTATTTTATCAAAAATAATAATATTGTATGCGGGGTGCTTTGGTAACCAACTTTTATAAAAAAAAAAAAAATAAAAAAAAAATTAGAAAAAAATTCTTAGAAAATCTGTGTTTATATAAAAGTTACTTTAACTTTTAATAATATTTCACAAGTTTACTGTTTTTACTCTATTTTAGCAAATAGATGCTTTGATCAAAATACAGTAAAAAAAACTTTGCATGCTGCATGCATTAGACAACATTAGACTGTAAATTGTAGAAAAATCTAAGTTATTTTAAATTGTAATATTTTAAAATATTACCGTTTTTACTGTAATTTGCTTTAGCAAATGCAGTAAAAAAAAATACATTGCATGCTGCATGCATAAAATCAATGCAGTAAAAAAAAAAATACATCGCATGCTGCATGCATTAGACAACATTAGATTGTAAATTGCAGAAAGCTATTTTGAAGTTATTTTAAATTGTAATATTAAATAAAATATTACAACAAACAAATGCATTTATTTGATCAAAAATATAGTAAAAAATCAATAATATTGCATGAGGCTTTTGAAAACAAGAAACTTTCAAAAAAATTAGAAAAACATTTTTAAAAATCATATATAAATAAATAATATATAAATGGTAAATTGCTATGATATTTCACAATTTTACTGTTGTTACTGTATTTTTTAAACAATTTATTTGATAAAAAAAATATGGTGTGCAAAAAACATTTTAAAAATCTTATAATAAAAAATATATGTATTAAACAATTGTAATAATTTTACAATTTTACAATATTACTGTTTTTAAAATAAAATAAAAAAGAAAAATAATTAAATTTAAAATTAAAAAAAATTAAATGTATATATATATATATATATATATATATATATATATATATATTAGGAAAACCTACATATGTTCATATGCTTGCCTATGTGTGTCTGTACCTTTCCCTAATAAGCGTTCACATACAGATACATACCCTGCTGTTATCTCTCTATGGACCGTTACCATCTGCCCCCAATCAGGAAACACCAGCTTTGCACAAGTCAATGTGTCTAATTATCCCCGTGCAGCAGGCCGGGCCACAGCTCCCAGTAATCCCCACAATGTGTTCAGCTTCCCATACCCACCTGTGCCTGGGACCTGGAGGGGGGGCCCCGACTCAGGGGGGCCGCAGGGACACGGGGACCCGCAGAGGGAGCTTCTTCTCCGGGCAGGATGGCAGCTGCCTCCCCCCGCTGGGACGTTCACCAGCTGACTGCGAGCAGGCCCCTGACAGGAGCTCTTTAGCGCTGTCAATGGGCCCATAAATAAGGAGCTAAGGGCCTTTGTGTTGCCATTGGAGTGTCAGGGCCCTCTGCAGGCCGACCGGGCCGGTTACCGCATCGAGAAGAAACCACAAAAAGAGGGGGCTGTGTTACGGGCTGCCCCCTGCGCCCTCTCTTTGTGCTCGGAGCGAGTGCTATTGTCTTCCTCCATTTAGGGTGAGAGAGAGAGGGAGGAGAGCAGAGGAGGAGAGGAGACACATCTCTTCATCTCTCCTCTGATCTTTCAGTTGTCGGCCCGGGATTCCTGCGAGGAGAAATGTGTATTTTTCACGCTTGATTTAGCTCCTGAGAAATACAGTCTCAAACTGCGTGCGTGTGTGTATAAAAGGATTTTGCACAAATGAAGATTTCAAGTACAAAAACGCACTGGATTGCGGCGTTTTGCTTGCCTCCCATTTAACATCCATGGAATCTTTCAATTGCTCTAAAGGTTATTTAGATTTTAACACGTTCTTCACATTAAGAAATAACAGTTTAAGAACTGTTCTTTGAGGAACCAAAAATGTTCTTTTGGAACCTTTATTTTTAGTAGTGTATGCTTCAGCATCGGTAAACTGCACTCTTAAAAAGAATGACTCATTATTTGCATTCCATGAAGAACTTTTAACTTTCATGGAACATTTCCATTCCACAGAAAGTTCTTCACTGTGTAAAAAAAGTACTTCAGATTTTTAAAATGTTCTTCACACTAACAAAAATTATTCTTTGGTGAACCTAAAATGGTTCTTCTATGGAATCACTGTGAAAACCAGCTTTATTTTTGAGAGTGTTGTACCATGGTGTGTTAAAGCAAAGAAGTCACGCAAGGTTGTGTGATTTTACCATCCAAAGAGCCTAAAATCAGCTGCTTCAGTGATGTATTGCTCTGATTATGATAAAAGATTTAAAAAGTTAACATTAAATAATTGATATTTCAAAGAAGATCTCTTTAAAGTAGTATTTTGGGCTCCCGTCAGCAGAATGTGTGGCATGTGGTTGATAAAAGTAGTTTGTAAAAAAAAAAAAAAAAAAATTGTGTGCATATTAGTGTGCATATTAATGCAGTTAAAATAGAAGTCTATAAAGCAAAGCTTTCCACTATAATTAACAGTTTCAAAAGTATCCCCCAAAAACCATGCTTTTGTAAGATGTTTTGGATAAAAGCATCTGCTAAAATAATACTGTAAATGTTAATTAAACATTTCTGCTTTAATCCTCTCAGGAATGCCTTCTCTTGTAAGTATATTAAGGTAAACTTGATTTTAGGGTAAACTTGAACTGCAAGATGAGTCAAAATTCTGTTAGGGGGTCACTGACAACATGCAAATGACTTGTTTTGAACTCCCAACATTATTTTAATTTTAAATTTTAGTGTATTGCGAGGCCTTATGCATTTATATTATATGCATCAATTAAATAAAGTATTTATAAAAAAATATATATATAATTTTCCTGAGAGTATATGAAGGTATATAAATGCATGCTAAAAATGAATTCTGTCATCCTTTATTCACCCTCGTGCTTTTATTATTATTACTTAAACAGGAATAACAATAAACATTGTTCGCAAAAAAAAAAGTTAAACGAAAAAGTTTAAAACTAAAAAATTTTACTAAAAACTGTTGCTAAAAAAGTTATCTTTTTTTCTTTAAATCTGAAATATAATTAAATATAAATATTAGATGGGGAAAAAAATGACTTGAAATGCTTTTCAACTATATCCTCTGTTGATCTTGCCAACAAACTGAAATAAAATAAATTGAAGTTGAAAAACTAACATTTTTAAACCTAAAACTGAAATAAAAAATAAATCAAAAAGATTTATAGAAATATATATATATAAAAAAAAACAATAAAAGTGACAAAAAGCACACAGAATTAATGAAACTTAAGCTAAAATTAAAACAATAAAAAAAAGTTAAAATGAAAGGTAATTAAAAATATTAGTATAAAATAATAGTATTTAAATAATATTAATACTAAATAAATAATATTATTTTGCTTCGTAGGCTATATTATATATATATATATATATATATATATATATATATATATATATATATATATATACTATATATATATATATATATATATACATATATATATATATATATATATACATATATATATATATATATATATATATATATACACTTTTGAACAGTAAGATTTTTTTAGTTTAAAGAAATCTCTTCTGCTCACCAATGCTATATTTATTTGATCATAAATACAATAAAAACAGTAATATTGTGAACTATTATTACAATTTCAAACAACTATTTGAATATATTTTCAAATGTAATTTATTCCTGTGATTCAAAGCTGAATTTTCAGCATCATTACTCCAGTTTTCAGTGTTACATGATCCTTCAGAAATTATTCTAATATGCTGATTTGCTGCTCAAGAAAGATTTCTGATTATTATCAATGTTGAAAACAGCTGTGTTGCTTAATATTTTTGTTGAAATCATGATACATTTTATTCAGGATTCTTTAATGAATAGAAAGTTTAATGAATAGAAGAATTTAAAATAGAAATATTTTGAAACATTATAAATGTTTTTAATGTCACTGATTAATTTAATGCATCCTTGTTCAATAAAAGTATTAATGTTTTTAAATACAAAAACAAAAAAGTGGAATTTACTACGTTCCATAAATTTCAAGTGCATTGTGAAATCATGCCTAATATTTCACACCTTCATCTCAACCATTGGTCATATCATAAAGTCCGAAAAGTCAAATGATCTCTCAGGCTAACAAATGATGGTGTGCACAGCTGTCAGAGCCTCTCATGAAAACGACTCCCAGTGAGGACGGCCTGAATATGATCACAGCTTTATTGGACAGTGACAAATCTTCCTGCACCAACATGAAAAGGAGCGCTGGCCGTCCCCTGCGTGTGCTGCACAATGCTGACGCGCCAACCTGGCGACAGCTTGCGTCTCTCGCTCTCTGATTGATGGGTGAGAGTAGGCCCCGGGCTCCGAGCGGTCTGGCTGCCTTTCTTTTTCATACATTAACTAGTCTCGGTACAGATGGTTCAGTCCAAAGGCAGCGCTTTATAGCGGGCTGAAATGATGCCTGTGTTTGTTAGCATATGCTAAAAACATAAACATGGTGCGGGCAATATTGCGGTAATGGTGCAGGAAGAAAGCATATGGACTCATTTTATATTCATATATATCATGAAACACATTGACACATATAAACAATGACATGATTTTAGAACAGATGAGCAGCTGCCAATTTTTAATTTTAGCACCTCATTATTTCATATTTATGTTAGCTTCATTTAAATTAATATGGGTGGTAAGACATTTTCTATTCAAATTTAGTGACAGTTCTTGAATTATTTAATAGATTTCCAACAATTCCTTCAACTAAAAAAGTTGTTATTTGAACAAGCTAGTCAATTAAGAATACATTTCTTATTTGCAATGACAGCCTGGCAATTTTAAAATTAATGTTTTAAAAATGTTTAACTTTGGCGATTATAAATTTGATTGCCACTGAAGAGAAAAGAAAAAAGACAAAAGTATGAATAGTAAAGTAAAATGCTGTAAACAATGGTAAAATGCTGTGTAAATAGTATAAGTAAAATGCTCCATTGTTTTTCATAGCTGCAAATCATACTACAGTAAAATTAAATTAAATTAAATTTTCTATTTGAATATATTTTAAAATGCAATTCATTCCTGTGATGCAAGGCTGAATTTTCAGCATCATTACTCCAGTCTTTATTGTCATAAAATCTCCCATAAGTAAAATGGTGCACTGTCTTTCATAATTGGAAAGCATACTACATAAACTAAAATAAAATAAAATAAAATAAAATAAAATAAAATAATTTTCTATTTGAATAAATGTTAAAGTGTAATTCATTCCTGTGATGCAAAGCTGAAATTTCAGCATCATTACTCCAGTCTTTAGTGTCATAAAATCACCCAAAAGTAAAATGGTGCATTGTTTCTTATAGTTGCAAAGCATACTACAGTAAATAGTAAAATAAAATAAAATAAAATAAAATAAAATAAAATAAACAATCTTTTTCTAAATATAAAAGATTATTCATTTAAAAAATTGATAATTTTTATTTCAGAATTTTCTATGCAATCCTTACATCTCTTTATAATATTTACTAATTAGTACAATTGTTTTGATTGCTATTTTTAAAAAATGCTTGTGTTGAAATTAAATCAATAGATTGCCAAATATTTATCTTTCTAGTAAACTAGTAAACTAGTAAAGTGTGATGCTTGCAACACCAAGGTCATAGGTTTGAGCTTAAAGTTCCTTAAATTACTAGGTGCACTATTAAAGACAGATAAAGATTGTTTAACTGATCAAATGAAGACACTGAAAAATCAGGAAATTTTTCATTATAATAATAGATGTTTAATTTAAGAAACAAAACTATACGTTTTCAATTGCCATTTTGCTACAGAGAACATACAAGCACATATGTTCATACAGTGACTATTTAAAAACGCTATAACAATACAAAACATTCTTTGATATAAAAATAGCAGCAGCTTGTTAGAAAAGAAATTCTGTACAAGACATTTACAAAGTATACAACACATCTGGAAACACATCCAGATGCTTTCAGTTCTTCTCTAGTCCGTATTTTAACTTTGGCCTACTCCGGGCCTGGAGCCTGGGCCTCGCCTGAATCACTTCCCCATGGAGAGGCTGTGCAGGCTGGCTGTGGAAGCAGGAAGAGGCTGGCAGAGAGAGCAAGGGCAAGGCATGCCGGGAAAATGCCTATAGCCGCTGGAGAGATGCAGAGGGTCTTTCAGCAGGGTGGGAAGAGGTGGAGCAGGGAAACCCAGATACCCAGCCGAGGGTGGAGAATGAGGGGCATGGGCCACCGTTGGTGCACTGGTGTGCTGAGAAGCACCCACCAGAGAGTGCAGAGACGGGGCAAGCGAAAGCAGCGGCAACTGGGATGCCGGAGCAGCCGAAGCTGGTGGTAGAACCCGTCTAGCCGAGTGACTCTGACCGTTGGCTCCGTAAACATCACCTACTAGCTTCTTCATCTCCTCCAGAGAGCTGGACAGCATGAGGATGTAGTTTCTGGCGAGAAGCAGAGTGGAGATTTTGGACAGCTTGCGTACGGATGGGCCCTGCGCGTAAGGCATCACCTCTCGGAGCCCGTCCATGGCCTGGTTGAGGTCGTGCATGCGTTTGCGCTCACGGCTGTTCACTTTGAGTCGTAGATCTTGCAGGTCGTCTTTGGAGAGATCGGCCCGTGTGCGACTCTTTCCACCAGATCCGGCACTCTGTGGTGATTTTTCAGACCTGGGCTGTCCTGTTTCTCTATCTGCGCAGTAAGCTTGAAACATCTTGTTGGAGAAAAAGCTGGAATCCACAGCCAGCTCGGGTGAAGAAGACCGACTGCATGTGGAACTTGCATCAGAATCCATCTTCAAAATTGTTTCCGCAAAGTCTTGGTTGAGAACTTGCAGTCTTCTCAAGAACAATCCACTTGCTCAAAGTTTAAAAAGTCAGCGTAAAATGCAGCTTCTTTCTCTGAGGACTCAGTTCGTAGGTCTGCAGGAGGAATGAGTGTGTGTGTGGACACTGAGAAGGCTCTATTTATACTCCTCAGCATCACAAAGGCACAATGAGACGCATAATGTGACATTAGGCCCAGAGCCAATGACAGAGGGGCCACACTTTCACCCCCACACACCCCAATAGCATTGTATACACCCCGCCTCCACAAAACACACATATGCACACTGACACACAAACCGCAACAGCTAGCATGCACATGTATGTGAAAAATATACTGCATAAAGAAAATAAAACCTTTTTTGGATCATGACAAATCTATATTATACATTGCTTTAATCTAAAAAAATATATATAAAAATTTTAATTATATTTATTTATTCATCATAAGAATATTTGGTGACACTTTACTGTAAGTTTCCATTAGTTAACTTTACTTAATGCATTAACTAAAATAAACAATGAGAAATTAATTTGTTATTGCATTTATTAATCTTTGTTAAACCTAGTTAATAAAAATGCAACTGTTCATTGTTATTAACAGATGTTATTATTAACAGATACAAAGACTGATTTTAGTAATGTTATTAAATGTGACCCTGGACCACAAAACCAGCCATAACCAGCCATAATTTTTCCCATTGATGTATGGTTTGTTATGATAGGACAATATTTGGCCGAGATGCAACTATTTGAAAATCTGGAATCTGAGGGTGCAAAAAAATCAAAATATTAAGAAAATCGCCTTTAAAGTTGTCCAAATGAAGTTCTTATCTATGCATATTACTAATCAAAAATCAAAAAAAGTTTTGATATATTTATGGTAGGAAATTTACAATATATCTTCATGGAACTATGAATTATATTTATTATATTGTTATTTATTATATTTATTATATTATAAGTTAAATTAGATTTATTTCATACTAAGTATAGTTTAAATCCATTAACATATTCACTAACATATCTCTTTAGACTTCCTGATAAAAAAATTATAATTAAATTTTATTTGGAGTACTACTTGTGTTGTGCACAATGCACATTCCTTAATATTAAGCGTAAAATTTGTTTTAATGTCACTATTGATATCGATTGTGTGATCTTTGAGTAACAAATGCAAGTCTTCAAATGCAAGCTATACCTAAAGTGCAATAGCTCTACTTTAGCATAATCAAATATAGTTAAGTATATCTTTAGTTGGACTTCAGCACTACTTCCACACAATTAAAGTGCATTAAGTACAAAATTAGTTGTTCCAATTTAGCGGACTTTAAGTGTACTAGTTCAGTACAGTAAAAGCACAACTGCAAGGCAATTTTATTATGCATATAAATATGTAAATGCAGTATACTTAGCATAAAATAAATGTATTTTAAATACATTTTAGTATATTTATTTTTCACTAGCGTATGAAATGACATTAGGGTGTTCTTGACAGGTTTTATGAGATTCACTTGACAATATCTCCTTTTGGTTTGTAAACTTGAACAGGATGTTTTAAAGGCAGTCTAGGTAGACTTTAACTTGGCTCTAAAGACACTGGCGGGCTGAATTCCATTAGACACTACAGAGTGTGAAGCGCCTGTGAAAAGCCCCTGTGGAGGCCAGAGGAGGAGCAGTAAAGAAAGAGAGAGTTATTACTATAACACAGCTTTGCATTTACAGAAGTCATTAACATCTCTCAAATTACATCACTCACATTATGATCCATGCACTGTTGAAACACAGAAGTCTGATGCCATGTGGTCAGCCAAAGTTTTTATTGTTTACTAAAACTAAAATATTAAATATTTAAAAAATTAAAAAAAAAAAAATAATAATATTTTGGTAATTAAAATTAAGCTGAACTAAAATAAAATAGTAACATGAAAAACTACATTTAAAAAATTGAAAATTCTAAAGTTGAAAGAGTATAATTATTACCTGGAAATAAATAAAAACTAGAACTAAACTAAAACGGAAATAAAAACATAAGTTATATTTAAAAATAAATTAAAAAAATAACAAAAGCACATCAAAATCACTAAAATAAAACACTGAAAATACAGAAGCTAATTCAAAATATTAATAAAAACTATATATATACTAAAATATACTAAAATAACACTGGGTAAAGCTATTTTCCCTGTCACTTCTAAAATACCCTGTACAAATTCAATCTACAGTATGTACCAATGGATTTAGATTTTGAAAATAAAGAATTAAGAAAAATATATAAATATGCAAAATGCATAAAAACACAAAAAGTTCACTACTATTTTACCCAATATTAATATTATTCACATTTTAATATTAATATTTTACCCAATATGTATCATGTTAGCAACATGTCAATACACAAAGCTATTATATACATTTATATACAAAAATGTGTCATGGTTTCCACAAAAACATTTTTTATAAATTGTTTTCAACATTAATAATAAGAAGAAATGTTTCTTGAGCAGCAAATCAGCATATTAGAATGATTTCTGAAGGATCATGTGACACTGAAAACTGGAGTAATGGAAAAAAAGTGGAGACTGGAGTAATGCTGAAAATTCAGCTTTGCATCACAGAAATAAATTACATTTTAAAATATGTTACATTTAAAACTGGTTATGTTAAATTGTAATAATATTTCACATTTTTGAACATAAATGCAACCTTGAAGAGACTTATTTCAAAAGCAAACTTTTAGTAAACTTCAGTCCACATGGCATATAGACTAGTTTTATGATTCATTTATAGTGTTTTGTCCTTATTAGAGCTTGACAGATGTGGTCATTATTATCTCTCACTGTATGGAACAGATTCTTCCAAATTTTCATTTGTGGTTGAACTATCTCTTTAACTATAACACCACAGAGAGCAATGAGTAAAAGTGGAGAGAGAAAGCATAAAATAGAAACCAAAAAGATGCTAGAAAGCCAGAAAATGAAAGCACTTCGGGCTGCCGTGACAGCAGCTGCCTCTCTTTGGGCTGAAGTGTGTGTTGTGTTGTCACGAGTGAAGAACATATGGGGTTTTGGCATGTTATAGGCTCAGAGCCAGAAGAACCGCAGATCTTTGACTGGACTAACAGTGTTCATCACTAATGAGAGCAGACCATGAAAAAGACCCTCTCAGATATGGAACAGCAGTTATGCGAGGAATAATTAAGCATAATGCTGTAGCTGAAATATTCAGTATACAATACCATACGCAAGTTTGGGATCAGTAAAATTTTAAATAAATTAATACATTTATTCACCAAGGATTAAAAATGTATCACAGTTTCCACAAAATATTAAGCACGATGTCTGTTTTCAACATTGATAATAATCAGAAATGTTTCTTGAGCAGCAAATCAGCACATTAGAATCATTTCTGAAGGACCATGTGATACTGAAGACTGGAGTAACGATGCTGAAAATCCAACTTTGATCACAGGAATAAATTACATTTTAAAATATATTAGAAAACAGACATTTTGAATTCTAATAATATTTCACAATTTTACTGAATTTTCAAAAAAATTTGTTTGTTTGTTTTTCATATTGTGTACTGGTAAAAAAAAAAAAACTTAATGCTACGTGAAAATCCAACTGAAAACAATTTAGTTTAACATAAAACTGAGCAATGAAATCATTATTTACTATTTTAAATCATTATTTAAATTTTAAAGAATATTATTTGCATTTTCTTCCCAATCAACAAATTTAATAGAATTAATATTCCAATCAATAATTAATATGTGACTACGGACCACAAAACCAGTCATAAGGGTCAATTTTTTAAAATTAAGATTTATACATCATCTGAAAGCTGAATAAATAAACTTTCCATTGATGTATGGTTTGTTAGGATAGGACAATATTTGGTTGAGATACAATTATATGAATATCTGTATTCTGAGGGTGCAAAAAAAATAAAAAGTGCTTAGCAATGCATATTACTAAATCAAAAATGAAGTTTTGATATATTTACGGTAAGAAATTTACAAAATATCTTCATGGAACATAATCTTTACTTAATATCCTAATGATTTTTGGCATAAAAGAAAAATCGATAATTTTGACCCATACAATGTATTGTTGGCTATTGCTACAAATATACCCATGCTACTTAAGACTTCAGGTTAGGTGGTCCAGGGTCACATACAGAGACAATGTCTGTCAATCTCTAAAAAAAGGAATATAAAACACCATAAAAGTGTCTTGTATAAGTTGTGCAATTCATTATATTGTGCAAGCCAACTTTTAAACTGCTCAATGATAATCTTGTCATGGTCTTTGGCATGCAATAAAACAGAAACATGGACTGCTTTCAAGATGTGCATGAGTCGTATGTTGCCAATTAAAGATTTTCATGAGAATATGCATTGAAAAACATCTCTATCATTCATCTCAAAGTATTCATCAATTGGTGATGTGTTCAAATGTCCATCTGTGTGTATGTGTGTGTGTGTGCGCTTATGAATACATGAGGGTGTTTAAGAGCTTCATTCTCATTCATGTGTTTACTTTATCCACAGGCCACACAGCAAGAAGATACAAGAGAGAAAGAGGCCGAATGCAAGCTCATGAATGGATGAAAGAGTATCTCTTCACTCCTCTGCCTCTTTTATGCTTAATCTGTGTGTCTTTAACTTGGAATTAAAGTGTTTGACTTTCCTAAGCTGCTGTTAAAGACCCGTGTGTGTGAGGGAGAGATGGTCTGTGTGAATTGTCAGTGTTCAGGTGAGCAGAAAATGAGAGTATTATCATAGCCGTATGTGTGTAGTCTCAACAGATCAGTGAGGATTAGAGCCGAGAGCGAACTGAGCCCCAGCACACACATACACACACTCGTTTCAGAGATCTTAAGCTGCTGAGACAGAGAAATCCAGCCTCAATGGTGCTTAGAGACATTCACTGAACATTCAATCACATCTAATCACCAGTGAAGTTACAGTTAAACTATTCTGTTACAAAACAAATGAGAAAACCTAAAACATTTGCTTTGAATTCAAATTAATGGCAATTTTTTGCTGATCATTATATACATTTCACAGCTTTAAGGTTGTTTTTAATTAAAAATATGCCTTTGCAAACTAGTTATAAATATGTTGCTGATTTCCATATAGTTTTCTAAAGGTTTGAAAAAAATGTGGAAAATATAAAATATTTAATTGAAAATGAGAACTTCACAGACGCCACAATAATGTGACATTAAGTCTTTAGAACTGTTGAATTAATTATTAAGAAAAAAATTAAGAAAAAAGTTGTTTTTTCCAATTTGTAAAGTCTCTAAAAAAGCTCTTTTTGAAAACATTTAATGCTATTATTATGCAACAGTAGATTATTATATAACTAAAAAATATTATGTAACACCACAGATTCAATATTTAGAAATAAACAAATAAAACATATAGATACAGAGAGAGATAGACAGATAGATAGATAGATAGATAGTGTTGTAAATATGAATAAAACAAAAATATATTTGTTTATTTATATTTATATACACACACACACACATATATATATATATATATATACACACATATTTAAAGTAATTTTAAAAATATTTTATTACATTTTCGACATTCTAACTTTTTATTTAATTTACAATTTATATTTGATTTGTATATTTATTTTATATACACTTTTCATTTATTTATTTTTAGTTTTACATTGCATATATAGATACAAATAAAGTGTTTAAAATATGAATAAAAGAAATATATATATTTATAGTAATTTTAACAATATTTTTATAACATTTTTGACATTATAACTTTTTATTTAATTTATATTTAATTTGTATATTTATTTTATATATACTATTTATTTATTTATTCTTAGTTTCACATTGCATATATAGATAAATAAAGTGTTTTAAAAATGAATAAAATATATATATCTAAATATATAAATATATATATATAATTTTAACAATATTTTATTACATTTACATTTTTGACGTTATAACTACTTAATTTACAATTTATACTTGCAATTTACAATTTATACTTTATACTATACAATTTATATATTTACTTTGTATGTATTATTTATTTATTTATCTATCTATTTATTTATTTTTACTTTCACATTGCATATGAACAACCATTTAGGAATATATAATCTGAATACTGTATGATGTAACACAAAGCAATTTTATAAAAGTCTTACAAAAAACAACAAAAATGGTTATGAGTTATAGAGAGTGTGTGTGTGTGTGTGTGTGTGTGTGTGTGTGTGTTTAGGTGGGTGGTTGTGCAGCACATTGAGGAGTTAGTGATTTATTAACTTCACCCTCTTGAAACAATGACATTAACTAAACTACATCATGACAAGCACAGTGTGAACGGCCCCGAGCTTTTTATGACCGTTACTAACAAGCCCAATAACTTTCCCTAACAGAGAGAGGGGAGCTAAAGTGTGTCAGCAGGCGTCTGTTATAAAAGCTTCATCTCATTTGTGCTGCTGCAACATCATAAATTACAGCCCAACTAGAACAGAGAAAGAGAGAAAAGAAGAGAAAAGAAGAGGAGAGGAGAGGGAATGATTTGCCAGAGGCAGAAAACAAGAGAGGGGGTGAACGAGGGAAAGTAGACCTGCTCTTTGATCGCCGCCTGATATCGTGCTGCTTTCATCCTCAAGAAATGCAAAGAATCACTGCTGCAAACCTGGAAGAAAAGAAGCAGCACAAATGAGATTCTCTTTCAGTTGTTACTCTTAAACAGCAATGAGACAAAATAAAGACTTTTGTCAAATTCTCTTAATTGTTCTCCTGAGAAAAGAACCAGAATAACCTCGAATACATTGCACATATGTTTCAGAAGAGATCTTAAAATCTCAAACTTTGCTCAGATTTGGCAAGTTACAAAAGTCTGCAATCAAAAGTTAGTGATTAACAGTTTAAATAAAATCTTTTGCATCAAACTCCTCAGGGACTAAATGATCTGAGCTGTTATTCAAACCATACAGCTGAAGTCAAAAGTTTACATACACCTTGCAGAATCTGCAAAACATAATTATTTTGCCAAAATAGGAGGGATCATACAAAATGCATGTTATTTTTTTATTTAGTACTGACCTGAATAAGATATTTCACATAAAAGACATTTACATATAGTCCACAAGACTACTGTGTTGTTACCTGAATGATCCACAGCTGTGTGTTTTTTTGTTTAGTGATAGTTGTTCATGAGTCCCTTGTTTGTCCTAAACAGTGAAACTGCCCGCTGTTTTTCAAAAAAAATCCTTCAGGTCCCACAAATTCTTTGGTTTTTCAGCATTTTTGTGTATTTGAACCCTTTCCAACAATGACTCTATAATTTTGAGATCCATTTTTTCACCCTGAGGACGACTGAGGGACTCACATGCAACTATTACAGAAGGCTCAAACACTTAGTGATGCTCCAGAAACGATGCATTAAGAGCAGAGGGGTGAAAACTTTTGAACAAAATGAAGATGTGTACATTTTCCTTATTTTGCCTAAATATCATATTATTTTAATTTAGTATGCCCTTCAGAAGCTACAGAAGATACTTGCATGTTTCACAGAAAATAAGTTACATTTACCCTGATCTTCAAATTAAAAAAGTTTTCACCCCCTGGCTAAATTGAAAAAAAAATAAAAATAAATAACATGCATTTTGTATGATTTATGTAAGAAAAGCTTTATATTTCAAATAAATGCTGTTCTTTCAAACTTTCTTTTCATTAAAAATCCTGAAAAAAATGTTTCTACAAAAATATATAGCAGCACAACTGTTTTCAACATTAATAGTAAGAAAAAAAACTTTCTTGAGCAGCAAATCAGTATATGTGAATGATTTCTGAAGGATCATGTGTAGGGCTGTGACGGTCGCAGTGACAACCGCGGTCGTCGATTGCCACCGACAGTACTGCACGTGACGTCACACAATCTATAACAAGCATAAAATAGCGTTTCTGCAACAATTACTCTGCCGTGGCCGTTTTTAGTGTCCCCGCCTGCAGCAGCAGCAGCGAGCGTAAGTGCCTTCGCAGCTGCTGGAAGAGATAATGCTTGCAAAACTCCGACAAAACTAATTACCACGAGTGTGTTGGGGGGCGGAAATAAGGAGATACTCGAATTAATTATTAGTAAACTAGTGTTTTCTGAGCCAGTGTCACAAAGATGACGATCCTGACTCGCCATCTGCTCATTGGATGCGCCTTTATAGAGAAATGCATCTCTACGGATTTTAGAGTTTTTGTTTTCGATTTGATTTTTTTAGTTTTAAAATAGTAAAGTAATAATTTAAAGCTTTCTACAGATATATTTATTCTGACTGTAAGGCAAGTATTCGCTGAGTTTCGTTTCATTTTTGTGCAGCGCTCCTGTTGAACACTGAGACATCAGAAACTGCATCGTGTTTTATTTTTACAAAAGCACAACATTTTGCTGATATTGTGAGTGCACGCAAATAAAATCAGACCCTTAACAGTTCCGGATGATATATTACGCTTACCTTTATGAGCAAAGAGTATGGCGTATTTTAATTTTTTTGCAAGTGATTGCGCTGGCGCCTCCATCTCCTGCAAAGCGCATTTAGCTTCCGCTCTACAACAAACCATTGTATGCGCAAAATAGCGTGCTTTTATTTAAGTTAAACGTTTAAAATAACATTGTGATATGATTGAAGATTTTATTTTAGGCAAGTCGTGATGATTTGAGAAGGCAAAGTTGATCAAACATATGTGATCAACTCACTGCCTGCCTCTGGCCGCTTGGTCGTTATAAAAAGGTAAAAACCTTCATTTAAAAAACAAAAAATGTCCCAAACATATTTCTAAATTAACTTTATAAAGAAATGAAAATAATAATAACTACGTCCCTATTAAAAACAAAACTGAGCTATTTTAATGGATGCAACAGTGTAATGGGAAAGAGAGAGAAAAGACTCGGCCGGTAATTTTGATGAGCCGTCAGACAAGGGTTGTTACGAATTTATGCGTTTATTATGCGAAATTATACGTTTGTTTAATATTTACCGTTCTTATTTTGGCTACTTTCTTATTTAACTGTATAATTTCTTTGATATTTACTTTAGTGTTTTGTAGGCTGAAATAAACACGCACGTTTATTAATAATTTTTGAGCCTCATTTTTTTATGTTTCAAAAAAAAAAAATAATATATATATATATATATATATATATATATATATATATATATATATATATATATATATGGACCAAAAATACAGTATATATATATACGGTATATATATGGTAGTTGGTCCATCTGCCACTATCACAGCCCTAATCATGTGAAACTGGACTGGAGTAATGATGCTGAAAAAGCAGCTTTGCATTACACGAATAAATTACATTTTAAAATATATTCAAATAAAAAAAAACTGTATTTTACTGTATTTTTGATTAAATAATTACAGCCAAAAACAAAATAAGAGGCTTTGTTCATTAAAAATCTTACTGACTGCAAACTTTTGAAGAGCAGAGTAAACTCTGATGTAATAGTTGACTTTAGCTTTACAATTTCTGTTATGACAACAATCAAAATAATTATTTTTAAAGTATCATTATCATTGTGACACTAAATGTCCAAAAGAACACATTTCTATGGTTCACACCCACACACGAGGCAGCTTAACAAAACATCTGTAACAAATTCTTCTCAGCTGATTTGTGTGTGTGTGTGTGTGTGTGTTTAAACATCATGAAGTGGCTTTGAATCCAAATGAAGAGATCAGTACACACACAGCAGTGCTGGAAACACAGATGGTCATGCTTACAATGAGTGCAGACTGTGTTAACCTCCAACACACACACTCGACAGAAGGAGAGAAAGAAAGAAAGACGCACCACATTATCACCACTCAAAAAAAAAAAAAACTGCATAAATATTCAAATGAGAAATGGAAAGCAGGGGGTAGAATAGAAAATAAATTACTAAAATAAATAACAAAATAAATACACTACATAAATACATTTAATAATTTATTTTGATATGTTATATTTAGTTAGCAAAAATATAAGAATTTCTAATAATGTTATAATAAAAATATTTTAAAATTGTGTATTTATCTATTTATTAAACAATTTACTTAAATAATTGTTTAAATAAATTATTTAGGTAGCTGGTTGGTTAGTTATTTAGTTATACATAGTTATTTAGTACATAACTAATTCCAAGAATTTAGGTTGAGGCCTTTAAAATTATAAGAAGCAAATCATAAAAGTGTCCCATCTTGACTGCTAATGTATATCTTATCATTTCATCATTTATCATTTTGTAATATTCTTGAAGAAAGACACCTGATTAACCTTTAAACCTGATGTGTTCACTTTAGTTGTGAAAAAACAAACCTGAAATTTCTTTAGACTGAATTTACAGCGTAAAACCTCTACAGTGAAATTCAAAAGCGAAATTCAACTCATTTGAGTTTTACGTTTCAATTCATTCATTGTCTGAAAAAGAGCTTGGTGTAACTTCATTAAAGTCATATAAGCCAATACGCTCGATTATGTGGCACTAATGAATCTGATCCCCTCAGAAAAGAGCTCACACACACTTCTCTCTGTCGTTAATCATCCTCAAATGAGACTTCAGTACAGTGGCCACCAACTCAGGCCTCTTTGTGCGCCGTGACCTCTGGGTCAACGACGAGTGACTGAAAGCAGGCCTGTCACTGTCCGCGGACAAAGCAAACAGTCCGCACACACTGCACACATGGGCCGCTGTAGCCCACGGCAACCACAGGACGGACACATGGCACAAGACCCCTCACAGATGGGACCTGTGTGTGTGAGGAGGGGGTTGTCATGGTGAAGGAGCACAAGCAAAGGTAACCAGTTAAAAGGCAACTGACGAGCACAGATGTAACTGGATGGTGTAAAAGATAGAATTGGGGTGAAACCTGTCAAGAACATGCCTGCCTCATATTTCACCCAAAATACAAAAGAACAAAAAACAAGGAATTATATTTTGTTTACAATTATTATAGCTATTAATTTTATATTAGTGAAAAGAGTTTTTTTGCTCTTTTATTTTATTATTTAAATTGTAATATATATATATATATATATATATATATATATATATATATATTCTACAATTTTAATAATATACATTTAAATTGTAAAATATAAATAGCATATACATACACACACACACATATAGAGCTATTGTATTATTTAATATGTAATAATGTGTGCGCTATTTATATTTTATAATTTAAATAAATATATACATATATATCACTGTTATATCTTGATTTAAAAAAATATTGCTATATATATATGTATCTAATAATTTAAATATATTATATAATATTATATATAACATTTAAATTGTAAAATATAAATAGCACATAGCACACATGCAAATATTATATGTAGCTATTGTGTTCAATTGTAATATATATATATATATATATATATATTCGTAAATGTAAATATTATAAGATTTAAATTGTAAAATATAAATAGCACACACATTTTTTTATATATATATATATATATATATATATAAATAGAAATAACATATATATATCATACTCAAAATTAAATGATTCAATAAATCATTACATCATAAAAATCATTACATTACAAAATCACCAATAAATATATTTATCATAAATATACACATACAATCACAATTATTACATTATATAAAAAAAAAAGCCACATCTGTATTTACCACTGACTTCTACAAGCTGTCAGATTACAGAATTATTAATGTGAGAGTTACTGACAGTCACTTTAACAGTACACACTAATCTCAAAAAATATGAATGAAAATGATGTTCTGTTTGGCCTATATGATCTTCAAACTTAAAGGCTAATCTACTTTTTTCATCCTAAGATTCAAAGTCTGTATGCCGCCCTTTCCTTTTCTAGCTTGAAACATCAAATGACACTTTGACTGATATGCATCTACTTACATACACATGGACCAAAGATGTCTGTCATTATAGCTTATCATTAAAAGTCATTGTGAGACGTTAACCCGTTCCTTTTCAGGTTAAATCTTACGACAGGGTGAAATAAAGTCTGAAATAAAACCCGATTATGCTGGTTAAAGTGCTAATGATGAACTCATGAATGTCTCCGTAGGTCATGCGGTTTACAATACAGCAGCCACATCGGATCAAAGACATCAAAATGAAGCGCGACCAACGTTCATGCGGGAGAGAAAGTCAAGAAATGCTTCAGAAATACCAGTTTCCTCTCAGTTTCTGTCTGTTTTGCAATAAAACCAAAGAAATAACTGAAAGTGAATAAGGTCAACAACTCACACAAAGCCAGAGGAAATCTAACGCTCTTGCAAATGCTAATTTTATAGGGCACCAATTAAGGAGAGTTGTTTTATGGCACTTTTTCAAGAAAACAAAACCTGCGCCCCAACCCCTCCCCGGCGGACCGCGTGGTGTCCAGCCTCTAATTGGACGGCTCCTCCTGTGTCCGCTCACACACACACACTGTGGAAATGAGCTGCTGTCTGTTTGTTGTCCCTTTCACACATACGACACGTTTATCACTGTCACAGGCTCACTAAGGGGGAGTGAGAGTGTGTGTTTGTGTGTGTGTGAGTGTTTCGGTCCAATCTGTTGTGTTTTAGGATTTTTTCTCTTTACATTGTGCCCTTGTACGTGTTGTCCTGGCGTGTGCTGCAGTCATAGATCTCAACATCTCATTTGGACCTGACAGCTGTGAGTGTGTGTAAGTGTGTGTATATATGGGTTAAAGTGAAGTGCTATGGTGATGACAGGGTGAGATGTTAACTAGACAATGATGTGTGGGTTGCAGGACTTTTAATGTTTAACTAACCTGCGGTCTGTGTGGAGTGTGTCTCCATAAAGAACTGGCACATGATGCTTTAAATCATCTTTGACTGGTTTGTATATGCTTTTGAAAGTCACACATGTCCTTGACTATAACTCTTACACTTGATGTTCACATTTACTTGGTGAAAGGCACAAACGTCAAAAAATAAAATTATATATACAGTTGAAGTCAAAAGTTTCAATACACCTTGCATTATTGTACCAAAATAAGAGGGATCATATAAAATGGATGTTATTTTTTCTGAATAGGATATTTTACATAAAAGACAAAAGTTTACATACACTTGATTCTTAACACTGTGTTGTTACCTGAATGATCCACAGCTTTGTTTTCCTTGTTTAGTGATAGTTGTTTTTGAGTCCCTTGTTTGTCCTGAACAGTTAAACTGCACACTGTTCCTCAGGAAAATCCTCCAGGTCCCACAAATCCTTTGGTTTTTCAGCATTTTTGTGCATTTGAACCCTAACAATGACTGTATGATTTTGAGATCCATCTTTTGACACTGAGGACAACTGAGGGACTCAATGCATTAAGAGCCAGGGGGTGAAAACTTTTGAATTTGATTAGGTTAAATTTACCTTAGTTTGTCTTCTGGGGTACATGTAACTATCTTCTGTAGCCTCTGAAGGGCAGTACTAAATGAAAAAAAAAATATGATATTTAGGCAAAATAAAAAATTTTTTACACATCTTCATTCTATTCAAAAGTTTTCACCCCCTGGCTCTTAATGCATTGTTTTCCCTTCTGAAGCATCAGTGAGCATTTTAACCTTCTGTAATAGTTGCATATGAGTCCCTCAGTTGTCCTCAGTGTCAAAAGATGAATCTCAAAGTCATACAGTCATTGTTGGAAAGGGTTCAAATACACAAAAATGCAGAAAAACCAAAGAATTTGTGGGACCTGAAGGATTTTTCTGAAGAACAGCAGGCAGTTTAACTGTTCATGACAAACAAAGGACTCAAGAACAACTATGTGGATCATTCAGGTAACAACACAGTATTAAGAATCAAGTGTATGTACATTTTTGAACGGGGTCATTTTTATAAATTCAACTATTATTTTCTCTTGTGGACTATATGTAAATATCTTTTATGTGAAATATCTTATTTAGGTCAGTGCTAAATAAAAAAATAACATGCATTTTGTATGATCCCTCTTATTTTGCTTGAATAATGAACATTTTGCAGATTCTGCAAGGTGTATGTAAACTTTTGACTTCAACTGTATATAATTTTAAATATCTGTTGTGTATTTAAATATATTTTAAAACTTAATTTATTTGTGTGTTGCAAAGCTGAATAATGCAGCAGGTCACCTGAAAAGACCATTTGCTAAAAATGTACTCACCTTCAGGCCATTCAAGATGTAGATGAGTTTGTTTCTTTATCAAAACAGATTTGGAGAAAAATAGCATTACATCACTTGCTCACTTGCCAATGGATCCTCTGCAGCAAATGGGTGCCGTCAGAATGAGAGTCCAAACAGCTGATAAAAACATCACAATAATACCAAAGTAATCCACACCACTCCAGTGCATCAATTAATGTCTTGTGAAGTGAAAAGGAAACAAATCAAAGACTTTTTAAGAACTTTAAATCGCTGCTTCCACTAAAATACAAGTCCTCTCTCCATAATATTGCTTTCTCCAGTGAAAATGTTGCCTCATCTGTATCAGGAGAGAAATAGGCAGAGATCAAGCACTGTTTACAAGCAAAAACAGTCCAGCTCTAAGCAAATATGTTGGTGGATTTTGATGTGAGAGGACAACAGGGGATGGACTTTTTCACCGGAGGAAGTGTTGTTATATATCACATTTTGGCCAGGAGCGATGGCAAGCAGTTAAAATGCCTTAATGATGGTTTTGTTTCCTACAAAGACGCAGCTTCTTGCTTCGCAAGATTTTACCTGATGGACTGGAGTGGTGTGGATGGCTTGTGGATTATTGTGAGGTTTATATCAGCTTTTTTGGACTCTTATTTTGACGGCACCCATTCACTGCAGAGGATCCTTTGATGAGCAAGTGATGCAATGCTACATTTCTCCAAATCCATTCAACAAACTCATCTACATCTTGGACAACCTGCGGGTGAGTAAATTGTCAGCAAATTTTCATTCTTAAGTTTTGCTTGTTCCCTTTAAACAAACAAAAAGTCAAGTCAAATCTGCGATCATCAGCAGAAAGGATTAAAGTACCAGCGGTGATGTGATAGAGAGGTCACAGGGAGAGGACTGAAGTCATTCATATTCGCATACTTGAGGAAAGTGAGGAACAGGAGCGGGAGAGTGTAGGTGGACTGACATTGTGATGCGCTCTGTCTCAGCTCCGCCCCCCTGCAGATCTCTTTGATGCTAAAGAGTTCAGGACGTTACTGCATCTCCTCAGAGGTCACCGCGCTGTGAACCCCAAAAAGTGCTCGCTTGGGGGCCCCGCAGGAGCCGAAGGCCAAACTTTTGTTTCTAAAGAAAATAAACGTGTTGTCAGGACGAGAACGGGGAAGGTCTTGTAAGGATTAAAACAAATAGAACAGGAAAAGAGTGGGCCCAGGTATTAACATGGGGTCAGAGCAGCATGCAAATGAGATGGGAAAATACACATCCAATAACTGAAGTGTGCATGCGTAATGTGTAAATACACTGGCAAAAACTATTTTGACACTTAAAAATATCTGAATGTCACTGCGTTAGAAGATGAAATATCAAAAGTGCTATCTATTTTTGGAAAAAAAGGTTTTCAAGCAAAACATTTCCAATAGAAAGTTTGTTGGGTTTAAAAAATATACACTACCAGTGAAAAGTTTTTGAAGAGTAAGATTTTTTATGTTTTTTTTTTGTCTCTTCTGCTCACCAAGGCTGCATTTTTTGATCCAAAATACAGCAAAAGCAGTAATATTATGAAATATTTTTACTATTTAAAATAACCGCTTTCAATTTGAATATATTTTAAAATGTAATTTATTCCTGTGATCAAAGCTCAAGTTTCAGCATCATAACTCCAGTTTTCAGAAATCATTCAAATATGCTGATTTGCTGTTCAAGAAACATTTGAGTACATTTTTTTCAGGATTCTTTGAATAATAGAAAGATCCAATAATCAGCATTTATCTGAAAAAAAAAACCTTTGTAACATTCTACTCAGCTGTTTTCAACATAATAATAATAATAATAATAATAATAATAATAATAATAATAATAATAATAATAATAATAAATGTTTTTTGTTTGTTTGTTTTTTGAGCAGCAAATCAAAATATTAGAATGATTTCTGAAGGAGCATGTGACTGGAGTAATGATGCTAAAAATTCAAATAAAAAAACAGTTATTTTAAATAGTAAAAATATTTCTTAATTTTACTGTTTTAGCTGTACTTTGGATCAAAAAAAATGTAGAAGTGATCTATTGGTGAGCAGAAGAGATGTCTTAAAAAAAATTTAAAAAATTAAAAATCTTTAAAAACATTAAAAAAAACTTACTGTTCCAAAACTTTTGACTGATAGTGTATACTTTTTCCAGAGTGATGCATAACTACACATTTGTGAACTTACACAAACCATTAAAAATCACTAACACACCAGTTGTTTGGTTAACACTGAGAAAAATGCTCTTTTTGTATATAAAGAGTTCAGATGCAAAACCAGCTAAAAGCCACCTCGGTCAAAAATGAGATGATGATACCGAATGAATGATTTTGACACATATTAAACGTCCATCAAATACTTTTACTTCAAACTTGCTAAATCGCAGCCTTAGCTCAATTAGAAGTGTCGGTACTAACATAGAAACCTATTCATAGGAGCCTGATAAAAATGCTTATTTTAAAGAAAAATGTCAGATGGATTCAGAGGCTTTTGCATCTGAACTCTTCATATGTATTTTTCTCAACTATAAGAAGAAAGACTAATGTGTAAAATTAATCATTAATCTGCAAAATTAATCATTAATCTGCAACTTAAAACCCTGTGGTACTACATTCAACATGTTGATGACGAATAAAGAAAAAAGAAAAAAAAGTAGATTCCATCAATGGATGTCACTTTGGACCAGCTAATTATAATTAGCAAAGTAAAATCATCTGAGATGTGAATTCTGCAATGAATTATACCCTATACATTATTTTATTCTTATTTACCTTTCTTTAAGATTGATGTCAAAGAATTTTCCAAAAAAAAGAAAAGAAAAAAAAAAGAAATGTAACTCACGTTTAGACATAACATGTATCATGTTCTGCCCTCTAGTGGTAGTTTGTGGTAGATGTACTGCGTCAATCAACAACAAACTTCTCTTTGAACAAAATGTACTGACAAAGCGCCGTTTTATATGTTTTGCATACATATGTCATAAAGACAAATCAAACGAACAAGGTGGAAATAATGATTAGCCTTTGTTCATTGACTGATTGGGAATTAGTGTTTGATTACCTGAGTTTACAGCGTTTCAAGTGGTAACTTATAACGTTAGTTAACTTTAAATATCATTATATCGATTTATGTAACTTTATTCCATAAATATGATATGTTGTTCTACAGACAAACCAAGAAACACCACAGAACATCACAAAACTCGGCAAATCCATGTTGACACTGTGGTTTTCCCTCCAATATGATGTCACTTCCTGGAAGATGACGTCATTGAGGAAGTGCCTCAAGCGCGGCTCAAAGATTTATTTATTTATTTGATTCTGAAAACGTATCTATTTATTTGATTTTGAAAATTCCATCCTTTTTATTTTTAGGAAAGATATTGCATATAAGCTAGAATAATATGCTTTATTTTAATGTAATGTAACCATTTATATGCTGTTTGTTTTGTCTTTGTGTTTGTAAATGTTGTTTTTACTTACATAATAAAAAAGGAAATGGCTTTTGTGTTTTAAAAGAGATTTTACAATGGACCAACAGAATGTAATACTGAAGACACCAGAAAAAATATAAATCGACTAACAACTAAAATTCATGTTTCATAATTTTTTTTAAGAAAAATTAAGAAAAACATGGTACGACATGTTAACACAATATACATGGAATGAAATCTAATATGATTTTCATTTTTAAAAACTGTGCGTTTAATATTTTACCCAATATATTAGGCCATATTTGTTCGGGAATGTGAAAATGTAGCCTACTGTATATTAGGAATGATCTATATATTTTAAAAAGCAAGAGACAAACAAACGCCTTTAAGGAAGCCAGAAGGACAAGAGGAGAGGAAGAGGAAATGAAGAGTCTGTTCAGCGATGTGTGCATGTATTATTGAAGCATGTGCAACACAGAGAGACAGAGTTACATAACAGCCCTGGCCAGCACACTCAACACTGTTTCCAGGGATCTTCTGAAGCTGCACTTTGGTATTTAGAGGACAAAGAAATAATGAAGTGGAAAGAGCCACGCAGCTCTCGCTCCTCACGCTCTCCTGGAGACAGTTTGATTATTAAATATCCTGTCATTAATCTCGCTGGATGTTTGTCTGCATGTGTTTGTGTGGCATTATGTAAATTACTTAATCCATTCACTTATGCTTCTGTTGCTGTTATTAATATTTTCTCTTTTTCAGTGTGTGCATAGCTTATTGATATTAATATCCTTCTTTCTCTGCCCGATGCTTTATGACAAAGAAATACTAATGTGCACATTAGTATTATTGTTGTTTTCAAACTTTACACCTTTTCATACATTATTTTATTTTATTTTTTATTTTATTTTAAATATGCCCAATGCTTTAAGACAAAGAAATAAGGAACATAATGCACATTAGCACTATTATTGTCTTATTTTCCAACTTTACACCTTCTAGTACATTATTTTATTTTATTTTAAATATGCCCAATGCTTTAAGACAAAAAATAAGGAACATAATGCATTAGCATTATTATTGTCTTATTTTCCAACTTTACACCTTCTAATACATTATTTTTATTATTATAATTTTATTTTATCTTATTTTTTTATTTTAAATTAATTAAAATATGCCAAATGCTTTATGACAAAGAAATATGGAATATGATGCACATTATCATTATTGTCTTATTTTCCAACTTTATACCTTCTTATACATTTTTATTTTATTTTATTTTATTTTATTTATGCCCAATGTGTTGTGACAAAGAAATAAGGAACATAATGCACAGTAGCATTATTATTGTCTTATTTTCCAACTTTATACCTTCTAATACATTTTTATGATTATGCCCAACATGTTATGACAAAGAAATAAGGAACATAATGCACATTAGCGTTATTATTGTCTTATTTTCCAACTTTATACCTTCTTCTAATACATTTCTATGATTTATTTTATTTGATTTTAAATATGCCTAATGCTTTATGACAGAAATAAGGAATGTAATGCATATTTGCACTATTATTGTCTTATTTTCCAGCTTAACACCTTCTAATACATTTTTGCTATTTTATTTCATTTCATTTTTAAAATATCCCCAATGCGCTATGACAAAGAAATAAGGAACATAATGCACATTAGTATTATTATTGTCTTATTTTCCAACTTTACACCTTCCAATACAATATTTTTTATTATTATTTTATTTATTTTTTATTTTATTTTAAATGAAATATGCCCAATGCTTTATGACAAAGAAATACGGAATATAATGCATATTATTATTGTCTTGTTTTCTAACTAATACATTTTTATTTTATTTTATTTTAAATATGCCCAATGTTTTATGACAAAGAAATAGAGAACATAATGCACATTAGTTTCCAACTTTTCACTTTTTAATAATATATTTAATTATTATGTACATTTCATAAATAAACATATTTTGAATTTCTTATTTTATTTTATTTTATTTTATTATGAATACAGTTACTCTATTTGCAATATTTTACTTTTATTTTACTTTTTACACATAGTTGGCAATGGAAATGTACAGATTATATCATGGACAGTATTCCAGTATATTGAAAACAGGCACAGGCCCTCATTAAGATATTTAAATTAAATGCAAGAGTTCATCATGATGGGTTTTTCATATTATTTTTCATTATGAACCATGCGTGACCTCAGAAGCTTGATATATAAATTATGTTCATTCCTCCTGCGTTCAACATTCAGATATTATGTAACATCAGGAAAACATTTGAGTGTTTTTACTTATTCATGCAGCTGCCTGAACATTTCCAGAGCCGAGAAAGAGAGAGACAGAGAGAAAGTCTTGTCAATGTTTGTTAGAGCATTTAGGGTGGTTGCTAAGCCGTTTATAGAGTGTTCTGGATGGTTGCTAGGCCCAAGTCCATCCTGTGGTCTCCAGACACGGCTTGGGTTCCTCTATGACCCAAAAAGTTATAGTTAAAGTGATGCTTGCCTTCACAAACAGCTCTGATAAACAGAGAACAACAGTCAGGAAACTCTTCAAAGCTCCAGAACACAAAACATCTTCAGCACATTTCTGTAATGGCTCTTTTCTTCCTGAAGGCTGATCAGAGTGAAAACATGAAATGTGTCTTAAAAACAAAACTCCAGGCTTGTTTGAAGGAGGAAAGTCATCAAAAGCTCCTGTGAGGCCAAACAAGACAGAGAGAAGAAGACACATCAAAACTGTGTTTGCTGACAGATGAAATTCATTATTTCACAGCTCCTTTTATGACTGTATGAGTGATGATGAAACCATATCAAACCAGAGGATCAAAGTCTGATTGTCATCAAACAACAGAGGATGAGCATGAGATCAGAAAAGGAAAAAAAAAAAAAAACCTGGGAGTGGTGAAGTTGAGGAGTGCAAGAAAGTTTTTGACCTTTTCTATATCGAAGCACAATAAATAACCCAACAGCACAAAATATGAATTGTCAAATTTCTTAGATTTTTTTATTTAGAAAACAAAACAAAAAATGTAAAGGTTGTTGAACAATTGTATCAACATATGTATATATTCTATATCCTGCGATCCAACAGAGGATATGGGGAATGGATCAATTTTTATAGAGAAAGACATCCTAGTTACATGTTTAGCCATGTCTCTACTGATTTTTGAAATAATCAATCATGTTAACAACTTTACAGCACTTATTGTGAATTTCACTGACATTGTAGTATAGGGTCACTTTGTGAAAACATCTAAATGGTTAATTACAGATATAGTAAAACACACACATGTTGGTCTGCTGTATTCCCTGAAAAGGAAAAGGGTGTTTCGGGTCTCAGGAGACTACTGTAAATGGACAGGCAGCGCCATCTGCTGTTTTTTGGAAAAGGAAGTTGCTCACTTGCATTTGTGAGAAAATCTGCCTGCACGCATTTGTGAGAAAATCAAGACAAGTTGATTTTTTTCCCATAAAAAGGCAACTGAGTCTCACAGTTGTAACACACAATACATATATATGCCCATACCACTGCATTTTCTCTCAAATAGAGTTTTGTATTTGCGAATCACTTTGCGTTTGTTTAAAAGTTGAGGTTTTTCTTTGCAAAGCAGATTGTGTTTATTTGCAAAACGCTGGATTAGTTTGATGAATATTGGCACAAAATTCACTCCATAGAATTTTTATTGATTTATTTATTTTACTGTTGTTAATGTTTTCTCATTTCCAGTGGGTCCATAGTTTGTTAATATTACTATCCTTCTTTCAATTACAGTAAAGAATGCATTATGTTCATTACTATTGTCTTTTTCCCCATGTTTACTTTGTACATTTTCATACCTTTTTAGATAATGTAATCTTCACAAAATCTACTTTTATTTATTTATTTATTTTTTTTAGAATTTATTTAAACTTTTTAATTTTATAATTTATTGTTTTATTTTAAACACTGTTTCTTAACATTATTTTGATTTTATTTTACTTTTTGCACTTTGTTGGCAACAAAAACGTATAGTTTATTTAATGCCTATAATGTACAGAATATATGAAAAGCATTGGGTCCTAAAGTGCACCTTTCACTATATATATATGTATGTATGTATGTATACTTTGTACACAATAAAAAAAACTCAATAAATGTGCATTTTTCAGTTTTAGTTTTTCAGTTTTTAGTTATATTAATATTTTTTATTATATATTTAGATTTTTAAAGTTTTTTTTAATAAATTTGTCAAAAATTTGTTGCTTGCCAAGGCTCCATTTACTTCATTTTACAAAATTCCGAAATATTAATACAGCTTACAGTAAATGTTTTCTTTTAAAATATCATTATATATAATTGATTTATTCATTTTTATTTTATTTTAAACACTGTTTCTTGCCATTATTTTGCTTTTTGCACTTTGTTGGCAATAAAAACATAGTTTATTTAATGCCTATAATGCACAGAATATGTGAAAAGCCGTGGGTCTTAAAGTGCAGTTTTCATTGTATAAAGTGCAGTTTTCACTGTATATATAAATATTATATAAAATATTTATATAATAATTTATTAAATATATAATTAATATTTAATTGATATTACATTTAGGAAATTTTTAGAATTTTTTTTTTTTGCTTGACAAGGCTGCATTTACTTTATTTTAAAAATTCTGATATATTAATACAGCTTCCAATAACAGTTTTCTTTTAAAATATCATTATAGAATTTATTTATTCATTTTTTATTTTATTTTAAAATACTGTTTATTTGCACTATTTTACTTTTATTTTACTTTTTCCACTTTGTTGGCAATATAAATGTACGGTTTATTTCATTCCATAATTCACAGAATGTTGAAAACATACATATGCCCTCATTAAAAGCTCAAATATTGAAAATAAATGTAAGAGTTTATTTTTATGATTTTCTCCCCTTAAAAACTCAAAAGCATTAGATACACCATTAGATACACCTATATTCATAACTCCCTGCATTCAACATTTCCACCATTTTACCCCAGGAAAAGAATATACAGTCACACAACAACCCATGGGGCAGGTTGTCACAATGAGAACCTGCTGTTTAACGATAGTGATTTTTAAAGAATACCTTTTTTGTTGTTTTAAACACTATGTAAAGTACAAAAAGGCAACATACCTGTTTTTAAAATGCTTCAGAGACCATTTAATGACTTTTAAGATCAATTTAAAAAGTAAAAATTCTGAAAAACAGAACAGCTCAGGAAACACAAACTGCAGAAATGGTAACATTAACAAACATCAAATGCTTGAGTTAAAACCATATAATTTAATGAAATATACGCCCTGTGACAACTTGTCCCAGTCTCCCCTTTGTACTGCTGTGCATAAGTGTTCTGAATTCAGCTTTGATTATTAAATATATATGTGAGAGATCTAAGGCAGTGATCGATCCTCTTCCCAGAGTATGAAGGCAGTAAGTCAGCAGTCAGTCTGTGCTGAAGTACTGTATGATTTATCACAGTCAGACGGCCCGCAGGGTCTCCGTGGAGACGGTTGCCGGTAATTGTACGAGGCTGCGGGTGGTCTGGGCTCTCAGGGGATGCACGGATGTTCAGGAAAACACTGTAACTCATTATGATTCACGTACTAACAGTAACTAGGACACAATGCAGAACATCACACCTGGAAACTGCACAGGCGTTGAATGCAAGCTCCATTAGAGACCGGCCTCTCTGTTGGAGACATTTAGCAGTATACTTAAGCAGTATAATATCAATGCACTATACTTCTCACTTTCTGTGTTCAAAGCCTTTGAAAAGAAAAAAAAAAACAGAAAGAGGAGAAGTTGAGGATTGCAAGAAAGTCCTTTTCTATATCGAAGCACAACAAATAACCCAACAGCACAAAATATGAAATAAATGCAAGCTGTAATATTTTTCTTAGATTTATTTTTATTTTTAAAAAAATACAGTTGAACACAGGTCGACTTGTGGGGCAAGTTGTCACAACAAGAACCTGCTGTTTATTGATACTGATTTGAAAATAATTATTTTTTGCCTATTTGTTTGTTTGTTTTTAAGTTATTTTTGTTGCTTTTTTTTTAAATATGCTTCTGTTACACTGTTATTGTTTTTTTCATTTCCAGTGTGTGTATAGCTTATTAATATTAATATCCTTCTTTCTATTACAGTGCTTTATGACAAAGACAGCATTATGCTCATTACTATTGTCTTAATTGTTTATTTTATATTTTTAATACCTTCTTTAGATAATGTAATCTTCATAATAAAATCTGTTTATTATAATTGTTTAATTTTTATGGTATTATTTTATTTTAATAGTTTATTTTTTTTTTAGAATTTATTTAAACTTTTTAATTTTATAATTTATTGTTTTATTTTAAACACTGTTTCTTGGCATTACTTTGCTTTTATTTTACTTTTTGCACTTTGTTGGCAATAAAAACATACAGTGTATCTAATGCCTTCAATGCACAGAATACATGAAAAGCCTGAAAGTGCACTTTTTCACTTGGTTTACAGAGTAATAAACAATATATGTACATTTTTCAGTTTTGATGAGTACAGAAGAGTTTATTTATATAATAATTACATTAACATTTTTATTTTATATTAATGTTTACTTAATATTAAAATGTATTCGGATTTTTTAAGTTTTTGAAAGAAACCTTTTTTGTCTGCCAAGGCTGCATTTACTCTATTATAAATTCTGAAATATTATTTCAATATAAAAATATTTCTTTTTACATTTATTTAAAAATGTAATTTATTTCTTTGACACAAAGCTGAATTTTTGGAATCATTACTCCAGTCTTCAGTGTCACATGATCCTTCAGAAATCTTTTCAATATGCTGATTTGCTGCTCAAGAAACATTTCTTAAAAAATAAAAAATATTTTTTTTATTATTGGATGAAAAGAAGGTAAAATAAAATAAAATAAAATAAAATAAAATAAAATAAAATAAAAATTTTAATTGTGAAATATTATTACAATTTAAAATAACCGTTTTCTATTTGGACATATTTTAAAAAAGTAATTTATTCCTGTGATGTAAAGCTGAATTTTCAACATCATCACTCCAGCATCATCAGTCCAGTGTCAGATGATCACTCAGAAATCATTCTAATATGCTGTTTGCTGCTCAAAAAAACATTTCTTATTATTATCGATGTTACAAAATGCTTAATACTTTTGTGAAAACCATAATAAATTTTTTCAGGATTCTTTGGTAAATAGAAAGTAACAAAAAGCAGCTTTTATTTGAAATTGAAAATTTATTTGAAATTTATTTGAAAATTCCTTGTCACTTTTGATCAATTTAATGCACCCTTGCAGAAAAAATGGACCCCAAACTTTTTTAGCAACAGATATTAAATGCGAATATTATCAGATTTGTGAGCCTCACTCACTATAAAATATTGCTGTTCTTTAGCCAAAAAATGCATGGTTTTATTTTAGTATTACTTTTTCTCTTTTAATTTATTTAATACTTTTTTTAAGCTCAGCTAGATTTCACAATGCAAATTCAAATATATATTGTGTTAGTGTGTTGAAGCAGTCAGAGTGTAACTGCGCTTTCTAGATAACAGCTTTAAATGACTCTTTGATCATTCTTTTCATCAGATCAACCTGCATGACCACCAAATACAGAGCCAATTGCTCAGATGACAGTCAGTCCTCACTAATGACCTCTGAAACAGCTCATTGAAAATCAGGACACTGGGAACATTGTGATCAAGTGCTTCATTGGAAAATGTATTATCATCTTCTTTCACTTAAAGGGATCGTTTAACCAAAAATGAAAATTCAGTCATAAATTACTCACCCTCATGTCGTTCCAAACCCGTAAGACCTTTGTTTATCTCCAGAACACAAATTAAGACATTTTTGATGAAATGCAGGGTCAGAAAACTCTCGGATTTCAGCAAAAATATCTCAACTTGTGTTCTGAAGATGAATGAAGGTCTTATGGATTTGAAACAACATGAGGGTAAGTAATTAATGTCATAATTTTCATTTTTGGGTGCACTATCCCTTTAAGAAAATTTGCCTACTAACCTAAAGAAACTGTGGAAAATTCAATGCAGTATTACCTCAATCATACATTAAATCATGCCTCTAATGCTTAAAAGCGCATATCAACATGTACCCTGTTTATGAAAAGCATCTATAGCTTTTTCTCTCTGTTTCTTTATGCATATCTTTCTTTTTCATTGTCTCTTTCACACTCTTTCTATCTGTCTCTCACACAGCCCTCCTGGGATGCAAAAAATGCTAATAAGTGTGTCAGATAAACAAACAATGAGAAATGGTCGTCCCATGGCCTCTCTGTCCCTCAGCTTTGATCTCTGTGTTTTGTATTGTTCACTCAGGCCTGTTGTTCTCCTGAAAGCCTCTATGGAGCCTCAGCCACAGGCTTTTCACATCCCAGTTTGTCGTGAATCAAAAGCACGACAATCGACTACAGGAACAGAATGGAGGGATCAGTTGGATTCACAAATCACGATCAGCAAATCGGAATGACAATCATTTAAAATTTATTTTAAATACTTAAAAGTGAAGTGTACACCTATGCAAATGTTAAAATACTTGTAGATTTCTTAGACTTTCTAAAGAGTGTAAACATATTTCTTGCCCACATAATGATGACTGCTTAACCAGTTAGTTATTATTTAATGTAATAATTCTTTAATTTATACAATAATAATTCAGTTGTGGTCCCAGGCCAATTATTTAATATTTCATATAATAATTAAATAACTTATACAATATTACTTTTTATTTTAATATTCATTTTATTTTTAGATTATTATCGCGATTATTAATTAATTTTACAACAATGATTAATTTTTTTTGTGTAATAATAATAGTAATAATAATAATAATAATAATACACAAAAATAATAGACCCTGGCCCATTTTTTAATAATTGATGTAATAATTATTTAATTTCTAAAATAATTACTGAAATGTTGACCTTGGCCCATTTTGAAAGTATTTTAGATAATAATTATTCAATTTTATAATCATGATTTAATTTTTATATAATAATAACAAACAAAAATAATTTAACTGTAGACTTTTTTAAATAATTTATAGATTAATTATTTAATTTCTAAAATAAAAAATCACTTAATTGTCAAAGTATTTTATATAATAATTCCTTAGTTGATTATTTTATAAAAAAATATTTTACAATAATGATTGATTTTTTTTGTGTAATAATAATAATAATAATAATAATAATAATAATAATAATAATAGACCCTGGCCCATTTTTAATAATTGATATAATAATTATTTAATTTCTAAAATAAATAATCACTTAAATGTCGACCCTGGCCCTTTTTGAAAGTATTTTATATAATAATTATTCAATTTTATAATAATGATTTAATTTGTATATAATAATAATAAGAAATGAAAAATAATTTAATTGTAGACTTTTTTTCTAATTTATATATTAATTATTTCATTTTAAAAATAAAAAAATCACTTAATTGTCAAAGTATTTTATATAATAATTATTCAATTTTATAATCATGATTTAATTTTTACATAATAATAATAATGATGTTTTGTTAACGCTGCTCTGTGAATAAAGCTATAACACTGTGTGTTTATGATAATTCAGTCAATGAATTTTAATTGCACTAGCTGTAGTTGCTTCGGTAACCATGACATCACAACAAGAAGGGAAAGAAAGAATGTTTATGCAAATTTCAAATGTATCTTAATGGTTTATCTAAATTTAAATGGTAAATTTCAATTTAAATTCATAGAGATGACATTGTCCTGAACAGTAAAGAGCAGCATTGACACACATACACAAACAAACATCCTCCATCTACACAGCCTCCAAAACAACAAAACAACTACATCAGCAGCTTTTGTTGTTGTTGACCCTGAGAGCTAATGAGATGGTCCAATCCATCTAAACCTGCTTTTCCTACAAAACATACCAAGTGTAAAGAAGCTTCTTCAGTCCCACTACATTAATTAGCTCCAGCCTGAAAGTAGCCCGTCTTTGACCATCCATTCTTCAGACGTCTCCTGAATCACCCACACAAGCTTTTAGGCCGTCCGTAAATAAATGCAGCCTTTCTACACATGATTAATCTGCGACGTTCCCTCCTTCACAAAACTAAAACAAGATCACTAAGCAAAATGCGGAACTAAACAAGTTGACTTTGAGGGAAAAGCTGAATCACATATTCCAGATGAAAACGCACACACCGAACAAATGTTTTCACCATAGGAAGTCTTTCAGAGCCAATAACAAACTCAAAAAAGCACAAGGAGAAATCCAGGTAACTAGGCAACAAAACACAGACAGCAAACACCACTGAAAATCAGCAGGAAGACTAGATTTAAAGGACTAGTTCACCCAAAAATTTGCTGAAAATTGACTCACAATCATACAAGATAAGCTTGTTTCTTCATTAAATTTTTTAATTGATGGACTGGAGTGGTGTGGATTGCTTGTGGATTATTCTGATGTTTTTAGCAGCCGTTTGGACTCTCATTCTGACGGCACCCATTCACTGCAGAGCATCCATTTGTGAGCAAGTGATGTAATGATAAATATCTCCAAATCTGTTCTGATCATGAAACAAACTCAGATGACCTGAGGGTGAGTAAATTGTCAGCAAAATTTCATTTATGGGTGAACTATTCCTTTAAAGGAGAGATCCACTTCCAAAACAAAGATTCATATAATGCACTCACCCCCTTGCCATCCAAGATGTTCATGTTCTTTCTTCAGTCGTAAAGAAATTATGTTTTTTGAGGAAAACATTTCAGCATTTTTCTCCATATAATGGACTGATATGGTGCCCCGATTTTGAACTTCCAAAATGCAGTTTAAATGCGGCTTCAAGCGATCCCAAATGCGGTTGTAAACGATCGGTTATTTTCATAAAAATAATGCAATTTATATACTTTTCAATGTCAAATGCTCCTCTTGTCTTACTCCTGCATGTCGAAAAACTCCCATCTCATGTTCTCCCTCAACTTCAAAATCATCCTATATCACTGTTTTACCTTTTTTGTTAAGGGTGTTTGATCTTCTTTGCATGTTCACTTTGCAAAGACCGGGTCGGTACTTCTGCAGCGATGTAGGACGATTTTGAAATTAATTTTGAAGTTGAGGGAGAAAATACGATTGGAGTTTTCGACGTACCCTAACTGTCTTGAGCCAGAATACACAGAGTTCAAAGAGAGCAAAGCAAGACAAGCATTTGAGAATATAAAGTATTTCAATTGTATTATTTTTATGAAAATAACCGTTTCACTAGATAAGACCCTTCTTCTTCGGCTGGGGTCGTTTACAACTGCATTTGGGATCGTTTGAAGCCGCATTTAAACTACATTTTGGAAGTTCTAAACTGGGGCACCATATCAGTTCATTATATGGAGAAAAATGCTGAAATATTTTCCTCAAAAAACATAATTTCTTTACGACTGAAGAAAGAAAGACATGAACATCTTGGATGACAAGGGGGTGAGTACATTATATGTGAATCTTTGTTTTGGAAGAGAAAATGCTGACAAGAGTTGTAACAGCAGCTAGATAAAACATTTAACAGAATCCTTCAAAGAAAGTTGCATAAAAGAAAGTCCATAGAGTGTAGAGGCCTTAGACCTTCTTAACCCCATCCTTTTATTTCCATATCTACTGTTTCTCTTCAATAAATCTTTTACACAAGCAAGAAGAAGAGAAAAGCAGATGTGAGCACTCCTCCTCTCCAGTATAATCCTGTTCTCCTGAATGAAAAAGCTCTACGCTCATCTCACTTCTTATACTGAAGGATTACCACACTGAGAGAGAGAGAGAGACAATGTTTTCTGTTTTACAAATACAACCAAGGGCATAGAATTTAGTAGAGACGCTAGGGACATGTCCCTATTACTATCCACCAACTACTAAACTGTCCCTAGCAATAATTTTGATCAAACAACTATGAGTAAATGTAACCATTGTTGTTATCATTTCAGCTGCATCTGAAATAGGTCATACCACTGATGTAAGTGAAAGTAAACACGCTATAAGTAAATACGCTTTCAAGCACGCTCATTTAATACATGTGCAGAGTAAGAACATATAAGGTAGCCGAAGTGTTTAAAACATACGTGCACAGTTCAGTTAAATTATAAAGTTTGCCCTCTTTAACTTTGTTGTTATGCTATTTTGTGTTCATCTGCTTCTCCAACTTGCTCTTTTTACATTAACTATCACCATATAGAGACTAATACAATCAGATGCAATACTATACTGATCAATTTAACATTCACTTCAATGGCAAGAGAAGACTGGATGCTGATTTTCTATTTAACTGTCACCGACTGAACTGCAGTGGTCAAATTATTTAAAATATAATGAATTAAGCTACAAACTAGATCATAATGCACAATGTTTCCAACTAACATGCATTTTGAGTTGAGTTAGCAGTAAACGGTTACCTCACCTGTTCGCAGACTTGTGTAGGATGTTATCTTTGGAATGGAAATATGTATATTTTATTTGTAAACATCATACTTTTTTCGTTTATTTCAGTTAATGTCATAAAACTAGCGAGCTAAGTCAGTAGTAGTGACAGTGTCGAGTAAACATGGCTGAAGACTCGAAAGCGGAGGAACAGACAAACCGATTCAATTGAATGAGTCACTGAACCACTCGATTGATTCAGAATCGTGACTTCGATCATTCAGTTCAAGCAATTCACTAGCCAAAAACAGATTAAAAGAGCATGTAATTTTCGAATTTCGACATCGCTTGTAATGATTTTTAAAAGCACGTATAGGGTGAAACGGAGCTTTTCGAAACTCCGAATAAGTTAAACCACTATGCCGCAAAATGATTCACTGTTTCGAAGCGCTCCAATCGGATCGCGTATCGCAAATCATTTGACTCAGATCGGAACTTGAATCAAAATGAATCAAAAGATTCACAAACCCCTTCCGAACCCCTCTCGGGTTTGCAAAAATTTGCAAAATTTAGATCGGGACTTCGGAGCGGGTTCGCGAATCATTTGATTTAAATATGAACTTCACGTATCGCGAATCATTTGATTCAGATCCGGACCTTGGAGCGGGTTCGCTAATCATTTTCTGAGTCGAATGATTTGCGATCCACGCTCCGAGGTCCCGATCTGAAATTATGGTTCGCGAAACATTATTCAAATAGGGACTGTAAAGCGTGGATCGCAAATCATTTGATTTAGATCGGAACTTGGGAGCGGGGTCGCGAATCATTTAGCGAATTGAATCATTCGTTCCGCACTCCAAAGTAAAACTCCGAAAAACTACTGTTAGTGTAGAAAAACCATAGTTAATTTTTGGTTAGCGTGGTTTAACTATAGTAACCATGTTTTTTATTGTTGTTGTTATTTTTCACCTTAGGAGGACACATAGGATGAATATAGAGGTGTAGCTTTCAAGTCTTCAAGATTAACTTTGGATAGTTTTAATATACTTGTGTAGATCAACTTCAAATGAAAAAAAAGACAATCACCAGAAAATATCTTTAAAACAGAAAAAAAAAAAAAAAAAAAAATCACCTACAAAATGAGATCTGATGAATATTTAAAAAGAAAAAACTGACCCAAATTTCTGTATGGGTACATTGCCAAACAAGTGAATGACATCTTCATCAGAAGAGTGACAAAAAAAGCAACTCACTTCAGGTGTAATTGTTACACTTAGATTTAAGATTGTGGGTTTTAATTTCTACTCTAATCTCTCACTGACAAACAAAACAAAATAGCTTATGCATGTCTGGTACATTGCGCATATCCTTGTGAAAGTGAAAAGAGTATGAAGTATGTAGCATTTCAGAAAAGCAAAGCAATTTTTCTCTTGTAAAATGAGCAAAATTTCTCCCTGGAATCTATTATTTATTTTTTTTCTAGCAGTTCATTACTCATAGCTCTGATGCATCATTCTGCAGAAAAACATGATTATTTTACATTTATGAATTGCAAATACTTTTATCTAAAGCAATTTACATTGCATTCAAAGCATATGATTCGTTTATGCACAGCCTGGTGTAACATTGTAGTCCAGTAAAACAAAGTTAATTTAAAACAGTTTGTGTTGCACAAACACAAACAATCCCAGAAAACTGAATGGTGAATGACAAGTAACTTAAATACACAGAGATAATGAACTAAAATGGCAAACAGCTGTGATGGGTAATGAGTGTCCATGGAAACCGATGAATGGCGAAAAACTAGAACAAAGGAAATAGGAATGTGATGAAAAATGCAATAAGAGTCCACGATAATGAAACTGAAAGAACATGACACCTGGGAATCAAACCCATGATTTTGGTGCTGCAGATTTTTATGTTCTTTTTAAACACTGTCATAGTGTCGGTGCAGACAGTGGCTGGTTAAACTACACTGCAGTTAATAAAACACTGGTTTTGGTGCTGAAATATAGCAGTATTCATATATTTCACCCGCCTGACTACTAGAGAATGAATTAATTTGCTACAGAAACATGCCGCAATGTAGGCAGAAACTAATGTACCTATTAAATTGTGTGGTGTTTTGCACGGCTTAATCCATCTTCAACACAGCAACACAATCTCAAAATGTTGCTATTTATACTGTACGTGTTCTGTCTTTTCTTTCCCCTTCCTGCTAGTTTCAGTCTGATGAACAAAAGGTTTAAGACAAATTTGCATAATTGGTTCCTGGGCACCAAACCAGAGGTCTGCGAGCATCATGGGGGATTCTGATTTTGTTAATATTTTAAGAGTATATTAAAAATTTGGGGAGGAAAAAGTACAGGATATTTGAATAAAATAAAGGGTCTGACAGAACCTATTCATAATCTGAATTTCTAGTACTTTTTCTAGAAGCAAAGCAAGCAGGTGAGCAATGACTTGGGTGGGATAGAAAAACTTAAAAACAAACACTGGAAAAAAAACTGGTGTAGAAATCATTTTGTATATATATATTTTTTAAACAATTTATATATATATATATATATATATATATATATATATATATATATATATATATATATATAAAATTGCCTTCAGTTTTATTTTTACTGTGTTTGTATTTTTATCATTATTTTTTAAAATACGTTCATATAGCTTTATTTGTTTAGTTTTAGTTATTTTAATACTTCAGTTATTTTAAGCAAAAAAGAAATGTTGTCTTGCAAACAAGCTGAAATAAAATAATATATATTTATATTAATGCTTTCAGTTTTAATTTTAACGTTGTGTTTTTGGATTTTTTTATCAATATTTTTTAAAATACATTCATATAGCTTTATTTGTTTAGTTTTAGTTATTTTAATCCTTCAACTATTTTAAGCAAAAAAGAGAAATGTTGTCTTGCAAACAAGCTGAAATAAAATAAATGTACTTTTTTGTATTTTATTTTACATAATGTTTATTTCAAGTAATGAAAGCATGGTTTTGGTTTTAGTTAACAGTAGTAACCCTGATCCACAAAACTGTACAGTATATGATTCATGAAGAAAGGAAGGAAGTTTGGGATCGTGAGAAAGCAAAAGAGTGATTCACGATCCAAATATAGAAAAAGCAACTGTATCCACCTGAGATAGTGACATTAAATGATTAATATACTGAATGATTAATAAGGTCAGTTCTGCATCACAGGTACAATGTTGAGCAGAAACTCTTTTCTTACTGTTCAGGACTCTTTAGCGCACGATGGCACTTTTAATGTTTCCTCCCTCTGCGTGAGTTTAGCAGAAGCTTATGTAATTGTTTTCTGTGAGATTTGAGAGCGGGACGGGAACCCCTGCGGGCAGAACATTCCCCAACCAACTTCACTAGATCTTGCATCTCTTTCATCTCTTTTTAATAGCAGCAGGAAAGCCGGGATGAACGGTAACAGGAGACATGGGTCTGGAGTGTTTACACTGCAGGATAAGAAGTTGAGAAAGTAAAACTGAGTTGAGAAAGAACAGAGCTATGGCATAAAATATAAACTGTTGTGTATAAACATTAATGGAACTAAAAGCATTATAGTCTATTGATAAATTATGTTTTGATAGTCATGATAACTCACTTAGCAAATGCTTTTATCTAAAGCAGTCATGATTCCAGAAGTAGTCTATTTTTCTATTTCACTTTCTCCATAGGGATTCTATGGTATAGACTTATAAACCAAACTAAGCAGCTCAGAGATAAATCCCATAACAAACTTTGCTTTGGACCAAAATATTTTTGAAAATTTTGTGAAAAAAACAAGACTAAGTACTTAATGTATTTTAAGATGCAATGAACTACAGCGTGCATCCCATAAATCCATAAGGTATTGTGAATTAAATAAATAAAAAACTATGGTATAAAATAAACTTACTGACTTCTAGAAATTTAATACATGTATAAAATATAATACAGTTTATTGCAAAAATATTAATATATAATTACCATTATCATGCATTTTGTCCATTATAAACCTACTGACTTCCAGACACATTTGAGGTCACAAAAGCTTACATATACCTTGCAGAATCTGCAAAATGTTAATTATTTTATCAAAATAAGAGGGATCACACAAAATGCATGTTTTTTATTTAGTACTGACCTGATAAGATATTTCACATAAAATACATTTACATATAGTCCACAAGAAAAAAATAATAGTTAAATTTATAAAAATGACCCTGTTCAAAAGTTTACATACACTTGATTCTTAATACTGTGTTGTTACTTAAATGATCCACAGCTGTGTTTTTTGTTTAGTGATAGTTGTTCATGAGTCCCTTGTTTGTCCCGAAGAGTTAAACTGCCTGCTGTTCTTCAGAAAAATTCTTCAGATCCCACAAATTGTTCGTTTTTCAGCATTTTTGTGTATTTGAACCCTTTCCAACAATGACTGTATGATTTCGAGATCAATCTTTTCACACCGAGGACAACTGAGAGACTCATATGCAACTATTACAGGTTCAAACGCTCACTAATGATCCAGAAGGAAAAACGATGCATTAAGAGCCGAGGGGTGAAAACTTTTTGCATTTAAAGATCAGGGTAAATTTAACTTATTTTGTCTTCTGGGAAACTTTTAAGTATTTTCTGTAGCTTCTGAAGGGCAGTACTAAATAAAAAAAAAATACGATATTTAGGCAAAATAAGAAAAATGTACACATCTTCATTCTGTTCAGAAGTTTACACCCCTGGCTCTTAATGCATTGTTTTTCCTTCTGAAGCATCAGTGAGCATTTGAACCCTCTGTAATAGTTGCATATGAGTCTCTCAGTTGTCCTCAGTGTCAAAAGATGGATCTCAAAATCATACAATCATTGTTGGAAAGGGTTCAAATAGACAAAAATGCTGAAAACCCAAAGAATCTGTGGGACCTGATTTTTCTGAAGAACAGTGGGCAGTTTAACTGTTCAGGACAAACAAGGGACTCATGAACAACTATCACTAAACAAAAAAAACACAGCTATGGATCATTGAGGTAACAGTAGTGTTAAGAATCAAGTGTTTGTAAACTTTTGAATGGGGTCATTTTTATAAATTCAGCTATTATTTTCTCTTGTGGACTGTATGGAAACATCTTTTATGTGAAATATCTTATTCAGGTCATGCAAAAAAATAACATGCATTTTGCATGATCCCTATTATTTTGTAAAAAATTAACATTTATCAGAGTCTGTGAGGTGTATGTAAACTTTTGACCACAACTGTATGTATAAAATACAATAATTTACTGTGAAATACAAATATTAATTATATCAATATATGAATTAAAACTATTAATGCAGTAGTGAGGACACTTTTTTATTTGCTTACTACTATCGCTATGCCACCAAAATCTAAAATAATATATATAGTTTGAGATTATTAGCCATTTATCATCAATATTTTTATTTCATTTTTCCATAAGAGAAAATCTTTAGATTTAAATTATGCATATCCACTTAAAATTACTTTGCAAAAGGATAACATCACCATTAACAAACATGGAGCTCAACCTTTCTGAGGTTTTGGAGCACAGAGTCGTGTATATTGTCTTATGCTTGTGATTGTTTAATATAATGGGCACCAAAACATATACTGGGATGAAGAAGCTTATAAAGGAAAGCTATAAAGGAAAAAGCTGTAAAGTTATAAAAAATATGACATGAATGTGCCATAATGATGATCAATTACAGATTAACTGACAGATGATGAGTGGAGGACACTCAACCCTTCAGAAACCTGCAGTATGCAAACGGACCATCACAGACCCAATACAGCTGATAAATTGCACTGTAGAGAGAAACAGAGCAAAAGAAGTACTTTAGTTTCTGTATTACTTGCTTCCATTTAAAATGGCAAGGACTTCATGGTGATTTATTACAAAAACAGTGCTTTGTTTTCATTGCAACTTTTGCTTTTTTTTTTTTTTTTTCTTTCTGTTCCTCACTCGGTTCATTAACAGTGTGGTATAATGAAGTGGCCCATGAGAACTGCTGAGTGGCAGTGACCTTCTTATAGAATGTTCTGGAATGCTCCAGCGATCGCATTCAACTCTTTTTTTAATGGGACCTGTCTATATACTGTACAATCCCTGATTCATTTAGAGAAGTGAACCAGATGTTGAACGTTTGAAATGAGGACAGCAGAGAGTCTGAAGGTGACTTAAGTGCAAGCACTTGAGCAATTATAAAGTATTTTCTTGGTTTGTCAGCAAATTCTTTACCTTTAACATGATGATGCTGTATAATGAGATACCTTGTTTTGGCAGCATTGCATACATCCTTCACGGAGAAGAAATTAATGAAGCGCAACGAGCTCAGAGATTTTTTTCAGAGCTTGTTGCAATGCATTCATGTCAAGCAAAATTGCAGATTAAGCGAGAAAAAGTTTTATTTATAAATATAATTTTTTTGTATATCAATTTTATTCAATAAAATAGTCCAAGAAATGTAGAAAATTACTATAATGATATGGAACAGTTCACCCAAAAATGAAAAACTGCTGAAAATTGACTTACCCTCAGGCCATCCAAGATATAGATGAATTTGTTTCTTCATGGGAACAGATTTGGAGAAATGTAGCATTACATCACTTGCTCACCAATGGATCCTCTGCAGTAAAAGGGGGATGTCAGACTCCAAACAGTTGATAAAAACATCACAATAATCCACAAGCAATCCACACCACTCCAGTCTGTCAGTTAACATCTTTTGAAGTGAAAAATTGTGTATGTAAGAAACAAATCTCTCCAGTCTCTCAAATGTTTGAACTCTCATCGGCACCCATTCACTGCAGAGGATCCATTGGTGAGTAGTGATGTAATGCTTACATTTCTCCAAATCTGTTCCCTTGAAAAAATAAACTCTACATATTGCATGGTCTGACGGTGAGTAAATGTTCAGCATTTTTATAATTTTTGGATGAACTATTCCTTTAACATTAACTGCTCCTTTAAAATTAACATTACCTATTCCTTTAAAATTAAAGTGTAGAAATTACAATGCTGCCTGGCAGTTTCTCTTCAGTGAAACTGAATATTCTGTGATTCTCCGTTTGATTTTCACAGATGTTTGAGGTCTAATGGGGTTTGAAGGTTCATGTGTGCTTCGCTTGGGTTACATAATAAAATGACACAAACTCAGACTCATTCTCTCATATCTCTCAGTGAAATGAGACCTGAATTTACCATCAGTGCACATTTGCATCTTTCTACACTTCTGAATATTTAAATTCCACATCATAAATAACCAGTGATATGCAACATGAATGAATAAAATTATAAAACCAAGGACTAAATAAAGCAAAACAACCAAACTATGCTAGAACATCTGATTTTACAGATTTTCACATGCATATGCCATAGGCTACACACAAACATATATGCACACTCACTTAAGCACATACACAAAACTTTGCATCTTATAAATCAATAAGCTACTGGATTGCCTCATACCAGAATCTCATTTGGATTCACTTACATAAGAAATGCATGAGGAATACATATGAGATATTGATAGCAGGGCGCTATTATGCAATGAAAAAAAAAATCTCATTACAACTGTCTTACCAAATATTATTTTACAGTTACCAGCTGAACTGCAGTGGTCAAACTGCTTAAAATAGAGTGAATTAAGCTACAAACTCGATCATAACGCACAAAGTTTTCATCCACTCTAACAAGCATTTTGAAGTGCAGCTCGTCATTTTTACTAGTTAGCAGTAAACCGGTTGGTTACCTTACCTGAAAATGTTCGTAGATTTGTGTTGGATGTTATCTTTGGAAAGGAAATATGGATATTCTATTTGTAAACATCATACTTTTTTCGCCTGTTTCAGTTAAGGTCATAAAACCGGCGAGCTATGCCATTAATAGTATTGACTGTCGTGTAAACATGGCTGAAGACACGAAAAGTGGAGAAACAGACAAACCGATTCAATTGAGTCAGTTATGCTAGAACCGTTACCACTGATTCAAACTCATGACTTCAAACGATTCACTAGCAAAAAAAAAAAAAAAAAAAAAAAAATCAAAAGAGCCATTCATCTTTGAATTTAGATATTGATTGTAATTATTTTAAAAACAATTTTAAAAGCATGTATAGTGATGGGTGAAACGGAGCTTTTCGAAACTCCGAATCAGTTAAGCCACTGCGTCACAAAATGATTCAAATCATTAATCAAATCAGGACTTCAGGGCCAGTATCACAAATCGTTTGAAATAAAAACAGAGCATCGCAGCGGGTTTGCGAATCATTAGATTAAGATTCGAACTTCGGAACGGGTTCGCGAATCATTTGATTTAGATCGGAAATTCGTGTATCGCAAATCATTTGAATCGGGAATTCGGAGCACGAATCACGAATCATTTGATATGGTTCGGAACTTTGGAACGGGTTCGCGAATCTTTTGATTCAAATCGGAACTTAGGTGTGGGTTCGCGAATCATTTCGCGAAATGAATGATTCGCGATCCACGCTCCGAAAGCCCGATCTGAAATTATGGTTTGTGAATCTCTTGTATAACCACAGATTTACTACAAATAACCTAGGTACCATTGTTAAACTATGTTTAGTGTAGCAAAACCATGGTTAATATGTGGTTTTCATGGTTTAACTATAGCAACCATGTTTTGTTTTTGTTTTTTTCACCTTAAAGTGACACATAGGATAAACATAGATATTCGGTTTTCACAGTTTCAGGATTAACAGAACTTTGGATAGTTACTGTGTATTTTGTTATATATTAAAATATATTATTCTTAGAAGTTGTAAATAAACCAAAGATTATTGGAGGGTTTTTTGTATAGTTTTGTTAAGAAGAAAATACTATTTCAGTCTTTAAAATTTTCACATTGAATTAAATGTTACTTGCCGTTTCTTAGTAATTTATATGTATAATTTACTAGCAATTTCTGAGTAAAAATTAGTGTACCCATAAATTTAATAAAGACCACAATCCAACACTCACCATACACCATATACCATAGTTACACCATATAAAATATGTCACACACCTGCTGGAACACAACAAACACACAACAGTGGGTGATGTCAAATAATAAATATTAAAAAGATAAAGGAAGTATGATGTCAGCACTTCTGTGGACTTCCTGTTACCTCTGTACAGCAAAGCGTGACACTACAATTCTGCCTCAAAAGTCCTGCCCTCACACACACTCATCTGTTTATGCAAACCAACACGTACAGACACACACTGATTTGGAAGCAGACAGTAAGAGACTTACACTTCCTGATGTCGTGAGTCATGATGTCATGAGTTCAGGTGGCCAGAATCACGCTGGAGACAGCATGAGGTAAAGGCCGCCGGGTACAAGGAGAATCACTCTGGCTCGTTATATAACATCTCAAAGCGCTGCTATAATGGAGAGTGAGAGACATGCAAGAGATTCACTGTTCCCTTCTCTGTTCACGAAATTCTGGATCTTGCAAAAAAGCCAGAATATTAAAAATAAAATAAAAAAAATAAATAAATAAAAAACGTGCTAAATTTCAAATAAATAAACTACATTTCAAATAATGTATTTATTGAATATTAAATATATATATATTAAAACAAAATAAATTAAAAAGTTGTTTCAAAAAATATGTGCATCTGAATCTTCATATTGCAGAATCTTCATATTGAATAAATAATTCTGAAGTGACACATCACTGTTTAAAAATTAAAATACATATTCTGTTTAGTCCCGCAATTAAAATGAGGCATTAAGATCCACTGCTATTTTACTATCATTGATTACTATTATAGTTTTTATTAATAATTTGAATTTGCTTTTATTATTTCCTTTTTTCATTTTAGTTGTAGTTTTGGTCATTTTGTTGTTTATATTTGTGATTTGTATCAGTTTTTTATATATATCATACATTTTTTAAATAATATATTTTTATTTCAGTTTTAGTTGAGAAATGTTTAGCAACTAGCTAAAATAAAATAAGCTTAAGGGTTTTTTTTGTTTGTTTGTTTTATTGTTATTGTATTCTATTATTATTGTATTTTGCATTTGTTTTTATAATATCATACATTTGTTTTTTTTAAATAATAGATTTTTATTTCAGTTTTAGTTTGTGTTATTTTAGTACATCAAGTTAAACTAAATGACAATGAGAAATGTTTTAGCAACTAGCTGAAATAAAATAAGCTTAAGGTTTTTTTGTTGTTGTAGTCCAGTTGTAACCCTGATAAAACACACAATTATAAATCAATTAGCAAAATGTGATTTAAATGCAAACCTCCTAAAATATTTCATGCCATCTACTTCATTTTGATCTAATTTAATAATTAAAGACAAAATAATGTGACATTAAATATTTAGGATGTTCAATAAGGCTAAGTAAGCTGTGAAGAAAAGCTGTTCGCTTGTGCAGTCTGTCACTGTGAAGCAAATCCAGACTGATTTAATTTCTCGAGCTCTTGTGTAAGACACTGGAAGAATCTACCACAGGCTGACATTTCCATAGAGAAGATGTCCAAGTCTCTCATCTGTATGTGTGTTTCTGCATGTATCTGTAGTGCTGCTGGAGTGTCAGAGCAAACACCAGTGAATGACTTCAGTAATGAGATTATACTGAGCTTGTCAGTCATCATCATCAGGCCTCATGCTGAGGAAGAGCTAGACAGCACAACTGGATATTGTCTGTGAAATAATCAGTGCTTATTACTTTTGGATGGACTGAAATCACAAAGTCTGTACATGCATTTTTCATTCACAAAGACTGCTGCTGCACCATTATTTGATTTAATTGTTTTCCATGGAAGACTATTATCGTGCTATCAGCTATTTCAGATAATCCGGCTCTAAATGAGAATCGTTTGCTTTACATGTCAGTCAGGTAGTCTCATCCCGTCAAGTGGGTGATTCTTGGCCAGAACAAGCTGCAGTGTGAAGGGGACAAAAGCCAAATCAGTACTTACATGCAAAGTATTAACTTGAAGATGAACTGCATCAGAAAACAGTTGGAAGTAATTTCTCCTTCTGCAGAAATGCCTAAAGACACAAGTGGTCACAAAGAAGCACTTATTCAAAAAAAAAAAAAAAACATTTTTACACGAAAGAAAGCTAAATAATGCTAGATCTAACAAGCAACCCAACTAGATTTTGTTCTTGGGTAAAATGAAATGAAATGAAATGAAATGAAATTAAATGAAATTAAATTAGCCCTAGAATATCCCAGAATACTGCATATATTAATATTAATATGGTGCATGAATATGAATAATCATAAAATTTTGTGCATGTAATTGTGAGGCATTGTATGTGGGGTTTAAAAATTAATTAAATAAAATAAAACAACATTAAATTAAAATGAATTAAAATGAATAATTAATAAAATTATAAAAATAAATTAAATATTAAATGTATTTAAAATAAAATAATTAAAAATAAAATAGATAATAAACTAAAATAAATTAAAATGTAAAAATATTAATATAAAATGAAAAATAAATATAAAATAATAAAATCAAATAAAACAATTTTATCTTTTGTTTGTAAAATTATGATAGAATCACTGACCTCATTTACCTGCCCTAAAATATCCCAGAATATTGCATATATTAATATTAATATGGTGTGTGAATATGAATAACATAAACATAAAATGTTTGTGCATGTAATTGTGGGCATTGTATGTAGGTCAAAAGAGTTAAAAATAAATTAAATAAAATGTAATAAAAATAAATTAAAATGAATAATTAATTAAATAATAAAAATAAATTAAATATGAATTGTTAATATGTTAAAATAAAATAATAAAAAAAAAAAATAGATAATAAACAAAAATAAATTAAAATGTAAAAATAGTAATATAAAATGATAAATAAAATAATCAAATATAAAAAAAATAATAATAATAAAACTAAATTAAATAATTTTATCTTTTATTTTTAAAATTATGATAGAGCTACTGACCTTATTTACCTGTCCTAGAATGTCCTGGAATATTGCATATATTAAAATTAATATGGTGTGTGAATATGAATAACCATAAAATGTTTGTGCATGTACTTGTTGGCAATGTATGTAGGTCAAAAGGATTAAAAATAAATGTAATAAAATAATAAAAAAATTCAATTAAAATAAATTACAATAAATAATTAATAAAATAATAAACATAAATTAATACATTAATAAAATACATAAATATATTAAATAAACAAATAAAAAAATAAATGCAAAATATTAAAATAAAATAAAATAAACTATATATCACCAAATCAAATTAGAAGAAAGTACTGATTACTGATATAAAAAAAAAAAAAAAAAGATGCATCTAAGAATCAGAGTGTACGTATGAGAGAGAGAGAGAGAGAGAGAGAGAGAGAGAGAGAGAGAGAGAGAGAGAGAGAGAGAGAGAGCGATGCCACAGGCTCACCACACACTCCTTCAGTCAGTTTTTTCGAGCCTCTCCAGACCTGCAGGTACATGACATCCGTATGAAAAACCGCAAAGACAAAAGAGGCTTCGTTTGAATGTCTCCATCTCAACATCCGCTGTGCAGAACGATGTAATTCGTCGCACGGGTCTAATGACGGGCTGATGCGGGGCTGATGTGGAGCTGTCCGCGGTACTGAACCGCCGCTGTCCGCGGTGCTGAAATCAAGCGCTTCGGTCCCACGGCGACATTCATCGACGTGAATGCGAGACCAGCGGAGGACATTCACATCTTGCCTGCGTGGAAAGGATGAGGAGGGTTTTCATGCCCACACCGCTGCTCATATTGAGCTGTTTCGGAGCGTCGTGGGTCTTGGCTGGTAAGTTTACAAGATTGCATTCCATCAATACTAATGGGGCATTTATGAGGACTGTTGCACATCATTTAATTATGACATCCGATGAGGCATTACGAGATAGTTGTGGTCACATGTGGCATGTGTAATGATGTGATGTCTGAACCTTTGCGGGGAGCCAGGGAAAATATAAAGCATGCAATTCTTTTGGCAAGAAGCAAAAGCAGATGCCATGCTGGATGTAGAGCACTGAACCGAAATATTATGGCAATAATACACACCTGTTGCATCATAACACACACACACAGTTACTTGAATGCAGTGCATCATAAATCTCGTTGTGTGTATGCTAATTGAAATTTTGCATATTATTTAGCAATATTCAATATTAATCTATGCTATAAATATTTTTATAGCATAATGAATTCAGATGATTTGGCATGAAATTAAAAAAAAAAAAAACATTAATTTAATTAAATTAAAAATTTACTTAAATTAAAAATGTATTTGAATTAACTATTAAATTAAATAATAAATTAAATTAAATTAAATATGGCATGAGAATATCATCAAAATGCAGTTACAGAAAGACAATGATTGATTCTTTAGTGATTCTGTCCTGCATAAACCCGTCACCTAATTTAAGCCCAACGCCATAAAGTAGCTTCTTCTCATGCAGACGATGTCTGCAAAATAATAAATCCAAACTACAGCTGACACATTAACTTATGGGGCTGTAAATTTTACATCTTAATGCACCATATTCAAGCCCTAGTAAAGAAGGAAAAGCCATAAATCAGGATGTAAACGGGCTTCTGGCAGCTGTGACCGTCAGACCCTTGATGCTTTTAGAGGCTCGAGTGACAGGAGAAACTTAAAGGTTGAGCTTTTAGTAGAAAACGTGCGAGTTTACTCTAGGGAAGAGCATTAAACGCTGAAATGAAACTGTGGCAGAGAAGATGAAGAATGAGTTGGAGTGAGAAATGCAAAAAAGGCCAAAACACAAGGCTGAGCAAATCAGGTCAGCATAGTAAAAATAATATGACGTGATGAATGGCTTAAAGGAGCGGTTCACCCAAAAATGCACTTTATGTCATTATTTGGTCCATATGGCTTGTGCAATAAATATTCTGAAGTCGTATGATAGCTTTATGTGAGGTTTAGACTGAAAGTGAGCCATTACTTATATACTTTGCTATCTTTACTTGGTGTTTTTGTTTACTCAGTGTAAATCTGGCATGAATGTGGTCCAGGACACTTTCCTTCCAAACAAATTCCCACTCACTTCCTCTATGTTTCCATAGCAACCAAGCACAAACCTACAGTATGGAGCTTCTGATTTTAGTATTTTCTAATGAAGCAAATACAATTTCTCCATTTCCCCCTTACAAACACACACACACACTACTACCTAGGTTATTACTGTTGACTAAAGCTAAAACAAACAATTTCATATATTTTTGTTAAAAATATAAATAAAGCTGAAATAAAATCAAATATACATATTAGATGAAAAACTAAACAAAATTACATATGTTGCCTTGGTAACTACCTGAAATAAATTTAAGTTGAAGCACTAAAATTACAACCTGGAAATAAATATTAAAACTGAACTAAAACTAAAAAATAAAATCAATCAATAAAAAAATAAACCTAAATATTAATATTTTTGTCTCTTATGTACACATCTTGCTTCCACTGAAACCCAAAATCAGCGTTATTGTTAACTATTAAAAATAGTTAACTAATTAAAAACTATTTAAAAATTGCATTCAGTAATTGAAATAAAACTGAAATTAAATCTACATTTTAGATGAAAAACTAAATGGTAACACTTTACATTAAAGTTCATTAGTTAATTACTTTGGTTAACTAAGAATGAACAGTACTTCTAGCATTTATTCATTTTAGTTAATGTTAATTTTAGTATTTACTAATGCATTATTAAAATCACAAGCTGTGTTTGTTAACATTAGCTAATGCACTGAACTAACTTGAAGAAACAATAAACAACTGTATTTATTAACTAACATTAACAAAGATTAATAAATAATGTAATAAATGAATTGTTCATGTTAGTTAAAACATTAATTAATATTAATTAATGGAAGCTTATTGTAAAGTGTTACCACCATTTCAGATATTTTTGTTATTTATTTTATTATTATAATTTTTTTAAGTTAAGCTGAAACAAAATCAAAAATACCTATTTGCTAAAAAATCGTAAACTAAGGAAAATTAGATATGCCACCTGAAATGAGCTTAATTTGAAGTACTAAAATTACAAACGGTAAATAAATATTAAAATAAAAAAATAAACATTTATAGTAATATTTTTGTGACTCTTATGTACAGATCTTGCTTACCTTAAAGCCCAAGATCAATATTGTTAAAAATAGTTAACCAATAAAAATATTAAAAACTGCTTTCAGTAATTTAAATAAAAATGAAATAAAATATACATTTTAGATGAAAAACAAACTTTAAAAACTTACAAAAAAAAATCACAGAATAACTGAATAAGTTTACTAAAACTAAAAGTGAAATAAAAATAAACTGAACCTAAATAGTACAAAAAAGAAAAAAAGAAAGAAAGAAAAAGAGAGAGATAGAAAATTACTAAAATTAAACTAAAATTAAAATGAGAACTAAAAATATGAAAACTGAAAGCTAATTCAAAATATTAATAAAAACTCTAATGGTATAAAGTTACACTGAAACTAAACCACAAAGAGGAAAGGTTCCCATTATAGTTCTCCATTGCCTGGCAACTGTAAATAGTCTACAGCTAATGAACTGTATTGTTTTGTGTCATGAACATCCCTTACCTGTGATAAATTCACTGTAACAGCTGCATGCGGCTAATTGCTTTGTGTTAAGGCAGGACTATAATCAAAATCCCGAGCTGAACATTCACTCAAACGCCTCCTTTATTTTGTTTTGTCTTTAGTGCAATCATCTTGATCTGTTTTTCTATATTTGGTTGTTCTTTATTTTCAGTCTTAATTGATTTTGTCTGAGATTAAACTAAACAACCTAGAATTGAACTAAAATAATCAATTTGAAGTGTTGCATCACTAAAAATAATGTTTTGTAATGAATTACAAATCTTCTGATTTCTAAATCAATGTCTGAACAACAGTGTGAATGGAGTTAAGTGTACTGTATGTGTTTATAGATTTCTCCCGTCTTCTACATCTATGCGGGATGCTTCATTTATAATTCAACAGCATGTGAATGTTATTGCTCCCAGAATGCCTTTCTACAGCCTATATAGAAGCATATTTACTGCAAGCATCAAGTAAGAGATACTGTATGTGTCTAAGTGAGCTATTATGCTTGAAATACACTCTACAGATGCTTAAGCTACGCAAGCTTGATTTTATGCGTCATCTACATGTGTCACGGCACAATTTAGAAGACAAATGTATGTATGCATTCTGTAATGGCCACTATAGCATGCATTAGCATAAACTGTCATTTGCACTGCCGTTTTTCATAGTTCAATAAGAATCATGGTACAAGTGAAAGTGGTACAACCGTTTAGGGAATTCATTCTGAATGTGTCTCTCATGTCAATGTAAGTCTCATGAGCCTTAAATACACACAATACTGTAAGTAATGCTTTTAAACACTAAAATAACAGCTTGCTGTTTGTTAAGGCAAGAAAGAGTCTTTAAAATGTGACCCTGGACCACAAAACCAGTCATAAGGGTCAAAAGATATATTTGAAATTGAGATTTATACATTTTGAAATATTTTTACTATTTAAAATAACAGTTTTTAATTTAAATATATTTTAAAATGTATTTTTTTCCTGTGATTTCAAAGCTGAATTTTAGCATAATTACTCCAGTCACATGATCTTTTGGAAATCATTCTAATATTCTGATTTGCTGCTCAAAAAAGATTTATTATTACTATTATTATTATTATGTTTAAAAAAAATCAAGTAAAGGTTTCTTTGATGAATAGAAAGTTCAGAAGAACAGCGTTTATCTGAAATAGAAATCTTTTGTAACAATATAAATGTCTTTAACATCACTTATGATCAATTTAAAGCATCCTTGCTAAATAGAAGTATTCATTTCTATCATTTCTTTCCCAAAAAAAAGAAGAAAAAAAAATGTATACCGACTCCAAGCTTTTGAATGGTATGGTACAGTGTATAATCATCTGAAAGCTAAATAAATAAGCTTTCCATTGATGTATGGTTTGTTAGGACAATATTTGGGTGAGATACAACTATTTGAAAATCTGGAATCTGAGGGTGCAAAAAAATCTAAATATTGAGAAAATCGCCTTCGTTTGTCCAAACGAAGTTCTTAGCAATGCATATTACTAATCAAAAATTAAGTTTTGATATATTTACGATAGGAAATTTACAAAATATCTTCATGGAACATTGAATTTTGATTTTTGGCATAAAAAATAAATAAATAAACGATAATTTCAACCCATACAAATATACCCATGCTACTTATGACTGGTTTTGTGGTCCAGGGTCACAAATTATTCAAAAATGACATCAAGACAGTGTTTTTTGCATGCAGTAGTGGGGACTAAATAGGGATGATCTGAAAATGACAAAATACACACATTTATATATATAATTTAGATATATACATCTTCAATTGTTCCCAGTTATTTCATAAAAGGAAAAAAAACTCGGTCAGTCTTAATAAATGTGTGACTGTCCATCACTTCATTTTAGGGTTTCAGAGACTCCTTGCATAAAATATGATTGCAATAATTTTTCACATACTAAGACTTTCCGCTTTCACTATAGCAACATACTACAACATATAGACAAGGAGTAGCTTATCTGCATGAAAATTGTATCTGCGGTGCCATAAATTGTACCGGATTCATTGCTGGTGGGCGAGTTTCTCACACGTTATTCCTCCAAATGGCTTCATATCCATGTCCTTTTACATCTAGAAATAGAGTTTACATATAATGTGTGTGAAATGTCTAAACGGTAGAGAAGTGAAACAATGGCACCTGAGCATTCTGAAGCACAAAACGCTTATTCGGCAAACCTGTTAACACCTAAATATTAAAGCACCTAAACATTATAATTACTGGTCAGCATGAAGCAGTTTTATTTACAGAAGAGAAACAGGGTCCATATGAGAATCGAAGTAGCTACTGTATAATATATCTATAAAATAACTTACGAAAAAGACAAAAACACACAATAAAATGACTGAAACTTTAACTAAAATGAAATAAAAAAAGAATATGCATAACTTTATATGCATGCAGCAGTGACAAAAGTAAAACTCATAAGTACTACTTATATTAGATTTATTTAAAAAATGAACAAAAAAAGACATAAAAACGACAAAAACAGTCAAATTACTAAAACTTTAAAATGAAACAAAAATGAAAATATATTTAAAAAATTAATGCAACATGAAAAAAAATAAAATCATAAATAATATTTTGGGTTATTTACTACTTTCAAACAATGAAAAATTATGTTAGCATCTGTTAATATTCAGAAGAAGAGGAAAGCAGATAATACATAGAGTTTTTGTTCACAGAAATTTTTTTTTTAAAAAATGACAACAAAAAATGACTAAAACTTTAAAATTAAATTGAAAATAAAAATCTAAAAACTATAATAAAATATAGAATAATAAGATTGTTCGTTAAATGCTACTTAAAGGGTGACAAAACACTACAGCAACATTTGTGTTGCAAATGATGAAAAAAGATGTTGGCATCTGTTTTTTCAGAGGACTATAATCTTTGTCATATATTTCGAAATGTATTCATTATATTTATATATTTATAACATACATCACTGGTCAAAAGTATGGATTAATTTAAATGTTTTACTCACCAATGCTGCATTTACTTGATCAAAAAACAGTAAACACAGTAAAAACAGTAAAATATTATTATAATTTAAAATGACTGTTTTCATGGTATTTGAATATATTTAAAAATGTAATTTATTTCTGCAATGCAAAGCTGAATTTTCAGCATCATTACTGCAGTCTCCAGTTTCACATGACCCTTCAGAAATCATTTATTATATTTATAATAAGCAAAACAGGTGAAACTTAAGTATCATTAAACTCTTCATATTGTTACACACAGATACATTATGACTTGAAAATTAAAATTGTAAATTACTTACCCTAATGTCCTTCCAAACCTGCATTCTATTATTGTTTCTATGGGACTTTCATCTTCTTGCAGCTCTTTGCACTGATGAATCACACAGTAAGACCAGGAATGTACATGAAAAAGTAAATAAAGAAAATGTTTTAATTTCAAAGATTTTACTGAAAACTGGATAGACTGTAAAGTTTGAGCTCACTTTAACCATGCAATCATCTGCATGCACCGACTGGATTCCTCTTTGTTTTTCTCAGACAGTTTGGCTGCTCCAGTGAATGTGTCCATCAGAGATCTAAAGGGCAGCTCTGCTGTGGTGACATGGGACATCCCGGACGGAGAGCCAGTCATCGGCTTCGCCATCACACAACAGGTACTCAAAACATCAGAGAGAGAGAAGTGAGAGAGAAGGAGAAAGGTCACATACTCAGCACATATAGCATGCATTTATTTGTATGTTCATTAGAAAGCATCTGGTTATAGAGAAAAGTGAAGAGAATGCATTTGGTTAAATACTGTATTATCCATCCATAACAGAAAAAAGACGTTCGCATGCTGCGCTTCATCCAGGAAGTGAACACTACCACGCGGAGCTGTGCATTGTGGGATCTAGAAGCAGATACGGACTATATAGTGCATGTTCAGTCTATCAGTATAAGCGGGCCGAGTCCCCTCAGTGAACCGCTGCATTTCAAAACCCCCAAAGAAGCAGAAACACAGGCCTCCAAGAGCAAAGGTACTACGGTGTTATAAAAAAAAAGTGTAGATTTGAATTTTTTGGTATGAATTAAATAATTAATCATCAACATTTGGCACACCACTAATAGTGTCACCGTGTTTTTCACAGATGAAGTGACCATGGAAGAAGTGGGTCAGAACGCTCAGCTGCGGGCAGGAGAGCTCATCATCATTGTAGTGGTTCTGATCATGTGGGCAGGTGAGTGCACATTGACAACATTCAGATTACCCGCAACAATCGGTTTCTTGGATGGTATACTGCACATCTGCAGTGTCGATGTCATTTTTGTGTCTTTCAGGTGTGATCGCGCTCTTCTGCCGTCAGTATGATATCATCAAAGATAACGAGCCCAACAATAATAAGGATAAAGCCAAGAACTCGTCTGAATGCAGCACCCCCGAGCATCCGTCAGGCGGTCTGCTGCGCAGTAAGGTATAACCGCTGCCCTGTGAGAGACCAGACAACGCTAGGCAGGTACAATCGTCCCGAATTGTACCTCAAACCAAAATCCACTAACATTTCAGTTCGTGACATTTATATAAGACAATACAAATATCATCATTTTCTTAGTGATCATTAATAATAAATAAAGTCTTAATTTCCCAGGACTGTAAATATGCACCTCCCATACAGCATTTCACATTTGATTTCAGTAGTATTATTGAGATACTATATTTTTATTTTCCAGTTTAATTAAAATTTTAAGATTTTAGTATTTTGTCTTTTTTTCCCTTTTTCAAATATAAGTCTATATAGACTTCATTCATTTGTATTTGTTTGTTTTTACATCAGCTTAAACTAAATGAAAATAATAAATGTTGCCTTAGAAAAGTAGTTAATGTACATAATGTATATATGTATGAAAATGATTTTATTTCAAGCAATTTTTCTTTTTTTCATGTGTCTAATTTTAGTTAACTATAAAATCCCTATATAGATATAAATTTAAATATTTATTAAAAACTATAAAATATAAAATGATATTTTAGCAGGACTATTGGGTAAATAATATAATATAATATAATAACAGCAAAAACAGTAAAATTCAAATCTTTTTCCCATTTAAAATAACTGTTTTCTATTTGAATATATTTTAAAATGTATTTTTCTTCCTGTGCTTTCAAAGCTGAATAATAGCATCATTACTTCAGTCACATGATCCTTTAGAAATCATTCTAATATTCTGATTTTCTGCTCAAAAAATATTTTTTATTATTATGTTAAAAACAGCTGAGTAGAAATCTTTTGTAGCAATATAAATTCAAATGTAATGCATTACCTTTGATCAATTTAAGGCATCCTTGCTAAATAAAAGTATATAAAAAAAATAAAAATAAAAAAGTAAATGTAAACAAAAGCTTTTTATTTAAAATAAATGCTGATCTTTGGATCTTTCTATTCACCAAAGAATCCAGAAATAAGTACTCAGCTGTTTTAAATATTGATGATGATAATAATAATAATAATAATAATAATAACAATAATAAATGTATCTTGAACAGCAAATCAGCATATTAGAATGATTTCTTAAGGATCATGTGACACTGAAGACTGAAGTAATGATGCTGAAAATGTTGCTTTGATCACAGGAATAAATTACATTTTTAAATATGTTCAAATAGAAAGCAGTTATTTTAAATAGTAAAAATATTTCACAATATTACTGCTTTCGGATTAAATAAATGCAGGATTAGTGAGCAGAGAGAATTCTTTAAAAAAACATTAAAAATCTGTATATACACTACCGTTCAAAAGTTTGGGGTCAGTAAGACTTGTGATAGTCTTTAAAGTAGTCTCTTATGGTCATCAAGGCTGCATTTATTTGATTAAAAATATAGAAAAAAAACAGTAATATTGCAAAATGTTTTTACAATATAAAATAATGTTTTTTTTATTTTAACATACTTTAAAATAGAATTTATTCCTGTGATGAAAAGCTGAATTTTTATCAGCTGTTACTCCAGTCTTAAGTGTCACATGATCCTTCAGAAATCATTCTAATATGCGGATTTATTATTAGAATGATCAATGTTGGATAATATCAACAGTTGTGCTGCCAAATATTTTTTGGAACCTGTAATTTTTTTTTTCAGGATTCTTTCATGAATAACAAGTTTAAAAAGTACAGTGTTTATTCAAAATATAAATATTTTATAACAATGTAAATTATTTATTATTAACTTTTAATAAACATTTAATTATTAACTTAATACATCCTTGGTGAATAAAAGTATTAATTTCTTAAAAAAAGAAAAAAAAAAGAAAGAAACAATAAAAATGTACTGACCCCAAACTTTTGAACGGTAGTGTATGTATATGTATTTAGTTGTTGTTAACTACAAAAACGCTGATGCCATGATATTTTAGTAAGCATAAATGTGCACCCAATTATTGGCTGAATAGAATAGAATAGAATAGAATAGAATAGAATAGACCTGCTATATATTTTATATGCATATTCTTACTGCTTATTTTTTAACACTTTCATATATTGAACTATTATACATTTATTAACAAATTATATGTTTATTATAATTAACAAGTGTCTTGCTTCGCAATGTGATCACAGAAGCTGGTTTAATTATGTTGCCTACCTTTTGAAACAGCCTTCGCATCCTTCGTTTTTCATTACGCCACTCATTGCACCATGTCCTCTGCTGATCGCTCCAGGCCGCACTGCAATCCTCTCACTAACATTACACATCTGCTTCCACTCTCCACAGTTCCCCAAGAACAACAACAATAACCGAACGCCATCTGTGAACATTATCAAAGTGTGACAGGAATGGTTTCTGCTGCGATTGATTCCGCTTTTACCACATGCCTACAGAACGGCCTTATGTGATCATCCTCCAAACAGGAAGCAGGAATATTGAAGGTTTCCTGAAAATAGCTGGAATAATCCTGCATCTGAAAGAGAGGCCAGAATGGTGGACTTTCACACAGACCCGATCTGGCTCCAGCAGTTTGGAGATGAGACCAAATCTGTGGCTGTTCGGGGACAGGAGAAAACCCTCTGAAAGAAACGGAGGGGGAAAAAAAGACCCTTCTCACCTCTCTTTATCACTTTACAAACAACTGGTGTTGGTGAGGAGATTCAAAAACCTCTTTTAAACTTGAAAACTCTTGAGCTTTGCTCCTTTTTCTGGTTTTCTCTGTTACCCTTTTCAAATGGCATGATATACATTACTCTTCTCGATGGTGATGAAGGCTTTTATAATATAAAAGTAAATCTGTCAGCCACTAAATGCAAGACATACATTTCCAGCTGACAAAAATATGTTCTAAGAATGTTTTGCTAACATTCCCATGTTACAAAAATGTTCTCTGAACATTCAAAACATCCATTTTGGGGGGGATTATGTAAACGTTAAGGGAACATTCAATTTTAGAATTTTAGAACATTATGGGAATGTTACTTTTGAATGTTCTCTAAACATTCCGAAACAAATAGTAACATTTTAAATGTTGTATGTCCCTCTAAAACTTTTTTTTTGTGCTAATATTATTAAAGACTGCATAGCTCTCAATGAACATTCTATTAACATTACTGGATAAATGTTTGGCTAATGTTCTGGCAAGGTTCTCTTAGTGTTCTGAGAACATTCCTTGTTAGCTGGGTTGGCGTTCAAATGTCTGAAACCACATTAAAGCTCTGGGATTTAAAATATCAGTTAAACACATAAAGTTCTTGAAGGATCTTATTATAATTAGATTAATATTTCAAACAAAGAAAAGCTATAAAACGAATAAGAAATATTCAAAATTCTGTACAATTCCTGGACATTAGTCATGTGATTGTTAAGTACACAAGGTTAGATTAGTTCCAATGAAGCTCAAAATCAATGTAGTTAATGTTAACTAAAACTAAACTGTTAAAATTGGTTTTGGTAATTGAAATAAACCTGAAATGAAACCCAAAGTTTAGATGAAAAAAATACACAAAACTAACTGAAATAAATGTACACTGTAAAAAAAAAAAAAAAAAAAAAAAAAAAAAAAAAAAAAAAACAGACAATTTGTTGGGTCAACTTAAAATAATTTAAGTCACAACTTAGATATTAAACTTAAACTTAAAAGCTGGGCTTGTTACCCAACTGCCTTAAAAATTTAAGTTGAATCAACTCAAATATATAAGTTGTTACTTAGTACAACTTAACATTTCAAGTTGACTAAACTGTTGAGTTGACTGAACTTAAAATTTGAAAGGCAGCCAGGAAACAAATTATTTTAAGTTGACTCAACAAATTGTTTTTTACAATGTAGATCCTAAAATTACTTAACCTAAACCTGAAATAAAAAAAAATATATATAATAAAAATAATTTGAATAAATACTAAATTATAAAGAATAGAAAATAACACTGCTGTTTGGAAAAAAAAAAAAAAAAAAAAAAAGTGGCATCAGACTTTTTGGACTCCACTGTATAATATTGGATTTTGCAATGGTTAGAAAGACTAATAAGCAGTCCTGAATATGGATGTTTGACATCACCAGGATGCTTTTTCCAACGCTTCACCCATGCATTCCCTTTCCTAAACTCTAAAGCAAAACATTTTGATTCAAATGGCTTGTTCCCTCTCAGGGAAAGAAGCGTTCATTTTATCCAGAGAATATGTGGCTTATTTTAGACTGGTTGAAATGATTTGACAAAGAGATGAAAGAATGTTGTGGAATAATTTGACTGAAAGCTCTCATTCCAGCATAATGAAAAGACTTTTACTTCTATTTCTAATTGTGTTGTTGTTGTTTACACCTGCAGAGATACTTGACAAACAGAACTGGTAGACTAAACCAGCAGTACTAAGTGAGATACTTTAAAACTGTAAGCCTCTCTCAGTTTAACATAGATGGAATTTAGAAAAAGATACTTTGAAAACTGTAGTTAGTTACACTTTTATTTAAAAATTGTATTAGTTATGTATTTGTTCCAACACAAAAATAATAATGAGTTTGAATGGCTAAATGAACACTCTCATTTAGAAAGAAATATGACAACAAATCACAATTCATTCATTTATATAACTAACATTTAACAAAATATTTCACTATTAAAAAGGCACTTAAAATGCATTGAGGGACTTTTTAATCTGAACAACTTTGCTAAAACAAATCAGACACTGCAATATTAGAAAAGCATGTTTGATTATTACTGTATGTCAGTGGGTGATAATGTGACATAAGACTTACAATGTCCGGTTTTCACACTGCCTTGCTACTACGAAAAAGTACCTTGTTTTTGGACAAGCTATTGAAACCGGCTGAGCTACATTAAAAAAAAAAAAGGTTTAAATTTAAGATTTATGTTTTTGAACTGCATATACAATTTCTGTAGTATATAATAAAAGGGATTGTATTAGGGATGGGTAATTTAAAACATTTGAATAGTGTTTCTGTTAGTTCTACATGTTCTCATTATGATGGTTTCAATTATTTTAAATGGTGTGAGTGTAAGACAAAATGAATGATACAGGACATTTTCAGTATTCTTCGGACTGCCGATCAGAGAACTTCGCTTCAGTGCTAATATGACATTCCCCTGTGCTTTTTTCAACATCGTCTCTGAGGGAAACTATCCTCCTCTCGAAACAAGGGCTGAACATGCTTCACATCAGCAATAATAACCACGGGGGATTCTGACCGGCCTCCAGGATTGCACTTAAACCGACGGGAGCGTCGACGGCGGTCGATAACAATGTGGGAATTACAGGACTGAAGTCACTGTAACTACGTTCTCAATTTAACGTGTGCTTTTACCACACTATCCTGAACGCATTAATTGTCATTAAATCTGATGAATGAAATTTAAAAAGTCTTTTGTGCTCTTACTGTCACACCTCATAAAGCTGAATATGGAATAGCAAAACTCACTCTCGCTCACTCGCAGGTGATCCAAGATGTAGATGAGTTTGTTTCTTCATCAGATGTGGAGAAGAGTAGCATTGCATCACTTGCTCACCAATGGATCCTCTGAAGTGAATGGGTGCCGTCAGAATGAGAGTCCACAATAATTCACGAGTACGACCCCAATTCCAGAAATGTTCAGACGTTTCGTGAAATGCGTGAAATCAAGAATATGTTATCTGTTTATTCCCTTCAACCTTTTTTTAATTGGCTAAAGTAAAAAGAAAAAATAAATCCACTGTTTTCAGTGGCCAACTTTTGATTTAGTTTTGTAAATATAACCAAATTTTGATTTTCATGGCTGGAACACACTCCAAAAAAGTTGGGACAGAGGTATGTTTAACACTGTGCCACATCAACCTTCCTTTTAATCAGAATGTTTAATTGTTTGGGAATTGAGGATGCTAACACTTCAAGTTTTGCAAGCAAAATTGGTGTCCAATCTGACCTGATAAAAAACTTGTCATTGTCTGATTCTCCTTTTCATGACTGGTCATACACAGTGTTGGGCATGTTACTGTAAAAGAGTAATTAGTTAGAGTTACTAGTTACTTCTCACAAATAGTAACTGAGTTAGTAACTGAGTTACATGATTATAAAAGTAACTAATTACTAGGGAAAGTAACTACTGTGTTACTTTTTTTTAGAAAAATGCTCAAATATGTCAAGTAACTTGGATGTCCCCAATATTAAGTATGTTAAATGAATGAAATGGACACTGAATAGAATAAATTATTATTATAAAACATTGTACACTAATCTACTATAATGTATTTTAATGTTAATGTGAGAGACACCTATCAAATAAAAAAAAATATTGTAAATATTATCAACCTTCTATGGACACCTTGGCAATAGAATAGCCATTGGCTAGTACATTTTTTGTTGTTGTTGCTAGTTTTTTGTTTTTTAAATATCTGAAAGTACACTTTTGCTGTCAAGCATTATAATATGATATTATAATAATTTAGCATTAAACTTTAGTAAGTAGAACTATTAGAATAACCATGTATGAATGCATTTGTCATGTTGACTGATCTTAGGACTGGTGGTGGTGCTTCAGATATTGTTTGTCATTTAGTGTTTCTATAAAAAAGGGGGGAAAAATAATACTGATAAGATAAGACTACTACGAATTCGACTACTAACAACAATATAAAACGCACTAAAGATTAATGATCTGCTGGGTTCATGAATATTAATTACGTTGTCTGCGTTCACTCGAACTGATTTGCTGAAATCAAAACAGGGACGATCATAGGTGAGCACCAGCCAATGAGATTGCCGTTTGCGCATTAGTTCCGCCTACTACCGGAAAAACCAGCAGTTCTTAAAAGCTGAAGAATTCCGAACGACCTCTGTTACTTTGACAGGAAAATACAACAAAGAATATCGTTTTTAGATATAGCGCGTCAGTTCTGCATGATATAAAAGACTCTCTCGCTCTGTACCTTTCTTTCACAACAAACCACAACAAAATCCTCGTGATTCTGATTCTAAGAGAAAGCGACGGCTATTTGTGTGCCTTCACACTAGAGTCTACGGTTCATCAAATACAGGTACGCTACGCATCCATTCATATGAACTGAAAAATAAATAATAAGTTATAATAAATTATAGTAACGCCGCATTTCATCGTCAGTAACGGTAACGGCGTCATAACGGGGGAAACCCCGTAATTCGTTTGATTACTCGTTACTGAATAAAATAACTCCGTTAGTAACGCCGTTTATTTCTAACGCCGTTATTCCCATCACTGGTCATACATTTTCAATAGGAGACAGATCTGGACTGCAGGCAAGCCAGTCTAGCACATTAATTCTGTCTAAAAAACCATGCTGTTGTAGCACATGCAGAAAGAGACCTAGCAGTGTGTTTATCTAGTAACCACGGACTTCCCATTAAAGATGTCATCTTGATGGGAGTTTATGTGTCTGTACAATCCCAATACATGCCTCCATTTCAATGGTACCGTCGCACATATTCCAGTCACCAATGCAGTTTGCTCTGCTGTACCCCCATACCATGACAGTCATTTGTATTTGCATCTGTCGCTGATAAAAGTCTGAATGGTCCCTTTGTTCTTTGGTACAGAGATCTCGACGTCCATTTTTTCCAGAAATGAGCAGAAACGTGCACTCGTCTGACCGCAGCACACATTTCCATAGTCTTTTTGACTAACTGAGATGAGCTCTGTCTGGCCCAGAGAACCCCTATGGCATCACTGCGTAGAATTAATGTATAGCTTTCAAGTTTAATTCAAGTTGCATTTAATGATGCAGCTGCAGTTTTCCAAAGTACTCCTGAGCCCATGTGGCTATATTTAACATTGCAGCATGATTGTTTCTTATGCAATGCCATCTGAGGGCTCAAAGGTCATGCACATTTACCTGAGTTGTCCTGCCTTGCCCTACACATACTGACATTTCTCTGAATTCCATGAATCTTTTCACAATCTTATGCGTGGTAGTTGGTGAAAGACTTAAATTTTGTTATTTTCTATTAAGAAATGTAATTTTTGATTTATTTGACACTGTCACAATGTTATTAAATGTCATTCAATTTGGCACAAAGCGTTGAGACATGATCCAACTTCGCTTGCAAAGACTGAAATGCTCCTTTTATACCCTCACCTATTTCCATTTCACCTGCTTACCGTGAGCTGTTTCAAAACAGTTTAATTTGGATATTTTATAACCTTTTCACTTTTATTTTGCCTCTGTCCCAACTTTTTGGAGTGTGTTGCAGCCATGAAAATCAAAAATAGGTTACATTTACAAAACAAAATTAAAGGTTGGCTATTGAAAACATTGGAATTTTTTTCTTTGTATTTTAGTCAATTTAGTCAAATATTCTCGATTTTCTGGCATTTCACGAACTTCCAACTTTTCTGGAACTGGGGTTGTAATCTGCACCACTCCAGTCAATCAGTTTACATCTTATGAGACCAAAAGCTGTGTGTTTGTAAGAAGCAAATCCATCTTTTTTTTTTTACACTTCAAACTGCATATTTCTCTGATTTAGAAAAGATAACTTTTTTACTGGACAAACCAATATTATGGATAAAGGACACGTTAAAAATGTCTGTTTGTACTCTCATTCTGACGGCACCCATTCACTGCAGAGGATCCATTGGTGAGCAAGTGATGTAATGCTAAATTTCTTCAAATCTGTTCCAAAGAAATAAACTCACCTTAATCTTGCATCACCTGAGGGTGAGTACATTTTCAGAACAACATGTAAAACATGAGATGGCGCCCTTTTTTGGCATGCATCTAAACCCTAAAAAATACATGTAACAGCAGATGAGAATATAATAATAATTTTGGCAGGACAATTTACTTTTTTCGAGTATCTAACCTACAATATAATGTTTAGTGTTTTAAATGTTTAGTGATTTAAAAAAGTTTGATATCCCTAAAAACCCAATGTTTTTGACTTTTTTGGTTTTATATCCAGGGGCTTTCCACAAACACTTAGAAAAAAAATAGAAATGTATACAACACGTACTTGTTTACAAAGTGTTTTTATTCCTCTGAAAAGTCGTCTTGATGACAATGTGCATGGGAGAAAAAAAAAAAAAAAAAAAAAACCTGGCTAATTCAAGGATTTTTGTGAAATTGAGGTTTTATAAGGGTGATTAAAACAAAAATCTAAAATGACATTTTAAGTTAAAGGTGAAGAATGTTTATTCTTCATTGCTAAATAGCACCAAATAGAATTTGCAATCTGTGCGTTTAAACTGTGCAACAACATTGTCTCAGTCAATGGAGTGAGTTTAGGGCAGATCTACTCGTTTAATCAAACAATGGTTGAAATTACTGAAACTGAATCATTATTTTGCAGTTCTTTCTTGTGTTTCTAATGACGCATCATTATAAACGTCACCTTTAAACAAATTCTGCTCTTGTTATCAAGTATTTCCTACACTCAAATTTAGCTATATATATTTATATTTAGCTAAATATACAAATACATTTAGCTAAAATTTATTTCAGTTTAGATGTTTGGAGATACTTTTTTGGCTCGGAGACAGTGAAGCTCACAGTCCTCCTGAGTGTTGAACCTGTTGCCGTTTCCGTCACAGCCTCCGTACCAGAAAAGAACGCATCGGCCACTGTGGGTGTTGAAGTACCATTTCACTGTAAAGTTTGAGCAAAGTCCTGCATCGAATTTGAGTTTGCAAATGTCTATGAGCAAAAAAAGAAAAAAAAAGAAAGAAAGAAATACAGATTTAAGTTACACACAGTGATGAACAGGCTGAGAGGTTTTTCATTTGTAAAAAAAAAAAAAAATGCAATTAATGCAATTTATTTACTTAAATTCTGGAAATGAAAAATATTTATGGTTTTGGTTAGGTTATAGGAATTGTAATTAGCTTTATATAAAAATAATAGCAGTCTATGGCAAGTACAGTGAATGTGTTTAAAGGTGTCTTTACCCTTGATACTGGAATCATCGTTTGGAAGATTTTCAGATTCTGTGGAGGAAGTTTGAAAATTATTTAATTCAATTATTATACTTGGTTTAATTCCTATATTTAAAAGAGGAATTCATGCATTAAACTTTAATATATTAATGCATTAAATATTAATATATTAAAATAATAATTTATTATCTGGGCATTTTTGGCCCAGTGATATTTTTCTTTTTCCTGAAAATGCTACTTGATGTCATCACTGCACTGACACCTATTGACTTTGCACATTTATGGTATAACCCTGTAAAAAAAGGGATAATTTAAAATTTTTTTGTAATGATTCTTCCCCACCTTGTTACACTTATGATGTTCCCCGTCAAAAAAAAAAATTAAAAAACTAAATATTGTTTGTAAATCTTTTATTATGCTATTTTATAAGCTGTTATTGAATTCAAGCTTTCTATCAGCTTGTTTTCTTTTATTTAACACGTTTTTTTATTTCTTTATAAAACAGACTGGTCATAGGCCTCATTGATCTGAGCTTATGCATCTATTATGTATCTATTATCCACAAATAATACCTTTTTTTTTCACTTAAGAACTGAGGTGCAAATGACAAATCCTGTGCTAATTGAAAGAAAGCAAGTTGACAAAATGACTGAAATTCAAGATTTGGTGATAATATATGTTAGTATAGATACTGTAAAATGCAATTCCAGAACTTTCAAGGACTTCAATCAGAGAACTTACTTGTCAAACAATGTCTTCTCTTTCAAATTCCAAAAAAAAAAAAATGGCACATGATGCACATGCAAAGTATTACTACTAAGGTATTACAAAGTACACTGCACTTTTACTATAGTAAAACCATGGTTAATTTTCTTAAGGGATTTGTATGTATATTTCTTGCTTCTTTCTTTGTTTTTGTTTATAAAACTGTGCTGCTTTAATTGTTTGATGTTTTTTACTGTTTAAGAAAAAAGATTTGTTGAACTGTTCCGAAATCCTGGGAACAAATGATTCCAAAGTCCAAAGTCCCAATCTGAATCAAAAGATTTGTGATTTGCTAAGAACTATACTCTCATTCCGGCGTAATAATCAAGGAATTTTGTGGCCGTACCATGGGTGCAGCAGGCGCAATGATATTACGCAGTGCCTGAAAGTGACAGGCACTAAGTTTGTGTAGATGCAGAGTTGCAGCCGGCAGAGTTGACGGCCGCATAATATCATTGCGCCTGCTGCACTCATGGTACGGCAGCAAGGTTCCTTGATTATTACGCTGGAATGAGAGTATAGTTCCTAACCATATCGGCCTATAAAATAGCAACTTTTTATTTTCCGCCAGTCTTAGTATACGATGCAACTACAGAAGAGTCAAGTTTTAAATAGAAAAAAATATCGAAACTCTTTAGTCATTTTATAGTGAGATGCTAATGGTCTAATCGGATTCAATGATTTATGCTAAGCTATGCTAAAAGTGCTACCGCCAGCCCCGGAGATCGGCTGAATGGATTAAAAAACGGGAGTTGGAAAATGAGCCTATTTCAAAAAAAAGTGGAGTGTTCTTTTAATAATTCAAGCACTTTTCAAGTACCTCTTCAGGAATATTGCCAATTTCAAGGGCTCTCCAGGCCTTAAATTTCAAAAAGTCAAATTCAAGTACTTCAAACATTATGTACCTTGTACAAACCCTGTAATATAGCATAATGAGTGATTTACAAACATTTTTAAGCATTATTCAGGGTTCCTACACATTTTCCATTTCAAAATTCCATACTTTTCCAGACTTTAATTTCCAAACCTCTCAGTAGTTTTTCAGACCGTATTTAACACTAGTGGTTCACAGAGCATTATTTTCAGCTTTATATTTGGTATATAGCAGAGTCATCTGTAAAAATGTGTATTTTTTAATGAATATTTTTAAAATGTTTTTTTTTTTTATTTTCTTTTATATTTTAATAAAATATTTTTATATTGGTTTTCTCGAAGTGACAACATACAGAGCCCCGAAAATAATAATAATAATAATAATAATAATAATTAAAAAACATTTTTTGTGCCCCCGAGAAACTATTCACATGGGAATTTCTTTTGCATGCTTACGCATTACAATTTCTAGCTGTATATAACCCATTTCCTTTGTGCATCACTGCCATCTTACTATGAATAAAACAAGAGCATGGATGCACATGAATTAACAGAGATCTGCTTGCTCAAAAAATGTGGCTTTTCTTATGTTAGAACCTCTAATATCAAGGCCAAATGTTCAATTTAACACATCCTCTGTGGAGGCAGAGAAACCATGACATGAAATGGGTTGATGGCATAACATTTTCCAAGTTCAAGTGTCTATAAAAAGACTGGTACTGTAAAAAAGTGTTTTTGGCTTTTGTTATGGCAGTATGCCATATTTTAAGGCCTTGGGTCTCTTTGCATAGTCTGTGGTGGCGAAGAAACCACACTGCGAAATTGCCTGATGTCACAATAGGTGTATCAGTGTGCATGGTCCTATATGCTAAGTTTATATGGTTTCATGTGCGCACATAAAAGTCTGTATATATATATATTTTTTTCTATTTTTGCAAAGGTCTCTGAGGCTATGTAATACAGTGCTAAGAATATAGTGAGAAGAAACCCAAAATCCTTATAACCTGAATTTTGAATGAAAAAGTGCATCTTGAATTTAACAATCACTAAAGAATTACTAAACAGCTACCATGAAACCTTGCTTGATGTATGATAAATTTATTTTCATTAAATTCTTACTTTTCTATTATAAAAACTGAATAGGGGCAAAGGTCCACTTTGCTTTCTTTTTTCCCATTCTTTTCTAGATCTGGAAAATACTTTAATCAAAATCCATACTTTTCCATACTTTTCCAAACCCCGCAGGAACCCTGATTATTGCCTGAGAACGCCAAGTTAGGTAAAGGATCTTCAACAATACACAAGGGTTAAATAAGAAATGAAATACTTATAATTTACATCAATAAAAATATGGATTACAAACAGCCTAAATATCAATAAGCAAGTGTGTCAAATTGACCTGTAGACACGCATTCCATAGCGCACTCGTCCTCTGTCAGGAATCGGTTTTCATTTCCGTCACAACCACCATACCAGAAGTGCACGCATTTCTTAGTCTGCTGGCTGTAGTACCATCTGGACAGATACGATCCACACACACGGCCATCATCTTTCTCAAGGAAGCATCGTGCTGTTGGAAACAAACAGTACACTCAAGTATTTCCCTGTGGCACTGAATACTGAAGCAGCATAAAAACAGCTTGTGCATTTTTATAGTGAGGGAGGATACAGTACTGCGCCACAGATATGTGCAGCTTATATAAAAAAAAACAAAAAAAAACAGAGCAGCTAAATCAAGGGTTACACTGGCCAGTAAGATCTTGATTTATCACCTTTAGTCTTCAGGGGCTTGGTTTGGTCCTCTTTGCGCTCTTCTATAAATCGTTCAGCTTCATCAAGTTGACTGGGTTCAGTGACTGTTTCTTCATAATCATACAGCGAGTACTCTGTGGGCTCTTCGGTGGGCTCTTCGGTGGGGACTTCAGTGGGAAGAATATCTCTGAAACAGTTAAGTTTCATTTTAAAGCACAGCTTATTAGTGTTCAATATTTCAGCATCTGTTTGAATTTCAATGTGCCAATAAAAACAAAATATGGCTCATGAAGCCCAGTGTATGGGAAGGTTTATTGCATAGACAAGAATTTTTGCATTTTGATTAATTACATTTTTAGAATCTAAAACCTTTAGATTTTTAAGTCCAGAGTTTAACTGACTGTGTCACACCACACAAAACCATGCTTAGAAAATGCTTCTGCTGCTATAGCCAAATGGTTTTGAAAATACACAATTCATGCGCTAACCTTACCTTATTATGTTATCTTGTTATCTTATGCCTAACGACTGTGGTTGGTAAATCACATTACCTGTCTGAGGTTTGTGGTCCAGATCCACTAGGTCTCGGCACAAAACCAAGACAGTCACGAGGTTGCATCGATGACCGGGGTAAGATTCCTCCTGCAAAACAACAGCAGATATACACCACGGTGGGTATTGTTAACTGAAATTAAAAATAAAACCATAAAAATAAACTTAAACTAGTTTCCAAAGTAACATTTTTTTGTAACAACTTAGTAACAACTTTTTTGTTAGTTGAAATACTAAAATAACTAAAACAAAAACTGAAATGTGGACTTATTAAAAAACTTTTGAAAACAAAACAAAAAACAACAAAATTACATAAACTTTGAAGAAAATTGAATTAATGTATTATTAGATTTAAATGTATCATTAGATTTATTTTAAAAAATTGACAAGGACAAAAAAATCAGAGCCAAATTATTATAACTAAAAAAATAATATGCATAACTCAATATGCACACAGCAGTGACAAGATTAAAAAAAAAGACAAAAAATGAAATTACAAAAAAAGAACAAAATTACTAAAACTTTACTAAGTGTGAAAATAAATAATTCAACATTTTAATAAAAAAATAAATAATTTAATAAATAATAATGTTTTTGGTTATATACTACTTGCAAATGACAAAAGAGTATATTTGCATCTGTTATTGTTCACATTAAAAAAAACAACAAAACTAAAAAACTGAAAAACAAACTAAAACTTTCAAATTAAATTGAAACTAAAAATATAAAAACTATAATAAAATAACAAGATCGGTGGTTAAATAATACTTAAAGAGTGACAAATTGCTACAGCATGTTGTTTGAGATATTAATAAATATGTGACCCTGGACCACAAAATATTCTTAAGTAGCACGGGTATATTTGTAGCAATAGCCACAAATACATTGTATGGGTGAAAATTTTCGATTTTTCTTTTATGCCAAAAATCATTAGGGTATTAAGTGAAGATCATGTTCCATGAAGATATTTTGTGAATTTCTTACCTTTAATATATATAAAAACTTAATTTTTTTGACAACTTTAAAGGCCATTTTGTCAATATTTGGGAGATATTTGGATTTTTTTGCACCCTCTCATTCCAGATTTTCAAATAGTTGTGTCTTGGACAAATATTGCTTTCCATATCAATGGAAAGCTTATTTATTTAGCTTTCAGATGGTGTAATAAAAGCATATAAATATAAATGATGTGGATCTTACTGTGGAGCATATTCAGAAAGGCGTAAGCGAAGCGTGTGGCATAATCTCTGTCATCTAAGAATACCAGGTGCTGCTCCAGACGAGAGCTGATGAGCTCCTCCATCTGTGTCCAGTCGAATCTCTGTCCCGCCATGAGGATAAACATAACGACATTCTGACACCTACACAGTCTAGACAAATAATCAAGCTGAGCTTTGCTGTGCTCGGAGTCTTCACCAAAAACAGCCATGACCATTCGTTTGCTTCGTGGTCTTTCTGCTTTAAGGATAACGTTAGTAATCAGCCTCTCCAAAGCAAAGTCAGGATGGGATGTCCCGCCTACTTGTTTTACTGTATTAGTGATATGCCTCTTCATGATATTGCGATCTTTAAATTTAGTGAAACTGAACTCCTCGTTGATGTAAGAGGAGCCGTAAATGGAACTCTGCTGGTAGACGGACACTCTGGTTTTGCCGTCCGCACTGCTTGGCTCGCTGCTCACACCAATCTGGTCCAACAGAGACAGCAGAAGCTCCTGTGCGTTTACATACTGCTGAGTGTTCAGGTTATCAGAGCCATCCAGCAGCACAGACAGGTCCAAATCCATCTGCAGGGGTTGAGGCCGCAAAATTACACCACACACTGGGTCTGGGTTACAACGATCTGGGAAGAGAGAATAAAAAACGATTAAAGACACCTGTGATCCAAAAACCTGCCTACATAACAGAAATGGATTCTCATAAATGACGGATTTGGAACACACTTAAAAGGTAGCACACAAACACTGGCCAAAACATGCATGCATTTGGCCAATGTTTGCCAATCTCACCATTTCCCTCACCTTTTCCACCACCATAAAATGATTTTTATTGAGCTTGCTGGAATGCATTATGGGATTGACTTCTCATTGGAAAGTTGGCATGATAAAGTTGCTAACAACCTAACATTGGTCAAAACATGCATTTTGGGGGGATTTGGAATCAACATTTCTGTAATGTCATCCACCATAATAGATGGATTTTTACTGAGCGTGTTGCAATGCATTATGGGACTGACTTCTCATTGGGAAGCTGGTGTGCTGACATTGCTGATAAGATGCTAACGTAATACTGTAATAAGTATAAAATTATTAATACACACAAATATTGGTCAAAGCATGCATTTTGGCGGGATTTATAATCAGCATTTCTTTAACTTTGTCCACCATTATAGATGGATTTTTACTGTGCTTGTTGCAGTGCATTATGGGATTGACTTCTCATTGGGAAGTTGGAATGCTGATGTTGCCAAGATAATGGCATGATACTCTAATAAGCATAAAAATTAATTCTGCACGCAAAAATTAGTCAAAATATGCATTTTTTTGCATTTACAGTAAACATTTTTTTAACTTTGTCCACCATTGAAAATGGATTTTTATTGTGCTTGTTTCAGTGCATTATGGGATTGAATTCTCATTGAGAGGTTGGCATGCTGATAAATAATGCACACAAATATTGGTCAAAGCATGCATTTTTAGGGGATTTAGAAGCAACATTTCTGTAACTTCATCCACTATTATAGTCTGATTTTTACTAAGCTTTTTGGAATACATAATTGGACTGACTATTAATGCATTAATTAATTATTAATGCACACAAATATTGGTCAAAATATGCATTTTTTTGCATTTACAGTAAACATTTCTTTAACTTTGTCCACCATTATTGATGGAATTTTACTGCGCTTCTTGCAATGCATTATGGGATTGAATTCTCATTGGAAAGTTGGCATGCTGAGGCTGCTAATATAATGGCATGATACTCTAAGCATATAAATAAATAATGCACACAAATATTGGTCAAAACATGCATTTTTAGGGGAATTAGAAGCAACATTTTTGTAACTTCATCCACCATTATAGATTTGTACTGAGCTTGTTGCAATGCATTATGGGACTGACTTCTCATTGGGAAGCTGGTGTGCTGACATTGCTGATAAGATGATAACATAATACTCTAATAAGTATAAAATATTAATGCACACAAATATTGGTCAAAGCATGCATTTTGGGGGGATTTATGATCAGCATTTCTTTAACTTTGTCCACTATTATATATGGAGTTTTACTGAGCTTGTTGCAGTGCATTATGGAATTGACTTCTCATTGGGAAATTGGCATGCTGATGTTGCCAAGATAATGGCATGATACTCTAAAGAACATAAAAATAAATTCTGCACACAAGTATTGGTCATAACATGCATCTTTAGGGGGGTTTAGAATTAACTTTTCTGTAACTTCATCCACAATCATAGATGGATTTTTACTGACCTCATTGGGAGTTTGGCTTGCTGATGTTGCTAAGGTAATGACATGATACTCTAATAAGCATAAAAATATATAATGCACACAAATATTGGTCATAACTTGCATATTTAGGGGGGGTTAGAATAAATTTTTACTGAGCTTTTGCAATGCATTATGACTTCTCATCAGGAAGTTGGCATGCTGAGGTTGCTAATATAATGACATGGAACACTAATGGGCATAAAAACAAATAACGCAAGCAAATATTGGTCAAAGCATGCATTTTTTGGGAATTTAGAATGAACATTTCTTCGTCTGCCATCATATATGGATTTTTACTAAGCTTCTTGCAATGCATTAAGGGACTGACTTTTCATTGGCAAGTTGGCTTGCTGATGTTGCAAAGATAATGGCATGATACTCTAATAAGCAAACAAATATATAATGCACACAAATATTGGTCAATTTTTTATTTACTTATTTATTGAATGTAAATATGCTAGACCATGGCACTCATATCTTGCATCTCTCGTGTCGTACGACACTGCATTCTAAAATGCGGCACTTAAGTTAAAATAAGCTCAACTTCTAAAAACTAAATTCTTTTTCCCCACTATCCTGTTTTTTGCATTTTTAAACATGAAAAACATTCTGTGTGAATATTCCCTTGAAATTTGAATAAAATTAGGTATATTTAGAAGTAGTGTCATGCTGCTTACATTTTAGAACAGCTTACACTTTGCATTAGAAGCATGTCTGTGACTACTTAAAATGCTGCCTATGTAGGTTTTGGAACAGAACCTTCACTGCTTCACAGCTTTAAACTTTTGAATGGTCGAAGAGGTGAAAAGGATCAAATATGAATCTGTACTGGAGCTTACCGAAACAAATGATGCACCGTTTAATGCGATTTACTCCTCTGCCATCAACGATAATGTAGCTTCCTGTGTCGTCAACCTGAGACAGATATTTGAGATTGAAATGACCAATTTGCAAATGGATGTGTAGAACTTTGGGAACGATCAACATTGAAATGACTTGAGCTGAATAAGAACACCATTATCCACTACACAATATTATACAATTATAAATTACATTTATAGTTGAACTGGGTTTGTTTAATAACTGATGAACTTGTAACACTGACAATGTTAGTGAACTAAACTAAAACCACACTGAACCAAATGGAGTTTTTGTCATAATAATAATGACACTATTGTTTGTTTTGTGCAACTTAACAGCTGAAATTGTATTTAAAGAACTCTGCTGCATTAACATTGTTATTTTCCCATTTATTACTTTGGAGTAATAAGTTGACTTGCAAAGTTGAGTTTCTCATCTACCTGCATTGCTCGCCTCACGTCATCAGCAGGATTTAAGGCGATCACTCCAAAGCCAATGTCTGCAGCTTTGAACTCCAGCATGGCTGTTGCAAGGCTTGATTCATCCCTCGATGGCCCATTTGTAAAGAACACAGCCGCTTTCCTCATAAGCCTGCCCTTTCGGGCACGTTTGAAGATGTTCCGGGCCACGAAGCTCATGGCTTGTCCGATGTCTCTGGTTTTTGTGGTTCTCTCTAGAGCTAATGCTCTTATAGTTTCCAAAAGGGTCTTCTTCTTAAGGTGGTCTGCGAAACGGATCAGGTTCTTGGACTCACTGCTGTAGGAGATCACAGACACTCGTGCTCCCCATGGACAATTTGTTTCGGCAATGGAAATGTCTTCCAGTAAGGATAGAGCAGCAGATCGCATGCGCTCGAACACTTGAGGAGTTGCACCTGCAGACACGTCTAATGCTATCACCAGGTCTGTGGGGTAAACTGGACATCGGGTATCATTACCTAAAAGAATTTTGGAAAAAAAAAAAAGTTAATTCACTATTTGCAAAAAGTTACTGATAAATGAGTCATTAAAATTAAAACATTAAGTATAAGGCAAAGCATACCGGAGCAGCAAGCTGTGGATACAAAATGAAAGATAATATTTAGATGCATTTCAATGTAAGTTTAACATAAGCACATATAAGGGATCATGAAAAGAGAAATCAAATAATTCAGTGAGATAATGCTCATGATTAAAAACCACTAGCAGTCATTCTGTTCGCCATTCTTTCGATATTAGATATTAGATGCTCTGAACTTACGACAGTTTTTGCGTATGTATTCGACCAGGTCGCATTCCTTTCGTTCAGAAGCAGAAAAGAAGGAACGGAAGGAAAACAATTAAACTTTTGGAACCGATGAGTAATTTAATACTATTTAAAGATAACTTATGCTAATATGAACCCACAGGCATTGGACTGATTCCAGGAGGTCCTTTTTCACCCTAAAAATACAATAAAATTAAAACAAATTAATAAATATGAACAGAACAATGTGTGTGTCTTCACAGAGCCAATTCGACAAAAGTCACCAAGTGTCATCATATTCCAATGCAGATTTTTTTTTTCAGTCAGTTTCGACCAAAAGCCCAGACGGGTAAATTGACAAGGCTTTGTGATGTATATAAATATTTATTTAATATGTAAAAAAGTGTTTGCAAATGACTGACCCTGTGTCCGTCTATCCCACTCTCTCCTGGAGTACCTGGAAGACCTGGACGACCAGTGTTTCCCTGATCAACACATAATACAGAATAACTGCACAAACTTCATAACAAGTATCCTGTAAACATACAGAACCTTCTCTATAATGTTAAGCAAATTAATATAGTTTAAATACATATGTTTTATTGGACATTAACTTTTCAAAAGGTTAATAAATAAGCAAAAAGTAAATTAGATGAAAGTGTACCGGTCTCCCTCGATAACCTTTATGTCCTTTACTTCCACTGGATCCTTTGGTACCATCCTCACCCTATTATTATAATAACTGATATTAATACTGTTATATAATTATAGTAATTCAAAATTATTATTATTATTAACATTTACACAATTACATGAAATGCCTAGTGATGAGCTGCAACAAATGTTTAACTAGCTTTAACACACCTGCAAACCAGGAAGGCCAAAGTATCCAGTGTTTCCCTAAAAGCAAATTTATTCTGTTAGTTTAATATATCAAAAAATGTACATACATTTCTCTTAGAATTTCTCTGATTTTTCAGTTAATTCATGCACGTATAGCACAGGTACCCTGTGTCCTTTGGGCCCAGTAGGTCCATACCCATCTCTTCCATCTTGTCCCTGGTAACATAGAGTCATATATTAGACTGGAAAGTCACACTAAACTATTTCATATTGTTTAGATGGCATTTTAACATTTTCAAATTAACAGTGCACCAATGCAACAACCGACCAGAGGCCCTTTGAATCCCTCTGGTCCCAGCGTTCCTTTGGGCCCTGGATCACCTGGTGTACCCTAAAAACAAGCAGGCACAGCATGAAAAGAGGAGCGCAAAATTTTTCTGCAACATTATACAGCTGCAGCACTATTACATAACATACTTGAGATAAAATCTAGATGCAGATGAGGTTGTTTCTTCATCAGAACAGATTTGGAGAAATATAGCATTACATCACTTGTTCACCAGTGGATTCTCTGCAGTGAATGGGTGCCGTCAGAATGAGAGTCCAAGTCAGCTGATAAAAACATCACAATAATCCACAAGTAATCCACACCACTCCAGTGCATCAGTTAACATCTTGTGAAGTGAAAAGCTGCATGTTTGTAAGTAACAAATCCATCATTAAATGATTTTAATTATTACTGTCTTGTCTGAATCAGGAGAGAAATATGCACAGTTCAAGAACCATTTACAAGAAGAAATAGTCCAAAAACAGATCTAAACAAATATGAGTTGTGGATTATTGTGATGTTTTTAATCAGCAGTTTGGACTCTCATTCTGACGTCACGCGTTCACTGCAGCGGATCCATTGTTGAGCAAGTGATGTAATGTTAAATCACTCCAAATCTATTCTGATGAAGAAACAAATTTATGCATTTCTCATAGAATCAGGATTAAAAAGAAGGAAAGGAAGAAAATTTTAATGCATCAGTGTTACATACCCTTGGCCCTCTTTGTCCTCGACCTCCCTTTGAACCTTCAGATCCAGGTGGGCCAAAGGGACCCTATGAAAACAGTCATTGTATTATTCTCTTTGTGTTCTATATCATGTTTTGTACTCTAAGGGTAAAACATGAACATGCAACTAGTTGAAACAACTGAATACATACCTGAATTCCAGGTGCACCTGGAGGACCATTGCCTCCTTTTGACCCTTTTGGGCCTGGTGATCCCTGAACACACACACACACACACACACAAAAGATCAGGGAGCTATAATATGTTCATAGAATCAAACACTAACATCAGAAATTTCTTATCTGTGTGTTTCTTTTTTAAAAAAAAGGTGAAAGGTCCTAGTTCTCACCACTTGTCCAGGATAACCAGGAGACCCTGGCTGTCCAGCTTCTCCTTTTCGATTTGAAGATTCACCCTATACAGATACACATATTCACCATTATCACATTACCACAGCAGAACAGACCAGAATAGATTATATTAGAAAAGAACAATCAGAAAACAGAACTGAATAACATTTTTGAGATTAATGGAATAAATGAGAATAGGTCAGATTAGATTACAAAATATAATAACTAGGGCTGCCAGACGATTAAAATTTTTAATCTAATTAACCCTTTAACTGTCACTCCTTTTTTTGAACACAGACATAAAAATGCACTATCCAGACTTAAATTTTTATAATTCATGAATGAAAACATTTTGTAATATGATTTTAATTCCCACAGAGGGGACGGTGGCAATTAAAGGGTTAATTACATTAGTGTTACGATTATTTAATCAAATTAATCACAAAATAAATTTGACTGTGAACGTAAACTATGAAACAGAAAAGATGATAATATGAAAAACAGCTTTGTTACCAACAGTCTTCAAAAGACCTTCTTTCATGTTCCACAAAAGAAAAGTTTGAAACAACGTGAGGGTGAGTAAATGATGACAGAATTAATTTTTTTTGGTGAACTATCCCTTTAAGCCGGGCTCACACTACAGGATTTTTAGCCCGATTTTGCCCCGATTTTCCCCTCCCGAGAATCAGAGCAAAAATCTTGTTGAGCACCTCGATCGGTCCCGATGTTCAGTATGGATTATCTGGTAATGTAAGATGTTCACAAATCTTGCACGTCCCGATCTGCTCTCACACAAATCGGGGCCGCCCCGATCATATCAAACATGTTTGATATTCAGGATTTTAAATCGGGATGATCATGGCTATGACTATTAATGTTAACACATTACAAATAACGCAAGTTACGTAATAATATTACTTTTTTCAAGTAACTAGTAAAGTACCGCATTACTTTTGAATTTCTAAGAAAATATCTAAGAGTTACTTTTTCAAATAAGTAACGCCAGTTACTTTTTTCCACATTTATTGATTGACAAGCCTCTTGTTGGGAAATTGGGAATAAACATGATGTTACTGTATTCTAGACTAAATGTGAACATGCATTAATTCATCTTACTCACAAAAAATAGATTCAGTATTCCTCAAAATGAATAAAAACAGTGAAATGCAAACTCTAATAATAATTAAATATGTTAAATAAAACAAATATCCTTTATGTATTTAATCCCATTTTATTAACCAGTGTCTTTGCTACTGACCTTCGATGATGCAATTCAATCATACTACTAAGCAAAAATTACTTTAGATAAAATAACATTTGTGCTTCATTTTTTTAAAGCTGAAGAGTGATCTCCTGCATAAATGTACTTTTCTTTCAGCCTGAGGTGAATTAATTTCACTTTTGGTGTAAAAGGGCTTTTACATTAGAACTGTTTTATATTGAACACAAAGAAGCAAGCACCACCCATATTTAAAAAGTAACGCAAAAGTAACGTAACGCATTACTTTCCATAAAAAGTAACTAAGTAATTAGTTACTTTTTCAGGGAGTAACGCAAAATTGTAATGCATTACTTTTAAAAGTAACTTTCCCCAACACTGATGACTACGTCAGTACTTTCAGAACAGCCAATGCGCAACCGCAAAACAACTGCTGTACAGTCCATTGGATAGAGATGGAGGAAATTGCTTCTTATGTTTTTGTAGTAACACAGTCTGTATAATATGTTAAACATATCACAACTGCATGGAGCAAGGAAAGCTCTGGAGTAAAATCGTCTCAGATTTCAACATACCGGGTGAGTGCATAAAGCTGTTAGCAGTTAAACATTAGTTGTTGAAATGACAATCTGTTGCGTAAAATCATGTGAGCTCCGTCACGATAATCGTAATAATATTGTGTAGTGTGTGATGCACCACAATTTTCAAATCTTTTTGAAAAGTGTGTGCATGTTTAAGATTTCAGGGAAGATAATCTGCAAAGATTATGTGTGCACTGCAACCAGATTTCATAATCGGTTAGGATTTTAAAAATCCTGTAGTATGAGCCAGGCTTTAATGTTTTTATTTTTATCCTTTTTTTTTTTTTTTTTTTATGAAATTATGCTCTAAATAAGAAACTAAATATCCCAGCAGGTGGCGGTAAATGTCTTTATGATTCATTCACTCGTTTGGTTTGATTTGTTCAAACGGCTGATTCATTCAGGAATTAAGTAAATGGCTCTCTTTATGAATGGGCTTTTGAATCACTGGTTCACATGATTCGTTCAACATGCGAAACACCGCTGTGTTGATCGGAGATGCACAACAATTCTTCTATGGCTTGAAAGGTAATATGTTGCATTAGATCGGGACAAAATCAGCACTTGTGTCATACAGTGTTGCTCTTGCTGCCCGTGTGCAATCGCGTGATATGTGATATATATAAATACGAGACAAAACACATATAGGGACATTTTTTGTACCAATATCTTGAATTTTATGGCATATCTCCATTTGTGGAGCTGTTGCCCTGCATCATATTTGTCAACAGTCAACTATATGAAATATAAGATGATGTACAGGTCTGGTGGCGGGGCCAGCGCGTTAACTGCGTTAAAATATTTTAATCACGTTATTTTTCATAACTAATTAATTAAGTTAATGCATTTAATGCATTAAACTGACAGCCCTAATAATAACACATATAATAATAAAAATAACAATAATAGTATACATAAAACAATAGAATATGTTAGAATTAAGAGTACAACATACAAGATTAGAAAAGAATGATACAGAAAAGAACATAAAAAATAGAACAGAAGTGAAAGAACAGATTTATATGTATATATTTCATGCAACATTACCAGCAATCCTGGTGGGCCTTTTCTTCCTGGGGCACCCTACCAAAATACACTAAGAAGTTATCTGAAGGATAAAACTTTATGAAGGGTGAAAAAAAAATATCCAGGCAATAAATATTAAATATCCCACACATGACCATCATGGTCAAATGTTTGGGATCAGAAAGATATTTTAATTTTTTTTTAAGTCCCTTATGATAAAAAATACAGTAAAACCAGTAAAATTGTGAAATATTATTAGAATGTAAAATAACTGTTTTCTATTTTAATATATTGTAAAATGGAATTTATTCCTGTGATGCAAAGCTGAATTTTCAGCATGATTACTGAAGTCTTCAGTGTCACATGATCCTTCAGTAATCATTGCAATATGCTGATTTGGCAAGAAACCTAGAAACCTTTTTAGAATTATCACAGCTGCAAATGCTTATGCTGCTTAATGAAAGAGTGAAAACCATGATACATTGTCTTTTTTTCAGGATTCCTGGATGAACAAAGTTTGATAAGCAGCATTTATTAGAAACAGAAATCTTTTGCCACATTATAAATGTCTTTAATATAAATTTTGATCAATTTAATGTGTCCTTTTTGAATAAAATGATCAATTTCTTAAAGAAATGTATCGCAATCTTTTGAATAGTACTGTGTATCCACCTATAACATGTAAAAATGCAATATGAAATCAAATGTGTTCAAATGTGTGTGTGATTATTAATCTTAGGATGGAGTGACACTGAATAGCACAGTAACTATACACTTTCACAAAAAAGTACAAATCTGTGATTTTACCCTTTCAAAAGGTTATAGCATGTACAGTTCAGGTACTAATATGTACTTTTAAAGTACTAGGTTACCATTTTAGGGGTAAATAAGGTACAAACATGTTTTGTACCTTTTTTCTAAAAGTGTAGTTATAGTTAGAAGATACTACACAGAACTAGTACAGATAATACTCACAGGATCACCATTATCTCCAGCTCTGCCAACAGGTCCAATGGGCCCCTGGTCACCCTGACAACAGAACACAAACATAACATACTTTTACTAAAACTGGTCCTTGTGACGCACTGAAAAATGTTGTTCTGAATCTGATATGTTTCTGTTATCTGGTCACTTGTTTCTCTTTCATTAAAGTTCTTAATTTGGATTTTTTCATCCAAAAAAGTCAAAGTGAGAGCAACTGGTAACATCAGCCAAAGAGGAAAGGCATTTCAGGGGGGAACAGTAGCAAGTGTGTCCAAGTGTCTGCGTCAAATTGCTCAAATGTGTTAGTGAACAATGTTAAAATTAACAATGTTAAACACTTAATACATAATTAATCACAACTGTCTTATAATGCGCCAACTGACAGCCTGCAAAACCCAAAGTCTCATGTGAGGATTTTACAGAAGTTTATGTACTTAATAACACAAGAAGTATATAATTATACAACATCAGATTTATGACACATCACTACTGAAACAGAAACATTCTGGCGTTCTCTCACACAAACAAATCTAGTGAACATTTTCCAGAAGCAGTGAAAAAAGACCCTCACCGGGAGCCCAGTATCTCCCTTCTCGCCTTTTAGACCTGGAACTGTGTTGTCTATTCCTGGTGCACCCTGTTAAGGTAAACAGAGAATCATATACAAACAAATCAAGTCAGGTTGTTTAGATGGCAAAAAACAACTAGTATAAACACAGAGGTACGCTTACAGGATCTCCTCTCACTCCAATGTCTCCCTTAGGTCCAGGACTGCCTCTGAAACCCTTCATACCCTAAAAGAAAGAATAGCATAGTGAGGAAGCCACTGGGTTGGTTTTACATGTTTTTTTTTCCCTGCTTATATTACAGTGATATAGTAAGTAGACAGCTGTGACATGTAAACATAACAGGCGTTTGTAATGTAGATAATGTAGTTACAGCACTGCCCAGGTCTCCTGTAGCTCCTGGAAGCCCATTTAGGCCAGCATCACCCTGCATTAAACAGAAACAGAGTATAGTGAATCAATTAAATGACTCAATAACTGATTTAGTCACAATGCAGTGCTCGACAGAGCAGTTTCATAGCCCGCTTATACTGGGTTTAATTTATTGCAGTGTTTGGAAGGCAGCACATTATTGATAATCCTCAAACATTTATTTATATTATTTATACTGTTACAATTGCTCATACTTATGATTAGCAATACTTCAAGTCCGGACCTCATGAATGATTCCTGTAAATCAAGTTGTTTTCTAAGGAGGGGTGTGCTACTACTTTTCTAACTGCACAAATTTCACTTGGTGGTTAAAATGTAAATTGAAAGAGTAAAAGTTATACTTTATATATAGCAAAATCAGACATAATTTGCATTTTAATGCAATTGAATTATATGTGTACTATGAACTTTCTTGCATCCATTTAAGTGTCTATTACCAAAGGTGACTTTGTTTATGCGTTGATTTTCATGCACAAAAACAGAAAACAAGACTCAAACTGATTTACACAGAACAAAAGCCAATTTCCACCTAGATATCAGTCATATTTTTCTGTACATTTTTTTATTTCTCTGTATATTGCACATTTTTATTGTTCTAGAATTTACAATTTAGAATTTTGGATAACTACACTTTGAATGCAAAACATTTATATATGATTTTAATATAGTACTTCATTTTTGTTTTTGATACTATGACCATAAGTGTAAGAAAGAGGAGAGAAAAGGAGAGAAATAAAGATGTGACCTGTTCTCCATCCACTCCATCCAGCCCATCCTCCCCACCTTCTCCCTGTCAGACAGAGGTCAAAGGGTCACACACACTTACAGTCATGTTTACAGAAGCAATCAGCAACACTGAATAAATATAACTTGTACTGCATTACGACCATAAAAATAACACCTGCAGCTTAGAAAAAAATACACCAAAAACTAAAAGCTGAAAGCCTCATGAAAGCTGTTAACTTCACTGCAAAAATCATTATTCCTAATAAGAATCTGAATATGTTAGCACATTTTAAGCAAAACTTTTCACATTTTTTAACCTGTATATGTATAAAACAAGTAAAAAATTCACAAATTCGCAAACTCTTAGGGATTTCAAGGACCCGTGGGAACCCTGTTAAAAAACCTTTACATTGTTTTGAGGTGCAACTTGTGGTTGTAGAAGAAAACAGCAGGATAAGCACTCAAAGCAATTTAAAACATTTCAGTGTATATTTTTGCCTGAACAGTAATTGTTAAAGTGGGAGCAATAATAGTGCTAACAGCCATTAAACAGAATAATAACTCTTCTTACTTACTTTATTTCCAGTGTAGCCTCTCTGGCCCTATTAAAATGAGATTTAAAAACATTTCCTTTATTCAGCACAGCTGTGAAACATAATCTCATCTGGTTTAACAGTCCTTATATACAGGAACAGTAAACACTGACATGATTCTAGTCATGCAGTTAGTAACAGTCAACAAATCAGTCACATTTAATGCATGAATGTGCTTGCACCAAATAACAAAATATTAAACCATTTTATTTTCATATTAACAATTTGATTCATTGATTCATCATTTTTGATGATTACTTCTTGAAAGTAAAAACTGGAAAAGTACCAGTTTAAAGTTCTATTTACAAGTGGTGATACTATCTTGCATACTAAGATAAATCCAGAAATTCAGAGAACATTGCACTGATACAAACAACATCAAGAGATACATCTCCAATGATAATCGTATGTTACATTACCTTGAATCCTCTGTTCCCACGGCAACCGTTATATCCCCGAGGTCCATTCAGCCCTGGTGGTCCTCGCTCTCCCTGCCAGAAACAAGACAGGAGCGAGACTGTTTATCCATAGCATATACAGCGTACATCCTCTATAAAACGTGTGTTTTGTCCTATATACAGTAGCATCAGTGACATATCACTGCAGATGAGGGCAAAAAGGCATTTGAAACAGAATTGTTAAAACTATGTTATCAGCTATACATTGTCCTGTGACAAGGAAAAAGATATCCAAAATGTTCTGTATAAACTTTTGACACTAATATGTCAGCAAGAATTTTGAACCTGGCTTTATTCAATATACAGGGCTCTACAGTGGGACTATTTTAGTCGCATTTGTGACTGAAAGTACTGCGTGCGACTATGAAAAAATATTTCAGACCACCAGTGCGACCGACCCGATCAGCATATTTGTGTTTCCGCTGAAGGGAGTTTCAAAGGTTCCTACATGTTTTTGCAACGTTGAGTAATGTATAACAGACATATCTGACAAATCCATTTATTAAGTGTAGAGAGAGTGTAAATAAGAGATAAACAAGAGATTCATTGTGCAGTGTAGAGAGCTTCATTGATTATAATAGAACTTTCTGTGATTGCGATGAACTGAAGATGAGTGACAGCTTTTGGTGATTTTTAAGGGAGTTTGTAAATGAGATATTGATTTAATACAACAGTTAAATAAACAAGAATATATAACAAGTGACTCACATATTCTGACTGTAACACTATTGCCTGATTTTGCTCTATTTTGTCATCACAAATAGTTTGAAATAAGTCACATCTGAGCCGCTTCGCATCTCCATTCAAACACAGCTGTGTTTCGTTTATGAAACGTTTCGTATTTAAACGAATGTAGTGAGTCAATGATTCAATTTCCCATTCATAAAGACAGCCTGATTCTTTATTCCTGATTCCTGGATGAATCAGCTGTTCAAACGAATCGAATAAATGATTCAGAATTAAAGGGGTCCTATTATGCTCTTTTTCAAAGTCCTGATTTTGTTTTGGGGGTGTACTAGAACATGCTTTCATGCTTGGTGGTTCGAAAAACTCATTATTTTTAACATAATTGACATTATTATAATACTTTTCTCCCAGCCTGGCACAAATGTCTCGATTAGTTCGGGGTTTAATGAAGGCCCGCCTTCCGAAAAACTAAATGTGTTGTGATTGGTTAGCTGTCCTACTGTGTTGCGATTGGCGTACAGGTTAGACGGTGTTTAAGTACTGCCACACCCCTTGTCAAAGAAGCAAGTTCCGTGCACAACTTTTAGCGCAAGTGCTAGCGCAAGTGGCCACTCTAGTCAATGCTTGTGTTTATACCCGCCGCGCTGCGGCTCGTTGAAGCGGTTCTCCGCCTTGCATCGCTAAAGTTAGGCTAATCCCCCACTTCGTCCCTACACACCCCCCAACAATTTGAATTTCTGTGGGCGGGATTTAATTTAATCATATTCTAATAGAATTGTGACATCATTGCATGTGGAAAACAAGCGTTGTAGTCCAAAGGAGCCGTTCATTGTAGTTCTTGAAAAGGGATTTTTTAAAAAACTAAATATCTCCCTTTGGAGTGGACTTTGAGATTTATAACTTTGTAGATCTTTTTTATGCCCAAAGATACACACCACACTGACTAAAGTTCAAGAAGTGAAAAAGCATAATAACACCCCTTTAAATCAGTGACTTGCCACCACCTACTGGCAGCTTTAATTTCATTTTCAAAGTATCTTTTCAGTTATTTAAATTTTTTAATATTTCTATATTAAAAATGTTATATTTAAAACATTAATCTCAACATGAATTTATGATTTTGATTGCACGCATGCCACCTCTGAGCCTTAATAAACATGAAAATACACCTACAAGCCACTTTTGTGTTCTTCTGTGCCATCTCTGTAGTACAAATTAATTCTGTTAATACTGATTTCATTTGATTGGTGGCTTATTCTTATTCTACTTTTTTAAATTTGACATAAAAGATGATATACTTTTAATAAAGTTAGAAAAATGCCATTACAAAGGTAAAAACAAAATTCCCCTTTAATTCCCCAGTCAAATATCACCTCGCAATGGGAAGGCTAATTTTTGATCAGATTTTTTTAAATTATTGATTAGAAGGTGCTCCTAAAATTTTGACTGTGTTACTAAATGTTTTAAGTTAGGAGCACAAATGCTTCTAAAAAGAAAAGTAAGCATAGAGCCCTGATATTCAGATTTCTGTTCTGGAAATATATGCGAATTAGTACCTATTTAATTAGATAATGCCTCTATTGCTTATTTATATGTTTTGCCTTAAGTACATGTAATGTGAAGGTCATTTAACACCAGAAATCAGGCTGACAGTTTCACTTACCTCACCACCTTCATCTCCTGGATATCCAGGATGACCCTTCTGACCAGTATTTCCCTAAATAATAAATAAAAAACACAGATGCTGACACATGAAACCTGCATAGGCAGAATTTCTTTAAGACATCATAGCCACGTTCCTGATGCGAAGGCTGTTGTAAAATTAAGCTGTCTTCTAACTAAGATACCTCATTTTAGTCAACTTGCATTTATTGCATATAGTCACACTGCATTTATCATTCACGTAGCAACAAAATGCGTCAAGCTCAGTGAGAAAAAAAAAATCCATCCAAGATAAACAAAGTGAGAGAAATTATGTAAACCCACAACATTTATTTTTAACATTATCAGAAATGAGGGGCTCTGACCTTTTCACCCGGCAATCCAGGGCGTCCTGGTGGTCCAGGTACCCCGGTGCATGAACAAGGCACATCGCAGCATTTACTCAGTGCCACTGTTTCCTGTAGGGAGAGAAAAGCACACAATGAATGAAACCATTTATATTTTATTGCTGCAGTCACAGGCCATGCATCCAATCGAATCTTTGTGTATTTTACTACAAATGTATCCACTTGGTAGAAGCCTAAAAAAATAGACAGCTGATATGCCTGAAAACTTGAAACACATTTACAAAAGTTACAATCGAGACTACTTAAATATTTGTCCAGATGCAATTGCTTAAGTCAGCCACAGTGTCTTTTGTGTGGTGATTTATAGTCTGCCAAGAGCTGGAAATCAAAGATGTTAATAAACATCAATATCTGATGATTGCACAATAATTAAATTTGTGTGCAATGTAAAATTTGGCTCCTGAACCAAAGGCCACAATGCAGAATGCTTTCAAAATAGTAGAAGAGCTCATTTATTTAATGAGAAAAAATACATAATTGAAAACACATGTTAAAGGGTAAAATACAGAAATAGACCGAAAAAAAAAAAAAAAAAAAAAAAAAATTTTAGTTTCAATACAAGATTTCTTCTAGAACAGCTTTTGTTGAGCTATATAGGGCCCTATGATTTCAACGATACGGAAAACGCGGACAGAATCGCGGAATCCAGTCATAAAAATGGAATTTACTGAATAACATGGAATATCACGGAATTTGTCCAAGTTTGAATTAATTCTTCAAAAGTAGGTCATTACACTTAAATCAAACCGCAATATGTAAATATTACGCAGCAAAAGTACCATTTAAATGTGAATCCTGCATGTTCTGCGTGTCTCTGTTTTAATAAATGGAGCAGACGAGCAGTTTTGTTTACTACACACACTGAAGCGCGCGTGACGCTCACGGTGATATCAGCGTCTGTCGTCTCACTAAATGAGGACATAAATACATTAACAATATCTGCTTAAAGTCACTTCATGAGCATTTGACCATTTCATTTTAGGAAAACTAGCGTTATATCATATACACACAGAAATGTAAAGGTAGACACGGCAACCCGTCAAAATAAAAGTCTGGTTTAACTTGAAGACATTGTGCCTAATATATATTACTACTATTACTGCTACTACTACTACTAAAATGAAACAAACATAATTTTTTAGGGTATAATCACACAACATTTCTTCCATGTTTTAATTTTAATAGTAAATTCCCCTTTGTTTGCCCAAAAAAAAAAAAAAAAAGTTTGCTTAATTTTCAATAATTAAAAGATGAATGAAATGAATGTTTTATGCATTTGATAACCAGAACATTTTAAATACACAACACAGAATTTCAGAGGGCAAAAAAAAACTTTCATAAGGCTATTTTAAGAATAAATTTGAATAAGTGAAGCATGCATTCAAATAATTAGACATGCTAAAACGCAGAATTTGCTAACAATAAAACATATGGTGAAAAAAAGAAAACATTTCATAGGGCCCTAAACATGTCATTTTTGTTAAACCTTTATTAAATTGATGTGAAATTGTATAAGTTTCATGATTTTAATTAATTAGACATGCTCTTTGATTAATAAAATTTAATTTGACCATTAAAAAGAAGTTGAGAAAAATTAAAACAGGAAAAAACGGAATCCAGAAAAATTAAAACCGGAAAAAAACAGAATTTGGAAAAAAATAAAATGGAATTTGGGAAAAAATAAAACGGATTTCATAGGGCCCTAGCTATAGATGAAACTTGTGCAGATGACATATAAATAAGCCTGCTGCTAATAAAACTGCTACTTTGGTTCTTTTGAGCAAACAGCACCTTTAAGCATTGTTATGATACTTACTATCTGTTTCATTAAAGCGTTGCCTAAATTCAGCATGTTGATTGTCAGAGGCTGCATGTAGCCGAAACCTCTGCCAAATTCCAGCTGCTGAACGTCTATTATTCCCTCCAAAGACACAATCAGCAGTGTGCTGACCCCTAGTTTACACATCAGAAATAAGAACACATGGGTTTAGTATAGAGAGTTTGTAAAGGAAATAGACCAATTATTAGTTTGTAAACATTCGGGATGCGTGCACATCATGGTCACAGAAAACCCCAGAGAGATAGCCTTTATGGCTAGAGAATTACAAGGATACAGTACAAAACATTTAAATTGAAAAATATTATAGATTATATTGATTAGATATAGACAACCACTATCCACGTGCAGCTGCAAGTGACGTAACTGTGACGTCTACTCCAGATTGGTCTATAGTTCAGGGCTACAGTCTTTGACTTCAAATTTTTCACATTTATGTTAACTGAAAGATTCGCCTCACAAAAAAAAAACACAGAAAACATGGAACAGGCAAACATGGGGGCTACTTATGCAAGATTGCTAATTAAGAAAAGGTAGTGTTTCCAAACCTAACAAAACAAAACCAATATGCAATAACATCCTTTTACAAAATTTATTGGAGTTCAGCACACAACTGACCAAACCGAGCAATCTCTCTAGTGTAGGGCTGAGTGAATCTTGAAATACTTTGCACTGGCTCATATTTTTATGTTTTATGTGAAAACAGATTTATTATCTGAAAACAATGATGCAAGTTTAGCCATGTGATATTGTACCCACAGATATCTATGGTTGTACCGACATTGTTGTGCATCCCATTTGCTTTCATAGCATTATTTGAAAGTTACTTTGTACACTTTTAATATTACATTACAAATATGACAGAAATATACTCTCTGTTTTGCAGCAAATCACAACAGTTGGACATCTGAGTATATGGAATAGCAATATCGAGCGTGACTTGGATGCACCGGCAAGTGGTGGGATAACATAACTTTTCTACGTCTAGTCTCTAGATATATCTCAGTGAGCTAACGTTTTATGCATATGCAGCAAGGTGATTTAAGCATTTTCAGACATTTCAATGTGAATTAACTTTTGGAAACTGCTTGAAAGCGCTAGTGTGGACAAAACGGAAACACCATTTTTCAAATATATCCCGATTAATCTGGACTTAGCCAAAGATATCACTTACCACTTTCCCTAAGTCCCTTTGAACTCGCCATTAAACGCTGAATGTTTTCATCCAGCCCATCTGTGAAGATTATCAAAACCTAGACACAAACATATGATTAAATGTCAGGGGATTTAGCAGCGTCATTCTATGTGAATACAATTTTCTTAGTACCATCAGCTGAATGAGCAATAAATATCTAATGTGATCCAAGTGTTCGATATGAACCTAAGTGACCAAAAAAAAAGTAACCCAGTGTGCTGAATCTGATTTCCCAACCATATCTGGCTGGCATCTTCAATCTTTTGTCATTTACAGTACAGCGTGTTGTAGATCCTGCTAGGGTCCTGCACAATTAATCGAATCTCTAATCGTGTTAACAATTACAGATGCCACAATTATGTAATTGCTTAAAGGCACAATTACCAAAAAAAAAAAAAAAATCCACTTACATTATTCTGCTTTCTTAAGATATGTGTGTGTGTGTGTGAGTGAGAGAGAGAGAGAGAGAGAGAGAGAGAGAATATTTTTCCTACAAGATATCTTAATGTTTTTTTTTTCCCCTTATTGTTTTCATTTTTAAATTTGTTTTATTTTATATTTAAAGAAGAAACTATATATACAAATGTGGCATGCAGTTGCTTAAAACAATGGTATAAAGCTATTCAAAACATCAACCAATGCAAATTGTTATAATCGTAATAATAATTAATAATTGCAATTACAATTTCAAGGGAATAATCGACAATTATTATTTTTGTCCTTATCATGCAGCCCTAGATCCTGCTGCATAAGAGGAAATTATCCCTTATTTTTAGCATTTAAAATTTAGATTTTTTCCAATAGTTCTCTTACAGACACAATTTTACCTTAAAGCACTGATGTCACTTGGACTGTTTTTTTGATGTCCTTACTAACTTTCTGTAAGTTGAACTTGGTGGTTGAGTTGCTGTCTATGCAAGGTCAGAAAGCTCTCGGATTTTATCAAAAATATCTTAATTTGAAGGTCTTGCGGAACAACATGAGGCTGAGTAATTCATGACAGCATTTTCATTTTTGGGTGAGCCTTTAAAGGAGAAGTCCACTTCCAGAACAACAATTTACAAATAATTTACTCACCCCCTTGTCATCCAAGATGTTAATGTCTTTCTGTCTTCAGTCGTAAAGAAATGATAGTTTTTGAAGAAAGCATTTCAGGATTTTTCTCCATATAATGGACTTCACTGGAGCCCTGATTTTGAACTTCCAAAATGTAGTTTAAATGCAGCTTCAAAAGGGCTCTAAACGATCCCAGCTGAGGACGAAGGGTCTTATCTAGCGATAATTTAACTGTAGCGTCATTTTTTTTTAAAAATAAAAATTTGTATACTTTTTAAGCACAAAACCTTGTGTAGCACAGGCTCTGGGATGCATGTCCACGATGCTATGAATTAGTGATGGGTCTTTCTTGAAAGATTCGTTCATTTTGAACAAATCTTTAATGTGATTCGGGAAGAACAAGACGTCTCGGGGAGTGATTCGTTCAGTCGCGTATGCGCAGCATCCTATTAGGTTCTGTACTGGAGTTAGTTCACCTGTTTTGAGTCTTCTGGTTTTTCGAGTCGTTTGCTTATCTTATGGGGCTGTCACGTGATTTAGCTGATTTAGCTAAAATGAACAAAATGAATCAAAAAAAGATTTGTTCATTTTGCTGAAGAGACTCAACGGTCCGAGTCGGTAAAATGATCCGAACTTCGATCCGAATAACGTCTAAGTTCATCATCTGTGTACTCCGGCTCAAAAAAGGTAGAGTATGTCGAAAAACTCCATCTTATTTTCTCCTACAACTTCAGAATCATCCGACATTGTTGTACCTTTTTGTTTGTAAACAGCGTATGACCTACTTGCACTTTCTTAGTCTTTGCACGATCGCTTTGTAAACACTGGGTCTGTAGCTCCGCCTATGATCTGCGTGACCTTTCGACGTGATTCAATAGTAAGTAGCATCGTGAACACGCATCCCAGAGCCTGTGCTACACGAGCTTTTGTGCCTAAAAAGTATACAAATTTTTATTTTCCAAAAAAAATGACAGATCATTTTGCTTGATAAGACCCATCTTCCTCGGCTGGGATCGTTTAGAGCCCTTTGAAGCTGCATTTAAACTACATTTCGGAAGTTCAAAATCGGGGCACCAATGAAGTCCATTATATGGAGAAAAATCCTGAAATGCTTTCCTCAAAAACCATAATTTCTTCACGACTGAAGACAGAAAGACATAAACATCTTGGATGACGAGGGGGTAAGTAAATTATTTGTGAATTGTTGTTCTGGAAGTGGAGTTCTCCTTTAAGGGAACATTAACAAAGAACATAACACATAGTTGCCAATCATTCTGATCATCAGCTGTCCATCGCAAAAACATTCCCACCTTTGCCTTGGCATTAGAGGATTTAAACAGTTCTCTGAAGGAATCTAACAGAAACTCGTTGAAAGCCAGGGTCGCCTTAGGTCGCAATAACATCACTTTCTTGACCACATCCTCACTGTACTTCTCAAAGCCAAAATCATCCAGAACACTCCCATCTTGTCCGGATACAAGCCTATAGCCAAATCTAGTTGTAATCTTGTCCTTTTTAATGCAGCACAGATCACCCATCATGGAGATACGCTGGATGGCTGCAGTAACCAACTGTTCCTCCTGAGGTCTCAACAGAGATTGCGTGATTGTTCGTCTGGACACGTCAAACCCAAAAGCAATGTCAATATCGCAGTCTGTTCAAACAAAACAATGGGTCACAATCTTCAAGAAAGCTTTAGGAACAGATAATAATTACATTACAATAAACAAGTTACAAGTTACTTACAATTATCGGGATCTGTTTTCCCATCTGAGTCGTCTGTACAGATTAAATTTAACAGTTTCCTTATGGTTTTCTTCAGTTCAAGGCCTTCGAAAGTCTCAATAAGGACCCGATCAGCTGATCCAGCCATTTCACGCAGCTCGGATTTCTTTATGTCATTGCCAATCCCAAAGGCAGTTATTTGTATTTTCTTGCTTCTGAGATACTCTAATGCATTCAAGTCTTTCTCATCATTAGCTTTTCCATCTGTGATCAGCAGGAGATTCTGAGCGACTTTATCATCTATTCTGGATCCATTCTCTCTCGTGAAGTAGTATCTAACATTTCTTAGGGCGTCCCAAGTACTTGTACCCTGCTTCCGTTGTACAGTTTTGTTTATAGCTTCTGCCAATTCTGCAAAACTTGTGTATGTGTTCAGGTAAAATTGATGCAGGAGTATGTCGCTGAACTGGGCAACACCCACTCGCCATTTGTCTTGAGCAATATCTAGCTCTTTCACAATCTCAATCATGGTTTTTTTGATAGTAGTCCAACTTGTTTCATCAATACTCTCTGATCCATCAATTAAAAAAACAAGGTCTGATTCCTCTAACTCACAAACTAGAAAGAGAAAGAGAAAAACATTAGGACAAACGACATTAGTTTTAGACAAACTACAACAGTTTTGGAAAGCAACATTGAAAATGTAGAAGCTTTTCATTATTAAGGGGCTATTTACTTGTTAGCGTTTAGTGATAAGAATAAGATTTACTTGGTTTGGTAAGATTGCAGAGCTCTTGGGTGACCCGTTTATGTAGTTCATGCACATCCTGGTAGGTTTTTGCAAAGAGCACTTTTCCTTTATTTCCTACCAACTGCTTAAGCTGTTCTGCATCCGCATCTTCGGTACCAATAGCAAAAAAGTTGACCTCTGATTTGGCCAGTGATTCAGTCCATGTTGCCAGACCACTTAAGTCATTAACCTTGCCATCTGTAATCAGAAATAGCACTTGGGGAATCTTCTTTGCTCGTCCGCCATGTATTTCTTCAAAGTAGGAGAGTGTATAGCTCAGGGCTTGGGCCGTGTTTCTGGTTCCCCCTGAAGCTTTGAGATTTGAGATAACCCTCAGAACATCAAACTGACTGTAGTACCGTTCTAGTGTGAACTCCAAACGAGGGTTGTCAGAGTAGGTGACGACGCCAAATCGCACCCGTTTTTCTCCAACCACAGATTTGCTGACTGTATGTTTCATTAAGTGTATCATTTCCTGGAAACCAACTTTATTTGGACTTCCAGATGCATCCACAAGGAAGATTATGTCAACCAGTTCTGGTGTCTTGCATTCTGGAAAGATACATGATCGTAATGTTAGAAGTCATTTGAAAAAGAGGTTACTGACATGATGTGAGCTCCTAAAAATCTAAGATTTGGTTTACCTACCCGTGCTGCAGATCTTGAGAAGCACCTGACTCATTAATTCTTTCGGGGAAGCAACTGCATCTTCATAGAACACTCCGTCATGGGATCCAGCAATGGCAAGAATCTGAGATCTGTTTGCATGTCTCATACCAATGGCGTTAACGTTGATGGAACTTTCTCTCAAGACTTTAGCAGGCCCGGCTACATCATCCCTACTTTCTCCATCTGTAAGAACTATCAAGAACTTTAAAGCATCGGGGCGTCCTCCATTAGAAATCTCGAAAGATTCTGCTACTTCTAAAAGTGCTTTTCCAGTGTTCGTTTTTCCATTCATCTGTTTGATATTTCTAATATTCTCTAACAATGTAGCTTTATTATCAAATGCATTTAAGGGAAATTCCTCATTTGTGTCGGTGCCGTATTGAACAACCGCAACACGCTCCTTGTCCAGTCCAATTGTAAACTTGTCTATCACAAGCTCCATCATTTCCTTCATTTTTTCAAAGTCTTCAGCATCAACACTTTCTGATCCATCAAGCAGGAAGACAACATCTGCGAAAAGACCTTCACAACCTAAAAAAGGAAATTCATAAAGAGAACTACTGTGAAAGGAATCCTGAAACAAATTCTAGAAATTAAAAAAAAAAAACTTGAGAAGAATCAAATGGATACCAACATTTGCATGCACTGTATTATTTATTTATTTATTTATTAAATTTTATTTTATTAAAATAAAAAATAAATGTGCAAATGCGCAAACATATGCCTCACCTTCAAAGAAGCATATTTCTGTAATGATTTCTTTCTTGATTTCATCAAGGAAATCATAGTTTTTGACATAAAATGTTCTTTTTGGGCTGCCAGATATTAATTCCAGCTCTGGCACAGATGCATCTTTCACACCAATGGCATAAATGGTGACATCCTGTTCTGTTCGCAGAAGTTTAGCAGGAACTTCTACTGACTCTTCTGTATTTCTTGACTCGCCATCTGTGAGGACAATCAGGAGCTTACGAACCTTTTCCCCACGTGTTCGTTCAGCTTCTTCGAACAGCGGGATCATCTTTCTCAACCCTAGATCAGTCCTGGTGCCCCCTCCCGCCATTATCAGGGCACTCACTGCCTTTTCAATTTCAGCTTTTGTGTTATAGTCATGTAATCGGAAAACGGTGGTTGCGTAGTCTGAAAATTTCACCAACCCAAAGCGCACATGGTTACTTCCAACTTCAAATGCATTAAGCCATTCCTTGGTAAAGCTCTTCATTTCATCAAACTCTTTATAGGCTATACTTCCAGATTCATCCAGAAGAAAGTATATTTCGGCTTTGGTTGTTTGCATGCAACCTGCAGTGGAGTGAAAGAAGATTTAGAGTCATTAGAAAATTTTCTTTCATCATCACTGTGCTTTTAGGGCCAGTAACTTAATCGAAAGTGAGCAAAAAATTCTTACCAAAGTTATGTGAGTCTCCGTGAGGTATGATGGAATTTGTGATTTCATTGCAAAGTGTTTTGGTTAAAATATCTGAAAGTGTATTTAGTCTATCAAAGTTCTCCACACTCAGTACAAACTTTTTATATGGGTAGGATGCGATCTCTCTCAAGTCATCCTCCTTGGTGTCTTTGATACCGACCGCAAAAACAGTGACGCCAGATTTCCGCAATTCTGCTGCAGCCGGGGCCACATTGTCCATTGACTTCCCATCAGTGATAACAACAGCAATCTGCTGAACCTGCTGATGTCTTCTGCTGCCTCTTGCTTTGGTAAACACACTGTTTTTGGCAAACTTGAGAGCAGCTCCGGTGTATGTTTTACCACGACCATATGGCATGCTACTGACGTAGCGCAGGATATCAGTCTTAGAACTGAAGGTGTTGAAGTGCACATCAGCTCGAGGGTAGTCACTATAGAGGACCACAGCTATTTTAATGTTTTCCTCGCTCATGTCGAGACCTCTGATGGTGTTCGTGAGAAAGTCACGCACAAGTTGGAAGTTTTTGGATCTGATACTGCTGGACTGGTCAACAATAAAAGCGATATCGGCCACCACGTCAAACATGCACTCTGTCGAAAAAACATTAGAACATTACAAGACCAGAGTCTTTTGGAATTTGTACTGTGTAACAAGTTTTTCAAGTTAAAACTCTAAACGAAAGAGAAACGTTTATGGGTTTTTTGGAAAGAACAGAAGATTATGCTTACACTCACCGACTGGAACAGGAGCATCTGTCCATGTCTCAATGGCAGACTTAATTTTCTGTTGCACTTGTTGGAGGTTACCTACTAACTTGTAGTTGTGTCCATGACTAGAGATGTACTGCATTTCACGTGGATCAGCTTTGGCCAGGCCAGCGGTTAAAACTGTCACTGCATGTTGTTTGATTGAGCGGGATGCTTGGACGATACCATCTGCAGATTCTCCAGCTGCAATGACTAGCAGAAACTGCTTAAAGCCTTCCGAGACACGGCTTCCAGCGGCACTAGTTAAGAAATTTTTGTGAGCATATTCAATTGCATTGCCAATTAGACGCTCCCCTGTAGACCTCAGTGTCATACTGCGAATAGATGACAAAATCTCAGTCTTGGACTTGTCAGTATTTAGCATGAACTCCTCTTTGACATTTTCGCCGAACTGAGCCAGGCCGACACGATTAGCATTCTCTCCCACGTTGAGCTGCGAGATCAGTCTTACGAGAAAACTCTTTATTGTTGACTCCTGTTTAGATGCTGTGCTATCAACCAATATCATGAGATCAGCAAATTTTGGCACAAAAGCTGAAGAGAATGGAAACAAAGGAATAGAATTATTCACATTGAAACAATAAATCAATAAACTGTCCTATACTAGAGTGCAGACAACAGCTGATAGTAGTTCATTGTGATGGGACTCAACGCTAGTTCATTTGAGGCAAGTTTTTGTTTTGTTTGTATTAATTTCAAGGTGTTTATTTTCAAGAATTCACAGCGTAGACGCAAATAAGAGAGCGAAGCAAATACAATCTTATACCTTGTGACTGGAGTGTCACAGTAAAGCACACTTTGTCACGTAGACTCTGTTTTAGACCTTGCAGTTCTTGATAACTGTTGATCCCGAATAAGAACTCTTCATGTGGGATATTAGCAATGGCACGCAATTTTTCCATATTGCCCTTTCCCACCCTGATGACAAAGATGGAAACTCCTAAGTTTCGTAGTCTCTGGGAAGGTTCCTCCACATTATCATTCGAATCCCCATCTGTGATGACTATGGCAATGCCAGGAACATTTCGTCTGGCCAGACTAAAGTATTTATCACGGATGAAAGTAAGGGCCAGACCAGTGTTGGTGCCTCCTTTACGGTAGATGAGCTTATTCAACTTTTGGTGTAGGTCTGTCTTATCCAAATAGTCACCAAGCAGGAACTCTTGGTACGGTTTATCACTGAACTGGACAAGTCCCACCCTCACCTTGTTGGGTCTAAGATTAAATCCGTCCACAAAAGAATGGAGGAACTTCCTCGCTTCTTCAAAATCACTCACTCCAATGCTACCAGATGAGTCCACAAGGAGCACAATGTCTGCCTGAGCAGTTTCGTTGCAGTCTAGAGCAAACAGAAGAATTTTAGTTAGAACCTTGATATAATAAGACAAAGATCATTTTAAGACAGAATCTTGCTTGGAATGTTTTTGATTTTATACAAATATTATATATATATAAAACATTCAGACATCAAACGAACCCTCAAATGTTTTTAAACAGCCAAGTGAGACTTTCTCTTAAATAAACATCGCCATGTGCTTAGTTAATCGTTAGCATAAGCGCGGCTAATGCTAACCCAAGTATTAGAATAAACTTCTTTATTACACGTTTAATCCTCCTATAGTGTTTATTAAAAAAAACAGGACATGATAGTGTACTATTTTTACACACCTGAGGCTTTTAAATGACCTGTGTAGCTAAAATATGTGTGTTAGAGAACAAATGTACAAATTTATGGTTAATGTTTATGTCCTTAAAATCGGTCAACAGAAAACCAGTTCTAGGCTATGAAATATAGTTTGCGCAGCTTGATTAAATAAAAGTACAGTCCTGTATAGTTTGGTAAAAGATACCATTCATTAACATGACTTAACATATTATCTAACATCAAGTTACATTGAGTGAACATTAATTAATGTGTGTGAATGTTATTTTATACAAACACTTGATCGTTCATGTTTGTTCATTGTGCGTTAAATGATGTCAACAGATACAACTTTTAATTTAAAATAAAATTAATACATTTTGAAATTAAGAAGAATAATTATAATAAGAATAATAAATCTTTTTGTAAAGTGTTTTTAATACTACAGTTTCCGTCTGTGTAACATTGATATAAACTCAATATAAGTAATCTTATCTAAATTTATTATAAAAGCTGAGGTTTGTAATTTACTGAAAAGTTATATTATATATAAAGTTCTGTTTAGCTGGTGTCAATCTAATTTTGCATTTGGTCAGACTCAGCCCATTGTTTTACTGAAGTATATTATATTTTCCCTTTACAGCTGCAGGCTGAAGAAGACCACAAACCACCAAATCAAACTCCTAAGCAGACGGTTCCAGATGCTTTTCAGCAGCAGAAGTACGACAAAAACTCACCTGAGGCAAGAAAACTGAACCGAGCTGTTGCTGAATTCACATGTATGGATCAAGTGCCAGTTTATACAGTGAAAAATGGGGATTCTAGCAAATGCTTCATCACCAAGCTTCCAAGCCAAAACTTTGTTTTATTTGTGTTTGTTATTAATAAAAATAGTGTGCTGTTCAATTCATGTTTTTGTGTTTTGATTTGGTACCGAAATTGGTAACGAGAACCGTGGATTTTCACTGGTATTGGTACCGAATACTGAAATTTTGGTACCGTGACAACACTATAGGCATCGAAACGAAAGTGCACGGGTTCACGCAGATTGTGTGAATCTGGCGATAGATTGCCCATCCACTGATTCAAGCAGGTGAAAAAAACTTTCAACAAAATTTTCAGGGGACTTAGTACGTTCTGATAAAAGAGTATATATAGGCCATGGCTAAACAGACGTTTGAGAATACATCGCTTGTCTTACCGGAGAAAATTTATTTTGTGTGGTGCCCCCCCCTGGACGTGGTGCCCCTGGGCACTTGCCCAATTGCCCATATGGTTAATCCGCCTATGCTATAGAAGGAATATATCAGTCATTAATATGTGCCAAACTTCTTGCTACCAGGTGGTGGCGCTATCACTATAACGGATATAGGCATGTAGATGAAGTTTGGTTTGAATATGGTATGCTTGAGTTAGTGCAAGCATGACGTATCCTGTTGCCAACAGGTGGCGCTATGATTACAACTGAATATTGGCCCCTATGTCTTTAGACTAGGACTCTTACCAAACATGTAAATCCTTTTGTGATGTTAAAGGAGAAGTCCACTTCCAGAACAAAAATTTACAGATAATGTACTCACCCCCTTGTCATCTAAGATGTTCATGTCTTTCTTTCTTCAGTCATAAAGAAATTGTGTTTTTTGAGGGAAACATTTCAGGATTTTTCTCCATATAAGGGACTGATATGGTGCTCCGAGTTTGAACTTCCAAAATGCAGTTTAAATGCAAACGATCCCAAATGCAGTTGTAAAGATCCCAGCCGAGGAAGAAGGGTCTTATCTAGCGAAACAATTGGTTATTTTCATTTAAAAAATATAATTTAAATATTTTTTAATCTCAAACGTTTTGTCTCACCCTCCCTGAACTCTGTGTATTCTGGCTCAAGACAGTTAGGGTATGTCGAAAAACTACAATCATATTTTCTCCTCCAACTTAAAAAATCATTTCAAAATCATCCTACATCGCTACAGAAGTTCCGACCCAGTCTTTGCAAAGTGAACACGCAAAGAAGATCAAACACCCTTAACAAAAAAGATAAAACAGCGATCTAGGATGCTTTTGAAGTTGAAGGAGAAAATACGGTCAGAGTTTTTCAACATACCCTAACTGTCTTGAGCCAGAATACACACAGTTCAGGGAGAGCGAGACAAGACGAGCGTATTTAAATTGTATTTTTAATGAAAATAACCGATCTTTCCCTGGATAAGACCCTTCTACCTCAACTGTGATCGTTTACAACCGCATTTAGGATCGTTTGAAGTCGCATTTAAACTGCCTTTTGGAAGTTCAAACTCGGAGCACCATATCAGTCCATTATATGGAGAAAAATCCTGAAATGTTTTCCTCAAAAAACACAATTTCTTTATGACTAAAGAAAGAAAGACATGAACATCTTGGAAGACAAGAGGATGGGTACATTATCTGTAAATTGTTGTTCTGAAAGTGAACTTCACCTTTAACATCACAAAAGGCTTTAGATTACACTGACCAAATCTGGAGTTGATCTGTTTAAATCTCTAGGAGGAATTTGTTTAAATACAAGGCCTGAAAATGGCAAAAAATGACACAAAAGTTGCAGAGAAAATTCAAAAATAGCAAACTTCCTGTTGGGTTTCGGACTTCGTACTGGGGGACATTTTTGTAGGTATTGATGTGTTACATGTGTCTACCGAATTTCGTACATGTATGTGAAACAGGGGCACTTTGTTTACATTTTATAGGTGGCGCTATCGAGCCATTTTGCCACGCCCACTTCTGAAACCCATATCAAATGTAAATTTTCACCTCTTTTGGCATGTGTGCGGTTTCATGAATTTTCAAGCATGTTTAAGCCCTCAAAAATGCAATTCATTTAGGAGAAGAAAAAATCTGTGCAATTCCAATTGCAATCTAATAAAAAAGTCAATAAAGAGCTTTAGTGGTTTGTTGCAACTGGTCACTGATCTCTTAGCAGATTCTTTCACTCAAAAATTTCCAGTAGAGCCGTGACTCGGAATCAAAGCACTACTAGAGATGAACAGAATCCAAGTATTTTTAAATCTTACTTAAAAACAAATTTTTTAGGTTAGCATTTTTTCTTAACTGTTCTGATTTTTATATCTTACTTTGTTTTTAATTGGTTGTTAAGTGTGTGTTGGATTTTTACTTTTTTTATTATGTAGAGCACCTTGGGAAACTGTTTTAAAGGCGCTGTATAAAAATAAAGTTATTATATTATTATTACTACATGCACATAATTAGTTAATTGTTCAATATAATATGTTACCTCTTGCCGTCCGGATGACCTCTTTTTGCGTTTCCTCTACAGTGGTACACACTTTCTGGGTTACACTCTGAGAGATTCCCTGCAGAGCTGCAAAGTCTGATACGTTGTAGACATGTTGATCGTACGGCTGGCTCGCGATCTGTCTCAGCAACATCTCATTTGTATCTTTGATTCCTATGGCAAATATTTTTATTTGCCTTTGCCTCAGCTCCCGAGCCTTCGACTCAACCTCATCTAGAGAAGCACCATCTGTGATAACAATGGCAATCTGAGGAACATTCTGCTGCGCTCGACTTCCGGCCTTTTCAACAAAGTGTTGTTTCAGCATGAACTCCAAACCCTGTCCGGTAAACTTCCCACCGGTTTTATAACGCAGATTTTGGATGTAGCTGAGAATTTCCTCTTTGTTCTGGTAAGTGTTGAGCGAAAACTCAGTATGCGGTGCGTCACTGTACTGGACCAGACCGATCCTGATCTTGTCTGGCGCAACATCAAAGTTCTCTACAAGCGAGGAGAGGAATTGTCTGACTTCTTGGAAGTTTTCCATCCCGATACTGCTAGAGCCATCCACCAGGAATACAATGTCAGCCATCTGCTGTGTACAGACTGAGAGAAGGAAACCAGAGATTTTTAACTTCATCAACAGCCAGAATTGAATGCAAATGAACTGAATCATTTCATCTAGTAAATCCTGTCCCTACCAATGTTTTGGCCATTGCTGACAAGAAAACATAATGACAGAAGGAGGAAGCCAAGTAATCCCCACTCCTTCTCCATACTGAAGTTCCTTGTTCCCTGAAAACAAGCAACCAATTTGGTTAAACGTTTCTGCACAACCAAATATAATATGCATGTAAAAAAAATGACACGCTTCAGCCTTAAGAAAGATACAGTTTAGGTCAAAAGTTTACATACACCTTGTAGAATCTGTAAAACATTGATTATTTTACCAAAAAAAGAGGAATCATACAAAATGCATGTTTTTTTTTTTTTTATTTAGTACGGACCTAAATAAGATATTTCACATAAAAGACGTTTACATATAGTCCACAAGAGAAAATAAATAATAGTTGAATTTATAAAAATGACCCTGTTCAAAAGTTCACATACAGTTGATTTTTAATACCCTGTTGTTACCTAACAGCTGTGTTTTTTTTTGTTTTTCAGTGATAGCTGTTCTTGAGTCCCTTGTTAGTCCTGAACAGTTAAACTGCCTGCTGTCCTTCAGAAAAATCCTTTAGGCCCCGCAAACGTTTTTTCAGCATTTTTGTGTATTTGAACCCTTTCCAACAATGTCTATGGTTTCTGAGATCCATCTTTTCACACAGAGGACAACTGAGGGACTCACATGCAACTATTACAGAAGGTTCAAACGCTGACTGATGCTCCAAGCCTCTGAAAGGCAGTAGTAAATTTAATAAATATGATATTTATATGATAAACACATCTTCATTCTGTTCAAAAGTCTACACCCCAGCTCTTAATGCATTGTTTTTTCCTTCTGGAGCATCAGTGAGGATTTGATCCTTAGTTGCATATGAGTCCTTCATTTGTCCTTTGTGTGAAAAGATGGATCTCCAAATAATACAGTCATTGGAAAGGGTTCAAACACACAAAAATGCTGAAAAACCAAATAATTTGTGGGACCTGAAGGATTTTTCTGAAGAACAGCAGTAGTTTAACTGTTCATGACAAACAAGGGACTTATGAACAACCTTCACTAAACAATAAAAAAATAATAATAATAATTTGGGTAACAACACAGCATTAAGAATCAAGTGTATGTAAACTTTTGAATGGGGTTATTTTTATAAATTCAACTATTATTTTCTCTTGTGGACTATATGTAAATGCCTTTTATGTAAAATATCTTATTTAAATCAGTACTACATAATAAATAATATTCATTTGTATGTATTTTGGTCAAATAATTAACATTTTGCAGATTCAGCAAGGTGTATGTAAACTTACGACCTCAACAATACATAAGGTTAGTAGGGATGTCATTATACAAGTCGAAAGAGACCCACTTTCCCAAAGATCTTTATTGTTTTATATGAAAATAACAAACAATGTTTATAAAGATCAGGTTGAGATGTGAAAGCTACTGTTTTTGTGAATGTTACTGGCCTACACTGTACTTATGTCATCACCACACAAAGTCCTTGTCCCAAATGGCACACTTCATGTTTATTTGTGTAAACAATGGCCATCAGGTCAGCAAAACTGGAAATCAGAACAAACTTTATGAAATGCTCACCAATACAGCATGCATGCAGCAGAATTTGCCAAAATTACTTTTCAGTCTCATAGATATGTTACACTGCACACAAATGTAGCAACTAACCAATCCCAATTGGCCAGGACTCCAAATCTATACATTTACTTAACACATCTTAAGATACAAAAACATGTAATCTATGAATGTCGTGTTTCTCAGATAAACATTTCAAGGATGACCTAAAACACATCCACCATTGTCTGATTGTTTATGTAGCACAGCACCGGGAGGGTTCTCTTCTTAAGGGCTAATGTTTGTGGATCTCCTTAGTCTCCGAATTACTCTTACAACCTCAGAACATCTGCAAGCAGTTAAGCTAAATATTTATTTGAAATGAACATCCAGACCAGCAGATAAAGAGCAGGCGGACATCTCCAACAGAGTGGCAAAATTACAGGACAAAAAGAAAGTTTAGAAGCATCACTCACTTTCAGGTTCCTCAGTGTTTCAGGTTTACATTATATGTGCAAATTTCTGACATTTCTATATACAGATATATATATATATATATATATTATATATATATATATATATATATATATATATATGTGTGTGTGTGTGTGTGTGTGTGTGTGTGTATACACACATACATGCACATATATCTATATCTATATCTACACACATATATATATTGTAACGATACATGTATTCGTATTTGAACCGTCACGGTACAGGCATCTCGGTTCGGTGCATGAGGCTTTACAAAGAATACAGGCAATTCACCCTCAATCCAGAAGGTGGCGCCCGCAGTAATGCAACTCTGTTTGATAACCGCCAGCAGAAGAACAGTGAATGCCGTGAGTTGCGCACAAGCAGCAACCTCCTGCCTTTCTACTGAAACCAATATGGTAGTGACTTAAACTGCAATTCATCGACTGGCTCCAAAAGGGAGTCAATCCCATAGAAAAAAATATGTTTACAGACTGGTACAAAAAGTGTTTTTGGTCTATATAGCTAGTTTTGCCCTTCATGTCAACTGTGAGGGGGGTGAATTTTTTTTAAAACTCATCCGTTTAAATTATATGAAGCCTTAAAGTTCTGCATAATTTAGGGCGTGGCCACTTGAGTGACAGGTGGATTGCCGCTGCTGTCACACCGTCGCGCTAGGCAGGCATGGTTTCAGCAACCAGCTCCACCCACGTCCTGCCTCTTTTCCAATTTTCGATTATTCGGGAGTGACGTGTAGTGACGCGATTCCAAGATGGTGACAGCCAACTCCTGCCCACTAAGAGCTTCAAAAATGCTCTTCAGAAACCTACGGGTGACATCACGGACACTACGTCCATATTTTTTTACAGTCTATGGATGCACACTTGAAAACAAAGCCCACTAGACAGTGACCACGAGCTGATTCTGAACGCGCCTCTCACTGACAAAAGAGTATAACATTACTTTAAAGGCTTGTGCACTCAACTGTCTGCGAAATGGGGCTTTGTGCTCTTGTATCCTACCTCTCTCATTCGGCACAAATCCAAATATTCCCTAATATTTCCATATTTGTGATGCATCCAAATGCTAAACTATTATTTATTATGTAAATTATAGACTTTGTATTTCAGTCACGTTCTAACGGCGACACAGCGAGACAGGCACGCTGATGTTTGGTTCACTGTGTTTTATTTTGATAAAGTACTAACTGCTCTGTCAAGATAGCAATGCTAGAAGCCTGTTACATTTTGTGTTTGTGTGAGCCGGCGCGACTACTTCAACTTTCCTCACACCAGCAAAATCAACTTAAACAAAAAACAAATAGAATGTCACTTTCTGCCATTTGATTTTCCTTTCTGCCACAAAACTGAACTGAAACTCAGCAAATATAGGCTATGTTACGTGTTGCGCAGTTTTTTCCCCTTGTCTATCAGTTAAGTAAATTAAATATATTTCAAGTATTTATTCCTTGTAGGTATATATATATTGCAGATTTTAGAGCCTATATATGACATTAATTTGATTTTATATGTATTATTTTCACATGTAGGTGGAAAAAAGGTAATCTAAGGTACTGTCCATTTAAAATAAATGAAAAGAAACCTAGCATAGTAGATTTGGGTTTTTTTTCCAGTTGTACCGAAATTGTATCGAACCGTGACCCTCGAACCGAGGTGCGTACCGAACCGTGACATCTGTGTACCGCTACACCCCTAACACATATATATAGATATAGATATAGCTATATGTATGAAAACTATATGAATTTAATGAATATATATATATCTGAATATAGACAAAAAATGTCAAGTATAAAGCAGAGTGGAGCCCTAACATTGCTAAATATATTGCTATATCATATTTAAATTAATAATGTAATATATAATAATTTTATATATATATATATATATATATATATATATATATATATATATATAATTCAATGTTGCATTTTATAAGCAAAGACTTGGTATACTTCATAATCAGCATCAATATTTGACAACATAAACCTTGTCTTGATATATTTTTGTCTTGACATGTTGTAACCAAATGCAGCCTCATATGCGTTCTCAGCAAGGATTGTCATAAATCTCTGTGATCTTTTCCTGATGCGTTTAAACACTGAACACTGGCGTGAATATGAGACGTGAACAAAGTTGAAAATATATATATATATATATACATAAACATAACACACACATATATATATATATATATATATATATATATATTATATATATATATATATATATATATATATACATACACACAGCATTACCACTAATTAAATATTATGAATTTAATGAATATATATGTTAATCATATAAATGTCTAAATATGACAATCATATTTAAATTATAAATACAAATCAATTATAGGAATTATTTTAATCATAATTAATTAAAAATTCAAAGTTACATTTTATAAGGAGAGACTTAGTATACTTCATAGCATTTCATAATCAGCATCAGTACTTGACAACATAAACCTTGATATACTTCTAAAGTCTTGATATACTTTTGTCTTGAAATGATCAAATCATATACATCTCAAGCCAATAACAATAGTGGAAGCAGACCTCAGAGAGATTTGAAATGCAGCTTCAAATATGTTCTTAGTTTTAGCAAGGATTGTCAGAAATCTCTGTGCTCCTTTCAAGATGTGTTTAAAATCTAGCCAGAGTCTATGAAAATACTGATGTGAACATGACACTCATGACAGATCTGAATCCAGAAAAAGAGACTTGAAATAAACACGATTAAAAGCTAGTTTCAAATAAAACCTAGTTTAATAAAACCTGGAAATTTACATTAGAAAAGTGATAATAGCTTTAAGATTTCTTAAAAACATTGTAGGCATTTTCACAAATGAATGATTTTAAAAATATTTTGAACCGTAGTAACACATGCCTCTGCATGGACTACACTAAGATCGCCCCAGTGCAAACAGCTCTAAATATAATCTAAATATAATAAAGGGAGAGAATAAAGAGGTGAACTTACACAGAGTCCAGGCATGGATGGTATGAGTCCAACCTGAAGACTCTGAATGAAAAACTAAAAATCTGAAACTGTTCATAGAAACTCATGAGGCCACTCCTCAAAACTACCATGTCCATTTTAGGAGATGATGATTTTTAAAACATGTATATACAGACCCACACATGCATGATAGTTTCTAATTTATCATGTGCTTAGCTTCACCATTAAAAAGGTGCAATGTGTTTACATTCCACTTTTGGATTATTGCAGATGTTTACAGCTTCCTTAGGTTCTTAGTTAGTTTAATCTAACTTAGTTCACCAAAAATAAAAATGCAGTCGTAATTTCACACCCTCATGTCGTTCCATGCCTTTACGTGGATGGTTTTGCTACTGAATAGAAATTTACATTAGAAAAGCTATAGATAATAGCTTTAAGATACAGACTTACTTTAAATCACAATTAAATGAAAATTTTATATCATTCATATTCAAATCTATTAAGGCATTTGTGAGAACCAATGGCATTTAGTGTCACAGACATGACACAGACATTGTCTCCCAAATTCTGGTACAGCATTCCTGATAACGTTCAAAGATCGGACACACTCTCTCTGTTTAAATCTAGATTAAAGACATATTTTTAGCTAAGCATTCAAATAAGGCATCTCATAAACTTTTACTGCAGTTATATCTGATCAAATGCACATTATTAATCTTTTAGCTCTGGACAACATCTGAACAAATCTTTCTTTGCTTGGTTTGAACAGCAGCTATGCTAATTATGCTCCTATTTGTTCTCTGTTTCTCCTAACTTCTAGTTCTAAGTTCTAACTAGGAGTTCACAAGCTTCAGTCTGGATCCAGATCACTTAAGAAGAGATGATGCCAAACCCTCAGAGGACTTAAGATGATGCAACCCTGAAACAATAAACAGCACTACCGAATTTTGCTACTAATTTATGGTGTTCTTTGTCTGTTTGATTACGTCATTAATTGATCTTTACCATACATCTCTGCCATATGTCCATCAACTTAACAGTCACCACTAGTAAGCTACTACTAAATATATTGTAAAAACTTTAATTTGCTGTAAAATTGTTTTGCAATGTTACGTATTGTAGGGTTGTCACGATACCATAAAAATGACTAACGATACTATACCAGTTAAGGTATCACAATACCAAGTAGTATCACAATACCATGCAGTATTCTGTTAATTTAAAATTCAATTCTACAAAATTAATCAAAAAATCATAAATAAAAAGATGTAAATGAAAACAGAAAGGTTTTTTTTCTCTGAATACTTCATTAATGTGAATCAATGACTGGCTATTGTTATCCATGAAATCATGTAAACAAAATACTTCATGTAAACAAAATCTTAGCACTGCACAGAGGCTGCATGAAGTGACATTTAGATGTGGTATTTATACATTTAGACTGTATTTATAATTGCATAAATAATGTTATAAGATTAATGTTTTAAATACAAAACTCTGAATATAGAAATATGCTGGAAAAGAATGTAATATGATGGGAAACTTAAAACCGCCAGCAGGTGGCAGCAGTGTTCATGATTGAATCACTGAGTCATTCAAACGATTCTTTCAAAATAGCTGAATCCTTCAGGAGCGAATCAAATGACTGTTTTTATGAATGGCTTAGTGTATCAATGATTCGCCCAAGCCAACGCGGATTCGTATGCGAACACAGAAACGAAACAAAAACAGCACTCTTAAACCCTTTCTCGTTTCATATTGCTGAACTGTCAGGAGCATTTTTGCTCGCATATCTTGAAATTTCCAAGTTAGCAGCTTGTATATTAAAACATATTCATTTAAAATGTTAAAAAAATATATATACAATGATTGATAAGAACCAAGTGCAAAGCCGCTGTTGATGAATGGAATTGCATTCGTGATAGCAAAGATGCTTCCAGAAACGAATTATTACACCTGTTCTAAAAGTGGGCAAATGAATAAAACTGCGAGAATACTTTCTTGTAAGACATTGCGATGTTGAGTAAGTGATTCTTGAGCTGCTATTTTTTTAAATAACATCAGACGGTCTGAATCAGACCCTCTGTTCTGATAAACTGCAGCATAAACAACGACGTGCAAGTGCAACGTCTCATTTCAAACTGAACTGAAGCGTCGGGAAACACTGAATACCACATAAAGCATATACACAGCATGTGCTACGCAAAGCACAGCAGAAAGACATTTTGGCAATGAACTTGTAATGTTTCTGCTGGCATGCATGCTCAAATGAACGTTTTAAACAGTGTTCCTGCCGTGCATACAACATATCTTACGGTACTACCGATGGACGATACTACCGTTTAAAAAATGCAATGGCACCGCGGGTATTTTTAAGCTTTAGTATCGCGATACTACCGTAGTACCGGTATATCGTGCAACCCTAATGTATTGTGAAAAGCGCTATACAAATAAATTTGAATTGAATTTGAATTGAATTAAAAAAATAAAAAAAAAACATTATCAATAATGGAGCACCAATAATAATTGAGCTGCAAATCAGCATGTAAATTACATTTAAAAATATATTAAAATAAAAAACAGTTATTCTAAATTGCAAAAATATTTCACAGTATTCCTTTTTTTTTTTTTTTACTGTATTTGTGATTAAATAAATGCAGTCTTGGTCAGCAAGTCTTCTTGCAAAAAATCAGATAAAATGATCCCATGACCTGTTCCAGACAGTACCTGTATCTGCAGACATTTCCTCTCATCATGTGTTCAATCAGCAATACCACAAGACAGCATTCTGGTTTCAGATTCCAGCTGCTCTTCCAAACAACATGTGTCTTGTCTAATGCAGTCTGTATACAGAAATACATAACATAGACACATTCCTACACCACATACAAGACATAATTTACTGTAAACATAGATAAACAAAACTAGCATTTTAGCATTGTTTATATTAGGCAAGGAAAGCATTTTACAAGATGTTAGAACCCAAAATGGCATTTACATTAAACCTATCAGCAGCTTTATTAATCATTTGATACACTTAGGTTCAGACATCTTGTTTGGATGTGTACAGTGTTGGGTTGGTTATAGACCATTTTCATCAGATGTAAACATACCGGTCCCGATACACTTCCTGTTTCTTTTTTTTTTTTTTTTTAACTTTACACAAACATCACAAAAAAATACAACCAACACAACATTTGACTGGATGAAAATGTTACATTTTTTAAGATGTATTTGTATATGTGAAAAAAAAAAACAAACAAAAAAAAACAGGAAGTGCTTCTGGACCAGTGTTGTTTACATCTAGCAAAATGGTCTATATCTCAGTTATCAAAAATAACTGAAATCGTTATCAAAGCTTAAGCTACTGAGCTAATTCTTTCATTTGTGCATCTTTAACACAGTATTAGCTATATTTTTAGTTCTCAAGAGGTGGGTCACTAAGTTTGTTCTAATAGGGTCAAATCAATATTTTTTAAATATTTTTAAAATAATGAAAATTAGATTTTTGTTTAGTTTCATGGAGAAAAAAACTGTTGCAAACCACTGTTTCTGACATACTCTACAATCTGCTTTTTTCATAAAGCAGAAAAATCTCAATAGGCATTTTATTCTTTGACATGTTGTATTTCATATAAGAATTAAAACAAATAGTTGACACAAAAATGAAAATTTTCACCCTTCAGTCATCAAGGTGTAGATGTCTTGCTTTTCTTCAGTAAAACATTAAAGATTGTCATTAGCTAAATCCATGGTCCTTAATGATTCATAAAATGCAGGTCAGCGGGTTCTGACAGACAAAAACACAGAGGCAACATAAAATACATGGTTAAAGTTCTACTGAAAGTATGTTATGCTGTTTTGTTTTCATCTGCTTTTATTTGCTCTTTTTACACTGACTATCACTCTATATACACTAATACGTTCAGATATGACAATAATTTATCAAATATTTATTAAAATATGTACTAATAAATTTAACATTCACTTCAATGGTATGAGATGACTGATGCTTTCAATTGATTTCCTGTTGAACTGTCACCAGCTGAATTGCAGTGGTCCAGCTATTTAAAACATAGTGAATTAAGCTACAAACTAGATCATAATGCAAAATATTTCCAGCCAACATGTATTGTAAGGAGCCGCTCGTCATTGTAATAGAGGTGTTTTCACTAGTTAGAAGTAAACCGGTTACCTCACCTGAATATGCTCGTAGAGGATGTCATCTTTGGAATGGAAATATGTTTATTTTATTTGTAAACATCATACTTTTTTTCGCTTATTTCAGTTGATGTCATAAAACTAGCGACCTAAGCCGGTAGGCGTCACGTAAACATGGCTTAAACGCGGAGGAACACACAAACCGATCAACTGAGTCATTTAAGCGGGAACCGCTCCGATTGATTCAAACTAGTCACTTCATCATTCAGTTCCGGTAGAATCTCGGTCAGCCTATTTACTTCCGCATAGCGCATTCTATAGCGAAGTATACTAGCGGCAAAACTCTTTCATAAGATTAATTTGACAGCGATTTATAATTTAAGTATTACATATAGTATTATATAGTTATACATTATAGTAATTACCAGAATGCCCCATTAGTGAAAGCTTGGGCAAAGGATTAAAGACAAGATAATATTTGTTGGAGATTGATGATTTTAGATTTATTTTCGTAATAAATAATACAAACATGTATATTTTATACAATGTTGCTTGCACTGCAGGAATGCAAACTTTTAAATATAATAAACATTTAACAGTGTCAATACAGTACTGTAAACATGTAAATATATAAATAACTTTAAACATTTGTACTGCAGTAATGTAAACACGTAAATATATATAACTTTGAACAGATGCACTGCAGTAACGTAAACATTTAAATAACTTTGAACATTTGTACTGCAGTAAACATATAAATATAACTGAACATTTATAATGCAGAAATGTAAATATGTAAATATAAATAACTTTGATACAGTGTTAAACATTTCCTGTACAGTGATGTTGTGTAAATACAATATTAAATGATTATTTGTCTTGTTTCTTTTTTTGTTTGTTTGTTTGTGTTTTCTACACCTGTAGGCAATGAAATGAAAATAAATTGGAACCAAACCAGTAGGTGGCAGCAAATTTATTCAAAGCTGTTTGAATAAGTGAGTTCAACAGATTCATTCAAACAGCTGATTCATTCAGAAACGAGGCAAGCAACTGCATTTATGAATGGATTGCTAAATCAATGACTCACTTGACTGGTTAAAAAAAAAAACGTGGATTCATTAAGCAACGAAGTACCGCTGTGTTGCTCGGAGACACAAAACAGTTCGGCTGTGGCAAGGCAGGCTGCACAAGCAACATCTGGCACAACACAGGTCGATCAGTGCATCTCTATTTAAAACGTTTACTTTGCTTAGCTACAGTCTTGATTGTGTCCTCCTACTCCCAAACTATGCGGCTTCTCTGACTTTCTCATCGACCTGAAACATATCGCAAAGATGCAAACAATGTACATAAAATGTAACTAGATGGATAAATAAATAAATACAAATAATGCAAAGGCATACATAAACTGTGAGAAACGGAGATGGCTACAATCGATATTCGTATAACATTATAGCATGAGAATACTCAAGTGTAGTATGTCATCCTCTCCTGCGGCATTTTCACAGTTATCGCCAATAGCGAAAACGATTTCCGGTGCTGCACCGGATGTAGCTGAGCGGACTGAGACCAAAGGCGGAAGTGATCGTGCATAGAGTCAAACGATTCACTAGCAAAACAGATCAAAATAACTGACTGCGTCCGAAAGCCTAGACAGCTCACTTGCTGCCTCCCTGCCTTATCAGTCAATGACTTTGCAGACAGCGTTTTTGCTTGAAGGCACCTCATGAAACTGAGGTGCCTTCAAGACTTCAGAGGCAGCGTAACGGTTCAGTGATCTACAATGATATAAAACGAGTCTTGATGATAACTTGACAAATATTTAGATACTATAATATTGATTTCTCCCTAGAAATAACATCAAAAGTTTTTTTAGCTCAACCGTCACGCAATGGAACGCACAGAATTGTGGGATATCTAAGGCAGCGAAGGATACATCAATGCTGCCTTCAAAATTCTGGCTGCGTCCGAAAGCTCTAAAATGCTGCCTTCGGAGGCAGCATTCCAAGGCAGGAAGGCATCAAGGCACGATCAGAAGAAGGTACCTCCGGAAACAGGAAGAGAAATCGAATTTGTATTCGCACGTGCCTTGATGCCTTCCTGCCATTTTAGAGCTTTCAGATGCGGCCGTTTAACGTTTAGTTTTTTAATTTCGCTTGTAATTATTTTTGAAACTCCTAATCAGTTGAACCACTGCGTCGCAAACGATTCACTGTTTCGAAGAGCTGCATCAGATCTCGAGTCATTATTCAGAAATTATTTCAAATCATTTCAGTTCGGAGCGTGGATCGCGATTTGAATCGGATGATTCGCAAACCCGCACCAATTCCCCCATCGGAATCAAATGATTCGCCATACGCAAAGTTCCGATCTAAATCAAATGATTCGCGAACCCGCTCTGAAGTCTAAAACTGAAGGTATGGTTTGCGAATCATTTGATTTTAGATCAGAACTTAGGAGAGGGTTAGCGAACCATTTGATTCAGATCGGGATTTGAAAGCTGGTTTCGTGAATCATTTGATTTAGAATTATCGCGAATTATTTTTTCCGAGTTTTTGTATTTATTATTAAACACTAAAAAGCACAAAACATTAAACCACATTAATTGTTTTAAATTAATACATTTTAATTGATTTGTGGTTATCATGGTTAAACTAGTAACATTTTTCCACCTTCCTTAAAAGAAAGAACAGAAGTGCAGTTTCACTGCTTTAGAATTTACAGAAATTTGGATACTTGTCTAGCTAGATCAACTTTGAATAAAGAAAAGAGAAGTTTATTTTTTGCTAATGTATGTGAAATATAACTAGCAGGAAACACAAATTAACAATTCAAAGAAAACATCTTGAAAACAGAAAGAAAAGTCACTTCCAGGTGAGATGAACATTAAAAAAACTCTGACCAAAAATTCTGTGTGTGGGTACACATTTCCAAACATATATATAACTTCCAGAGAATAACAAAAGCAGCAACTTGCTTCAGTGTCTGACTTATTAGTCTGTCTTTATAATGGCAGTCACTGAGGAAGACTTATCCTGCCAAACCCACAGCCTCTTTCCAAAGAAATTTCAAAGAAAGTTCCAGGCACCAAAATACGACAAAGCAGAGATGCCTGCAGGCTGCGTCTGATTTTCACTCTCACAGCTAACAGTCTTCTCTTTTTTTCATAGAAAATTCCCAAGAAAGAAAGTCAAATTCCTAGTTGGCAAGAATCCTCCTAACAATTGGGAGAAAATCTGATGCGTGTCAGATAGAGGGCAATACTCTGCACAGATGTGCTCTTGACTAAATAACTTTAGCTTTAATGAGGATAAATCTATATTAAATGTATACGTTTTGGTATTTTGGATCTGAATACTATGGTTAGACCTACCTGTGCAAGCTGAACTTTTGATTGTCATAAAAAAAAAAAAAGAAATTGCCAAAATGTTTGAAAAGGGCAGGGCCACTTTTAGTAAAATGCCTATAACTCCTAAATGGAATGAGATATCCCCACTAAACGTCGAACACTTATATACAAGCTCAATCTGAGCTCATGGGGTCTTAAATCACAGATCTTGGCCACTTAGTGGTGCTATAAGAGGCAAAAAACATAAAAATGGCTATAACTGCAACCATCTGTCCTATCAACAGAAAAATCGGTGTGCACAGTTTTGGTCCAAAGTGCCACAAGTGTCTATAAGGAAATTTGTGTATCTTAAAAGACATGGCCACCATTGGCCGACAAATTTTGAGCACCTGTTAGACAAGGTTAACAGAGGCCGATTGGCTTTGCCTCTAGAGCCACTGCTGTCAATCAAATCATTTGGTAAATGATTGAAAAGATGTAAAAAATTAAAAAAAAAAAAAAACTACTTTTGCAAACCAGTTCTAGGTTTTTCGCTCAATTTTTTTTTTTTTTTGGGGGGGGGGGGGGGGGACACTACAGTACAATTTTCTGGACTCTCTAGGCCAATAATTAGCAAAAAAAAAAAAAAAAAAAAAAAAATAAAGTTGAAATTTACCCTTTGGGAAGCTGTAATGGGGTCATTTAGAAAAGGGGCCTGTCTAAATTTACCCAAAATCCTATAAGCCTAAAGGCCCACTTGTCAAAAAATCCTATAGGATTCTAACTGGAAACTTGTACAGGATTCTAATAAGAATTTCTGTCATATTTTGGAACCATTCCTATTTTATTTCGATAGGAAGTCTTATAGGACAAGACATAAATATTCTGTAGGATCATTCGGATTTTAATGGGATTCCATTGGGTGACCGTTCATATCTATATAGGAATTCTTTTTTATTTTTATTTTTTTTAATTCTAAAGGTTTTTTTTTTTTTTTAATTCACTTTTCCACTGTATTTGTTTTATTTGTTCAGTACTTGCGGTTTGCTCAAACTCACACAACCTACATTAACATTGTAAATAACATGGGAGGTGATTTGTGCAGCACATAGCATTAGTGCAAAAATTACATTATGTTGCACTTGCGTCCTCCAATGCAAATACTTTCCACTGGATCAATTCAAGACTCGAAAGGATTGGGGATGAAGACAAAACCTATACAGAAGAAATTTAATATACAGGTACCCCAAATTCAGTATCTCAGAAAATAAGAATATTGTGAAAAGGTTCAGTATTGAAGACACCTGGTGCCACACTCTAATCAGCTAATTAACTCAAAACACCTGCAAAGGCCTTTAAATGGTCTCTCAGTCTAGTTCTGTAGGCTACACAATCATGGGGAAGACTGCTGATTTGACAGTTGTCCAAAAGACGACCATTGACACCTTGCACAAGGAGGGCAAGACACAAAAGATCATTGCAAAAGAGGCTGACTGCTCACAGAGCTCTGTGTCCAAGCACATTAATAGAGAGGCGACGGTAAGGAAAAGATGTGGTAGAAAAAAAACAAGTGTACAAGCAATAGGGATAACCACACCCTGGAGAGAACTGTGAAACAAAACCCATTCAAAAATGTGGGGGAGATTCACAAAGAGTGGACTGCAGCTGGAGTCAGTGCTTCAAGAACCACTACGCACAGACGTATGCAAGACATGGGTTTCAGCTGTCGCATTCCTTGTGTCCTCTGCGTCTCGCCTGGGCTAAAGACAAAAAGGACTGGACTGCTGCTGAGTGGTCCAAAGTTATGTTCTCTGATGAAAGTAAATTTTGCATTTCCTTTGGAAATCAGGGTCCCAGAGTCTGGAGGAAGAGAGGAGAGGTACAGAATCCACATTGCTTGAGGTCCAGTGTAAAGTTTCCACAGTCAGTGATGGTTTGGCCATGTCATCTGCTGGAGTTGGTCCACTGTGTTTTCTGAGGTCCAAGGTCAACACAGCTGTATACCAGGATGTTTTAGAGCACTTCATGCTTCCTGCTGCTGACAAACTTTATGGAGATGCAGATTTCATTTTCCAACAGGACTTGGCACCTGCAAACAGTGTCAAAGCTACCAGTACCTGGTTTAAGGACCATGGTATCCTTGTTCTTAATTGGCCACCAAACTCGCCTGACCTTAACCCCATAGAAAATCTATGGGGTATTGTGAAGAGGAAGATGCGATATGCCAGACCCAACAATGCAGAAGAGCTGAAGGCCACTATCAGAGCAACCTGGGCTCTCCTAACACCTGAGCAGTGCTACAGACTGATCGACTATTGAGTGCTGTACATGCTCATACTTTTCAGTTGGCCAAGATTTCTAAAAATCCTTTCTTTGTATTGGTCTTAAGTAATATTCTAATTTTCTGAGATACTGAATTTGGGGTTTTCATTATTTGTCAGTTTTAATCATCAAAATTAAAAGAAATAAACACTTGAAATATATCAGTCTGTGTGGAATGAATGTATACATTATACAAGTTTCACTTCTTGAATGGAATTAGTGAAATAAATCAACTTTTTTGAAGATATTCTAATTATATGACCAGCACCTGTAAATATAACACTTCATTGTAAAAAAAAAAATAAAAAATGATAAAATGTGTAACAAAAGGTTGGCCAAAAAATACCCACCTTACAATGTGGAAATAAGCCAATGGGTGAGACTTCATGTTTATAGTTAAGGTAATACAATAAAATGGAATGATGGTTCTCAACTCTTTTGATTAAGGTCAGAACTTCAGAGTTTCATTTGATTCAGAGCGGGATTTTAGAGCGTGTACCGCAAATCTTTTTTTCTGATTTCCTTTTTTTATTATTATTACACCATAGAAATTTTTTTTTTTTTTTGGATAAATACCATGGTTAAACTATGGTTAGTGTAGCAAAGCCATGGTTAATTTGTGGTTATGATGGTTTAACTAGTTTTTTTTTTTTTAACCTTATGACAACATAAGAGGTGACGAATAGCGGTGCAGTTTTCACTGCTTTAGGATTAACAGACCTTTGAATAGTTTGAACGCTTATATAGAGAACCTTTAAATAAAGAAATGAGAGGTTTAGGGTCAGATTTTTGATGTTAAATTTATCTAGCAGGAAACAAATTAAAGTTATACTTTCCTGACCAAATTTTGTGCACGTGGGTACGTTGTCAAACAAGTAAATGGATTCTTCAGAAGAGCAACAAAAACAGCAGCTGCAACGTCTGACTTCTATTATAGTTCTTTTTATAATGCCATACGTGGGGAATACATAACCTGCCAAACGCACCGCCTCTCTTTTCCAAAGAAATTTCTCAAGAAGGTCCAGGCACCAAAACTCAAACTTGCTGCCCAATACAACAAAGCAGAGATGTCTGCATTTAATTTTCTTCCTCGCAGCTAACAGTCTTCTCTTTTTTTCCACAGAAAAGAGAAGTGAGAGTCAAATTACACGTGGCAAAAATCCTCCTAACAACTGTGGTTAGACCTACCTGAAAAAAAAAATTCAAGCACTGCATTTCATTTATACCCATCTTTGTTCCATTTTTGCATTTGCTTTGTTTCATTACTGACTGTTTACTATACAGACCTGCAGCTTTACCCACCTGTTTCTTCAATGCAGAAGTAAGCCTATAGGCAAGACTTCTGGTTCATTAGCCGCTATAGGGAAATAATGAAAAGAATAACGTGCAGTAAACAGTAAAACCGCATGCAATACAAACCAGTTTGTTCATAATTAAGATAGTACATTAAAATAATATGCTAAGACACACAAATTTACACCATCAGCTAAAAATAGCTGGACATGGATGAGACGGGAAGCTTGACCCATAAAACTGACAAATGACCACGCTCAGTCTTACAGCAAAAATAAGGTGGATACAACAAGCAGCTGTATATGGAAAAATAACATGATCAGAGTCAGACAGATACAGAAAATTGTTTAATTTAAATCTATAAAGTTTATAAAACTGCTTTAAGTAAGCAAATGTAACAAATCAACAAAACCAATCAAAAGGACACAACCATACATCCTCTTCCTGAGAGTAACAGTGATGATTAACAGAATATTTTCCTGCTCACAAAATATAAAATCCTTTATCTACATGTCCCTTTATATGCATTTAATGCTAAAAAAATGGAACTGTAATTAGTTTAGAAAATAGCTAAAGAAACACTGCAACGTTTGCCCTCGACAAAGCAAACACAACAAAGTACTATCATGCAACTATACAACAAAAAAAGAAAATTATTGTAACAAAACAAATGTACAGCAAATTAGACATGCCTGGCGACTGAAACTACAACTACAGTAGCTGTAAATAGAAAGGTGAATAAGCGCTGGTTGGGGTAAAGGACTAAACAACTCAACTGAGAATATTAATCATGCAAAAAAAAACAAAAACACACATAAATAAACCACACATCTATTTACACCTTATATAAATATACATAGTCTATTTATATATAGATCTCTTTTTACAGAATGCCCAACACCACACCACACACTGCGAAATCACAAAAAGAAAAAAATAAATAAATAAAAAAAAACCACACACGCACACAAAAACAGATCGGAGTTCTCAGTGAGCAACTAACCAGCATCATAAATCAATGATCCTCACCTTTATACCGACGACAGAGAGAAAACATATGAAACAACAACAACAAATATATACAACAATGAAAGTAAAAACAATAAATAAATCAGAGCACTGGGCTCCTGTGGAAAACATCTGGCACTTTAGCAAAGCGTCGATGAGAAAGATTGTTTCTTTTTTGCCACTCGTCAAGTGAGACTAACTGATGACTGGGACGGGACTGAAGATAATTCCTACAAACACAAGGAGAAAAGAAGAAAAAACACAAAACACAGTGACTGACTGGGAAATCTCAGGTTTCACTCCTCTGAGAACAACCTAGATATTCATGAACAAAACTGCAACTGCTGCTTTCTGTCTCTGAGATATTATTAGTCTTGGACAGTGTACAAGTATACAAACATTTCTGTAATTCCTTCACTCTTTTAACCCTGTTAAACCTGACATGAAGTAATAGAAAAAAAGAAACAATTCTTTGAATAAAAGTTTTAGATAGATACATACATACATACATACATACATGCATGTATAAGTTTTTGTGTGTGTATATATATTATATATATATATATATAATATATATATATATATATATATATATATATATATATATACTATATATATATATATATATATATATATACACACACACAGACACACACAGGGGATCTCGAGACGATATCCTTGCAAAACATTTTTGCAGTGTTTACATTAGAGCTGCACGATTAATCCATAAAATTTCGAGATCTCAATTCAAACACCCACGTGATCTTATTCCTGAATGACAACAATTTAGTTATGTCTATTAGGACTGTTTCACATCGCGAGTGTCAGAGAAGCACGAGAAGTTTAAAAACCTTGTCTTATATTATATTATATTATATTATATTATATATTACATTACATTACATTACATTACATTACATTACATTACATTACATTACATTACATTACATTAATAAAAAGAGATGCACCGATACTGAATTTCTCTACCAATAGCCGATTATTCAGAATGATATCGGCTGATACCGATAGTTTGATTTTCTGAAGGGGAAAAAAAAATAAAAAATCTGTCCTAACCGGTGTGGGCTCTAGACTGCAACAGTTTTTTGCCAATGTGCGAGTTGAAACTTGTTTGCATTTGTGCCACTGCATGTTCTGCTGTTCTCCGAAGCGTCTGATCTGCTCCATGCATAAAGCGTGCGCTGCAGACAGCGCAGAAGGAGTCGGATTTTTCTGATCACGTGAAGTGAGTAAGAGAGGCGCTTTCACGGGAGCAGAGCCTGCGTTATACTCGTCGCATCAGCATGAGCGGCAAAAATGACGCAAATCCAAAGATAGCGCACGGGACGGAGGATTTGGTTTTCAGAAGGTGAACATGTTTGTTTTGTCTTTGTTGTTTATGTCACGTTATACTATGGAGGCTTTCTTTAAATGTCATTTATTTGATTCCTCCGTGTTTGCTAAACGTGCCATGCCTTGTCTTATTCATCTTATTCGTATGTTAATTAACATTATATAAGTTAGTTTGTCTTTCAAGCATTTGTTTTTAGTTTCAAACAGTGAACAGATGCAAGCACCACAGACAATTATCTTTTCTTGTAAAAAGTGACTGTCGTGAATTCAAAAGCGAAAGTGTCCAAACCCCAGAATCTTTCCACGTCTGAAACACTGATTGAGCAATTACATTACATCGGCCAATACCGGATGTTGGCCGATACATCGGTGCATCTGTAAAATATATATATATATATATATATATATATAATTTCTTTAAAATGAGCATTTCTTTCTGGCTACTTTGTATAGGTTTCTATGTAAGTACTGGCACTTCTGATTGGGCTGAGGCTGGAATTTAGCGAGTTTGAAGTAAAAGTATTTGATTGACGTATACTCTATCTATCTATCTATCTATCTATAATATATATATATATATATATATATATATATATATAAAATTTATTCTTTTAGATTTATTTATTTGTTTGTTTGTTTATTTATTTACATAATTGTGTTTCGGAACGAAACAGCGAGACTCATTTGAATCGCGCCACACAGACCGTTTATCCGCTCTGACCAAAGTTCAAACTGCCGCGCTCAGCAAGCTCACTAGAGAAGATGCATTTATAATGAGATAGTAAAGTTCGTAGACAAACTTTAAGTTGGCTTGAAAAAGCCCAGCCAGAAAGTTGTAAAAGTTTTAAAAAGTTTCAAGTTTGACTGTTTTCAGTTTGAAATAGTTTGAAAGATTAAAGTCTGAATGTTTTGAAGGCAACACAGTCTATTAGAAAAACAGATAGATAGGGTGTTGCTATGTAGTTGCTAGGTTACTCAAGGTGGTTGCTAGTGCCATTGCTAAGATACTCAGGGTGGTTGTTAAGGTGTTGCCAAGCAGTTGCTAGGGTACTCAGGGCGGTTACTAGGTTACCCGGGGTGGTTGCTAAGGTGCTGCTAGGCGGTTTCTAGGGTACTCAGGGTGGTTACTAGGGCGGTTGCTAAGGTGTTGCTTGGTAGTAGCTAGGGTACTCAGGGTGGTTTCTATGGTGTTGCTTGGCAGTTGCTATGCTACCTGAGGTGGTTGCTAAGGTGCTGCTAGGCGGTTGCTAGGTTGCACGATTAGCATGTTACTAGTATGATTCTAACATGGTTAGCAAGTTACTAGCATGTTTCTAGCATCATTAGCATGATTCTAGCATGATTAGCATGTTACTAGCATGTTTCTAACATGATTAACAAGATACTAACATGATTCTAGCATGATTAGCATGTTACTAACATGTTTATAGCATGATTAGCATGTTACTAGCATGATTAACAAGTTATTAGCATGTTTCTAGCCTGATTAGCATGTTAATAACATGTTGTTAACATGATTAGCATACTGTTAACATGATTTAAATTAGAAATATTAGATGAGTTTGAATGAGTCTAAATGGATTAGTAATAGTACATAGAAGTGAAGCTTGATTTAGTCTCAAAGGATTCTTGGAGTTTAGATATGAATTCTGACAGTTGGAGTTGGCTTATTTGAACATTCCATTAATGTAAGTCTATGGGATTTTTTTGGTGGTTTTGACAGTCTAGTTTACAATAACTGTAAGCCGGATTGGTTAGAAAAGATATAGCAACCCGAGTCAGACCAGTCTGAAGGTCTGGGCCGAGTTTAGTGGTTTTAGCTTAAAAGCTCTAGGAGAAGATACATTTTAAAAAATGGTCTCAGAAGAAGAAGAAGAAGAAGAAGAAGAAGAAGAAGAAGAAGAAGAAGAAGAAGAAGAAGAAGAAGAAGAAGAAGAAGAAGAAGAAGAAGAAGTTGTTTAAATAGAATATCAGCAAGTTGGCTTTCAAGCCAACTTAATTTTCTCAATGCAGCGCGGACGCGCCTGGAAAAACCGAGCGCGTCACACCGCAGGCGTGTTGCGACTGCGTCACTTCCGTTATGAGCGCAGCTGATGCGTGCCTACATCTGAAATAACAAACTTGCAATTTTCAGATACAATTACAATTCAGATGTTACTGATTGATAGTGAACAAAAATTTGCCTCTGCATCCTATGATAATGCTATTATCAAATGTGCATTTCTAAGAGACAAAAAAAGTTTAAGTATTATTATCATCATTATCAGACAACCCAAACCATGCAGAAATTAATTTTTCTATTTAGATATTTATTTTGAAAATTAATCAAATAAATTAATTTCTACAACTTTCACTTTGGAGCAAAAAATCTGACTTTAAACTTAAAAGAAATGAAGTTTTGACATTTATCGTGATAATTATCGATATCGACTAGATATGAAAAAAATTATTGTGATAATTTTTTTGCCCATATCGCCCAGCCCTATATATACACACACAGATACATGCATATATATATAAAATGATGATTGAGAGATAAACACAAATGTTCCTCAAAAGCCTGATCATTTTTGATAATCATATTTTAACACCATTTTTCTAAAAATGATTTATGGATGATTTATTACTACACAAATGTTATTTCAGATTTTGAGTGGTTTCCAAATATAGCACACAGTCAACTAAACATATCATGACAAACATTGAAGACGAGCAGACAAAAATTCTGATTATTACTGACAAACGGTTTCCATAAAAACGGATTTATTCTGCATTTTGAGAAACCTCCTCCACTGATCTCCATTCAAACAGCAGCAACTGGTCTCCTTAATGGGATCTTACAGTGTTACACAGTTTAATCAGTCTGAAAGCTCCATCTAGTGGAGGGGCTCCATTAATGGACATAAAAATTAGGTCACATCACATGAAAGTTTGGAATAAGTCTCATATGCTCACCAAGGCTGCATTTATTTGACCAGAAATACTGTATTAAAAAGTATTTATGTTCTATTTGAATACGTTTTAAAAATGTAATGTACATCTGTAATGCAAAGCTAAATTTTCAGCATCATTACTCCAATCTTCAGTGTCACATATGCTGATTTGCTGCTCAGGAAACATTTGTGGTTATCAACATTTGTGGTCAATGTCAGAACGGCAATGGGTTTGCAGGTATGATGATAAAAAAAAAAAAAAAAATTGAGCCAGACAATAGAAATGATTCCTAATCAGTCTAAAACCAGGCTTCATTTTCCAAACATTGTTTCTTTTAATTTGGGGTGAAGTGTGACCGGGACATGCTCTTGACATTTGTGTTTAATGACATTTACCTTTGTGTGAGGTCTGACGGGTGTTGCCAGTGTGGCCCGGTCCTTCCAGTTTGATGGTTGGCCACTGCGTTCATTAAAGTATGGAGCTCACTCATGACACCTGCCAACACAATCATCACAACATCAATCAGCATTGTCCTAGAAATCACACATTTCTCATCTTAGTTTAAGAGAATAGTTCACCTAAAATAAAAAAGTAGGTCATCCAAGATTGTGTTTATTATTATTATTTTTTTTTAACAGCATGACAGCAGAAAGGCTATCTTCATTGCATAAACCGAATAAATAAAAGTAATAGTTAAAAAAAAAAAAAAAATAGACATATAGGTGATACTTTAAGTTATACACATCTGAATAAAATGGTTGTCCATTTAGGTTAAAACAGTACAGTCCAATAAAAATCACTTAACAGTTATTGTAGTTTGACAAGGAAGACATAATGGTGGTGGTTCACCTTTTAATAAATAACCATGTGTGAGTCTTGTATACCCTAAACGGCACTTGGTAAAAATAACCTGATCATACATAGATTTGAAATTAATTAAAAATATGTATTATTTTTATATTAGGATTTATTTCATGTAACTTTTGTAGATGAATTTATAAGACGTATGAGTTTCTTCATGGGAACAGATTTGGAGTAATTTAGCATTACATCACTTGCTCACCACCACTTGCTCATCCTCTGCAGTGAAAGGGTGCCGTCAGAATGAGAGTCCAAACTGCTGATAAAAACATCACAAAAATCCACAAGTAATCCACACCACTCCATTCCATCAGTCAACATCTTGAAGTCAAAAGCTGTGCGTTTCTAAGAAACAAATCCATCACCACTGCTTCCAGCTAAAATCCAATCAATTCCAGCTAAAGTCCATAATTCATAATTATGCCTCTTCCGGTGAAAAAGTACATCTCCTGTTTTCTCACATCAACATATTTGTTTAGAAATGTTTTAGACTGGGTTGTAAACTCTCTTCTCTCTGTAGAGTGACAAATCCGTTTACTTTAGCCACGTTTAGCCACTAAACTTGCTAACTAGCATGTTATAAGGAAAGACGACTGCAAAGATTCATTAAAAAAAAAAAAAAAACTCACTTCTGCTGTAAGTGAAGCTGGATCACGAATGAGTCGCATCAACATAGACGGATATATGTAGATCGGGAAGGCGAATTCCCTTCATAAACAAACAATCCACTGCATCTTTAGGAGCTCAGATGTTGGGAGTAAATGACGACCATAGGGTGACCACCTGTCCCGCTTTGCGTTGTACCACACAGCATTTTCACCCCTTGTCCCACACGTTGCATATTGAAAAAAAAATTCCGCATTCTCATGAGTCTATTGGTTTTTAAATAAAGTTCCAAAAGTAGGTTCGGGAGGAGCCTAATCATTCAGTCCTGTCAACCATCATTACGAGCCTATATAAGCAGCTCTCATTGCACCGTCCTAGCCTCAGTTCTTCCGGCATCCCTCCACCTCCCCTTCTCCTCCTCTATTTCTGTTATTCTCCCTCTCCCTCCCTCAGGTTCGAGCCTCTATTAAGGACAGTAAGCCAAGTTTGTTTACCATTGCCCATCAGGACTGGATGGGCAGGCGAACTCGTGAATTTTCATATTAAGAAAATGTCTGTGCGTTCTCTTGCCTTTTAAAGAAAGCTTTTTTTTCTTTTTTTTTTTGCAGGATTTGCAGACCTCATCAAATGATCTAGCACCATCTTATTTTAGTAGTTCGTTTGAGGCAGTTTCTGTGGTGTTATTTTCATGACAAACGTCTAAAGCGTACATTGCAAAGCGGGGGCGCAAGCACAAAGCTCTTCTCTCGCAGGTGGATTCTCATAAAAAAGACGTGCTTCCTCTCAGTGCATTTGGCAACGGATGCAATCAGTATTTACATAGCATAAAAGTAGAAAATGTATCTGTCTCACGTGTCCGGTAAAGTCACATCTATGTCCCGCAACAGATCTATTACCAGGTGGTCACCCTAGACGACCACTATGTTCATTACATCCAGCAACACAACACCTCAATCGCTCAATCGGAGATATTCTTGTCTACCTTACATCCCTGCTCCGGCATCGAAACAATGGAGGTTACTGGACCGTTACAGGTAAGACACTCATGTCAATCAGCTATCGTGGGAGCGGCCTCTGTCGGTATGACGCCACACTGACAGGTATCCGAGAATGGTTCGATTTGAAAAAGGGGATATTATTTTTACAGATTAATTAAAAACCACTGCATGGATTTTTATCATTATAGGGTAGATGTGTACATACACTGCCAACACACATTAATGTTCAAACAACATGAAAAAGTTAACTTTGCATCCGATGACCCCTTTAAGTATAGAGGATTGTTTTGGACTATTTTGGCTAGAAGCAACGTTTTGAAGTTGAAAATGCCATAATGATGGATTTGTTTCTTACAAACACTGACCTTTTCGCGTCACAAGACGTTAACTGATGGAGTGGAGTAGTGTGGATTACTTGTGGATTATTGTGCCGTTTATATCAGCTGTTTGGACTCTCATTCTGACGGCATCCATTTACTGCAGAGAATTTATTGGTGTACAAGTGATGCAATGCTGAATTTCTCCAAACTTGTTCTGATGAAGAAACAAACTCATCTACATCCTGGATGGCCTGAGGGTGAATAATAAAACTTTCATTTTTAAACTATTCCTTTAAAACGAATAAAGAAGTGATCATTAATCGCGTAAACACTATGACTACCAAAACTTGATCTGTTTATTTAAGCATTGTGGCCAGTTCGGCAACACGGAATCAATCAATAAAACAATTTATTTTTTGCCAAGCAATGGAAGACAGGTTTGGTACACACAAATTACACACCTTGAGCAAAGCAAACATCATTGTGTTTTGTAAAATGCGGTACCGTTTGCTGCTCCATTTTCTTTCATATGTCTTTTTACGGACTCGACATATGTCTTCTTCCGTCTTTCCCACTCCTCTTCACAAAACACCACAGGTTTGCTGGCCGTCTTTGTGATGTCTGGAACAACGACCTTGGACTTCACCTGCTCAGTGGGCAAAGGGACAGTTTAACAATGACACAGAAAAGTGGGAGTACACATGGCTGATAAGTGACCAAATGCTGAAACTGTAACATTAGGACCAGATGCAGAAAAGATATAGAGAGTCACAAATAATGGCATACAATACTATTTAGTTTGATAAAAACAATTTGTCATTCGTCAAACACTTTAAAATAAACAATTTTAAATACACTACCAGTCAAAGTTTTTGAACAAAGATTTTTAATGTTTTTTTTTTTTAAAGAAGTCTCTTCTGCTCACCAAGAAAGCATTTTTGATCCAAAATACAGCAAAAGCAGTAATATTGCGAAATATTTTTACTATTTAAAATAACTGCTTTCTATTTGAATATATTTTAAAATGTAATTTATTCCTCTGATCAAAGATAAATTTTCAGCATCATTACTCCAGTCTTCAGTGTCACATGATCCTTCAGAAACCATTCCAATATGCTGGCTTACTGTTCAAGAAATATTTTTTATCATCATCATCAATATTTAAAACAGTTAACCATTTTTTTTTTTTTTTTATTCTTTGATGAATATAAAGATCCAAAGATCAGCATTTATCTGAAATAAAAAGCTTTTGTAACATTACACAGCAGTCAACATTTGAAGTGGATCAAAAAAATGTTTATCAAAGTTGTCCTAAGACGAGAACGGGTATTGTTTTGGTTTTAGGACAACTTTGAGGAAAGGTTTTGATCCACTTTAAATGTTGACTACTGTACACTATACCATTCAAAAGCTTGGAGTCAGTATATTTATGTACGCATTTATTTATTTATTTGGGGAAAGAAATTACTAAAATTAATGCTTTCATTTAGCAAAGATGCTTTAAAATGATCAAAAGTGATGATAAAGACATTTTTGTTACAAAAGATCTCTATTTCAGATAAATTCTGTTCTTCTGAACTTTCTATTCATCAAAGAAACCTAAAAAAATTACTCTGTTGTTTTCAACATAATAATAATAATAATAATGTTTTTCAGTAGCAAATCAATATTAGAATAATTTCTGAAGGATCATGTGACTGGAGTAATGATGGCAAAAATTCATCTTTGACATCACAGGAATAAATTACATGTTTAAATGTATTCAAATAGAAAACAGTTGTTTTAAATAGTAAAAATATTTAAAAATGTTACTGTTTTTGCTGTACTTTGGATCAAATAAATGCAGGCTTGGCGAGCAGAAGAAACTTCTATAAAAACATTAAAAATCTTACGGTTCAAAAACTTTTGACTGGTAGTGTGTTTTTATAAATTTTTAAAATATTTTATCAAATCTTATTCACATTGGTTTTGCAGTTTACTGAGCAGTAAAAACTACATCTTTATGAATTCTGAAAGCCTAAATACATTGACCAGAAGTAAAAAAAAAAAAAAACTAACCCAACTAACCTCTAACCCTAACTAGAGATGGGCTAAACCATCTGAAATGTTAACTCGTTTCCAGGTGTTGGCCTACACAAATGTCACCTACAGCACTCTCTAAAAGTTTAAATTCAATCTGTTTTCCACATGAGGAAATCATATGGATTCATAAGAATACAGAATATTTTAACTCGTTTATTTCTTCCCATTTTGGAGCTTGAAATTTGTTGCCAATATGAATGGCCTCTCAAAAATCTCAAAAAGTTCTCCTTTTGCATTCCATCATGGATGAAATACCAACAAACAAGTTTGAAACAACATCAGGAAGAGTAAATAATGACAGAAACTAGCAAAAATGTCACAAGTACATAAAGGAAGGAGCTCAAACCTGGACCTGAAGGGGCAGGGTGCTCTCAAAGCTCTCTGCGGTGGTTTCTTCATTTCCCAGACTCACCTCAGGACCTGCCTGTTGACTGACAGACACTACTTCTTCCTCTTTCACCGGGACAAAAGTTCTGGGGGGAACGATGTGGGATTTTGATTCATGGATTGGGATAAGACTGTGCGAGACCTCCCTGACCTCACCTTTCACAGGTCCCTGAGAGCCAACTAAAGAAACAGAACTGCAAAAATCAAAGTTTAGAGACGCACGCAATGATATTTCAGCCGCAGGAACCGCCCTGTCCCATTTCAGAACCGGTATCGGGGAGGGAAGGCTCTCCCGGCCTTGATCTATCCGGTTCTGTTTGAAATTGGACAGGGGGGTGGACATGACAGGGGTCACAGGCTGATTGACCTTTGACCGAGGCGGTGTGACGTCTTTTGATATTATTAATGGCTGCAGAGGTGTGAATCCCTGGACTCTTGATTGGAAGTCCACGGAAAAGTATCCCTGATCCGGGGAAAATGTTCTTGTGATGCATTGTCTTTTCAGGGGGGTCTCGTAGGTCTCATCAAAACATGAATCATCCAGTCGTCTTTTACGTGCTCCAGCTTCTTTATTGGAAATGTGTACTTGTATGTTGTAAACCGGGCTGTTGGCATCGTACTGCTGCTTGGAGCACACCATGTGAGAGTATGCTGATAGTGGTTTTAAATGAAAAGATGAATCATTGGACATTTTTATTTAAACTGTTAACTTAATCAGTCAGGATTGAAAGAGGAAAAAGCAGTGTCTGGTCAGTTTTATACAAGCAGGAGACATAAATTGTGGCCTTGGCCTAAGTGCATGTACCTGAAAAAGCATAATGTTCGACAACAGATAAGACAAATGTCCATTTTGATTGCATGGGGTCATTAATTCACCATTTTGATGCATATTTAATACTTCCTTTAGATGCAAACGCTAGCATGAAACTAATTGGTTCAAGTAAACACTTGCACGAGCGACTAGCAAACAAATGATCGTCGTTTTAAACAACATAAAAGCGGGTTTTGGTGAAATGTGTGACTATGCGTTTGTAAAAACCGTCAAATACACCATTTTATAAAATGACAATTATAGCACTGAGACAAGTGAGTGTGGAAATGTACCTTCGGATACAATAAGATGTTCCGTTTCGAAGTGCTAATCAATCATCCGTAAACTTCAGTTATTCACATCCAGTATCGACTTTCAAGGTGAGGATTACACCTGATATTTATAACTTCTCAACCACACTTCGTGTTCTGATTGGCTGGAAAACGAACATGTGATTTTTAAAAATTAAACTTTTTGAATTTTATTTACATTATTTAAAATAGTTTTTAAAACACGCAAATGAAGATAACTGACCTTATATTACAAAAATATTGGTAATACAGGTATTTATGAATCCTACTGGTAAAAACGTGGACCTCATGAATATTGATTACGCAAAGCGAGGGTCTGTCAGTTCTCCCATCTGATTGGCTCAAAAGACGTTCGTAAGTTGGTCTCTTAAGAAAGTGTTTTTATGTAATTTTTTGACGACTACGACTACAGTTTTAAAGAATATAAAATGAGTTTACGAGATTCCATAAAATACAAATAATAGCAATATCAAAAGACTGTCTAGGTCTGTTTTTGCCGGCGCTGAAAAACTGAAAAGCATTTAAAAATGTTGTATTATATTAGAAATTTTAATAAATGACTCGTAAAAACTATGTGACACTGCTGCCTATTCATTAACACCTGAATAATGACTTGTATAGCCACTGAAATGAAACCACACAACATCTAAATATGAGAAATATTATTATTGGACTCAAACATATTCCAGTACCACCCTTATTTTTCCCACAGTAGACATTACCAGTCAAACGTTTTTGAACAGTAAGATTTTCAATATTTTTAATGTTTTTTAAATAAGTCTCTTCTGCTCACCTAGCCTGATTTATTTGATCCAGAATACTACAAAAGCAGTAATATTGTGAAATAGTTTTTTTTTACTATTTAAAATAACTGCTTTCTATTTGAATATATTTTAAATTGTCATTTATTCCTGTGATGTAAAGCTGAATTTTCAGCATCATTACTCTAGAGTCACAAGATCCTTCAGAAATCATTCTAATATGCTGATTTGCTGTTCAAGAAACATTTTTAATTATTATTATCAATATTTGTACAGTTTAGTATATTTTTAAAAAATAAAAAAAGCTTTTGTAACATTATGCACTATACCATTCAAAAGTGTGGAGCCATAATTTTTTAATATATACTTTTTTAAAATAAAAATTATAAAAATTAATACTTGTATTTATCAAAGATGATAAAGACATATGTTACAATGTTCTAATATTACAAAAGCTTTCTATTCATCAAAGGAACCTGAAAAAAAATCTACTCAGCTCTCTCACCATAATAATTACAATAATAATAATAATAATAATAATTTATAATAATAATTTATTTTTATTATTATTTTTGTTTTATTTATTATATGAGCAGCAAATCAGAATATTAGAATTATTTCTGAAGGATCATGTGACTGGAGTGAGTAATAATGCTAAAAATTGAGCTTTGAAATCACAGGAATAAATTACATGTTAAAATATATTCAAATAGAAAGCAGTTATTTTAAATAGTAAAAATATTTTACTGCTTTTGCTGTACTTTGGATAAAATAAATGCAGGCTTGGTGAACAGAAAAGACTTTTTAAAAGAACATTAAACATTTTCCTGTTCAAAAACCTTTGACTGGTATAACCACTGAAATGAAACCACCCAAAGAAAATCAAAATATGAAAAATATTAATACCTTTTTTGCCCCTCACAGAATAAGTCCTAATTTCTCTTGACAAAATTGACCATAATCATAACTGCACTGCATTAGTTTCACCACTAGAGGTAATATGTCAACTCAAAACAGTAATCAACACAGCATTTTAATTACAGTTTTAATTTATGGACATGAAATTCATAATGCAAACAGAATCTGTCACTTATGAAGTCTAATAAAACCTAAACACAGAACGTCAATGTAAACCACAAATGAACTGCCTGCATTGTTTTCAATCGAATCCACAGTGTTAAATATCAGTTCATTACTTGTTTATGATGATCATATTTCAACAAACGTAAAATAGACAAGTAAATTCAACTTGAAATTATGTTCAGGTATATTTTTGGGCTAAGGAATACATGTATTGTTGCAGAAAATTTTAGTATTTCCATAAAAACATACCATGGACATCATGGTAATACAATGTGCTTGCTTTTTAAACACTAACATGATAGTAATATCACGATTTTCTTTGAAGTCCTTACAATACTATCTGATACCATGACTTCTATTGGATGAGTAGTAAAGCTAACCTTATGAAGAATGAACGATAAGCATAAGCAGATCCTGAAATGAAACCATGGGTTCTGGAAAGAGACGCAGAGAGGAGTGCAAAAATACATTTTAATAGAAAAAAATAAGATTGTCTCATTTAAATACCCTGCCTTCTCTTTTTTTGTCCATTATTGTATGCTGTGATGTTTGCTTATCCATTCGTTTTCACACATCTGAGGGCAGACAACTCATGTATACAAAACCATCACCACTTCAGCACTTAAAAAAAAACACAGTCCAACTCCACGCAAAACCTCAAACATCATGAAATTTAGTATGCATAACCCCAAGATCGCAAATATATATTCAACACTCAACTGCATAGAATCGCAAAGCTAGCCTCACCAATCAATTCCATTAAAAAAAAAAAAAACATAAAATAATAATAAATGCGCAAATATTATACAGTTATTGTCAAACACATATATTTTATGTTCATACACACACAAAAACAGAAGGAAAAAAGAAAAGCAACTTATAAGAAGTAACAGAAATTTCCAAATGTCATTATACTTAAAAGTAAATGAGCAAAAAATATGTTTATACTGTATTGCTTTGGTCTGTGCTTCTTTTGAAGTCATCTCGTTCGTTTTACCGATTCGCATGTCAACTCAAAGCCGGCCGCGGTATCAGTCATGGCCGCCAGAGGACGCCGGTGAGATGAGCTGCGAGCTCGATTCCCTTTGTGTGGTTTGATCAGCTCGTTCCTCCCGAGAACCGCCGATCAGAATCCGAACGCTTCCTCGGCGTCGGCAGCCTCAGCTTCGGCTTTGTCCCAGTTGCTAGGCGACAAGCACTCTTCAGGGTTGTAGTCCTGAGGGTTTACCCCAATGTCCAGCATCTGGGGGTTAGTGCGAGACTCAGCGAGTCTTGGGAGAAAAACACACACAGAGAACGAGTTAAACCGAGAAACACAGGGCAGCAAACATTTTCACAACATCAGTAGCGGTTTAGATTATGTAGAGATCAGGGAATACATATGCAAAACACCAGAAACAACACTTTAAATATGCATGGTAAACTTCTCCCTGATCTGCAGCTCTTCGTTACATTTTAAACACATGATGAAATAAATGTTGATTAGTATTTTCGCATGTCATAATGAAAACGGTTGTATGATTGGACAGCGCTCCTCTAGGATGAAATCAAATAGAAATATTAGACGAAAACGTTAACTTAGAAATGTAAAAGTGTGTATATATGCCTAAATATAAATGTAATTCCGTTATTTAATATTTAAAAATTATTTAGTGTGTATAAACATTAAATTAAACACATAAATGTTTTTATACATAGTTAAACATAGGCCTATTTTAATATATTAAATATGTATGTAATATAACTATCCGTTAATAATTATCCTTTTTTGATGTACCCTGTGTGTGTGTGTGTGTGTGTGTGTGTGTGTGTGTGTGTGTGTGTGTGTATATATATATATATATTTTTTTTTTTTTTTAATTTAATTCTTATACACACTTAAATGTTTTATACACACACACACTTACAGTATATGCAAAACAAAGTGTGTACTGTGTGTAATTATTATGTATATATAAATACAAACACATTCATAAATATTTAAGAGATACTTACAAGTATATGTATTTAGTATAATTTTTATATCATTTATATTATACATAAATAAAAATATTTTGTACATAACATATTTCTCTTAAATGTATACATTAATTTGTGTGTATTTATATATACATAATTACACACAGTACACACACATATATTAGGCAAACTTAGACTTTTATTTTGTATGCGATTAATCACGATTAATCATTTGACAGCCCTAATATTATATATATATATATATATATATATATATATATATATAAAATATTAAAATAGGCCTATGTTAAATTATATATAAAAACACATTTATATTTAATTTAATGTTTATACACTTAAAATAATGTAAATATATTTATAATATATAATGTTTAGACACTTAAAATATGAAATGAAATGTAAAATACAATGACAATGAAAATATAGATATTTATATTTATTTATACATATAGCATATATATTTTATGCATATCAAAAAAGTATATATACATCAAAAATAGGCCTATGCTAAATTATATTTATAAAAACATTTTTAGATATTTAATTTAATGTTTATACACATAAAATTATTTAAAAAATATATTAATTTATTATATATTCATTACATGTATTTATTATATATTAATTTTAATTTATTTTATAAAAAATATTTTTTTAATATCATTTTATATAAATTATATTTATATAAATATAACTTATTGTTTATACACTCCTATACACACACACACTTATATACACATATATAACCACAAAATTAGAACAAAATTATTACAACAAAAATACTAACTTCAACTAAAATGAAAAAGAAACTGAAAATCTAAAACTATTAGGTCAAATTTAAAACATTATGAAATACTATAACAGCATATAAACAATAGTAAAAGAACATACAAATGGGGTGTGCATAAATGCTTCATATGTAGGGTTGGGAATCACAATTATAATTATTTTTTAATTATAACTAAACTTAATATGATGAGAAATAGGATGGACACTAAAATAAATGGGCAGTGTGTGTTCATATTGCTTTGCCCATACAGAGTGATCAGTCTGACTTGACTGAATGAATCTTTCAAAAAGAATCAAACATCACTGATGTTTGGAGTTGCCATTTTGAAACGGTTTAATGTTGACAACTTGTGGTTAAAGATTCACACATTCACAGCAGAGTTTCGATAGTACATCAGTATTTATTCTTTTAGAATATCAGCTTCCTCTGAATGTACTGACTGAATTGTTAACTGAATCATAAAACTGAATAAGAATTGTTACATTGCTTATGATTCCCATGCCTAGAAAGAAAACTACAAGTTGCACAAAATATGCATGAACCAGTGAGTCTTTTGTTCTTTACTATCCTTAATATAGAGACAGAACTCTGGTCGAATGTCACATGATGTGAAATCAAACCTCTGAGGAGCTAGAATGAAAAGTATGCTATGGAAAATAACCAAAAAACAGGCACACCTCTGGGAATATCACTACGGTAACACTGCCACACAGCCTCAGTGCACTTTGAGTCAAGGTAGATCTCATATGTTTTTGAAAAAAGTCTTTTTTGCTCACCAAGGCTGCATTTATTTGATTAAAAACAGAGTAGAAACTGTAATATTCTGAAATATTTTTACAGTTTAAAATAACTGTTTTCTATGTGAATATATTTTAAAATGTGATTTATTCCTGTGATGCAAAGCTGAATTTTCAGCATCATTACCCCAGTCTTCAAAGTCACATGATCTTTCAGAAATCATTCCAATATGCTGATTTGCTAAAGTCTATTGTACCAAGGCAGTGGTGGGAAAGCGACGGCTGATCACAAGATGAAGTAGGAAAATATGAATATGAATCCAAATGACGTTTCTACAACTCTTGGCAAATAACCCCATCATAATGTCCTCAAAATCCCTTTGAACAAAAGTGAGAACCGGACAGGGTTTTGAGCCATGAGGAAGGATGCTACAGATGGAGAACTGGACTACAGTTGAGGATGATCATGGTGCTGTGAAAGAGTGAATCATGACGGATGAGGACTACGGCACAGGCACATATCACTACAGCTCAGATGAACGACATCTTTACCTGTGTTGGACTCAAAACTATCCAGACTGCGGCTGAAGGGAGTAAACAACATCAGCATGAGAAAACAGAAGCAGCAAACGGCAGCAGTGACTCAGTGTAAGCTGCATGTTTAGTCAGCACGTCTTGGTTCGCTGTTGCTATAATAGAACTTCCACATTGCGATTTTTAACTTGTTTTTTAACTGACATGATAGAATCTATTGAGCAGCCAGTTAAGTCAAAGGTTACCGCTGGGGTAATGTTAAGGAACTGAGGTTAGAATTACAGCTAACTCATTAATTCAATCAGTTGACCTCTTGACCATAAAGATTAAACACTGTAAGGTCCTTTTTTTGTAAGACTAAATGCATTAAGCATTATTAATGGTGTTTGCTAAGGTAAGCATGGTTATCGCTATAGACTTAAAGATTTGAACAAACTCCCAAGTATGAAACTTTGGTGTATAACCAAACAATTTTTAACTATTTTTAACAATTGTTAATTAAAACCATTTTTTATTTTTTATTTTCACCAATAAATTAAATTACATTTTAAATTAAATTAAATTCAATTTTCAATTAAATTAATTTTTAAATGAAATTAATTAAAGCTAAATTAAATTTTAAATAAATTAAATTGTAAATTAAATTAAAAATAAAATAAAATAAAATAAGAAATAAAATAAAGTAAAATAAAACAATGAAAATGTTGGCTTGACAACTAATTAAAATAAATAAGTTTAAGTTCACTTTTAAATTAAACTGTATATTAAACATTTATTTAAAACATTTTAAATTATATTTTAAATTAAACTGAATTAAATTAAATAGAAAACAGAAAATAAAATAATAAAATAAAACAGATGAAAAATGTTAGCTTGGCAACTAATTAAAATAAGTTAAATTTCACTTAAAAAATTTTCACTCAGAAATTGCTAGTAAATTTGACAAACAAAGAAATGGCAAATAATTAATAAAATTAAACTTGCAATTTTAAGTAGAAAGACTTTTATAGTATTTTCTTGGAAATTGTATTGCAATAATCTAATTTAGAAAGGTATTTTTACAGTGTTGTATTAAAATTACAATAAATATTAAAATCACTAAATCAAAACTAAAAAAGAAAAAGAAATCTAAATAGTAAATAAAAAATAAATATTGAAACTAACTAGTAATTCATTAAAAAAAAAATTGACCGAAGTACAGAACTACAAAACAAACTAAAATGAAAATAACTGAAAATATAAGAATTGAAGCAAATTCAAAATATTAATAAATACTATAATATAGTATACAAATAATACTAAAATAGCACTGCATATAACTTTACCATTTGTGAACATGAAAGACACATTAAACTGTGCAGTAAAAGTTGCAGTCACACTAATGATGCAAAATGACAATGGTTTTCTTTTTTGAACACATATAGTAAATAAATAATAGAATATTGAAAATGTTAACATATTAATCACTATATATTTTGATAATACACAATTAAAAGTATTTTTTCCCTTTTATACTGAGTCAGGAGGGCAATCTGACATTTAGATCTTATATTGGATAAACTTGAAGTTTGGTACAAAAGATGTAGCTATTTCACTTTATTTGTACATCATCCCACAGTGATGTACAGAAATGGTCAATTATGATCATAATATCTCTCATCCCACTCTGTTTTGCAGGATAAACCATCACAAAACACTAAAACAGCTTCAGGTTTTGATGGAAAGCACTTCAATAGTCTTTAATCAGAGATTTACTCAATCCCAATTCATCCTTGATTGGAAAAGTTCTTGCATGTCAGAGATCTGGAGCGTCTCTCCTCACACTTGCAGGGTGAAAGCATGTTAAATGGAGATTAACGAAGTACTGCGTTTGATTAAAAGCCAACGCTTTTAATTACTGCACGCGACAAATAATCAGCGTGAAGCGGAGATGGACTGAACCCCTGCTGCTGTAAAGCAGCTCATCTCATGTCTGCTAATCTCACGGGAACGGCACTCCGTGTGTCTGGATGAATAATGACCATCATTACAAATCGTTAAACAGCTGTTGTTTGGTTTGCAGAATAAAACGGCTGTTAATTAGTGCCATTACGATGCCATAGTATGCAAATAATTGTCATTTAAAACATGACCTAATCATTCGGCATCGCAATTGTTTGATTTGTGTGTATAGGCAAGCAGGAACGTGCCTATTATCCCAATAAAAGTATTCTCTTAAAGGGATCATGCAGTTTTCCTTAATAGCTTTAAATTAATGCTAGTGTGTAATTTTCAAATGTTAAAATACATTATCCTGTCTGTCATAATGTGTAAGACAAACGACTTATTCTCTGGTGTTATCAAAGCATCTTCAGTGGTCCATAAAAATTTACTGGTAAATTAAAAATTGTTTAAACTTTGGGTTTTGTTAGAGACTTAGACTGTGTATCATTTGAACCTTTCATATTTAACGCACCCTTAAACATGGCTGAGAAATACCACCCTAAACTGGGCTTAGGGTACAATGTGACATCTCACTCTATATTTTTTATAGCGGTCCATAAAAAAGGTTGGTAAATTATAAAATGTTCTAGCGTTGGATATTGTTAGTGCGTTAGACAATTTATCAAGTCCCACTGTCAGATCTATCGCAGTCTTAAAAGTAGCAGAGAAACACTGCTGCAAATTCGGCAGAGGGTGCAATATGATGGCTCATTCTGTATTGTGCTATATGTAATGTTCAAAGGTTCATAAAAAAAGACTGACACATTAAAAAAAAATTCAAAATTTGAATTTCTCAAAAGTCTAAAACTGTTTATCACTGCTAACTCTCAAATTTCATTAAACATTGAAGATGGCTGAGAAATGCCTCCCCGAATTGACCAGAGGGTGCAATTTGCTATCTTATTCTGCATTATCCTTATGTTAAGTTCAAGGATCCATGAATAAAGACTGAAAAAGTAAAAAATGTTCTATTTTTGGAATTTGTTAAAGCCTTAGATTATACATCACTCCACATTGTCAAATCTAATGCACTCTTAAAAGCAGCAGAGAAACATTGCTACAAATTAGGCAGAGGTTGCAGTATGATGTCCTTCTGTATTGTGCCAAATCTAAGATTCAAGGGTCTATAAAAAAAGACTGATACAGTAAAACATGTTCAAAATTCAGATTTTAGTACAGTCTTAGATTGTCTTTCATTGTTAATTGTCAAATTTGATGAAGGCTTGAATATGGCTGAGGAAGGCCTCCCTGAACTGGGCAGAAGGTGCAAAATGGTATCTCATTCTGCTTTATCTGTATGTCAAGTTCAAGAGCCCATAAATAAAAACTGACACAGTACAAAATGTTCTAATCTTGAAATTTGTTAAAGACTTAGTTTATGTATTACACACCATTGTCAGATCTAATGCAGTCTTGAAAGCAGCAAAGAAACACTGCTACAAATTAGCCAGAATGTGCAGTAGGATGCCTCATTCTGTACTGTGCCATATGTAAAATTCAAGGGTCCATAAAAAAAAGACTGATGCAGTAAAAAATGTTCAAAATTTGGGTTTCAGTACAGTCTTAGATTGTCTTTCATTGCTAATTGTCAAATCTGATGATGGCTTGAATATAGCTGAGCAAGGCCTCCCTGAATTGGGCTGAAGGTGCAAAAAGGTATCTCATTCTGCTTTATCTCTATGTCAAGTTCAAGAGTCCATAAATAAAGATCTATACAGTAACAAATATTCTAATTTTGGAATTTGTTAGAGCCTTATATTATATTTTATGCCACATTGTCAGATCTAATGTAGTCTTGAAAGCAGCACTGAAACACTGCTATAAAGTAGGCAGAATGTGCAGTATGACGGCTCATTCTGTATTGTGCCATATGTAAAATTCAAGGGTCCATAAAAAAAAAAAAAGACTGATACAGTAAAATTGTTCAAAATTTGGATTTCAGTACAGTCTTAGGCTTTCTTTTATTGTTAATTGTCAAAATTGATGAAGACTTAAATATAGCTGAGGACGGCCTCCCCGAATGGGGCAGAAGGTGCAAAATGGTACTTCATTCTGCTTTATCCCCATGTCAATTTCAAGTGTCCATAAATAGATTAATTAAGTAAAAAATTTCTAATTTTCGAATTTATTAGAGCCTTGGATTATATATCACAAGCCACTGTCAGATCTAATGTAGTCCTAAAAGCAGCAGTGAAACACTGCTACAAATTAGGCAGAATGTGCAGTATGACAGTTCATTCTGTATTGTGCCATATGCAAGGTTCAAGGGTCCATAAAAAAAGACTGATACAGTAAATAAATTTCAAAATTCGGATTTCAGTACAGTCTTAGACTGTCTTTCACTGCTAATTGTCAAATTTGATGTAGGCTTGAATATGGCTGAGAAAGGCCTCCCCGAATTGGGCAGAAGGTGCAAAATGGTATCTCATTATGCCTTCTCCCTATGTCAAGTTCAAGGGTGCATAAATAAATACTGATACAGCATCTTGCAGATAACCTCAGCAAAGTGATGCTGTTGATTTCGCCCCCAAAATCTCAGAAATCCAAGCCTTTAAATGTGGCATTCTAGTTTTCAGGAGCAGCACTTTAACAGTATTCAGGCATCAACCAGTGAAAGTCAGTTAGGAAACAGTTTGACATATTGTTACACAGATTCCTGCACCTCTGCGTCTATTCCAGATGTCTTTTTCTTTTACATGAAACACAGAAACTGTGAGTGGAGCATACAAAATAGTCCACATTGTGTAAGAGCAACCAAAGGGTTTATTCTCAGTACTGAATACGTCCATCACAAATACTGCTGTGGTCACATAATGGAACACCAAGAATAGCCATGCCCTATACTCCACATCTGTGCTGAAGTTATGGTATGATCTGTTAAAGTTCACTGCACAGGGTGTTATGCTGTAAAAGTGCCAGACATAATTCCAAAAATAATTTTACAAACCTTGAGAAAGCTTCATCAAGACCATCCTCAAGTTCCTGCAAAAGACACCGCAGAGATTACAATAAGTTAAAATAAACGTCTTCATGCAGAGTCTGTAACTAATGTGCTGTAAAACAAACAGTTTTATTTAAAAGTTAAATATTAATAAAAAATAAATGAAAAATTGAAATTTAAAACATTGCATGGAGACTGAATTAAATAAACACTGCTGTCATTTTAATAATTAAAAATAAGACTAGTGAGTGGTTTTCTCAGTATTGCTGACAAGAACAGCATTACTGAACATTCTTTTTAGTTCAGTCTGATTAATATTAAGTCATTTTTCAGATCAGCTGGTGAAGAACTTTGACATTGGATATTATGGCATGTCTGAAGCGTGTGTGTGTGTGTGTGTATGTGTATGTGTTCTCACCCATACAGTGTTGTTGTTCTCTGTGCTGAGGTTCTGTGCCGGGTGTGTGACATCTTTTCCTGAGTGATCTTTTACTCCACATTCAAGGTCCAGCAGATCCCCAGTGGCCACCTCTACACACACACAAAATAAAAATAATGATTATAAATAAATAAATAGATAAATAAATGCAAAAATTAGTGAAAAATATAATAAATGAAATAAACAAATATAAGTTAAAATATGTAAATGAAAAAAATAAAGTCATTAAATACAATAAAAAATATGAAAAAAAGTAAAAATAATGCAAAAAAAATAAATGCAAAAATAAGATTTTTTAAATAAATTAAATAAAAGTAAATAAGTTCAATAAAAATATGTAAATGCACAAAAAATTGAATAAATAAAAAATAAAATGAAACAAACAAATAAATGAATAAATGTAAAAATTGATGTTGGGACAGAAAGTTTTATTTGAAAATCCATAAAACAGCTAGTTCTGATTACCAATTCTGATTGGATGAGCCACGTTTGAAACTGCTGACAAATTGCTCTGTTTCTTGAAAACCATAACCAGCAGTTAAAGTAATGAACCATATAACATGGTAGGGATGTTCATTTTGGTTATTTTTCCTAACTGACAGCTAACGCTCATTAACAGATTATTAACCCTCAACCGATAAGATTATTTTAAATTAGAACTTAATTAAATTAGAAAGGATAACTATTTGTGACCTGTTAAAAACACCAACATTTAATTTTACATGCACAAGCAGCAGCAAACAACAGAACATGATTCACATTGTCACATCACACACCTGCAGCATCATAAAGCTAGGCTATACGTATAATGAATAGGCCTATATGCTAAATAATTTACTTAATTAACAAAACGAAAGCTGTGCAACAAGTAGCTAGTATGCAGAGTTTCGGTTCATTTTTGTGGTGCTCGAAAGGAAACCGGCTCAAAGTGGCATCCTATTTTTGTTTTCACAAAAGCACAAAGCTTTGTTTTTATTGTGAATGTATGCAAATAAAAGCAAGCCATTTACAGTTTTGATTATCTGTATAACTACGAGTATTTGTTTCCGTCACGCACACATTTAAGCATTGCTAACTTGACAGTGCAGCTTTTTCATTATTATAATAAAACACAGTCAGCCAAACATGGAAAATCACACTGCTCAGTTTAAATAATCTGTGTGTTAATCATTATCACCATACTGCCGTGATATTATGCCAAACAATTTGTGGATATCAGAATGCGAGTGAAGTAGCCTACAAAACCAGGTTTACATAATAAATAATATTTTGCCATTCAAATACATTTCGAATACGGAAACATTTGGATTTGTGTCGAATGTTAGTTTTAGTTTCGCTTTAGCCTAAATTAATTTGTTTTGGCTTGTTTATATAGCCTAGCTTCTTATATTTTTCATTCTTTTCTGAATACTGTTAAAGGGATTTGTTGTGGAGTAAGGAGAAATAAAATAGCCTAACCTAGCTATGTTTATAATGTTTGTAAATATTTCGCATCTGCATTAGGCCTATTTCTGAATGTAATAATAAAATGCAACTTATAGGTCTACACGATTTTTCTTTTTTTTTTTTTTTTCCTAAAAATGCTATTTTATTTTATTTTAACCATTAAAATGAAAAATTAAATGACCTTTTAAACCATTTACCAGATTGTATTAATCGGTCAAAATTCTTTCTGTCGGTTAACGGTAAATTTACATTATGTGTATTACAGGTTTAATCCTCCTGGATCAACCTGAGGTGATTACAGACACAATGGCTTTAGCTCATAAATCAACCTTTAAACATAATATTATTACATCTCCACACCTGCAGTAATCATACAGATCTGTGCATGCAGAGAATGAATCAACGCTCTTCTCAACATCAAGCCGCGACACGTCTCGCAAACTCCAGTCAAACAAAACCACTATCACATCTTTCTTTAATGCAGTTTTGTGCTCCGATCCTGAGCCGTTAAACCTGTCCACCTCTGTCGTGGTCTCATATTTCATACGGTGAGATCAGCCGCTGTGTGTGTGTGTAGACTAAAAGACTCATGTTTCTGATATCTGATGGGATTTAGGAACACACAGAGCTTTACTCATGCATGCACACATTCGTCTCATGGCACACGGATCACTGGTCCTCAAGGGTTCATTCGTTCACTAAACTCTGCCATCCAGGATTTTTTCTGTAACCTGAGATCCATCCATGATCGTTGGCACACTTACAAAAAAGCAACATGGTCCAGTGATGGTATCAGATGGTAATATCAGGGTCTTTAAGTGGTACTGTAAGGTGCCTTGAAAAATACCATGGTATTATCATTGCAATCCTTGCTGGATGGGTCAAAAGAGATTAGATTGGCATGTTGTGATCTAAATGTTAGGGACATTTTTTAATGCTTTTTAACGTTTTTAAGCTCTCTCATGCTCACCAAGGCTGCATTTACTCACAAAAAATACAGTGATATATTATTAAAATTCAAAATAACTGCTTTCTAATTGAATGTGTTTTAAAATGTAATTTATTCCTGCGTTGCAAAGCTGAATTTTCAGCATCATTACTTCAGTCTTCAGTGTCACATGATCCTTCAGAAATCATTCTAGTATGCTGATTTGCTGCTCAAGAGACATACATTATCATTATCATTATTGGAAACTGTTCCTTTTGTGGAAACCACGATACATTTTTGTTCCAATATTTTGCAAAAGAACAGCATTTATTTGAAACAGATCTTTAATGCATTTTAAATGTCTTTACCATCACTTTTCATTAATTTGATGTGTCCTTGATGAATAAAATTATTCATTTATTTAAAAAAACCTGAAAAGTGACTATTAATCTATCTACACTGAAACTGAAGATACCATGTGACAACACAATCACAGACAATAAGAGCACTTTTAATTTATACAGTTATGTGGAGCGGGATTTTGGACCAATGAGATTGCACTGTGGGCGGAGCTACCCAGCACAACACCATAGAAAGTGACTGACAAACTACCCTGTTGATTATTGGCATTCGTGGCTGGTTAGGACAAAAACTCATATTTGTGACCCTGGACCACATAAGGGTACAACTATTAAAAAAAAAAAATCTGGAATTTGAGGGTCAAAAAAATAAATAAATAAATAAAAAAAATAAAAAAATGTAAATATTGAGAAAATTGCCTTTAAAGTTGTCCAAATTAAGTTTTGATATATTGATGGTAGAAAATTTACAAAATATCTTACTTATACTTAATACTTAATATCCTAGTGATTTCTGATCCTTAATAACCTAATCATTTTTGGCATAAAAGAAAAATTTATCATTCTGACCCATGCAATGTATTGGTGGATATTGCTACAAATATACCCGAGCTACTTAAGACTGGTTTTGTGGTCCAGGCTCACATTTAAAATAAAGATTTATATGACTAGTTAGGAAAATGTATGTGTTTGTGTGTGATCCAGGTATCACCTCCTCCTTTCGTGCTGCCCAAACTGGCTGAACTCTCGGACTGAGAGCTGCTGGCCGCCTCTCCATCTGATCCACATTTCACCTGCTTCTCTTTCTCTGAAAACAGATAGATAGATAGATAGACAGATAGATAGATAGATAGATAGATAGATAGATAGATAGATAGATAGATAGATAGATAGATAGATAGATAGATAGATAGGGAACAAATAGATGAGATAGATAGATAGATAGATAGATAGATAGATAGATAGATAGAATGAGGTCAGTGAGTATAAATGTGCATCAGGTCCAGGAGAAACCAGCCTTAAATGTACATTTGAATATTTAACACGTGTGGCATAAAACTGTGCTGTGGCCTTGATCTCTGCCTGAATTAATGAAATGGAAATGAAACACCCTAAAACACTATCAAAGCCCTGCCTCTTTAATGAGGAAGTGTACATATACTGCTCTCACATAATGTCTAGCACTCTATGACTAAAGAGGGAAGTCAGGAGGGTGGTGAAGTTCTCAGATCAGGTTCCTGCAGTATCATACTGCCGTTGTGCTTACCACAATGATAAGCCATCACAATGAACGTGTTGAAAGAAACAGTTCACACAAAAATGTAGATGTGTAGATGAGTTTGTTTCTTCATCAGATTTGGAGAAATGTAGCATTATGTCACTTGCTCACCAATGGATCCTCTGTAGTGAAAAGGCGCTGTCAGAATAAGAGTCCAAACAGCTGATAAAAACATCACAATAATCCACAAGTAATCCACACCACTCCAGTTCATCAATCAACATCTTGTAAAGTGAAAAGCTGTGTTTTTGTAAGCAACAATCCATCAAGTTTAATTATGTTTAATTTCAAACTGTCACTTCTGTATAAAATATAAGTCCATAATCTATAACAACACGTCCTCCAATGAAAAGTCCATCCCCTCTTGTCCCTCACCTCAAAATCAACCAGCATATTTGTTTAGAATCCTTTTGGCTTGTAACAGGGTTCATACAGATACTGTAAAATCAGAGATCTCTTATGTTTTGATGTTTTCTACTGTTTAAGAAAACGAAAATCAAAAAAACATAAAAACATGTGTGAACCCGCTCCGAAGTCCCGATCTGAATCAAAAGATTTGTGATCCACGCTCCTAGGTTCCAATCTAAAGCAAAAGATTTGCGATCCACTCAAGAAGTCCTGATCTGAATAATGATTCACGAACCATCATTCCAGATCAGGACCCGGAGCGTGGATCGGGAATCACTCAATTCCCTGAATGATTCAAGAACCCGCTCCGAAGTCCCGATCTGAATCAAATAATTCGTGATCTGCGCTTCTAGGTTTCAAACTAAAGCAAAAGATTTGCAATCCACCCAAGAAGTCCTGATCTGAATAATGATTCACGAACCATCATTTCAGATCAGGATCCGGAGCATGGATCGGGAATCATTCAATTTGCTGAATGATTCAAGAACCCACTCCAAAGTCCCGCTCTGAATCAAATGATTTGCGAACCCGCTCCGAAGGCCCAATCTGAATCAGATTGGAGCGCTTCGAAACAGTGAATCATGTTGTGATTCAATGGTTTTTAAATGTTTTTTAAAATCATAACAAACAATGTCGAAATTCGAAAATGAATGGCTCTCCTAATTTGATCTGGTTTTTGCTAGTGAATCACTCGAAATGAAAAGAAGTCACAAGTTTGAATCAGTCAATGCGGTTACAGCTTAAATGACTCACTCGATTGATTGGGTTTACCTGTTCCTCTTTTTGCATTAACTAAATTAGGCAAACTAAATTTTTTTAATTGCGTAAAAATGTTTACATTTATTTAACAGATACACTGTCTTTCAATAGTTCTTTTAGGAAGTAACTCTTTATGAATATTGCTATTTTCAAGGGTTTTCCAGGCCTTAAATTTCAAAAACTCAAATTCAAGTACTTCATGCACTTTAAGCACCCTGTACGAACCCAGTTGTAAATGGTGCTTGATCTGTGCATATTTCTCTCTTGATTCAAACGAGATGACTTTTTCAACGGCGGAAGCAATAATATGGACGGAGGACTCATATTTTAGCTAGAAGCAACAGTTTGAAGATAAAAAGCTTTAAAAATGTATTTGTTTCTTAAAACATGCAGCTTTTCACTTCACAAGACATTAACTGATGGACTGGAGTGATGTGGATTACTTGTTTATTATTGTGATGTTTTTAACAGCATGTTTCTGGACTCATTCTGTCGGCACCCATTCACTAAATAAAATAAAGGTGACTACAGAGGATCCACTGGTGAGCAAGTGATTTAATGCTACATTTTTCCCCAAGAGCATATTTGGCATTTCCTTCTTTGCTCTCATCACATGCATCACTCTTGAATTAAAAATTTAACAGAGCAGGATGTACAGACAGAACTTTTCAGGACCATAAAAGCACAGTGGAAATATAACTATGTGTCATTTGTTTATATTTTAGACCCTGCGGTAAAACACAATGAAATGGAGAGAAAAGTCTGAGTTCTGCCAGATGATCAGATCCTGCAGCAAACCACCAGGTGCAGAGATGAAATGAGTAAATCTCTACAGGCCTCAGGACACACACACACACACACACACACACACACACACACACACACACACACACACACACACACACACACACACACACAGACATGTTCAAGCATGCAGTAAATTACATATATGTTCTGCTGATCTGTGCGACAGGAGCTGCTCTACTTTCCCTGCACTAAAATCTCTTTCTTGTCCTCCATCCCTGCATGAATTAAAGAAAATATACAGTCTTTTAAAAACTCATTAGTCTGCAAGACAATGCCTTTTTAAAGTCATAAATACCCAGTGACAGGGTCGGGGTGAATGAAAATAATTTTTAAATTATTTAAGTTTTTCAGCTTCTTTGGAAAAATCAAAGATTCAAAAATTCCCCAAAAATATTTGATATGAAATGACTTTAAAAGAGTGTTTTTGTTGTTGTTGCCAATTAAATGAAAAATAAATAATGCAAAAAGTAAACATAGCAAAAATCCAGTTCAGAAAATGTTTTCCATGCTTTTCCTCTAAAAACATTTCATATTAATAAAATATTAATATTTATTATGTATATGCATGAAAATAACAACATATAATTATTACCATACTAAATCATCTGTAATAAAATTGATTTTTTTCTATTTATATTTTAGATTTAAATATATATGAATGTAAATTGTGTGGGGTTATTATAGTTAACCAAAACTAAAACCTAAATTTAATTAAAAAAAAAAAAAAAAAAAAAAAAAACTTAAATTATTGCTTGAAAGAAATGTTAACTGAAACAAAATTAAGTATTAAAAAAAAAAAAAATAAACATATTTTCTTTTGGCTAGCTACAGTGTTTCTCATTTTTAAACAGTTTAACTTGATGTAAAGTGAAAATAATTTAAAAATAAAACAGATTTATAATATTAATAAAAACTATAATAGGATCTATAATAGGTAAATGGCAAAAATTCTTTTAAAATTAAAACTGACATGAATAAAAAGAGAGTACATTTCTAATAATTTGGCACGTTGACACATTAAACTAGTTTTAAAAGATAAACAGTTTAAAAGATTTTCATCGTCTTTAACATGCTTACTGATCACTTTACTAACATTACTGATGCAAAAACAAATCTAAATTTTGTTGATTGCTCAATTTAGAAGTTTTTTTTTTTTTTTAAATAGATTTTATTAGATTACATATTATACCTCATTCATGGAAAAGAATTAAACCTACTAATTTTCTACTAACACTATTAAAACATTTTTTTAATGTTTTAATAGTCATGAGAAAAGAAAGGATCAAAAGATGAATCTCGATCAGAAAAATTAGCCAATAGTGTGAGTTTAAGTGTTTCAGAAACCTGTTTGTAATTAGTCATTACTCGTGTTTGGTGTCGCTAGTGGTGTGGAAACTACACACTTCAGCTACAAGTGATTTTGTGCTCTACAGCCCATAAAAAAAGAGAGAAAGAATCAGAAAGAAAGTTAAACAAGAGTTGTGCTGGGATGGCTGACGTTGTGCGTCGTACCTTCTTTAGCAGCCTGCCAAAACTCAAAAGCCACACGGAAAGCCTGAGCCACCGTTAACGTCACCGCCTGAGCCTGAGACAGATGGGAAAGAGGGAAGAGAGGTTTCAACACCACATCTCTTGTCATGGATAGAAAGACATTGCATTGGTTTCCGTCTCTCAGAGGAAGTGTGGTCTTAACGTATAATGCTATTTATAGACTAAAGGAAAGGCAGGGAGTGTCTCTTAGAAAAACACACGAACACACACTCACCACTTTCCTCTTGGTACAGAGGTACGCGTGACACTCCAGCGTTTCGTTGCGTTGACTCTGAGCGATGTAAGCGAACACTTTATCGTGCATCTTATCAGCCGTGCAGTAAGATATCCTACAGACAACAAACAATATATGAGCAAAGTCAATCGCTAGACAAGCTATGTAAAAATACAGTAAATAATTCCTGTACAATTATACTTTAAGACTATAATTTAAAAATTTTGGAGACAATAAAATTTTAATTTCAATTTAAATAAAACTTTTATTCAAGGATGCATTTAACTGATAAAAATGATAATGCACAAAAATATTAAGAAACACAAATGCTTTCAACACTGAAAATAATAAATGTTTCTTTAGCAGCAAATCAGCATATTAGAATGATTTCTGAAGGATCATGCGACACTGAAGACTGGAGTAATGATGCTGAAAAAGTCAGTTTTGCATTACAGAAATAAATTACATTTTAAAATATATTTTAAAAATTAATTTTAAATATAGAATAAAATATTATAAGAATATTAAAATAGAAAATACTTTATTTTAAATGGTTATAATATTTCATAATATTATTGTTTTTAACATATTTTTGGTCAAATACATGCAGCCTTATTGAGATTTCAAAAACATTTAAAAATATGGCTGCAAGCAGCGATTACTGATTTAAGCACGTATGAAAAAATACATTATTTGGCAAGCCTGTAACCACCGAAATCAATGATTTAAAAAAGCATTTTTGGCAAATCCAGGTAATTTACCATAGAAATATGATATTTTTTAATTTTTAAGAATATTATGGTGCCAGATGTGGTTCAACATCCTTAAAACTTTGCATGCTTGTTTAGAATCACTTGTCGCATATGCTCACCACGTTTCATCAAGTTTTGAGTTTTCCTTTAGGCTTTATAGGATTTTGGGTAAATTCGGACAGGCCTCTTTCTAAACAACCTTATAGCTTTTCAAAGAGTAAATTTCAACATTTTTTTGATAATTATTGACCTCCAGAGAGTTGTACAGCAGTGTTTTTTCTTCTCAATCATTTAAAGTCCTCCTGTAGTCAAATTTTTTATCCCTTGAAACTGATCTTTGATCATTTAAATGAAATACTTAAATGTTTTTTTTTTTTTTGTGAAAATAATTTTCTCATGCCTTAAAACAGCTTGAATGTAACTCTAGGCCCCTTGCCTCATTTACTATATGCGGATCTATAAATATGCAAATTAGCCCCGCCCCCATGCAGTCACACCAGCCAGAGCCCCCTGATCTACTAACTGAACTGTAGTAAACACGATATAATGGCAAAACACAGATAATGACTGATAAAACTATGATTTTACTAGCAGACAACTACAGTGGATCCTGTAATATTTGTTAAAGTTACTTGACGATGTTGTGCCCTCAAAATGCCTTAAAGGCTCAAATGCAGCCTAGTTTGTGATTCCAGTTTGCACCCGCGAGCATATGCAAGTAAAGTGCAGATGACAATGCAGTAGTGGTGTGTCTGACTTCGGGCTACTTTTACACTGTTGCCGCGGGTTATTTTTCAAGTTAGCGGTTAGCGCCTGCTGGTTGTGCTCTATTTAATGCTCTATATGCTCTATTTATTATTTGGTTTTGTGCTGATAATCCTACTGGTATATTTTGCATGCTAATGATAGGAATCTATACTTTGACACGATTGGTTACTGAAGTTTGTGACGTAGCAAAAAAAAAAAGGGCCGTTTCAACAGCCTTTGGGAAATACAGTTTTAAGGAGAAAATACTAGCAATGGTGTTGATTAATGGACTCGCACATGGTTTGTCTAAAAGCATATTAAAAACGCCACACAGACAAATAAACAACATAAAAATCTTGATTTTCACTACAGGGGGACTTTAACAAACAATTTGACTGACAACAGTGGTTCTAGAGGCAAAGTTGTCCGGAATGAGGAGTTCGTTTAAGCCCTTGAAAAATACGATATCACCCCTCAGTGGGCGATTTCTTTGAAATTTCTCACAGCAATTGTGGCCGTGAGTCAAACTGTTTCGTTCCGATCGGCCTCCGTTAACCTTGTCTAATAGGTGCTCAAACATCATTGCCCGACGGCAGCCATGTTTTTTTTTTAATAAATATGTCCTTATAGACACTTGTGGCACTTTGGATCAAGACCGTGCACACAGATTTTCATGTTGATAGCACAAATGGTTGCCTAGGTATAGCCATATTTGTTTTTCCCCCCTCTTATAGAGCCACAAAGTGGCCAAGCTCCATGATTTTTTTTTCCTGTGACCTCAGATTGAGCTCTTACATCAGTGTTCTGAGTTTGGCAGAGATATCTCATTCCGTTCAGGAGTTATAGCCACTTTAATAAAAGTGGCCCTGCCCCTTTAGAACGTTTTGATGTCAATTGCAAAGAAGAGTCAAAAGCTCTACTTTTTTTGAGCTTTGTTGATAGCTCACAAAAGGTTTTTAGGTTTTTCAAAAATCCAAAATAACCAAACATTTTGCCAGGCTCACAATCAAATCTATGGCATGCATTTTGTGTGGCATGAACCATCCCTCCAAGTTTCAAGTTTCTATGACTTTCGGGTTTGGTCTCCACGATCAGTTTTACATGGAGATTGCTAATCCTTGGCTATTCTACAAACTGCAACAGGGTTTCACAACATTTTTTGAATATTTGAACCTTTTTACGATGCATAAGTTGGATAAGTTGGTTTCAAATATCTGAGACCACTATTGAAAATACAATTTTCAGTATCGGCACAAGTGAAAAGTATTTGTATATTTTTTTAATGACAGCAGCACATGAATAAAACCTGCTGATCATGTTCTTGAGATGTTTCAAAAAGCTCCTCGAGCTTCATCTCAAGCATGAACTGTAAGTGAAGTAGTTCACATTACCAAAAACACGTTTACTTTCATTTGGTCAGTGACGTACATCCTAAAACCTTCTGTGTATCTCCCAGTTTAAATGAAACAAGCGGAAGTAATTCCAGATGGTCTCAGATTGGTCTCTATCCAGCAAAACACACCCACTATCCATTATCCACCACTAAATCACTTCCACACACACTTGTATATAACAGAACATCACGTCACCTCCTCAGAGAGTTAAAAAAAAAAAAAAAAGGTGTAAGTACTGCTGAGTCCTCCATGTTCAGCACTCCATCAGCACTTTGACAGAAAGTGGACCCACCAAACCACAACACATACCCACACAGAGACACGTGGGATAGTTGGTCTATGACTGCATCGTCCCTGGCATCCTGTTGACATCATTGTAATAAGCAGTAAACTCATGAACTCCTCCAGTGCTGAGTGACAGCTGGCTCAGCCTGTCAGTAGGCGGCCCCACAGCACCAGGGGCGGGGCTAATGATGGATGACCACCATCTGTCCTGTTTCACATTTAAAAATTCACACACATACTGTACTTACAGACACTTATGAAAACTTTTTCTTACTACTTACTACACATTTCCGCCTGACTAGGACCACAGTAGTTTATCCTAATTTAAAGGGGTCCTCGGACGCCCATTTTCCACAACTTGATATGATTCTTTAGGGTCTTAATGAAGAGTCTATAATATACTTTGGTTAAAAATTCTCAATGATTGTGTAAAACAACACCCTTTTTACCTTGCCAAAATGAGCTCTGCAAAAATCATCCCATTCTGAGGGATTGTTCCTTTAAATGCAAATGAGCTCTGCTCGCCCCGCCCCTCTCTTCTGCTCTGAGAGATTGTTTACTTCAGCCACATTTAGCACGTTTAGCTGTGAAACTTGCTAACTAGCACGTTATTAGGAAAGCAGATTGCAGAGGTTCACTAAAAAACCCTTATACTCACTTCTGCTGTAGTTGAAGCTGGATCATGAATGATTTGCGCAAACATAGATGCATTTATGCAGATCAGGAGGCACGTTCCTTTCACAAACATATGCAATCCACTGCATCTTCAGCGGCTCAGATGTCGGGAGTGAATGACAACCACTATGTTCATTATTACATCCAGCAACACAATACCTCAATCACTCAGTCGGAGATATTCTTGTGTAACTTACATCCCTGCTCTGTTACAGACTGATCTGAGGTAAGACGCTCATGTCAATCAATCTGAGGCAGGCATCTGAGAATGGTTCGATTTGAAAAAGGGGATATTATTTTTACAGATTAATTAAAAACCACTGCATGGATTTTTATCATTATAGGGTAGATGTGTACATACACCGCCAACACACATTAATGTCCAAACAACTAAATGTTTTATCCGATGACCCCTTTAAATAAATAAACAAATAAAAAAATAAATGTATATATGCACTTATTGCACTACTGGTCAAAAGTTTGGAATAATTAAGATTTTCCTTTATGTTTCTGATAAAGGCTTTTATTTAATTGATTGAAAACACAAACTTAGTAATAATGTAATTATGTTAAATATAGAATAGAATATTAAAATAGAAAAGTCATTTTAAATGGTTATAATATTTCACAATATTATTGTTTTTATCATATTTTTGGTCAAATAAATGCAGCCTTATTTGAGCAATCAAAAACATTTAAAAATATAACTGCAAGCAGCGATTAACAGTGTATGGCATTTAAGCACATATAAAAAAAAGACATTATTTGGCAAGCCGGTAACCACTGAAATCAATGATTAAAAAAGTATTTTTGGTAAATCCAGGTAATTTACCATAGAAATATGGTACATTTCTGCCTGACTAGGACCAAAGTAGTTTATCCTAATTTAAATAAATAAATAAATAAATAAAATGTATATGCACTTATTGCACTACTGGTCAAAAGTTTGGAATAATTAAGATTTTCTTTTATGTTTTTGATAAAGGCTTGTATTTACTTGATTGAAAACACAAAATCAGTAATAATGTGAAATGTTACTACAATTTCAAATATTTTTTTCTATTTAAATATATCTTAAAAAGCCGTTTATTCTTGTGATGCAAAGCTGAATTTTTAGCATCATTACTCCAGTTTTCAGTGTTACATGATCCTTCAGAAATAATAAAAAAAGGAATAAATTAATACTTTTATTTATTTACAATATTTACACAACTATCAATAATTTGTTGACAAATTACCAATCAATGCTTAATTTTCATCAGTCTGTGGTGTAAAAAGGTCACATTAGCAATTAAAGAAAAAAAACACAAAAACATGGTCAGGTCAAAGTGTCTTAATTTTTGGTCCCAAAGATCAAAAGTGATATCTGGCGTCTGAATAACTTTTGGTTTGATAATGATATATATATATATATATATATATTTAAAACACAAAATTTAATTTCATTTTGTCTGCACACATTAAATTAGAATTTGAAAATGTGTGGGAAATTGTGCTTAACTGTCGTGGAAATAATGTCACAATGCAAAAAATCTTAATGGATCTACACACACTCATTTTCATTTCTTCATTTTCATTTTCAAAATTAAACTCCTTTTTGATTTTACGGTGAATTGAAACCTGGACCTGTTTTCATTAGAATTAACCACATAATTGTAGTGGTGTAATTGGTGTGGAGACACCTCCTCATGTTTATTCATTACACACACCACAGCCGGCGTCTGTGCGCACTGAGCGCGTGCGAGCTTCCAATAATAGCGCCGGTCCCAGGTGAGGGTCAGAGAGTGTCTGTCTGAGCCTCAGAGACACTAAAACAGATCGATAGAGTATCCTAACACAAACATCTCTCTCTCTGTCTGTATGAAAACAGCAATCTTCAGGTCGCGCCGCTCTAAATGATGGATGGCAGGATTTCAGGGGGCAACAACAACTCCTTTCTTTTTTATTGCAAGAGAAATGGAGCAGACCATTGAAATCCACTTCTTATTCACAACGAGATCAGTTTTTAAATGAATACTATAACTGTTTTGAGTTATTCCTTAAACATCTCCATTCATTTGATCACAAATAAATAAATAATTTGAAAACATAATATATAAAAGTAATTTTTACTATTATTGCTTTTATGGTATTTTTGTTTCTTAAATGTGTATATTTGATCACATATAAATACTAATATTTATTTAGTAATACTTAAATATATAATACATAAACATTTTGTTTTATATATTTGGGACCAATTATTGGACCCTAGTTTTGAGATGTTATAGGAACCATTATGACATTTGAAACATGAAGCAGAATCACTACATTCCTGATGATTTCCATCCCTAGAGACAGACAGACCAGACACAGTGTCAGACAGGGCAACATAACAAACGGTTGCAGGTGACTTACCTGTATATGGACACATTCTCTATTAGCTGGTTCGATACACTGTCGTAGAGAACAATCCCTCGAGGAGAAACCTTCAGCGTCACCTTCTGAAGCTTCTTCCCACTAGCTTTAGCCTGCGAGAGACAGAAAACATGGAATCATTAAACGATTTTGATCATGAGTCAATTTTGGAGGCTTCAACAAATTAGATTTTTTTCAGCATCTTGCACAAGGACCCACATGCTTTAATATATAGACTAATAGTCAAAGGTTTTTGAACAGTAAAGATTTTTAATTTTAATTTTTAAGTCTCTTCTGCTCACCAAGCCTGCATTTATTTGATCCAAAGTCCAACAAAAACAGTAAAAATCTGAAATATTTTTACTATTTAAAATAATTGTTTTCTATTTTAATATACATTAAAATGTAATTTATTCCTGTGATCAAATCTAAATTTTCAGCATCATTACTCCAGTCTTCAGCGTCACATGATCCTTCAGAAATCATTCTAATATTCTGATCTGCTGTTCAAGAAACATTATTATTATTATTATTATTATCAATATTTAGAGCTGAGTATTTTTTTAGGATTATGAATAAAAATATCCAAAGATCTGCATTTATTTAAAATAAAAAAAACTTTTATAACATTATACACTATACCATTCAAAAGCTTGGAGTCGGTATAATTAATTATAGAAATTAATAGTTCTATTTAGCAAGGATGCTTTAAATTGATCAAAAGTGATAATAATAACAGCAAATGTTTTTTAGGGAGCATGGATCATGTGACTGGAGTAATGATGCTAAAAATTCAGCTTGGAAATCACAGGAATAAATTACATTTTAAAATATATTCAAATAGAAAATAGTTATTTTAAATAGTAAAAAATATTTCCAAATTTTACTGTTTTTGCTGTACTATAAACCAAATAAATGCAGGCTTGGTGAGCAGAAGAGATTTCTTAAAAAAAAAAATAATAATAATAAATAAATAAATAAATAAATAAATAAATAAATAAAATCTTACGGTTCAAAAACTTTTGACTGGTAGTGTATATTAATATATATTAAGTAATACTAAAATAACATTGCATGCTGAAATTACAGCCATGGTCATATAAAATATTAAATATATTTTCTGATATCTTGCATTAAAACATTTTTTAAAAACATTAAACATTTTTAATAACCACAACATAAGAGCAGTTTTATGAGCTATTGATTTGTTAAGTGAAATTCACTAAACTACAACTTAATGATCTTAGTACTGATATGAAAATGTGTGACGTTTTATTTTTGGATAATAAAAATATTTAATGTTTGAATAAAATAAACCTTAAATACGTAATTTTCACTTTGCTGTCCTAAAATGAATTCACAAAGTCGTACCCTAAAAAAATAAAAATCACAGTTGTACACTGCAGAACACGGTTAGCATTACACAGCATCATTTATCCTTCACAATTTGGCTGCTAGGAGAAAATCAAACAACTGCTAAGCTAACACACATTAATGTGATTTATCACATTTATCATTTGTTTTCTTATACAACATCTTCAGCAAGTCAAACAATCAATAATTTTTATAGTCAAAAGTGAGAGTTGAAGTAGGAAAATTCCACATCTGGCTTTGAATGGCTCTTAAACACACTTGCAATAACTCACACACAGGCTGACACAGTCCGTTCGGTATGCAACTGATTTTTACTGCTGAATTGCAACAATGTAGAGGTTTTAATAACCTCAAAACATTATGTCATGGCAGGATCCAGCCTGTTGAAACGCACAGAACCACACCCAAAACCCCCTGAGACACACACACTCCCATTAGCCAACTCAAAAAGCATTAGAGAGACAACAGAGCTCTGTCTGCGCATTACTTAAAGGTGTTGAACGCTACACTTTCGTTGCATTTCAAACTCCTGGATCAAAATATTTGAGGTGAGGACAGCACACAGAAGACAGAAAATACATCTTCTGTGAAGTAGTGTTGCTTTCGTCAATGAAAATTATGACTAAATATCGTCATCAACGAACCTTTAATCACGTGACGAAAATGAGATGAGACGCAACGTAAATGCTGGTCGTGTGACGATGACTATAATTAAATGTATAATGCAGTATTGTTGACGAATAAAAACGAGACTAAATGTGGTTTACAAAATAAAAACTATGCTAAAATGTCTCTTCATTTTCGTTGAACAAAACGAGACGAAACGAAATGTTATAACATTATTTTGTTTTGTTTAGTCGCGTTATTATAATTACTTTGCAGTATTTCTGACGTGGACTGCGCAGACGCAGGCGACGTCACTTCCTCAAGCCCCACTCGCAGACCGGGGGGATTATAGGCCAGAAATTGCAATTATTAAGACTATTAGACAGCTATATATCGTTATCCGCACATGCTGAAGTAGATTCATGTCTGAGAGAATATGTGCGGTATTGCAGCGTTAGAAAACTCTGTCAGTTATTTTTTACTTTCACTTTCTATGAACTGTAAAGTTAAAACTGAAGTTAAGATGTTCACCGGCATAACTACTGCGCAAAGTTTGATATCCACTGGCTCGCCTTCATGGGTTAAAACAAAAATATTGCGACGTAACCGCTAACCCCCATGCGTATGCATCTTAAACACAGGGAGAGGTGAAAGAGGAATCTACTCGGTATGCCACTCTGTCTGAAACACGTCTTTGTGTTTGTGCGCGCTTCGGGTGTATGCGAGAACAGCACGTAAGTAACGAATCGAGTTCTGTTTCTTTTCCTCTTCTTGTGGTTTTAAATAGCTTGAATGTGTAAATTGGCAAATTAACCTGCGAAATCACATGCCGAACGGTGGGGTTTTGACCTGGTCCATACGTATCACGGATCGACTGCGATCCGTTTAAGCCCTAATAGGCTATATGACAGATCAGAGCCAATGCTTCAGGGAAATTGCTTTGCCGGTCCAATGGCAGACTCCAGGGAAAGTTTTGTGTTCACCGCTTCACACACACCGATCACGTGCGCATATTTGTATCTTGACTATACTACTAGGTACTTGCACTATATTGACTGGGTTAAATAGAATTGCATTACTAATTACTAAAGAGACTAAAATACAATTTTCATTGACTAAAACTAGACTAAATGTCATCAGTTTTTGTTGACTAAAACTAGACTAAAATGTCATCAGTTTTTGTTGACTAAAACTAGACTAAAATGTCATCAGTTTTCGCCGATTAAAACTAGACGAAAATAGTCATGGATAATTATGACTAAAATAAGACTAAAATGCTCAAACTTTTAGTTGACTAAAACTTGACTAGACTAAAAAGAGTATGAACGTGACTAAAACTAATAAAAACTAAAATTAAACATGAGGCAGAATCTAAAAATAAGCAGAAACTAAAATAAATACATACAAAGACTAGACTAAAACTAAAATGAAAACAGGCTGCCAAAAATAACACTACTGTGAAGGAAGTAGTGCACATGACCTCTGCCCTATTATTCATGTCTAAGTGTCATTAGCTGGTGCAGTAATGGCAATGGTGTATGTTTGTCTTACTGTGGCAACAATTCTCTTGACAGCTGCGGCCGAGAGCTCTTCTCCTTTGGGTTCCTCCACCAGCGTCATGCCCAGATACTTCAGTTGAAAGACCATCCCCTCCAGCAGCGTCTCCCGCGTGTCTGTCCAGTTCTCTGGCAGCTCTACATAGAGACACACACGGGATTAATATGCATGTATGATGCAAACACGACCAAAAACATGGCAATACATGCTACCCACACAAACACGCTCATACAGATGGGTGAATCTCATGAAAACATGTCCAGGTCGCATTTCACCTCTAATAAAAATAATGAAAAATAACAGGAAGTGGTATTTTGGCAGGTTTATTTGCTCAAAAAATGACCGTGTGTGTGTGTTCAGTGTGTTTCTGTGCTGTTTTGTACTGTATCAGGAGGTCAAACTAACAAAACTGCCAAGAATATAATTAGGGTAATTCATGCAAAAAGAATGAAAAATGACAAGACATTATACGCATTAATTTTTTACTGTAATATCGCATACATTTACTGTAGCACTTTTTATTTATTCATATTCATTTAGTAAACATTATGTGTGAGGAAAGTGAGTATTTGACCAATATTTATTAAGACATTTACAATTACATTTTAAAAACACTTAAAACAACAATTTCCAATTTTTATATTTTGTATTTCATTTCAGAAACCAGTTATGGATTCTTACAGGTTTAAAAATGTCTTTATGTTCAACTAAGCAACCATTTTTATGGGCAAATTGAGATATTTTAACACGCATTTATGTTTTGCAAAAACTAGTCAATGCTCAAAAATGTCCTGTCAGATCTCTGTGACTGCGGGGAGAGCAGGGAAAACACTGAACATGCTCATTATCTGAACAAATAAACCTGTTAAATGCTAAAGCAACAGGTGAAAACATCTGCATATGAAACACATCACACAATCCTTCATTAAAACACACAGTCTTCAATCAGGTCTTTCATCCACTGCTCTTTTATCAACACCTGCACGGGACAGGAACTCATGTCCATGGTTATGTGCAGCCTTATAATGCCATTATGGCAGTACTGTGATTAAGTTGGAGCTCATGTCAACATAAAACTGTGTTTATGTCCATAATAACAGTAACTATAATCTCCATTCGGACTAAAACGAGCATGCATAGCAGAACGGAAGAAACGCTTGGAGGAGTTTATGTTATGATCATGCATTTTATTGATCAGATTGATTATAAACACCAGAAAGAAAACATAGTACACACTTCTGGTGAAAACAAACAGACCTACTGCATTTAAAAAGAACATTTTGTGTTGCAGTAACAATGGAAAATAGCATGTAAATGGCACTATAGAGAACATGTAGTGTTTCAAAACTGTTATTGGTGAATATATATCATTGAGCACACACATAAACCCCCATACCACCCTGATCTCAGACACAGCAATAAATGAATGTGTTTAACCCCACATCAGCGCTGGCCTGTGACAGAGGTCAAGGGCAGGGGTAAAGGACGCACATCTAATAGACAGTTATCTGCTCCTCTCTGCTGCATCTCCATTATTTTACAACCTTGTTTAATCCATCTCAGCATGACAGAAAGCCAGGAAGAAAGAAAGAAAAGAAAGCAAGAAAGAAAGAAGTTGATAAAATAAAATAATAAAAGACCAACAAAAGAACTAAAAAATAAAAAGACAAACAAAAGAAACAATAAATTAAACAACCCAACAAAAACAAACATAACAAAGAATAAAATAAACAAACATGATAAAACATGAAGAAATGTTAATTCAGTCTTCATGCAAACAAAACAAACAAAAACTTAATAAAGAACAATGAAAGAACTATAAAACTAATTAAACAAACAAAAACAAAATGGCAAACCAAATGAACAAATGAATGAAAGACCGACCGAATGAACAAACAAACGATTGAAAGAAAGACTGACCAAATGAACAAACAAACGAAAGACCAACCGATTGAATGATTGATATCCGAGAGAAAAGATTGAAAGACTGAAAGAAAGAAAGAAAGAAAAAAAAGAAAGAAAGAAAGAAAGCAAGAAAGAAAGAAAGAAAGGAAGGAAGATAAAAAAGATCAAATGAATGAACGAACGAATGAAAGAAAGACTGAATGAGCGAAAGAAAGACAGAAAGAAAGACAGAAAAAAAAAGAAAAAAAAAGTAACGACCAAACGAAAGAAAAACAGATCGACCGAACGAATGAGTGAAAGAAAGAAAATAAAAAAGACAGACAGACTGAATGAAGAACCGAACAAACAAATAAAAAAGAAAGCAAGACAGAAAGAACGAATGAACAACTGAATTAACAACTGAACGAACAAAAGACAGAACGAAAGAAAGACAGAAAGACAAATATATATATATATATATATATATATATATATATATATATATATATATATATATATATATATATATATATATATATATATATATATATATATATATATATTTTATATATATATTCATTTAACCAAACAAAGAAACGAAAGAAAAAAAAGTGAAAGAACGAAAGAATGAATTAATGAAAGAAAGACTGAATTAGCAAAAGAAAAGAAAAAAAGAAGACCGACCAAATTAACAACCGAACAAACAAAAGAAAGAAAGAAAGAAAAAACAATAACTAAAGAACAAATGAACAAAAAGCCAAGAAACAGAACAAAAATCAAACAATGAACTAAAAAACAAAGAATAAACAAACAAACAAAAGAGAAAGTGATATGTGACTATGCAATTTGCTAATTAAATTCAGTGCGAAAATGCTTCATTTTTCAAATGAATCAAATCAAGTTCATAATTCAGAATCCATCAGCAGTGTGAAGGCTTGCACTATGAATACGTTAGTCAAGAGTTTAAGTGTGCATAAAATGAAAATGGATATTGATTATTGCTGATTTCATGAATCATTCATGGGTCTCTGGCTGACAGGTGGTCTCTGAAACCCCCGACAGAGATCAAATGACGGCGTCACACCATCCTTCTGAGTTAATTTAACTCCCCCAGACCTTCATAATCACTCTTCCCCGCTGTGACAGATCAATGACCCGAAATACGTTCACATCAAAACACTACAATTAGCAGGTCTCATCAGAGCTCTGGTGTTCATGGGGTAAACTGGGGTTTGTAATGGAGTAAATGAAATTGACGCCCCGTTGAAGCTCATTAAGAGTGTTTGTGTAAGCATGAGTGCAGACACAGATTGACTCTCATTGTGTGACAGACGCTTACTTTAACCCTCAATTAACCTTCATTATTTACATAATTGAAGGACATTCATTCTGTTGATGGTATTTGATGCCTAACTGAGAACTGAATGGGTTAATTTCTAACTAGTGTCAACCCTCAGTCCATCCACTGACCCTATGGAGGAATTTGCACACAAAAATGGCAAGCGATGGCTGATTCAGTCACAGTCTGATTGGCTGATTTATGTTTGATTTTTAAATTTTTTTTTAGAAAGAAAGAAAAAAAGAAAGAAAAAGAAAGACCGACCAACCGAATGAATGAACGAACAAAAAAACAACGAATAAATGAACGAACGAAAGAAAGATAGACCAAATTAACAAACAAACGAAAGAAAGAAAGACCGCCCAAATGAACGAACGAAAGAATGAGCAAACGAAAGAAAAAAAACGAACGAATGAACAAAAGAAAACCTGACAGACTGACCAAATGAACGAAAGAAAGAAAGACTGACCGACCAAATGACCAAAGAAAGAAAGAAAGAAAGAAAGAAAGAAAGAAAGAAAGAAAGAAAGAAAGAAAGAGCAAACAAAAAAACGAACAAATGAACGAACAAACAAACAAAAGGAAACCAGACAGATCGACTAAATGACCAAAGAAAGAAAGACGGAATGACCGACGGACCAAAAGAAAGAAAGAAAGAAAGAAAGAAAGGAAGGAGCAAACTAAAGAAAAACTGACCAAATGAACGCACAAACAAACAAAAGAAAACCCGACAGACTGACCAAATGAACAAACGAAAGAAAGAAAGACTGACCGACCAAATGACCAAGGAAAGAAAGACAGAAGACACCCACGGACCAAAAGAAAGAAAGAAAGAAAGAAAGAAAGAAAGAAAGAGCAAACTAAAGAAAAACCGACCAAATGAATGCACAAACAAACAAAAGAAAACCCGACAGACCGACCAAATGAACAAACGAAAGAAAGAAAGAAAGAAAGAAAGAGCAAACGAAAGAAAAAACGACCAATTAAACGAACAAACAAACAAACAAAAGAAAACCCGACAGACCGACCAAATTGCCAAGAAAGAAAGTTTTAGATTACACTGACCAAATTTGGTGTTCTATTTAACTATCAAGGAGGAATCTGTTTAAATACAACACCTGAAAATGGCAAAAATGGTACAAAACTTTCAGAGAAAATTCAAAATAACAAACTTTCTGTTGGGTTTCGGACTTCATACTGAGGGGCTTTTTGGTAGGTATTGGTGTGTTACATGTGTCTACCAAATTTCGTACATGTATGTGAAACATAGTTCTAGGGGGCACTTTGTTGAAATTTTATAGGTGGTGCTATCGAGCCATTTTGCCACATCCACTTCACCACCTATATCAGATGTAAATTTTCACCACTTTTGTCGTGTGTGCAAAGTTTCATGAGTTTTCAAGCATGTTTAGACCCTCAAAAATGTGATTCATTACACTGAATTGACACTTTCAGCTATAGAGCTGCTTTTGTTTCATAATTAAAGAATTTTGCAACATTAAAGGATTAGTTCACTTCCAGTATAAAAAATTCCTGATAATTTACTCCAAAATTTCACTAGATAAGACCCTTATTCCTCCTCTGGATCATGTAGAGCCCTTTGAAGCTGCATTGAAACTGCAGTTTGGACCTTCAACCTGTTGGGCACCATTGAAGTCCTCTATAGGGAGGTTTTTTGATCAAAAACCTTCGTTTCTTTTGAACTGAAGAAAGAAAGAAAGACATGAACATCTTGGAAGACATGGGGTGAAATTATCAGAAAATTTTTATTCTGGAAGTGAACTAATCCTTTAAGTCTAACTGGATAGCTGACTTATTTTGCGTCACACACTGCAGGGTCACAAACACAGTGAAGAGCGATCCATCAGCCCTGTGTGTGTAAAGAATTGCAGCCTGTAGCATGCTGGGATGCCTGTTGGAGGACACAGGCGTGTTGTGATTGGTGAGGATCGTCCTGCTCTACTGAACTTCAAAGCAGAGCACAAGGAATCAGAGCACATCACACACACAAACACACACACACACACACACACAGACAGACACACCCAGCAGGGCCAGAGATGACAAACCGCAAGTATGTGTGTGTATGTGTGTGAACGGCACAGAACTGCTGGGGTCATTAATACAGACCATAGACACAAAAATACACGATTCCCACTGACTGAATCCACACACATGCTGCAGCCTTCTGGAACGATGTTGGATCAATAATTGCATTCCAAGAACAGCATCCAAACAAAAGGAGATCGTAATCTCACTGAACCTGTCAAGAACACGTCCAAGCCATATATAAGAAAAAAGTAAAAACTATATCTTGCATACAGAAAATTAAGTCTACTTTAGAACCATTACCGTTTTTTGCCATTAATCTCAGGTCAGTTTAGCACATTTTCCTTCATACGCTATATTGCCAAAAGTATTCGCTTGCCCATCCAAATAATCGGCATCAGGTGTTCCAATCACTTCCATGGCCACACGTGTATAAAATCAAGCACCTAGGCATGCAGACTGTTTTTACAAACATTTGTGAAAGAATGGGTCGCTCTTAGGAGCTCAGTGAATTCCAGCGTGGAACTGTGATAGAATGCCACCTGTGCAACAAGTCCAGTCGTGAAATTTCCTCGCTCCTAAATATTCCACAGTCAACTGTCAGCTGTATTATAAGAACGTGGAAGCGTTTGGGAACGACAGCAACTCAGCCACGAAGTGGTAGGCCACGTAAACTGACGGAGCGGGGTCAGCGGATGCTGAGTCGCATAGTGCGAAGAGGTCGCCAACTTTCTGCAGAGTCAATCGCTACAGACCTCCAAGCTTAATGTGGCCTTCAGATTAGCTCAAGAACAGTGCGCAGAGAGCTTCATGGAATGGGTTTCCATGGCCGAGCAGCTGCATCCAAGCCATACATCATCAAGTGCAATGAAAAGCGTCGGATGCAGTGGTGTAAAGCACGCCGCCACCGGACTCTAGAGCAGGGGAGACGCGTTCTCTGGAGTGACGAATCGCGCTTCTCCATCTGGCAATCTGATGGACGAGTTTGGGTTTGGCGGTTGCCAGGAGAACGGTACTTGTCTGACATTATTGTGCCAAGTGTAAAGTTTGGTGGAGGGGGGATTATGGTGTGGGGTTGTTTTTCAGGAGCTGGGCTTGGCCCCTTAGTTCCAGTGAAAGGAACTCTGAATGCTTCAGCATACCAAGACATTTTGGACAATTCTATGCTCCCAACTTTGTGGGAACAGTTTGGAGCTGGCCCCTTCCTCTTCCAACATGACTGTGCACCAGTGCACAAAGCAAGGTCCATAAAGACATGGATGACAGAGTCTGGTGTGGATAAACTTGACTGGCCTGCACAGAGTCCTGACCTCAACCCAATAGAACACCTTTGGGATGAATTAGAGTGGAGACTGAGAGCCAGGCCTTCTCGTCCAACATCAGTGTGTGACCTCACAAATGCGCTTCTGGAAGAATGGTCAAAAATTCCCATAAACACACTCCTAACCTTGTGGACAGCCTTCCCAGAAGAGTTGAAGCTGTTATAGCTGCAAAGGGTGGACCGACGTCATATTGAACCCTATGGATTAGGAATGGGATGTCACTTGTGAGTCAAGGCAGGTGAGCGAATACTTTTGGCAATATAGTGTACTTTCAACGCCACAATGCAAAAAAGTAAAAAATAAAAATAAAAAAAAATATTATATACACACACTATCAGTCAAAAGTTTTTAAAGAGTAAGAGTTTGAATGTTTTGCTCACCAGGTGTTATATATATATATATATATTTGTGTGTGTGTGTGTGTGTGTGGTATATACATTATTAATTGAATTTTCATGTATGAGCAATATATATATACATTTTGACTTTGAGCTTTTAAATGGTATAGTGTATAATGTTACAAAAGCTTTTTATTTCAGATAAATGCTGATCTTTGGATCTTTCTATTTATCAAAGAATCTTAAATATGAAAAATATTTACAAATTTTACTGTTTTTGCTTTACTTTGGATCAAATAAATGCAGGCTTGGTGAGACTTCTTTAAAAAATCTTTTAAAAAGTTTTTGTTTACACAATATATGTGTGTATACTGTGTATATTTATTATGTATATATAAACACACACATACAGTAAATATTTTGAAAATATTTGTGTATTTACATGTAGATATTTATATTTATATAATTGATATTATATATAAATGTTTAATAAATAAACATAACATTTTTCTTAACTATATACATTCATGTGTGTATATATAAATAATAAATATAATAAATAAATATACAGTACACAAACATAAATTACGTGTATTTTATATATATATATATATGTTGATTTTGATATATAATATTTATACATATATATATATATATATATATATATATATATATATATATATATATATATATATATATATACATATATATATATATATGTAGAAATATGATATATCAAAATCAACATACTGATGGAGCTAAAAAAACAAAACAAAAAGAAAAAAAACAGTGCTGTGATATCCAGAGCAGGACAGGACAACAGTGATATTTCATAATTAAAGGAAATGAAAAGGGCAGAAACCCTCAAACTGTTGATAGGAAATAAGAGGCGGAAGAGAGAGAGAAGAGAGTGATGAAGTGGAGAGAGAGAGGGAGAGGTCTGATGGGTGGAGTAGAGAGGAAACAGAAGCGAGATTAAAGAAATCACGCCTGCCATGTTTACGGCTCCACTCATAAACAATCTTCAAAGAGAATATCGGCCCGAGATCCGCTGCACGTTTGTGTTGGGATGCATCTGCTGAAGTAACTGAATAGTATTTCATAAAGCATCATCTCAAATATTCCCTCATTCCCAACACATTCATTAATACACAGCGATCGGATAAACCGCAAATACATGTGAGAAATGTCTCACATGAACACTATAGCAGGGGTATCTTGGGTAATATTTACAATAATTTAAATGCACTTTTCATCTGGCCTTTTAAGTTTCCTTAAGAGTGTGTCATCAGTCGGGTTTCGCATTCCATCAGATGCAAAAACTTAGATGTCATACGTTTTTCAGAAACCATTTCATTTTTGTGATTTCAGTGAATACATTTGAAACTCAAATTTAAACCGATTCAAAAATAGTTCAACAATCACTAAAATTTACAATCATAAATATTCACAAAAGTCTTTGTGTGTCGTTTTCATATATTTAAATTTTTACTAAAATCTATTAAAGTAAAAATTGCTGTTCATTTCTTTGTAATGATATATTAGTGCATAAAATAATGGTAATCATAAGACTGTTTATTAAAAAAAAATGGGGTGAAAACAGGGTGGAAAACCAACTAAATAAATGCCAAACCATCCTCAACACCTAATGTTTTCTCAGAAAATTTAAATACTTAAATACACAAGCAAATAAATAAATAAACATTTGTGCTATTTAATATTTTAAAATAAATAAACCTGCACTTTTTAACAGTTAAAAAAATATGTATTTAAAAATATATACATCTAAAATTCTGTTTTAAATAAATAAAAAAGATAGTTTAATATTTTAAATAAATGAAAAAATAAATATGTACTTAAATAAATACATACATAAGCAAATAAATAAAAAATAAATATGCAATATTTCAAATAAACTACTTTTACAAAAATGTACTTTGTAATTTTTAAATAAATACAGTTTAATATTTTTAAGTAAATGAAAAACAATAAATATTTACTGTTTTTTAATAAATAAATAAATAAATAAATGTGATATTTCATTTTTTAAATAAATAAATATGCACTTTTTAATATTTAAATAAAAAATTACTTTTTAAAAATAAATAAAATGTGATTTGTAATTTTGAAATAAATACACCGACACAGTTGACTATTTTTAAATACATTTAAAAAAAATCTAGTTTATTTTTTTAAATAAACGAATAAATAATTAAATACATTTAAAAAAAATAAATAAATATGCAATGTTTAACATTTTAAAAATGTATTTTTTAAATAAATAAAATACTCCCTACTTTTTAAATAAATACATAGATACAGTTTAATATTGGTAACACTTTACAATAAGGTTCATTAGTTAACATTAGTTAACTAAATTAATTAACATGAACTAAGAATGAACAATACTTCTACACCCTTTACTAATCTTAGTTAATGTGAATTTCAGCATTTACTAATGCATTATTAAAATCACAAGCTGTGCTTGTTAACATTAGTTAATGCACTGTGAACTAACATGAATTAACAATGAACAGCTGCATTTTTATTAACTAACATTAACAAAGATTAATAAATAGTGTAATAAATGTTTTGTTCATAGCTTGTTCATGTTAGTTAATACATTAACTAATGTTAACAAATGACACCTTATTGTAAAGTGTTACCAATATTTTTAAATAAATGAAAAAATGTAGTTTATTTTTAAATAAATACAAAAATACATAAGCAATTCAATCCATAAAAAAATGTGCTATTTAATGTTTTAAATAAATATATTTTATTTTAAAAATAATTTTTTAATAAATGAAAAAAAGTACAAAAAGTTTTTAATAAATAAATACATGCATACATACATAAATAAATATTGCCCCTCGCTTCGTTGTAAGTTATTTGTTTTGGTAACTTGCCGTTTGGTGCACAACTACTTTTTTAAAAGAGTAGCTCAGCCTCGGCTGTAGTTTAACTACTGTAAATTATGCCATTTGTAGCCAGGAATGCTACGGTTTCAAAGAAGCACTCTGAAACAGCAGAAGAGCGAGCGTGTCAGATGAGGTAACGCTATCTGTGCAGGGTGTAAATACTGGTGGAAATGTGGGTCAGTGCTAGATAACATCTATACAAGAATTCCTCTCCGACCCTCAAACTGGCAACTGATGTTAAACACTGAAACACTGAAACCTTGACACAGTTACTTTGTATCAGTAAAAGACACAAAATATGTCAGAACGCATCAATGATACACTGAATTAAATTAAACCTAATTTCTAAAATAAATATTGTAAAAAAAATAATTATACACTGGTGGCTAAAAAAGTGTGGAATAATTATTATTTTTTGAATGTTTTTGAAACAAATCTGCATTTATTTAATCAAACATACAGTAATATTATGAAATATTATTACAATTTAAAATAACAGTGCTCCATTTAAATGTATTTTAAAATACATTTATGGTGAAAAATGTGTTTTATTTCACTTATATAACGGTCTTCACCATCTAAATGAAAGCTAGGCTGATCGATGTGGACAAACGCCTGCTTCTCTGGCACACCCAACATTTCTAATTACAGCTTCCCAATTTATCAGTCATTGTCAGACGTCTCAGGAAGGCCATTAAACTCCGATCCAGTTGGCAGCTATCTCTGGTGTTAATGTAGTGCTATCAAACGATCAATACGATATGACTGCATCTTTTACACTCTTGGCACAAAGAGTGGTGTTGCTTAACTGGAAGTAAAAGAAGAAAACACCCACTTCTTCTGCTTGGTCTGCATCTGTGGGTTATATCATTATGTGCCAAAACCAAATACAGAAGGCTTAAAAAATCCCATCTGAAATATGTTTGCACAGCCCCTGGTTTTACAGCTGACAGAATGAAGCCGCTCATCAGCGTGTGCAGGTACATCACGTGCAAGCCGACGTTCAGCGGGAACTAGCTGATGAAACCAGCAGAAAGCCCAGCGATTGGAGTCTTTCCCCGAGTCTGTCAGTCACAGAGACCCCGGAGAAACCCCGGAGCCATTTCACATTTCGCTAGGAAAACTCCTTGTGTCCTGTTCACTAGATTGGTTGGGATTGGTTCTCTAAATGAGGGGTTTGCTGGGAGATGTTGTTAGCAGGAGCATCTCTGGTTCAGTCGGGACACCCAATAGACAATTAAAATCAGGTTGCACAGGGAAAACAACGTCTGATTCATAAACAAATTGTTTGGGGCTGCATTTCCCAAAAGCAGTAGACTGTAGCAGCATCTTTTTTGTATTATTTAATTCTACTTTTATAGCATGCATTAATTTTAAATTGGTGTTTATTTTTAGATTCAGTTTTTGTTTTAGTTTAAGTTTTAGTCATTTTTGATATATGCTTTTGTAATTTTTTTGTGTTTTTTGGGGTATTAAATATTTCAATTTAGCTTTATTTTTATTTAGTACTATATTATCTTTGTAATATATTAGTAAATTAGCACTTCAACCTAAACCTTATTATTTATACTTTTATAGCAATTATTATTTTAAATTAGTGTTAAATAAAAAAGCTATTTTCATTTAAGTTTTTCATCTAATTTATTTTGTCCATTTTTAAATTAATAGTATTATTTATTTATATTTTTATAGCATTTATTAATTTTAAATTAGCTTTTATTTTTAGATTAAGCTGTTTTAGTTTAAGTTTTAGTCATTTTGTACATTACATTTCTAAAAGAACAACTATTTTCATTTAAGTTTTTATCTAAAAAATGTTATTGTCAATTTTTAGATTTATAGGATTATTATTTATTCTTTTGTAGCATTTATTAATTTTAAATTAGTCTTTATTTTTAGATTCAGGATTTTTTAGTTTAAGTTTTAGTCATTTTGTTATGTGCTTTTGGCATTTGTATTGGTTTTTGGCATTTTATTAAAATTTTTTATTTAGCTTTATTTGTGTTTAGTACTACTATTTTAGTTCCATATGAGTAAATTAGTACTTCACCCTAAAAATTATTGTATTTTAGATCAATTAAAATATATATGTATTTTCATTTAGGTTTTTCATCTAATATTTATATTTTGTCCATTTTTAAATTAATAGCATTATTTATCTATAATTTTATAGCATTTCTACATTTTAAATTTGCACTTATTTTTAGATTCAGGGTTTTAGTAAATTAGTACTTCAACCTAAACCTTACTGTATTTCAGTTAAATTAAATTTCTAAAAAAAAAAAAAAAAAAAAAAAACAACAACAACAACAACAGGAATATTTTTCCATCTAATATTTTATATTTCATCCATTTTTAAATTAATATTATTATTTAATTATACTTTTATAAACTTTATTCATTTTTAAATTTGTGTTTATTTTTAGATTCAGAGTTTTTTTAGTTTAAGTTGTAGTCATTGTATATATTAAATGTCTAAAAAAATTAATTTAATTTAAGTTTAATCACATTTTTATAAAAAATAAATAAAACAAAAAAATCTATTGAATTCATAAAATGTTAATAATTTAATACTTTATTAACATTTGCACTATATTACAGCCCTATGAGATTGCTTATATATATATATATATATATATATATATATATATATATATATATATATATATATATATATATATATATATATATATACATCTAACGAAGACATAAAACATTAACAGTTTATTTAATCCTTCAAAATGTAATAAATGAAAACGTTTTTCCTTTTTTTCCAACAAACAAAAAACTCCACAACAGAGGCTTAGTGTTAAAATTAAAACATGAATTGTTTTTTGTTGTGGTTTCTATCTTTGCATTTTGGTATGTATTTGAGTTTCTCTCACAAATCTATCGTATGGCTTCAGAAATGTGGAAAATAGTGTTGCAAGTCTTATGCACCACTTTTACAATGATTCTGACTCATTATTTACAATCTGGCCATAAAAAGTCATCTTAGAAGGAACATCCTTTGTCTATAATGTCTTAAAATGCTCCCTACATAGGCAGCTCATTAGGTTTTGAAGCAGAGCCAATATGTTCTCCGCTGAACTCTAAACATTAAATTCCAACCCAATTTCCTGGATCTCATTTCCAGGGTCGGGCCATTTCTCGAATGCACAGACGAATCATTTCATTGAAGGCCGCTGTTTACATAAAGCTCTGAGTCAGTTTCCTGTGAGCGTCTCAGATGACACTGTAATCACTGACCTGTAATCATGTTCCCTACGGCCTGCGCCGACCCATCCATAAAGCACCACCAGCGGCTTCTTGAGGATACGGCCTCAATGTCAGTCACAGAGCTGCTGAATCAACATCCTGACTGTCTGAGGTTTGCTCTGATTACAGCTTTAGCAGCGTGAGCTCAGCTTTTCCAAACGTGGATCCGCCGTCTTCTGAACGGCAGCTGAAAATAGCACTTAGATGGAGACACGCTCCAGACTGTAAAAAGAGGTTTATACACCCTCCAGGAGCGTTCGGGTAAACCGGCGTGAAAATTCATCAGTTATTATATTTACAATGTGACACTGGAGGTGCAGAAATTATAGACTTTATTGCAAATCTGACTATATATATATATATATATATAGTTTGACATTAAAATTCTATTCACATTAAAATTGCATGTTTAATTCAACATGTTACTTGCAGTTTCAATTTTTCTAATTATTATTATTCTAAAACTCGTATTTATAAGGCAACTAAACATCAAAGAGCTCCTAACGTGTCATTATAGTTTTGTGATAATAGAGAAACTCTGAATTTTGAGAGCGAATGATATATGTGCCGCTACAGTGAATGCTAGAGAATAGAGTTATTGTCTATGAGCCCACCTGAAACAATCTCCCACTCACTGTACATAAACACAAAGAATGTGCAACTCCACACACACACACACATCAGACCATATCAAACACAATGCTTCTGTTCAGAGAAACAACTGACACAAACAATACAACCAAAAAGCTACAATACAAACCCACCAGAATCAAAAGATTAACGCTTCAAATATACCAACACCAGCAACTAGAGTGTCCTGGTTTCACAAAACCTGCCAAGAATATGTCTGGTAAAATGAAATTAAATTAAATGAAATAAAATACAACAAAAAATAAAAAGGAATAAAATAAAAAGACATCAAATAAAAAGAAAAAAGAAAATCAAATAAAATCAAAAAAGAAATAAAATAAAATAATAAAAGAAGAAAAAATAAATAAATAAAAAGACAAATCAAATAAAAATAAAAAGATAAAATAAAAAGACAAAAGAAAAAATTAAAAGAGATAAAATAAAATAAAACAACGACAAAATAAAAAAATAAAAAAAATCAAAAGATGAAAATGAAAGAAAAGAAAAAGAAATAAAAAATAAACAAAATAAACAAAATTAAATTAAATTAAAATAAATAAAAGAAAAAGAAAAAAGAAAAAACTAAGAGATTAAATAAATGAAAATAAAAGAAAAAAAGAAAAATAAAGAAAAAAAATAAAAAGATAAAATAAAATGAATAAAAGGAAATCAAATCAAATAATAAAAAGTAATCAAATAAAAAGACAAAAGAAAAAATTAGGAGATTAAATGAAAGAAAAGAAAAGAAAAGAAAAGAAAAGAAAAGAAAAAGAACCAAAATAAAATTAAATAAAAAGAAATAAATTAAAACTAAGACAAAGAATAGATAAAATAAAATGAAAATAAAAAAATTAAAAAAAAAAATATCAGAAAAGAAAAAGACAAAAGAAAAAGATTGAATAAAATGAAATAAAATACAAGAAAAGAGATGATTAACCATTTTATTATTAATGTGACATTATTTTCATGATAATTAATTGAAACATTTGCTATTGAAATACAATTGGAATAAAAAAAATTGAATAATGTTATAAAAATAATATTCAAATCATGTTTTTATTTAGTTCGCAGTCATAGTACAAAATCACCATTTTACTTAGTGAAAATGAATTACTTTTTTAGGACTATTAAAATGTAAATTATTACTGTGACATTATTTTAAGTACATTTTAAATGCAGAAAAAAATATTTAAAAAATAATTTTAAACACAAGAAAAGTCCTATGAAAAAGCCTTATTTTCCTTCTAATTCTTTAATTTATTCTGTGAATTTGGGGGTGAAATATGAGCTGGACATTTTCTCACTGAGTGTCACCCTCTCACATAAACTGATGTGTAGGAGCTCATTGACGTAGAATTAGATTCACATTGCTGATCACTGCTGACTCAGTCCAGACCCGTCAACATCACACGACTACAAAACCCATCACATGACCACTGCATATATCAGCACAAACAGCCACTGCATGTCTCAAGCAGCCTAAAACAACCCTAACAACAATACAAAGGACATCTTGACAAGCTTTGGCCCTTAAATGTGTTAACTTAAAAAAAAAAAAAAAAAAAAAAAAAAAAAAAAAACAGACTTGTGGCTTTTACAGAAGCATGTATTAGGGCTAAAACGATTCCTCGAGTAACTCGTATACAAAAAAAACATCGAGGCAAATTATTTGCCTCGAGGCTTCGTTTAGTCCATTTACTGTAACTACACACGGAACACTGCGTTTCCCCACGGACCATTATTACTGACGCACAAACCGATAAACGCTGGACATGTTTTAAGACCGTAAATTAATGATGGCTAGTTATGATGTCCCTACGTTAGCTATGTTTTGTGAAAAACTAAGTGCCATTTATGTTGATTGTCTCAGTCTCTCTCTGTGACGCACATAAAGTTAGTCAATATCAAACGAAGAGTGCTTCAGCATGATTACAATTGTGATACTGATTTTATGCAACAATTCATCAATAAACAAGAAGTTAATATTAAGAGACTTACATTTTAGACAGCACATTGCCTGTTTTTGCTCTGTTTTGCCAACAAATAACCATTCCAAACACTGTTTTGCGTGTTTCAGTAAAATGACGGTGTTTCGTTCCTGAATGAATCACCCGTTAAATGATTCAGTTCAATCGCAATGACTCACTTACTTAACAGTGACTTACTGCCACCTACTGGCGGTTTTGATTTCACATTTAAAGTATCTTCATTTTAAAAATACATGTAAATATCAGTATTCAGTGTTTTGTTTAAAATAACTGCAAGTTAAATGCATTCATGTCCCTCTGAGATTAATTAAATAGTGGGTAAAAAGGCCTACATCTAAATGCCTCAATTTCTTGATGTATGTGTTTGTTTTAGGCTGTAATGTTTACCTTTTTCTAAACTAATGTGAAATTTTTGATATGTATATATGTATGTATATATATATATATATATATTAGGGGTGTAACAATACATGTATTCGTACCGAACCGTCACGGTACGGGCATCTCGGTTCAGTGCATGAGGCCTCACAACGAATACAGGCAATTCATCCTCAATCCAGAAGGGGACGCACGCCGTAATGCAACTCTGTTTGATAACTGACAACAGAAGAACAGCAAATCCCAGGAGTTGTGCACTTGGAAACAAAGCAGTGATGTTTGGTTCACTGTGTTTTACCAACTGCGCTGTCAAGTTAGCAATGCCAGATGCCTGGAACTGATATGTTTTGTGTTTGTGTGAGCCGGCGCGATTACTTCAACTTTCCTCACACCAGCAAAATCAACTTAAACAAAAAACAAATAGAATGTCGCTTTTTGCCATTTGAGTTTCCTTTCTGCCACAACCCTGAACTGAAACTCAGCAAATATAGGATACGTTACGTGTCGCACAGTTTTTTCCCTTGTCTATCAGTCAACTAAATTAAATATATTTCAAATATTTATTCCTTGTATGTATATATGTACTGCAGATTTTATAGCCTATATAAGACGTTAATTTGATATAATATTTAGTATTTTTTTGTAATTTGTACTACTGTCTATTTAAAATAAATAAAAAGAAACCTAACATAGTAGATTTTTTTTTTCTGTTGTACCAAAATCGTATCTCTGTACCGCTACACTCCTTATATAGGGGTGTATATATATATATAGTTTTTGTTTTGTTTTTTTTATATATATATTTGTATTTGCATTTTAAATGAAATTTTTCACAAATAAATGCATTAAATTGGTTTAGTTTTCATGGTTATTAATGTATGCAATTTCAGCAATAAAAACGTTCATTTTTCTAAAAAGGCTACAAATTAGTTGTTTATTTTAAGAGAAATATCTTATTTTTTCTTGTATATTTAGTATTCCTCTTTAAAGGGTTCATCGGATCCCCATTTTCCACAAGTTGATATGATTCTTTAGGGTCTTAATGAAAAGTCTATAATATACTTTGGTTAAAAATTCTCAATGGTTTTGTAAAACAACACCCTTTTTACCTTGCTAAAATCAGCTCTGCAAAAATCATCTCATTCTGGTCTAGGCTGCTTTAAATGCAAATGAGCTCTGCTCGCCCCGCCCCTCCCTTCTCTTTGTGGAGTGACACCTGTTTACTTTAGCCGCGTTTAGCCGCTAAACTTGCTAACTAGCACGTTATTAGAAAAGACGATCGCAAAGATTCATTAAAAAAAACCTCATACTCACTTCTGCTGTAAGTGAAGCTGGATCACGAATGATTCACGCGAACATAGACGGATATATGTAGATCGGGAGGCGCATTCCCTTCACAAACAAATGTAATCCGCTGCATCTTCAGCTGCTCAGATGTCGGGAGTAAATGAAGACCACTGTGTTCATTATTACATCCAGCAACACAACACCTCAATAGGAGATATTCTTGCCTAACTTACATCCCTGCTCCGGCATTGAAACAAAGAGGGCGGACTGTTACAGCTGATCTGAGGTAAGACGCTCATGTCAATCAACTATCGTGGGAGCGGCCTCTGTCGGTGTGACGCCACAACAACAGGCATCTGAGAACAGCTCGATTTGAAAAAGGGGATATTATATTTACAGATAAATAAAAACCACTGCATAGATTTTTAGCATTATAGGGTAGATCACACATTAATGTTCAAACAACATGTAAAAGTGAACTTAGCATCTGATGACCCCTTTAATAAAGAAAAATGACTTCTTATACGATTACTCGATTAATCGATGGAATATTCGGTAGAATACTCGATTACTAAAATAATCGATAGCTACAGCCCTGGCATGTATCATCACATGACCTCACGCAAGGCTGTTACAGTTAAAACCCATGGCTCTACAGAGACAATGAATGGGACCGGAGCGTTACGCTCTACTGAGAAACACAGAGGCTTCTGGGACAGATCTGTGTGAACTCAAGTAGCACAGATCATGCCGTCTGGGACGGGAGAGAGATCGGAATAGCAGAATAGGAGGCATTGTTCAGTCAGGAGATAAAACAAGAGATGACAGAGCTGCAGAGGAGGAGGAGAAGAGACATCTCAGCCTGACATAGCCTGATATACACACACACACACAAATGTGTATTTATGTTCAAGAACTTACCTTGAGTCCATAACAATGACTTTGAATATGTATATGTAAATTACACTTTAAAAGGTAATTTTGATGAGGATGAAGCCAAGCGGATCAGTGGAGACTACGTGTGTGTGTGTGTGTGCATGTGTATGTGTGTGTGTGTGTGTCGAGAGACCCCATAAATAACATCAAGCTTTAAAGAGATTTGAAAGGCTCGGCGCTGCTGTATTTAGCCTCAGGTTACACACACACACACACACATACAGGTTGCAAAAGGACACATTCAACAGGCTCTCTGAGGATTGTGAAAGACCTGCTGCGTCTTCATTTTATGAACTACAAATTGGGGAACACACTTGTGGCTATTAAGACATGCTGACAAATCATTGCTCACACAGAGGACTGAACAATATAGCCAAAAACATTTTAATCACAGTATTTTTCAGCATTTTACAATATTAAATCTCAAGGTTTATTCATTTGCTCTGAGAAGGTCATTATTTTCCATCAAAAAATTATCAGTTTGACCAAATGGCCAATGTTTAAAATAATGGAATGCATGTTTTCTACACTGTTTCTTACTATGAACACTATGAAAAACTATATTCAAATCATTTTTAGTCATATGCACCAATATATCAATACATAATATTAAAGAGTAATATTTCTGCAAGCATTTACTGTTTGAACATTTAGGGTCTGTGAGATTTTAAGTCTGTTATGCTTACCAAGGCTGCATTTATTTGATAAAAAGGATATCGTAAAAACAGTAATATTGTGGAATATTATTGCAATTTAAAATAGCTGTTTTCTAATTGAATATATTTTAAAATGGAATTTATTCCTGTGATGCAAAGCTGAATTTTCAGCATCATTACTCCAGTCTGCAGTGTCACGTGATCCTTCAGAAATCATTTCAATATACTGATTTGCTGCCCAAGAAACATTTATTATTATTATTATTATTATTATTAATGTTGAAATTGTTGTTGCTTTGTTTTTGTGGAAATCAGGAAATATATATATAAATATATATATTTTAAGGATTCTTTGACAAATTTTTTATTTGAAAATTAATTTTTATAACATTATTAATTTCTTTACTGTCACTTTTGACCAATTTAATGCATCCTTTCTAAATTAAAATAATAATTTCTTCAAAAAAAAAAGGGGGGGTACTGACCTCAATATTCTTTATATACACTACCAGTCAAAAGCTGCTCAGAAACATTTATTATTATTATTATTATGTTGAAAACATCTGAGTAGAACTTTTTCAGGTTTCTTTAATGAATAGAACATTCAGAAGAACAGCATTTATCTGAAACAGAAATCTTCTGTAACATTATAAATGTCTTTATCGCCACTTTTGATCAATTTAAAGCATCCTTGCTACATAAAAGTATTAATTTGTCTAATTTCTTTTAAAAAAAAAACTATACTGATTCCAAACTTTTGAATGGCATAGTGTATAATGTTACAAAAGCTTTTTACTTCAGATATATGCTGATCTTTGGATCTTTCTATTCTTTAAAGAATCCTGCAAAACCGTTTTAAATATTATTATTATAAATAAATAAATAAATAAATAAATAAATAAATAAATTATATAAATAAATTATATAAATAAATGTTTCTGGAGCAGCAAATTAGCCTATTAGAATGATTTCTGAAGGATCATGTGACAATGAAGACTGGACTAATGATGCTGAAAATTTAGCTTTGATCACAGTAATAAATTACATTTTAAAATGTATTCAAATAGAAAACCATTATTTTAAATAGTAAAAATATTTCAGAGTTTTTACTGTATTTTATATTTATTTTTAGATTTTTGCTGTACTCTGGATCAAACAAATGGTGAGCAAAAGAGACTTTTTTAAAAGCATAAAAAAACTTTTGACTAGAAGTGTGTCTTACTTCACAACTAAATTACCTGAAAAATGCCACAATTACTATTAATGTCTTTGTGTGATGGTGCAAATGAATCACTGAATCAGCATTTTGAATTGATTCACTGAATCAATTTGAAAAGATTCACAGAAATTACTTGAACTTACTGGAGTCATGAGACAAAGAAACACTCATGAAACTTGTCTAAATGACCCACCTTAACAACCCAGTTGAATGCACATTTAAGTCATAAATATATCATTATTAATGCTCAATACATCACCCAATCCTCTCATAACATCACTTAAACATGAGAAGTTCAAATGTCCGTCTTCCTTACAAAATCACTTTCTTAATCTCTTACTGACCCTGATCTGCTTGCAATCTCTGGCCACACAAGCGTGAATATAAATGTGTGTGTGCGTATATATGAGTGCTGAGATACTGAGGATGTCTGAGGAGGTAAATCTGGTTTGTAAAGAGAGCTCTGATGGACACAGTCTCCAATACACACAGACAGCGGCGCTCAGATCTTCTGCATGATTTTAGACACATTTCACTGTTGCACATCGCAGCGGGAGCTCCACACCCTCACTGCTGGAAAGATGGGAATTACAGAGCCAATATTTTTGCTCTGAGTCAACATAATCAGATTTATCTCAGGATGGGAGTTCAGGTATTTCAAAGCTGCCGAGTTCACAGTTAACATCAAACCAAATGTTGTAAATATTCCGATATGCATCAGTAAGAGATTTCCAGTCGTTTGATTTACTTTAATATTATACAGTTTTAATATTAGACACCAAATAACTTTGCAATCAACCTCAGCTGCATGAAGAAACAAACAGATTATTGACAGATTCTTGAAAATCAGTCAATCCATTTTTCTTTATTTTTCTCAAATTCAATTTTGTTTTTCAATCTCTGTTTTCCATTAATTTTCTGGATTTTAATCGTTTAATTACATTTTATGAATTTATAAAGGATAATTAGATCTGATAAAGAATTAATTTATTATAGGCTATTTATTTCTTTTTTTCAGAAATACTGTGTGTATTTACAATTTTCTGGTACATATTCCTTAAACATTGTTTTAATTATAATTTTATTATTATTAGTAGTAGTACCACTATATTTACATTAAGTAATATGTGACTTTGGACCACAAAACCAGTCATAAAGGTCCATTTTTCAAAAATGCATAAATAAGCTTTCCATTGATGTATGCTTTGTAAGGATTGGACGATGTATGGCTGAGATACAGCCATTTGAATATCTGGAATCTGAGGGTGCAAAAAAAAAAAATCAAAATATTGAGAAAATCACCTTTAAAGTTGTCCAAATGAAGTTCTTAATAATGCACATCACTAACCAAAAATTATGTTTTGATGTATTTACAGTAGGAATTTTACAAAATATCTTCATGGAACATGATCTTTACTTAATATCCTAATGATTTTTGACATAAAAAAAAAAAAAAATTGACCCATATAATGTATTTTTAGCTATTGCTACAAATATATCCCAGCGACTTAAGACTGCTTTGTGGTCCAGGGTCACATATATTAATATATTTCTGACTGTCAAGTTGAACCAAACTTTTATTTTAACGGGTTGCTGTGAAGACCTTTAGGGTCTTCATTATATGAAGATAGTTTTCCGCAAAAGAAACGGTAAAATGCTCATGAAGTGACTCTTAGAGCAGCTCTACAGATTATGTTCATGTGTTCATGTACTCATATACTGAGGCAGCAGAGGCTGAAAACACAGTGAGCTTCACACGTATGTATGTAGAAAACGCCATTCACTAACACAGACACACAGAAATACGGCTCTCATTAAAATGCATTCTTAAAGTACCGGTACTAGTAAAATGCTGAATTGTACCGTTTTTAAACGCAGGGTATCGCGATACTTTTTAAGTACCGGTATATCGTGCAACACTAAATGGTAAGAGTGCACAGTTATATTAAAGCTATTTCAAGACATTAGGGAAACTATATTCATGTTTTAATATGACATTTTGATTATCAAAGATGAGTTTTCATTTCTGAAAATTAGTTACTGCAGGGGGATTTTAAAGATGCTGTAAGTTAGCTGCACTAAAACTTCTACTAAAGTCTGGCTTGTGATTCGTGTGGCATTTCGGCATCATGTGCAGACGTTCATCTGGCACGACACCGACCACAAGAGGAAATTCTGCCACTCAAATCTGCTGTCTTGAGATGATCAGACCAAAGAGGGTCAGACGTACAGACAGCTTTGTGGGAAGATGGTTAACAGCAGCGGAAATGACAGAGCTTTTCATTCACCTGACAATAAGCTTGCACAAGATTACTCAAACCAACTGCCACCAGCCTGTTGAGACCCTGTCCACAGACTAGAAAACATCCCAGCCTTCAAGAACTATTAAATCTAGCCTTCAGAACATAATGCTTTATTTGACATGACAGCAGGCAAAGTCAGCAGCTCTGACTTAGCAAATGACTATAATAATAGCAACGTAAATAATTGTTTTGACTCACTATAGTCTCTGATTTCTAAAGACGTCACTGGATTCATTCCACTTGTCAAAATAAGCAGCTTTCATTAAAGCGATAGTTCAGTCACAAATGAAATGCTGTCATCAATTACTCACCTTCATGCCATTTCAAAACGAAAACAACGCTGACATTCACAGAAACGCTGACATTCACAGATAAAAGAAACTTGTTTCGTCTATTATTTAACTTTTTAATAAACAGCCTGTCATTCCAAAATAAGAAATGTTTAGTTTAACAAATAGACACAACCCAAAACAAAGATGAAAACAAGATCTAAAACTACTTTGCATAAATTGCATAAATGACATCAATAGAATTAACAAGTTTTTCAGTTTTTTAATAAAATAAACCAGTTTGTTACTTAAAAGGACACTAAAAGGACATTAAAATAATCAACTACCGATATTGCATTTTTTATTAACTTTTTTATGAAGATAGCAAATTGTTTTAATTGATTTTAAAAGCCTTGATAAAGTAAATCAGTTCTGCAAGTCACTTAATCTACACCTAAACATTTAAAAAAAATAATAATAATTAATTATTAATTAATTATAAATATTAATGCCTATCAAGCTCCAAAAATCTTAATTTAATTAATTAATTTAAAAATGCATATTATGTTTTCATTGTTTAAACATTAATAAATCCATTCTGCATATTGCTTAGTCCACATTTAATCATAAGAAATAAAAATATTCCACACCTATAAACTTTAATGTCTATCAAGCACCAAATAAATTAAACAAATAAACTGATATATATAATATAACAACGCATATTGCGTTTTTTCATTGTTTTTAATTGCTTTATTAAAATAATTTATTTACATATCAATTAATCCACCCTTAAGGATAAAATAATAATCTACGATCAACAATATTATTGATAATTAATACATATAACAATGCAATGTTTTAAAAGCCTTAAAATAAATCAGTTTATATATCATATATATATATATATAAATAAATGAATGTGATGCTTTTTCATTGTTTTTGCTTTATTATAAATGCTTTATTAAAATAATTTAGTTCTGTTTTTAAAATTCTGTTTTAATTGTTTTAAAAGCCTTGAAAATAAATCAGTTGACAAAAGGTTTTACCCCAAAATGATTTTAGGTAATTAGTGAAAGCTTATTTATTGATTGATTTATTGATTTACTTACTTAAATTTAATTTTATTTCATTTAATTTTTTTAATTTTATTTTTTGCCCCCATAGTTATACAGTTGAAGTCAAAAGTTTTTAAAAGTGTTAATTATTTTATCAAAATATGTTTGATATAAATCAAAAATGTTTTTTTTTTTTTATTTAGTACTGACCTGAATAAGATATTCACATAAAAGACATACACATCTTTGCAATTTTCATTATATGTCAACGGTGACAGTTCAAAGATGGCAAAAAGCACTTTTTTTTGTCTCACGTTTGCATGCCTGTAACTCAAGAAGTATTAGCTATGTTAAAATCCTTTTAGTTTCAGGTTCTTAAACTTTCCTTTTGATATAAAAACATAAAAAAAGAAAAATTGTCCTCTGCTGAGTAATATAGTTCATTAGCTTAGCTCTAGGCTGTTTTTTACATTGGGTTTGAACAGGACTCATCTAATCAGGACTCAGGATCAGCACTTCTAATTTCATAAAAATATATTATAGAACTTTTTGATTAGAAATCCTAAATTCAAGCTCCAGGCACCAAAAGTGGCCACATAATCTCATGATACAGTACTAATCTACAATCCACTGCTGCTATCTAGAAGTGCATCATGATTGGGTGCGTTTGGAGACTGTGGCTTTCAGGCGTCATACACTGTGAATCTACTGTGGTGAGATACATTTCCTGTTAAAACAGGCTCAGAAATTGCAGCTACTGTCTGCTGCACTATTACTGCAGAGGCTCGCACGGCTGATACGAGTTAATATCCTCAGAGCAGGTGAGCTGGAATTATGTGTATAGAAAAATGCACCAGTCTTGAGCAGGATGAGGACACGGACCATTAGTAACAAACCGTGACCCAGTCCACTATAAAAGTCACCATGGATACCAAAAGAAAATCAGTCTCAGGAATGATGCTGCCTTCAGTTTATGCTGGAATGATCATGAGATAAGCACACAAAGAACCACACAATGCTGATTTTAATGGGATATTTGGGGCTTTTTTCTAAGACCAGACATATTTTATATGACTTAATATTAAATGTATTTTACAATTTTTTAAAAATAATTTATACATTTATTACTTATATATATATATATATATATATATATATATATATATATATATATATATATATATATTTTTTTTTTTTTTTTTTTTTTTTAATAATATATAATTTAATACTTTATTCAAATAAACTATTTTAATATAATAAATTAAATGAATATTTGCTAAATATAATACATAAACATTTCACGTCATATTTCATATTGTCATATATCATATATATCATATACACATAAATAAAATAAAATATTATACATATATACATATATATAGTTCATATTAAATACATTTTAAATAATATTTTGTATATTTTATACAATTTTATATTAATATTTGTTAAATATACATAAATTATTTACACTATCTTTTATAAACATTTAATTTCATGTCACATATTTATGTGTGTGTGTGTGTGTCTAATATGAAATGTATGTGAAAACGTGAAAATATTAAATATATCTAATTATTTTACGTAATTATATATAATTCTACGTAAATTATTTATTGTTAATTTGAAATTATTATTATAAATTATTAATTATATATTAATTGTTAATTATACATAGATAAAATATTTTTATTATTTGAAATATTTTTATAATAATTTTAAATTTTATATAATATATTTTTATTAAAAAAAAAAAAATTATATATATATATATATATATATATATATATATATATATATATATATATATATATATATATATATATATAATAATAATTTAGAATTTTATATAATATACTTTTATTTTAAAAAATTAATATATATATATATAAACATTTTATATGTTTCACAATCTATTGACCTAAACTATTTAATTATTTATTTATAACTTTACAATATATTTTATAAATTGTATACATCACATTTCTTCAATGCAGCAAATGGATGACATACTTTGTTCATGCATGGCTTTGAAAACATAGCAGAACATGACAATTGACTGACATGCTGATCATTTAAACCATGTTAATACTGGTCAATACTAGCATGGTGGCCACCAATATATCATGCATCCCAAACCCGAAACATGACAGTGTGGTGACATCAGTCTGACAGCCAAGCATGTTTGTGGAGGGCTTCCCCATGTGAAAGCAAACAAAAAGGTCACCAGGCAGTTAAGCTTGTTTTTGTGCACCGCCACCGTGCAGCAGATGGACTGAACTCTGCTGTCTGTGGGACTTACACACCGCATCTGAGATCAAAGATGCCTCTGGATCCACTGGAACACCAGCAGCTGAGACCAGCAGTGCACGTGGACAGAGATTTAAAGAAACACTTCACCCAAAACATTAAAAGCTCTTCATTGCCTCATCCTTGTATTGTCCAGGCCCGCATGACTGCCTCTCTACACTGGACCCAAAAGTTGACCCAAAATTTTTTAAGAATATCCTGAAATATTTTTAAATGCATTGCCTGGCCTTTATGATATAATGAAAGTGAATGGGGACTAGGGCTTTCAAGCTTCAAAAAGAAGCATTATAAATGTGCATACATAACTTACGATCACATATGACACATTGAAGCCATAGGAAAACTGTGAGTGAGGAACAGACCCAGTTTGAGCTTTATTTTGATGCCACTCAAATGTCCAAACATCACCTTTTCTAATAATCTTCAACTGAACTTCTTTGTTTCTTGCACAGTATTATTATACAGTTTCAGGACACTTGTAATACAGCGTGGAGGAGGTATGGACCACTTATATGATGCTTGTGCATTACGCTTTATCGTTTTGGAGCTTGATAGCTCCAGTCCCTGTTCACTTTGATTAACTATCGAAAACAACAGCCAACTTTCTTCACCCTTTATGTTCCACAGAAAAAAGTGAGTCATACAGGTTTGGAGCAATTCCTTTGAGGGTGTGTTACTGGAGCTGAGACAACATTGCAACAAAACAGTCAAAGGAATCACAGAAAAATAGAGAATACCAGAGACTCTGATCCTCCTTCACAGTCTTTCTTGCTTTTTCCCCCTAAATAAAGTCCAAGTACACCTAAAAAGCACTGCTTAGCAACACTGGGTTGCCAGAATCTGCCTCATTCTACTGCCATGCTCTCCACAGCAAGACAAAACACCGGAATCTGTTCATATAGATCTGATTCATATCGATCCAGTTGAGCTGTATGTTTTTGATTTAAAGAATCGGTTCATAAGAATCATTTGTTCTGGATCTCGCCGTATGTTTACAACTCCCATAAAAAACAACCGAGTCAAAATAATAATAATAAATATAATAATAAAAATAATTTGTTCGCGAATCGGGTTTTGTTTTTCATTCACTTTACAGAACCAATTCATAAGAATCATTCGTTTGGAAGTCGCACAACATTGATCTCGCAGTATGTGTTCGACTCCCCCCAAAAAAAGAACCGGCTCATAAAAGTAATTTGTTCGGGAATCGGGGTACACGGCACGGGAATCGCACTGTATGTGTTCAACTCCCCTAGAAAGGAACCGACTCATTCTTTTGCGAATGGGGGTACATCGATCGCCCTGTTTGTTTTTGATTCACTTGAAAGAACTGCTTTATACGAATCATTCGTTTGGGAATCGCAAGACAAAGATCTCGCCGTATGTGTTCGACTCCTCAAGAGAAAAAACGGCTCATGAAAGTCAGTTGTGTGGGAATCGGGGTACACCGATCGCGCCGTCTGCTTTTGATTCACTATATGGAACCGGTTCAAAAGAATCGTTCGTTCGGGAATCGAACTAACACTGATCGCGCTGTCGATTCAGAATATCTGTGCAGGACAGGCTGTCAAAAAACTAATGCCAGGAAAATCATTCAATTTTGGTATTTAAAATCTGAATCAGTTGTGAAAAAGAGACTATTCTTTGTTTCTAACCCTTTTTTGGAAACAAATCTGTATCAGTCTACACAATACACAAAGCAGTCATGACAATACGCGTAATTAGCTTTTAAATTACACTAAAATATTGTTGACTAACAAACAGCGGACTTTGAAAAGTTGAACAGTTCAGTGATTTGTTATGAAATGTCATGTAAATGCGAGTAAATTGCTGCTTTAACACACAAGTTGCAAGCAACTTTGACTCTGAACTTCATAAGCGATCAACAGATATAAACAAGAACCATAACGACAATTTCCAGGCAAATTCATGCAGGTTGTCAGCTGTAAAACTCACTTTTATGTTTTCCAGAGGTCCACGACTGTTTAGCCAGACTGGGACTGCGAATGATAGCGCGTCCGGCTGATTTTAGCGCGTCCATGATGAATACAGTTTATTGTGACAAAGAATAATCCTGAGAGCGCGATCCTCCGGCTGTCCTCTTCCCGATCGAGCCCGATTCTCTCCCCGCAGGAAAACTTTTCTGACAGCCTGTGATTTTCTTCCTTTTCCGCGGATGATCCCGGGTGGATGTACCAACATGCTCGCCACGGCGGGCGGGGCTTAGTATGTAAATTAACCGGATAATATTCCGTCATGACGCTACCGTGAGTGGGCGGAAGGTGGGGTTTGAGTATGTAAATTAGCTAGAGAATATTCAGTGGGCGGGGCTTAGCGTATGTATATAAACAATGGCATTTGACACTTGTGATTACAACAAACAATACTTAGTGTTAAAAGATAAATATTTATTTAATAGCATTTAGACGATTTAACCCACATTACGGTTAAATAAAATAGATAATGGCAAAAATGATACATAATAAAGAAATTATTGAAAAAAAAACAACAGTACAAAAGAGAATAGAGAAAAATACAAATACTAATAGAGAATATTGTAGTTTTTATTTATATTTAGTATTAATATATAAACAATATATATTAAAAAATAATAATGAAAAGTGAAAAAAAAAGAAATTTTAAAAATTAAAAAATTTGAATTGTTAATTTTGTAGAAGCTCATGTGATGTTTTTAAATGGATAGTAATTCAAATTTATTATTTATATTTGGCTCACTGTAATTGCCTATTATATTGATAAAGTGGATTGAAAAATGTCTGATCCATTTAAAATTGTACAAATAAGTGCAATTAAATAAAAAATTTAGTAGCCAATTCTATTAGATTCTGTTATGTAAGTTACTAAAAGCATGTTACAGTAATGTTCACAATAATAAAAATTAATTATATTCTGAGCAAATTACACAATATTTCAGCTAATATAAAAAACTGTATACAATTTACAAAAATAATTTTATAAAACCTTTCTTTTCCGTTGTCACACAGTGTTGCTTCATGAAGCAAGTGGTTCATTTTATGCAAAAAAAAAAATAAAATAAATAAATAAATAAAAATAAAAAAAGTGATTCTAACAATAAATGTCAGCTTATGGCTTCAGTATAAGTATATTATTTAGTGGCGATGAAGAAATACAGAACGGATGAGAAATAGGAACAGTGAATCTTTTCTTTAAAAGTGTAGTTGTCTTTCTCTCCACTCATGCCTGTCTAAACTCATCCGCATGAGTGCTTCTACACTGACAGCCCATCACCACATGGGGAAAGACATGGAAAAATGGAAATAACGAAACTGAAATGTGAAAGAAAAAGACATTCAAGAGTGCTCCTCTGAGAAAGAGGTCATTTTGCTTGTCATTGGGCCTTTTGTCAGTTCAGGGTGGCATCTTACAACCTCTGTGTATGACTGAAAGAGCAAATAGAGAACGGTGCATCAGGTTTTTCTGACCCCCACCGTGACCCGCCAAAACCTGTTTAGTTTCATGTGAAGACAAACAGTAAATACATTTGACCAGGGTCTCTGCAGAACAACAGCTTAGTCACTCAGTTCAGGTGATTAACACAAAGAATCCAGATTTTCAGCATTCTTGAGTGAGTATGACAGATTTATTCAGATCATTGCAGACACTAATGTACCTGTTAAAGCAGGCAGTCAGATGCGGTTCTTTAGGGAGGCTGAATGTGAAACTGCATCCCATGGGAGATATTTACCCTCCCAGTTCATCCTATATTACTGGAACTGGAAGCTTGAGAAACGTGGTTGACATACTAAACGGCTCCTGTACATTATTAATGCATCCATATGCTGATTAGATCAACAGTCTGCAGTTCAAATGAGAATATAGCAGCTTTAACTGATGAATACAGGTCTGGAATGGCATAAGATTTAACTATCATTACCCACCTTATTTTAACATAAGAACGGACTATTTTACCTTGAATGTGAGTGGCTTCCGGTGTCATTCACTTCCAGTTATTTTACCTATAGAAAAACACTCCGTTATGCTGCGTGAGACCCCAAAATGGTATTTGCTATCACATTATTTTAATTATTATAATCATAAACACACTAGTTTGCCACGCAAATAGTTTCTTTGTTTGCTGCACTTAGTTATTTACCAACAGTGGACAATGCACAAAAAAAAAAAAAAAAAAAAAAATATATATATATATATATATATATATATATATATACATATGGATACAACATCTCCAAGTAAAAAATGCAAAGTGGAGGCTATAAATGTAAAAGTGTGTCCTTGTGTCATTTATTTGAACTAGAGTTTTTTAATGCACATCATGCCATTCATGCACTGAAGAAAGAGTGAGTGTGGAACTGTGTGCCTGTCTGCATGGTTATAAAAAGAGATGTGTTTAATATGAATGCTCTGGTTATTTATTCATCCACGTAATAACCTCTTATGAATGAAGGATGAAGGCATCACACTTACAGCTTGGAGAATCTGTCGGCACGAGATGCTGCAGTAGTTTACAAACTAGAACTGTTAACTGCAAAAATGTATGAACAAGTATTTATAAAAAACAGTTGTTTAAATTGTTACTTCCTTGAGTTATTATTTTGGAATAAATGTAAAATGCTTAAACACACTAACTTTATACTTGACTTTAATAAACAGAATATTGACTACATCGTAAATGTAAAAATAAAAAATAGAATTGTTTTTATATACACACATACATATACCATATATATACAGTTGAGGTCAGAAGTTTACATACACCTTAGTGTATGTTAATTATTTACTGCATGTTTTTTATTTAGTACTGACCTGAATAAGATATTTATTTCACATAAAAGACATTTAAATGTAATCCACAAGAGAAAATAGTTGAATTTTTTAAAAATGACCCTGTTGAAAAATTTACATACACTCGATTCTTAATACTGTGCTGTTAGCTGAATGATCCACAGTTCAGCTAACAACACAGAAGGATTTTTCTCAAGAACAGCGGGCAGTTTAACTGTTCAGGACAAACAAGGGACTCATAAACAGCTATCACTATAACAAAAAAAACAAAAAAACAACTGTGGATCAATCAGGTATTTCACATTTTATGTTAAATATTTTATTCAGGTCAGTTCTAAATAAAAAAATAACATGCATTTTGTTTTGGTAAAATAATTAACAAACTGTATACAAGCTAGGATTGTTATTAATTCTGTAGAAGTGTGATGTGTTTCTGATTGGATGATTATCTAGCATTTCTATTTCAATTTAAATCAAGTGGGATGAAAAAATGCCTATGTCTGAACAACTTAAAATTGACATTAAACATTTGGAAATAACATATAAAAGTAAAAATAAGATCTAAAAGCATTACAAACTATGCATCCGTCTAATATGTACGATATTCTTCTGTGCATTTTTTATTTTGTCTTTTCAACCCTGACGTGCTCAGTTATATGTACTTTTGCCGTTTCTGTCAATGAAAATCTCTCCACAGAAATCAGATAAACAAATAATGTTTACATACTCTTAGGGAAAACATTTATTTTTCATGCATAAAATGTATGTAGATAAAATTGTGGTATTCAGCAGTTTCAGTGTCTTTCTTACTCATAAATTACCACTTTGCTCAGCCCAAAATAAACCATTATTATGAGGTTAATTCTGTTTTATTTGGATTTACAATGTCTTTTCTTGCTGTCAGAACACTTTGTACAGTTAAGGTCAAAAGATTACATACACCTTGCAGAACCTGCAAAATGTTAATTATTTTACCAAAATAAAAGGGAACAAACAAAATGCATGTTATTTTTTATTTAGTACTGACCTAAATAAGATATTTCACATGAAAGATGTTTACAGTCTACAAGAGAAAATAATAGTCAGATTAATAAAAATGACCCTGTTCAAAAGTTTACATATACTTGATTCTTAATACTGTGTTGTTAGCTGAATGATCCACAGTTTTGTTTTGTTTTGTTTGTTTTTTTTAAAGTGATATTTGTTCATGAGTCCCATGTTTGTCCCAAACAGTTAAACTGCCTGCTGTTCTTAAGAAAAATCCTTCAGCTCCCACAAATTCTTTGTTTTTTTTTTAGCATTTGGTTGTATTTGAACCCTTTACAGCAATGACTATATGATTTTGAGATCCATCATTTCCCACTGAGGACAACTGAGGGACTCATGCAACTATTACAGTAGTTTCAAATGCTCACTGATGCTCCAAAACGAAAAACAATGGATTAAGAGCTGGGGTGCAAACTTCTGAACACAATGAAGTGTCACACTTTGTCACAGTTTGCCACAGTTTGCATTTTTACAAATTCAACTATTATTTTCTCTTGTGGACTATATGTAAACATCTTTTATGTGAAATAACTTATTCATGTCAGTACTAAATAAAAATAAATAAATAAATAAATAAATAAATAACATGCATTTTGTATGATCCCTCTTATTTTGGAAAAATAATTTACATTTTGCAGATTCCGCAAGGTGTACGAAAAACTTTTGATCTCAACTGTATATGGTGACCAAAATATAATTTTGCATGCAAGCACTCGCAAACCACAACAATCAATGGACAAACCACAAGAATCTCAGATGCCAGAAAAAAAACGTTTTATTACTTGAAACCTCACAGAGACCTCACAGAGAGTGCAGCCGAGGTCTGGCCAAAAAACAGACAGAAAGCGAGAAGTGACAGCGGGCAAAGAAAACAAAACAACTGTCTTTTTTTTCCCCCCTCTATAATTTAAACCACTTGGACTTCGCAAACTTTCCCCACTTCCTCCATCACATCATAGTTTTAAAAACACAGACACCAAAAACAACAACCATCTCAGAGCACTACAATACCACATAGGACTGACTCTGGCTAAACCCCGCCCCCCTCCCGCCCATCAATCACCAATGGAATACTAACACAGTAACCATCTCCTCTTCCGAAACTACCCGCATCAGAACTCGTTTGCCGGAACTGACTTCCTCTGGTTGGCAAAATCTATTCGCTTTAACACAAATCTGAGGGTTTTTCCAAAAGGTGGGTCGGCTCGGGACGTTCTCCCCTTAGCCCGGTAATACTTCAAGCTTAGCAGACATCTGGATCTGTATTCGTTTACACAGCGAGTGTGATGATGGTCCGATGAAAACCTTTCCAAGTCTAAAGAAGCAACACTTTCCGAACGCAACGGCGCCATCAAGTGGCACAACCAAGTATTTCTTTGAAAACAAGACAAACTATATAATAACAGCAATAATACTCTCCTCTAGCTTCTGATCATTGGACCAGCCAGTAACCTGATGGATCTGAAACACTTCTTTTTCAACAAAATTACAGTCTTAGTTGGCACTGGACTACACTAGATTCCGTCTGATACTGAAAGATGGTCAATACAATACAAAAACAAGGAAGGGAAAGTATCCTGTGTTTTCATACTGAAGATATTCCCTTGCGAGCTCGTCAACAGTGCAATAGTGCAACGCCGGATAAATAAATAATAATGTAAACAAATGACCGAATTCACGAGCGCGGACCAAAACAGGAGCAGGGTCATCACGCCATATGGGCCGTATGTGACCAAAAAAAAGATGTGTTTGAGGCATGACGTGGCGGAGGGAGGGAAGAGATCTTTCGGTTCCACCAATGAGGTCCCATATGAAGGCACTGATTATCTGTAACTGGTGAATTACGCTGCTGGACCATGTTTGTGGCGCACAGTTTGTCTTTTTGTACCAGGAGGAAGAACTGAACAGCAATCCACAGATGAAGCTTCGGAAGATCGGAAGTCGTCCGATCCTGACATACTGATCGAAGTGAGATAATTTTGTCGCATTGTTTCTGGGATGTTTTGCTTTTTTTTTTTTTTTTTTTGAACACTGCGTTACATTCTTGTCAGATGGTGACATTCTTGAGTAAAAATCTTCTTCTGATATGGGGTAGAGCACCTGGGACAACGGATCTCACACTTGCCCTGCTTTGCACCCCCCCCCAAAAAAAAAAAAAAAAGTAAAAAAATAAAAGGCTGAAATCCAAAGAAGAGGAGCAAAAATGGATGCGAGCGTTCTCTGAATGGACTGAAGGAAAATACTCACCAACTTCTGTGAGGTTTCTAGACATTTACAAGAGAAAAGAAACAGCAGTTTCCTACTCAACGTGTGATGTCCCTTAAAAGTCTTCTTTTTTTGTCTTTTGTTTTTTTACTACAACAAATACAGTCACACAATACAACATCCTTCTGACCAGGCAAGAAGCTGTAGTAATAGAAGACGAAAGAACGAAAACAAAAAAGCAATCTGAGCCACAGACATGCCAAAGATGAATCAGAATCTGGGCCTATGGAGGAAAAAAAACGACCAGAGAAGACTGTGTGTGTTTGTGTGTGTGTATGTGTGTGTGTGTTTGTGTATGCAAGAATGAGTGTAGGTCTGTTGTGGTGGGAAACAAGCATTCATTTTTTCAGGGGCTGGTAAACAGATGCGTTGGGGTCCAGTCCTGATGGACTGGTGTCCATGAACTTGGAGGAGTAATGGGGCGTGACTGGGGTCATGCTGCCCGTATCTGCTGAATACACCACGCTGGGCATGACGGCCATGACCTCTGCGATCTTTTGCTTCAGGTCTTTAATCTCCTGGTCTTTCTGCAGAATTTGACCTAAAACACAAATCCAAAAAGGAACAACCTTTAGTGTTAATGTTTGGGGAGAAAAAGACATACACTAACATTCAAACGCCTGGGGTCACTAATGATCATTAACATTTTTAAAAGAACACTTTTATGCTCACCAAGGCTGCATATATTTGATTAAAAATAGGGTGAAATTGTAAAATATTACAATTTAAAATTACTTTGTCACATTTTAATATATTTTTAGAATCTAATTTATTCCTGTGATGCAAAGCTGAATTCTCAGCATCATTACTCGGGTCTTCAGTGTCACGTGATCCTTCAGAAATCGTTCTAATATGCTGATTTGCTGCTTAAGAAACATTTCTTATCATCAGCAATGATGAAAACAGTTGTGCTCCTTAATACTTTTATGAAAATTGTTATGCACAGGGTTCATACAGATACTGTAAAATGAAATTCCAGCACTTCAAGGACTATTCAAGCACTGCTTTTTTGATTTTCAAGGACTTCAATCAGCGATCTCACTTATCAAACAATTCCTTATCTTTTAAATTCTTAAATAAAAAAATAAATAAAAATATACAATCTAAATTAAATGGTTTGCAATATGCGATTTGAAATCCCAATCCTAATCAAATGATTTGTGATCCGCGATCCAATTGGAGCACTTCAAAACAGTGAATCATTTTGCGACGCAATGGTTTAACTGAATTTGAGTTTTGAAAAGCTCCGTTTCACCCATCACTATATGTTCTTTTTAAAATCATTACAAATGTTGTAAAAATTCAAAAATATTTTGAATTAATTTGAGAGGTTCCAGCATAAATGAATTACTCATTTGATTCGGTTTATCAGTTCCTCTTTTCGCGTCATCAAGTACAAAACTTCAAGAACAAATTCAAGCACTTTAAGCACCTTGTGCGAACCCTGTATCATTTTTTTTTTTTTAGGATTCTTTGATGAATAGACAATTTTCATTTCAAATAGTGTTCAAAATTAAATGCTAATCTTTGAAGGGGGTGATGGAAGACCTTGTGCGATCTCCAGCTGTCTTTTAGCATCTCCGAGGGCAGAGAAGAGGTCCAGCTTGATTCGGGTCTCAGCGCTGAGGCTGTTTTCCAGGTGCTGGGTTTTATCCTGCATCGCTGACAGCGCTGACATCAGAACCTCTGTGTCCTTCTCATTTTCCTTATATTTATGTAGCTCCTAAAAAAGACACAACAGAAGGAGTCTATTTTTATACTTTTTCTCCATTTACAGAAGAATCAGAAGATTTTGAAAGAGATTCAGACACATATGGCATATGAACATCTCCTCACTTGAACTTTAAGCTCCAGCTCTCTGATTTGATCTTCTTTCACCTTGATGTCAAGCGTGAGTTTCTTACATTCTGTCTCCAGCTCAGAAATCCTCCTCCTCAAAGACTCTGTGCACTCACCTCTGATACATACAAACAGACACACATTAGTTCACATACAGGAAGTGTTAAATATCCTTCACTTGTATAGAAAGAAATTAGACTGAAACAGATCACATGAAACGGAAGATATAACTGACAAGGGAAAAAAAAAAAAAAAAATCACGTGAGAAACAGACAGAATAGATGACGAAGGTAAAGCTATAAAAAAAAAAAAAAAAAAAAGAAGTCAGAAAAAAAGAAAAAGAATGGAGTGGCAGAACATATTACAAAATAGTAGTGCGTGCACGTTATGTATGCTACTGTTCAAAAGTTTGGGGTCAGTAAGACTGTTTTCCAAGCAATTACTTTTATTTAGCAAGGACACATTAAATTAATTAAAATAAAGACATTTATAATGTTAGAAAATATTTCTATTTCAAATAAAAGCTGTTCTTTTAAAATTTATAATCAAAGACTGGAGTAATGGCTACTAAAAATTCAGCTTTCCATCACAGGAATAAATTACATTTTAAAACTTAAAAGAAAAGAAAATGGTTATTTTAAATTGTAATAATATTTCACAATATTGCTGTTTTTACTGTAGTTTTAATCAAATAAATGCAGCCTTGGTGAACATAAGAGGCTACTTTCAAAAACATTAAATAATGAAATGGAAAATAAGAGAACAAAACACAATATATAATAGAATGAATGTTAGGAAATGAAATACAATGGTATAATGGGAAGGTGTGTCACGAGTACCTGGTTGCTGCAGCGAGAGCAACAGCACGTGCCGCTGTGGCCTCCTCCAGCTTCTTGCGTTTCTTTTCCTCTGCTAACAGTTTCTCTGCCGCCGCACGAGCCTCCTGTTCTGCCTTCAGACGCTTCTCCAGCTGCCCCACTGTCTGTTTGTCCTTCTGCTTCGCCTGCACGGCGTTATGAAGTCTGAACACACCAAGAAAGTTTGCATTAATACAAATACGGTCCTCTGCCTGATCTGTGTTCTCTTAAGGAAGAAACTCAAGGTGGGATGTCTCACTTGTTTTGCAGTAGTTCGTTCTCCTGTCGCAGCTGTCCGAGTTCAGAGCGTATGCTGCGTTCAGAGCTGCCTAGTGAGCCCAGCTGACTGCGCAGATCCTGTTCGGTTTGTCTGCTAGCCTGCAGGTCTGCCTTGAGCTTCTTAACATCCTGCTCCAGCCTAAAACACACATATACATACACTTCAGGTCATGATGGGTCATCATGATAAACGTAAATCAGAGAAAAAGTATCCTTTAGGGTACCTATCTAGACAGCATTTCTGGGGAGCCAAACTTGCTCAAGGCATGATATAAATATCATAAATGCCAAAAAATGCTGTCTAAGCAGGAAAGATGAAATAAAAGTAATTGTTGTGAGGTACTTGGAGGTTTCTCCTAGTTTTAAGGTGCTTTGCAGCTTCTGTTTTACTGTTGAAGTGGTCCACAACCTAACTAAAATGTTTTGAGTACAGCCATATTTTAATAATATATAGTGTATAGGTGTATATAATATTTAGTGTATAGGTATCCAAAGAAGAATGGACTATATGTGACACTGGACCACAAAACCAGTCGTAAGTAGCACAGGTATATTTGTTGCAATAGCCAACAATACATTGTATGGGTCAAAAAAAATAAAAAAAATTCTTTCATGCTAAAAATCATAAGGATATTAAGTAAAAATCATGTTCCATGAAGATATTTTGTAAATTTCCTATCATAAATGTGTCAAAACTTAATTTTTTATTAGTAATTGCTAAGAACTTCATTTGGACAACTTTAAAGGCATTTTCTCAACATTTAGATTTTTTTGCACCCTCAGATTCCAGATTTTCCCATCCCAACAAAGCATACATCAATGGAAAGTGTATTTATTCAGCTTTCAGATTATGTATAAATCTCAATCTCAAAACGTTTTGTGGTCCAGGGTCACATTTAGTAGTATGTAGTATGTTAGTAGTAGTAACATTTCGACATGCGCAACTGATAGACACTTTACTATCCCACGAGCCCAAGGGAGAAGAGTTGTGAATGGTGGGAAAGTGCCTGAACTGATATTGTAGGCTATGACAATGCAAATGTAGTACTACTAGATTGCATTCATACCACGCACATACACACATTCCTTCGTCATAAAATGTAGTACCTATTGATAGTTTTCGTGTGACATCACACACTCATAGGAATGCCCACCTGGAGGGCAAAACGAAGCTTTGCTCCATTGACCGCCAGTTATTTTTACGTAGTTTCCATTAAGTAGTAATGTAGTAAAATGCAGATATTAAAGGGTGAAATTCAGTAAATAACTTAATGATTATGTATATTTTCAACAGGGAAGCAGAAGAACCCAGAATATAAACAGTGTGCAAAGTTTCACGTTAAGAAAAACAATGAATCATTAAGCAGATTCCGTTCATATTCCGACCTCATCGGCTTGCATTGTAAACTATGCATCATTAATATAGTCATTACTGAATTTGATCTTGTAATATTACTCTTTTAAATATATTAAGGCACTTTAAGTGTTTTTACAATGCTTTGTTGCACTGTTTAATGATTAAAATATTGCCGTGGGTGCTTAACATGGATTGCAGATGGACAAAACATGCATTTTGTAACATACCTTTGTTTTATTCTTTTTAGAGGAGACCTCAATATTTGAGGCTGTGAAAAATTGTCAGGTTTGTGCTGCAGTTCTATGAATGTTTTGCCCTCCAGGTCTTCGCGCCGGGCACGTGATTGAAAGTTATCAACTCTGGCAATTTTTAAGCAATTTCAGATGATTTTAACTTATTACCCTTATTATACCTAGCAAAAAAAAGTTCATTTTGCATTGTCAATTACAAACCAAGCAGCTTTCTGTTGTTCAATGTGGCAAATTTGCATGACTAGGGCCCTATAAAAACCATTTTATTTTTTCCCAAATTCAGTTTTATTTTTTTCCAAAATCCATTTTTACCTTTTTAATTTTTCTGGATTCTGTTTTTTTCAGTTTAAATTTCTCTGGACTCCTTTTTAAATGGTTAAATTAAACTGTATGAATCAAAAAGCATAAGCATAATTAATTAAAATCATGAAATCTAAACAACTTAACATCAATTTATTAAAAGTTAAACAAAAATTACATGCCTAGGGTCCAATAAAATATTTAATTTTTTCCCACCTTATGTTTTGTTGTTACCAAATTCTGTGTTTAAGCATGTCTAATTTTTTGAACGCATAAAACAGTTTAATTTATTCTTACAATAGCCTTACGAAATGTTTTTTTTTCTTCTGTTTATTAAATCATAAAACATTAATTTAATATTTCATTATTGAAAATTAAACAAACATATTTTTTAGCAAAGAAAGGGGATTTACTACTACAATTAAAATGCTGAAGAAGAAATACTGTATGATTATTCCTTAAAAAATAAGGTTTTAATAATTTTAGTAGTATTTTGTACATTCTGCTGAACAAAAGTAATGTATTTCTGCCACAATGTCTGAGTTAAACCGAACTTTTATTCTGACAAAATGTGAAACAGTGTGGGGAAATTTTTCACTCTCAAACGAAATTCCAGATTGTCTGGATTCTTACTGAAAGAGCTCTCGATCATGAATATTTGCAGAAAAACAGGGCCACAAATGGGACCACAATTTAACATACTAAATCTAGAACAAAACTAGATCTGAATCCAGTTTAAAGTTCCAATGTGAATTCAACAAGAACAGATTTATTTTTCACTCTGTTCACTTTGAAATAAACTAAAGAAAGTCTTGTTTTTTTTGGCAGCATGTCAGGAAAAACATTACAATACATGACTCTTTTCTAGCAAAGGTGTCCAAACTCAGTCCTGGAGGGCCAGTGTCCTGCAGAGTTTAGCTCCAACTTGCCTCAACACACCAGCCAGAAGGTTTCTAGTATGCTTAGTATGAGCTTGATTAGCTGGTTCAGGTGTGTCTAATTGGGGTTGGAGCTAAACTGAAACCTCTCCAACATTAGAGCTGCTGTTTTAACGTGAACCCCTGATTTTGAGACAAATAATGTGTGCGAGTCTAACCTGACGAGCGCTTCGGGTTTGCTCAGCTGATTGTTGGGAATGCAGTTTTCCACAGGGTCTCTGTTGGACGCAGAGTTCTTCCCTCCTCCACACTTCTGTTTCCTGTCCCCCTTACCCGAGGAAGAGGTGGACGACGAAGGCCCGGAGGAAGACGGCACGCTGCCGTTGGCCGTTCCGTGGCCCCGGGGCGAGGAGCTCCCTCCCCCTCCTCCTCCGCTGGCATTTTTGTAATTTTTGTTGGAGTTGGAGGAGGAAGAAGAGGAGGAGGATGAAGAGTGTTCATCTTTCAGCAGGTTCTCAGTGCTGCCCAGCAGATCTGAGCTGCTCAGTCTCTTACTGTTCACGTGGTTCTCCATGTACTCCATCTCCTGAGCTTTACTGTCCACTGATGGTAAAATGCTGCTGGTGCTGCTGGTACTGCTGTGATGGTTCTGGTTGTGGTTGTGTTGCTTTTTGGACTCGTTCTTGCCTCGTTCTTTTTCTCTGTATTCTAGCTCTGGTAATGTGTTGGATGAGGGCTTTTTACCGCCCGCCGAGCCGTTCTGTGCCACAGCTGGAGAGTCTACATCATGAATGCCTTTAGATGCTGCTGCTGCTGCTGCTTATAAAATAGAAAGAGGGGGAGACTTAAAAAGAATAGTTTATACAAAACAGAAAATATTTACTCATGTCACAACTGCTAGGAACAATTTCTGAAGTATCTTCATGCAGCTCTGTTTATACAATGTCAGTTCAAAGCCGTCATGCCCCAAAAAGGACAAAAACACTTTAAAAATGCATTTGAAGTAGTCCAACTCGTGCACTATGTTCCATGTCATACGATATACTTAAATGTAAGTTGTTTTCCACTCCTTTTTGGGGATTGACAGCCATGGTCAATAATACAGCTTTGCAGAAACTGTGCAACAGCCTCCAAATACCAGCATATGGCTAAGTGAATTATTCCGTTAGGAGACACTGTGCAAAGTCCTTACCCTCCTCTGCTTCCCTCTCTTGTCTCTGTATGAGCTGTTGTTCTGGAGGTAGCGCCTGCTGCAGCAGCTGCATGTAAAATTCGTTCTCTTTCTGCACTTCCTTCTGTTTACGCAAACGCATCTTATAACTTACATAACTCTTAAAACCAAAGCCCAGCGTCACCACTGGGTATCCGATACTGTGAACACAAAAAGAAATTGGAAGTCATATGATTAGCATTGTTGGGGGAAAAAAGGCATCACAAAAAACACTAAAGACACAAGTAAGAACTGCAAATTTATGCTTTTGTCTAAGTAACCTGTTCTGTACTTTATTGGGAAAAACCTGAGCCATTGTTTTCTTATTTTATGTTCATTTAGGTTTGTGTTTAAAGGTATTCAGTCATCTAATTAGTGATGCACTGAAATGAAGTTTTAATAAACTTTGGATCATACAACATGCATGTTATTTTTTTATTTAGTACTGACCTGAAGATATTTCACACAAAAGATGTTTACATCCACAAGAAAAAATAATAGTTGAATTTATCAAAATGACCCCATTCAAAAGTTTGCATACACTTGACTCTTATGTGTTGTTACCTGAATGATCCACAGCTGTGTTTTTTTTGTTTAGTGATAGTTGTTCATGAGTCCTTTGTTTGTTCTGAGCAGTTAAACTGCCTGCTGTTCTTCAGAAAAATCCTTCAGGTACAACAAATTCTTTGGTTTTTCAGCATTTTTGTGTATTTGAACCCTTCCCAACAATGAGTTTATGATTTTCACACTGAGGACAACTGAGGGACTCATATGCAACTATTACCAAAGGTTCAAACACTTACTGATGCTTTGGAAGGAAACACAATGCATTAAGAGCCAGGGGTGAAAACTTTTGGAATTTGAAGATCAGGGGAATTTAACTTATTTTGTCTTCTGGGAAACATGCAAGCATCTTCTGTAGCTTCTAAACGGCAGTAACAAATTGGAAAAAAAAAAAAAAAAAAAAAAAAAAAAAAAACATTATTTAGGCCAAATAAGGAAAATGTATACATCTTCATTTTGTTCTAAAGTTTACACCCCTGGCTTCTAATGCATAGTTTTTCCTTCTGAAGCATCAGTGAGCATTAGAACCTTCTGTAATAGCTGCATTAGTCCCTCAGTTGTCCTCAGTGTGAAAAAGACGGATCGCAAAATCATACAGTTATTGTTGGAAAGGGTTCAAATACACAAAAATGCTGAAAAACCAAAGAATTTGTCAGACCTGAAGGATTTTTCTGAAGAAGAGCTGGCAGTTTAACTATATAAAACAAACAAGGGATTTATAACTATTACTAAACAAAAAAAAACACAGGTGTGGATCATTCAGGTAACAACACAGTATTAAGAACCAAGTGTATGTAAACTTTTGAATGGGGTAATTTTTATAAATTCAACTATTATTTTCTCTTGTGGTCTATATGTAAACAACTTTTATGTGAAATATCTTATTCAGGTCAGTATTAAATAAAAAAATAACATGCATTTTGTATGATTCCTCTTATTTTCGTAAAATAACGAACATTTTGCAGATTCTGCAAGGTGTATGTAAACTTTCGACCTCAAATATTTTACACAATTTTCCATATTGTTTTTCAAAATTTCTGGTCATGGTGAAGAGTCTCCACACTGTTAACATGTTTACCTGTTGTAGTTTATCTGCAATGTGTGCACAAAATTGATGCTGACATAGTAAAAATGCACCATAAGAGAAGCGCTAACTATTTTAGTCAATGATCTCATCCCTCCAAAAGTATTTTGGCCTAATATTTCGGTGCATCACTGCTGCAGATCATAAACACACCATCCCTAGACAATTACTGATGCGAACTTAGCTCCTAGACGATCTGCTCACAGCAGTAGTCAAACAGGTCACGTATCGTCACTTACAGTACTAAAAGCATGACTAACACTCTCTGAAATGGTTTAGAGGAAAGCAGACAGATCAAGCTGAAACTTGCACACAATAAGTGCCAGTGTTTGACTCATCAATGTAAGTACAGACTGTGGAAAAATGACATACCAGTGTGCTGCAAACGGACGACACAAGTCCACGTGGAAGTGTTTCAAATCTTTAAATCTGATAGCTGCCTCGATATAAACAAAAAGTATCCATAGAGACACAGTGGGGAGGCAGACCCCTCGTTCTGTGGAGAGACGTGAGAGGAGAACGGTCAGTTCAACATGTGCTTAAAATACTTCAGCTGACAACACTGAGTGAGTGTAATAATCACAACAATAACAGCCCGAATTAATTTAAACAAACCCACAATGATTCAAGCACACACTCTAAGGGTAAATCTGAATCAAGCATCAGCTCTAAACAGGGTGAGTGAGTCATTTGAAGCAAATTCTTTTGTTGACATCAAGATCCAGAGCTGCTCAGTCACACCAGCAGAAATAACCAAGCTTACAGCTGCAAGGTCACAATGCGTGTGTGTGCATGTTATAAAGAGAGAATTAATCATGTTATGACAACAAAGGCTCACAGCAGCATAGGAATGATCCTCTCATGCTGGAGTTTTAAAGTGTCAGATTTGTACAATTTATTTTAATCCATCTTCATAAAGAGGATTCGAGAAAACAGAGACAGAGTCACAAACCAGACTGACACTGAGACTGACAAACATATCAGTTTGAGGTTGTCTATACTGGAAGTGTCAAAGCATGCGAGTCATGAATGTTCACAAACCGCTGACCAATTAGCTGTAAGCTTGAGGTTAGAATTCAGAAACAGTAAAACAAAAACAAAAAAATACCAGATCATTGATGATAAACATGTGATATGAAAAATTTACGACTCTTACCTGTGTGCCAGACGTACTGTACCCACACATATGTGCTGGCTGCAAAGAACAGCCACTGCACTGGGATGAACAGCAGACATATAATATCTGATGTGAATGCCACACACACAAAAAACACTGAGAAAGCCTGTAACACACAGAGAGACACATCAGATCATCACACGTGCAGCTGTCATTTCACAGTCCTCAGTAAAATGTAACTTCAGTGTCCTGCTGCAGGGCATGCAAAACACCATATGAAACAACCCTAAAATGCATTTCTATCATGAATGCTAAATGCAATCTAAAATGCAACTATCATGCAATTTTTTTTATGATTTTAAGAGAGATGAGAACAATAATATAAGTTTTAAATTAGTGGATGCATATAAAGTGCAAATAATACTTCAGTACTGACTGGCCAACCTTCTGTAAACATGAATAAATCTTTTAATCTCAGATAAGAGTATAAACAGCTGTTTATGTCCCACACAGGATTATTAATAAGATCAAACCCATAAAGAGATGCATGAATTTTTCATACAGTACAACACTTATTTTCATGTTTTTGTCAGAAGCCTCTTAGGCTTGCCAAGGCTGCATGTATTTGATAAAAAATATAGTAAAACCATTAATGCTGCAAAATATTATTACAATTAAACATAACCGTTTTCTATTTGAATATATTTTAAAATGTAATTTATTCCTGTGATGGCAAAGCTGAATTTCCATCAGACATTAGATGAGGCATTTACAAATATACAATATGCAAATATACACACTACACTACCAAAAGTTTTTGAACAGTAAAATTTTGTTTTTTAAAGATCTTCTGCTCACCAAGCCTGAATTTATTTGATCAGAAGTACAGCAAAAACAGTAACATTTTGAAATGTTTACCATTCAAAATAACTGCTTTTTATTTGAATATATTTTAAAAATGTAATTAATTTCTGTGATTTCAAAGCTTTTTTCAAATTTTTAGCATCATTACTTCAGTCTTCAGTGTCACATGATCCTTCAGAAATCATTCTAATATGCTGATTTACTGTTCAAGAAACATTTTTATTATTATTAATTATAATAATAATAATAATAATAATAATAATAATAATAATAATAATTAACTTTAATCAATTATTATACAACATTAGTGTAACATTATACATTATACCATTCAAATGGGGTCGGGTGGAATGATAGAAATTAATAATTTTATTTAGCACTTTTATTTATCAAGGAAGCTTTAAATTGATCAAAACTGATGATAAAGACATTTATAATGTTACAAAACATTTCTATTTCAGATAAATGCTGTCTTTGAGCATTTCTGAATATTAAAATGATTTCTGAAGGATCATGTGACTGGAGTAATGATGCTAAAAATTCAGCTTTGAAATCATAGGAAAAAATTAAATTTTAAAATATATTCAAATAGAAAACAGTAATTTTAAATTGTAAAAATATTTCAAAATTGTACTGTTTTTGCTGTACTATGGATCAAATAAATGCAGGCTTGTGAGCAGAAGAGACTTCTTAAAAAACACTAAAAATCTTACTATTCAAAAACTTGACTGGTAGTGTATAAAGATAGTGTGTTTAAAATATATGAAGTAGCTAATCTTAAGAATCAGTTCACCTGGAAATTACAATTCTGTCTTCTATAGTGTGTGTTTTTTTTAGTGTGTCTGCTTTGTAGCTTATAAGCAGTATAAATCACCATGCACTTTCGTTGGATGGAAAACAGAAGCTCAGACATTTTGATAAACATTTGATTTTGTGTTGCATGAGCAATCGATTCCTTTAATTATTTGGTGCCATTTTCTAGATGAAAAGCTTGTCTCACACACACGTACTCACCAGGCCCTGGTATCTGAAGGAGTCGTAAACACTGCGAATGAAGAGCCAGAAAGGCCAGAGGTACTCGAAGCGGAACTCCAGCACAAAGTCTGCCAGCAGCACCAGCGCCCAGACCACCAGAAACTTCAGGTACAGGAACGTACTGAGACAAACAGAAAGAGTTATTATTAGCCAACCGTTGAAGATTTTATCTCTTCAAATAAGACCCCACATGTGGCCTTGAGCCAATGATCATTTAGCGGCACGTACATCATGAGCTCCAGCAGTAAATCCAACCCAATGAAGCATGGGTAGGTGGGGGAGGATGTAATGACTGTTTGGCTTTCACCAATGCAGCGTGTAGTGAATGAAGTGGATTATGTTTTATGTAGGGATGAGAAGAGGCCAAGAGTACACGAGTAAGATGTATCTCCAGATGTAGCAATGCAGATAAGGTGTACTAAATCCACTAGATAACAGAAGATATTCTTTGGACTATAATTAAGCCTCAGAGATATATTGAATATTCTCTATATTACGCTGTCAATGTAAAATTAAGCAACGTTGTGAATATGCTGATCTTAATATGCATTTTTGGCCCTTTTTAACAGGATTTTGATTTTGCTATCATTCAAGACAGTTAATATTAATAAAGGTGTATAAAAACCTAAAAAAAAAAGAATTCATCAAACTAATTCCTATTTTGTGGAAAAAAGTGGAATATTGCAGCTCTTCTGTCTTTAATGATTATGATTCATCTAATAACATCTAAATATTTGTCTGCTGCTCATACAGGTGCTCATGACACAAATGATTAACGCAACATTGAAAAAAAAAAAAAAAAAAAAAACTATCACTGGACCGGTAGATCTGGGCTGATGACATACTTGCTCAATTCCACCTCACGGAAAAAAGCAGCAACACAAATCAGATGTGTTACAGATGCATCTTCACAGATTATGTAATCAAAGTTGACAGTCAATGGATGGATGCATTTGAAAGACTCCATATGCAACATATTACACATGACAAAAAGAGGTTAAAATACTTTGAAGAAAGATTTAAGAACAACCAAAAGCATGTAAATAGATTCATGCTTAATTTTAAATAAAGCACCAAATTCTATGATCTTCAAATAAACAACATTTTCAGTATCACACAGTTAGGACCAAATCTATTTCTTAAGATATTAACATTAAATCTGGTTTCACAGTTTGCCCTAAAATGCATTCCGAATGAACTCCAATGGAGTTATTTCCCAGATGCAGACTTGAAATCACATGCAATATTATGTCAACATCTGACATGACTGAATGTAAGCTCTAGAGTCACTACATTAAAGAGTCAAACATGCTGAACATCAAGCAGAATAGCAAATGACTGATAATGGGTGAAGTCTGGCAACCGTCTTTAATGGCAGAAACAGTGCCAGTTATTTACACTGTGAGCAAAAGTGTTTAACTGCATCACCTACCTGCAGTGATAGCAACACTTTTACAGTAAAATTGCTAACATACACAAGCAGTGGTGTGCAAAATATTGAATAAGCATGACATATATGTAATTATTAGCCAAGAGTGTGCATTAAAATTTGATTCATTTTTATGAAACAGTTCAGCAAATCAACGAAAAACTCCATTCAACAATTTCAAAGTATACGTACATTATTTTAAATATAACAAATGCTGTAAAAATATGTGTGCATGTAAATACTGCTGGTTATTCATGCATTTTTGTGCACTGTGCATAGTACATTATATAAGATATAATTATACTTTGTGCTTGTTTATACAAGGCATTATTTCTTTAATTTTTTATATGATTTACTCATTTGGAAAACACACTTCGATTATTTCGATCTAGCTTGTTACTGTATTTTACTGCTGGGATAATGAATCGGCTTTCATAATCACCATTTTAACAATTCCAAAGCAAATATTCACAACATAATTACCTATAAATTATTGCCACCTAGAGGCATCTTTACACAGCTGAGTTAAGGCTGCTCTATGCCTGCTTAAAATTCTGTGTAAAGACATAATGCATAAAAGCCTGACTAAACGGTGCCTGCTCTAACCCAAGTATCTGAATATATGGTTAGAATTGCTGTGTAAATGCATTCATGCCACCTCTGAGCTGCATTAAACAGTCACCAAATGCAATCTTTGCAGTGTAAATTTGGTATAGTACACTTCACTGACATCTTGCTTTAAACAATTTGAACGTTAAACAAATTAAATCCTTATATGACCACCAGTAAACATACTATACACCAAATACTGGCACACAGAGACAACGGGTTAGCAATATGACTGGCACCCTATGAATAGAGATTAATGCTATTATATGAGAGATTATACCAACTGCTAAGATATGAAATATGCAATACTAGGGCTGCACAATTTATCGAATTTCTAATCGTCATTACAATTATGTAATCATTCAAAGGCGCAATTATTAAAAAATAAATAAATAAAATTCACATTACTCTGGTTGCTTAAGGTATGGGGGGGGGTGTGGAGGGGGGGGGTTCCTACAGGTTTTTTTTTTTTTTTTTTTTTTTGTTTTAATTTTTACTTTTTTATATTTAAAGAAGAAACTATATATTATGACAGTTGTGATATCTGTCATAATCGTGCAGCCCTATGCAATACTGTTGCATAAAGCCCCTTCACAACATCACTTCTGATTGGCAAGAGAAAGCACAATTCAAAACAAAAACACTGAGTCTAACAAACTACAGCTCTCAATGACAGAACGAATTGTGCACAAAAATGATCCTACACATGAAATACGTAGGTGTAATTAAGATTATTACCCTTACAAAAGAATCACCTTCTTTCTTCCATCAAACACAAAAAGAGATGTTAGTCACTCAGAATGAGTTTCAGTCAACTGCATTAAAAAAAAAAAAAAAAGAAATGCAATGAAAGTGAATGGTGACTGGTGTTAGAAACATCTTTTGTGTTTCACAGATTTAAAAAATCAGATGGATTTGGAACAATTTGGAGTTCAGCTTGCAAAAAATTATAATTTTAATTTAAATATGTGACCCCGGACCACGAAACCAGTCATAAGAAGCACAGGTATATTTGTAGGAAGAGCCAACAATACACTGTATTTGTCAAAATTTTTCTTTTATGCCAAAAATCAGTAGGATATTAAGTAAAGATCATGTTCCATGAAGGTATTTTTTAAATTTCCTACCATAAATATATAAAATCTTATTTTTTGATTAGTAATATGCATTGCTAAGGTGATTTTCTCAATATTTATTTTATTTTTTTTGCACCCTCAGATTCCAGATTTTTAAAGAACGTTAGTTGCATCTCGGCCAAATATTGTTCTATCCTACCAAACCATACATCAATGGATTTATTTAATCCAATATTTAATTGGATGTTATTTATTTATTCAGCTTTCAGATGATATATAAATCTCCATTTCAAAAAAATGACTCTTATGACTGGTTTTGTGGTCCAGGGTCACAAAAATGATACCAAATTTGAAGTAGTTCGTGAGTTCTGAAAGACGTAAAACGTAAAAAATTCAGAACTGCCCCCGGCCTCCCCAACTTCTGAGGAAAAACAGAGCCAACAACAGTTATTTGGCGTCACGGGCATTTAAAACCCTCCAGCTTTCTTTTACAAATCTTTATTTGAATAAACTTCACGAATTTACATATGAGTTTTGCTAATTGAATTACGGTTGTTCTCCTTACGGTCTTGTAAGATGAAATCACAATCGATCAATGTTATCGGTGCGGTTACTGACAGACTAACGGTCCCGTCACGTCAATCATCCTGATGATTGACAGTTACTGACTCTAACCGTCGGGTCTCAAACCCACACCGGTGGGTTTCGCGGGTTTCTTTCTTTTAAAGCGCATCGCTGTAATGAGGCCTACGGCAGCTTATTCATTTCTGCGGAGACGGCTGTCTACCTTCAGCCAGCTTTGTTGACGGTAGCTCAGCTCGGCTAGATGATTTACAGTCTCACTAGAAGATCTTAAGACTATAAAAAACCGAAACCGGGTCTTTCCTATAGCACGGGAATGATAACGGTTCGGTCGGAAGGTCTGGATCGTACCTGCCGTAGATCCCCTCGGTGATTCGGTTCCGTTTTAAGGGCCGTCGGAGCTTGCTGCAGTCCGCATTGCGCCGCTTCATCCTCGCCCCCTTAAATCGGGCTTTTTAATACGTACAGCAGTATGGTCCAGGGTTCTCTCTTATTCGGACGGGAAACATTGGCGGTCCCGCAAAGGAATATACCGCTGTGGTTGTTTTTTTTTCTCCTGCAAACAAAGAAATAAATAAAAAGACTGAGTGGAAGACCCTCCTCCTTCTCTCGGCGCAGACGCACAGTCACGGGCCTAGACAGGTGTGACTGACAGGTCGCTGGGCCAATAGGAATCGTGCATGTCGGCTGTCATTTTGAATGTCAAGATAAACAGCCAATAAGCAGCGGCCTGTTTTGTTGCGGTACCAAAGAAAGGGAAATGGGGCGGCTGACAGGTTTTCCTCGTTGCACCAATCGCTGTCTTTGTGGACAAATCAGGTAGTGCTCCCTGACCAATAGGATTGGTTCGGGAGGGACTCCCCGTACGTTTTTTGCGTATGATGCATGAGAGATGCGTAAACGTACATAAACGTACTTTACGTTGTTACGTTGCGCGTTTCGTTGCCAGGCACATGTAAATTTAAATATGTGTCTGTCAAAAGCTACAATGGCATACACAAAGCTCCCAGAATAAGCTACATGTAATGCATTATTAATTTAATGATCAATATTTGGATTATTGATCATTTAATTGTACGATTAGCATAAGTCTACATTTTAATTCCCCTCAACATACACTACCATTGTTTTTGAACAATAAGATTTTTAAAGAAGTCTCTTCTACTCCCCAACCCTGCATTTATTTAATCCAAATTACAGCAAAAACAGTAAAATTCAGATATTATTTTTTACTATTTAAAATAACTGTTTTCTATTTGAATATATTTTAAAATGTAATTTATTCCTGTGATTTCAAAGCTGAATTTTTAGCATCATTGCTCCAATCGCACGATCCTTCAGAAATCATTCTAATATTCTGATTTGCTGCTCAAAAACATTTAGTATTATAATTATGTTGAAAACAGTTGAGTAGAATTTTTTTCTGTTAATCAAAGAATCCTGAAAAAATGTACTCAACTATTTTAAATATTGATAATAATAGTAACAAATGTTTCTTGAACAGCAAATCAGCATATTAGAATGATTTATAAAGGATCATGTGACACTGAAGACTGGAGTAATGATGCTGAAAATTTAGCTTTGATCACAGGAATAAATTTAATAAAATATATTACAATAGAAAACAGTTTCAAAATTTTACTGTTTTTGCTGTACTTTGGATCAAATAAATGCAGGCTTGGTGAGCAGAAGAGACTTCTGTAAAAAAAAAAAAAAAAAAAACATTGAAAATATAATATTATATAATTGTTAAAGTTGCCACAATACGGAAGTTGTGATAGTTTAACACCGTAATTAGCCTCATGTGATTTCAATTAAGTGAACGCAGACATACATTTTAAACAAGTTTACTACATGAGTCTCAGAAAAAAACAGTAAAGATCTCAAAAAGTGATGTATGACAGGAATAGCAAACTTTAATCACTTCTTGCATCATTTTCTTTTAATAATGGTCATATTATACAAACTCCCTCCAAGATATTATACAAAGACACCATATTGATTAATTGCACACGATGGTGACATTTTTGGGAAACACCTCCATTCACGTGATCTTATATATTCCTCATCTCTGGCGGGTGTAGATTACAGACATTCAGAGTTTGTCACGTAATAATGGCTCCTCAGTACGCCCCCAGTCTCCGTTCAAGACTTCCTCTTGTGGCCTTCCTGCTGGAAACCATTTTTATCCTACTGTTTGTCTTTTTTGTGAAAATAGAGAGAGTCAGAGAGTCTGAGAGTAAGCTTTTCATCAGCTCATATGCAGGTTAGTACGTCTGATTTACATTAAGGCTGTGTTATGAATCTTTGAAGGGTTCAGGCTTGCATTCACTGTTAAACCTGTGGTCATTTATGAACAGCATCAAATCACATAACTGTTTGTTAACCTGCTATGTTCAGTTTATATATTAATGCATGCTAAAGCAGCAAAAGACTGGCTGTCATCCACATATTCTGCTTAGAAGTCAATTCTTTAAATTATTTTTAGCAATTTAAACATATCCAACCAACCCCATGCTTCAAAAATATACATATTTTAAAATATATATTTTTAAAAACAGCCAAAAATATATTTGCTAAAATACGTTTTAAATATATTTACATAAATACCTTTTCTACCAATATATTTTGGGGCATTTTTGTATATTTCGGAAAAAAAGTGGCATTTAAAAATATATATTTGCCCTTCATATGTCTTAATACAAGATATATATATATATATATATATATATCAGGACTGTTGGGAAAATTCATATGAACATCCCTAAAATGAATATGTTTTTACCTTGGTTTGTTTGTAAATGTGTGCCATGTTGCCGTTGGGGTGTGGAGCCACAACATCTCTGGTTTTGGATGATAAGAAAGCAGTAGTAAAGACTGGCCACCAACTATTTTGCCAAATATTGGCAAGTTTTTATATCTCTTTTTAAAAACGTACTCATTGCCAATACTGGAAATGCAATCCTTTGTTACAGAATTCCAAGATATTCATGTGATGTTATTTATGGGCTTTGGATTCCTGGCCACGTTCCTTGTACGATATGGTTTCAGTGGATCAGGGTTTAATGTGCTGTTGGCAGCCATGGCCGTCCAGTGGGCCGTCTTGATGAATGGCTTTCTGCTGCCACAACATTACCACGGAGGAGAGATCCACATCAGTATGAAGAGGTACATATATTACAGCTTGTAGCAGATGCTTTCTTACAAGAGCAAAAACCAGAATAGGCAAGTAAATGACAAATAAAAAGCCAGTTCACCCCAAAATTAAAATGTGCTAAAGAATTTACTCACTCTCAGGGCAAAATGTAAATGAGGTTCTGTCATCATCTACAGATTTGGAGAAATGTAGCTTTACATCACTTGCTCATTAATGGATCCTCTGCGGTGAATGGGTGACGTCAGAATGAGAGTCCAAACAGCTGATAAAAACATCACAATAATCCACAAGTAATCCAGTCCATCAGTTAAAGTCTTGTTTGTAAGAAACAAATCCATCAAGGTGTTTTAACAGTTGCTTCTGAGAGTCCATAATCCATAATAACATTTCATCCAGTGAAAAAGTCCATCCCCTATTGTCCTTCACATCAAAATCCAGCGACGCATTTGTTTAGAACTGCTTTGTTTTTTACTTGTGCTTAATCTGTGCATATTTTCTCCTGATTCACACAAGATGAATTTTTAATTGGCAAAAGCAATATTATGGATTATGGAAGTATCGTTTCATTACAAACATGCAGCTTTTCACTTCACAAGAAGTTCATTGATGATTGGGGTTGCGTGAATTATTGTGATGTTCTTATCAGATGTTTGGACTCTCATTCTGACGGCACCCATTCACTGGGTGCAGGAGGTGCAATAATATTACGCAGCTGTCATCTCTGCCGGCTGCAACTCTGCATCTACACAAACTTAGTGCCGGTCACTTTCAGGCGCTGCGTAATATCATTGCGCCTGCTGCACCCATGCTATGGCAGCAGAGTTCCTTGATTATAACGCCGGAATGAGAGTATAGTTCCTAGCCATATCAGCGTAGAAAATCACAACTTTTCATTTTCCATTGTGCACGATGTAACTACAGAAAGGCAAGTTTTAAATAGGAAAAATATCATCATTATATATGGTCATTTTTGAGCGAGATGCTATTGGTCTAATCAGATTCAATTATCTATGCTAAGCTATGCTAAAAGTGCCAGACCCGGAGACCGGCTGAATGGATTCGAAAATGGTAACTCAACTGTTTTACTCTATGGGAGTTGGACGATGAGCCTATTTCCAAACAAAGTGGAGTGTTCCTTTAATCTTTGATGGCCCGAGACTGAGTACATTTTCAGATAATTATAACTTTTAGGTGAACTATTCCTTTAGGATGTTTTACAGCATCACACTATATCTTATGTTTTTTGTGCTCCTCGTGTAGTGTGATTGAGGCAGAGCTCTGTGCAGCATCCGCTCTGATCGCTATGGGAGCGGTCCATGGGAAGACAAATCCTGTCCAGCTTTTACTGATGGCTCTGGTGGAGGTCACAGGATTTGTGGCCAATCAGTGGATCCTGCGAACTTTGCTCCGTGTAAGAGAAGTATTACTTTCTTCGATAAAAATGATCATTTTTATCCTATGTACACTGCCCTTCAAAAGTTTGGGATCAGTAGATTTTTTATGTTTTTAATTAAGTTTTTTATGATCATCAAGGCTGTGTTTATTTGATCAAAATACAGGATTTTTTTTTTTTTTTTAAATATTATTATAATGTAAAATAAAGGTTTTCTATTTTAATATTAAAATCAAATTTATTTCTATTTCTTTATTTCTGAGCTAAATGTTCAGTATCATTACTCTAGTATTCAGTGTCACATGATCCTGCAGAAATCATTATAATATAACATTTATTATCAGTGTTGGAAACAGTTGCGCTGCTTAATATTTTTTGTAACCTGTGTTACTTTTTTTTTTTACGATTCTTTGATTAATAAAGAGCTAAAAAGAACAGCATTTATTTAAAATAGAAATCTTTTCTAACAATATACACTACCGTTCAAATGTTTGGGGTCAGTACATTTTTATTCTTCATTTTTATGAAAGAAATTAATACTTTTATTAAGCAAGGATGTATTAAAATGGTAAAAAGTGATAGCAAACAAGACTTATATTGTTAGAAAAGATTTATATTTTGAATAAAATAATATTTTGAATAACTTTTTATTCATCAGAGAATCCTGAAAAAAAGAATCACAGGTTCCAAAAATATTTGACAGCACAGCTGTTGCCAACATAGATAATGTTACAAAATTAATTTTAATCATTTTAATAATTTTATCATTTTAACATTTTTAAAATTGTAAAAAATTCAGCTTTGCATCACAGGAATAAATTATGTTTTAAAGTATATTAAAATAAAAACCATTACTTTATATTATAATGACATTTCAAAATATTACAGTTTTTATTACAATAAATGCAGCATTGATGAGTGTAAACAAAAAAAAATCCTAAAAAATCTTAAAAGTCTTAATGATCCCAAACTTTTGAACAGCAATGTATATATATCAGGAAATGTTAAACTAATAATTTTCTAATGTTACTAATTTCTACTGGTAACAAACATTTTTTGTTGCTCTAAAATATTTAATCTGCCAAACGAATTGTATATCAGCTAATATTGTTACATATAGGTCTAATTCTGACCAGTAAAACCATATTTGTCCTATTACTCTCTGAATACTTGCAAGACATTTCATACTATACTAAGACAATGACTAAATCAGATCTGATGTATCAGGCAAATCCATTGTGCAGCATCATGCTGCTGCACATCTTTGGAGCTCTGTTTGGTGTGATGGTGTCATGGGTGCTGTACAGAGAGGGGGTCGAACCAGTACATGAAAAAGAGAAAATTGACCGCAAGACTGGCTTATATGCAATGTTTGGTGAGTGCATTAAAACTAACTAGAAAATAAACCCTAAATACCCTGAACCAGTTCCTTCTTTTCAGACCATAACATCACATCACATAATTTAGAGCAAATTCATATGAGCTTTAAAGATAATAACAACCAATTTAATAGCACCTGTTCTTATTTCATACATTAAAAATACATTTATAAGCTTATTTACCACATTAAATAACGTAAATCATGCCATTTTTTTTGTTTTCAACAAAGCATAACGCTTTTTAACGAGTTTTATAGAGCAACACCACATGAGCGAGAGTGTCTTATGACTGCAGATTTACAACTTATATGATGTATAATGATTGAGTTGATGTTTCATAGCCCCAACAGGACTTTACAATAACAGTACGTGATTAATCATGTCCTAATACCTAAATTAAACATTGCATCAACATCAACTAAGACACAAGTCGTATGAATTCATGTGTGAAAACTTATCCCAAAGTGTTAAATAATACATTAACTAATAAACGTAGTCAAAAGTGGTCCTTATTCACACGTGAATTCATATGACTCATGTCCTAGTTAAAGGAGAAGTCCACTTCCAAAACAAAGATTCACATATAATGTACTTATCCCCTTGTCATCCACGATGTTCATGCCTTTCTTTCTTCAGTTGTAAAGAAATTATGTTTTTTGAGGAAAACATTTCAGCATTTTTCTCCATATAATGGACTGATATGGTCCCCCGAGTTTGAACTTCCAAAATGCAGTTTAAATGCGGCTTCAAACGATCCCAAATGCGGTTGTAAACGATCCCAGCCGAGGAAGAAGGGTCTTATCTAGCATAACGATGGGTTATTTTCATAAAAATAATAAAATTTATATACTTTTTAATGTCAAACGCTCGTCTTATCTTGCTCTGCCTGGACTGTTTTTGTTCCGGTTCATGACAGTTAGGGTATGTCAAAAAAACTCCCATCTCATGTTCTCCCTCAACTTCAAAATCGTCCTATATCGCTGTTTTACATTTTTTGTTAAAGGTGTTTGATCTTCTTTGCATGTTCACTTTGCAAAAACTAGGTTGGAACTTCTCCAGCGATGTAGGATGATTTTGAAATGATTTTTGAAGTTGAGGGAGAAAATACGGTTGGAGTTTTTCGACATACCCGAACTGTCTTGAGTCAGAATACACAGAGTTCAGGGAGAGCAAGGCAAGACGAGTGTTTGAGATTAAAAAGTATTTAAAATGTATTTTTTTCATGAAAATAACCGATCGTTTTGCTAGATAAGATCCTTTTTCCTCGGCTGGGATCGTTTACAACTGCATTTGGGATCGTTTGAAGCTGCATTTAAACTGCATTCTGGAAGTTCAAACTCTGAGCACCATATCAGTCCATTATATGGAGAAAAAGCTGAAATGTTTTCTTCAAAAAACATAATTTCTTTACAACTGAAGAAAGAAAGACATGAACATCTTGGATGACAAGGGGGTGAGTACATTATGCGTGAATCTTTGTTTTGGAAGTGGACTTCTCCTTTAAAGCTAGTTCATCATTAGTTCATAGTAAAGTAATAGGATTTAATTCAGGTATGAATGAATTAATCATTCAGTGACTGAGTAAAATTGGTTCAATGATTCAGTGGCTCGCTCTTAAAGACATAAATGAAGTAATTTGTCGCCACCCACTGGTGAAGGGATGTAACCTGCAGATATGCAATGAATGCAATATCCAATCAGATTCCAAGACTGAAGTGTAATTATTTGATGTCTATATTTTAATTAAATTATGCATAGGAACATCCTCCCTTTCTCTCTTCCTCACAGGAACACTGTTCTTGTGGATGTTCTGGCCCAGTTTTAACTCGGCACTGGTGTGTCCCAAGGGGGACAGAGGAACGAAGCTTACTGTCATATACGGGACGTATCTGTCGCTGGCTGTCAGTGTTGTCATAGCGATATCTGTGTCTGTGCTCAGTAGCTCCAAAGGAAAGATGAACATGGTGAGCAGCTGTAGGAACAATTCTCACATAGCAACTCCCTCACATAGTAGAAAACACTTTTAATAATATATAATATAATACTCTGTCACAAAATAAAATGGGTTGTTAATGGGCTGGGATCGAGGAATGCTGATTAGATATTTTAGATAATGGACATTATGAAGTTAAAGGAGAAGTCCACTTCCAAAACAAAGATTTCCATATAATGTACTCACCCCCTTGTCATCCAAGATGTTCATGTCTTTCTTTCTTCAGTCGTAAAGAAATTATGTTTTTTGAGGAAAACATTTCTGGATTTTCTCCATATAATGGACTGATATGGTGCCCTGATTTTGAACTTCCAAAAGGCAGTTTAAATGCGCCTTCAAACGATCCCAAATGTGCTTATTAACGATCCCAGCCAAGGAAGAAGGGTCTTATCTAGCAAAACGATCACTTATTTTCATGAAAAAAATACAATTTAAATACTTTTTAATCTCAAACGCTCATCTTGCCTTTCTTTCCTTGAAAAACTCCAACCGTATTTTCTCTCTCAACTTCAAAAATCATTTCAAAATCACCCTACATCGCTGCAGAAGTTGCGACCCACTCTTTGCAAAGTGAACATGCAAAGATCAAACACCCTTAACAAAAAAGGTAAAACAGCGATATAGGACGATTTCAAAGTTGAGGGAGAACATGAGATGTTTTTCGACATAACTGTCATGAACCGGAACAAAAACAGTCCAGGCAGAGTAAGACAAGACGAGCGTTTGGCATTAAAAAGTATATAAATTTTATTATTTTTATGAAAATAACCCATCGTTATGCTAGACAAGACCCTTCTTTCTCGGCTGGGATTGTTTACAACTGCATTTGGGCTTGTTTGAAGCCGCATTTAAACTGCATTTTGAAAGTTCAAAATCGGGGCACCATATCAGTCCATTATATGGAGAAAAAAGCTGAAATGTTTTCCTCAAAAAACACAGTTTCTTTACAACTGAAGAAAGAAAGACATGAACATCGTGGATGACAAGAGGGTGAGTAAATTATTTGTAAATTGTTGTTCTGGAAGTGGCGTCCTCCTTTAAGTAACATGTTTGACAGGTGTTTGCTGTACTTCCTCTGCACAGGTTCACATCCAGAGCTCCGCCCTGTCTGGTGGTGTTGCCATTGGAGTTGCCATGACAGCAGTCCACACACCGTGGGTTGCAATGGCGATTGGCTTCTGGGCTTCTCTTTTATCAGCATTGGGATTCCGGTACATGAAGGTAAAGCACATCAATCACAAAATTATTATTTAATCTAGATTTTTTTGTCCTGGTCTTCATCTACTCAGAAGATATAATACAGTAACAAAACTTAACACCTAAAACAATTTAGACAATAAAGAGAAGAGACATACAACAAAGTTACTAAAAATCTCAAATTAAAACTATGAGAGAGACAAAGAGAGAAAAATAAAAAATAAACCCCTACTGCTTTAAAAGACAAGTTCACTTCTAGAACAAAAATTAGCAGATAACGTACTCACCCCATTGTCATCCAAGATGTTCATGCCTTTCTTTCTTCAGTCGTAAAGAAATTATGTTTTTTTAAGGAAAACATTTCAGGAATTATCTCCATATAGTGGACTTCAATGGTGCCTGCAAGTTGAACATCCAAAATGCAGTTTCAGTGCAGCTTCTAAGGGCTCTAAACGATCCCAGCTGAGGAATAAGGGTCTTATCTAGCAAAACAATCGTTCATTTTCTAATAAAAAATAAAAATGTATATACTTTTTAACCTCAAATGCTCGTCTTGTCTAGCTCTGAGATGTGCATGCATACTTTGTGTAATCCGGGTCAATACAGTTAGGGTATGTCAAAAAACTCCCATCTCATTTTCTCCTCTAACTTTAAAATCGGGTGTTTGATTCCTTTTGCATGTTCTCTTTGTAAAAACTGGGTCAGTACTTCTGCAGCCATGTAGGATGATTTTGAAGTTGGAGGAGAACATGAGATGGGAGTTTTTTGACATACCCTAACTATATTGACCCAGATTACTGAGTACATATGCACATTTGAGGTTAAGAAGTATATACATTTTTTTTGTTTTTGTTTTTTTTAGAAAATGACCGATCATTTCGCTAGATAAGACCCTTATTCCTCGGCTGGAATCGTATAGAGCCCTTTGAAGCTGCATTTAAACTGCATTTTGGACGTTCAAACTTGGGGGCATCATAGAAGTCTACTACATAGAAATAATTCCTGAAATGTTTTTCTCTGAATTTCTTTACGACTGAATGCATGAATATCTTGGATGACAACGGGGTGAGTACATTATCTGTAAATTTTTGTTGTTGAAGTGAACTACTCCTTTAATGAAAGCAACACTTGAGCTGACATCAGTAATCTGCTATAAAATTCAGAAATTGTTCCTACATAAACTGTTTTTCTCTTTCATTCAGAATCACATGCTGTTTGCTTTTGAGTGTCATGACACCTGCGGCGTCCTCAACGTGCACGCCATACCAGGAATTCTGGGATGGTTTGCTCAATTATTTCTACAGCTGGCCAATAATGAGGGCACAATGTAAAACACTTTTTTTCACTTTATTCAGTTATGTGACATGTAAATATAAAATGGCATTAAAGCATGTGGTCCTTTTATGTTGACTGTGTTGTTTGTGTGTTGTCAGAGCGGTGCAGTTTGCTGTGCATCACATCGGTGTTCTCCTCATAACGGTGTGCATGAGTCTGGTATTGGGCACGCTTACAGGTACAACAACACCAGTGCATTCACACTAAAGATCATTAGAACAGACCATCAAAAGACCAGCATTTTACACTGTAAAAATTTAGTTTTCAAGGTTGTAAATATAAAAAAAGGTTACTGGAGTAGATTTTATATGAAAATACTATTTCAGTCTTTCCACTTAAGTCTTCCAACAATTTCATGTTTAATTCAAAGTTACTTGCTGTTTCTTTGTTTTCAATTCAGTGTAGGCTGGTTTAAACTGTTTTCTAGTGCATTAATTGATACATGTTTGCTCTGTGACAAATTTTGTATTGACTTACTTTTTCTTAAAGGGATAGTTCACCCAAAAATGAAAATTACCCCATGATTTAATCAACTTCAAGCCATCCTAGATGTACAATCGGAGTTACATTAAAAATATCCTGGCTCTTCCAAGCTTTATAATGGCAGTGAATGGCTGTTGAGATTTTGAAGCAAAATAAAGTGCTTATAAATAAATCAGCGCAATTTAATTAAATATTCAATGATTTACTCATAAAGAAAGTCACTTTTTTAGCTTCTAAATAAATCAGCATTTTGAATGAATCGTTTCAATGATTCAGTGACTCACTCAAAAAGATATAAAGGACGTCATTTCAGTTTGCACTGTGACAAATATTGATATGTACAAATTTTTTGATGTTTTTGATAAATATTTGCTTTGTGACTCACTTCTAGTTCTTAACCCTCTCTCTCTTTTTTTTTTAAAGTTTGTTGCCTCAAGGCAACATTGTACCACAACGGACAAAATGAAACATTTAATATTTTTATGCAGAAAAAATGAATCAATTTAAAACACTAATTTCTTTAATCAAACATTTGAACAAATAGATTTATCACACTTTTGATGTTTTTCACATCTCATATTTAACAAAAAGTAAGATTTCATACCCACATGTTGCTTTCAGACAACACTGTACCATCGTGGATCACAAGTATAACCAAACTATCATATCTGTTATCATACCAAAACATTATATTAGTGTTGTTTCAAAGTAAAAAAAAAAAAAATAGAATTATCATAACCTTATGCTAATATATAACTTTCCTTACAAGCATGCACATACACACACAAGCACATGCATGTAAAATCTCCTTCCTCACTAATGACTCCTCACTGCTTGTGAAAGCGGAGGAAGCACTTCCTCTCAACAGAATATGTGCAGATATTGTATGTGAATTACAATTCTTATAAATGCATTACAATATCATGCAAAAATACAAATAAATTTAGATCATTCTAACTTTTTTCTTACAAATATCATATACATGTATGCTATGCTATATGCCTGGTATGGCCATATGTGATTCCATTACGGTACAATGTTGCCTTGAGGCAACATGCAGTTTTTTGTAATTTCCTATGATATATTTGATGATATATTATGAAAAGTTTTTGAAAATACTTCTTTACTAACCAGTAAAGGTGATTCAAATTTTTTGTTGGCAATTAAATGAATGAAAATTGATGAAAACTGCACCTTTCTCTGGACAAAATATGGAGTCATGTGACATGTGCACTTGACCCGAAAGAGGAAGCAAAATAGACCCCTATGGGTCATGTGAACACTTTTTTGCAATTTCATTTGTTAGTATTTGACTTCTTCTTTATTAAGATAGCATAGATTCATTAAATGGGTGGCTCATTTTATTTAAAAAAACAGAAATAGGCTGTGTTGCCTGGAGGCAACACGGTACCATAGAGGGTTAAAGGGATAGATCACCCAAAAATAAAAGCCATCCTAGGTGTACAATTGGAGTTACATTAAAAAATGTCCTGGCTCTTCCAAGCTGTTGAGATTTTGAAGCAAAATAAAGTTATCATAAAAGTGCTCCACATGGCTTTGTGGGGGGGGGGGGTGATAAGCACACATAGATATAGGTCCTTGAAAGTGCTTACATTTATTTTGTGCACAAAGTTTTCTGGAAAAAAATTCCTATTATTTCCTACAGTCCGCTAATGTGATTTTTCGCCAACATTTCGTGCCCTATGCATACTAGCTTGCTTTATTTACGTTAGTTAGGGTGACCATACGTCCTCATTTCCCCGGACATGTCCTCTTTTTGGACCTAAAAAAATGTGTTCGGCCAGGATTTCTAATTGCCCAAAATGTCTGGGATTCGGCTTTTGCTTTCTACAGTTGCGATTCTTTGTGTGTGTTTTTGTATTAAACAATCCATTATTTTGGACTGTTTTACTGATCCCGCTCCCACTGAATTTTGGAACATTATCGCCTGCTTGGAATCATTCTAATATTGTATACAATCTTGCACTATTGTAGGCGGAGTATTTAAATCTCTTTTGAATGAGCAGCTATTCACTTTCACTTTCAATTTCACGATCACACGCACTGCTGAGCAGCAAATCCTCCAGCATGATTTGTCAGTCATCTCTTTTTACTCTTCTCTTTACCCATGATCAGTTAAAACAGATTCCTGCAGCTTGTGTTGGATGCAGGGTTGCCAAATCTACATTTTTTGAGCAGAACTGTTGCGAAGGGCTGATTTTCTCCCGTGGGTTAAATGTTTGAAATATTGCATAAATTACATTTGACTGAAATGCTTGTATTGAAACATTTTGCATTCTACCTGTGATGAAACTGTGCAAGATATTAAGTTTTGTGATGGCCACTGGTAGGAAGCCTTTTAGCTGTGTTTATGATCAATCTGCACAAGGGTGACTTTAAAATATACATTTTAGGTATGGAAATTAAATATTTTGAGTTTTGATATGGGGTACTTTGGGGGCTTTTTAACCTCCCTTAAATACCCCCCGACACATCAGGCCCCAACTGTCCTCTTTTTTGCAAACTAAAATATGGTCACCCTACGTTAGTTACATGCATTTGCGTGTTACATTAAGTGTTTCCCACTTGAGGTACTTTGTGCTGTACATTGCCATGACGTTCACGCACACACACAAAACTACTACCTTTTTTACAGACACATTTTGCATAGTTGTGTTTGACACATGAAAACTGTAACAATGTATCCTACAAGGTAACACGACATAACCTTGTTCTCACTTGAAATGTGTCCCCACAATAAATCCTTGAATTTGAGGGTATTGGACCTGGAAGGTCCTTGTAAGGTCCTTGAATTTGAAGTTAACCAAGGTGTGGGAACCCTGTTATTAACCTCCCAGAGCTGTGTGGAGTACTTTTTATGATGGATGGATGCACTTTATTTTGCTTCAAAATCTCAACAGCCATTCACTGCCATTATAAAGCTTGGAAGAACCAGGACATTTTTAATATAACTCTGATTATATTTGTCTGAAAAAAGAAAGTCATATACATATAGGGTGCCTTGACGGTGAGTAAATCATAGGGTCAATTTTTTGGGTGACCTATACCTTTAAGTACAAAAAAGCTTGTTTGACCAGTTAGTTTTGTATTTTGGTTCAATGAGATAAACTAAAACTGTACAACTAAAATTTGCAGGACTTTTTCTTAAATGGAGTATCTGGAGACCCCAGCAGGACAGGAAGTGCTTTGATGACCAGGCATTTTGGGAGGTGAACGGATTTGTTCATTTGCATTTGCATTGTTAACCATGACTTAACACCAATCATTAATATCAGTGTTTGCATGTATCTTTTATCATTTAAAAGTAGAATTAATTAAGCCTACTTAAAAATTAAACTTGCATATACAAACATATTTATGATTGCTAATAATGTATTTGTTTCTCTTGTAGTTTCCAAATTTGGCGGTAAAGAAATGAAGAACTTGGAGACATTGAAAAGAGGACTCCAAATATATATGCATGAATGTAGTTAGCACAAAATGTGTGTGTGTGTGAGAGAGGGGTTAGACGTTGCTTAAGTAAACAATTTACAAGATAAAATATGCTTGAATGGAAAGCATTGTGCGTTCTAAGAGAGAGATCATATAAAACACCACCACCAAAGAAATTTCCAAGCCCCTGGAAATTAAGGCTGGATTAAATTACTTTAGTGGAAGCAAGTAAAACAGAGAAGAGTTTGTTTCGGCTTGATAATGACAAACTCATACAGCACCTAATGCAATATATATAAATAACATTATGCTGCACAGTGCACTGACTTTAATCTACAAACCCATGTTATTCATCTGCATTTGAATATAGTGCTTGCACTTTCTAAAAGAAAAAACACTGGCTCTGTACATATTTACAATAATTTTATTCATTTAAACCCACAGTTGGATGAAGTTCAGCTACTTTTTGTCAGAAAGAGACATGGATTACATTAAAATGTTACATTCTTTTAGCATGTAGAAATCACAGAGTCTAATTTGTTAATTGACAGACAAGTCGAATTCTCAGACTCATGTCTCACCTTATGCTCCCATAACCACTGAAATAATAAGAAATTGTGCTTTTTAAAAACATTAACATTTTTATACAACTCCCACATGCCCAAACATACACAGAGAGTGAACTTAAAGCTCCAAAAGCTACAAAATATATAACCCAGCTTCCCACAGTCAAACTCATACAAATATGCTGTTTGGTTTTACTAGTTGCACAGAAATGAAAAATATTGACAGTGAATATACAAGTTTCTACTTTGCTCAGTGCATTCGGTGTAAAATATTTTTAAAATTAAAAAACTGAATGACTGGAAAAGGCATGGGAACCCATATAACATCAACAAATCTTCCAAAAGCAAGATGTACAATAAAGCGCTTATTGTAGTGATATCAGCTGACTGAAGGTTGAGACGCGAATATGACAAGAGTGTGTTCTAAAATCTGCACACTGCACAAAATTTCAAAAGATTATAAACGAAAGTGTTCAGACAGATAATTTCGGTGGCTTATGCAAAAAAGAAACTACTTTTATTCAAATGACAACATTAAAAACAGAAACACAGTGAAGCTGAAGGACTGAAAGCCAGTCACTCTCATTTTGGTTATTGAAGATTTTGCTCAAAAACTCCCTGCTGCTGTTGCACAATATCACATAACTATATTTTGTCAATCAATTATGTTTAACATTTGAATAATGTTTTTATTTCCAAAGACTGAAGATATCGGCGCTAGTCAGTATTCTGCAATTCTGTCATTGTAATTCCATTGTATACAAGTCATTTTTATTATACGCACAGGACGAGGTCTAAACGTGTCCATTTTGACCGCAGAGACTGGATTTGATTTGCATTTCTCTCGCTGTGGGCGTCCACTGTGGCCACACAGGAAACAAGACAAAGAAAGGAAGAAGGAATATATTTAAGAATAGGAATCAGCTGAGGAATTGAAAAGGGGAGAGAAAGAAATAGAGAGTGCAAATAAGCAGCAATAAGTACAGTGGAATTGTGTGTTGATGGACTGTGGGATTTGATTGGAGGAAATGGACCTCTACTGCCAGAGGTCCTCAGTTCGGCCAAACTTGAACACCAGACCACTGCAAGAGAGAATGAGAATCAAAATTATAAGTCAATCAAAATATCACAGTTTCACTTAAAATAAAAAAATAAATCAGAGTTTGCTCAGTTATTTATTATAAATTACATGAATATTCAGACCACTAATGCAAGTAATTACAGACTGGGCAATAGCTATATATTCATGATACATGCAAAATTATTTTAATTTCCATTATTGAGACTTTTAATAAGCTTTCTAAAATGTATTTTGATGGTTATTTAATGTCTTGTTACTGGAAGTAGTTTAACAGCATAAGTAGCAATAATTGTCTCTTTTTCATTTTTTATTCATTTCAATCTGAATTAGTTTAAATTGTCCATTTCAAAGATTTTATTCAGCAAGGACACATTATATTGATTAAAAGTGATAGCAAGGACATTTAGAATGTTACAACAAATATTTCAAATAGATTCTGTTTTTTTTTTGTTTTTTTTTTAAAGGAGAACACCACTTCCAGAACATTAATTTACAAATAATTTACTCAATCTGTTGTCATCCAAGACGTTCATGTCTTTCTTTGTTCAGTCGTAAAGAAATGATCTTTTTTGAGGAAAACATTTCAGCATTTTTCTCCATATAATGGACTGTTATGACAATTGAAGTAACTGATAGTGGACTGATAGTAAGACAAGACAAGCGTTTGACATTAAAAAGTATATAAATTGTATTATTTTTATTAAAATAACCGATCATTACGCTAGATAAGACCCTTCTTTCTCGGCTGGGATCATTTACAACCGCATCTGGGATCGTTTGAAGCTGCATTTAAACTGCATTTTGGAAGTTCAAAATCGGGGCACCACAGCAGTCCATTATATGGATAAGAATGCTGAAATGTTTTCCTCAAAAAACAAAATTTCTTTACGACTGAAGAAAGAAAGACATGAACATCTTGGATGACAAGGTGGTGAGTACATTATATGTGAATCTTTGTTTTGGAAGTGGACTTCCCCTTTAACTTTAGACAAAGAATTCTGAAAAAAAAAAAAATAAATAAAAAAGTATTACAGTTTTTACAAAAATATTAAGCAGCTCAACTGTTTTCTGTATTGAAAAATAATAATAAATGTCATGTGACACTGAAGACTGAAGTAATGATGCTGAAAATTTAGTTTTGCAGGAATAAATTACATTTTAAAATATATTCAAATAGAAAAATAGCTCTTTTAAGCTGTAACAATATTTCACAACATTACCGTTTTTACTGTATTTCCAAACTTACCCAAAGAAGATGAATGCATTTTGGAAGAAAACTGCAATACCAGGATACACTGACAGATCCTTTCTTTCTGTTCAATCATAATAAAGAACACAAGAATGGAAAAACATAATCAGCAACTGTATACAAACAGAAACCTGAATTCATTTTATTCTATAAGGGCCACATCAATCTTATTCTCTCACCAGTCACAACAAAACCACCAAACAAAATCCACATAGAGGCGATGAGAGACCCGAATGCCAGCATGAACCCGATGAAGAGCCAAACTCTGGCACCTGCACACAAACACACATTCACAGCACATTTCAGTCATGTAGTATTTTCATATCTACAAAAAATGCATAAAGTTAATGCTACCACTTAAAAAAAAAAAAAAAAGTTTAGTATGCAGAACGGAACGTACCTGTCTGTCCCAAGCAGCCCTCACTGTAGCTGTCGCCCCTCACCTGGCCATTTGACACTGCATTGATCCTGCATTCAAATCAGTCTTATTTTAGTCATTAACTTAAGTGAAAACAAATTATTTCAGTGCAATTAACTTTTAGGAGTATTTAGAACTTTCTTTTCCTTTGGAGTTCAAGAAAATGACTCATTTTACATCTTTTAAACTGTTTCATTGTTTTGAGCTTAATGAACTTGTTTCTTTTATTTCATTTTAACTTAAATTTGAATGAACCTGGCTTAGATTTCTTTTTCCCAGCATGCTTTGCCATTGCACTTGAGAGGGAGAGTAAATGCTAATTTAGAAGACTTTCTGTTATGTTGTGTTTCTCATCATGATGAGTGGAGCATAAGCATATTTTGAAACTGTCTTACCGTAAATATATCAAAACTTAATTTTTAATTAGTAATATGCATTGCTAAGAAGTTCATTTGGACAACTTTAGAGGCAATTTTCTCAATATTTAGATTTTTTTTTGCACCCTCAGATTCCAGATTTTCAAATATCTTGGCCAAATATTGTCCTATCCTAACAAACCACACATTAAATGGAAAGCTTATTGATTCAGCTTATAAATTTATAAAAATTATATATGATATGAAAATTATTATAAAACTGCATTTGGACTACTACTTGTGCGCAATGCACATTTCCTAACATTAAGCCTAAAATGTGTTTTAATGTCACTATTGATGAGGATTGTATGATCTTTTAATAATATCGGTCTTTAAATGCTAAATATTTAGTGTACCTAAAGTATATTTGCAATAGTTCCACTTCAGCACAATCAAATATAATTAGGCATATTATTAGTTGGACTTCAGCACTACTTCCGCACAATTAAAGTGCATTAAGTACAAAAATTAGTTGTTCTAATTTAGCAGACTTTAAATATACCAGTTTAATACACTAAAAGTACAACTGCAGGGTATTTTATTAAGTACATACATATGTAAATGTATTTGTAGTATTGTTTTTTTAAAAACATTTTAGTATATTTACTTTTTACTAGGGTCATTCAGCAATTACTATGCTTATCAAAGCATTGTGCTACCTATTAGCAAGTCAGCATTTACTGAATTAGCTTAAACTTCCAATACTAAAAATATTTAAACTATAAATATTTAAAAATGAGATTACATGATCATTTAAAGTTAAATGTATGAGTTGCCTTATTCAAATATTCCAAGTTAAATATTAAAGGATTACTTCATTTCCAGAATAAATTCATCAATAAAATCATCAGGATCAACGGGTTGAAGGTGTTTTTATTCTGGAAGTGAACTAATCCTTTAACATAAAATAATTTTTTTTTTTTTTTTAATTTTGCAACTTATTTAGTTTTACAGTGTAGTTTTGTATTAATATTTTACATTTGTTTTATGTCTATACAGTTTTTATTATTTATTGTTTCAGTTTTAGTTATTTTAGTACATCAAATTAAAGTAAATGTAGCTGAAAGAATTTTTTTTTTACATATTTTGTTTCAGTTTGTTTTTTCAAGTTACTGTTTAGTTTTACTTAACTATAATAACCCTGACTCAGATAGTGAAACCTGACAGGCGGTTTATCAATGCAGTCATTGTGACAGTAGTCACTGCACAACCCTGTAGTTAAATCACTGCCTAACAACAGGAAGTAAAAACTGGGGCATATCAAATTATGTCACAGAGTCTGTTTGGCTGGACACAATAAGAACAAAGACTTTGTTCTCTTCATTAGAAGAAGCACCATCGAGAATATCTATAGGTGTAACTCACATGAGGAAGGCTATAGTCGCTATAACCCCACAGGTATGATATGCGTGGTGGAACTGTTCCTCTTTAGGGTACATTATCGCTGCATCGATGATGATCCACCAGCCTGTGAAAAACTGCATGTGTGTACAGTGGGAGAAGAAAGATGATTAGTTTGGGAATCATTTGATATTTTAGAGATTACAAGATTTATTGACATACCAGAACTCCGGCTGCGATGGAGGCGATGGTGTTTCTCTTCTCACCCCAGTCCACATTACACTCGCAATCACCACATCTGATCCCATCCAGAAACCCCGACATGTTTCTAATCTGACTTGTTCTATCTATATAAGAACATTAAATTGATCAAAAGTGTCAGTAAAGTAAAGTCTTACAGAATCTTTCTTTTTCAAATAAACGCTATTCTTTTGAACTTTCTTTTCATTAAAGAACCTTGAAAAGATTACACGGGGGGGGGGGGGGGGAATTAGTGTTCGTCTCATTTTTGTTTTTATTTAGAGGGCAATTAATACACCTGTGACTGCGCAAAAGCAGCGCAGCATCACTGTCTGCGCACACGCAGAGCACATATGATCATCCTGAACCAAACACAAATAACACACAAAAGGATTTTCATCTGTCATGTTTGCAACCAACATCTGAACATTAACAAAAGCGATCGTTAACATAATAGTTTAAAACTACATTTCCGCTCAATATCGGGCGAAAACGTCGACTGTTAATGCCGTAGACATGTTTGATCGCTCACGTCCGGCTGATTTCTAACCCAAATTTGCTACATCACTGTATCCATAAAGCTTGACGGATAAATACAAGCACAATAACGGAGAATATCCAATGAATAATCACCAGGACTCGTGTTTATAGTAGAGTGAATTCTTACCTGCACTTTTCTGGAGTTTTTCTCTTGGTTCGCAGTAAGTGGAGATACACTCCGCAGTCTTCCGTCTCAAACAGTGGCTCCGTGTCGCACATGCGCAGTGGGCTTTGCATCAGTTTTCATTGGCTGAGCATGTTATGGTCCTATCAACCAAAATATGCACCACCTAAAGGTTTAGCACATAAATAAACTATCAGCACTCTGATAAAATTACATGATACGAGAAATTATTGAATAAGTTTTAGAAAAAGAACTGTTTTATTCTACATGGAACGGGTCGACCTTTCAATGACGCCTTTGTTGCCATCACGTGATCAGCTCTATGCTAAAAATACGGCAGTAAATACTCGTACTAAGGTGGTTTACACAGCATAAACATAAAAGTACATCTAAACAAAGCAAACAAACCAAAAATATAACAGTAGACCGCGAAATGTCTCAGTTTAGCACACAAGCATAAATATCTTGCAATGTATTTTATGAAACAATGTGAAGAGAACATAAAAGCTTCTGTAAAGGCTACTGTATTTTGTAATACCTGTAAAGAAATCATTTAAATCTTGGAAAAACTTAACTCCTAAAACCACAAAAACTATAAGATCTTTTAAAAAGACTCCAGTGCTTTTTAAATTAAAGTTAATGCTTTATAATAGTTTCAGATTATTAGTGGCACATCGCTTGTACCACACTGCTTGATAAATGAAATCCTACTGCTTTTCTATTCTGTGAGAGACTTTGTCAGATATATATCTAAATCAAAAAGCTCTCTCGTGATTTAAACTTACCAGGATGAAAATTTAGTTTTATTTGCTCACAGTTGCTGGTAGCTGTTGACTTCCATAGTATTTTGTCCATACTATGGAAGTCAGTGGCCACCAGCAACTGTTTGGTTACACACGTTCTTCAAAATATCTTCTTTTGTGTTCAACAGAAGAAAGAAATCGACACAGGTTTGGAACACAAGGACTTCAATCAGAGATCTCACTTTTTAAACAATGTCTACTCTTTAAATTCTAATAATAATAATAATAATAATAATAATAATAATAATAATAGATAAATATTCTAATAAAACAAAATGGCAAAAAATAAAGTGAAACACATGCAAAGTATTACTATTACTTATACTGCACTTTTACTATAGGAAAACCACGGTTAATTTTCTTAAGGGATTTGTATTTGGGCATACTTTATTTCTTCTTTCTTTTTGTTTTTATAGCTGCCTTAAATGTTTGCTGTTTTCTACTGTTTAAGAAAAAAATCATAAAAAAAGATTCGCGAAAAGGCTCCGAAATTATGCATGCAAATAATTCGCCATACGCGCTCGAATTCCCGAATTGAAAGTCCCGAACCCGCACCAAAGTCCCGATCTGAATCAAATGATTCGCTATCCGCACTCTGAACTGCCGATCTAAAGCAATCCGCGAACCTGTTTCAACGTTCCGATCTAAATCAAATGATTCACGATCCACACTGCGAAGACCCGATCTGAATAATGATTCGCGAACCAACGTTTCATGTCAGGACTCAGAGCGATATGCGCCCCGAAATCCCGATCTAAATCAAACGATTCGCGATATGCGATTTGAAGTCCCGATCTAAGTCAAATGATTCGCGAACTCGCTTCGAGTCGATCTAAATGAAACGATTTGCGATAGTCGATTTGATGTCCCGATCTGAAACAAATGATTTGCGATACGCAATTCGATTGGAACGGTGAATCAAAAACAGTGAATCATTTTGCGACACATTGGTTTACCTGATTTGAAGTTTCAAAAAGCTCCGTTTCACCCGTCACTATACCTGCTTTTAAAAATCATTAAAAAGTCGAAACTCCTAAATGAATGGCTCTTTTAATTTGATCTGGCCTTTGCTAGTGAATCGCTATCGAAGTCACGAGTTGGAATCAATCGAACCGGTTCCAGCGTAAATGACTCAATTGATTTGGTTCGTCTGTTCCTCATTTCGCGTCTTTAGCGAAAGCGTTTTACCATTTACTCAGCGAATTGTCAGTACTGCTACTAGCTTAGCATGCTAGTTTATATGACATTAGCTGAAATAAGCAAAAAAAAAAAAGTCTTTTGAATTGTGTGAAGTTTGCGTGAAAAGATATGCACTTATTGAAATATTGAACACTTATTTTATAGGTGGTTTTCAATAATTCAAGGACTTCTCAAGTACCTCTTCAGGAATATTGCTATTTTCAAGGGTTTTTCAATTTCTAAAAGTCAAATTCAAGTACTTCAAACATTTTAAGCACCTTGTGCAAGCCTGGTTGGGTAAATGATGACAGAATTTTCATTTTTGGGTAAACTATCTCTTTAAGGAATGAGCCTTATGGAGAGATAAGAATTTCAGTGTAACCACCCACAACACCATAGCTACATAGTAACACCCTAAGGTCTGTTTATAAATGATTTAACACTCCACTTGTCCTAAAGCCCATGCCATATGCCATTTTAAATATTATCTAAGATATCAGAATCATGTAATTGATGTAACTTTCACAACTGCAAGACCTTTAAACTTTGTAATCTCCTTTAGACACAAGATCACCATATCTTCCTGCAGACTGAAGCACTCACACATAGTTTGTTTGAATCACACAGACATTTTATTATTAATTTGTCTAAATTTAATCAAATAACATAGGGTGACTATACATTCTAATCAAATTAGCACGGTATCTGATATGTTGCCTGTGTCACAATTTCATACCTGAAATGCTCTGTACAAAAGGTGGTCCACAAACAGAAATGACAGAAGCTGAACTCAAACCCAGGTCATCTGAACATAAACATCACTTCACTTTCTTGTGAAAGCTACTGTGATGGTGCTAGAACACAGATGTATCTAATAGCCATGAAATGATTATCTGGTCACCCTAATTGAAATACAAGAAAGGATGCATAAAGAATGTATATGAAAGCCTAAAAAGTTGATTACATTTGCTGAAATATTTCGTAGTACATAAAAGCTAGAGGATGGAACAATGTAATTAAACAAGAGAGTAAAAAAGTGAAGAATGAATAGCTGGAAATTACATTAAGTGCCAAATATTGGTTTTATGTGGCATTTCCCCAGTGGTGTTTCCCTTAAAACACTCCAAGCAGTCTGAGAGCAACAGAGATGGAAAGCAGGATGACTCCAAACAGCCCGATGTATCCATATGCACCATTCATCCTCTTAGCAGGATCTGAAACAGAGAAACAACACTGGTAATGAGGACTAAAACTCACATGAATGTTTAAAATAACAACCTGAACACACTGAAACACATTACAGTCACAGACTGTTGTTTTTTTTTGTGCAACAGCTGCACAAAAACAATTTTCTTCTAAGTAAAACTATATTTATATATGCTTCAGCAGTCAATGTTATTGTGGAGTTAACAGTATCTTGCACATGTGTAAGCCAACTTAAAAATGCATAAATATACATTATTTTGAAACCACAAACATACATACGTTGTTTAAATCTATAATTATATGCAAAATAAATGCAAAGCTTTTTGCATTTGGACTCTGATTCAGAAACAGATGTAAATCTGCTTTTGCATTTGCATTAACTTCTGATAATAATCTAAGAATTGCTACAGGTTTCTGTATGTGATTTACCAAGACTTACCACCGGTGTAGTAACCCCAGGCATAAGAGAACCTGCTCGTAACCCAGATGACTCCTAACACAGAAGCAGCAATCTGGGAGATAAAAATGCCAGATAAACAAAGGTGAACTGGGTAAAAGGTTGTACATATGAGAGAAGGGTAATGAATTTACATATTTAATTGATTTACAGAACACTCAATGAAAGGAAACTTTCCTCTGCTAAGCCCATGATCAAGGTAAAGTGTTTTGATCAAAGGCACAATGATTAAACTTTTTTTTTAACCCTTGAACAAACAACATTACAGCTAAATCATGCTTTTGATTAATGCTTTTGTCAAATTTCTACATGTTAGAAACTTCTGGTTGCCACCGAAATGTAAGATGGTACAACTTAAGGTACAGTACTGCACAGATATACAAGGAAGGGCTGGCAAAATTTAAGAATTCACACCATTTCAATTCATGAGCTGGAATTTGAACTGGCTACTTTCACATTAAACTGGATTTTGAATTGGAACGGCAGGAAGAAGAATTTGATAAATGAAGTTTAAACAAAACATTTTAATTTAGACCAAACTAAGTTATCAATATTCTCTCACCACATTCCATAAAATTTATTAATGTAATTAAACTAATTATATAACACTTTCTACACAAGAAACTTTTCGATACGGGACATGATTTACATTAGTTTCTTTGAATTGTCATTAATAATTCATTTTTGAATAGCACACAACTGTTACTCACAGGATACTCTAATGCAGCAATAGTCTGGAACACCAGCCACTGTGGATAAACTTCCAGTGTGTTCTGATGGGCTCTCTGAATACAGTTGAAGACTGGCTCCTTATCACTGTACATGGTGGGATACTATACACAAAACACGACAGCGGAAACATACGTTAAACCATTATTACAAAGCATTATTACAAATCAGAAATCAAATATTAGTATGCATTAGTATAATTTCAAGCAATTTAAAAATATGCATGCAATATGTGAAGACTTACAGTACCTTTACTCCAAACTTCTTCCGTGCACCACCTACTTTGACCCCCAAATACATTAGCATGAAAAAACTATACAAATACGTAAAAATTGCATATCCAAAGTCGCCCGGAAGCAGGTTTTCGACAGCCATCTTTTAGATAAAATGTTCAAGACCTGATTTCTGTCTCAAGCACAACCTGTTCTTCTTTTATTTGAAGGAAAAAATGCAGAATCATGCAGCGCACGCACGGTGGGTTATTGTGTTAAAGGCGAGTTAGTACTGCTACACGCAGGGTTGCCAGGTCTGCGTAACAAAACGAGCAATGGCCAAATAAAAAAAAAAAGGCAAAAAATAGCACAATTACCATATCCCAAATATCAAAATTCTAAATATACCATGCCTAAAGTACGTATTTTACAGTCACGGTTGAAAAACAATATATTGTAGTGATTGTAAACACAGCTCAAGGCTTCTTACCATTGGGTTCAGGCTAAAAGGGATACAGCTTTTACAATGAAATAATTTTTTTTTTTTTCATTTTATTAACATTTACACCTACCCCAACACTAACCCTACTCCTTACAATGATCTAAATGCAGCAATTATTGTTGTAAAGTGTGACAAAAATTATGCTTTACTGATGTGTGCATACCCAGTAGCAGCACCTGTATCTAGCCTTAAAGGGATAGTTTACCCAAAGATGAAAATTCTGTCATTAATTACTCACCCTCATGTCGTTCCAAACCCGTAAGACCTGCATTCATCTTCAGAACACAAATTAAGATATTTTACGATTTTTTTTACACAGACAGCAACGCAACTACCACATTCAAGGAATACTTTTTGTTGCGCAAAAAACTAAAATAGCAACTTTATTCAACAATTCTTCTCCTCTGCGTCACCCAGCGATGGTAAACAAGATCAGAAAGGTCTTGGACTTAATTAAAAATAATTTAATTTGTGTTCCAAAAATGAACAAAAGTCAAAGGTGAGTAATTAATTACAGAATTTTCATTTTTGGGTGAACTATCCCTTTAACCCTTACCAGTGACCCTCCTTCACAAAACTTATCATTGGTAAAATATAAAATATTTCAGTACAAGCATTTTACTCAAATAAGTCACACCATTAACCCGCGTGGGGAAAAAATCAACCCATGGCAACAGTTTAAAAGTAGACCAATTCCGCGGAAAGACCGCAAACTTGGCAACCCTGGGATACCTAGATATAATCTCACAAAAACACGCGATCGCTCTAGAGACTGTTTAATAGCACCTAGGGATTTATTAGTGTTACTAGACAACCCGATGAAACTATTGTACATATATAAATAAAGTAAACACTATGTAAATATGAAGTCAATATATGACAGTATTCTACGCTATTTACCTACTCAAGTCTTCAAAACCATGGATTTATTATTATTTTTTTATTTTAAAACAACCGATTTAACATAAAAAACTTGGTTATAAAAATATCATGATTTAAATAATAATAATAAAAAAAAAATCAAATCTATCAAACACAGTTGCGTTGATGAATTTTCTAGATTCCCCCTCCCCTACCCCGGATGACGTCAGTGGGTTTCGGTTAAATGAAAAACAAGCTGCACACGAGCCACTTCACGCTGAACCATCTAACCGCTCGCGAGAAATCGACGACGTTTGCTAAAGATAGACGCTGATTACTCAGAAACACGTTTGTTTCGCGAAACTGTTTTCAATTTCGACTTTATTTGGGATAAACATACATTAATTTGACAGTTGTTTAATTTTAAATAGTTTCTGTTTTGAGCTCGCTGGAGGAGTAAGTTACTGCCTAAAACAGCGTTTTCCTCAGAGTCGTCCATCTTACTGTTGGGTCAAGTCTTTTTTGACGGTAAGTTTCAGCTAAATGTTGTTTAAAGCTGATATTTAAATGTTTAACGTTGTTATGTATCTCAGTCCTTCCTGAGGTAACTTAGCAATGTTGTACTAACGTTAATTAGCGATACTAACGGTAAATACTGGAAGGCGAACTACATATTAAAATAGTTTTATTACTCTATGGCTGGTGACATTTGGATTCTGTCATAGTGTTGTTATGATAAAGGTGGTTCATTTATTACAGTGTTTCCTGCGGAATGTTCTAGATTCGAGTCTGTTGTGTAATTTGATTGACAGGAGGGGCGGTGACTTTGTTATACAACGTCACCTGACCTACATTTTAGTTCCAGCACATTCTCCTGCTCATTACTGCCATCTCTATTGTTCTTTCTTGTTTCATTTGAAAGTATGGCTCATAGTAAAATTAAAATAAAACATTAACTAATAAGTGAGTGTTTTTATTTTTAAAAATAAAATAGTAAGATTATATAGTAACAGTAAGATTTTTTTTTTTAACAGAATTCTCTTTTGCTCACCAAGCATTTATTTAATCCAAAACACAGCAAAAGGATATAAATTGTAAAATATTTTTACTATTTAAAATAACTCTTTTCTATTTTAATATATTTTAAAATGTAATTTATTCCTGTGATCAAATCTAAATTTTCAGCATCCTTACACCAGTCTTCAGTGTCACATGATCTTTCACAAAACATTCTAATATGCTGATTTGCTGCTCAAGAAACATGGAGTCAGTATAATTTTTTCTTTTTTGGGAAATAAACTATATAAATTATTACTTTTATTTAGCAAGGATGCTTTAAATTGTTCAGAAGTGAGGATAAAGACATTTATGATGTTGTTAATAATAATAATAATAATTGTTTTTTTTGAGCAGCAAGAATATTAGAATGATTTCTGAAGGATCATGTGAAACTGAAGACTGGAGTGATGATGCTAAAAAATCAGCTTTGAAATCACAGGAATAAATTACATTTTAAAATATATTCAAATAGAAAACAGTTATTTTAAATAGTAAAAATATGTCAATTTTACTGTTTTTGCTGTACTTTGAATCAAATAAATGCAGGCTTGTTGAGCAGAAGAGAATTCTTTAAAAAAAATATATTACAGATCTTTGACTGGTAGTGTACGGTTAACAAATAGACTACAATATATTCTGTTTATTCATCACACTACATTAAGACCATTGTTTGTATTACAAGTTGTCTGAGATGTTAATTAAATACAAAGTTGATTAATTTTCAAAACAGAAATCTGAAACATTGGATAGAGCCAGTATCAAAAATCTGACATGTTAAGAATAATTACAGTCAACAGCCAAGAAAAAAAAAATCACCATGGTTTTAGGATTAAAAACGTTTTATAAACTAGGTGAATGAATCCTGAACAAACACCTGGCCTCTGTTAAAACCTGCAGAAGATAGATTTTAATTAAATTTCTTGATTGGTTTAACTGTTAGTTCATGAGTAACATCTACTGCTTTGTGTTTGTAGGTTTGATCATGAAGGAGGCCAGCCCTGGGCGTCACAGTGAGGGTGTGAAACTCATCTTTGATCAGAAGGCTCCATCCGGTCGCAGCTCCTCTCGTTCCTCCAGCAGCAGCAGTGACAGCTCGTACTCCAGCAGCAGGGGCAGCCGCTCCTCCCGCAGGTCACGGAGCTCGTCACAGAGCTCATCCTCCGACAGCAGCTCTCCCTCACGCTCACGCTCTCGCTCACGTTCCCGCTCCCATCCACGCTGCTCGGGCCGCTCACGCTGCCGTCACAGACACCATTCTCCTCCTCGCCGCTACCGGGCTCGCTCCCGCTCCTACAGCCCTTCTCCTGAGCATTCTTCCCACCGCAGACGCTACCATCGCCGCAGTCGCTCTCCATCCCCTTACAGCAACTCCAGACGCTACAGGCGTTCTCCTTCGCGATCCCGGTCTCGTAGCCGCTCACACAGCCGCTCTCCGGGCTACTGGAGGGGAAGCAGGTTCGTGGGGAGGTACCGGTGCCGTTTCTCCCGCTCTCCCAGGAGCTCCAGAGATTACAGAAGCCGCTCTCGCAGCCGCGAACGCTCTTCGGTCCGCCTCAGCCTTGAGGGTAAGACCAGCTTCACTAATTATTGCATATGCTACATTGAAGACAAAAGGGTATTTTAAAAGTTTTTTAGGAGTTAGTTTTTACATACAAAGCAGCTAACCTAAATTTCAGTCTGTTCCTCACACCACAAGGGCTATCATTTAGCTATAGAAGACTTTAAATACATTGTATGAGTAGTATGGATGACTTTTGATGCTTTATTTCTGTCTTCTTTGCACTTTTTGTTTAATGCAAAAAATAACAGCAATTTTTTTTTTTCTATTTTTTTTTTTTTCCCTCGCTAGGTTTTATGCTTGTAAGTTACAAAAACCTCTCTTCTTTCTCATTAGGTCTTTATGCCTGTAAGCAAAATAAATAAATGAACAAACAAATAAGTATGCACAAGCTGTAATAAGAATATCCGCTTAAAAAAAAAAGAAAAGACAACTGTGAAATATTTAATAAGTATGTAAAAATAATGTTGTAAAAAAATTTTAATTAAAATGTATTTATTTAAAAATTTTAAAGCGTGTATATAAAACTATTGAATTATAAAACTATTGAAAATATAATAATAATAATAATAATAATAATAATAATAAAAAGTTAATAAATAATAAATGAATAAACTAATAAATAGTTATGCACACGAGTTGTAATAAGAATATTTGCTAAATTAAAAAGTTAATTTAGAAATTTTGAAAATGTAAAAATAAAATTATAAAAGGATATATAAAATATTTAATGTTTTTATCTCAAATATTTAAAGTGTATATAAAACTATTAAAAAAATGAAATTATAACATGATTAATAATATATAATAATTTATTAACAGTACATAATTATTTATTTGAAATATTTTTTTTAATAATGTTGTTGTTGTGGTTGTTATTAAAAAAGTGTTTGAAACATTTTTAAATAGTCTTAATATTTTTTGCAATTGTGCTTCTAAAGTAAATGTAATCAAGTTAATATACTGACAAAAATGCAGATTAATAAAATGATTTTTTGCAGTGTAGTCAGTTGTTGGGTGACTATTTTATAATGCTGACTATGGAGGTAGATGATGTAAATTTTAATCTCCATCTTGAAATCTTCCACAGAGAAGAAGTATCTGTTGAATGTGGCCAGAGCAAATGCCGCCAGGATTCTGGGAGTGCAGAACTTAGAGCTGCCAGCTAGCCTGAAGGACCTGGAGGAGGAAGAGAAAAGGAGATCTTCATCAGATAATGCGGAAAGGGTGAGCGCTGACCGGACATCACAGAAGACACCAGCACAGGTGAGCCTCACACACACACACACGCATACAGATGTGTTACTAACACATCCAGTGTTTGTTTGACTTCTGTAATGTTGCATGAACGTCCTGAGTGCTTGACAGTATTCTGATTTGTACTTCAAATTACATCTGTGATCTCGGGACGTTGACTAACCCATTGAAACGCGTCTATTTCAAATGTGATTGCGCGCTGTACTTACCCAACCTGGGTCACCATGTAATCTGTCTCCTCAGACGTGAATGATTTTACCTGATGGATTTAATGGAATGATGAACAGCACTTGTCCGGATTAGGTAACGGTACACGTTAAAGAGTATGTACTACTATGTTGTGAGTGTGTGAGTGCGCGTACATATGAATGAATGAATGACCATATGGTTATTTTTCCTCTCTCTGTATTGAGGAGCGGCATTTAGCTTCAATTGCTTTGTTTTTGTTTTGTATCGTTTCTGTTCCTGTAGAGCTGAAACTCCTCCACCCTTTGGACAAAGAGGGAGAGAGGGGGAGGTCACATGACTTGAATGACACCAGCTTTAAGTCTTATGTGCACAACTGCAAAGGTTAAGTAATTGTGTACGATGTCAGCGGTAGCCTTGTGTCGAGCAAAAACAAACCACATGCATTTGTGTGATTCACCTCGCACTAAACACTTTCAGCCAACACACAACAGCATGCGGAAGAGTTTGGGGTCAGTAGATTTTCACTTGTTTTTAAAGAAATAGATACTTTCAGCAAGGATGCATTGAATTTATCAAAAGTGACAGTAAAGACATTTATAAATGTTGAAAATAAATACTGTTTTTAAATAATCCTGAAAAATATGTATCAAGGTTTCTACAAATATATTAAGCAGCACACTTGTTTTCATCACTGTTTCTTAAGCAGCAAATCAGCATATTAGAATGATTGTTGAAGGATCATGTGACACTGAAGTAATGGAATAATGGCTGCTGAAAATTTAACTTTGCATCACAGGAATTAATTAAATTGTAAAATATATTCAAGTTATTTTAATTTGTAGTAATATTTCACCTTTTTACTGTATTTTTGATCAAATAAATACAGCCTTATTGTGTATGAGACTTTTCAAAAACAAACAAAAAAAAAAATCATACAGACCCCAAACTTTTGAATGGTAGTGTATCTTTACTACTGTAGGAAATGACTTATGTTTGCTGATGGTTGAACTGGGTTGCGTTGTCATTTACCAGAGTCTTCCTCTGTTCAGCGAGTGTGAAGACCAGAGAGCTCGCTCTACGATGACGGATGGGGGTTTGGAAAAATATACTGTCTCATCAATTAGTATTCTTTAAAATGTTTTTTATTTTTTTGTGGGGCTTTGTTCATGTAAGCAGCCAAAATTCAAATAATAATTAATTAATTAATTAATTAATTTATTTATTTATTTTCTTTTTCTTGTCTTTTTATTGGGGCCATTGCAGAACTTTTTAGTATGGAAGCTTATTTCTGCCACAAATTAAAAATTAAAAAAAAAAAAAAAAAAAAAAATATATATATATATATATATATATATATATATATTTATATATTATATATATATATATATATATATATATTATATATATATATATATATATATATTATATATATATAATATAAATAAAGGTGATTGTGACTATTTCACAATTCTGACCTTCTCACAATTTACAAAAAAAAATAAAAATTTTCCTCTCAAAATTCCAAGATATAATCCAAGATATATATATATATATATCTCCAAGATCTTGCAAAATCACAATCATTTGGAATCCAATTAAAATTACATTTTTAGATATTGTTTTAGTTTGATTCTGAATTACTCGTATGAAGTGTGAACAAGTGAACCATTTAAGACACTGCATATGCATGAATTTGTAAATAATAATGACAGTGTGGACAGTCAGTCTCAAACTGATTGTCTTGATTTGAGAAACAAATCGGAATTGGGTGCAGTGTGAACAAAGCCTTTGTGTAGAGATTTTCATTTTTGCTAGTAAAAAATTGTCAAAAGTAAATGGGTATAACCCAAATGGTGTTTTTGATGTCAGACTGATTCAAAGCACAGCACTGGCATTACACAGGTCAGAGTCTCTTCAATTCACTGCTTTTGCATAACTTAAACACCGAACTGAGGGTGTCCTCGCTTAGAAATGTGGTACTGAAGTTTACAGGTTTAAATCAAACAAGACAGCGATTTCATTATCCCATTCCCTTTTTCTCTGTCTTTAGGTAAACGGTGGTGCCAATGATGATGGCGAGGCAGGGACTTCTCCGACGTCTCCCAAGAGACGGCCAATTACCTTCAGCATCAACGTAAGTTCATGACAGCTTACTCAAATACGATGATTGTAAATGCATACTGAAATATTAAAGTTGAGCTTACCTCTTTATATTGACAGAATACCATCGCTAGACCATCAAACAGCCCAACACTCCATGACAGTAAGGTAACGTCAAGAGCCGACAGCGTAGCAGACAGGAAGCCATATGGACAGTGGGTCCCCATCAGCAGATCCTCTTCTAAGAAATAAATGCTGAGATTCAGTGATGTAAAAAGACTGTACATAGTGTAAATATTTTTTGTTGTGATCACATGGGGGGGGGGTGGGTGGGTGGTTGGGGAGCACCTGAATTCATCATAAATGTTTTCTTTCAGATGTAAAGTGGGTTTTGTGGAAGAAGGCAAGAAGATGTCAAACAGGTGGGAAATAATGTGTACGTTGTGGTGTTTTTGTGCTGTACAGTCGATGTTTGTAAATAAAATGCAAAAATAAAATGCAAAAAAAAAAAAATCCTGTTGTGTACACCCCCCCCCCCCCCCCCCACAAATTCTAACACTTTCCTGAGGTTATTAGTGAATATTTACAATTAAAAACCGAACAGTCCAGAAGTGATGGAGATGCATTTTGATTTGACATTAATACTAATTTTTTTTTCACCAGATGATAAACTATTAGATTAATATCACCTGCTACAGAATTTGCACAATTGCTCATTGATGATTAGGTAAAATCTGTTATGTAAACAATGTACAGTGAGTTAATGGCACAACCTGGCAAGTACATGTCATAGCCATATTTATACACACACTAAATTTATAAAGACATGGAGAATTATACTGTATATTTGATTCTGCTTTTTGTGAGATTAAATCTTACAAATATTCAGATATTTCTTAAAAGTAAGCATTTAATTAATTAGCATAAAATTCTTTATTTGTCTACTTTGAAAATGTACATGTATTGTTTTAATTAAAAACATGATGTTTGCAATATGAAGAGGGTGTTTTGCTGGAGAAGAATGAGGTCTGATTCGTGAAAACACCCTGATCTTCATGTTCAGGTCTCTGGGTGGCGCTGTTGCACTGTGCACATTAGTTGTTGATGAGTCTGGTAGATATCAAAACATCACAAGCTTTCCAAGTATTTTACGGTGGTTATTACAAAACAGATTAACCTTTCATGATCACTTATTATGAAATAATTAAAACTGTTGATACCAAGAAAAGCTGATAAGTAGACAATGATAGCTTCATATGCATAGCAGAAGAGCTTTTCCTACGCAAAATAGTTAACTCTGGGTCTTTTTAAACCCGGGTAAACGGAACCTTGGGTCACGTTTTACACTGCTCATAATTTACCCGGGCTGAACAATTAATCCCGTACATTCATAAACTGACGTTTCACACTTTACATTCCAAAACTCCGGGTTCTTATTTGCATAACGTCAGAATGTATTGGACGAACGCACCACGTGACATAACGGCTCTAGAATGGCGCATCATGTTGTTTGGTATTATATATTTTTTCTGAATTAGTCGACCATATCGGTGGACATTAAAGGTAAGAATAAATCAGTTTCACCTTTTTACCATTTACCTTTCAAACGCTGAAACGACTGTTTGTATGACGAATGGGTGTCCATTGCTAAGCCTCAAGCCATAACATCAGTGCAGCCCAAATTTAATTTTTGACAGAAATGAAAACGGGATTGTGAGGGCCTTTAAGTACAGTGCGTTCGCTGGATTGTACTGTTGATTAACAACATACCGATTGTTCTGTTGACTAAAGGTCTTCCTGAAATAATAAAAAAAAAACATTAAAAAGTCGAGTTTGAAAAACCCACAATATAGCACCTTATAATGCCACAGTGATAATGTAAAGACTGTAACAAGTCAGTTCCTCACAGTCATTTAATTCAGTATGGAGTCTAACATGATTAAATGATCAATTTACACCTGAATTAAAATTTCCTGATCATTTACTCACCCTCATGTCATCTAAGATGTTCAATTCAATTCAGATTTATTTGTATAGCGCCTTTCACGATACATATCATTGCAAAACAACTTTACAGCAAATTGAAGTTTTTACAATATATTTAGTTGTAGCTTACTAGTGGTTACTATGTCAAGTTGATGTACCGTAAAGACCAATTAATGATGCAATCAAACAGACAAAGAACACTGTAAATTAGTATCAAAATTCGGTAGTGCTGTATGTTGTTTCAGGGTTGGCATCATCTGGAGTCCTCTGGGGGGTTGGCATCATCTCTTCTTAAGTGTTCTGGATCCAGACTGAAGCTTGTGAATTCCTAGTTACCACAGGATGTCAATCCCATGGCAGAAACGGAGAACAAATAGCAACATAATTAGCGTAGCTGCTATTCAAACCAAGCAAAGAAAGATTTGTTCAACCAGAGCTAAAAGATTAATGTGTATCTGATCAGATATAACTGCAGTAAAAGTTTATGAGATGCATTATTTGAATGCTTGGCTAAAAAGATGAGTCTTTACTCTAGATTTAAACAGAGAGAGTGTGTCCGATCTGCGAACGTTATCAGGAAGGCTATTCTAGAGTTAGGGAGCCAATTGCAAAAAAGCTCTACCTCCTTTAGTGGACTTTGCTATCCTAGGAACTACCAAAAGTCCAGAGTTTTGCGACCTTAGGGAGCGTGATGGATTGTAGCGTGATAGAAGACTTGTTAGGTACGCAGGAGCTAAACCGTTAAGGGCCTTATAGGCAAGAAGTAATATTTTGCATTTTGGACTATGTTCATGTCTTTCTTTCTTTAGTCGAAAAGAAATTGAGGTTTCTGAGGAAAACATTCCTGGATTTTTCTCCATATAGTGGACCTAAATGGGGATCAAAGGTCCAAACTGCAGTTTCAATGTAGCTTCAATGGCCCTACATGATCCCAGTCGAGGACTAAGAGTCTTATCTAGTGAAACGATCATTTTCTACATTTTTTTTTTACAATTGATACATTTTTTAACCACAAACACTCATCTTGCGCTAATTCTGCGATGCGCATCTGTGACTTCAACATAATTACATTGGAAAGGTCACACATGGTTAGTTCTTCATCTTTGTACTCTGGTTCAGAAAAGTAGAGTAGGGCGAAAAACTCCATCTCATTTTCTCCTTCAACTTCAAAATTGTCCGACATCGTTATTTTACCTTTTTTGTAAAGAGTGATGAACTTTCTTTGGACGTTTGCTTTGTAAACACTGGGTTGGTACTTCCGCTTACGCTAGATCTGTTGCGGGACATAGATGTGATTTTGCGGGACAATGCGGGACATGTGTGAGATTGATACATTTTCTACTGCTATGCTATGTAAATACTGATTACATATGCACAGTTTTATGTTGCTAAGTGCACACATGCATGTGAGAGAAAGCACTTTTTTTTTATTTTTATTGAGAGTAAAGAGAATGCACCTGCAAGAGATTTGTGCTTGAGGGTTTTGATGCCCTCCCACATTACAATAATGCGCTCTAGACATTTGTCATTAAAATAACGCCATAGAAACTGCATCAAACTAACTATTAAAATCAGAAGAAAGTTGCATCTGAAAGCTGCCTCGATTTTTTTTTTAAATGGTTAAAACTAATGGAGAATATCATGTTTTTTCCGTGTGTGCTCGACCATTTTCGTTGGTGGGGCTAGATCACTTGATGAGGTCCTCAAATCCTTTGCAAAAAGAATAAATAAAACGCATTCTTAAAAAGGCAGAAGAACGCATGGACGTGTTCTTTATATGATAATTAAAAACCAACAGGATAATGAAAATGCGGGACATTTTCTCAATATGCGACCTGTGGGACAAGGGATAAAAATGTTGTGTGCTACAAAGCAAAGCGTGACAGGTGGTCACCCTACTTATGTCACGCGTGACCTTTTTCGACATGACTACATAATGCATAAAGTCGTGGACACAGAGCTAGTGAAAACCAAGCATTTATGGTTAAAAAGTATATAAATTTGTATTCCGTTTTTTTAAAAGAAAATGACCAATCGTTTCACTAGATAAGACCCTTTTTCCTGGCTGGGATTGTGCAGAGCTGCAATTTGGACCTTAAACCTGTTGATCCCCATCGAAATCCACTATATGGAGAAAATCCTGGAATGTTTTCCTCAAAAACCTTAATTTTTTTTCCACCATAAATCATGAACATCTTGGATGGAGGATTAACAATGTAAAAGTGTGCTAACACTGCTTTTAAATTACAAGTGTGAAATGCACCTTTACTCTGGGTTAAAGCAGGGTTATAAAGATGATAACCCAGGGTTGTTCTGTATGACTGAGCCAAACCAAGCTGTTTGAACTTCCCAACTAGTCTCACTGCAACTTTTGGCAAAAATTAAAACAATCACCGTACGGTGACACTAGTAGCACAGAAAACAGCGGCTTGTTGTTTTTATTTCATAACTGACTAATCAAGTTGGTCAATCAAATTCACTGGCACAGATCAAACAGCATTTGATGTGCGCTCACATGTTGTCTTGAGACAGAGAAATAGTCTTGATCAACATAGTTAATGAAATGGAATGTTTTCTCATTCATTCCCACCCACATGATTCCCTCAGGTGATTGGTGGTTTTAATTAATGATTTTAGTCTGAAAAATCATTGTGTAATAAGACTTCTGTACATGATCCACTAGTTGTATTCAGAATTAAGGCTGGTTTGGCATGGGCGCAAGTCAAAGTCTTTGTTTCTCCCCCGCCGTCTCTATATGTGTGCTTTAAGAGCTTGTGCCAAAATGCCATTTGTTGTGCTGCTCTTTTCAACATGTTCACTCTTGACACCACCTGGCATCACCTTTGAAGAAGACCTGATGATTTTTATGCAGTCGTCATGTCTTGAAAGAAGAATAGGAAGTGCCTACACAGATGCATCAACAATTGTTGGTTTACTTATTAGCCCACCTTCCTGTCTCTTTTGGTCGCTAGATGTGAGCAGTTTATATGAGCACGCCTGTTTACTCTCCATCCTTAATGCAGAGAATCTAAAACATTTCATAAACTCACTGGCGGTGATTATGTGACATTTGTTTGTGCACGAATAAAGTGAAATCTGTGTTGTGCAACTCACCGCAGAATCTGATGAAGCTTGTTTTGGAGCACAGGAAGAGACATTATCGTTCTGAAGAATCTATGTCTTTTGTTTTTGCTGCGTGTTGATAAGATCGGTATGAAGCATCTCTCAGACATTCACTAACACACAGCTGAACACGCCGTTCCACAGGTGTCTAGCTAATATATATGCAAATGATAGAAAACAGACGGCTTGGGAATATTTGAAATCTTTGCGAGAAGATTTAGGGAACCATTTAAAGTCAACACAAAGGTGCACACAAGGTTAACATTTTTATCTGTGCACATTACTGCAAAAAATAAATAAATAACTGCACTATTTTTTATCCAAATGTTACTTGCTAAAATGACTTTTGTTTTCCGCAGTCACTAGTAACTCTTAAAAAGATAGTTCACCCAAAAATTAAATTTCTGTCATTAATTACTTACCCTCATGTCGTTCCAAATCCATAAGACCTTTGTTCATCTTTGGAACGCAAATGAAGATATTTTTGATGAAATCCGAGAGCTAGACAGCAACGCAACTACCACATTCAAGGCCCAAAAAGTAAAATAGTCCAGGTGACATTAGTGGTTTAACCGTAATGTTATGAAGCTACAAGAATACTTTTTGCACAAAGAAAACAAAAATAACTTTTTTCAACAATTTCTTCTCTTGTGAGAAAACAGACACGTGTTCTTGACAGTACACAACACGTGTGTGATGCCCTACTATGCTTTACTGACGTAAAACAGTAACATTATGGAATAATTTAAAATAACTTTAATTTATTATAAAATATTTTAAATCATTACATTATTACTCCAGTCTTTAGTGTCACATGATCCTTCAAATATCATTCTAATATGCTGATTTGCTGCTCAATATGCATTTATTATCATTATTAATATTAAAAACAGTTGCTAAAACATTTTTTAGGCCTCTTTGATGAATAGAAATTAAAACGAAATCAACATTTCAAATCTAAATCTTACATAACATTATAAATGTCTATTCTGTCACTTTTGATCAATTTAATGCATCCTTGCAGAATAAAAATATTAATTTCTTTAATAAAAATCTTACTGACCACAAACTTTTGAATGGTAGTGTGCAATAAATCCATAAATGTGACCCTGCACCACAAAACCAGTCATAAGTCGCACGGGTATATTTGTAGCAATAGCCAGCAATACATTGTATGGGTCACAATTATTAATTTTTCTTTTATGCCAAAAATCATTAGGATATTAAGTAAAGATCATGTTCTATGACGATATTTTGTCAATTTCTTACAATAAATATATCAAAACTTCATTTGGACAACTTTAAAGGCCATTTTCTCAATATATTGATTTCTTTGCCCTCAGATTCCAGATTTTCAATTAGTTGTATCTTGACCAAATATTTTATATCACAACAAACCATACATCAATGGAAAGCTTATTTATTCAGCTTTCAGATGATGTATAAATCTCAGTTTAAAAAAACTGACCCTTATGACTGGTTTTGTGGTCTTGGGTCACAAATAGGCTAATTATGAATATGAAAACACTTCATTAACACTGTGAAATGTAATCTTTAGTAAATCTCAAAATAATATTGTCATATCCGTAATGATTAATTTTATTTTTTAGTATTTTATTTTTAATTTTCTGACAGAATACAATTTTATTATCGGCTATTTATTGGTTATCAGCCATTACATGAAATTAAGTGTCACTGGTTATCGTATTGCTAGTTTGTCAGCTATTTTGTTGGTGCTAACTTATTTAAGATTTAAAGACTTCATGAAAAAACCTTTAAAACTTTTTACACCCCCAATATAATGTATTTCTAGTGAAACTGGATATGAAATAAAGTTAGTAGGGTGGGAATTGATTGGCTTGTGTAAAGCATCTCTGTCAGTGAGGCCTGTAGTACCTCATGATCAAACAGACTGATCAGTGTTTGTGGAAATCACATCTACAATCTACAAATGGCTTATTTATAGCTGTCACTGTAAATTAAACTGGTACAGAAGAAAGTATTTTAACATCAAAACAATTACACACTTTAATATCAAACATAATCAGATTTTCAAAGCAGAATTGGCATTTGCCAGATGATGTAATCAAGCATAAGGTTTATTCACCTCAGTATTGTCAGCTGTGCCGACGGTCCTACAGCTGTTCCTGATCACAGATCAGATGTCCCGGCCTTAGGGATGGACACGGTCATTATGGATACGGATCACTTGATAAGAGATGCACTAATATCAAAGGTGCGCACACACACACATACACAGATCAATGTCTGTATCTCTTTTCTATTCACACGTTCAGCTCTTCCTTACTCCATGCTGATGTGCACTTGCAGTTTGCCAAAGGGAAACACCACAGGCCTTGAGTCTGGAAAGCCCTGGCAAAGCCACAGAGAAATCCTGATGAACAGAGAGAAATACAGTTGGGGGAAAAAAGTGCATTAAGATGCAGATAAAGCAAGCCATTGTTCACCACACACAAGACTCCTTTTCATTTCAGTTAGAGAAAAATGGTACAAGTAAGCCCTCGCAGGCAAACTGTATTTGATGTTTAATTCGCTTTCTGTGATGCCACGGATGCCAGGCGGTTATTTGCGCTGATCACATGAGTGTAATCTCACGGCGCCTACACCCGGATTTTCTCCCAAAACATCCATCACTTCTAAAGAAGTCTTCAAATGAAACTCATTCAATATCCAATCAATCTTCAGCACGCAGACAGGTCTGAAAACTGCTGAAATAATTGCATCTGTCTCATCTGCGTTTTGCTTAAAAGAATTGTTTGATTGATGCTTTTACGAAACTGGAATGGCGCTATAAAGTGCAACCAAGAAGTTCTATACAGTATATAATACTTGGAGAATTAAAGAGCAGGAATTTTTGAACCAGCCATGTGAGCCCCTAAAGGGACAAGGGGATAGTAAAAATATGAGATGGAAGAAAAAAAATTTTCACTGCTTTTGCATTCTGTTACAAAACCTTTTGTGTTTCCACAAGAAACTTTGCATTCACTCGAAAACTTTTGTGTTGGAAATATGATGAAATGCAAAGTTTCTTCAGGAAAACACTATATTTTTGCAAGAGAATACAAATGTTTTAGTTTCTCAATACATTTGCAAGATTTCAAAGTTTCTTTAATGGGGAAAGCAAAGGATTTGCAGGACAACACAAAGTTTCTCAGGAAAACGGCATCATTTTGCTGCAAAGTTTCTCAAGAGTACACAAAACTTTTGCAGGACAACAAAGTTTCTCAAGATAATTCAGTACTTTTGTGGGACAACAAAGTTTCTCAGGAGAATGCCATCATTTTGCAAGAGAGTGCAATACTTCTGCAAGAGAATGCAATATTTTGTGGGACAACACAAAGTGTCTCAGGAGAATGCAATACTTTTATGGGACAACACACATTTTCTGAAGAGAACACAATACTTTTCCAAGAGAATGCAATACTTTTGTGGGACAAAACAAAGTTTCTCAAGAGAACAAAACTTTTGCAAGAGAATGCAATACTTTTGTGGGACGACACAAAGTGCCTCAAAAGAATGCAATACTTTTGTGGGACAACAAATTTTCTCAAGAGAACATAATACTTTTGCAAGAGAATGCAATACTTTTGTGGGACAACACAAAGTTTCTCAAGAGAACACAATACTTTTGCAAGAGAATGTAATACTTTTGTGGGACAACACAAAGTTTTTCAAGAGAACACAAAACTTTTGCAAGAGAATGCAATACTTCTGCAAGTGAATGCAATACTTTTGTGGGATGACACAAAGTGTCTCAAAAGAATGCAATACTTTTGTGGGACAACACAAATTTTCTCAAGAAAACACTGTCTCAAGAGTATGCAATACTGTTGTGGGACAACAAAGTTTCTCAAGAGAACACAATACTTTTGCAAGAGAATGCAATACTTTTGTGGGACAACACAAAGTGTCTCAAGAAAATACAAAACTTTCGTGGGACAACAAAGTTTCTCAAGAGAACACGATACTTTTGCAAGAGAACACAATACTTTTGTGAGACAACACAAAGTGTCTCAAGAGAACACAATACTTTTTTGGGACAAAAAGTTTCTCAAGATAACACACTTTTATGGGACAACACAAAGTGTCTCAAGAGAATGCAATACTGTTGTGGGACAACACAATGTTTCTCAAGAGAACACAATACTTTTGCAAGAGAATGCAATACATTTGTGGAACAACACAATTTTTCTCAAGAGAACACAATACTTTTGCAAGAGAATGCAATACATTTGTGGAACAACACAAAGTGTCTCAAGAGAACACAATACTTTCGTGGGACAACAAAGTTTCTCAAGAGAGCACAATACTTTTGTGGGACAACACAAAGTGTCTCAAGACAACACAATACTTTTGTGGGACAACAAAGTTTCTTAAGAGAATGCAATACTTTTGTGGGACAACACAAAGTTCCTCAAGAGAACAATACTTTTGCAAGAGAATGTAATACTTCTGTGGGACAACACAAAGTGTCTCAAGAGAATGCAATACTTTTGTGGGACAACACAAAGTTTCTCAAGAGAACACCATACTTTTGCAAGAGAATGCAATACTTTTGTGGGACAACACAAAGTGTCTCAAGAGAATGCAATACTTTTGTAGGACAACACAAAGTGTCTCAAGAGAATGCAATACTTTTGTGGGACAACACAAAGTGTCTCAAAAGAATGCAATACTTTTGTGGGAAAACACAAATTTCTTGCAAAAGAAGTATTGTGTTCTCTTGAGAAATTTGTGTTGTCCCACAAAAGTATTGCATTCTTTGAGACACTTTGTGTTGTCCCACAAAAGTATTGCATTCTTTTGAGACACTTTGTGTTGTCCCACCAAAGTATTGCATTCTCTTGAGACACTGTTGTCCCACAACAGTATTGCATTCTCTTGCAAACGTATTGTGCTCTCTTGAGAAACTTTGTGTTGTCCCACAAAAGTATTGCATTCTTTTGAGACACTTTGTGTTGTCCCACAAATGTATTGCATTCTTTTCAGACACTTTGTGTTGTCCCACAAAAGTATTGCATTCTTTTGAGAGACTTTGTGTTGTCCCACAAAAGTATTGCATTCTTTTGAGACACTTTGTGTTGTCCCACAACAGTATTGCATTCTCTTGCAAAAGTATTGTGTTCCCTTGAGAAACTTTGTGTTGTCTCACAAAAGTATTGCATTCTCTTGAGACACTTTGTGTTGTCCCACAAAAGTATTGCATTCTTTTGCAAAAATATTGTGTTCTCTTGAGAAACTTTGTGTTGTCCCACCAAAGTATTGCATTCTCTTGAGACACTGTGTTGTCCCACAACAGTATTGCATTCTCTTGCAAAAGTATTGTGTTCTCTTGAGAAACTTTGTGTTGTCCCACAAAAGTATTGCATTCTTTTGAGACACTTTGTGTTGTCCCACAAATGTATTGCATTCTCTTAAGACACTTTGTGTTGTCCCACAAAAGCATTGCATTTTTACCATACTTTTGATCAAACAAATGCAGCCTTGGTGAACATAAGAGATTACATCCAAAAACATTAAAAAATCTTACTGGTGCTATACATTTAAACAGTAGTGTATCTTGCATATTGCATATCACAGAACTAGTATAATCAGTATGCTAAATATACATGTGTTTCTTGAACCAACAAATTATATTTGACTTCATATCCAAACGCAAATAACCGAAAACTCGAATGCTCATCTGCTAGTAAACAGATCAATATGTCCTTCCTGTAATCTGAATAGCCACTGGGATCGTAAACAGGCACCAGTCAGACGTGACACATGTTTGTCACTCTGAGGTAACCAGTAAAAACACCCCTAGCAGTGTTTCATTCACTGTGGCTCTTGTGGATTGTGGCTCGTGGATTTGAGGAGAAACTGTTGAATGGCATTCTTCAGCTCTCAATGGAAGCCTTATTTCTCAATTTTTTAAAAAAGGGCTCTATATGAAGTCAAAGTTTCCCAATGAGCAGCTCAGATATCAAAGGGTTTGATTTGTGTGGCCCTTTCTGTCTAATCACCCGCAGCCAATACTGCCACTGAGAACAAAAGCAGGAAATCATAAACACGGCATGGCTCTAATTCTCAACACACCGAGCTTTGAAAGCAGCTGCCCAAAGCCAATTACCCCTGCTCCCCCCACCGGGATAATTCATAACATATTAATTTATGCAGATGCCAGAGATCTCTGATACACGTTCAGTCCTATAAAGGCCTCTATGGAAGCTTGTTTCCACCACAGGATAAAAAAAATAAATAAAGTTAACTGCAACTTTTTATCTCACAATTTGGATTTTTCTTGCAATTCTAAGAAAAAAGTCAGAAATGTGAGAGATATATTCAGAATTACAATACACAAATGCAGATTTGTAAGATATAAACTATCTATATATACTGATCAAAATTATAATGAACACTTTTGTTTTTGCCCCAATTTTTCATGAGCTGAACTCAAAGATCTAAGACTTTTTCTATGTACACAAAAGGCCTATTTCTCTCAAATATTGTTCACAAATCTGTCTAAATCTGTGTTAGTGAGCACTTCTCCTTTGCCGAGATAATCCATCCACCTCACAGGTGTGGCATATCAAGATGTTGATTAGACAGTATGATTATTGCACAGCATCGCCTAAGGCTGGCCACAATAAAAGGCCACTCTAAAATGTGCAGTTTTATTGTATTGGGGGTTCCGGGGGGGTCTGGAAACCAGTCAGTATCTGGTGTGACCACCATTTACCTCACGCAGTGCAACACATCTCCTTCGCATAGAGTTGACCAGGTTGTTGATTGTGGCCTTTGGAATGTTGGTCCACTCCTCTTCAATGGGTGTGCGAAGTTGCTGGATATTGGCAGGCACTGGAACACGCCGTCGTATACGCCGATCCAGAGCATCCCGAACATGCTCAATGGATGACATGTCTGGTGAGTATGCTGCCCATGCAAGAACTGGGATGTTTTCAGTTTCCAGGAATTGTGTACAGATCCTTGCAACATAGGGCTGTGCATTATCATGCTGCAACATGAGGTGATGGTCGTGGATGAATGGCACAATGGGCCTCAGGATCTCGTCACAGTATCTCTGTGCATTCAAAATGCCATCAATAAAATGCGCCTGTGTTCGTTGTCCATAACATACGCCTGCCCATACCTTAAACCCCACCGCCACCATGGACCACTCGATCCACAATGTTGACATCAGCAAACCGCTCACCTACACAATGCCATACACGCTGTCTGCCATCTTCCCTGTACAGTGAAAACTGGGATTTTGGTTATGCAAACTGATTGTTGCAGCAGCTGTCCGGTTGGCTGGTCTCAGACGATCTTGGAGGTGAAGATGCTGGATGTGGAGGTCCTGGGCTTGTGTGGTTACACGTGGTCTGCGGTTGTAAGACCAGTTGCATGTACTGCCAAATTCTCTGAAACGCCTTTGGAGACGGCTTATGGTAGAGAAATGAACATTCAACTTATGGGCAACAGCTCTGGTGGACATTCCTGCAGTCAGCATGCCAGTTGCACGCTCCCTCAAAACTTGCGACATCTGTGGCATTGTGCTGTGTGATAAAACTGCACATTTTAGAGTGGCCTTTTATTGTGGCCAGCCTAAGGCACACCTGTGCAATATCATGCTGTCTAATCAGCATCTTGATATGCCACACCTGTGAGGTGGATGGATTATCTCGGCAAAGGAGAAGTGCTCACTAACACATATTTAGACAGATTTGTGAACAATGTTTGAGAGAAATAGGCCTTTTGTGTACATAGAAAAAGTCTTAGATCTTTGTGTTTAGCTCATGAAAAATGGAGGCAAAAACAAAAGTGTTGCATTTATAATTTTGGTCAGTATATTTACAGTTGCATGCAAAAGGTTTGGGAACCCCTTGCAGAATATGAAAATATGAATATGAACAAAATAATTGAGATCATACAAAATGCATATTACTTTTTTATTTAGTACTGTCCTGGGTAAGATATTTTACATAAAAGATGTTTACATATATAGTCCACAAGAAAAAAATAGCTAAAATTATTAAAATAACCCCTTTCAAAAGCTTGGCAACCCTTGGTTCTTAATACTGTGTTTGTTCAACTGGATGATCTATGACTGTTTTTTTGGTTTTTTTTGCTTTGTTGTGGTTGTTCATGAGTCCCTCGTTTGTTCTGAACAGTTAAACTGAGCACTGTTCTTCAGAAAAATCCTCCAAGTTTTGCAGATTCTACGTTTTCCAGCATGGATGCATATGTGAACCGTTTCCAGCAGTGCCTGTGTGATTTTGAGATCCATCTTTTCTCACTGAGGACAATTGAGGGACTCAGACACAACTATTATTAAAAAATAAAATATTTCAACAAAATAAGAAAAATTTGGACATCTTCATCCTGTTCAAATGTTTTTACCCCCCTTGTTTGTCTTGTGGACTATATGTAAACATCTTTTATGTAAAATATCTTACTCAGGACAGTACTAAATAAAAGAATAACATGCATTTTGTATGATCCGACTTATTTTGTTAAAATTTTTCACATTTTTACAGATTGTGCAAGGGGTTCCCAAACTTTCATATTCCACTATATATTATTATCTTGCAATTCTAAGAAATGTCAGAACTGTGACAAAAAAGTTGCAATTTGCTTTTTTATTTCTGTTTTCTTGGAGAAACAAAGAAACAAACAAAAAAAAATTGCAAAACAAACTCAAAATTATGAGATAAACAGAAAATTGTGAGATACATGAGATTATATCTCGCAATTCTGAGAAAAAAAGACAAAGATAAATGGACCTACTTAGAATTACAATACATAAACAGAATTGCGAGATATAAACTCACAATTCTAAGAAGAAAAGTCCGATTTGTGAGATAAGTCGCAGTTACTTTATTTGGTGATGCTTATTTGGTGGTGGAAACAATAAACAATTTCAAAAGTTTATATCTTGCAATTCTAACCTTTCTCTCAGAATCACAAGTTTACATTTTTGCAATAATGACTTAAAGAATTGTGACTTTTTCTCTTACAATTCTGCATTTATATCTTAGGATTGGGATAAGCTCAGAATTGCGAGAAAGTCTGAATTGTGAGATTAAAAAGTCGCAATTACCTTTAAGCTTTACTTTTATTATTTTTTTTTTATTGCGTGGCAGAAATGGGCTTTTGTAGATGTCAGAGAACGACATTAGTTTGTAGATTTAAAAAGGGCCTTTTTATGAGGTCTTGGTGACTGTGCAACATCTGATGAACCGTTTTGTCTAAATTATTTTCATTTATGCAATTGACAGATGCTTTTAACCAAAGCAACTTACATTGCATTCAAGTTAAACATTTCTCTGCAAATTAAACCCATGATGTGGGCGTAGCCATAGGAATACACAAACAGCATAAATCATACTAGAAACTTTACAGGAAAAGACAAATTATGGCAGTCTGGGAAGATCTTGGATTCACTTTGAAGTCAGTTCAGGTCACAAGTCTCATCTCCCAACGCTTGAGGGCAACGAGGCCTGGCGGCAGATGACGGAGATGTCGAATCAATTATCGTGTTTGACACTTTGATGTCGCAGGAGTCTTCGTGCTAAAGATAAACGATCAGGTCGAGTTCTCACATTTACTGATGCGGTCGCTTAATCATGTGTCCTCTTTCTTCTCCACATATGCAATAATAAAGGCAGCAAATGTGGCCATTACACCTCAGGTGTTCAATAATATTGCAATAATTGATTTGAAGTAATTTTATTGAAGTAGATTTGAACTGCTGTGGAATTGAATGAATTTTACATTAAAGCAAAACACTGACACTGCAGGCAAATATTTTTTGCCTGAAGTAAAACTTGCTAAGATAATATAGAGGTAGGGGAAAAAAAAAAAGATTAAACTTGTTTAAAATAATAATAATAACAGTAGTTCACAAGACCACCACAGAGAAGAAGGACCTCAAAGGACCTCATTTTTAAAAAAAAAAAAATTTGCACATAATTTCTGGTTGCTTGGCAGATAGAGGGGTTGAATCCATAGTAACAGTCCCCAGTTACACGGCTGTTCCTCTCTCCAGGTTCTGTTTGATCTCTGCTGTGTATTTGCCGTAGAAACGTTCAGCCTTCTTGTTGAATTTAGCGTTTCTCTCGTTGATATAATCAATGTCAGCGTCGTCATTGTAGGCCCTGCGGCGACTGTATTTCGAGCGCTTTTCAATCCTAAACACACAAGAAGACATTAATGGAGATTAAGCACACAAACACACACAACTCTTAGGGAAAAAAAATTCCAAACATTTTTTAAAAGTTTTAATATGTTCAAAATGTTTAAGTAGTAAATAGTTAAAAAATAATCCAGGAAGCTGTTTTTCACTAAATGAACACAAGAAAAAAAAAAAAACATGTGGTCAATTTCATTTAATGCAACTATAAATAAAAATTACCCGAATTAAAAATTAAACTAAATATTTCTAACACCTGACACAAATGAACATAGAATTTTGAACTGATTCATTGAAACAGATGGTTTGACCTTACCTAACTTTGAAAATCTAAAAAAAAAAAAAAAAAAAAAAAAAAAAAAAGGTTTCAGAATCAAAGCTAATTAAAATGTCTGTTTTATTGCTCTCAAACCCAAGGCATGAAACAAATTATAATTGCAAAACCAAATTAAATGACACACTTTAGGCAGTGTTGTTATTAACCAATACTAAAACTATTATAAATAATCTTTAATTCATTTTAATTTACATTAATTAATTTAATTAAATTAAATTGAAGCTGAATTAAAAAAAAAAAGTTAAGTAAACTAAAATTATTAAAACAAAAATAAATTAAAGCTATACATTTATGTATGGGTCAAAGGCAAAAAAGGTTTAAGCATAAAAACAAGAATAATACTGCTTTTAAATTGTTGTTGTTGTTTTTCCCAAAAAAGAAAAAAAGAAGTTTTACAGAAGACACCCACTAAAATGTCATTCAGTGTAACAATCTTGTCAGGCATATTTACAACAACAACAAAAAAATTAATGTATGACATTAAAAGACGAATTACTTTCACCCCAAATACTAATTAGTTGGAATTCTACATTGTTTTAAATTTGCCACTATCCTAGGTTTTGCCCAATTGTCAGTAAGATTTTCTTCTCATTTAAAACACAATAAAACTGAATATGCTCCCTTATTCTTTTATACATTTTAATATGTACAAGTCAGAATAAGCATATTGTTTGAATTTTTACATAAATATTGTGTTACACTGAATGACAATGTAACATTATTACAACCAAATTTTGACATTTTATTCTCCAAAAACTTACTTGAAACCTTTAAAGTAGACACTTTACTTACATTTAATGTGCTTTTCTACATATATTTATATAATAAAAGCTAATAAAAAAATAAATAAAATAATAATAATAATAATTTAATATAAAAATGTAAATTATATGAATAATACAAGTATATAAAATAGCACTTACTTTAGGAAAACATAATGCTCAAAAATGACAACACTCAATATATTGTTGCAAAATCATCACGCAAACACCACACATCAGCTATATTACCCAGCTGTACTCTTTAGCCACTCATTTCTCAGTTTGATGCTGCAACAGACAATGTCAGTTTTCAAAGTTCATCAAAGAGACTCGCATGCCCCCCACGCACATGCAGACGGTTCTTCAAACATCTTCAAAGCGTGTTTGTGCGTCACGATCTGGCAGCCGTAGCCCTGTCTAATGTCTCTCAGAAGCTAAAAGCAGCTCCTCCAAAATAGAAGAATGCCGTCTCGCACATAAACAAACCCTTGCCGGCGCACACATCCATGTGCGACAGGCACGCAACGGCACAAACACATCTGGAGCGAGGAACAAACACACGAGGCCGTGCTCTCAGAGCGCTCTAAAATTGGCTGCAACATCACATCCAAAAGAGCTGCTATCCGCTCTAACTCTGATGGGGAAACGCTGAGGTGTGCGATTAGAAATAGATCTGCTCACCAGGTGATTGTAAAAGCTGAAATCTAACACAAACACAGATTCTTACTGTTTCTCCACATCATCCACCATGCGGTCGATGCTCTCTTTAGACGGGACGTGAGTGCCGTGAATCAGACTGTTGGAGGTGGGATGAAAATCTTCTCCACTAGGAGCAAGAGACATGTACAAATCATCAGCTTTTTTTTTTTTATATAAAACATTTGATTTCTTAACCATAACACCACCATAAAATTAGACTTTTTGTGCTTTATTTAGGCTTTATTTCTTATCATAATCATAAAATCACTGGTTTGTAGTGCAAATAGTTTTTCTGTGACAGCACTAGCAGTACAATAGCCGTTTCACTCACTCGCAGAAAATACCTTAAAATCTCATTTGTTGTTTATATTTGTTACTATGAGTTATGTTTATTTCAAATAAATGCTGTTCTTTTGAACTTTCTATTTGTGACCGTGGACCACAAAACCAGTCATAACCAGTCATTTAAAGCTGAATAAATAAGCTTTCCATTGATGTATGGTTTGTTAGGATAGGACAATAGATACAACTATTTAAAAATCTGGAATATGAGGGTTCCAAAAAAAAAAAAAAAAAAAAAATCAAAACTGAGAAAATGGTCTTTAAAGATGTCCAAATGAAGCTCCTAGCAATGCATATTACTAATCAAAAATTAAGTTTTGACATTTATGGTAGGAAATTTACAAAATATCTTCATGGAACATGATCTTTACTTTACTTTTAATATCCTATTGATTTTTGGCATAAAAGAAAAATCCATAATTTTGACCCATACAATGCATTATTGGCTATTGCTACAAATATACCCGTGCTAGTTATGACTGGTTTTGTAATCCAGGGTCACATTTATCAAAGAATCCTAAAAAAAAAAATAGTAAGGTTTCCACAAATATTTTTAACATTGATAACAATAAATGAATTTGACGGAACTTCATCTGTCATTTGAAACTTTTAAATCATGAAGTTTAAGTGAAACTGAATAAAATCTTGTTCAACAGTTTTTTTTTTTGTTTTTTTGTTTTTTTAGTGTGAAGGTTTATAGGCCTTACAGATGGATAAATATTTTTAATTTTTTTGTTCATTTGACATACACTATTGTTCAAACATTTGGGGTCAGTAAGACTATTAAAAAAATAAAAAAATAATAAAAAATAATAAAATCGAAGAAATTAAATGAACACATTTTATTTATTCAAACATCGTCTCAAATTCAAAAATTATCACTGGGGACCAAAACTGGTTTCTATTTTCAAGGATAGTACACCCAAAAATTGTTGAATAAAGTAGCTATTTTTGTTTTCTTTGGTGTTTTCGTAGCTTCATAAAATTAAGGTTTAACCACTGATGTCACATGGACTATTTTAACAATGTCCTTACTACCTTTCTGGGCCTTGAATGTGGTAGTTGCATTGCTGTCTATGCAGGGTCAGAAAGCTCTCAAATATATTAATTTGTGTTATGAAGATGAACAAAGGTCTTACGGTTTGAAACAACATGAGGGTGAGTAATTAATGACAGAATTTTAATTTTTGAGTGAAATATCCCTTTAAATATCTATGTCCACTAGGAATATTTTAATTGCCATTTTATACCATGAGAGACAAAGTCTCTTAATATGACAAAATAAAAAGTCATTGCTGTTTCCAATATTAATCCACTGTCATGAATAAAAAACAGCCAGTTCCACTAGTGTGTATCTTTCTAAAGTAGAATGAGTATAACTAAAGTCTCACTCACCACTCTTCTCTCTGTTTCTCATAGTTATCCATATCCGGCTTGATCTGCTTCGTCAGTCTCTGGTATTGTCTCAACTGGGCCTCAGCATAGCCTACACACACACACACACACAGATGAATACAAACACACATCCAGCTGTGGGGGTCTAAAAGGGGAAAGGGGCTCTTACAGGGAGAAGCAGAAGGAAAATGATAATAATTACCAGAACCGATGATAACCAGGCGTGAAACACAAGCCCTGCATGTTTTCATTTTCACATGTTTAGCATCACACATGGCAGCCACATTCCCTCTCACTCTCAGCCAATCAGTGAGGCTCCTCATTAACCTGCATGTGTAAATAAAACAAGTGCTTCGTACCTGAGAATCCTGGATCTGGGTTTTTCTTCTTTTTCTTTCTCTCCCATCTCTCTGCATCTTCAGCGCTGATCTCCAGGAGCTTCACGCGGTCGTAGTCCTCACCGCGCTCCGCACATTCCTGACACACAAACACAATTCACAACTTTACACACTTATGCACACACCCCATACATACGTGATATGGGGCTTTTAATGTCTTAAGTAGCATGGGTATATTTGTATCAACAGCCAAAAATACATTGTATGGGTCAAAATTATCTATTTTTCCTTTCATGCCAAAAATCATTAGGACATTAAGTAAAGATCATGTTTCATGAAGATATTTTGTAATATTCCTATTGCAAATATATCAAAACCTAATTTTTGATTAGTAATATGCATTGCTAAGAACTTCATTTGGACAACTTTAAGGGCGACTTTAAGTTGTATCTCGGCCATATATTGTCCTATCCTAACAAACCACATCAATGGAAGGCTTATTTATTCAGCTTACAGACGATGTATAAATCTCAATTTCAAAACATCCTTTTGATCCTTATGACTGGTTTTGTTGTCCAGGATCACATTTATAAGGTTGCAAAAGATATCTATTTCAAATAAATACTGTTCTTTTGAACTTTCTATTCATCAAAGAAATAGAAAAAAAAATGTATTAGTTTCCAAAAATATGAAGCAGCACAACTGTTTTCAACAATGATAATCAGAAAAGTTTCTTGAGCAGCAAATGAGCATATTAGAATGATTTCTGAAGGATCATGTGACACTGAAGACTGGAGTAATGATGCTGAAAATTCAGCTTTACATAACAGGAACAAATTCTGTTTTAAAATATATTCAAATAGAATATACAGAAAAAACATATTTACATTAACATTATTTCATATTACACAACATTTATTCAAAAATTCACATATTAAGACTCAAAATTTATCAACTTTTTTTTTTTTTTTAACCAGATTTGCATGCGTGTTGGTTTTTGATACTTGATGAAATAAACAGACTTAATCAAATTACAGCTACTTTTGGATTTTTATGGAATAAATTTTGATTCTTTAAATTGTGGTTCAAAAAACAGAAACTATTTCACAAAATCAAGCTAAATAACAGCCATGGCTACATATACTTACAAACAAAAGTCTACTTTGTTTTGATGCATAACTATAATATCAAAACATGATTACAGAAATTTTTTTTTTTGCTCAGACAGAGAAAACATATCATTTGCATGAGTGTCATGTCACAGTATCGAAAACATGACTTTTTACAGGGTTGCCAGGTTTTCACAACAAAACCCACCCAAATGCTACTCAAACCTGGGGGCCATGAGTGTCACTAGGCCATTTTTAATGACTGCTCAGCCCCCCTAAAAAAAACTGTGATCAGCTCCATAACTGTACACAAATTCGTAATCACCTCAGTCCCTTTTAAATTTAATAAAGGCGGCAGACTTCAGCTCCTCCCCGTCTTTCAACGCGCTCTTCAATCCGCAAACTACAGAGGCGCAGAGTGCGAAACAGAGGACAAGGTGTGTGTTTATCAATAGATTGCTATAATATCTGCATCTGCGCAGTTTTTTGTCATAAAGAGAGTTTACAAAATATCATGGAGGAGCAATTGTTTTTACTGCGTTCACCCCTCGTCACACCACAGCTGTTTCCTCCGGCGAAAATGAAGCCATTAACACATATGAATGCATACTTTATGAAACAATCATGTTGCCATTTTCATTTGAAAATATATTATATTTTATATAATATATATTAAATATATATTATATTTTCAATATAAAACATATTACAGTGCATGTTGCAAAGAGGTTTGCATACTTAAGGCAAAGAAAGAGTGTTGTACTAGAAAAGCAAACAGTAAAATTTTGCATGTACTACAGTAAACAGGTGTGTATGTGTCTGTGTGAAATCAGAAAGACTTGGTTTATTCAGTACTTAAATGTTATACCTATCTATGCAATATAGTGTACTACTGCAATGCGTTTAGGAAACCACCCCCATTAGTCAAACATTTTTTTACATTTTATTTATATATTTATTATTATAAATAATAATAAATATATAAATATTATTCATTGGGGGCTCAGCCCCCCTAAAATGAAAATCCTAGAATAGCCCCTGCCTGGGGGGTAGAATACACGTTTTTTTTTTTTTTTTGGCATGGTTCCCCTGGTAAAATTCACATTCCAGGGGACAAATACCACATTATTGGGGACGCTTAAACCTGCGGACATGAAAAACAACCCGCAGCAACAGTATGCAAATTCTGCAGGAAAACCGCATACCTGGCAACATTGGTGTGTTATAGTTTTGGCTTAACTTTGTGAGTTACACAATTGTGAATGGTTACTATGTGTGACCATTCACAGACAGCATGTTATGTTTGTGTTGTCTTAATTATTGCAACTCAGTTTGGTGAAGTAAAAATGACAGACTTAAAATCTGATATTGTACCTTCTTCTTTTGGTCCACTAGGAGTTCATACTCCAGACGGGCTTTTTTAGCCTCCCAGTTTGTTGGCAGCTTCAGCCTCTTGTCCTCCTCCACCACTTCCTGATGATTCAGCTTACGGGCTTCATTCTACCCACAGAACACAATCTCATTTCATACGGACGTTCATAGAGCAGATTCTGTTATGCTGTGTGTCAATAGTTTTCACCTAAAGCAATATTAGCACAGAGTTTGTGGTCAACCTACACCAACTACACTAAGGTCCTTTCATTTGACTTACATCATGGATTAGACACACGGCTCACCACGAGCGTCATGTCTTCCACTTAAGATACCACAGGGGAATAGGAAAACATTTTTCTTTCCAATAGTATGAAAGAAGACATGTTATGGAAAATAGCCCAAAATCCGAAAATTAAGCCATGAATAAAAAAACAACAACAATGGTTTGTTTGTGCTATCTTGCCTTAAAATCTAATCACAAGTGGCCACAGGAGAGCAACGTTGCTACCAAGTGTAAAAGATGACTCTGTCTCATCTGACCAATTGTGATAAGTCCTCAATTTAGAAAAAGAGAGGACAGGACGTGTGTTCACCCTAGTGATATGATCCCATCACTCAAGACAGATGTTAATACCAATAAACTGAGTATTAATTTTAATAAATGGTCTGGTCTTGTAGTGATATTAAGTAAAATGTGCCGTAGTTACCCTCTTGAAATGCAGCTCTCTGAACTTTCGGAGTCTTTCTTCTCTCTTCTGTGTTGCTGGAGTTTCTGTGGTTTCCTCTTCATTGCTGGCAGCAACAACCTGTACAGTACATGTACCGCATACAAGGCTTAATAATGTAATTTCAGTGACAGCTAAATTATAACTAGAACAATGAAATCGAACAAGTCACATTTATCAATTCAAATCAACATTAATCAGACAGAGTCTGATGCTAGCATCTTTAGCTATTATTATACGAACGGCGTTCTGAAAACAGGCACGCTAAAACGCTCATTTAACGAGTAGTAAATGCTGATAATAACTGATAAATTATATATAAATAAACATGTTTGATTAACACTTAAAGAATTTTGAGCTCGTGTTTTTGTTTACCTCTGCGCTCGACGCCATTGCTTCGTTCAAAGAGGAAGTACGTCACTCATTTCAGTTCGACTGAGATCTAATGACCTAATATGTAGTTCCGCTTTCTTAAGAGCATTAGTAAGACGGCACATAATAACGACTAGTAATCATAAAATGTGACAGATTTTTGAAACAGAAAGATATTTTTAATGATTCTGTTGATGAGGGTTAGTTAGCTTTCATCTGCTTATCGATGCTTCTGTTTAATTATAATTTATTATTTTTTCAAATAACATATATTTTAAAAAACATGTATAGTATTTATTTTTCTTTATTTTTTGCTTATGTCTTTAGTGCGTGCATGTGTGAAATTTTCTGTAGACACTTTTTAATGTTGTCCTGAAATTGTTTGCAAACTGTATGTATGTTAATAATAATAATAATAATAATAATAATAATAATAATAATAATAATAATAATGACAAAGGATAGCAAAACATAAAAAAAGTAAAAAGATAGTAAGAAAATATATTAATTCTGCTGAAAATTGAATATTTTGCTTAACCTGCTGGCTAACAGGGTGAATGAAGTTGCAGCGGTTCAAACACAATGGATCTGGACTCATCTGCAATGTGCCATTAACATGAACTCCACTGCTCCTCTGGTCTGATTATGTATAATTAAGTTCTCTTTAAGAGGATGTAATTAACCAGAGTTTACAGTTTCAGATTAAAGCAATCTCTAGATCAGAAGCCACACTAATGAACTGATGTTCTTGTTCTGCAATCCAGATGGAACAAAAACCAAACCACCCTTAAACACTCAAGACCTAACAGCGAGCGAGTGCACTTTATTATATTTTATATTTTATTTGCCAGAAGAATTTATTTTTTAGTAAAAACATATAGTAATTATTATACATATTAATTATTTTCTGAAATCTGTATTAAAAATAGTTTTTTTATATTATTATATTATATATTAATAATATTAATAAAATAAGTAATTATAATTTATAATTATTTATTATTATTACTATTATTATTATTATTATTATCATTATTATTTCATTTAGTAAAGCATATAGTAATTATTTTTCTTATTAATTATTTTCCTGAAATCTGTATTAATAATAGATTTTATATATTATTATTATATTATATATTGTGTATTAATAATATTAATAAAATAATTAATTGATTATTATTTATAATTATTATTATTTTATTTTGTTTTATTTAGCAAAACATATATTAATTATTATACATCTTAATTATTTTCCTGAAATATGTATTAATTATTATTAATTATTAATAATATAATTAATAATACTATTAATAAAATAAGTAATTATTATTTATAGTTATTTATTATTATGATGATGATTATTATTATTATTATACATAGTAATTATTTTCCTGAAATTAATTAATATGATTAATTATTAATTTATATTAATAATATTAAATTTATAATTAGTAATAGTAAAATTCTAACTGAGCCATGCTAACTAGCTAAGGAGCGAACATTCAGACTGATCAGTCACCTGGCATGTACAGCTCAGGTGCCTGAGTCAAAAAGTCATGAACATCCAAGAAAGACCATCATCAAGTCAAGCATCTGCCCTCCTGATAGTTGTCTTAGGTATTATAAATTTTCAAAAAAATAGATTTGATCAGGCTGCCAGATGACAAATTTGCTTAAAAATGAATTAAAATAAGGGCAAATAACTGGATGACACTCGCATGAGGTCACGCGTGTCACATTTGAAACATTTACAGTGCAAATAACGCCTGCTGTTTCACTATTTCTGAAAAGATTGTGTGCGGCCTGCTGTGTATATTAACAGTATTCAGAGAATAGTAAGCTCCGAACAGGTTTTCTTAATAGTAAGAGGTCATTCAGCTGGATTCCATTAGCAAGCTACGTAAACTATTGTGTTGTTTGATTAATGGATGCGTCCTCCATTTTGATTCACGCTCAGACCAGCCTCAGTGTGTTCAGCTGCATGACATCTGGGTTGTAACTGGTATCGAAAACACAGCCAATAAAATCATGCCGTTTCCCTAATTACTATTTCTTTCATTTCCGCTGCCAATGAGCAAGAACTTGAACAGGCCAAGCCAAACAAAGCTCTGACTGCAGCATGCCAGCTCAGTTACCCACCGAAGGAGGGTCCAAACGTGGACACACAGAGTATTGTTAGGTGGGCTGATTATAAAGTGTCAAACCCACTTCTGATGATCTCATTTGTGCATGTTTATGAAAGTAATGCCTGAAACAGCTACTGCAATAGAAATCAACAGTGACAGAATATATAAATAGGGAAAATAAACAGCACAGTACAATTCTTTCACAAGGGCAGAGTTGTGTGCTAAACTGCACTCTCAGGAAAAAAGGTACAAAAGCTGTCACTGGGATAGTATCCTTTCAAAAGGTACATCTTATTTATCCCTAAATGGTTCATATTGGTGCTTTTTGAAAAGGTAGCACCCCAGTGACAATTTTTGTTCTGTTTTTTCTGAAAGTGTGAATTGAATTACTTATTTAGTTTAAACTTAAAAATGGAACTTAAATTTCTTCATTTGAACTGAATTTGAATTTGCAAACAGGATGCAGAATTCCAGTTCAAATTTGAATTTTGAAGGAAATTAAACTGTCATTTTAAACATTTAAACCATGAAGTTTGTTTAAAAAATGTTGTATTTTGGCTTGAGAAAACCCTGAGTTTTAATACTTGAAAAATCTTTGTTTAGGAGTTTTGAATTTTTAGAGGTTCTGAAACCCTATTGTAATTGTTTGAATGGTCATGGATCAGCAATCTCCATGTAAAACTGATCGTGCAGACCAAACCGTAAGTCGTAGAGACTTGAAACTTGGAGGGATGGTAGTACTCACACCGCCAACAATGTGACCCAGGCTCGCCCCAATCGGCCTGACGGGGGCGCTACAGCGACCAAAAATACGCAATCGCTCATAACTCCTAAAGCGTGAAGTTTGTTTAAAAAATGTTGTATTTTGGCTTGACAAAACCCTGGTCAAGGGTTTTAATACTTAAAAAACCTTGTTCAGGAGTTTTGAATTTTTAGGGGTTCAAGCCTGTAGCGTTGAAACCCTATTGTAATTGTTTTAATTTTCATGGATCAGCAATCTCCATGTAAAACTGATCATGCAGACCAAACCGTAAGTCGTAGAGACTTGAAACTTGGAGGGATGGTAGTACTCACAGCGCCGACAACGTGACCCAGGCTCGCCCCAGACGGCCTGACGGGGGCACTACAGTGACCAAAAATACGCAATCGCTCATAACTCCTAAACCGTGAAGTTTGTTTAAAAAAAGTTGAATTTTGGCTTGACAAAACCCTGGTCAAGGGCTTTAATACTTGAAAAACCTTGTTCAGGAGTTTTGAATTTTTAGAGGTTCAAGCCTGTAGCGCTGAAACCCTATTGTAATTGTTTGAATGGTCACAGATCAGCAATCTCCATGTAAAACTGATCGTGCAGACCAAACCGTAAGTCGTAGAGACTTGAAACTTGGAGGGATGGTAGTACTCACAGCGCCGACAACGTGACCCAGGCTCGCCCCAGTCGGCCTGACAGGGGTGCTACAGTGATCAAAAGTACAAAATTGTTCATAACTCCTAAACAGTCAGTCACAGGCTCATGTGTCCTATGTTGTTGGAATCCTTGGCTCACACTGGACAAAATGCACTCAGATTTGATCGTGAGAGTGAGAGACTTACTGCTGCAAAGGGGCAGAGTGACTTTTAGTAAAATGCCTATAACTCCTGAACAGAATGAGATATCGCCGCCAAATTTAGAACACTTATGTAAGAGCTCAATCTGAGGTCACGGGCAAAATCGTGGAGCTTGGTCACTTGGTGACGCTATAAGAGGGGGAAAAAAATATAAAAATGGCTATAATTGCATAACCATTTGTCCTATCAACATGAAAACTGGTGTGCACGGTCTTGGTCCAAAGTACCACAGGTGTCTAGAACATTTGTGTATCTCAAAAAACGTGGCTGGCATTGGCAGACGAAGTTTGAGCACCTGTTAGACAAGGTTAACGGAGGCCGATTGGAACAAAACTTGGTGGGCCTGTTCAACTCACGGCTCCAAAGGACTGAGAGAAGTTTGAAAGAAATCGGCTCATTTTTCAAGGGCGTAAATGGTCGTATGTCACAGTTTTTTGCACATTCATGCAATATTTGTATACTACGATAGAACTCATTCTGGACAACTTTGCCTCTAGAACCACTGCTGTTAATCAAATTGTTTGTTAAATGATTGAGAAGATGTAAAAACCTACTTTTGCAAACTAGTCCTAGGTTCTTACTTCAGTCTGGGATAAAAAAAGCACTGCAGTACAATTCTCTGCACTCTCTAGACCAATAATTATCAATTTTTTTTTAAAATGTACTCTTTGGGAAGTTATAACGGGGTTGTTTAGAAAAGGCCTGTCTGAATTTACCCCAAATCCTATAAAGCCCAAAGGAAAACTTAAAACATCACAAAACCTGCTGAGCACATGCAACAGGTGAATCTAAACAAGCATCCAAAGTTTTAAGGAGATTTGACCACAGCTGGCGCTATAACAGTCATAAATGTTACAAAAGATATTTCTGTGAGATATATATATATATATATATATATATATATAAAATTTAATTTTAATTATTTATTTTTTGTGAAGTGTGAAGGTTTATAGGCCTTACAGATAGATTTATACATATTTTAAAATTTTGTGTTTATTTTATATACACTATTGTTCAAAAGTTTGGGGTCAGCAACATTTTTTTTTTAAAGAAATTAATACTTCAAGCATGCATTAAATTAATCAAAAGTGACAGTAAAGACATTTTATAATGTTACAAAAAATTTTATTTTAAATAAATGCTGTTCTTTTGAATTTTCTATTCATCAAAACATCCTGAAGAGTTTCCACAAAAATATTAAGCAGCACAGCTGTTTTCAGCATATAGATAATAATAAGATAATAATATGATATGTTTCTTGAGCAGCAAATCAGCATATTATAATGATTTCTGAAGGATCTTATGACATTGAAGACTGGAGTAATAATGCTGAAAATTCAGCTTTGCATCATGGGAATAAAGTATGTTTTAAAATATATTAAAATATATATTAAAAAAAGAGTTGTGTACTACTGTATTTTTTAATCAAAAAAATGCAGCCTTGGTGAGCGTAAGAGATTTCTTTCAAAGACATTACAAATATCCTACCAACTCCATACTTTTAAATGGTATTGTACCTGACATGATGACATGATTATATATATATATATATTATATATATATATATATATATATATATATATATAATTTCCACATGGAGACGCTGATTTTATATGCAAAGATTTTTTTATATGCATTTTATACGCAAAGATTTTATATATATATATATATATAATATATAATATATATATATATATATATATATATATATATATATATATATATATATATATATATATATTCATTTTATTTATTTATTTATTTTTTGTGAATTGTGAAAGTTTTTAGGCCTTACAGATAGATGTATACATATTTTAAAATGTTGTGTTTATTTTATATACACTATTGTTCAAAAGTTTGGGGTCAGCAGAAATATTAATATTAATATAATTAATATTAATTAATTTAAGAAATTAATACTTCAAGGACACATTAAATTGATCAAAAGTGACAGTAAAGACATTTTATAATTTTACAAAAGATTTTTATTTTAAATAAAAATTTTAGCGTCATGTAGACGCTAAAAATCAGCGTCTCTATGTGGAAATTTCCAGGTAGCAGCATTAGATCGCTGTAGAAACACACCTCATATACTAACACAACAGGATCCCGTGTTCAATCTTTATTGCACGCACATCTCATTTCAGCAGTCTGGTAACTCAAGGCCATGGTGAGCGTCAGTAATCATAAGCAACTCATCTGATCGGACATAATTCTCAGGACTGATTATATGCTTCGGAAGTTAACCATCATCACTTGTATCCCAGGGGCTCTCATGAGCACAACAGGATGATAAATGTTCTCATAATTATGCCAATAAAATGAGTAACTCCAAAACACTTTTTGTTTTTAAACACTAGGCGTAATATATGCGCGGTGCCACCATCCTTGTCACATGGGATATTTCCGCTGTCAAGGTTAATGTGAAAAACCAGTTTGTCTGTATATTTCTAAAAGAAGACCATAGAGAGATGATTGCTCTTTGATAGCAGCAGTATTCAAGCCTCCATCCTCAATAAATGTATAATTAAAAGCTATTACAGCACACGTCGAAGGGGATTTAGAGTGTTGTGGGTAACAACAACCTTCTGTCTCCTAGAGGACCACTGACAGATCTACTGACTTTACTGATGTGCTGAGATGAATAGAGAGAGAATCAGACAAAGAAGACGACAACTTAATTTAAAAGTTACCGTTTACGTGACATTTTGTCTTTATAGGCAGCAATTCAGTGTGCATTATTAAGTGCGCCAAGCTTCTTAAGACCTGCAAACATATCAGAAAAAATAATCCATGTTTTCTTAGATACTTTTTGTGCAGTGAACTTTGTATGCTAGCTGCAGTCACATAAGGCTTTAAGTATGCAAAATTACCTTCAAAATCATACAAACATAAATTTCATACTAATGCTAAAGTGCCATGGTCATCCTAAAGTTTTCTTCAATGGGTTAAAACAAATGTTTTGACAAAGTAAAATGTGAAAGTACATTAAAAATATAAATAATATATAAATGATTTAATAATAAAATAAATACTATCAATAATGAATGTGTATGTGTTATGTATGTATTTGTTACGTACAGGTCATCGATTAAAATTAATTTAATATAAATCATATATTTGAAAAATGCAGTGTAAAAGCACAAAATTTTATATAAATTAGATAATAATACATTAAATGATGTATGTTTATGTATGTCAAAATCAAATTGAAGTAAAAAAAAATCATAAATAGAGATCATACATTTGAAAAATACAATGCAAAATGTAAAAGTATGTTAAAAATGTTCATTTAAATTACATAATGTAAATAAATGATGTATGTTTATGTATTATATATGTATTTTTTTATGTACAAATCATAAAAAAGTCATGCAAATCATTAAATCATAAATTTGTAAAATGTAAAAGTACATTAAACATTATTATAAATTACATAATAATGCAAATAAATGTATATTTTTTTTAATATAAACTACTTCTTTTTTTACAACACTTTAAACCATGTATTTTCATTAACACAGATCATAAATTAGAAAAAATACAATGTAAAGGTACATTAAAAAATGTATTATATTCTAAATGACATAATAATGTAAATAAATGTTTATGTACTATATATGTATTTTTATGTACAAATCATATAAAAATAAATTTCATGCAAACCATTAAATCAAGAATTTGAAAAATACAATGTAAAATGTAAAAGTACATTAAAAATGTAATGTATATTAGATAATAATGTAAATAAAATTATGTATGTTTATGTATTATATATGTATTTGTATGTACAAATAGATAAAAAAAATCCGTGCAAATCATAAAATCATAAATTTGAAAAATATAATGTAAAATGTAAAAGTACATTAAAAATGTAATATATATTAGATAATGTAAATAAATGATGTATGTTTATGTATCATATATGTATTTTTATGTAGAAATATATATAAAAAAATTCCATGCAAATCATTAAATCATAAATTTGAAAAATACAATGTAAAATGTAAAAGTACATTAAATAGAAATTATATAATATAAACAAACATAATATATAGTATGAAAATAAATGTTATAAATATAAATATTAACATTAATATAAATATTGCAGCTTGAAATTTGTTTTTGTTTTGAGGCATGAGGCCAATCTATAATGTTTAGACTCATAATTGTACCTCATAAAAATAACTTTTTGCTCATAATTGTGGAAAAAACTAAGCCAGTGTTCAGTTTTTGCTCAGAAAACATGTTAAACTGAAGCTGCTTGTCAATAGGGGGCGCCATGTAATGCAGAAAACTGAGCTTGTGATACTTGATATGTCTGATCATCTCTCTCTCTCTCTCTCTCTATCTCTCTCTCCCCCCTCTCTCTCTCTCTCCGTGTGTGTGTGTGTGTGTGTGTGTGTGTGTGTGTGTGTTTACTGCTGTTTTTCTATCATAAGGACAGTTGAAGGCATTGCCGTGGGCTTTGATTTCAGCCTGTTTCATTCATCTCAGCTCATCAGCTGGAAATATTTACATTCTCAGATCCCTTAATCTTTAACGAAAGAGGCATGAGGTTCTGTCTTAGATTTCAACACAAGATGAGCACAAAAAAAGCCAAAGAAAAAGAGGGATCAGAGGCTGTGATAGTCAAATATAACTTTAGCTAAAGGCCTGCAACACACTTCTCTAGGTCTGAAAAATCATGTACACTACTATTCAGACATTTGGGGTCGGTATGAGTTTTTAAAGTGTTTTTCAAATCCTTTTGTGCTTATTAGGCCTGCATTTATTTGATTGAAAATGCAATAAAACAGTAATATTGTGAAATATTAATACATTTTAAAAAAACTGTTTTCTATTTAAATATTTTAAAATGTAATGTATGTCTGTGATGCAAAGCTGTATTTTCAGCATTACATGATGCTTCAGAAATTATTCTAATACGATTTGCTGCTCAAGAAACATTCATCTTTTGTAACATTATTAAAATCTTTACTGTCATTTTTGATCAGTTTCATGCATGATTAAGGCCATGATGAGATCTTTATTTCAGGATATTAACATTTAATATTCGAAAAAAATAATTTTGCAAGATTTCTAAAGTGCCTGTAATTAATAAATCACCCATAAGTGAACTCAACAAGCTCGCACGTTGTCACATGTTCTTCTCCAAGTTCTCCAATGACGTTCTTCACAGAATGGTGAACATGTGCTCCTTCCTGTTTGACCTTACTTTAATACTGTTTGTACACAATAAGTCGTTGTGGGTTCTCAGGTCGTGCCAACAGCCTCTGGATACACAGCTGTGTGCTAACAGACCTCTCTGTCGATTCAGAATTTAGCTCAAGGTATCACAGATAAGATCAAACGCATATAGAAAGAGTGAGAGATTTTATATAGATAAAATTAATTTTCACATTATTGCACCTGATGTCACTATTTTGGTTTTGATTTAATTCTGCCCCATTCTTATTTGTTTGTATTTAATCTTTGCTCTAATTAACACTTGAACACATTATTATCTCTGGAGAAGAAAGAAATCATTTTATCTTGTCGCTGGATTTTTATGGATGTTATTTTATTAAGTTTTATGTATGACAATTGTCATGATCTCACCTTGTGCAACCTTAAACACATAGGCTTTGTATATTCTGAAACGCACTGGCCTTGGCTTGTACAATCTCTTACAGTTTATGCTCTTAAAAGATATAATATATAATCAGTTACAAAGATCATACCAGCTGTTTTTTGCTGACCAAAGATGGTCTACCATCTCTAATTAATCTGCTTGACAATAATGGTCTACCAGCTCAACCAGGTTAACCACCTAAACCAGCTTGAACAAGCTGAGGCTAGATTTCCTAACAGGCATTTTATAATTGGAGGTTTGTATTACAAGATAATTTTTAACCTTAATTGTTAATAGTAATCCCACAGCGCTCCAAAATCCCAATCTGAATCAAATGATTCCTGAATCCTCACCGAAGTCCGGATCTGAATCAAATGATTCTCGAAACGATGTCCGAAATCCGGATCTGAATCAAATGATTCGCGAACCACTCTAAATAATGATTCGCGAACCATAATGGATCGCGAATCCGCTCCGAAGTTCCGATCTCAATCAAAAGATTCACGAACCGGCTCCGAAGTTCCAATCTAAATCAAATGATTCGCGATACGCGCTTTTGAAGTCTCAGTGTGCATACTATCCACCCTATCTGTCCTAAATAGTATTGAAAATTACTACTATCACATAGAATTTAGGGTGGATACTATAGTATGCACATTGGGATGCAGGCCCGATCTGAATCAATTGATTCGCGATACGCGAAGTTCGCATTTAAATGATTCGCGATTCACAATCTAATTGGAGCGCTTCGAAACAGTGAATCATTTGACGCAATGGTTCGAAAAGGTCTGTTTCACCTTCAAAATCGTTACAAGCCATGTCGAAATTCGAAAATGAATGACTCTTTTGATCTCTTTTGCTAGTGAATCACTTGAATAATCAAAGTGGCGAGTTTAAATCAGTAGTTCCAGCGTAAATTACTCACTCAATTGAATCGGCTTGTCTGTTCTACTCTTTTTGCGTCTTCAGCCATGTTTACATCACACTGTCAGTACTAATGGCTTAGCTCGCTAGTTTTATGACATTCACTGAAATAAGCCAATCAAGTGTGATGTTTACAAATCCATATTTCCATTCCAAGGATAACATCCAACACAAATCTACGAACATATTCAGGTAAGGTAACAGGTTTACTGCTAACTAGAGAAAACACTTCATTCAAATGATGAGCTGCACCTCAGTATGCATGTTGGATGAAAACATTGTGCATTATGATCGAGTTTGTAGCTTAATTCACTAATAGTTTGACCATTTCAACTCAGTTGGTGACAGTTCAATAGGAAATCACTTGAAAGCATCCAGTCATCTCATACCATTGACGTGAATGTTGAATTTATCCGTATATATTGTAATAAATATTAGAGAAACTATTGTTGTATCTGATTGTATTAGTCTATATGGAGATGATAATCAATGTAAAAAGAGCAAATGGAAAAAGCAGGTGAGCACACAACATGATAAAGTTAAAGATGATCAACTGAACTGTGCACGTATGTTTACGACTACCTTATATGTTTTTCCTTCACTTTACTGTATTAAATGTGCATCCTTGAAAGTGTGCAGTTTTCTCCCTAATTGTTATGCTTATTAGAGTTTCACACATTTAGATTAGCAACATGCTTATGAAAATCAGTTGTGAGTCAAGTCTCGGGTAGCACGTTGCTGTTTTGCTCATTGTCAAACAAAATGACACAAATTTGACCTTTTACCTCACCTTAAGCTCTCTGACACTATGCGTAATATTTATACATTTTGAGCCTTATGAAGAATTCAAGACTTTTGTTCACCTTCACAGATGATGTAAATGAGTAAACTCGCTGCAGGCTGCCGGAGAGGAGCTCAACGTGTCAGCGAACCATGTGTCTGTTTGTCTTAACGCTCACTTGTCATGTCTTACTTCCTTCTCTCTCTTTTGTCCGTGTATGATCATAGGATATCCTTCCAGCAGGGCCTGGAAACGATTATATCATCTCTGCTGACGCGCACACTCTTTCATCTGTGTGGAAACGTCCTGAATCAGCCCGGCCGGGAAGATGAAGCGGCTCGGAAAATCAAGCTTCTGAGAGCTGAATCTGAGCTTGCCGGAGTTGGATGGGAGTATTTAACCGCAGTAAGTAAGCAGCTGTAACGGAGAGAGACGGGAGTTTTTAAAGGGCTACATACGAGGGCTTTCTGGGACGCATTAAGCAGCAGTGTGGTTCGCTGAAGGACTCCGTCCCGCCCACCGTGTTTAACAGGCTCACATGTGCGTGGTGAGGGGTATTCGGATGCCCCCGTGCCAAGCTGTGCCATATGATCTCACTTCCCTTCTCGGTCATAGTGGTTTTAGATTGGCCACCGGTCGCTGTGACGATTTGCGGCCCAATGGGAAGCCAGTGACTTTGCAGGCCTCTGTTTTTTATGGAGCGATGGTTTAAACACAGTGTCTGAGTAGGAAGCCAGACGCCTGCCTGCGGTCAGAAACTTCTCCATCCTCTATCCCCCTTTTTTCCTGTTCTCCTTTAACGCATGGATTAATGGAGTACATTTCCAAACTCACACACACACACACACACACACACACACACACACTCACACAACCTGCAGAAAGTATTTGAAAGTATAAAGAGATGAGTAACAATTATTTAATTACTTCTATCAAATCTCTACTTATCTATCTAGCATTCTATTGCTCTATTTAGCGGCCTATCGTTCTATTTATCTATCTCTCTATCTGTCTTTTTATCTAGCCATCTATCTATCTATCTATCTATCTATCTATCTATCTATCTATCAGTCATTCTATCTGTCTATCTATCTATTTATCTATCTATCTATCAGTCGTTCTATCTATCTATCTATCTATCTGTCTATCTATCTATCGATAGTTCTGTTGCTCTATCTATCTATCTAGCATTCTATTTAGGATTCTATCTATCATTCTATTGCTCTATTTAGCGGCCTGTCATTTTATTTATCCTATTATTTTATTCATTTATCTTACTATCTATCAGTCTTTTTATCTAGCCATCTATCTGTTGTTCTATCGTTCTGTCTATCTATTGTTCTGTCTATGTATGTATGTATGTATGTATCTATCTATCTATCTATCTATCTATCTATCTATCTATCTATCTATCGTCTGTCTATCTATCTATCTATCTATCTATCTATCTGTCTATCTATCTATTGTTCTATCGTTCTATCTATCGTTCTATCTATGTATCTATCTATCTGTCTATCTATCTATCGATCGATCATTCTGTTGCTTTATCTGTCTATCTATCTATCTATCTATCATTTGTTCTGTTATTCGCTCTATTTATTTATCGTTCATTCTATCTCGTCTAGCTTGTTTTATCTATCTGTCGTTCCATCATTCAATCTATCACTCTGTGATTATTGTTTTTTATTAAATTCAGCTAAATATAAATTATTAATATCTGAATTGTAATTCTGCATGTTGTTTGCCACCTCTATTCAAATTCACATTTCAAATTCAGGAACTGAATTGTAATTTAAAAGCTATTCTCTAAAGTTCATTTCTATGGGTTAGATGCTCTATCTACAAATCATCTGTGATCGGTTGTAATATTTTTACATTGACAAAATGACAAACTTTATCTGTAATAACAGGATCAGCAAATTAAACTTATGTAAAAAATAATGCTGATAGTTTTAATTAAGATTTTGACATTTGACGCATACATGGTCTTACTAGTTCCACGGACTATGCACACACACACACTGAAGCTCACAGCATTTTTGTTGGATCAGAGTGTGTGTGTCTCTGTATTTATGAGTATGTACTAGTGTGTGGCGGTTGATGATTGACAGCAGAGGAAGTGGGAGGGAGGTTGGCAGTCACACACTGGAAATGCGTGAGTGGCGCCAGAAGAGTTTTGTCTGGCTCACACACACCTGCTAACCAAACCAGCTCTCATCTGCAGCCAACACTAAGAGTGTGTGTTTGCCCTGTGCTGTGTGTGTGTCCTGTTCAGCATTACAGGGTTTTACGCTTTGACAGGATCCTTTGATTTAGAGGCATGAAATTAATATTCAGCCTCACATCAGATTAATTCCAGTTATTGATTATTGCATCAGAAGCGATCATCTGGACTAGTTTCTCATTAGCTCATGTTCTCTTACTGTCACATGTTGGGTGTACAGATCTATTCTGCTTACAGTGAACATCATTCATTTTCTGTGATTTTTTAAATTTATTTATTTATTTATTTCTAGATCAGTACTTTAGACTCTGATGGCTGCTTATATATATATATATATATATATATATAATAGCCATAAGAGACTTTTTCATTAGGAATTATAAAAAAGGAACTGAAATTAAATTTAAATTGAGCCTATTTATAGCTATACATATCTGTGGGCGCCTCACAGGCTCCATGCGGGCTACCAGGTTCCCCCGGGCACTGTGTTAGAGACCACTGCTCTCTGCCATCAACCAGAATTGATGACAAAATATAATGTGTGCACATGTGAAAAAACATGTTCCTGAATTATGAATCTGACCAGATGTGGCATGATTTGAATGATAACCACAATCGACAGATCTTTCATTTGCTGAAAATTGATCTTCAACTGCAAAATTGGATCATTGAGCAGAATCACATAATGGAACGGATTTTAGGAAACTTCAAAATCCTGATGACGTGACAGAATTACTGCACTAGCATGCTTTCCAAATCCACTAACACAGTGATCTGATCCAGAAGACCCTGCCCAGCATTTTCCTCCACTGTTGTTCCAGATGAATTTAGACAAGAAACAAACTTATGACCCTTTATTTAGAGTCTCTTTCCATGGATGCTGTTGAGAGAAACGTAATAAAAATGACAGATTGGTAATTTGAAATTCAAAAACTCACCACATAAAATTGATTTGACTTAAAGGAATAGTTCACCCAAAAATGAAAATTTGAAACAGTTTAAAGTTAAAAATGCCTTAATGATGGATTTGTTTCTAACGTTAATTGATGGACTGAAGTACTTTACTGAAGTGCGTTATTGTGATGTTTTTATCAGCTGTTTTGACTCTTATTTTGACGGCACCCATTCACTCCAGGGGATCCTTTGGTGAGCAAATGATGTAATGATGAAGAAACAAACTCATCTATATCTTGTATGACCTGAGGGTGAGTAAATATTAAGTACATTTTTATTTTGGGTGAACTATTTAAAGGCAGCTTTGAATGTGCTGTAAGTAATTTCCACTAAAAATAAGCAGCGCCTCAAAGTCTTTAGATTGGCTAAACAATACCATCCAGAAGTCCGTTTCATTTTTTTGTGGTTTATAGAGCCTTGTACCGTGGCCTAACCTCATACCCACCTGAGGATCCTTGTGTGGCCTCCTGTCATGGTTATTTTAATTCAGTGACCGCGTGCAGGTCTGGACAACTGCAGCCGCTGTCGGCTTGTGTGGTATTTTCCTGCCCAGATACAATGAGCCCAGCTACAGATCACTCCAGACCAGATGGGTAAAGGAGTCTTGTGCTGACCACCGCTGCGGCCACTGAGTTTGAAACCCAAAGCCAATGAGGTGGTGAAGAAACCGTCTACACACACCACACACAAGCACACAGGAAGAGACAGGGACTTCCATTCATTCAAAAGCTTGCCTGTCATGTTCATTGAAGACTAACCATACTGTGCATTCTGTGAATGCATGGTCTTATCTAGTATATACTAAATACCATGTCCAGTATCCTAATTTTTATTATAAAAGCTTGTTGCGAAGTTATTTTACTGTACTATATAGTAGGGAAGTATTCGATTTTGGAAGCAGCTTGTGTTACTCTCAGCACACAAAGATTATAAAAATAGCATCTTTTGAATTAGATTTTTTTGTTCTTATCAGTACTTTTTAAAGTATAATTAACATTTCCCCCCCAAAATTGTCTGTTGGCATTGTCAGTATAGCATGTTGCTAAGCTAACACTATGACACTCTAACACTTAACGTGGGCCTACAAATATTGAAAAATATTCCATTTGTTTTAGTTAGTGTTTTTTTGTGTTGCATGAATTTAAGTATGTCCATAATTAACCTTTTTCTCCAAATTGTCTATTAGAATTGTCAGAATAGCATATTGCTATGCTAACACTGTGATACTTTAATACTTTGCACACAAATATTAAAAAATAGTAAATTTGTAATTCGATTTAATTGTTTTTATCAGTATTTTTTTTTGTGTTGTATGAAATTAAGTATGCTTATACTTAACATTTTTCCCCAAATTGTCTGTTAGCATTGTCAGAATAGCATGTTGCTAAGCTAACTGTGATACTTTGACACTTAGCACAAGTAAATATTGAAAAACAGTCAGTTTTGAATTAGTTTTAATTGTTTTTGTCTGTACTTTTTTGTGTTGTATGAATTTAATTGTTAAATTCTATAATATTTTTTTAAAATTGTCTTTTTGTATCCGTATAGCATCTTGCTAAGCTAATACTGTAATACTCCAACAGTTAGCACACATATAGAAAAATAGTTTTTGAATTTTGATTCGTTTTGATTAGTACTTTTTTGTGCTGCATGGATTTAAGTATGTTTCTAATTAACATTTTCCCCCAAATTGTCTATTAGCATCGTCAGAATAGTGTGATGCTAAGCTAACAGTGATGCTCTAGCACATAAATATTGAAAAATAGTAGGTTTGTATGAATTTAAGTATGTTAAATTTTATATATATATATATATATATATATATATATATATATATATATATATATATATATATATATATATTAAATTGTCTTTTTGTATCCGCATAGCATTTTTCTAAGCTAATACTGTAATACTCTAACAGTTAGCACACATAGAAAAATAGTTTGTTTTGAATTAGAATTGTTTTAATTAGTACTTTTTTGTGCTGCATGGATTTAAGTATGTTTCTAATTAACATTTTCCCCCAAATTGTCTATTAGCATCGTCAGAATAGCATGCTAAGCTAACAGTGACACATAAATATTGAAAAATAGTACATTGTAAATTAGATTTAATTGTTTTTATCTGTACTTTTTTGTGTTGTATGAATTTAAGTATGTTTATCTTTTTTTCTCAAATTGTTTTATATCAGTATAGCATGTTGCTAAGATAACACTGTGATACTTTAACAGTTAGCATACATATTGAAAAATAGTTCATTTTGAATTCGATTAGTTTTAATTAGTACTTTTTTTGTGCTGCATGGATTTAAGTATGTTTATAATTAACATTTTTTCCCCAAAATGACTATTAGCATTGTCAGAATAGAATGTTACTAAGCTAACTCTGATACTCTAACACTTAACACACAAATATTGAAAAATAGTACATTTTCAATTCAATTGAATTGTTTTTATCAGTACTTTTTTCTGTTGTATGAAATTAAGTATGTTTATAATTAACATTTTTCCCCAAATTGTTTATGAGCATTGTCACATTAGCTTGTTGATTAGCTAATTGTGATACTTTGACACTTAGTACATGCAAATATTGAAAAATAGTCAGTTGTGAATTATATTTAATTGTTTTTGTCTGTACTTTTTTACGTTGTATGAATTTAAATATGTTTATAATGATCTTTTTTCCCTCAAATTGTCTTTTTGTATCAGTATAGCATGCTGCTAAGCTAACACAGTGATACTCTAACACTTAGCGCACACATATATTGAAAAAGTCTATTTTGAATGAGATTTAATTGTTTTTATCAGTACTTTTTGTGCTGTATGAATTAATTTCTTCCTTGTCTTTTTGCATCAGTATAATGTTGCTAAGCTAACATTGTCATAATCTAACACTAAGCACACATATGGAAAAATGGTTATTTTGAATGAGATTTAGTTGTTTTAATTAGCACTTTTGGTGTTGTAATGAATTAAAGTATGGTTTTTATAACTTATAACTGCTGGTTGCAGTGCATTATAGCATTGTCTTTTCTGCAAATTATGCATAAATTATGCATTTTAGAATCATAGATGAATTTTATTCATATCTAAGTTTGTACTTATAATTCCTAATGTAATATATAGAATTAAAACTGCATAAGAATCTCCAAACTTTTTGATTTGACTTCGTTTGGTGGTCTTAGACCCCCTAAACCCCCCTTGTAATGGGCATAGTTTGACTTTATGTATTTGAAATCTTCATACCTCTCAGTTTGTTGGCATAGCTGTAGGTCTGTGTAGGGATGTTATATATTTGCGGTGGATTGGTGCAGTATAATCAGGGCCATTTCTTGCCGTCTTGGCTCTTTCCGTGTGCGTTCACAGTTGAATGGCACTGCGTTACTGCGCCAGTAACTGCGGTTTCAATAAAATCTAATAATTTCGGTCTTTATATCTTATTACAGTCAGTCACTTTAATGTCAGCCCTCTGTTGCGGTGCCAGCGTTACCCATGAATGACTCGAAGAATGGAAAAGAGACGTACAGAAAATGGGTAAGTGGAGTATGTGAGTACCAGAGCTGCTCAAATATAGATCTAAACACAAACAAGACGAGCAGGAGAAAACTAGATCACAATTACACTACCATTTAAAAGTTTGGGGTTGTTAAGTTTTTTTTTTTTTTAATTAAGTAAGGATGCATTAAATTGATCAAAAGTGACAGTAAAGACAATATAAGTTTGCAAAAGATTTCTATTTCAAATAAATGCTGTTCTTTTGAACTTTCAGTACATCAGAAAATCTTGAAAAATATTACAGCACAACTGTTTTCAACACTTATAATGATGATAGATGTTTCTTGAGCAACAAATCAGCATATTAAAATCATTTCTGAAGGATCATGTGACACTGAAGACTTGAGTAATGATGCTGAAAATTCAGCTTTGAATCATAGGAATAAATTACATTTTGAAATACATTAAAATAGAAAAGTTTTATTTTAAATTGTAATAATATTTCACAATATTACCATTTTTTACTGCATTTTCGATCAATTAAAATGCCACGTTGGTGAGCATGAGAGACTTCTTATAAAAACTGACTCTAAATTTTTAAATAGTAACGTAGGTCGTTTTCATTTTACAGCTCTGTATACTCTGTATATTTATTTCTTCAAAATAATTTTAGGAGAAACATCTGAAATGGCATGTAATTTTGAACATGACTGAAGTGCAAAAAAAGAGCAAGCGCTGAGCAATACAACTTTCCTGTAGTCTGGTGAAGTGAATTGTGTATGCAGATGTACCTGACGCAGCACGGGACGCCGGAGCACTCTGAATTTCTGTGACTGTGGTCGGCTGCATTACTGAAGGAGCTGGAAGTGGGTTTGTGGCTTTGGTTCTGTTTACTGCCATCAGTGCTTTTGTGATTGTTTGTACTTAGGGAAGGGTGGAGTGTACGGTAAATGCCTCCTGTTGGCCAGCCACACTGCAGGGAGCGCTGGCCACAGAAACCCTGGAGATGTGCAAGTCAAGATGAGGTGTGTTCCAATCTGTTTTAGAGAGAGGATGCATTTGAGAGGGTGTACATGTGCTGTGCATCATTAAGAGAGTATGAGTGCCCAGCAAAAGCAATGTTCTACACTTGTGAAGTGCTTTGTTTTTTCCCTGAAGTCCATTTATAATGTTAGTCAAGAATTTTTGCTCCAAAAACAGTCATAATTTAGTTTATTTTTACCCTCTGTTTGACCGTTAAAGATGTTTTTCTAACATATTAATAAGAATATATTTGAAGTCTACTTAAGTCATACAAGTTTTGTCATTCATGGAAAAAAATTTAAGGCCAGAAGTCATGATGTCACCAACTGAGATTTAATATCTAAAAATGTTAGCAAGAACGAAACTATGAAAATTCTATGGTAAAAACCTAGTAAGTTACCCTATATACGATACAAAAAAAAAAAAAAACTGTAACTGTTTATCAGATGTAATTTTACTTTAAATTTACTTTTAAAATGCAGTCAAATTTATGGTTATTGCAAGTAAAAATGATGAATTACTAAATAAGTTATAGTGAGAAAGAGTAAAATTAAATTCCTAGAAGTCCCTTTTAAACTTTGTTTCTAATTTTTAGAGAAAATAAGTGTAAAGGTTCAACAATGAAAATCTGTCATGAAAATCGGTTATATACAACTTAACCTATTTACAATAAATAAAAAAAATAATAATAATAAATAAATAAAAATATATATATATATGTTTATACATCACATCTGATTTTACTGTAAAATACTGTGAAATTTATGGTTATTACAAGTAAAGACTATGAATTACCATATAATTTATGATGCAAAACAGTAAAAGGACATTCCCAAAAGTCCCTTTTAAACTCTTAAATAGTTTAATATCGGAAAATGTTTGTAATTTTTACAGAACAAAACTAAAAATTCTACAATAAAAAACTGTTGGTTATATGCGTTAACCTTTATAAAGTAAAAGTTTATAAATGTTTATACATCACATGTCGTTTTACTGTAAAATACAGTCAAATTTATGTTTATTGCAAGTAAAAACTAAGAATGATCGTATAAGTTATACATATAAGTAAAATTACATTCCCAGAAGTTTTCTTTTTTTCTTGTTATCAGTAATGTACAATATGATGTTTTGTGTTACATTTTCTAATATTTAGTTATAATACTTAAAATAGGCACCAATATGCCATTCCATAATACATGAAACATTGTTACAGTATTTTTTATTTAATTATTTTACTTCATATCTGTCATCTACAGCTGCCCACCCTTTTATATGGTAAATTTAGCATGGTATTTTTAACAGTGTTGTAAAGAGGAAGATGATCAATGCATAATGACTTTTTAGTCAGAGTTAGTCTAATTTTAATTTGTTCCTCCCACAAAAGTATTTCATGGTTTCTTAAAATGTAGGTCATGAGTCATTTGGAAGCATCTTTTAAGGCGTTTTTGTCTTTTCTGGAGTTTGTCAGTATAAATAACCTTTCACATTTAACCTTTTGTTGCATAGAGAACAAATCTTGTGTATTCTGCCTAAGATCTGTGTCTGTGTTTTTTAAGGTCAAAGGTCATTGTCGTCTTTCTCAAAGCAACAGGCAGCAGGTAAGTCTCCACTGACAAGTGTGTACATACATCAAAACTGCCTCTTATGTTACAGTGTAGATCCATTAATAATCCCCGACACATGAAACATCTGCGTCATAGTCTCCTGCGGCGTAATGGACGGCTTTAATTCTCCTTTCCAGTCATGCTCCGTGATCATTGTTATATTTGCGCAGAATTTCAATCCCTCAGCGTGGACATATAATCATTGGCTGTGAGCAGAGGGGCTACCTGGGTAATGTGTTTAACAGCAATGATCCTGTTTAACTGCAGCCTCTGTTTGAACATGAGAAACTGCCTGATGGTCAGAATCAATTTCCTTACGGCCAAATTACTCCCACATCGGCTTAGAGTTTCACCTAAATGGCCAAACCTTAAAACACTAATACTATTGCTATTAAATTAGAGCCTCAATCATATAGTTCAAGTTATGCTTAATGCTGTTTGCTTTATTTATTGATGCACTGAGGGAGGCAGAGAGACTCAAAGGGCTTTGCGTGTCCTCCAGTGTTTTGTATTCAAAGAATAACTGTGTCTGTGTTGCACGTGAGCGTGCTTTATCTGATGAATAGATAAGAGCAAATGTCTGAGTGTCAGTAGATGTGTTTTTATAGTGAAAAGCACACTTAATGGCATTGCTGCAAATCATGGCTGGGCTAACATTCATTTTTCAGTCGTTTGATGATATCCAGTTTCTCAATATTTATGCACTTGCACTGAAATTTCTTTTCATAGGATTTAAATTAGTCACTGCTTCCAGTTAGATTCAAAGTGTTTAATGTAACTAAATGCAATAAAAGTATAACTTTTCACACTGTTTTCACTTAATGAACACAAGAATGATTTTAAATAAGTCATTTATTTGCACCAATGTAACAATATTTAATTACATTACTGTTCAAAAGTACTTTTTTTTTTTTTAAATAAGAAATTAATACTTTTATTCAGGAAGGATGCATTAAATTCATCAAAGGTAACAGTAAAGACATTCATAATGTTACAGAAGGTTTCTATATCAAATTTAATCACAGTTTCCACAAAAGCAGCACAGCTGTTTTCAGTATTGATAATAATAGGAAATAAGCAGCAAATCAGCATATGCAAATGATTTCTGAAGGATAATGTGACATTGAGGACTTGGGAAAAATCAGTTTTGCCTTTAAATGAATAAATTACATTTTAAAAATGTATTAAAATTGCATTTTAAAATACATAAACATTTTTAATTGTAATATTTAGCAAAATCACTGTTTCGATTGTATTTTTTCTAATACATTTTAATGTAAAAATGCTAGGTTGAGACTTTTCTGAACATTTTTGTAAATAAAGTCATTATGTAAATAAAGATCTATTTATTACTAAAAAATAATCCAATCTACTATTTGAAAAGATCATTTCATATTATGCATGGAAATTAATCGATTGTACCAATTGCTTTATACTGAAGTTTAAATCAGAGGTGCTCTTTAAACATCTGTTGAGTTTAAAAGCAGGTCAGACTGAATTAATTGTTAAAGTTTAATATTCAGGGTTAGAGGTTGAGAACAAACCCTAAGAGGAATGGATTATGAGAACTGTAATTCACCAGATCCCAAATACCCCAGCGATTCTGGCCCAGTAATGAGATGAGTCAGGTTTAACTGGTGGTTAGCGCCAGAGATCAGCTGGTGAGGGGTGATTCTGCACTGGGAGAAAGGGTATAGATCTGTGGCAAATGTGGGCACTCGGTAGACCATCTGACCAGGCCACACATCAACAACACACAGGCCTGCCAGCCTAACTCGCACGACGCGAGAGAGAATTACTGTCAGTCTTGCTTTCACAAAGCTGTTTGTGTATATTTTGTGTGGTAGACCCTTATGGAAAATGCACATGAATTTTACATGTGAACACATGTTAGTCATATATGTGCACATGTGGGAGCATGTTAAACTCATGTGTTTTTGTGAAAATGGTTTTGCGGCTTGAAATTTGCACATCTGGGACTTGATCACATTGGGAACACATTGAGAGACCCCAAACCACATAAAAATCACAACTGAAATTCATGCTTTTTTTTGTTATGCAGTTGTTCTCAACTGGTTTTGCTTTAAGAGCTAGGTTAGACAACTAGTTGTGATTAAACACAGTAGTTTATCACATAAAAGTGTCTTTATTAAAATATATATATATATATATATATATATATATATATATATATTTATATACTACAAAATATTAGGCAACATTTTTCAGTCAAATTTAAAATGAAGTTTGGAATTATTAAGATTTTTAATGTTTTTAAAAGAAGTCTCTTCTGCTCAACAAGCCTGCATTTATTTGATCCAAAGTACAGCAAAAACAGTAAAATTGTGAAATATTTTTACTCTTTAAAATAACTTTTTTTTTATTTGAATATATTTTTTACATGTAATTTATTCCTGTGATTTCAAAGCTAAATTTTTTGTATCATTACTCCAGTCAAATGAACCTTCAGAAATCATTCTAATATTCTGATTTGCTGCTCAAAAAAACATTTATTATTATTATGTTGAAAACAGCTGAGTAGAATCTTTTTCAGGTTTCTTTGATGAATAGAAAGTTCAGAAGAACAGCATTTATCTGAAATAGAAATCTTTTGTAACATTATAAATGTCTTTATCATCACTTTTTTATCTGTTTAAACATCTTTTCTAAATAAAAGTATTAATTTCTAAAATATTTCACAATATTACAGCTTTTGCTGTATTTTTGAATCAACTAAATGCAGGCTTGGTGAGCAGAAGAGAATTCCTTAAAAACATTAAAAATCTTACCGTTCAAAAACTTTTGAACGGTAGTGTATTTGATACAGAAAAAAATACAGTAAAAACAGTACTAATATGAAATATTTTTACAATTTAAAACAAGTGTTGTCTGTTGCTGTATATTTTAAAATTCAATTTATTTCTGTGTTGCAAAGCTGAATTTTCAATCTCCAAAAAGTCTTCAATCACATGATCCTTCATAAATCAGTCTAATGTGCTGATTTTCTACTCAAGAAACATTTATTATTGTTGTTATTATTATTATTTTTAATTATTATCATTTACAAAAACTGTTCTGTTGCTTTATATTTTTGTAGAAACTGATTTTTTTCTGTTTTTTAATAATTAAGAGAAATAATAGTAGATTTAATAGATTAATAGAATAATTAATAGACATAAACAGCATTTTTTTTAAATAGAAGTCTTTTCAAACATTACAAATATCTTTACTGTCCCTGTTGATGAATATAATGCATCCTTGCCAGATAAAAGTATTGATTTTTCTGAAGACTTTTGAACAGTAATGCAATGCAGTGTATATGCACAATGGAAAAAATTCACTCGCAATGCATTCTGGGAGCATGCTGCAATGCATTCTGGGATTGCACTCCACAGCCTTAGCTATGGAACCTGCATGCATGCAAGCATGCATGCATAGTTTTTGGTTACAGAGCTAATAAAATATAAATATAGTTGTGTAAATAAGCAGGTGAAGCATGTTTTCATGCCCATGTTATCCACCTGCTTCCTCCAGCACGGATCAGATCCGAGCGCATCAGCGAGATCTCGTGTTCTCCCCGAGGATGGCCGCCGGGTCACGCTAATGACCTCTGACAGCCCGTCAGGCGTGAAGAGGGTGTAGAGTATCCACAGGGGCCGGAACACACCCCGCATTCCCGCTCGTTCCCGCTCCTGTCCTCTCGCTCGCACACACTTACAGCACGTGCGGCGGGAGGGGCCGCTGGCACTAAAGTGACATTAATGGGGCCATGCTGACACAACAAGGCGAGCGCAGGGACCACTTTTCCGCCTCTTCATTGCTGAAGCTGTCGCTTCGAGTTTCACCATCCCCTCCATCCCTGGACCGGCCCGATCAGGCACGGGATTAGGTTTTCGTCTCGGGGAAGCGGTCACGTGATTTACTGTTGCTCCCCTCGCTGGGCTACAGGTGGCCGGGATAAAATGACTACGGAACGATGTGTGGTTCAACCGCACCTCGGATCTTAAAATGGGCCAGAGTCCTCTGCTCTGTGACAGGCAGCCACGTGCAGCGTCACCGTATACTTCAAACACACACACATACGCTAAAAGGCGGTTAATTATTAATGGGCAAAATTAGAGCTTAAAAACTGTATCTTCATTACACAGAAGAAGTAAAACGCCTCAATCGGTGAATCTGAAAAATGAAGTAAAGAATTTGGTTTCTGGAAAAAAATGCTTCTATAAAAGTCAAAATTGACCCCATTTACTTATACTGGGAGCTTGCGGAAGTAGATTATTGTGGGCCAGGATGGCTGCATATTCATTGCCATTTTCATTAATCTTTTTGTTGTTTTGCAGTGAAAAGTCACCATTTCACATTAGAAGAAAATGGATAATGTTATATAGTCGGTATATGGGAATAAATGGAATGCTGAGCATTTTCATGTGATCTTCACATGAAAATTAAGGGGGAAATTTTTTGCCGTTTGTCCAGTTTACTTGATTTAGAATCAGCTAAAGCAACTCCAATTTCATATTCATTTGTGTAACTGAAGTTTACTTAAAGGAGAAGTCCACTTTCAGAACAAAAATTTACAGATAATGTACTCACCACCATGTCATCCAAGATGTTCATGTCTGTAATGAGCAGGACTCGTAGGAAGCGTGTAAGATCCAATTGCGAGCTTTATTAACAGATCGTAGTCAAGACAGGCAGGGTCGATAACCAAACAAACAGCAATATCCAGGGCAAGGCAAGAGCGTAAATCCAATAAACAGGCAGAGTCCAAAACCAGAGAGAGCAGTCCAAAAAGTAACAAATAAACAAGGAAATGAAACCAGACAGAACTATGGCAATAAACGAGGCAAAACTGTGGCAAAAACAAAGACAAAACTATGACAAGAAACCAAACCGTGATTATCAAAAAACAGGGCAATGAAAACAGGAAAACGCTTGGTAGAGTCCGCATGAGCAAAACAATACTTCGCGAGGGCCTGTTTGTAAATGGCCTCCTTTTAAGGCCACCAAACAGGAAGTTACCAACAAAGCAGCAGAAGGAGCAGCAACAGTCAGTCAGTGGGTTAGGGCTCCCTCTGCTGGCGTGGCGTTACAGAATCCCCCCCCCAGGAGCGACTCCTGGCACTCAAACAACAACAGTCCAGGAGGGTGGGGGAACAGAGGCAAAACAGGGGGTGGGACGGAGGGCCAGGTCCATGTAGAGGAGGTGGGCCTGGATCATGGAGCAGGGACAGACAGTGAAGCACTGGAGGACCTGGACTGTGGAGCTGTGGCAGACAGTGGAACCCTGGAGGACCTGGGCCGTGGAGCTGTGGCAGACAGTGGAACACTGGAGGTCCTGGGCCGGGGAGCAATAGCAGACAGTGGAATCTTGGAGGACCTGGGCCGTGGAGCAATGGCAGACAGTGGAACACTGGAGGGCCTGGGCCGTGGTGCAGTAGCAGAAAGTGGAAACTTGGAGGACCTGGGCCGTGGAGCAATGGCAGACCGTGAAACACTGGAGGGCCTGGGTCATGGAGCAGTGGCAGGCAATGGAACCTTGGTGCAGAAGTCCACCATGCTTGATTCGGAGGAGCCTGGAGCCACGGTGGAGCAGGGAGAGCCGGCCGCCATGGCGGGGCAGGCAGAGCATGAAGCCATGGCGGGGCAGGCAGAGCAGGCAGAACAGGAAGCCATGGTGAGGTTGGCAGAGCAGGCATAACAGGGAGCCATTGCAGGACAGGCAGAGCAGGCAGAGCAGACAGGAGCAGAGATATCCATAGTGGAACTAGTGACATCCACAGCAGAGCGGTGTGTTCATGGACGACCTCCTTGGCCGTGGCTTGACAGAAAGAGAGTTCATGATAGGCTTTCTTGGCTGTGACATGGCGGTCAGAGAGTTCATGATAGGCCTTCGTGGCTGTGACTTGACGGGCAGAGAGTTCAAAATAGGCCCTCTTGGCTGTGGTATGATGGGTATAGAGTTTATGGGAGGACGCCGCCCCCATAGGAGGATCTACAGCACATGCTGACACCTCTGGAGGCATGGGCGCAGATTCTTGGGCGGACGTGGCAGTGAGTTCATGTATAGACGCCGCCTCTTTAGGAGGATCCACAGCTTAAGCTGACACCTCAGGAGGTATGGGCGCGAACTCGTGGACAAACGAGGCCTCAGGAGCAGACTTATGGTCAGATGAGGCCTCTGGGGCAGACTCGCAGTCAGGCGAGGCCTCTGGAGCAGACTCGTGGATATACGAGGCCTCTGGAGCAGACTCGTGGACAGACGAGGCCTCTGGAGCAGATTCGGGGACAGACGAGGCCTCTGGAGCAGACTCGTGGACAGACGAGGCTTCTGGAGCAGACTCATGGACAGACGGGGCCTTTTGAGCACAGTGTGCAGCCCACACACTGAAAATGGCTACGGCCATTACAGGCAGCGCAGTAGATAGCGGGGTGTCTGTTGACCTCGAGGGTGTGGATGCTATGAACTTGTGGCTTGGGAGCGTGGGCTCTGCGTGGCTTGGGTCAGTAGATACATGAGGCTCTAGGGGATCAGCTGATACGTGAGGTGGTTTGAGAAGGTCAAAGGGGACCTGGTGAGGTTTTGGTAAGACAAAAGTTTCTTGCCTTGACTCAGGGAGGCCTGCCGTGGCCGGACTTGACTCAGGGAGGCCTGCCGTGGCCTGACTTGACTCAGGGAGGTCTGCTGTGGCTTGACCTGGTTCATGAAGATCAACTGTGGCTTGGCCTGGCTCAGGAACAACAGCAGCAACTTGACTTGGCTCATGAAGAACAACTGTGGTGTGGCTTGGTTCAGGGAAGACAGCAGCAATTTGACTTGACTCGTGAAGATCTGCTGTAACTTGGCTTGGTTCATGGAAATTAGCTGTGGTTGGACATAACATAGACAACCCAGCTGTAACTTGGCTTGACTCAGGAACAACATGGCTTGACTCAGGAACAACATGGCTTGACTCGTGGAGAACAACAGCTGTGTCTTGGCTTGACTCATGGAGAACAACAGCTGTATCTTGGCTTGGCTCGTGGAAAACAGCTGTGACTTGGCTTGATTCATGGGGAACAGCTGTGTCCTTGCTTGACTCATGGAGAACAGCAGCTTTGGCTTGACTTAACTCTGTTGCTTGACTTAACTCTGAAGCTTGACCGGGCTCTGAAGCTTGACCGGATTTGGAGGCTTGACCTGACCCTGGAACTTGACTTGACCCTGGAACTCGACTGGAGTTGGAAGCTATAGCTGTAACATGGTTTGACTCTGGAGCGGCAGCTGTAGCTTGACTTGACACAGGAGACACAGCTGCAACTTGACCTGACTCTGAAGATGCACCTGCAGCTTGACTTGGCCCTGCGGCTTGACTTGGCTCTGCAGCTTGACTTGACCCTGGAACAACAGCTGCAACTTGACTCGAATCAGGGGTAGCTGCCGTGACGTGAGGGAGAGCCATTTTAGCTGCCCATACCGCCATTAGGGGTGAGTCCAGCACGTGGGCCATCATGAAGCGTGGCTTGGAGACAGCGACCATCTTGTGGAGTGGCTCTGGGATGGCGGCCATCTTGTGAACTGGCTTGGGGGTGGCGGCCATTTTGTGGACTGGCTCAGAGATAACAGCCATCTTGTGAGCTGGTTGTAGGAGGGTAGCCATGACAGGTGCAGATTCTGGACGGGCGGTTAGACAGGTGCAGACTCTGGACGGGCGGTCATGACAGGTGCAGACTCTGGACGGGCGGCCATGACAGGTGCAGACTCTGGACGGGCGGCCATGACAGGCGCAGGCCCTGGAGCGGCAGGCGTGGCGTGAGCAGGCCCTGGAGCGGCAGGCGTGGCGTGAGCAGGCCCTGGAGCGGCAGGCGTGGCATGAGTAAGCTTCGGCTTGTTGGACGTGGCTTAAACAGGCTGTGGTATGGTGGCTACTGGAGGATCACGGGGTCCTTCATCTGCGACCCCCACAGTAAACGTGGATCCACTTAAAAGCAGGGCATGATCAATATATCTCTCCAGTGGCCAATGAATCTTCCCCCCAGGTAGCCAAGAACGAATGGGATCGTTCAAACCCACCCGAAAAATGTCCTTCAGTGCCACATCATTAAAATCAACAAGGTGACACAGTTCACAAAACTCCACAACAAAATCCTCAACACATCGGTTACCTTGTCGTAGGCGGAAGAGGCGTGATGCAGGGTCCATGATGATCTGTATTCCAAAAAGCCGCTGGATCTCGGGGAGGCGAAGTATTCTGTAATGAGCAGGACTCGTAGGAAGCATGTAAGATCCAATTCCGAGCTTTATTAACAGATCGTAGTCAAGACAGGCAGGGTCGATAACCAAACAAACAGTAATATCCAGGGCAAGGCGAGAGCGTAAATCCAATAAACAGGCAGAGTCCAAAACCAGAGAGAGCAGTCCAAAAAGTAACAAATAAACAAGGAAATGAAACCAGACAGAACTATGGCAATGAACAAGGCAAAACTGTGGCAAAAACAAAGACAAAACTATGACAAGAAACCAAACCGTGATAATCAAAAAAACAGGGCAATGAAAACAGGAAAACGCTTGGTAGAGTCCGCATGAGCAAAACAATACTTCGCGAGGGCCTGTTTGTAAATGGCCTCCTTTTACGGCCACCAAACAGGAAGTTACCAACGAAGCAGCAGAGGGAGCAGCAACAGTCAGTCAGTGGGTGAGGGCTCCCTCTGCTGGCGTGGCGTTACAATGTCTTTCTTTCTTCAGCCGTAAAGAAATTGTTTCAGGATTTTTCTCCATATAATGGACTGCTATGGTGCCCCAATTTTGAACTTCCAAAATGCAGTTTAAATGCGGCTTCAAGCCATCCCAAATGCGGTTGTAAACTATCCCAGCCGAAGAAGAAGGGTCTTATCTAGTGAAACGGTTGGTTATTTTCATAAAAAAAATACAATTTAAATACTTTTTTAATCTCAAACGCTCACCTTGTCTTGCTTTCCCTGAACTCCTTGTATTCTGGTTCAAGACAGTTAGGGTATGCCGAAAAACTCCAATCATATTTTCTCTCTCAATTTCAAAAATCATTTCAGAATCTTCCTACATCACTGCAGAAGCACCGACCCAGTGTTTGCAAAGTGAACATGCAAAGAAGATCAAACACCCTTAACAAAAAAGGTAAAACAAAGATGATTTTGAAGTTGAGAGAAAACATGAGATGGGAATTTTTCGACATACCCTAACTGTCATGAACCAGAAAAAAAACGAGTGTTTGACATTAAAAAGTAAATAAATTGTATTATTTTAATGAAAATAACCGATTGTTTCACTAGATAAGACCCTTCTTCCTCAGCTGGGATCGTTTACAACCGCACTTGGGGTCGTTTGAAGCTGCATTTAAACTGCATTCTGGAAGTTCAAACTCGGGGCGCCATATCAGTCCATTATATGAAGAAAAATCCTGAAATGTTTCCCTTTAAAAAAACAAATTCTTTATGGCTGAGGAAAGAAAGACATGAACATCTTGGATGACAAGGGGATGTACATGTCTGTCAATTTTTGTTTTGGAAGTGGACTTCTCCTTTAATAGTTTTGTGTTCAGACTATACAAATTTTTGTTGACAGCTGAAACTGAGCCATGAATTTCATGAAAGTCCCAGTACTCTTTTTACTGGACTGAACTGGGAGAGTAAATGTTGAAACTAAGCATTATTTCTGTTAGAGATTTATAAGAGGGGGTGCTTATGTGTGACTACATGATGTTTATGTAGTAAAATAAGTGTTTTCTTTTTAAACATTGTTACATGCTATATATGGAAGTCAATGAGACCTAAAAGTGCTTTTTGTTTCACAGGAGAAAGATCTGCATACAGGTTAGGAATAATGGTGGATAATGATGACAGAATTAGCATTTTTGGGTCTTCCCCTTTATAGATTCTTCTTAAGTCTAATTTTATTGCCATATACTTCAGTTTTGACATAAGAATTTAATTTATTTAGGTATGCTCAATATTATGTGTTTGTACAGAGATGTTTTAGTATTGTTGCATGAATTTAATTTGTGTGGAACAAGTTTTCCTAAATAATCGAACATTGCTTTTGTGAATAGGCTGTAAGCTTTCAAATAAAATCACTGCAGAACAGCAGAAGATCAGTTCAGCATTAACAGCGTGCTGATCGATTTGATTGGCCTGGGATTCTTAAATATTGATCAGCTGATATTGCTTTCTTTATCTCTCAGGTTCATGCCTCATGCATGGGAATTAGATAAAATTGCAAGCTGTCACAATTAGCATAGGGATTGGTATTAATTCTTACAATCACAAAATCCTAGATGGACTGATTAATAATGATTTTGGTCTTGCTGTGCAAGATACATTAGTGCATGTTGTTTATGTTGTTTTAATGTAAATGATTTACATTAGGCTTGAACTGCACTAAAAAAAGGTATGGAAACCATTTTAATTTAGAAACTGCTAGTAAGTTTCACAAATAGTTCCAAAGCAATGACAAGCAACACTATATGTAGTTTTGTGTAAATATGTTTGTGGATTTGTGTTGAATGTTTAGAATCTTTAGAATGGAAATATGGATATTTTACTTCTAAACATCATACTTTTTTCACTTATTTCAGTTAATGTCATAAAACTAGTGAACAAAGCCAGTAGTAGTAGTGACAGTGACGTGTAAACACGGCTGAAGATGTGAAAAGTGGAGGAACAGACAAACCGATTCAACCCAGTCATTTACTCTGGAAACGCTCCAGTTGATTCAGACTTGTGACTTCAATCATTCAGTTCAAGTTATTCACTAGCAAAAAACAGATATAAAGAGCATTTTCAAATTTTCACAGCGCTAGTAATGATTTTAAAAAGCACGTATAGTGATGGGTAAACAAAGCTTTTTGAAACTCTGAACAAGTTGAACCATTGCGTTGCAAAATGATTCACTGTTTTGAAGCGCTCCAATCAGATCACTTATCGCGAATCATTTGATTCAGCTCGGGACTTTGGAGTGAGTTCGAAAATCATTAGTTTTAGATCTGAACTTCATATATTGTGAATCATTTGAATCAGATCAGGACTTCGGAGCATAGATTGTGAATCATTTGATTCAGAATGGAACTTTGGAGTGGGTTCGAGAATAATGGAATGATTCGCAATCTGCGCTCTGTAGTCCCGATCTGAATAACGATTGGCAAACCATCATTTCAGATCGGGACTTCGAGGGCGGTGATAGAGAATCATTGGATTTAGATCGGAATTTCGGAGCGCAGATCGCGAATCATTTGATTCAGCTCAGGACATTGGAACAGGTTTGCGAATCATTTGACTCAGATCAGAACTTGGCGTATTATGAATCATTTGATCAGATCGGGACTTCAGAGTGCGTAGAAGTCAAGCAACAGATTGACTTGAGTTGATGAATGAGTTACTACAAATGTCACTAAAAACTTAAGGACGTTTTGATGAAGATGTTCATCCAAATGATTCACGAATCATATCATTTGCGATCATTTGATTTTGATCGGAACATCGAAGCGGGATTGTGAATCTTTTGATTCAGGTCGGACCTTTGGACCAGGTTGATGGATGATGAGTAGTTTCCATGTACACGTCTAGATTAATTTAGCTAGCAGGAAACGCAAATTAAGTTGTATTTTCCTGTATTCTCTTTCGAGTAGTCAAACAATCCAAAAAAACAGAAAGAAAATTCACTTACAAAATGAGATCAAATGAACATTAAAAAATCAGACCAAAATTTCTCTGTGTGGGTACATTGCCAAACAGTCTTCATCAGAAGAGTGACAAAAACAGCAGCTCACTGCGGTGTCTGACTTAGGCTATATTATAATTACGTCCATACACTTTTTGTGAAATTTGGAGTAACTCATTAATCTGTTGTTTGACCACTTCATATTTAAGGAGAGAATTATAGTTTGCCAAGTCAAACATCGCTTGTTAAGATTTTTGAATGCAAATTAGTAGGGACGCTATGACATGTTCCTACCAATATCCAGCAACTAGTAAATTGTCCCTAGCAATAATTTTGATCAAACTATTAAATGTCTGTTGTATGCCGTTATGTTCCCATCAATCAAAATCATACCTACGCCCCTTGGCTGTTGCATTTGTTGTTGGCTTTTTCACGAAATTTCTTACCTGTTTGCCATAAAAGTCAGTGTGCCGTCAAAATGAATTTGAAACTGATAATTTAAGGTGAACTTACATACTTTTGAAGTATAAAAACTGAAACAACTACAAGTCGATTACAGTGTGTTGCTGATATTCTAAAGAATTGATTTACAGTAACAGTTCTAAAATGTGTGTTTACTTTGTGTTTCTTATAAAATATGAAATTATTAATGCAGAAATATTTTAGAGAAGCAAAGGTTAGTGTGCATTGTAAGTGAAAATGTGTCTGTGTAGTTCTGGAATCTTGTGCATCGAGGGCAAAGCTGTGTTGTTATATACAGTATGTCAACATCAGATGTGCCCACATATCTGAAGGGATCCTGTCTGTGGTCGCTGGGTGGTCGGTGGCTCCTAACAAGGGCATATATTGTCTCGGGTTATATATACCCACACTCTGGTCTACATGCCTGCTAACACAATTCAGTCTGAGCCAATTAAACTATCACACCACATCTCAAACGAGCCATTCATTTCTGGCCTGCCTTTGGTCTCAGACTGCAATAACAAACCTGATGTGAGATCATGGTTAACCTAAAGCATGAAAGGATATGCAGGGGGGAAAAAGCAACTCCACCACATCTTGATGTTTGGGTTCATTATGGTTACAGTGGCCGTTTGATGCTTGGATTTGAGTGGGGCTGTAGTGCAGGATGTAGGAAATGTCAATGACTTTTAGAATATATAATAAATAAACAAATAAACTTTTAGAATATATATATATATATATATATATATATATATATATATATATATATATATATATATATATATATATTTATATAATATATATATATATATATATATATATATATTTTTTTTTTTTTTTTCTATTTTTTTCACATTTTTTTTTTTAAACGACGCCATAGAAGAACCTTTTTTGTCTAAATGGTTCCATAAATAACCTTTAATATCTGAAGAACCTTTCTGTTTTACAAAAGGTTCTTTGTGGCAAAAGAAGGTTCTTCAGATTATAAAAAGGTAAGAAAGAGATGATTCTTTACAGAACATTTGACTGAATGGTTCTTTGTGGAACCAAAAAAGGTTCTTCTATGGCATTGCTGTGAAGAACCTTTTAAAGCACCTTTATTTTTAAGAGTGTACCAAATTTGATATTTGAAAATGCAGTGAAAACATGTTGTGACATTACAATTTACAATAACTGTTTTCTATTTGAATAGATTTAAAAATGTAATTTATTACTGTGATCAAAGCTGAATTTTCAGCATCATTACTCCAGTCTTCAGTGTCACATGATTCTTCAGAAATCATTCAAATATGCTGATTTGCTGCTTAAGAAACATTATCGTTTTTTAAAACAGTTTTTCCGCTTAATATTTTTTGAAAACCGTTTTTTAGGATTTTTTGATGAATGGAAGGTTCAAAAGAACAGCACTTGTTTAAAATAGAAGTCTTTTATAACATTTCAAGTGCATTTACTGTCACTATTGATAAATTTAATGCATCCCGGCTGAATAAAAGTATTAATGTCTTTTTGACTGCAGATTTAAGTAGAGCTCATAAAACCAAAACCAAAGAACCAAAACTCTTCATTCAAATAAGAGCCATATTGAACTGACCCACATAATTAGCACTTAATTTCAAAAATATGTTTTGGTCTGTCAACTACCCTTTTTTTTAGGCTGGAGGAAAACAGGGCTTGACCTCTAACACGTTCAATATGTTCATTTTATGAACTATAAAGAAAAGAGAGAGAACCACACATACAAACTGAAGCAGGCGTGTGCCTGGGACATCAAAGCGATATGAACACAGGAATTTCGAGCAAATCAGAAAGAAATGGCTCACTATCATTAAAAATATATTAGCAAATCTTGTAACTAAAATATGGAGCAGCCATTAGGCCTACTGCAATCAGCCTTTCTATGTTGCCTTTTTGAACTGTTCTTTAAATAATAGTAGAATATTTTCTTTTTTGTACAGGCATGAAGGCATCATAGACGCGATTCATGAAAAAGGCTTTCCCAGAGGGTAGGTACCACAATATGCCACTTATTTTGTGTCTCACTTGTTTGTGTGATAGCTCATTTTGGGATAATTTGAAGACAGCAGCATTATATATAACCTTTAGAAAGAATGCAATTCAATATTGAATGATGAAAAATCCATTTGAATGGATGGTAAAATGAAAGAAAGTGCAGCTTCAAAGGACTAATGCATGTACCCTCCAAAAATAAGGGTCTAGTTTTTTTTGGATGGAGACTTTGTTTTTAATAACAGCAATATCTTATCTCTGACTGAATTTATAACAGCACTTATAAAGACCCTCAGGGGTGCCGAGTGGATTTTTCAGTGTTGTTCTCTTATTTTCATAAGTGTGTGATGTGTTTAAAGCAGAAGACATGGAGTTATTACATGACCTAAATGTAAGCTTGCTTTCCTACATAACATTTTAAATGTATAAGACATGAGGCATGACAGATGTCAGAGTAAAAATAAACGTTCAGCACTGCGTCTGGGCAGTATTCATGATGCATGGACACCAGTGGCAGCCGGTGCCTCTCAAATCACTTATTAGCGGCTAAATGTGTACTCGTTTTTTTTTTTTTAAGCGTGGAAAAGGTCAAACTCCCAACCCCCCATATGCATTTCTCTCATTTATTGTCCTCTCTTCCCGTTTTTCCTGCACTCCTTCACATTGATCCAAAACAGATTCATTTCAGATTCCAGTTACAATACATCTCATTGATCTGCACATCTCCTCTAATTAGCCGTTTGAATTTAACACTTGTATGGTGGCGGCCCAGTCACAGAGTAAACCATCCTCAGGAGAGAGCAAGGGCTCAGTGAATGAGAGAAGACTTTTCTTGCAACCCAGGCTCATTGGAAAAACGCACCTTTTCCTATGTTTTTGCAAAACTTTAAAAACTTACCTATTCATGCAATGCACTGTAGTTTTTGAGGAAAACATTCTAGGATTTTTCTCCATATAGTGGACTTCAATGGAAACCAGTGGGTTAAGTCCAAATTGCAGTTTCAGTGCAGCTTCAAAGGGCTCTACACGATCACACTTGAGAAATAAGGGTCTTATCTAGCAAAACGATTGGCCATTTTCTAAAAAAAAAAAAAAAAAAAAAAGGGATATACTTTTTATCCACAAATGCTCATCTTGCACTAGTCTATGCCTTCACGCATTACATAGTCATGATGGAAAAATCACACATTGTTAGTTCTTCGGCTGTGTACTCCAGTTCAAAAATGTAGGGTAAGGAGAAAAATTCCATTTCGTTTTCTCTTTCTTTTTCAAAATCGTCCGACATCGTTGTTTTACCTTTTTTTTTGTAAAGGGGGATTGACTTGGTCTTTGCATGTTTCCATCTACATCGCGCATGACCTTTGCAATGTGACTACGTAATGCGTGATGTCATGGATGCAGAGCTAGTACAGGATAAGGATTTGTGGTTAAAAAGTATGTCATTTTAAAAAATTTTTTGGAAAATGACGAATTGTTTCGCTAGATAAGACCCTTATTCCTCGGCTGGGATTGTGTAGAGCTCTTTGAAGTTGCGTTGAAACTGCAATTTAGACCTTCAATGTTGTTGGCTCCCCTTAAAATTCCACTATATGGAGAAAAATCCTGGAATGTTGAACATCTTGGATGATTTAGGGGTGAGCAAACTATGAGGAAATTTTAATTCTGGAGTGAACTAATCCTGTAAGATTATTGATTAATAAAAGATTTCATTTCCTGCAGTTCCTTCCACCATACTATGTTATGACCTCAAAAGAGCATGATCTGACTTCAAAAGTTCATGATTTGTAAACTAACAAATGTTGATGTTAACATCATATAACCAGCTTCATATGTATGGCTTTCTGACATGGTAAACTTGCTTGGTAGCGCACCCGGTACAGCATTGCACTTGTGATATGATGTGCTCTGGTACAGTTCCCGCAAAACTCAAGTCACAGTGAAAAAGTTCAAAGTATAATTGGCATGGTTGCATTAGTAAATGCATTTTATTTCACATTTGCTTTTCTTAACACTACTGGTTGGGTTTAAGGTAGGGTTTTAGTGTAGGTGGTATGTTATATTACTATAAAACTGAACACACTTTTAGGGCCCTCTTAAAAAATAAAGGTTCTTTATTTGCATTGATGGTTCCATGAAGAACCTTTACCATTCATAGAAACTTTCCATTGCACAAAAGGCTCTTTATAGTGGAAAAAGATTCCTTAGATGATTAAAATTTTTTCACATTAAGAGTAAAATGGGTCTTTTAAGAATTTTTCACTGAAAGGTTCTTTGGGAAACCAAAAATGGTTCTTTTGTGGCATCGAAAAAATTTTTGGAACTATTACTTTTAAGAGAGAACATTTCACTTTGAAAGCACCACAAAGCGTAACATTATTCTTTAGAAATTATTGTAATATGCCGCTATTAGATTTACTCCTGATAAGACTAGTCAATATGAAAGCTTGTTTCAGCCAGGGGATAAAAAAAGAGGTAATTGAGTTTATATCTCACGTTTCAGACTTTTCATCTCAGAATTGTTGGTTTATATCTCACAATTGCGAGGTAACATCTTGAAGTTCTAACTTTTTTTCAGAATTGTGAAATATAAGCTCAGATGTGCAAGATATAAACTCAGAAATGCAAGATATAAACTTGAAATTGCAGAGAGAAAAGTTTTTATTTCATTGCGGAAACAAAAAAATAATCAGAATTTTCCTGCAGTTCCTTCCCCAATACTACGCTATGACCTCAAAACACTTTTACCATAGTGCATGATTTGCGAACTTATTTTATGTTTACATCACATAACCAGCTTCATATATGTGGCTTTCTGACATGGTAAACTTGCTCGGTAGCTCACCCAGTACAGCACTGCACTAGTGATGTGCTGTAGTCTGAGTCCCATTACTTTTAAGAGGTAACATTTCCATTAAAAAAAAAAAAAAACAGAAAGCGTAACATTATTCTTCAGAATTTATTATATGCTGAGCATAATAGACTCACTTCTGATACAACTAGTCATTATGGAAGCTTGTTTCCATCATGGGATGACAAAATTGAAAAAAGTAATTGTGACTTTTTATCTCACAATTCAGACTTTTCTTCTCAGAATTGCAAGTTTATATCTCACAGTTGCGAGTTACCATCTCGAAGTTCTGACTTTTTTCAGATTTGTGAGATATAAGCACAGATGTACAAGATATAAACTCAGAAATGCAAGATATGAACTTGAAATTGCGGAGAAAAAAGTTTTTAGTTAATAGTGGAAACAAACAACAGAATTGCGAGGTGTAAACCCAGAATTTTCTGCAGTTCCTTCCGCAATACTGAGTTATGACCTCAAAACACTTTTGCCATAGTGCATGATTTGCAAACTTGCAAATTTTTTTGTTTACATCACATAACCAGCTTCATATATATGGCTTTCTGACATAGTAAACTTGCTCGGTAGCTCACCCGGTACAACACTGCACTTGCGATGTGCTGTAGTCTGAGTCCCATTACTTTTAAGAGGGAACATTTCACTTTGAAAGTACCACAAAGTATTATTTTTCAGAAACATTATTCTTCAGAAATTATTCTAATATGCCGAGTATAAAAGACCCACTCCTGATAAGACTAGTCACTATGGAAGCTTGCTCCTTCTTTGGGATGACAAAATAAAAAAGTAATTGTGACTTTTTATCTCACACTTCTTAGTTTGTATCTCACAATTCAGACTTTTCTTCTCAGAATTGCAAGTTTGCAAGGTTGTAACATCTCAAAATTCTGACTTTTTTTCAGAAATGTGAAATATAAGCTCTGAAGTGCAAGATATAAAAAGTTTTTATTTTTGTAGTGGAAACAAAAAACAGAACTGAGGGGAAAAAAGTAAAAATTGTGAGATGTAAACTAAGAATTTTGATGTTTTTCCTCAAGATTAGGTCTCACAGTTCTAACTATTTCTTTTAAAAATTGTGAGGGGAAAGAAACAATTACAGGGTTCCACAAGTCGTTGGTCACAAGCATGTGGTATCAAAACATGGCCACATTAGCTTTATTAGCCACAGTTGATGCCGTTCCGCAAGCAGTTAGACCACCCGGGCGACATCCGACCAAAGGAGGCCTCGTAGTTACGCTGTAAGGGTCCTCTAGGGTCTCTCCCCACACGTTTGCAGGTTTGGGGTTTTATGAACCTGGAATGACTGTACGCTTGCCAGACCCTAAAGACTCCAATCACTGTCAGCAGAAACACATGTGCTGGAAGACGTAATGCGCGACAAAGTGGCTCACACACATGTACTACACGAGTTACTGAACATCATGGAGCATTTTGCTTTGTCACCGGCTCTAAAGAGGAAGTTGCACTCACAAACACACATGCATGCCCATTACTCTTAGTGTTATTCCACAGAGGACTTAAACCCACAGAAGCACAAACATCCGGGATTAAACACACCACTCTGTGTACTTCAGTATATATGTACATGTAACTGACACACTGAGACTGATGGGAAAGAAAAACCCTCCTCTGGCCTTAAACAACCTTGAATAAAATAACAATAGTAAAGTAAAACAGTAGTAGTCATTTAGGATTACATTATGTTTTCAGTACCTTTATGCTCATCGTTTTTGGCTAATAAATACATCTGTACATCATTTTAGTCATTTCATAGTTTTTTGTGTCTGTGTGTTTTCAATTTCATGTTCTATCCTCTTAGTCCTCAAGGAAGTGACATCATTTTAGAGGGAAAACAGCAGCACAAACATTAGTGTTATCAATGGATTTTATGAATAATGTAATGTTTTGTGGTATTTGTAGGTTTTTGTCACTTTAAAACATTCTGTTCATTCTATTCTATTTATTCTATAAACTTTTTTTAAATAATTGTATACATAATGTTATAATGAATGAAGTTGAACTGTCAGACCTAGATAAGAAGAACATATGACCCTTTTAAAAAAGTATTTCATTTATAACACAAGCACATTTAGAAGTATTTTTAATGTTAAAAAGTTACTGCAAATATCTCATGGATGTTTTGATGTATTCATAGGGGTTAGAGAAGGTGACAGACCGGCAGTGTTACATTACTCAAGGTTTGCCACTGGATTTGCCAGTTTGCCAAGTTTTTCAGTTTAGTGGCATTACATCTTTGAAAGATATTGTTAGTTTTAAGATAACAATACTTAGCAATAACTAGAAAATAACTAGATAACAATAATTAGAAAGCAAACTACATATGCTATGAGCATAAATTTATATTGTGATTTATTTCTGAGGAAGGTTTTTGAAATAATCTGTACTTATTTCCAATGACCTGACATAATTTCTGACAACCAACTTTACACACGTGTGTATATGTATGCAGTAGAATTTTCATACATAAATATGTATATGATACATATACTTTCATATTAAAAACGTATTAAAAACGTATATGATGAAACATCTTTTTTGAACAATTTAATATATTAATGTATATCTAGCCTAATGTATGCAAAAAAAAAAAAATGTTTTGGACTTATGTGCTGTGTACATTAATATTTATCCTAAAACTCATTGATACATGGTAATATTACAGTTGAGGTCAAAAGTTTACATCCCCTTTTTTAGAATCATTAAAATGTTAATTATTTTACCAAAATAAGAGGGCTCATACAAAATGCATGTTATTTATTATTTAATACTTACCTGAATAAGATATTTCACATAAAAGACGTTTATAGTCCACATAAGAGAATAATAGTTGAATTTATAAAAATGACCCCATTCAAAAGTTTACATACACTTGATTCTTAATGATGTGTTGTTACCTGAATGATCCATAGCTGTGTTTTTTTGTTTAGTGATGGTTGTTCATGAGTCCCTTGTTTGTCCTGAACAGTTAAACTGCCTGCTGTTCTTCAGAAAAATCCTTCAGGTCCCACAAATTTTTTGGTTTTTCAGCATTTTTGTGTGTTTGAACCCTTTCAAACAATGACTGTATGATTATAAGATCCATCTTTTCACACTGAGGTCAACTGAGGGACTCATATGCAACTATTACAGAAGGTTCAAACATTCACTGATGCTCCAGAAGGAAAAACAATGTGTTAAGAGCCAGGGGTGTAAACTTTTGAACAGAACTCGTGTGTACATTTTTCTTATTTTGCCTAAATATCATATTTTTGTCATTTAGTACTGCTCTTCAGAAGCTACAGAAGATACTTAAATGTTTCACAGAAGACAAAATAAATTACATTTACAATTTAAAAAGTTTTCACCCCCCTTTAAAGCTTAATTTTTTCTTCTAAAGTATCAGGGAGTGTATGAGTCACTCAGTTGTCCTCAGCGTGAAAAGATCTCAAAATCATACAGTCATTGTTGGAAAGGGGTTCAATACACAAAAATGTTGAAAAACCAAAGAATTCAAGGGACCTGAAGGATTTTTCTGAGGAAAAGTGGCAGTTTAACTGTTCGGGACAAAAAAGGGACTCATGAACAACTATCACTAAACAAACAAACACAGCTGTGGATCATTCAGGTAACAACAACATATTAAGAATAAAGTGTATGTAAACTTTTGAACAGGGTCATTTTTATAAATTATAAACTATTATTTTCTCTTGTGGACTATACGTAAAGATCTTTTATGTGAAATATCTTATTCAGGTCAGTACTAAATAAAAAAATAACATGCGTTTTGTATGATTCCTCTTATTTTGGTAAAATAATGAACATTTTGCAGATTCTGCAAGGTGTATTTAAACTTTGGATTTCAACTGTATATGGTTGCTACATGTAATACCATATTAAAAAAATCATTAAATAGGTATTATTAACATATGTATAAATGCACATTTACTATAGGGTTACTATAGGGTTTTATGGCAATATTACTCCTGATTTAGAGCAATATTTGTGTGTTACATTTCCATATGGGTTAATGTCTAGTGGCTGGTTTTGGGCCTGGACAAGCTGGACCAAACTTTAAGCTGATAATCAAAAGTCTGTCTAAGTGCAACTAGTTCTAGAAGGATAAAACTGAAGTGATTATTTTCATTGAAAATCACTCTGTGTTACATAAACGGTTTGATGTAGATCTAAGACTGAGGGGGAAAAAACTCTATTTTCTAAAAATGGAAGACATGAATGGTTATTTTTCAGGCCTCAGCGTGGACACACACACACACACATACATAGTGAGGCGTGTGTCAGGACTGGTTTTGGGGGCGCCACCGTGGTGAGACTGGGCTGTAGCAGTGAATAGTGGCCCACTCAGATTCTCTGTATGGGTGGTCCACACTGCCTGGACGTGAGACACAAACTGACACGCTTACACAACACGGACACAGATAACCAGATTCTAAATCGGTTGGGTTGACACACACAGAAACTGTGTTAATATTTGTGTCTCTCTGATGCGGCTCTGTCTGTGTGTGTCGGGGGTCAGACACTGAGCGGCTTCAGAAACCTGGAGAAACCTCAGATATTTTCAGCCTAAATTTCTTGCTTCATTTTTTCCCCTCACAGAAACAGGCAACAGTCTAAACAGGGATGTGGAGAAGTTTCCGATTTTTCTTTTTTCTTTTAAGCTGTGGCAAGAATGAAAAAATGACGTTATGTAAATGTATTCTGAGATTTGTATCAGAGCAACCACAAATATTACAGATAAAAGAGATGTGAAAATACATCAAATACATACAGACTTTTTTACACCTACCAGGTCCTACAATGTAAAATCAAAAGAGCCTTTCATAAGATAAGACAGGAGGAGAGTGTGACTTTCGGTGTAAAAATGCAACTACATATTTTCCAGTTTAATGGACTTTTTGAGTCACATAAACTAAGAAACTTATTAGAAAATTCACCCAAATTCAATCCTAACTAGTCAAATACAGTTGTTGATATGAATATAATATGTAACCCTGGACCAAAACCAGTCGTAAGTAGCACTGGTATATTTGTAGCAATAGCCAAATTTTAATGGGTCAAAATGATCGATTTTTCTTTTATACCAAAAATCATTAGGATATTAAGTAAAGATCATGTTCCATGAATATATTTTGTAAATTTCCAACCATAAATATATCAAAACTTAATTTTTAGTTAGTAATATACATTGCTAAGAACTTCATTGGGACAACTCTAAAGGCGATTTTCTCAATATTTTGATTTTTTTGCAGATTCAGATTTTCAAATAGTTGTATCTCAACCAAATATTGTCCTGTTCTAACAAACGTCTCATGTATTTTTATTTATTCAGATTTCAGATGATATATAAATCTCAATTTAAAAAAAAATTGACCCTTATGACTGGTTTTGTGGTCCAGGGTCAAAAATAAATTGGTTCGTCAATCAAATAACGCTGATATATTGATGTAATGTGTAAAAAACTACACTAGAAGAATTGTTTGACAGCTGTATTCAAATATATGAAAACTTTATTTCCTACATTTCTTTTTTCATATTTCTCTTTCTGTTTGTCCTGATGGGGTTGCTACATGTTTTAGACTTTGTTTACTGTTGTCGTTGCTTTTCATTATATTATTGTATTGATTGCAGGCCCTTGAATGAATCAAATCATAATCATACCGCAGTTTTGAGGTATGAGCAGAAGAATGAGAAGAATTCATGTTAGATTCATTCGTTTGCTGATTCATTTTCATTTTTTTTTCCAGAAATCTCAGATATCTTTGCTTTGTATGATGATTGCCTCTACAGAGATCACTTCACATATTAAGTGTCCTATAAAGTTATATATCTTCCAAAATGATAAATGCATTGTTACTTATCATAATTACTAAGACAGTAGTTGCCTGTTTTACCTTTCAAGTTGCTATGACATATTCTTGATTGATACCACATTTAATTACATCTGATTGATCAAAGTAACTTCCTATTAGTTTTTAAACAACCATTTCCTGTCATTGCAGCCTGTTTGTATTGACTATTGCACTGATTTTTACCCAATCAGTCACTTTGTGTATAATTCTAGCAATCCCTTAGATGTGAGTAATGATTATTCAGCTGTAGTAGACGTTTTCTCTGAATGAATGCATTGCAGACTCATGGCTTAGGTCCCTCTTTCAATGCAAGTCTGGGATTTTTTTCATCCCATTTTAAAGTCTACCATGCAAGAGTCAAGTTGTATAGAAAAGTACTTTGAAACAGATTTCAGTAAAATATTTCAGTCATAGATTTTACAAATAATTATAAGAAATGGCCAGTTATACATTAACATTTTTTCAAATAATATAACACACCTCTTCCTAAAAATCTGCATGATTTTAAGTATCTTCTTGTCTATGGCCTTAGCAAACACCAGTTGAATTACCAATTGAACAATATTTCTCTTTCTCTTCTGATGCTTTTGTTTCTGCCTCCCTAATGTTTGAGTGTATTGATTAACATCAAGCATCGTCTTGATCCAGGCTGGGACACAGTGTAGACATCTCCACCTGAGCCATTGCAGAGAATTGTGGGTAACCATCTTCTCCATCACCAACCACTCCTGTGCGATCGTTACAGATGCTCAGGTCCAGAGTGAACTCTCTGCTAACACACACACACACACACATCAAACACTCAGTTGTGGTTTACTTGGGCACTTAGTCGTCCTGTGAGCTCCTCTGAGCAGTCATAACTGCCCAACCTGATCTAGTTCTCCATTCCTTCTCTCTCTTTTACAGACTTCCTGTGATCATCAATCAAGAAAACCAAAGAGAAGTGAGTGGGAATCGTGGCCAGAGACCTTAACCTCAAAGATACAGTAATGCAGAAAGCCTCTTTGCTGGATGTCTCAAGTACCAATGGCACTCCTGTATAAAAAGCAATGGCATCAATAATTAAGCACTGATTAGGTTTAATATTTAATGTTGGCGACATGTAATTTACACGTGCAAACCAGAAATCCGGAGCTGCCGACTGAAATAAACAACTCTATTTCTGTATGGGTGACCTGAAACCTCAACATGTCTGTGTTCCTGTAACTCTCACACCCCTTCGTCTTCAAAGGTGGGGATTCAAAAGTTTTCCCCTTAACATTTCTTCTAATTCAGAAAAATTCTTGAAAATATGTTGTTTCAGTATTCCCTTTGACTTGCTGCTGAACAGTTCATGATTGACTGAAACACACCCTTTGCATCGCTAACAGTGAGTTTCACCCCCTCATATTTACATATTTATCATTGAACTTTCTGTACTGTAAAAAAAAAAAATATGGTTTAAACTTAAAATAATTTGTTACACCGCTGCCTTAAGATTTTAAGTTTAGTCAACACAAATATCTAAGTTGTCACTTAGTACAACTTAACATTTTAAGTTGACTAAACAATTTTTTTTTGCAGTGTCATGCTTTCTGAATTATATATATATATAGATAGATATATATAAATGTCTTTGTATATGTGACATTTATTTTACATATTTTAGTCTGAACTTAATTCACAGGAAATTGAAAACGACTCTAAAAAAAAGCAAATGATATGCTTTTAATCAAGCGCATCTGTTGTGCATTCTGTGATGACAGGAGATGTCATTACAATTTGGGCACGAGAGGATATGGTGCAATTTGAGTATTCACAACTGAATACTCAAAATCCATGTTTTTATTGTGCTAATAGTGGGAAAATGATTCGTTTTGAATAAACACATTCCAAATTACTATATGTATATTTGGGTTTTGGGTCATTAAGATTTTTATTGAAATATGCCTCTTATGTTCACCAAGGCTGTATTTATTTGAGCAAAAATACAGTAAAAACACTAATATTGTGAAATATTATTGCAATTCAAAATAGCTGATTTATATTTAAATACATATTAAAATGTAATTTATTCCTGTGATGCAAAGCTGAATTTTCAGCATCATCACTCCAGTTTTCAGTGTCACATGATCCTTTAGAAATCATTCTAATTTGCTGATTTGCTGCTCAAGAAGTATTTTTTTTCTAGAATCATGTTGAAATCAAGTGCACTGCTTCATATTTTAATTGAAACCTACATACATTTTTCAAAAGAACAGCATTTATGTGAAATAGAAATCTTTCGTAACAGTAAAAATGTCTTGACTGTCACTTTTGATCAGTTTAATGCATCCTTGAATATGCAGTACGTGCACATGGTTTGCGAAGTCTATATTGTTCCTTGAATTTGTGAACACTCAATAAGATCTGAAGCAAAGCACAGTAAAGCAAAAAATATTAAAAGCCACCAGCTAAGTATTGCTTTTCATTTTCATTCATGCAGCTTAAAGAGGGCATTATGTGAAGTAACAAACATGGCATTGATTCCAGTGGAAGTACTGAACGAGGAAATTGCTTGTACCGTCAAACAGAGATACCCAGATGTAAGGGAAGTACATCAGGCCAAGACTGTTAATACAAATGGAATAAGTTAAAAAAAGGGGCATGATTCTTCTCAGTAAATTTGTAGAAATAATGCAAATTTGACAGGCTGAGATTCATTTGTTCCTGCTTTTGTTCCTGGTACATTTTAGAGCCTTTTGAAGTAAATGCATCACATCTGAGGGGGGCTGGTCTTTGCTGAGTATGACAAGCTGTTAGATGACTATCCATTGGATAGTGACTTACACAAGAAGAGATAAACAAGTCTCCAATATGAATGTATTTTTTGTCTTTCAGTGCAGATGCACAAGGTATGACTTCTGGTTATTGCCTGAGACTGAAACAGCGATGATCTTTATGGGGCCTTATAAATAAAGGTAACTAAAATGTTCATGCACAGCATTGCTCGATAAGAAAGAAACACTTGTAGTGTTGAATTTGGGAGTTTATTCATTTCAGGCAAAAATGAAAAATCTGTCATTAATTACTCGCCCTCAAGTTGTTTCAAACCCGTAAACCGTTTATTTTCGTAACACAAATTAAGATATTTTTGATGAAATTCGAGAGCTGCATAGACAGCAACACAGCTGACACGTTCACGGCCCAGAAAAGTAGTAAGGAAATTGTTAAAATAGTCTAAATTCAAATTGTCGAATAAAGTTGTTATTTCTGTTTTCTTTACAAACAAATAGTATTCTCATAGCCTCATAATATTAAGATGTCACATGGACTATTTTAATTATGTCCTTACTACCTTTTTGGGCCTTGAACATGTCAGTTGCATTGCTCTCTATGGAGTGTCAGAAAGCTCTTGGATTTCATCAAAAATATCTTAATTTGTTTTCCGAAAATGAACGACATGAGGATGAGTAATTAATGACAGAATTTTCATTTTTGAGTGATCTATTCCTTTAAAATCAGTAAGTTTGAGACAAAAATTCAGATGTAATCAGTAGTCAATGTAAGTAAAGCTTAACTGTACTATAAAAACTACATCGATTGTTTGTTTTGTCTAAGCACAGGACATGGATGGAAAGAAAGATGATAATGGGGATTTACAGATGAGGTCAGAAGTTTACATACACCTTACGGAATCTCCAAAATTTTTTTTATTTTACCAAAATAAGAGGGATCATACAAAATGCATGTTATATTTTATTTAGTACTGACCTGAATAAGATATTTCACATATAAGATGTTTACATATAGTCCACAAGAGAAAAAAATAGTTGAATTTATAAAAATGACCCCGTTCAAAAGTTTATTCTTAATACTGTGTTGTTACCTGAATGATCCACAGCTGTATTTTTTTGTTTAGTGATAGTTGTTCATGAATCCCTTGTTTGTTCTAAACAGTTAAACTGCCCGCTATTCTTCAGAAAAGTCCTTCGGGTTCCACAAATTGTTTGGTTTTTTAGCATTTTTGTGTATTTGAACACTTTCCAACAATGACTGTATGATTATAAGATCCATCTTTTCACACTGAGGACAACTCATATGGGACTCATATGCAACTATTACACAAGGTTCAAACACTCACTGATGCTTCAGAAGTAAACAAAATGCATTAAGAGCGAGGGGCTAAAAAACTTTTTGAATTTGAAGATCACTGTAAATTTAACTTATTTTGTCTTCTGGGAAACATGTAAGTATCTTCTGTAGCTTCTGAAAGGCAGTAATATGGAAAAAAATATGATATTAAGGCAAAATAAGAAAAATGTACACATCTTCATCCTGTTCAAAAGTTTTCACCCCCAGCTCTTAATGCATCGTTTTTCCTTCTTGAGCATCAGTGAGTGTTTGAACCTTCTGTAATAGTTGCATATGAGCCCCTCAGTTGTCCTCAGTGTGAAAAGATGGATCTTATAATCATACAGTCATTGTTGGAAAGGGTTCAAATACACAAAAATGCTGAAAAACCAAAGAATTTGTGGATCCTGAATGTTTTTTCTGATAAACAGCAGACAGTTTAACTGTTAAGGACAAACAAGGGACTCATGAACAACTATCACTAAACAAAAAACACAGCTGTGGAGCATTTAGGTAACAACACAGTATTAAGAATCAAGTGTTTGTACAGTAAACTTTTGAACAAGGTCATTTTTATAAATGCAACTACTATTTTCTCTTGTGGACTATGTGGCAGGCTTTAGAGTTTGAGAAAGGTAAAACCTTTGTTAAAATATTGGAGCTAACTATGTCCTCATTACTGTTGTGCCTTCACTTCTGTTCTGCATTTGTGTTGGAAACACTAGCTGTTATACAAGAAACTTTGAAAAGGTCATTGTCAGATTTATTCTAAGATAAAATGAGTTTGAGTTTTGAAATTATAATGCAACACAAGAACTATGTGTGCATTTTATTTATTTTTCCATTGATACTGGTTGATTGCGTGCAGCGTTATTACTTGGCAACGTGTTATCGTCATTTTTGGATGATCACTTATGTGTTTGGTATGTTTTTGTTTTGTAGTTTTCCTCAGAATGGTCTTTTTTTAATCAAATGAAATTGATGTGACGTCATTGAATCGAGATGAATTGTACCATTTAGTTCCATTCACAGAGCATATATCTATTGAGCTGTGTACGGATGTGTGTTATAATTATATTAAATTAAAAATTAAAATATGCTAGTTTCATTTCTAGTGCTTACTAATGCAACCCGAGCATCAATGCAGCCAATGAAGATGTTTTATAAAATAATTAATGAAAAATGCATGTAAAGTACAGAGACTTGATAAGTTTATTTTGTTGGACTGCTTTAAGAAATTATCTTGTGAAGGGGTTTGATCAAATGTAGTCTGTGTGTTGCTGTATTTATGATTTTAAGTATTTTCACACCAAGATTTGATCTTCAATTTCTTCTCATTATTTAATCTTATTTAATGCTATGAAATCTCAGTCACAATATAATCACCATAACATGTTGCTGCATGTAGCACATGCGTATGGTGATGAAAGAATTGAGCTGTTTCTTTAAATAAGAAAAGATGAGTGGAAAAACACAGGAATTAATAAAGTGTTCTCTGTATTATTTGCGGGCGGATGCAAAAACAGTCTCTAATTATGGCAAGATGGCCTCAAATATCAAACCTTCCTGAGATTTCTATAAAACCTTTCCACAAATACTTTAATTTCTGCACAATATTTTTTTGCTCTGTGTTTAATTTGCGTGACATTTCAGAATTAGATTTTGAGGGGGAGAATTAAATCTGAGCAAACGAATTGGGAAAAAAATGTACTTTTAAGACGGCAAAAGCTAATTAAATAAAGAATGTAATTCAAAGCCGTATGTCAAAACAAATGCAAGTACGTTTTAACATTTATAAAACGCGAGCAGTTCTTGTTTATGCAAAACTATCATTTTGTTCATTTACTGTACTGCAGTCTGTATGCAAATTAATAAATCACATGCACATCTTTAACTGATTGTGTTTTACAGGCAAACACTAGGGGGCGTGATTGAGTCTGGCTTCATAAAGCTGCCAGTGTATTTCTGTCAGTCCACTATGAAAACCGCTCAATGTCCTGGCAGGACTGCGGAGAGCTCAATACCACCGATGCAGGCCTTGAGGTTTCTTCATGGCATTATGTAAGTGCTGCCTAGTTCAGGCATCATGGATGACTTCCTTACAACGACTGGCCCTTGTCCACACGCTATTTTACAGAAAGGATTCCCACCTCTAAATCGGTAGTGTAAGAACAGAAAATCGGTGAGCGATGGGAATGAAAGGGAAGGGAAAAACAGTGAACTGTAAATAGTGAGTGAGGCAGGAGGGGAGAGCTGTTGTAGAAGTTGCGGCTTCATTTTTGATGGGCATCGCTTCAAGTTTCTCTCTTGCACTCCACCCCAAAAGCCACTTTTATGGTGCTGTTTACTAGCTGAAGCTTCCAGAGATCTTTATCACAAAGTCTTTGATAGGCCAGATTTCTTCCACAGTCCATATGCTGCTGGATCTGAGCACCAGACCACAAGAGACGGGAAACCAACAGCGCTTACAGGACGGTACAACACTTCACTTGTGCGTTCAGATGTGCTGAAGTCTGTACCGATATATGCTCTACGGACAATAAATGAGGGGGAAATGGGTCAGGGCATGACTTAAAGTCAGTAAACAACTATTTAAATTGTAAAATACATGACACGATAGTGTAGCATTTCAAGAGAGCACACAGGAACCAGGGCTGATAGTTACAGTAGTACAACTGTTCAAATGTTTGGGGTTTGTAAGATTTATTTTTTTATTTTTTAAAGAAATTAATACATTTATTCAGCAAGGATGCATTAAATTGATTAAAAGTGACTGTACAGACATTTATGACGTCTTTTGAACTTTCTATTTAGCAAAAAAAAATCCTAAAAAAATGTATCACGGTTTTTACAAAAATATTAAGGAACAAAAACTGTTTACAGCATTTCATAATAATAATAAATGTTTCTTGAGCAGCAAATTAGCATATTAGAATGATTTCTGAAGGGTCATGTGATACTGAAGACTGGAGTAATGATGCTGAAAATTCAGCTTTGAATCACAGAAATAAATTACATTTTAAAATCTATTCAAATATATAACAGTTATTTTGAATTGTAATAATATTTCACAATTTTGCTGTTTTTACTGCATCAAATAAATGCAGCCTTGGGAAGCATAAGAGACTTCTTTCAAAAACATCACAAAATCTAACCGGCCAGTGGTGTATATCACATAATTGTTATATTTTGCTGGTGATATAAAGTTACACACCACTGCATTATAATAAACAATCATACGTCTTTTGACAAAAATCTATCCTTTGCAAAAAAATAAAAATTAAAGTTGTACACTACCAAAAAAGTATTTAATGTTTTTTTTTTTACTTATTTTTTGGGGCTTTTTTATTGTGATAGGACAGTAGAGAGATGACAGGAAAGAGAGGGGAGCGGGATTGGCAAAGGACCTAGAGACTGGAATCGAACTTGGGTCGTTTTGAGTGCAGTTGCGCTATATGTCAACGCACTAACCACAAGGCTATTGGTGCCGACTTTATTGTTTTTTAAAATATTTTTAATGAAGACTTTTCTGCTCTATTTGATCCAAAGTACAGCAAAAAGTTAAATTTTGAAATATTTTTTTACTATTTAAAATAACTGTTTTCTATTTGAATATATTTAAAATGTAATTTATTCCTCTTATTTCAAAGCTGAATTTTTAGTATAATTACTCCAGTCACATGATCCTTCAGAAATCATTCTAATATTCTGGTTTGCTGCTACAAAAATAATAATTATTATTATTATGTTGAAAACAGATGAGTAGAATTTTTCAAGTTTCTTTGATGAATAGGAAGTTCAGAAAAACAGCATTTATCTGAAATAGAAATCTTTAGTAACATATAAATGCATTTATCATCAATTTTGATTCATGTAAAGCATCCTTGCTAAAAAAAAATATTAATTTCTATAATTTATTTTTCAAAAAAAAAAAAAAAAAATTATACTGAATCCAAGCTTTTAAATGGTATAGTGTATAATGTTACAAAGGTTTTTATTTGAGGTAAATGCTCATCTTTAGATCTTTCTAAAAAAACTCACTGTTTTAAATATTGATTATAATAATAATAATAATTTAAAAAAATGTTTCTTGAACGGCAAAGTTTTAAAATTACATTTTAAAATTACATTTTAAAATATGTTCAGATAGAAAGCAGTTATTTTAAATTGTCAAAATATTTTAAAATATTACTGCTTTTGCTGTATTTTGGATAAAATAAATGCAGGCTTGATGAGCAGAAGAGACTTCTTTAAAAAAAAAAAATATATATATATATATTTAAAATCTTACAGTTTAAAAACTTTTGACTGGTAGTTTAAATACAGCTCATACTTCATTCAATACCATATAGCATCAAAATAGTTCATATTAACATAGACTTTTTTAAGCCAATATTGGTGATGTCATTCATTTTTATTAGCATAAATTATGCCCCAGAGATTAGGCAATAGCATCAACTAACAACTACTTAAGCTGCTTATCAAGCACCTTATCAGTCCTCTGGTCAAGAGTGACGCAATCGGTTATGCAATATCAGATATGTGCACAGAAATAGAGTTGTTTCATTTGCAAAGCACAAAAATAAACCATAGAGCAAACAGGAGGTAGATCTCATCCCACTTCCACCTGGAAAATGACTACAGTAGAAATTACAACCGCTTCCCCTTAACTTCAACCCAAGCCAAAGCATCAAAGTGTCCTTTCTGTTCACAAAAATAAACAATAGCATCTCTCCATGTAAACTCACTGCATGAGTGAATCTGTGCCACGACTGACCAGAGCGGATCCTGTAATTATACTGTGTTTAGTGGACGTTGTTCAATCAAACCATCATGACCGAGAAGAACAATAGCAGCAGTGCTTAGTCTATGAAGAACCGAAGAGAGCCAAACCAATCTGGCACTTTCATCAGAAGTACTGACTTCCTGCTTACTGTCACATGATCAAGGTCAACAGGAAGTCAGATCCGCAATATCCGCTGACGGATTGCACTTACGAATGGCAACGTATGGCAAAGGGTTTTTTGAGGATATAGCTTTGGTTTGAATGATAGGCTTTTTTAGAAGATTATAGGTTTGGATGTTGTCACTAAGAGTGAACTGCTTCTTTCTTTGACAGAAATGGTCTGTGGAGAGGAAAGGAGAGGTGAAAACCCAAAGTGACAAGGAATGTGAAAAAGAGGGAAGGAAAAGCTTGTAATTCCTGTCGGGTTTCATGCGCTCCAAAAACGGAGACAAAGGTGGTCTGTGGAAGACTGAGCGGTGACCCCGCCATTGAAGATCATTTACATAATGGTGTAGACGTTTGGAAGAAAGGTGAAATTTTAGACTTCCATTATAACACAAATAATGAAACCAAGCCTGGTAATTACGGCCTTCCCCACCCATCTAGTTCTGGGAGATAAAAACGTGTTTTTTAAGATGAAAAACTCTCTTTAGCTGCTGATTTTTCCTTCAGCGTACAGGAGGTCGAGAAACCTCACGTGCTGTGCTTACAGAGTACGTTTACACTGGTGTAAAGCATCAGGGCTTGTGGAGACATTAGAGGCCCAGACTAGAAGATCTGTGGTCTACCTCTTTCCCTCTCTCGTTCTCTCTGTTTACGTTCCTTCTTCCCCTTCGTGTTCTATCACTCTTAGCCTCTCTGCGGTGTTTCCATGTCAGATTTTCCCTGGCTTTCTCTTTCTTTTCTTTCTCTCTGCTGTATATGCGGTTGCTGCCGCTATTATGAACACTGCAAACATGCTCTGATACACACTGCTGTTCAAATGCTTGTGGTCAGTAAGAAAATAGTGCTTTTATTCAACAAGGGCATATGAAATTGATCGAAAGTGATAGTAAAGACATTTATGGTGTTGCAAAAGTTTTTGTTTCAAATAAATGCTGTTCTTTTGAACCTTCTATTTATCAAAGAATCCTGAAAAATCATGGTTTCTGCAAAAATAACTTTTCAACATTGCTTATAAGAAGAAAAGTTTCTTGAGCAGCAAATCAGCATATTAGAATGATTTCTGAAGGATTGTGTGACACTGAAGACTGGAGTAAAATTCAGCTTTGCATCACAGGAATAAATTATGTTTTAATATATATGTATATATATATATTTGAATAGAAAACAGTTATTTTAAATTGTAATAATATTTCACAGTTTTACAGTTTTTACTGTACACTGAACAACTACACTACCAGTCAAAAGTTTTTGAACTGTATGATTTGTAATGTTTTTGTTAAGGAGGTTTCTTCTGCTCGCCAAGCCTGCAATTATTTGATCCAAAGTAAAGCAAAAACAGTAAAATTTTGAAATATTTTTACTATTCACAATAACTGTTTTCTATTTGAATATATTATATATGCTGATTTGCTGTTCAAGAAACATTTGTTTTATAATTATTATCAATATTTAAAACCGTTAAGCAGACATTATAGATATTAATACTTTTATTTTGCAAGGATGCTTTAAATTGAACAAAAGAGATAAAGACGTTTATAACGTTACAAAAGATTTCTATTTTAGATAAATGCTGTTCTTCTGAACTTTCTATTTATCAAAGAAACCTGAAAAAAATCTACTCAGCTGTGTCCAGGATAATTATAATAAATGTATTTTTGAGCAGCAAATTAAAATATTAGAATGATTTCTGAAGGATCATGTGACTGGAGTAATGATGCTAAAAATTCAGCTTTGAAATCACAGGAATAAACTACATTTTAAAATATAATCAAGTAAAAGACAGTTATTTTAAATTTTAATAATATTTCACAATTGTGCGTTTTTTACTGTAGTTTTGAACAAATACACTACCATTCAAAAGTTTTTGAACAGTGAGATTCTCTTCTGCTCACCAAGCCTGCATTAATTTGAACCAAACTACAGCAAAAACAGTAAAGTTTTTAAATGTTTTTACTATTTAAAAAAAACGCTTTCTATTTGAATATATTTTAAAATGTAATTTATTCCTGTGATCAAACCTAAATTTTCAGCGTCATTACTCCAGTCTGTCACATGATCCTTCAGAAATCATTCTAATATGTGACCCTGGACCACAAAACCAGTCATAAGGATCAATGTTTTGAAATTGAGATTTAAACATCATCTGAAAGCTGAATAAATAAGCTTTCCAATTAATGTATGGATTGTTAGGACAGTGTTTGGCCGAGATACAACTATTTGAAAATCTGGAATCTGAGGGTGCAAAAAAATCTAAATATTGAGAAAATTGCCTTTAAAGTTGGCCATATGAAGTTCTTAGCGATATATATTACTAATCAAAAATTAAGTTTTGATATTTATGTTATGAAATTTACAAAATATCTTCACAGATAATGATCTTTATGATTTTTGGCATAAAAGAAAAATGGATAATTTTGACCCATACAATGTATTGTTGGCTATTGCTTCAAATATACCTGTGCTACTTAAGACTGGTTTTGTGGTCCAGGGTCACATATGTTGATTTGCTGTTCAAGAAACATTTTTAATTATATATTATCAATATTTAAAACACTTAAGTAGAAATTAATACTTCTATTTAGTAAGGATGCTTTAATCAAAAGTGATGCTAAAGACGTTTATAATGTTACAAAAGATTTCTATTTCACATAAATGCTGTTCTTCTGAACTTTCTATTCATCAAAAAAACCTGAAAAAATGATACTCAGTTGTTCTCAACATAAGAATAATAATAATATTAGAATGATTTCTGAAGGATCATGTGACTGGATTAATGATGCTAAAAATTCAGCTTTGAAATCACAGGAATAAATTACATTTTAAAATATATTCAAACAGAAAACAGTTAATTTAATTATTAAAAATAATTCTAAATTTTACTGTCTTTGCTGTACTTTGGATCAAATAAATGCAGGCTTGGAGAGCAGAAGAGGCTTCCTTGAAAAACATTAAAAATATTACTGTTCAAATACTATTGTACTGAAAAATGCTTTTTAAAGAGCTTAATTTGTATTAAATCTGGAACTTTTCTATAAATTGTTGGATCGAAATGCCAGAAATGTAAGTTTAAGCTCTCATCACTGGAAAGATGACTTGTGACAGATCACAGTTTGCTCTTAAGATGTCTTGATTGACATCAGCAGCCCATGAGAGAGCATGTGAGTATCTGTGAAGCTCAAAGGTCACACACAGAGGTCAAAGGTCAAGTGTTCTTATGCTACTGGATGTGACGGTACAAACTACCTGGTGAGTGTCAGCATTACAGTACAAACACTGTGCTTCTATTTTGGTTTGCAATCGCAAATATGTTTGTTTATATTCAGTATTCACTATTTATTAGCAATGATTTTGAGTGAGATGACTTGGTGGGGAAACTAAAAAACATCATGAATATTAAAATGATTTTATCTCACTTTAAACAAAGTGTGCTTAGTTTTGTGATCCATCCTTGTCTTGTAAATCAAGAATATGAAGCAGCACAAGGCATTTACTTTGCACCGTTAATTTGAAATGTGAAATTGTGGAAAAAGAAATATGAAATAAATAAATGAAATTACAATAAATTGAAATTTTAAATTATTTTTTTTTAGGTTTTTAAAAAAGAATATTTAATTTCTTTCTTTTAAAACTATAAAAGCTATTATTAGATTAATTGAAGTGATTTAAGTGAAGTGAATCATCTCTGCATGGTATTTTTCATATACTCAAATGTTTTGTCTCTCCTCTGTCTGTTTGCCTTCATCTGTCTCTTCTGAAATACAAGAATAATGCCCAACTTTTAAAGACCAGAACTAAAACTGAACCGTATATAATTTTATAATTCCTCACAAAAAAAGAAAGTGTCTTTCCCTCTGTGCTCATACACATCTGGAGAGAATTGCCTGCCGTTTGTTCTCCTCTCTTGTGTTATTGGCAGGGAACTGACCGGAGCGTGCTCTCATATTCCCAGTGTAACACTTTAGAATGGAAATATTTAACTTACTATCCACCCTGTATAAACAGCTTCTTCTCTCTGCAGTACTCCTGCTCACGACCGGACAGCGTGTGGGACATCGCTGCCAAATCACGGTGGTCTGCTATAGTCTGATTGGGGAATGGGACTCTTGCATGCAAATGTGAGTGGCTTTTTGTTTCAAGGAGTTCACCAGGTAATAAAAATGTGATTGAAAGGAAGAACTAGTGACTGTTGAAGTTTGTAAGGTTATTACAGAAATGGACAAAATTTTTGTTAGCTGAACCCCTTATATGTAAAATAGTACCTCCTGATATTTAAAGTTAATATTTCAATAATTTAATTTAATTTAATATATATATATTTTTTTGATGTTGGTTAATGGTCACATACTAGTATAGAAATAGTGTTAAAATATTAATAAATACTGTATATTCAATATGTTTATTATATAAATTACATGATTTTAAATTTTGAAATTATTCATTTTAATTAAAATTGGGCACATACCCCTCATGTTATTTTATTTTGTTTTATTAAATGCAGCCTATTTTTACAACCATTATTATTATTATTATTTTTTTTAATTTTGTAAATATTAATTTTAATTAAAATTAAGCACATACCTTTTTTATTTTATTTTATTTTAGGACCATTATGTTTTTCAACATTTTGAAATTAATAATTTTAGTGAAAATTAACCAAATTGCCCTTTTCTTTTCTTTTCTTTTCTTTTCCTTTCTTTTCTTTTCTTTGTGCAGCCTATTTTAGGACCATTACTATTTTTAACATTTTGAAAATAGTAATTTTAATGAAAATTAACCAAATTGCCCTCATATTTTTCTTTTTCTTTTATTTTAAATATTACATTTAAATATTATTATTACTATTATTATTATTACTACTACTACTACTATTATTAATATTATTATTATTATTATTATTATTACTATTAAATGATATTTACATTTCAGAGAGTTTATATTATTAATTAATTAACTAATTACCATTATTATCATTTAATGATTTAATTGGTTAACGGTCACATAATATGCTAGTAAATCGGTGAATATTAAAATATTACTAAATATATTATTTATGTTTAATATATATTAAATATATTTAAACAATAATACGATATTAATATTTTATGTATTTATACATATAATATTTATAATATTTTAACGAAAATAAAAGTAATTAAAATGTATTATTAAATAATGTTTACATTTCAGGGAGTTAATTCATTTAATTTTATTTTGTTAGAATTTAATCATTAATTACAATTATGACATTCATCATTGGTTTATAAAAATAAAGAAATATATTAATGTTTAAATTACTGTTAATTAAAAAAAAATATTTCATAATTCTAATAATTTAATCTTATAACTACAAGTTGTAATAGTAATATTTATGTTTGGAATTCTTCACTTTCAAATGTTGAAACCCTCAAACTTTTATCATGTAAAATCCTTGAGCTTTTACTTTGAAGGAATACTGGTGAAAATGCCACAAAAATGTTGTAAATTATTCAAAATTGTAATTTGCATATTGCATTCCCAAATGAACACTAGTAGCTGCAAATCTTCAAACATTTTCAATTCAATTAAAATTTTATCCGACCCTAAATGGCATGTAAAAACAAATTGAGCTGTGATTGGTCAGTTGACGTGTCAGTCAGACAGTCTTTTCTAAGTTTGCGGTGCTTGAGTGGAATAAACTGCAAAATGCACTACAATTTATCATGACAAGAGAAAGAGTAAAAGTCAGGCTCTAAGAGACTTCAGTAATATGATAATTGTTTATTGATCATAAAAGGCTTATGATCAGTACAGTATATTGACCCCCTCATATGGCTACCCGACTTTTATCCATGACGTGAACTCTGTCATTTGCCTTAGTTTTGACCTTTGTCCACTATTTTAAACCAAAAGGCGTCTCTCATTTCTCTAGCAGCTTGGCAGAGCCCTGAGTCTGACCACAAGACCATAAGGAAACCGCCACTCACCAATACAAGCACAAAGGCAGGGGTCGTGACTGGTCACCCGTCCAGACGGACCTGACGTCCAGCCCGTACGCTCACACATCCCTGCACAGCTGGGCCCATTTCCCTGGAAGCTTGACCTTTGACCCCTGACCTTGAACTTGAGCCTGGCCTCATTTTCTGAGCGCGGTCTGACCGCCGCGTGACACCGCAGATGACCCTCTCCGGGTTTCGGAAAGGGTGTAGTGGTAATGGCATTGATTAGGAGGGTCTGGTGCCAATATATTTCTCTCTGAAGCTGTTTTGATAGATGAGGCCTCGTCTAAATAGATGAGCGTCTGGCTGAAGAGGCAGGTGCGACGTGAAGTTAATGTTTCTAAAGTGATGTGGACTTGGTGGAAGGATGCTACCGTTTGACCTTGGTGTCACAGACGTCGCCCCTCCTCTCTCATTTTCCCGTTTGCCCCGTAAAGCGCTTGTTTTATGTAGTTTGTGGGTGCAGACACCACAACCGCTAGCAGCTGCTAATTAAAACATAGCTGTTGTCATTTAAACGTTTGATGATTTTGACCCTCATCTTCTGTTTGAAGTTTTAGAGACCCCAGTGTCAAGAATGTTAG